>OV702281.1:346172902-347465902 GCA_916181665.1 Avena sativa | reverse complement strand
TCACACTTGCTGAATTTGGCATACATCTTGTGTTCCCTCAGCTTCTCCATAATCAGTCTCAGATGCTTCTCATGCTCAGCATCATCCTTGGAATATATCAGTATGTCGTCAATAAACACCACCACGAACTTGTCCAAATACTCCATAAATACCTTGTTCATCATGGTCATGAAATATGCCGGGGCATTCGTTAGTCCAAAAGACATAACCGTATACTCATATAAACCATACCTAGTGGTGAAGGCGGTTTTTGGTACGTCCTCCTCTCGGATCTTCAATTGGAAGTAGCCTGATCGCAGATCAATCTTGCTGAACACCTTCGCTCCTTCCAGTTGATCAAACAAATCATTTATGTTCGGTAGAGGGTACTTGTTCTTGATGGTCACTTCATTCAGCGAGCGATAGTCCACCACTAATCTCTTGCTGCTGTCTTTCTTCTCCACAAACAGAACAGGTGCTCCCCATGACGACGAACTAGGCTGAATGAATCCCTTTTCCAGCTGCTCTTTCAACTGTTCCTTCAATTCCTTCAGCTCATCCACATCCATTTTATATGGTTTCTTTGCTATTGGTCCTGTTCCTGGCATCAGGTCGATAAGAAACTCTACTTCCCTGTCAGGTGGCATCCCTGGCAGCTCTTCCGGAAACACGTCGGGGTAATCCCTAATCACTGGCACAGTATCCATGCTAACCCCCTTAAGAGAATTCAACTTACACCTTCCTGGTCGTACAACTGACTTGAATCTAATCCTCTTACCATCCGGGGTTTTGAGTGAAACAGCTCGATGTGCACAATCTATGTGTCCCCCATGCATAGACATCCAATCCATACCCAGAATAACGTCTAATCCCTGTGAATCCAACACTACCAAATGTGCAATGAAGTTGTGTGTTCCAATCCTCATAGTCAAATCGCGGCATCCCGCGCTAGCTATCATATCTCCTCCAGGTGAACTCACTCTAATAGACCTTCTCATAGACTCCGTAGGTAACTTATACTTGTCCACAAATGCTCTTGATATGAATGAATGCGATGCACCAGTATCAAAAAGTATAAGTGCAGGGTAAGTGTTGATTGGGAACTTACCAATCACAAGGTCAGGCTCATCTGGAATCTCCTCCACATTCATGTGGTTCACTGTGGCCTTCTCGTTGTTGGTTGACTTCAGTCCTTTCCTCTCCAGACAGTTGTCAGCATAGTGTCCCTTCTGCTTACACTTGAAGCATGTCACCTCACTTAGATCCTTCTTCACAAAGCTGCGATCACGGTTGCGGTCATGCCCACCGTGTCCTCCAGAGTGGTGAGAGTGTCCTCCCTTGTGGCTGTGGTGGTTGCTCCTATGGTTGTCATGACGATGCCCATCGCCTCCATGGTGGTGGCGGTCATGGCTCCCATGGTCACTTCCTCCATGCTTGGAGTATCCATCATATGAAGTGCGAGACTTGTGATGTGAACCAAAGTGGTGATTTTTGTTCTTTCTCTTGCGGCTTTCCACCTGCTTGTGCTTCCCTTCCAAGATCCTAGCCTTGTCCATAAGCTCCTGGAAAGTGGGGCAGTAAACCACCAGTAGCTGTACTGAGAGCTCATCACTGAGGCCATCCAGGAATCTCTCCCTCCTTTTTGCATCAGTGTCAACATCCTCAGGTGCATAACGGGACAGGTTGTTGAACTCCTCAATGTACTCGGCCACGATGCGATTGGTTTGGCGCAAGTTGCGGAACTCCTTCCTCTTCAGGCTCAGAACTCCTGAAGACACGTGGTTGGTCCTGAAACCTTCCTCAAACATTGCCCAAGTCACAGTATCCAGCGGGTGGGTGATCTGAAAAGTGTCCCACCAAGAAGCGGCTGGTCCCTCCAGTAGGTGAGCGGCAAACCTCACCTTCTCAGCATCAGTGCATCCAACAATTACCAGATCCTTGTTGACTAAACGCAACCAGTCGAGAGCAACCATTGGTTCCGTTGCAGTAGAGAACTTAGCTGGCCTTAGCCTCAGAAATCTGGTGAGAGCATCTCCCTGAGGCTGATTGTTTCCATTGTTGTTGTTCTGATTTGCCATGAACTGAGTCATCACTTGGGTCAGCTGTGCCTGAGCTGCCATGAGCTGCTCCAACTCAGTGGGGTGACGACGGGGAGGCATCTGCGGTTCAGCACAGGTAAGTTTAGAAAGAATCAACTACGACAATAGGATTCTACCCATGCATATGATCAATCAACAACAAACAATAGCAGACAATCACAAGCAAGCAACACATCAACAAACAAGTGATTCAGCAACATCCAGGGGTTAATCCTAGCAGTACATAACTACTGAAATAGTTTTACAAGAGTTGGCAATGGTTAACTAAACAGTTGATCAACTAAACAGCAAAAACAGCAATCTGCCAGAACAGTCCAGCAGCGTTCACGAATTTTTCCGCCTGACCTAAACTTGTCAGAAAATTTAGATGATTTTTGCACATATAGTACAGAGAGTTTCGCAACAGACCAATTTTTTTCAGATTTTTCGGAGTTACCAGAAAAATATGAAAAATCCCGCAGTACTGCTGTATCAGCAGAAAAACTGCAGCGAAAATAACACAGATAGTAACCAAACTTGCCATAACTCTTTAATAAAATTCGCACAAATAATTCCTGGATATTGGAGTACACAAATAAGCAACTAAACACTCTTGAACTAACACGAACTAAGCTTCACATCGATCGAGACTAACCATAACGAATTTGCCTAACGTGGACTAATTGGTGGACTTCTATCTACTTCTTGAAGAGGTTGCAGTAGGTCCTTGCTGTCATGCGTTGGCGCTTCGTCTCGCGGTACAACCAAGGCGGCGGAGTGTACACCTCTCCTAAGTCATCACTTGAAATCTCAAACTCCACCTCTTCTGGATCCTCCTCTTCTTCTTCACTCTCAGTTGCAACTGCAACAGCTTCATCTCCTCCACCATCATCGTCTCCATCATCATCATCCTCGTCCTCATCATCATCATCGTCTCCACTGTCATCATTATCCCCATTGTTATCATCAGAGGGTGGATTCAGCTGTGCATGGAGAGCGGCAATCTGGGCTGTCATAGCTTCAATAGTTTGATCCCTCTCCTGGACGGTCCCCTGCAACTGTTGTATGTTCTGGGTGTTCTCCTGCACAGTACCATGAAGATGAGCTATGGTTGCATCTCTGGCTATCAGGGCATTCTCCAGAACTCCCACAGCTTCATGCAACGTGTCAATCTCCTGTCCTTGGACCACCATACCATTGCTAGCAAAGTCTGCAATCTCCTTTATCATCATCACTTTCTCAGCTAGAGCTCCATTCTCCCTTTCCATGTCCTCTATGTGCCTCCGACGGGGCGGCATGTTGTTCCTGTCGCCCGGGGTAACCACAATGTGCCCATCTTCATCACGCCTCCCATAGTCATGGTAGGGTGAATCTGCTGGCAGTAGGTGTCGGACATTATGGCACTGGCGAGACAGGGCTTCATGTATGGCCAAGTTGATTCCAAGTCCCCAGTTGCAGTATGTCTTGGTGTAGATCAAGTGCACGGGGTTTGGCAAGGCGGCATCTCTGAATATGAAGGTAGTGATCTCCCATGCATCCTCTCCATATCCATAGGTGTACAGCCTTATTCCCTTGAACATGGGCAGTGGCAATCCCAATGACCGCGAGAGCTGAGCTAACTGCCTTGCAAAGGGCCTTGGTGACTCCATGGTGGCATACTCAATCCTGACTTCTCCCATCTATCAAGTAAAAGAGTAAAGTGTGAGAATAGCGTATGGTAAGAATTTACGAGGGTGAAAGGCATAAGATGAAAGACAGAGTTAATATAGGTTTTAATAAATCTATGGCTTCCTAATCCAATCCTAGGTCACGATCCTACAGTCGACACACGGGCTCTGATACCATCCTGTAACACCGCGGTTCTGAAAAGACCGAGGCTTCTATGTGACATGCCAATCCCTGGATCGGTTCATTGGCCCACATAGAATAAGATGAATAACATAGCAAAATATCCGTGTATCATAGATAACGAAGATCCAGAGTACCATTATTACAATAAAAGCTTAGCACAAGGCTAGCTCAAATTATTCAGGTAGCAACATAAATAAAGTAAATCCTCCATTCTTCAAATTGCCCACAAGTGAACAAGTGCCGAGTGGAGTACCGTGGCCTATATCGATTACTCAGAATCGGAATAACCTGCAACATGAAACGTAGCAGCCCCGAAGGGTCAATACATTGAATGTATGGCAAGTAGAGCTAGTAATGGAGACAATAGTACTATCATCTACATGCATATTTGGCAAGTGGAGCTGTGTCTGGCTTGCATTTGCAAATACATTTGTCCTACTTTCATAAACAGTTTTGATTTTCTTTGAAAAGATCCCAATTAAGTTAACCCAAAAATATTAAAACAATTATGAAATTAGAATGAGCGAGAAACATGTCATGGAATCAATATCAAGCAACTCAGATGTCCATAACCGGGGACACGGCTAATCGATTAGATTATACACCCTGCAGGGGTTAGTACACTTTACCCATGTGACTTGGCCAGCCCAGCTCGTACCATCACTCTCATTTTGAGTGGTGATAGGGATAAGTCCAAGAAGAGACTGTTTGGGAAGTAGCTCCTCAATCCCGACGCGCACCGGTCCAACCTACCAAAATTCTACATCTCTGGATACCCGGGTTCGAGTTACCACAACCTACTAAGTCCAACCAACCGCCCATTCCATTATTGGCACATGGTTGTACACGTAAGCTACACAATAAAGAAGCCAATCATTCTCTCTTGATACCTGGGTGCCTTTCCGCAATGAAACCACCAAAAATTATCAATACCATCACACCCAGATGATTCATTGATTAAGTTGTTTTAGTTTTCACAAACCAATACTTTTAGAAACAAGTCTCGATGATGTAACCCAGCCCTCGTTCAACAAAGCATGGCTAAGCACATCTACCAATGGTGGTTCATCTACAAGGAAGGCCCTACCACATAATGGGACATAGCATAGCGATAGTATCATCCTACACATGCATCTACAAAATACACGACAATGCATTGAAAATAGTAGGACGATATCATGAACAAAGTAGCATCTACTTGCCTTGATTGTAGCGGTCGGAAGAACAATCCACACACGAGCAAACGTTGCACTCGTCACAATCTACACGATACAATTGCAATCATAAACAAACAATCACAAGCATATGCAACAAAGATGATGCATGAAGGTATGCAAGGCAAGTGAATTGGTGCTACAGCTGCACCACATAATCCTAATCAATAATACTACTGATTGCATGCATGGAAAATAGTTTTAGCGCAAGGAAAACTATTTAGCAAAAGTAGCGCCCAAAACTAGAGCTAGAACTCGAATAATTCACTACCGGTAGTATACTGTTTGTAAAATCTTGGGAAATTTCTACCGCATAGGCATCGCTGATTAGAAACAGTACCAACTGGAATTACTCAAAAAGGAATTATAAAACTCCCCGAGTAATTAAAACACTGCAGAAAGACACTAGACAGTTTCTGTAGAAGTTTTTACTGTAAGCCCATATTTTTAATTCACGATGAGATTTCCCTCGTTCCACTGAATCCAGGGACATATCATACGCGATTTTTGGAGCTACGGATCGTTTTCTACGAATTTATTACTCCGAAAAGGCCATTAACCTATTTGATTAAACTGTACTAAACCTTGCTGCAAAAGCCTGAACCAAAGGTACAGCGAGATTCTACACGACTCACTGAATCTACACATATTTTATTTGCAATTTTTGGCTAAGCGGTTTAATTTCTACGCAATTTACACGTTTCTACCGAAATCTGTCAACTAAAAGGATTAACGAAATTAACCAGTCAACTGTGTCTGTTGACTGGTCAACGCGTCTGCTGACTGGGCGCTGACTGGGCGTCTGACTAGTCAACGCCTGAGTCTGACCGGTCAACGGCTGATCTGAACCACTGATCTGAGATCTAACGGTGGCTGCAGGCTTACCGGAAACGAACAGCGAAACGGACGGCGGCGGGTTCCGGAAGGTGCGGCGATCGATTCCGGCGATGGTGCTACCTGCGCGAGAGGGAGACGATCAGCACACGGGTCAAGGAAATCAACGCGCGTGCAAGACGGCGCGTGCGTGCGTGCGTGCGTGCGTGGGCAAACGCGCGCGCGCAGCAGCGAGGCGGCGCAGCGCAGCGCGGATGGCGAGGCGGCGCGCGGTGCAGGCGCTGCGAGCGGCGGCGGGGCACGCTGGCGGCGGGCGGCTGCGCGGCGCAGCGAGCAGCGGCGGAGCTGGCGGCGCGCTGCAGCGGCTCGGCGACGGCAGGCGCAGGCGGCGGCGGTGGCGGGATGTGGCGCCGGCGGCGGGGAAGCGGCGCGGCGGCGGGGCAGGGCGGCGACGGCGGCGGCCTTACCCGGTGGCGGCGGGCGATCGTGGGCAGGGCGGGGCGTGCGGGTGCGGATCCCGAGGCCGGGGTGGCCTCTCTTGTGGGGCCCTTCACGGGTCCTACTCCGATTCGGCGCAGAGTTAGACGCGGACTCGGAAATCGGCCCGGAAATTCGGACCGTTTTCCGTCTTTTTAAACAAACGGCCGTAACTTCTCCGTACGAGCTCCAAATCGAGCGATTCTTGCTCCTACGGCTTTGTAAAGTCAAGGGGAACAATATAGGGTCAAGGGTTGAGTGAAACCACTAGGCTACAAGGGTGGACAACGCTAGTCCTACTAAAGCCTCCCGCAGGAGCCTCGTAGCAAAGTAGAATAGGGTTTCGAAAATAGCGTTCCGCCGATTCATTTCAATCGACGGTTTGGCATGGAAAAGTATGATGCAATGATATGAATGATATGCAATACCAAATATAAAATTTGGTATGTGACACTGTGATTGCAGTGCTAGTCCCTGGATCGAATTGCTAGCACCTATAGTTTAATATGAAGTACACAGATACAAAGGTCATTATTACATCGTAATTCGAGGAGTATAATAGTTCTTACAACTCATTAGCCCAAGGCTAACACATAGAGTTCTCAACTCATAATATAAAAGTAAAGTATTCATCTTCGTGTGCCATAGGCAAACATGTTGAGTGTAGACTCATAACCCTAGTCACCATCAGAGTAACCTGTAACATAATAAGTTACAGCAACAGAGGGTCAATACATTTGGAATTGTATTGGCAAGTGATTGATGTCTACACACTTATATTCTTGTAGACAGTTGTTGGGCCTCCAAGTGCAAAGGTTTGTAGAACAGCAGCAAGTTTCCCTTAAGTGGATTACCCAAGGTTTATCGAACTCATGGAGGAAGTGGTCAAAAGTATTCCCTCTCAAGCAATCCTGCAATCAAGATACAAGAAGTCTCTTGTGTCCCCAACACACACAATACACTTGTCAGGTGTATAGGTGCACTAGTTCGGTGAAGTGATAGTGAAATACAAGCGGTAACAGTGCCAGAAAACAGCTTGACGGTGAGGTAAAGACTAAAGCAAGCAAACATGCAACAGATCTAGATGCAAATGGTGTTTCAATGTTTAGAAACAAGGCCTAGGGATCATACATTCACTAGTGAACACTCTCTCATATAAATATCCTCTTTTTATGATACTACTCTTAACTACTCTCCGGTTGGACATTCTAATCACCGGTAGGGCAATAACAGCACTCCTCAAAGTCCGCCTTCCCCAATCTAGATAACCCCACACTATCACCTTGAGCGCTTGATGGTTCCAACAAACACCACAATTTCATAGAGACATCCAACTCCAAATATAACTCATAACAAATATTCAATCTAGAAAAAGTGCCACACACGGTATGCACGCTGTCACTTTCACACACGTGGGGAAAAGCATAGATCTATTAAAGCACAAATAGTATTTATGTAGACTCAAACCTAAGTGCCACGCTGTCACTTTCACACACATGGGGAGAGCAGATATCTATTGAAGCACTTGAGTAGCAAGGTAGATCTACTTGATTACAAATCTCATGACCACAACAAGATCATGCATAAAGAGAGAGATGAACACATAACTACCGGTAGAGCCCTTAGCCTCGAGGAAGAACTACTCCCTCCTCATCATGGGAATCAACAACGATGATGGAGATGGTGATGGAGATCGATGGAGATGGCTCAGGGGGCACTTCCCCGTCCTGGCAGGGTGCCGGAACAGAGACTTTCTGTCCCCCGAATCTCCCCTTCGGTGGCGGCGGCACAACAGAGGTTTTCGTGGATTTCTTTTGGATGCCCTAGGGTTTTTTGGGTCGGAGGCTTCTTATAGGCGCATGAATCAAGGTCGGTGGGGGTCCAGGGGGCCCACACCCCCTATGGACGCCTCCAAGGCTTGCCCGCGCCTAGGGGGGGTGCGTCCACCCTATGGCCCCCCCTCCGGCTCTGCTTCGTGGTTCCGTGTTGATCCGGGAAAATAATGACTTTGCTTTTTGTCTCGTCCAATTCCGAGAATATTGATTTTCTGCCTTTCTAGAACCAAAAACAAAAGAAAACAGGCAACTGGCACTATGGCAACTTGTTAATAGGTTAGTTCCAGAAAAGATATAAAAACACCTCAAAGTGTAGACAAAGCAAATCAAAGTAGATACAAAACAAGCATGTAGCATAGAAATTATAGATATGTTTCCGACGTATCAAGCATCCCCAAGCTTACCTCCTGCTCGTCCTCGAGTAGGTAAGTGATAAAAAGAATAATTTTTGAGGTGACATGCACCATAAAAACCAAGATCAAACCAGTTGCAAGCATTGAAAGCTAGGATCAAAGAACTCTAAACATGTGCATGAAAGATGGAGTTCTAACAGTAAGACAAAGTAACTATGCGTGAAACATGAAAGGCTACAAACAAAGATCATGAATAACATGCATTGAAAAACGTTTGTGTGTTTCACATACAGAAAATATAGCATATTGGCAACTAGCTTGTTCATCATAGAGTAGCAAGTAGATGCATAGGACACCTTAAAAGTTCACAAGGGTGACTAGAAACAAATAGCACAAGAACAAGTAATATCACAATATGCATCAATCAATAAGCTTTGGAACACTGCACACAGAATGACAACTATGCTCTCTTAATGGTGCCTAAAGGTAGAAGGTGGAGACCCAATAGTGGTGGAATAAAGACCTTTTATAAAGGAAGCAGGGATTTCAAGTTTCAAAAAGAGCTTCCAAAAATTATGGTACTTGTTAGCTTTCAACCCTCATTGCCCCTATCATAAGCATCTTGAAGTGATTAAGGTTAAAGTGAACAAAGATGGAGTATATGCTTGAAGAAGTATAAGTTGGCAATCTCAATTCCCTTGAATACGAAGGCCACACCTCATGCTACTCAACTTTAGTCACCTGTAAGTTCTTGTCATTGTAAGTATTTGCATATCATTGAGAACCGCCAATGGGGTACCCCTTGCACATGGTACAGGAGCTATCCCATAACCAAAATGACAAGGCAAGAAGACAATGAGCATCTCAGCAATCTTCTTATTTACCATGGGAATATGGTGCTTTTTTCTCTCTTTCCTCTTTTCTCAATGTGTCCTTTTTTTATAAGAAGAATGCTTCATAGATGTCACTATGGTGATGCTGCAAGTTTCCACCATGATTAGGCATGGCTTAGGCTAGCGGCCCAGGCGTTTCTCTAACACAGGACACAAACTCCATGGACTTACAAGTTCCCTCTTTATTTCATACTGGTTACATCCATAGACAAAAGAGCATGATATCAACTGAGTACAAAGTACAAGTGCAATGTTGAAAACGTTCCCCGTGACAGCACGGCTCCGCTAATTCCAACGTATAAGTGTAAGCATATACAACATAGATGACACAATGGTTAAAGTTTATTAGGGGCAAATAATATAAAGTGTGCCATCAAGTTCGTGAGGGATTTAATCACTAAGTTTTCACATAACAAAATAGTTTTTAATTGGAAGATAGCTGAAAACAAGAATATACTTGGAATGGTGTAACACACCATGCATAGGAGTTTATAGTGGACACTTTGGAAAAACTTGGTTTCTTGGGAGTTGGAAGCATGAGTAGAACTTACTCATACAAGTGGAGGCTAGCAAAAGACTGGGAGCAACCAAATAAGAGAGCATAATGGCCATAATCATGCAGAGGAACAAAGCATTACTAATCAAAGCATAGAGTGGTACTACAAGTCAAGGACTAAATGATCATATAGGCTATGGTGACTTGTTCATAGTCATAACATGGTGTGAGCATGTGCCAAGTCAACCCAAGCAAAGCATCAAGGAGAATACCACAATACTATGCTTTTGCATGCTAAAACAGCGCATAATTTCTTCAAGGCACACTAAGCAATCCCAATTGTTTGGAACAAGACATTCTACAACAATAATCACTAAGCATAAGGTAAAAACAACACCTATCATGTCATGCTAAAGTCTAAGTCATAGTCAATGCAAGATCCTCTTGCACTTAAAAGCAATTACTTACTACTCCTTTCCAACACCAAGCAACTTATTTGCAAAACAACATAGCAAGAACGTGGGTCCAAACTACTCAAGCAAACTAAACAAACTAAGCAAAGCAAACAAAAACTAAGACGCTCCAAGAACAACACAACTTGGCATGAAACAATAAAAACGAAGTGTCTAAACAGACCTAAGCTTTTTATTGATGAAGAAGGGGATGCCTTGGGCATCCCCAAGCTTTGGCGCTTGTACCTCTTGGATATTTCTTAGGGTGACACCAGGCGGCATCCCCAATCTTGAGATTTTGTCCATTATTCATCTCATTGCATCATTCTCTCTCTACACCTGAAATTTTTCCTTCATACAAAACTTCACACAATTTTCATTAGCAACATTAGTGTATTCAAAAGATATTAGACCTCTGGCAAAGCTTTGAAACAGCAAGTATTTTCACTAAAAACACAAGCTACTGTAGTAACTCCTTCAAAAAGCTCAAATCCCCAAAAGAGAACTCAAAAATGAATCAATAAGTAGCAAATGCAAATAATGGCAGAAATCTGTCAAAACAGACCAGCAGGTAGAAACCGATTTTTTCGAACATCTTCTGTTGCTCAAATTAAAAAGTGTTGAACTAAATAAAGTTAGCTAACATACTGGGGGATTTATTCATAAATGTTGAGCTCAATCCGAGTTACAGAGACTC
Organism: Avena sativa; assembly: GCA_916181665.1. Classification (NCBI taxonomy): domain Eukaryota; kingdom Viridiplantae; phylum Streptophyta; class Magnoliopsida; order Poales; family Poaceae; genus Avena; species Avena sativa. The sequence goes on along the minus strand of OV702281.1, from coordinate 347,454,743 downwards.
CTCACGAATTTTTACAGTGGAGGACAGAAATTCTGTTTCGGGACAGCAACTCCCCAAATCTTACTTCCCTCTCATTAGAGGTCATGCTTGGCACAAAAATCAAATAAAAAAAATATAAGGAGAGATCATTACTGAAGTAATAACTTCCAAGACTCAAGGAAACTCTTGGGTTATCTCCCAACAAGTACTTTTCTTTAAGGCCTTTAAGTTAGGCTTGATAGCTTGAGAAGATGCTCACATAAGAATTATGAATTGAAGTCAAAGAGAGCATCAAGAAGCAAATTCAGAACACATTTAAGTCTAACCCGCTTCCTATGAATAGGAATCTTGTAAAGAAACAAGTCATGAAAGCACAAAGCAACAAGCATAGGAAAGCAAAACAAGTGCAACTTCAAGACTTTCAACATAAAAAGGGGAAACTTAATATTATTGAGATGCATAAGACCATGTTTCCCTCTCTCATAATAACTTTCAGTAGCAACATGAACAAAATTAACAATATAACTATCACGTAAAACATTATTATCATGAGCCACATGCATAAAATGATTATTACTCTCCACATAGGAATAGCCATTCTTATTAATTGTAGTGGGAGCAAATTCAACAAAATAGCTATCTTCCCAAGTGTGTTCATTTGGAAACATATCATCATTGGAAGGAACATGGATAGCACTAATAGCACAACAATTATTAATATTATCATTTTCAGAATTGGTGCCAAAGAGATTTTCAATATCAAAAGTAGTGTGCTTTTCCCAATCATGATCACTAATATAGGTAACAGGCATAGGAACATCATATAGTTCAGACTCATCAGCAAAAACTATGATAGGAGCAATATGCTTAGGGGAAGATACCGTTTCCTCTCTCCTTCTACTCTTCTTCTTCTTCTTCTTCTTCTCCTCTTTAGGAGGGAGAGTCTTGAAAGTAAGCTTCTCCACATACCCTGGTTTATTGTTAGAGACAATAGAAGAAAATTTGGAGGATTCCTCCTTTTCATTAATAAGAACAAAACTCATATCAGTCCTGTCATATTTTGGTAAAATATTATCTTTTATAAGATTTTGTATGTAAGTATTCGCTTGGCAATTATCAACACAATAAATATGACACCCATGCAGGACACAATTCATACCAAAAGCACTCATGTCTACCAAAGAAGTTTTTCTTGATAACTCTTCACACCCCAAAAACAAAGTAAACTCATCATGTTGATTATAAGTGATCGCATTATCACAATACAAGCTTGCAGTACTCATTGGATTAGAAAGGTCATTAGTATGGCCTGAGCATTGAAAATTGAAATGACCCACTTCATAGCAGAGTTCACAAATAAAAGGATACATGGCACATTTTTTTTACCAAGATCATTTAGAGCCTTATACCATGTTCTGGTTTTTTCATTCCAGTGTGTGATACAATATTCTTCTTCTATTTGTTTCTTCTCACAAGGTATATGCATACCACAAAAATTAACATGCTTATAAGAAATAGTACTTTAAGAATTTTGAGCATGTTTATTGCAATCATTAATAACATTTTCATTTTCCATGCAAGTGTCATTAAACGGTTCATGATACATGTCCCACTTTTATTTAGGAGAATTAATATGGGAAGCAAAGGCTCTATAATATTTAACAAGAATTTGAGGATCAATACCATATCTAGCACTAAGCTCTTGAAAATTAGCAGTTTCAGCGAAAGACTTAATGCAATCATACTCATAGTTTATACCTGGTTCTTTACCTTTGTCGTTATCCCAACCTTCGGTATTGCTTTGAATTGTTTCAAGAAGATCCCACTTAGCCTTGACCTCCTTACTTGTGAAGGATCCCTCTAAACAGGTATCCAGATAGTCCGTGTAATGTCCTGAAATCCTTGCATAAAAATTATTGATAACAACATTACTGGGGAGCTCATGAATGGGACATTTGAGCATTAGTGACTTCATTCTCCCATAAGCTTGGGCAATACTTTCTCCCTCATGAGGATGAAAATTATAAATATAATTCCTATCTTTATGAATTTTATGAGGAGGATAAAATTTAGAATAAAAGAGAGATTCAAGTTCCTTCCACTCTAAATGATGAGGATCATCTAGTAGCTCATACCACTCCCTTGATTTGTCCCTAAGTGAGAAAGGGATTAGCTTCCTCTTAACATGGTCCATTAAATACCTGCACAATTGAACAACTCGCATAATTCATGTATAAAGAGTAAATGATCACTAGGATGGACAGTTCCATCTCCAAAATAGCAGTTATTCAGAACACGTTCAGCAATTTCAATAGGTATTTTAAAAGGGACACTTTTAGTATGTGGATTTAAAATATCACAAGTATCATTAGAATTACCACATATGGGAGCTAAAGTATCACAAGAGCAAATTTTTTCCCTAAAGCTGGGGAACTAAAATGATTTTTTTCATAAAAACTAGCTTCCCCAAGCTTAGACGTTTCCACACCATTAGTAACAATGGTGTTCAAAAAATTCACACTAATAACATTGCTATTATCATGAAAAGAAAGTTCCATAGGTTTTTTAATTTTCTTTTCAAACCACTCAAGTTCTAACTTAGGAAAAAATACTAAAAAGCTCTCTAATTTTGTTGTTGTTTTCCATTAAGCCTAACTAGTGAAAACAAGAAACAAAAAGACAAAATTGCAGAATCTAAAGGAAATAACTTCAAGCACTCACACCGTAGGATGTGAGTACCTTTTACCTTACCTCCCGGCAACGGTGCCAGAAAAGAGCTTGATGTCTACGCACTTCTATTCTTGTAGACAGTTGTTGGGCCTCCAAGTGCAGAGGTTTGTAGAACAGCAGCAAGTTTCCCTTAAGTGGATTACCCAAGGTTTATCGAACTCAGCAAGGAAGTGGTCAAATATATTCCCTCTCAAGCAATCGTGCAATCAAGATACAAGAAGTCTCTTGTGTCCCCAACACACCCAATACACTTGTCAGGTGTATAGGTGCACTAGTTCGGCGAAGAGATAGTGAAATACAAGCGGTAACAGTGCCAGAAAACAACTTGACGGTGAGGTAAAGACTAAAGCAAGCAAACATGCAACATATCTAGATGCAAACGGTGTTTCAATGTTTAGAAACAATGCCCAGGGATCATACTTTCACTAGTGAACACTCTCTCATATAAATATCCTCTCTTTATAATACTACTCTTAACTACTCTCCGAATGGACACTCTAATCATTGGTAGGGCTATAACAACACTCCTCAAAGTCCGCCTTCCCCAATCTAGATAACCCCACACTGTCACCTTGAGCGCTAGATGGTTCCAACAAACACCACAATTTCATAGAGACATCCAACTCCAAATATAACTCATAACAAATATTCAATCTAGCCAAAGTGCCACACGGTATGCATGCTGTCACTTTCACACACGTGGGGAAAGCATAGATCTATTAAAGCACAAAGAGTATTTATGTAGACTCAAACCTAAGTGCCACCATGGTGTGCATGCAGTCACTTTCACACACACATGGGGAGAGCAGAGATATATTGAAGCACTTGAGTAGCAAGGTAGATCTACTTGATTACAAAGCTCATGACCACAACAAGATAATGCATAGAGAGAGAGATGAACACATAGATACCGGTAGAGCCCTTAGCCTCGAGGAAGAACTACTCCCTCCTCATCATGGGAATCAGCAAAGGTGATGGAGATCGATGGAGATCGCTCCGGGGGCACTTCCCCGTCCCGGCAGGGTTCCGGAACAGAGACTTTCTGTCCCCCGAATCTCTCCTTCGGTGGTGGCGTAGTAGAGGTTTTCGTGGATTTCTTTTGGATGCCCTAGGGTTTTTGGGTCGGAGGCTTCTTATAGGCACAGGAATCAAGGTCGGTGGGGGTCCAGGGGGCCCACACCCTCTATGGGCGCCTCCAGGGCTTGCCTGCACCTAGGAGGGTGCGGCCATCCTGTCGCTCCCCTCCGGCTCTGCTTCGTGGTTCCGTGTTGCTCCGGGAAAAATAATGACTTTGCTTTTTGTCCCGTCCAATTCGAGAATATTGATTTTCTGCCTTTCTAGAACCAAAAACAGAAGAAAGTAGGCAACTAGCACTATGGCAACTTGTTAATAGGTTAGTTCCAGAAAAGATATAAAAACACCGCAAAGTGTAGACAAAGCAAAGCAAAGTAGATACAAAACAAGCATGGAGCATCAAAAATTATAGATATGTTTCCGACGTATCAGTGATACCATAGTAGTATAGTAACATCTAATAACTATATGAATTTGGCTAAGTTTAGTTCAGGCTAGCTTTGCTCAAAATAAGTTTTATCTTATTAGTTTGAAATACTAAGTTTTTGTTTGTCAAAAACACCAAGGAACCACCAATAGACATTGGTGAACCTCTACCCTTGTTCAATCATAAGTTTTACTTAGAGAAATTGGGATGAGGAGATTCTTGACCATTTCAATGTCTTGTCACTCAGAATTGTCCATAACCGAGGACACAGTTAAGTACTTAGGTTTACCCTCTCGAGAGGTGGTGCACTTTCCCCACAAGACTCGACATGCATCAAGACGAGACTTTTCAGAAACAATCCCTTAGACCACCATGTACGCGTTCCATCCTACCAACTCTACCACCATCTGTTCATCTGGTTGAGTTCTTGCAACTTAGTTGGTCAAGGCAGAGCCCATATGCCATGTGGTTGCACTAGAAGCTCCTTGACACAAAATATCTCAAATCCCTTTGTTCTTGGGTGGCCATCCACAAGTGTTATACACAAGTTAAACCATAGACATGGACCTTGTGTAACCACTAAACACAAACCATACAAGTCCGATTCCACCCAGGTGATTCATTAACAAGTTGTTTTATTAATAAAAAACATAGGCATAAACTTTTCATAATACCATAACATGAATATTCCACCCTTGTATTCTAATATATAGGCTAAGCATACTAGCATAACATACCTATTATCTTAGGGAAAACTACTAAGATAACATCTATAGATCTACCATAACATAGCATAGCATATACTAAGAAATTCACCATGCAAATCCTACTAAAAATAGTGCTAGTGAAATAAAGAAAATAGTAGGACAAAAAGATGAAGTATTACTTGCCTTGGTAGCTAGGGTAATATACACAATCCTCACAATCACACTCTCCAAATTCCACAAAATCTACACAACAATTTATACAACAAAATAATCACAAAACAATATACACACAAAAATAATATGAATTCATGCAAAAATGCAATATGATGTTTTGCCACACTTTTAAAATCAAACTCTACTGTACTGAAGATAAAGCATACATTCTAGAGTCTAAATAAACAAAAACCACCTAAAAATAATGTTCTAAATAATTTATATAGTCAAAATAAGCCTACAAATGATTCTGCATAAAATACTAATTTTTCAGAATAAAATGGCCAGATTAAGGCCATCTATGCAAAGGGCTCATTTTTATGAATCCATGGATATAAGATTTGCAATTTTTGGATTTACAGAACAAAAGTTATGCAATTTACAAGTTTAAACAACTAATAGAATAAAATATGGATTTTAAAACAAAAACAGAGCCACGCGGCAGCGTCTGATTGGACGATACCGCTTTGGACGGATCACGCTTGCGATCTTTAGGATCTAAGTTAGATCTAGCGGTCCAGATCTGCACTTACTGCCTTGCCTAGTCATCTAATCGCAGCCACTAGATCGAGATCCAATGGATCATATCTACCCGACCAAATCCTAGCGGCGCAAATGGCCATGGCGGCAGTGACGCGCCGGCGAGGTCAGGGGGCAGGGGAGGGGTGCTGATGCTTACCAAGGATGCGAGGACGTGGGGAAGCTCAACGTGGAAGCGGTTGGGGCGGGGGCGCACAAACACGAACGGAATCACTCGCCGAAGTTTGTCTCGTCGTCGGGTGCTCCCAGTTGAAGATGAAGGCGACGCTCTGGTGTAAGAGGAGACAAGTGGCAAGTATCAAGAGATGCGCAAGGACAAGGCGAACACGCTTGTTTGAATTAGAGGCAGAGGCAAACATGGAGCTCACCGGAATGTGTCACCGACGTTCGTCGGTACCACGGCGGTGCAAAGCGAAATTCGTAGAGCCTGGCGACGCTCTGTGCTTGCAGTGTGGGGGGAAATGCTGTGGAGGGAGAGGGGAATAAGTAGCCAGAGCGGGGGAGGGAATCATGCGCTGAATCAATGGTAATCAAACAAATTTGTTTCGGCTTTGAATGGGGGAAGAAACTGTAACATCCCAATTTCAGCAACCCTGATTTAATATCCAAAAGGCAAAAATCAGGGGGAACAAAAACTTTTTCTTGCAATGTTTGCTTAATTGTTTGCTTGTGATCATGCAACTGTTTGATCAGGCAACTGTTTGATCTACCGATTGCTTTGTTTGCTTAGGAACTAGAGTGAGCTAATATAGTAGCTCATACCTTAGGACCCAATCCTTGTTTGTGATCCTCAATCTCAAACTAAGCATCCAAATATGGATCTACCCTAAGCCACTAAAGTAACCATCTCATCTTCTGATCAGATCCATCCAGGGATAATCCCTCTTGATGGTTTCCAACCTAGTGAAGAACCAATCCAAGTTTGGATCCCCTCTATTCAATCTATACCTCAACATCAACCCCTTAATGGGAAGGATAAAACCTTTCCACCCTCCCAAAGGTATCCTTCTTGCATAAAAGACAAAAATCTCCAAAACTGCCAAAATGGCTGTCTGGATTTCTTATCTAGATTCAATCTTTGGAGCTCTACCTTTTCCAACCTATGTGCATTCTTGAGAATGTATTTGAACCATATTGTAGTACATTAGTGGTACTACCAAGGCCCACTCTTACCCTTGGCTCAGCCATTCTAATCCACACTCATCCCTGATGGTTGTGTAGTCAAGATAGCAATCTTTTCTGCAAATCTTATCATCTTGCCTACTTTGGCAGAAGCTCACATCTATATGCTACCTTCCCTTTACCAACTATTTGCATGATTATGATCTCCTAATCATGGCCTAACAATCCCCACCTCACTTGTTTCCATTGGAGCCTTGTGCTTCTTGAACCCACATGGTTTAGGAGACTACCTGATGTATTTGCTATGGCAGCCTTATTTTCAACAAAGTTTGCCATCCCTTCTAGACCACCTCAAAGGAAACCAATCCCAAATCTTGCTTACATGATCATCTATATGAATTGTTCTATCCATCCATATACCACTTGTACCAAGGTGAGCTCTGAGCTCCCTAATCCAACCCTGTCTAGGTGGCATAAAAATAACCAAACCCTAGATCCTCCCAAATCTAGTTTCCATCCTTTCCACCACATATCTTAAAAACTTAAGGTTGAATATGATTCCTACATCAAGTTTACATCACCTACCTTGAATATAATCATTTGCCAAATAATTCCCATAATTATTTGGAGCCTAAAACTATTTAAACTCATTATCCTACAAATTCCTCAAAACCTTCTCTATAAAGGAAAATTTGTTTTTCTCCAAATCACCTTGCCAACTCAACACCCATTTGATGCCTATATATCATACTCTATCTTTACAACTAAAAAATAATTATTTTTGAGATTCCTTGTTATTTCTTTTTGCCCTTTTTCTTAAATGGCAGAAACAAGAAATAATTCCCTAAAAATACTTTTCCACCTCAATAAATCCCAATAAAATTCTCCAATGTGTAATATGGTATTTAGGACCATGTCACATCAAAAACCAAGCTTGTCCAATGTAAAAATATCAAACAAGCTTCTAGAAACCACTTCTGCACTTTTTGATTAAATGCTTTTAAATGGGCTTTTAACCATCAGAAAATCTCCAAATAAATCCTGAAGAGATTATTTGACCTCCTCTATCTACCAGTACCATCTCTTCACCTTGTGCAATGCAAATTCTTGAACTTCCTTTACAAGCACCATTTTGATCAAGTGAGGCAAACAAACCAAAACAAGGGCTAAAACCAAATCAAACCATTTACCAAGCTTGTCTAGTACACCTCACTAGAAGCACCAATCTCTCCTAGTCGTGCACAGTAACCCTAGCTACTGTATCAGCCCTACCCCTTGGCCCCTCTTGTTTCAATAATAAGAAAAGGAGAGATGAGGGGACCCAAATATCTTGCTTGTCCTAAACCAGCAGCCACGAACCCTCCCACCACTCTCTGGTCGAGTGCAAGGCCCCACTCACCCCTCTCCACCACCCCTGCTGCCCAATGGTTGAGCCCTACCCTGCCCCAAAGCTTGCATAGACCATTTCCACCATGAGCCTCCCCCTCTCGGTTTATAAGGCCCTAGGCTAGTACTATCCTCTCATCCAGTTCATTTCCACCCACCTACCCCTTCTCTCTCGCCTCGCCCGAGCCACAATGCTCTCTCCCTCTCCGTTGCCTAGGAGAAGGAGGACTCTCCATGTTTGGCCTCCCACAAGATCTGCTCATAGAGCTCGCTCTGCTACTCCCCACCCTGTGCATGTTACACCTCCAAGATCTCCTTGCTCCCATGCTTCTAACCATAGTCCTCTTTCTTTTGAGGACTTCTCCTGCCATCGTCATCGTCGAGCTAGACCGCCTTCTTCCTCGGGCGTCCGCATGCAGGCAAGCTTCGGAAGCCGCTACCACCACTGCCGCCCCTCGTTGGGCCCGTCGCGAGACGCCGCACCCCGCTGGACCACCTCCGTCGTCTCCCGAGGACGCAGGTGAGCTCCCCATGGTGCCACCACCTCCTAGGATTTTCTCTCTATTCTCCCCCAGCCAGAGGTGGAAGACAGCCTCCTGCCGTCGGATCTAGTTTAGCCGGACGGCCCAGATCCTTCTGTACCCCTTCACCGTCCACCTGCTAATGGCGCGCGGGTCCCGGCCGACCAGGTTTGACCCCCCTTTTTCCCGCATAGGACACGACCGGGCGGGCTGAATTTCTGCGAGGAGGCCCATTCCGCCCCAGATCTGGCCCGCAAGCTCCTCAACACCCCTTAACCTTTAATTAAATTTTCCAGATCTGATTATTAGTGCTTAGGTTTAAATCCAAATGAAAATGGAAATGACCCAAAACAATTTAGACAGTATTTTTCCCAGGTACCCAAGTCTCTTTTCTAACATGTATACTTGGTGCTGGACTAATTTGAGGTTTAGAATAAAGATGATAAATCATCTACCAATAGGTATTGTAACACCCTCGGAATCGGCCCTATGCAAGTTTCAGCGCTTCCCGCCAAACTCGCATATAAATGATTCAAAGATGCCCACCAGGCACTTGCGTGCGGGTGGAAAACGAAGTAATATCATTACACAATAGTCCTCGATGGAACCCACAAAACATATATATACAACAGCAACTCAAAGAGTCAAGAATACAGATTTACAGTACAAAGATCCAAATCACCTTGAAAACAATACAGCGTCCGAGTACGGACAAGATGCAAATTGAGCTAAGAGCCCTGAAGAATAACCAATGGCGTCCATAACCCTGCCCAGGCCAAGCCGGAAGGGTAACCCTGCTAACGACGTCGATCTCAAAACCTGCTAAAAACAAAAGGGGTGCCAACAAAGGGCAAAGGAAAAAGAGAGCGGTCAGTACTGAGGCCAGTACACGGCGAGATTCGAATTCGGCGGTCCTCGCCTACATAGGTATGGTGGACTGAAGCGGCAGCGCGGCATGCACTAAACAACCTATAGAGACTCGATACAAATAGCGGCTATCAGAGAGGGGTAAGAAAGACCTATTCGTAACCAACCTGATACTACCACCAAACATAACCATCCTGGTGTTTCCCCCTCGAGACCAAACGAGGAACTCACACCGTTGGCAGTTTTATTTATTCAGTTATCATTGCAGCAATTACTAGTCAGGTATAGATAGTCATCCTGAGATAATAAGCAGTGGGCACTTTTAGTTAACCATTTCGTTGTAGTTGCAACACTTACTAGTCAGATTCAATTAGCATGAGATATCCCAAACCCAGCAGTTGTTGGTACTTTTATTTAGCCATTCCGTTGCAGTGAAGCTGATTACTAGTCATATCGGATACAAGTCAAATTATAACAGTAAACTTTAGTTATAATTGTCTATGATCGAGAACTGTGCTCCAAGTCGTCCATAAATGCGGACACGGCTTCTCGAAAAGATTTAACTCTACAGGGGTGCACCAAAGTTTCCACACGCACCTACACCCTTGTTGTCAGATCAGGTAGGTACAAGATCACAAAACATACACCCAACGGTATGTCGACGGGGTTTCGGACACGACGTTTCCCAGACCCAAAGCAAGCACGGGGGGCCACCCCACTAAGCTACCTGTAACGAAGTCGACCGGTCTCCGAGACAGACCCAGGGTTTGTGTCGACGGCTGTAAACGGCTGGGAACCCGAAAGTGTGACTAGGCTTGTCGATACAGCGAAAACGTATCACGGGGTTCCTAAACAGTACAGGCGCTCCACGCGCAATCGTAATTAAAGCACTAAAGCATGGCATAAGTACAGGATAGTAATAAAGCCCCAAACTACTTTGTGGCCCCCAGTACAGTACTTTGAAATCAGGTTCTAAATCGATGGGGGTGCCCACACACACCACCTGTGGTTAGCGCGCTCGATCTCGGAACAGGTGTCAAGAACTCGGGGTCCTACGGGACACCAGTGAGCGGTTAAAATCCAAATATTGTCTATTACCCACCGGTGCTGCTGCATTTACCTACTTTCAATTTTAGTTATTAAACAATAATTAAATCCATGATCATCTCCAACATAAAGCATATGGCAGCCTTCCAACAGCTGTGGTACTGGACGACACGCAATAGCACTTAAGCAAGTGACTACGACGCGCAAGTCCAACTATCTACCAAACAACAGGTAATAGGATGTGTCCAAGGCAATATAAGGCTGCAAGGGATATCACGGACACGAAAACTAGTGCATCGTAACATAGATAGCAATAGATCAACAGGAGGGAATAAATACTATAAAAGTAAGATAGGTATAAAGGGGGAGATGCTCGTCTGGAAAACATTGCCGAAGGTTCATCCAAAGAACGGGCGTCACTCGCATCAACTCATCAGCCTAATCCGTGAAGAAGCAAAGCACTAGAAGAAACACCAGATGCACTATTTAATACTACGGCAGAAGATCGGGCATGATGCATGTATGATGTATGACATGGCAAAGATGCGATGCAATTAGTCAATATTAAGCGGAACCGAGGTCCCGACAATTAATTATTAGGTTCAAGTTGTTTAGATACCCGCAATTTTAAATGTTGTATTAATAAGGCGAAAACATGGCATCGGTTCGCTACACAAATTTTAATGGAGCCAATATTAGACTAGAAAAGCCCACATATGGTCTCCAGGTGAAGCAACATAAGGACCCTAAACCACACAAATATGTATGCAAGCATGACAATTGAATATGCACAAGTTAAGTATCATATTATAAAAATATAGGGGCTTAGGTTCACACATGGCAGTTCGGCGATCTTGGTCCGGGGCTTCGGATCCTCGAGACCGGGTCATCGGTTCCCTCTCGACGATCTTGGGGTTTGTGGCGGAGATCTTGGAGTTTAGAGGGATCGGGATTCGGACTTTGGATCCGAGTTCAAGGGTCTTCGGTTCCGGCCATCAAATCCGTGGAGAAGAGCTTGATGTTCATGAAGAAGATCTTGCGTGGATTCTCGAAATCCCTTGATACTTCTTCAAGCGTCGAGGATTTTCGGGTGGCACCATGTACATCCCTAAGAACCATCGGCATCAAGATAGTTTTGGCGAGGAGGATCTCGTCGTTCTGGTTTTCTTCGATCAAATATGGACGGACTTGTCAGACACGTGCCACAAGCCTGTGGTAGAACCATCAGCACACACCCACACTTATCCATCACCACGTCTCCACCACTACTCCAGGAGCAACAGGAAGAGGACATCAGCAGCGGGTGCGCTGCAGGCGAGGACGACGGGGGAAGCTCGCACAGAAGAGGGTCAGTTCTGGGTCAGGACAAAGGGCTGTAGGGATAACGGCGGGATCCGCGTCCCTGGGACTCGTCGGCCGGGAGGACAATGACGGCGGGCGGGCTCGGCAGGAGGTGCAGAGGGGGTCAGCGCAGGGCGGAGCCGCGTGAGGGAGAGGAGGCGGCTGGCGGCCGGAGGCTGTACTGGCGGAGGAGGTCGAGGCCGAGGAGGGCCCGGGCGGAGAGGCGTCCGCAGGGTGCAGGGCGAGGGGGCGTCAGAAGCAGGGGAGGAGGACGCGGGGCAGACCACGTCAGAGGAAGGCATCAGGAGGAGGAATGGCGAGATGGCGAGGCGCGTAGCTTGAGCGGAGGGAGGAGCGAGAGAAGAGGAAGCCGGCGGCGGCAGAGGAAGCTTGTAGGCGAGGAAGAACCGGGGCGGGGCGAGAGGGATGAGGGTGGGGATAGCGAGGAGAGGGGAGGCGAGGGGGACTCCTGGCGGCGGGATTCAGTTGGCGGCAGGCTTCGCGAGATGGGGAGAGACGAGGATGGGGCGCGAGTTGCAGGAAGGTGGGGTTCGAGGAGTGGATGTCGGGGTGGGGACAGGGGAATCCCGATGCGGGGAGAGGCGGTTTGGTTCATACGGGGACAGGAGGTGGCCGCGCGCAGGTGGAAGCGGGGTCATGGGTGGGGTCGGGGTGTGTACCGGGTGTGGGGTGTGCCGCGAGTGTGATATTTGCGTGTGGCCGGCGGCGGTGGGTGGGAGTAGGTGGTCTAGGGTTTGGTGGCTGGGGTGTTAGGGTTAGGGTTCAACCGGTTGGGCCTTTTGGGCCTGACTGGTTTAGGTCTAGATTTAGGTTTACTATTTGTTTATAAAATATTCTATTTGTTTTGTTTTGTTTTAAATCTTTTTAGCAAATAGTTTTTAGACAAATAGTTTAACAGATAACTATAAGACTTGTTTTGAAATAAGAGAAGAGGTATTGTTTTAGACAAAATAGTTTTTAGTTGAAATATTCTGAGAGCCAAAAATGCATGATGCACAAAGTTTTATTTAACATGTGATTTTCTAGTAGTGGATTTGACCCAGGGTGCTACAATTCGACACCACTAACAATGGATCTCGCCCTCGAGATCCGCCTCCTGGTACGTGGAGGAAGGTCGGCGGTCTGAATCTTCTCACTTCATGTAGATCCTTGCAACACCACTAACAAAGATCCTTGCTCCATCTTGAAATCGGCGACACCACCAACAAGGGTCGGTGGTCAGGTTCATTGCGAGAATACTCCGGATAAACAAAGGACGAAGGTAAAGGTCTCGAAAGGTAAGGCCACCTCTAACTTCTGTGGAAGGAGTACAACTGCTTGATCCACCGATTCAATGTACAAGAGCAAATGATAAGAGTAGTCGGATGGTGATCAGTCCATCGCGCACCCAAAGCATTACTCTGCACATGAATAGGGGAATTATGCAACCAACTCTCGGAATTCAGACTGAAGATCTCGACAAGCGAGGTTCAGAAACTAAGAACGGATGGAGATTCCCATCAGATCTGATGTAGATGACTTCGTCATATCAGAAAACACCGGAGGATAGAAAGAAAAAATTTAGTGAATTTTCGGTCCATTGGAAGGTACAACAGATGAAAGATTCATCTGATGGCATGAATGTCAGATGTTGAAGCACCGTTACAAGAGGATGGAAGAGAAACCCTGAAGGTACGACAGAAACCCAACCACGAGAAATCCTAGAGTCGAAGAAAAGATAAGAGAGCAGATTCAAAACACGTCGAGATAAGAGAGGAATAGCAGAGGGGTAAGGAGTAAAAGCAGACCTAATCAGATCTATCCAACCGATTTTCCAAAATAGTTTTGACACTCTACATCGGCCGTTAGCTAGGTTATCCTACAGGCTGGACCAGTGGGGTATCGTAACTGCTGAGCTCTGATACCACTCTGTAACACCCTCGGAATCGGCCCTATGCAAGTTTCAGCGCTTCCCGCCAAACCCGCATAGAAACGATTCAAAGGTGCCCACCAGGCACTTGCATGCGGGTGGAAAACGAAGTAAGATCATTACACAATAGTCCTCGATGGAACCCACAAAACATATATATACAACAGCGACTCAAAGAGTCAAGAATACAGATTTACAGTACAAAGATCCAAATCACCTTGAAAACAATACAGCGTCCGAGTACGGACAAGATGCAAATTGAGCTAAGAGCCCTGAAGAATAACCAATGGCTTCCATAACCCTGCCCAGGCCAAGCCGGAAGGGTAACCCTGCTAACGACATCGATCTCAAAACCTGCTAAAAACAAAAGGGGTGCCGACAAAGGGCAAAGGAAAAAGAGAGCGGTCAGTACTGAGGCCAGTACACGGCGAGACTAGAATTCGGCGGTCCTCGCCTACATAGGTATGGTGGACTGAAGCGGCAGCGCGGCATGCACTAAACAACCTATAGAGACTCGATACAAATAGCGGCTATCAGAGAGGGGTAAGAAAGACCTATTCGTAACCAACCTGATACTACCACCAAACATACCCATCCTGGTGTTTCCCCCTCGAGACCAAACGAGGAAGTCAACCGAGGAACTCACACCGTTGGCAGTTTTATTTATTCAGTTATCGTTGCAGCAATTACTAGTCAGGTATAGATAGTCATCCTGAGATAATAAGAAGTGGGCACTTTTAGTTAACCATTTCGTTGTAGTTGCAACACTTACTAGTCAGATTCAATTAGCATGAGATATCCCAAACCCAGCAGTTGTTGGTACTTTTATTTAGCCATTCCGTTGCAGTGAAGCTGATTACTAGTCATATCGGATACAAGTCAAATTATAATAGTAAACTTTAGTTATAGTTGTCTATGATCGAGAACTGTGCTCCAAGTCGTCCATAAACGCGGACACGGCTTCTCGAAAAGATTTAACTCTACAGGGGTGCACCAAAGTTTCCACACGCACCTACACCCTTGTTGTCAGATCAGGTAGGTACAAGATCACAAAACATACACCCAACGGTATGTCGACGGGGTTTCGGACATGACGTTTCCTAGACCCAAAGCAAGCACGGGGGGCCACCCCACTAAGCTACCCGTAACGAAGTCGGCCGGTCTCCGAGACGGACCCAGGGTTTGTGTCGACGGCTGTAAACGACTGGGAACCCGAAAGTGTGACTGGGCTTGTCGATACAGGGAAAACGTATCACGGAGTTCCTAAACAGTACAGGCGCTCCACGCGCAATCGTAATTAAAGCAGTAAAGCATGGCATAAGTACAGGATAGTAATAAATCCCCAAACTACTTTGTGGCCCCCAGTACAGTACTTTGAAATCAGGTACTAAATCGATGGGGGTGCCCACACACCCCACCTGTGGTTAGCGCGCTCGATCTCGGAACAGGTGTCAAGAACTCGGGGTCCTACGGGACACCAGTGAGCGGTTAAAATCCAAATATTGTCTATTACCCACCGGTGCCTCTGCATTTACCTACTTTCAATTTTAGTTATTAAACAATAATTAAAGCCATGATCATCTCCAACATAAAGCATATGGCAGCCTTCCAACAGCTGTGGTACTGGACGACACGCAACAGCACTTAAGCAAGCGACTACGACGCGCAAGTCCAACTATCTACCAAACAACAGGTAATAGGATGTGTCCAAGGCAATATAAGGCTGCAAGGGATATCACATACACGAAAACTAGAGCATCGCAACATAGATAGCAATAGATCAACATGAGGGAATAAATACTATAAAAGTAAGATAGGTAGAAAGGGG
The DNA here is from genome assembly GCA_916181665.1 of Avena sativa. Taxonomy (NCBI): domain Eukaryota; kingdom Viridiplantae; phylum Streptophyta; class Magnoliopsida; order Poales; family Poaceae; genus Avena; species Avena sativa. Next base: position 347,439,031 of record OV702281.1, on the reverse strand, counting down.
GAGATGCTCGCCTGGAAAACATTGCCAAAGGTTCATCCAAAGAACGGGCGTCACTCGCATCAACTCATCGGCCTAATCCGTGAAGAAGCAAAGCACTAGAAGAAACACCGGATGCACTATTTAATACTACGGCAGAAGATCGGGCATGATGCATGTATGATGTATGACATGGCAAAGATGCGATGCAATTAGTCAATATTAAGCGGAACCGAGGTCCCGACAATTAATTATTAGGTTCAAGTTGTTTAGATACCCGCAATTTTAAATGTTGTATTAATAAGGCGAAAACATGGCATCGGTTCGCCCACAAATTTTAATGGAGCCAATATTAGACTAGAAAATCCCACATATGGTCTCCATATTTATTTAGGTGAAGCAACATAAGGCCCCTAAACCACACAAATATGTATGCAAGCATGACAATTGAATATGCACAAGTTAAGTATCATATTATAAAAATATAGGGGCTTAGGTTCACACATGGCGGTTCGGCGATCTTGGTCCGGGGCTTCGGATCCTCGAGACCGGGTCATCGGTTCCCTCTCGACGATCTTGGGGTTTGTGTCGGAGATCTTGGAGTTTAGAGGGATCGGGATTCGGACTTTGGATCCGAGTTCAAGGGTCTTCGGTTCCGGCCATCAAATCCGTGGAGAAGAGCTTGATGTTCGTGAAGAAGATCTTGCGTGGCTTCTCGAAATCCCTTGATACTTCTTCAAGCGTCGAGGATCTTCGGGTGGCACCATGTACATCCCTAAGAACCATCGGCATCGAGCCAGTTTTGGTTAGGAGGATCTCGTCGTTCTGGTTTTCTTCGATCAAAGACGGACGGACTTGTCAGACACGTGCCACAAGCCTGTGGTAGAACCATCAGCACACACCCACACTTATCCATCACCACGTCTCCACCACTACTCCAGGAGCAACTGGAAGAGGACATCAGTAGCGGGCTTGCTGCAGGCGAGGACGACGGGGGAAGCTCGCAGAGAAGAGGGTCGGTTCTAGGTCAGGACGAAGGGCTGTAGGGAAAACGGCGGGATCCGCGTCCCTGGGACTCGCCGGCCGGGAGGACGATGACGGCGGGCGGGCTCGGCAGGAGGTGCAGAGGGGGTCAGCGCAGGGCGGAGCCACGTGAGGGAGAGGAGGCGGCTAGCGTTCGGAGGCTATACTGGCGGAGGAGGTCGAGGCCGAGGAGGGCCCGGGCGGAGAGGCGGCCGCAGGGTGCAAGGCGAAGGGGCGTCGGAAGCAGGGGGAGGACGCGGGGCGGACCGCGTCAGAGGAAGGCATCAGGAGGAGGAATGGCGAGGTGGCGAGGCACGTAGCTTGAGCGGAGGGAGGAGCGAGAGAAGGGGAAGCCGGCGGCGGCAGAGGAAGCTTGCAGGCGAGGAAGAACCGGGGCAGGGCGAGAGGGATGAGGGTGGGGATAGCGAGGAGAGGGGAGGCGAGGGGGACTCCTGGCGGCGGGATTCAGTTGGCGGCGGGCTTCGCGAGATGGGGAGAGACGAGGATGGGGCGCGAGTTGCAGGAAGGTGGGGTTCGAGGAGTGGATGTCGGGGTGGGGACAGGGGAATCCCGATGCGGGGAGAGGCGGTTTGGTTCATACGGGGACAGGAGGTGGCCGCGCGCAGGTGGAAGCGGGGTCATGGGTGGGGTCGGGGTGTGTACCGGGTGTGGGGTGTGCCGCGAGTGTGATATTTGCGTGTGGCCGGCGGCGGTGGGTGGGAGTAGGTGGTCTAGGGTTTGGTGGCTGGGGTGTTAGGGTTAGGGTTCAACCGGTTGGGCCTTTTGGGCCTGACCGGTTTAGGTCTAGATTTAGGTTTACTATTTGTTTATAAAATATTCTATTTGTTTTGTTTTGTTTTAAATCTTTTTAGCAAATAGTTTTTAGACAAATAGTTTAACAGATAACTATAAGACTTGTTTTGAAATAAGAGAAGAGGTATTGTTTTAGACAAAATAGTTTTTAGTTAAAATATTCTGAGAGCCAAAAATGAATGATGCACAAAGTTTTATTTAACATTCGATTTTCTAGTAGTGGATTTGACCCAGGGTGCTACAATTCGACACCACTAACAATGGATCTCTCCCTCGAGATCTGCCTCCTCGTACGTGGAGGAAGGTCGGCGGTCTGAATCTTCTCACTTCGTGTAGATCCTTGCGACACCACTAACAAAGATCCTTGCTCCATCTTGAAATCGGTGACACCACCAACAAGGGTCGGTGGTCAGGTTCATTGCGAGAATACTCCGGATAAACAAAGGACGAAGGTAAAGGTCTCAAAAGGTAAGGCCTCCTCTAACTTCTGTGGAAGGAGTACAACTGCTTGATCCACCGATTCAATGTACAAGAGCAAATGATAAGAGTAGTCGGATGGTGATCAGTCCATCGCGCACCCAAAGCATTACTCTGCACATGAATAGGGGAATTATGCAACCAACTCTCGGAATTCAGACTGAAGATCTCGACAAGCGAGGTTCAGAAACTAAGAACGGATGGACATTCCCATCAGATCTGATGTAGATGACTTCGTCATATCAGAAAACACCGGAGGATAGAAAGAAAAAATTTAGTGAATTTTCGGTCCATTGGAAGGTACAACAGATGAAAGATTCATCTGATGGCATGAATGTCAGATGTTGAAGCACCGTTACAAGAGGATGGAAGCGAAACCCTGAAGGTACGACAGAAACCCAACCACAAGAAATCCTAGAGTCGAAGAAAAGATAAGAGAGTAGATTCAAAACACGTCGAGATAAGAGAGGAATAGCAGAGGGGTAAGGAGTAAAAGCAGACCTAATCAGATCTATCCAACCGATTTTCCAAAATAGTTTTGACACTACATCGGCCGTTAGCTAGGTTATCCTACAGGCTGGACCAGTGGGGTATCGTAACTGCTGAGCTCTGATACCACTCTGTAACACCCTCGGAATCGGCCCTATGCAAGTTTCAGCGCTTCCCGCCAAACCCGCATAGAAACGATTCAAAGGTGCCCACCAGGCACTTGCGTGCAGGTGGAAAACGAAGTAAGATCATTACACAATAGTCCTCGATGGAACCCACAAAACATATATATACAACAGCGACTCAAAGAGTCAAGAATACAGATTTACAGTACAAAGATCCAAATCACCTTGAAAACAATACAGCGTCCGAGTACGGACAAGATGCAAATTGAGCTAAGAGCCCTGAAGAATAACCAATGGCGTCCATAACCCTGCCCAGGCCAAGCCGGAAGGGTAACCCTGCTAACGACATCGATCTCAAAACCTGCTAAAAACAAAAGGGGTGCCGACAAAGGGCAAAGGAAAAAGAGAGCGGTCAGTACTGAGGCCAGTACACGGCGAGACTAGAATTCGGCGGTCCTCGCCTACATAGGTATGGTGGACTGAAGCGGCAGCGCGGCATGCACTAAACAACCTATAGAGACTCGATACAAATAGCGGCTATCAGAGAGGGGTAAGAAAGACCTATTCGTAACCAACCTGATACTACCACCAAACATACCCATCCTGGTGTTTCCCCCTCGAGACCAAACGAGGAAGTCAACCGAGGAACTCACACCGTTGGCAGTTTTATTTATTCAGTTATCGTTGCAGCAATTACTAGTCAGGTAAAGATAGTCATCCTGAGATAATAAGCAGTGGGCACTTTTAGTTAACCAGTTCGTTGTAGTTGCAACACTTACTAGTCAGATTCAATTAGCATGAGATATCCCAAACCCAACAGTTGTTGGTACTTTTGTTTAGCCATTCCGTTGCAGTGAAGCTGATTACTAGTCATATCGGATACAAGTCAAATTATAACAGTAAACTTTAGTTATAGTTGTCTATGATCGAGAACTGTGCTCCAAGTCGTCCATAACCGCGTACACGGCTTCTCGAAAAGATTTAACCCTGCAGGGGTGCACCAAAGTTTCCACACGCACCTACACCCTTGTTGTCAGATCAGGTAGGTACAAGATCACAAAACATACACCCAACGGTATGTCGACGGGGTTTCGGACACGACGTTTTCCAGACCCAAAGCAAGCACGGGGGGCCACCCCACTAAGCTACCCGTAACGAAGTCGGCCGGTCTCCGAGATGGACCCAAGGTTTGTGTCGACGGCTGTAAACGACTGGGAACCCAAAAGTGTGACTGGGCTTGTCGATACAGCGAAAACGTATCACGGGGTTCCTAAACAGTACAGGCGCTCCACGCGCAATCGTAATTAAAGCAGTAAAGCATGGCATAAGTACAGGATAGTAATAAATCCCCAAACTACTTTGTGCCCCCCAGTACAGTACTTTGAAATCAGGTACTAAATCGATGGGGGTGCCCACACACCCCACCTGTGGTTAGCGCGCTCGATCTCGGAACAGGTGTCAAGAACTCGGGGTCCTACGGGACACCGGTGAGCGGTTAAAATCCAAATATTGTCTATTACCCACCGGTGCCTCTGCATTTACCTACTTTCAATTTTAGTTATTAAACAATAATTAAAGCCATGATCATCTCCAACATAAAGCATATGGCGGCCTTCCAACAGCTGTGGTACTGGACGACACGCAACAGCACTTAAGCAAGCGACTACGACACGCAAGTCCAACTATCTACCAAACAACAGGTAACAGGATGTGTCCAAGGCAATATAAGGCTGCAAGGGATATCACAGACACGAAAACTAGAGCATCGCAACATAGATAGCAATAGATCAACATGAGGGAATAAATACTATAAAAGTAAGATAGGTAGAAAGGGGGAGATGCTCGCCTGGAAAACATTGCCGAAGGTTCATCCAAAGAATGGGCGTCACTCGCATCAACTCATCGGCCTAATACGTGAAGAAGCAAAGCACTAGAAGAAACACCGGATGCACTATTTAATACTATGGCAGAAGATCGGGCATGATGCATGTATGATGTATGACATGGCAAAGATGCGATGCAATTAGTCAATATTAAGCGGAACCGAGGTCCCGACAATTAATTATTAGGTTCAAGTTGTTTAGATACCCGCAATTTTAAATGTTGTATTAATAAGACGAAAACATGGCATCGGTTCGCTACACAAATTTTAATGGAGCCAATATTAGACTAGAAAAGCCCACATATGGTCTCCATATTTATTTAGGTGAAGCAACATAAGGCCCCTAAACCACACAAATATGTATGCAAGCATGACAATTGAATATGCACAAGTTAAGTATCATATTATAAAAATATAGGGGCTTAGGTTCACGCATGGCGGTTCGGCGATCTTGGTCCGAGGCTTCGGATCCTCGAGACCGGGTCATCGGTTCCCTCTCGACGATCTTGGGGTTTGTGGCGGAGATCTTGGAGTTTAGAGGGATCGGGATTCGGACTTTGGATCCGAGTTCAAGGGTCTTCGGTTCCGGCCATCAAATCCGTGGAGAAGAGCTTGATGTTCATGAAGAAGATCTTGCGTGGCTTCTCGAAATCCCTTGATACTTCTTCAAGCGTCGAGGATCTTCGGGTGGCACCATGTACATCCCTAAGAACCATCGGCATCGAGCCAGTTTTGGCGAGGAGGATCTCGTCGTTCTGGTTTTCTTCGATCAAAGACGGACGGACTTGTCAGACACGTGCCACAAGCCTGTGGTAGAACCATCAGCACACACCCACACTTATCCATCACCACGTCTCCACCACTACTCCAGGAGCAACAGGAAGAGGACATCAGTAGCGGGCGCGCTGCAGGCGAGGACGACGGGGGAAGCTCGCAGAGAAGAGGGTCGGTTCTGGGTCAGGACGAAGGGCTGTAGGGAAAACGGCGGGATCCGCGTCCCTGGGACTCGCCGGCCGGGAGGACGATGACGGCGGGCAGGCTCGGCAGGAGGTGCAGAGGGGGTCAGCACAGGGCGGAGCCGCGTGAGGGAGAGGAGGCGGCTGGCGGCTGGAGGCTGTACTGGCGGAGGAGGTCGAGGCCGAGGAGGGCCCGGGCGGAGAGGCGGCCGCAGGGTGCAGGGCGAGGGGGCGTCGGAAGCAGGGGAGGAGGATGCGGGGCGGACCGCGTCAGAGGAAGGCATCAGGAGGAGGAATGGCGAGGTGGCGAGGTGCGTAGCTTGAGCGGAGGGAGGAGCGAGATAAGGGGAAGCCGGCGGCGGCAGAGGAAGCTTGCAGGCGAGGAAGAACCGGGGCGGGGTGAGAGGGATGAGGGTGGGGATAGCGAGGAGAGGGGAGGCGAGGGGGACTCCTGGCGGCGGGATTCAGTTGGCGGCGGGCTTCGCGAGATGGGGAGAGACGAGGATGGGGCGCGGGTTGCAGGAAGGTGGGGTTCGAGGAGTGGATGTCGGGGTGGGGACAGGGGAATCCCGATGCGGGGAGAGACGGTTTGGTTCATACGGGGACAGGAGGTGGCCGCACGTAGGTGGAAGCGGGGTCATGGGTGGGGTCGGGGTGTGTACCGGGTGTGGGGTGTGCCGCGAGTGTGATATTTGCGTGTGGCCGGCGGCGGTGGGTGGGAGTAGGTGGTCTAGGGTTTGGTGGCTGGGGTGTTAGGGTTAGGGTTCAACCGGTTGGGCCTTTTGGGCCTGACCGGTTTAGGTCCAGATTTAGGTTTACTATTTGTTTATAAAATATTCTATTTGTTTTGTTTTGTTTTAAATATTTTTAGCAAATAGTTTTTAGACAAATAGTTTAACAGATAACTATAAGACTTGTTTTGAAATAAGAGAAGAGGTATTGTTTTAGACAAAATTGTTTTTAGTTAAAATATTCTGAGAGCCAAAAATGCATGATGCACAAAGTTTTATTTAACATGCGATTTTCTAGTAGTGGATTTGACCCAGGGTGCTATAGGTATCCTTTTCACTAAATTTTTTCTCCAGAGAGTTTGGTATCTCCAAATGGAGTAAATCCAATTGGTACTGGATGGTATTATCCATACCTTTCATTTCCCACTGGCCCCACCTTATTTTGCTTCAGAGTTTGCCTTTAGTAAAAATAACACAATCAGAGCCTCTCTCTCTTTAGGAAATTCTCTAGGCCAAACCAAATAAGGTTTTGGCCCAAACTCAACTGCAAGCACACCTATATATCAACATATTTCAAAATCCAGTAGCTCACAATTTTATAAACCTCTATTGAATTGTGATGAATAAAACTATTATGTGCATCATTTATTCACTAATAAAATCACTAAAGTGGCTCTGTCACTCCAAAAAGGTTGATTACAATTTCTCCTGAAAGGTATTTTAAGTACCTAACAAGTGTCCTTGAATTCACCTAAAAAGCTTCTGTAACTTAAATATGATGAAAAGACAAATCTTATCTAGTACTGTCTTTGGGAATTTCTCAAGGGTAATCTGGTAATTTTTTGGGGTGAATCCAACTCCCCTTGAATCATTCCACCAAACACTCCATAATCACCCAAGGAAATAATTTTTGGAGCTCCAGATTATGTCTGGTGAATTATTTGCTAAAACTAGAGTTTATTCCACTATATAAATCATTATAAATCCCAGGAAATTGATAAAATAGTGAAACCACTTTTGTTGGATTCATTTTATCAATAACTATCTGATGGTATCATTTTTATACAATGGTATCATACAGATCAAGGCCTTGGTCAAAAAGCCCTCTCCGAGGTAAATCCTAGACTTTAAATCCAAAAGGATCCCTTCTTCCAATGCCTCCAAATCTTCCCCCAATCCAAGCAAATCAAACCTCCAACATCCTACTAATGTATATCAAGTAATTATATTTTGATTGCTGTATGGTTTGATGCGTGTATGCCTTGTATTGATTGTGGGTTGTTTGTTTGCATGTATGCTCGATAACGGCGATAGTTGCGTTTGCGAGACGCCGAGAAGAAGGAAGGATCAGTTTATTCTTATTATTGATATTATTGGTATTCTGGTATTATAAGGAAGTCAAGGGACATCTCGCTGGTCATAGGCAAGCCACCATTCCTAAACTCCTATATTAACCTACTCCTGTTTATCAACTATTTTATATCTCGTTTATGAATCTCATGATTAAATGTATAGTTTGTTTCAAATAAAAGGCGTGAGTAACTTGGCTCCTCCAAGTTATGGATGAGTGTCCATTAGGACACCTACCCTATTTGACACCCATTTTTAACCCCTTTAGATCGGGGCTAAGATTCTTAGCACCTTCCCTCTTGGAGCCCACGGACTTTCAATGAAAACTATTTTGGGTTTTAACCTACTACAAAGTTTTCAAAATAAAACCCTTCGAAAGAGGCATCGTTTCCAAGTGGAGGTTTTTACTAAAGAATATATGAGGAGGATGAAGAGAAAGTCAAGCAAGAGAAAGAGAAGGAATGTTCTACGCCTTTACCAGAACAATTTATTCATGCAACCACACTACTCCAGTCGCTGGGGCTTAACTTGTAGTTTGTGGTATTTAGCCGGGGCTGCTCGTACCCGCTAAAGGGGAGAAATCCCCTGAAATCCGGATTGTCTGGGACAAGGTACCGGTGCAACAATTGGGTCTCTCGCGGACGGTATGACTTGAGGAAGTACGGATGGAAGTGGGGTCAAAACTGGCTATCTGCCAAACTATGGTTTGGGGGTAGTGGGGTACGGGAGGAAGGACTATGGTCATCGCGCCACATACTCGTACCGGAGAGAACAACCGAAAAGGAAAAGCCGCCTTTGCTAGGGATGGACAAATGAAAAGTTAGGTTTGATTATCCAAACCCCCGTCTACCGTGTGTAGCGGGCTGTGGTTGTATCCCAGCGGATGTATTGATTCTTGTGGGTAAAGTGCACAAACTCTGTAGAGTCTAATCTATTCGAATAGCCGTGTCCACGGTCAAGGACAGTTGTAAAGGTGATTGCTCGGAGTACCCTTGGGACATTTTGAGATAAATAAAAATGGATGTGACTTGGTCACGAGGAAAGATAAGAATGAATTTGGTTTTGACCAGAGATGGTCGAGGATATTTAAAAAGGGTTTTACTATAAAAACAATTTTCAAAGTTTTTAACAAGGATGTGGAGTTGTCCAGATTTTCTAAAAGGAGGCATATTTCCCAAAAACTCTTTTTCAACAAAGATATAGAGATGCCATTGTATACTTCTTCAGAAAACAACTATAGTGTAGAACTATCTCGCCATAGCCAAATATGCATTATCTTGTTACCTTGTCTCGGTGGTTTGCGAGTACATTTAAAGTACTCACCGGCATTGTCCCTGGCTATTTACTTGGCCAGATTTCAGATGTTAAGAAGTGACACAGGTGATGAAGTCGATGCGAGCTATCTCGTCTTCCCAGTCAGCTGCCTGTAGGTTAAGGCATGACATGAGCTCTGCGCTTGAAGACTTCTGTACTTGTGTTGTAATCGCCATAATGGCCATTCTGTAAGTTTTTTACTCATTACTATATGGATGTTGTAATGATACTAGTCGGTTATGCTCATGGCTCACTGATCATGGGAACGTGAATTTTATGCATAACGGGTATTCTCGGACCATAAATCCGGGGTGCCACAAAAAGGTCGGCGAGCTGGTCGTCGCGCGGGATTTGGGGAAGAAGGGGTGAGGTGGCAGCGGGGCCTAGTTGTCAGTGAGGGGGGGTGCGAGCGCGGGTGAGAAACAGAGGGGAGAGGGGGAAGGTTCCCGGGTGGGCAGTGGGCTGCTTTTGGGCCTGGGCCAGAAGGGTTGCTGGTTTTATTTTTTTCTCTTTTTGCCTTTTCTTTTCTATTTTGATTTTTCAAATAAGATTCAGATTGGCTAGCAAATTGGTGAGGGTGATCTTTTCGAAGCTCATCTTCTCTTTCCCAAGTTGCTTCTTCCTCGGTATGATGATTCCACTGTACTTTGCATAATTTGGTTGTCTTAGTACGAGTGACTCTTTCCGCTGTCTCGAGAATATTGATAGGTTTCTCTATATAAGTGAGATCATTCTCTAGCTGAACTTCTTCTAGTGGTATAGTGTCTTTTAACGAACTTTCCTCCATCCCTGGATGACACTTTTTCAGCTGGCTTACATGAAACACATTATGAACTGCTGACAGTGATTCTGGTAGTTCTAGCTCATAGGACACTTATCCTTTGCGGTTAAAAATCTTGAATGGACCTACATAACGAGGTGTCAATTTCCCTTTGACTCCAAATCCCTTCACACCACGAAGTGGTGAGACTCTAAGATAAGCTCTATCACCTACCTCATTGGTGACTTCCCTAGTTTTGGATCAGCATAACTCTTTTGTCATGATTGGGCTATCTTCAACCTGTCCTTTACCATTCTGACTTTCTCTTCGGCTTCCTTGATTAGATCTGGTCCGAATAAGTTTCTTTATCCTACTCCATTCCATAGTAATGGTGTAGTACACTCCCTTCCATAAAGAAATTTAAACGGAGCCATCTCTATGCTCGATTAATAACTGTTATTGTAAGAGAATTCTACGTATGGCAGACTTTCATCCCAACTGGATCCATAGTCTAGTGCACAAGCTCTCAACATGTCTTCCAAAATCTGATTGGTCCTTTCTGTCTGTCCATCAGTCCGAGAATGAAATGCTATGCTGAATTCGTCTAGTTCCCAATGACTCATGCAGTTGTTTCCAAAAATGCAAAGTGAACTGAGTTCCTCTATCTGACACAATACTCTTAGGTACTCCATGCAAACACACAATCCTGTTCATATAGATCTTGGCTAATTTAGCACTTGTATAAGTGGTCTTCACGGGTATGAAATGAGCCACCTTTGTTAAGAGATCCACAACAACCCATATAGAATCGTATTCAGATCTGGTCCTTGGCAGTTCGGTGATAAAATCCAATCTTATCCCACTTCTAATCAGGTATTGGTAGTGGTTGCAATAAACATGCCAGTTTCTGATGTTCCGCCTTCACTCGACTACACACATCGCACAAGGCAATGTGCTCCACGATATCTTTCTTTAGATTGTTCCACCAAAATCTTTCCTTCACATCCATGTACATTTTGGTGTTACCCGGATGAATAGAATATGGTGAATTATGTGCTTCTTGCAGAATCAATTTCCGAAGTTCCGAATCTTGTGGAATGCAAATACGCTTTCCATACCACAAAGTTCATTGTTCATCTTCATGGAATCCTTTCGCCTTTACTTTGCCAATTTTACTTTTAATCTCCTCTATTTCCTTGTCCAACTTTTGGGCTTCTTTGATCTTATCCAACAGTGTTGGTTGAACTTCCAATGACATGAGATATCCTTCAGGCACTATCTCCAATCTTAGCTCTTTAAATTGGGAACACAAATCATCTGTGAGTTCTCCTTTGGTAAGGCCATTCACATAAACTTTGTGGCTTAATGCATCAGCTATGGCATTCGCTTTATCGGGATGGTATTGCAAACTCAAGTCGTAATCCTTGATGAGTTCAATCCACCTTCTTTGTCTCATGTTGAGATCCTTCTGAGTGAAAATATATTTCAAGCTCTTGTGATCTATGAATACTTCACAATGCTTTCCCAAAAGATAGCATCTCCATGTTCTGAGTGCATGGACAACAGATGCCAACTCTAAGTCATGTGTAGGATAGTTTACTTCATGAGTCTTGAGTTTTCTCGAGGCATAAGCCACAATGTTTCCTTCTTGCATCAATACTCCACCCAATCCTTGGTGAGATGCGCCACAATAGACCTGAAAGTCTTTCTCTAGATGTGGCAGACATAAAACTGGTGCTGACACTAGCCTTTTCTTCAATTCTTAGAAACTGGTTTCACACCCTTCAGTCCAATCAAACTTCTTCTCTTTCTTAAGCAAATCTGTCATTGGCTTAGCCACTTTCGAGAAATTCTCGATGAACCTTCTATAGTACCCGACCAAGCCTAGGAAACTACGGGCTTCTTTAACCGACTTGGGAGATTCCCACTCAGTTACGGCTGACACCTTTGCGGGATCGACAGCAATACCATTCCCAGACACAACATGTCCGAGAAAACCAACTTCATTAAGCCAAAACTCACATTTGCTGAACTTGGCATATAACTTGTGCTCTCTGAGCTTCTCAAGAATCAAACGCAAATGTTCTTCATGTTCTTTGTCGCTCTTGGAATAAATCAATATGTCATCGATGAACACCACAACAAACTTGTCAAGAAACTCCATGAACACCTTGTTCATCATGTTCATGAAATAAGCTGGTGCATTTGTTAGTCCAAATGGCATCACCGTATACTCATACAATCCATACCTAGTGGTAAAAGTAGTCTTAGGTATGTCTTGTTCTCTAATCTTTAGCTGAAAATAGCCTGATCGGAGATGAATTTTTGAGAACACACGAGCCCCTTCTAGCTTATCAAAAAGACCATTGATTCTGTTAAGGGATACTTGTTCTTTATGGTCACCTCATTGAGTGAACGATAATCTATGCATAGTCTCTGACTTCTGTCTTTCTTCTCAACAAACAACACTGGTGCACCTCATGACGAAGAACTTGGTTGGATAATTCCTTTTTGCAACTGTTCTCCAAGATGTTTCTTGAGCTCTTTTAACTCATCAACTGACATCTTGTAGGGTCTCTTTGTTATGGGTCCAGATCCTGGCAATAAGTCAATCAAAAATTCCACATCCCTATCTGGTGGCATTCCTGGTAATTCCTCCAGAAACACATCCGAGTACTCCTTCACTACTGGTACACTGTCTATGCTAACCCCCTTAAGAGAATTTAGCTTACTCCCTTTGGGTTCAAAGTTAGACTTGAACCTAATCCGTTTCTTTTCTGGGGTTGTGAGTGTAACAGTTCTTATGGCACAGTCTATTGCTCCCTCATAATGGTTCATCCAATCCATGCCTAGTATTACATCCAATCCTTGAGATTCTAGGATTATCAGACTAGCTGGAAACTTATACTTTCCAAACTCTATTACAAGATCATGACATCCAAAATTTACTACCATCTCTCCACCTGGGGAGCTTACTTTAATAGGACATCCAATTGTTTCAGTTGGGAGTCTATTTTTGTCTACAAATGCTCTTGATATGAATGAATGCGATGCACCGATATCAAAAAGGATAAGTGCTAGAAAGTAATTAATCTTGAACTTACCAGCCACAACATCAGACTCCTCTTGGATTTTCTCCACATTGATGTGGTTCACATGACCCTTCTGAAAAGGGTTTGGCTTGACGGCTCCATCAGTCTTCTTTTCTAGGCATTCATTTGCATAGTGCCCAGTCTTCTTGCACTTGAAACACTCAACCTGTGTCCCTCTTAGCTGGCTAATTCCCATTGCCATTTCCACTATGGTGACTCCTGTGTCCACTCTTATTACTGCGGTAATTACCATTGTTGTGCCCATGATGTTTGTTGCTAACATGGTGACAGTTACTGTTGTGGTGGTTGTTATGATTCCCGTGTTTGTGGGATCCAGAACCTCCACTTCCTTCACTAAAAGAACGCTTGTGAGACGATCCAGATCCATGCTTATCAAAATGGTGCTTCCTCTTCCTATTCTCCACTTGCTTCATCTTGCTTTACAAGATGGTTTCTTTGTCAAATAGAGATGGATAAGTTGGAACATATGCAACAGATAGTTTCATGCACATCTCATCATTCAGCCCTTCAAGGAACTTCTCCTTCCTTTTTTGCATCAGTGTCAACATCATCCGGTGCATAACGTGCCAGATTGTTGAACTCTTCAATATATTCTGCAACAGTGCGGTGGCGTTGCTTAAGGTTGTGAAATTCCTTCTTCTTCAATCCCATCAGCCCTAAAGAGATATGAGCAGTGCAAAATCCATCCTCAAATATTTCCCAAGTCACTTCTTAAATAGGAGTAGTGATTTGGACGTTATCCCACCAAGTAGCTGCTAGTCCTTCTAGCAGGTGTGCTGCAAATCTAACTTTCTCTTCATCAGTGCAACCAACTGTGACCAAGTCGTTGTTCACAGAACATAGCCAATCAATTGCTACCATAGAATTAGTGGTTCCAGAAAACTTAGCAGGCCTCAATCTTAGAAACCTTGTGAGCATATCAAAAGCTGGTGGGTTGTTTTAGTTGTTTTGGTTGTTGTTGTTGTTGTTTTGGTTGTTTTGGTTGTTGTTTTGGTTGTTGTTGTTGTTGTTGTTGTTGTTGTTGGTGGTGGTGGTGGTGGTGGTGTTGTTGTTGTTGTTGGTGTTGTTGTTGTTGTTGTTGTTGTTGTTGTTGTTGTTGTTGTTGTTGTTGTTGTTGTTGTTGTTGTTGTTGTTGTTGTTGTTGTTGTTGTTGTTGTTGTTGTTGTTGTTGTTGTTGTTGTTGTTGTTGTTGTTGTTGTTGTTGTTGTTGTTGTTGTTGTTGTTGTTGTTGTTGTTGTTGTTGTTGTTGTTGTTGTTGTTGTTGTTGTTGTTGTTATTTTGGTTCTGATTCTGATTCGCCATAAACCGAGTCATCATTTGCATCAACTGAGTCTGGGCTGTCATCAGCTGTTGCATTTCATTGCCATTGTTGTTGTTGTTATTATTGGGATTGGCACGACAGAGATGCATCTGTGGTTTCAATAAGGATAAGTAATGAGATATAACCCATAGATCCTAACATGCACAATTCAACACATAGCAGCAATCACAAATAAGCAAGCACAAGATTAACTTTAGGATTCAAAACAAACAACAAGTTTTATAAAGTAAACACACTAGCATAGTCATCCACATGTTGGATGATCAATGCAACTCGATGAATAAAAAGATGATAGATAGATAGCCAAGTAGTCAACACTACTCCTCCATATCGACTTCCTCCTCCACTAGAGTAAGTCCTGCTGCGTCGATTCCTGCCTTGTACTCCTCCACGTTGGTGGTCAAAGCATCAACCTTCGCCTGAAGCTCTCTCTTCTGCGAACGCAGCCTCTCAATCACCTCATGTTGTATCTCTAGCTCAAGATCCTTGAGCTCCATCTTGTCCTTCATCTCATTGATCTTCTTGTTCCTATCCTACACTCTCTTTTCTTGGTTCTTGAACCTCTTGTCTTGCTTCTCGAACCTAGTCTCCGTCTCCTTGATGCTCTCCTCCTGCTCCTCGAAGGCCTTGTCCTTCTCCCTCAACTGGACGCGTAGCTCGTCATTGCTAAGCATGACGTTGGTCCTATCAGTATCGAGGTGCCTAAGAAGGCTCTCTAGGTCCTGAAGGTAGAGGCACACTGGCTCAATAGTGTCCCTAGTGGCCTCATCATACACTATAGCCTCTCCCTCCTCGTCACATCTCCCAAATGGATGGAAGTAGAGGCCCCTGAGCTCGGAGGAGTAAAGTCCACATAGACGTTCTAGCAGCTCCTGCATGGCAACGTCGAGTCCCTTCTCCTTGTCTTCATGGAGTATCTTGAAGGCAATCTCCTCGGTGGGATGCTCTGACTGGCGTCCTGGCTGGGAGACTCTAAATCCCCACAAGTCCTTCCTCTCGAACTTCTTGAGCTGAATTCCCTTAATGTTAGGGAGGGGAAGACCGAGCACACCGACGAGCTCCATACTAAAGGATCCAAAACGAGTTCCCTTGAACTCCTCGGTGATGCTGAAAACAAAGCTAGGCATCTATTGCATAGGATGGAGAAAATTAGAAACAACACAACTAAAGAGTAAAACATAAGGTAGTAAAACAAAAGCCAAAGTCATTCAACAAAACATTAATCCACACAAGTCATGGCATACAATATTCAATCACAAGCACCAAGGTTCAAACATAACTTAGACAATTTTTTGCCATACCACATAGGTTGGTATGATCAAATTATTAACGTGTGGTGGTCCAACTATTGGTGTACGTCACAACTCTCACTCACTAGTCAAGGTAGCTACCTGGGCATCCTTGGAGGCAATTTGTTTGTCTTGATCACAAGACTCCCATGATAAGTCTATGATATCCTCCCTTAGACGTTTTATGGTGGTCTCTAAGCCCTGGGTATGCTTCTTATCCTCTCTAAGGTCATTCTAAGTGTTGAGAATTCTACTCTTGAGTCTTTCTCCAAGCTCCTTGATGGCATTCCATGTTGCATTCCTTGCAGAGTCAAGTAATGACATATGCATTTCAGAGTTGGTGACCATGCAGAATCCCGAATCTTTGTGGTTGTCTTCCTTGTTTTTATACAAGTGGAGTTGTACCCACCAATACTCTTCTCCTTCATCCATTACTGGAAATCCCTTGTACACGGCTTCACCATTTATCCCCAAGCTAACCATGAGGTTCTTGAGTGACTTGGGAAACTCCGTCTCACATTCTAAGGTCATGGTCATCAGTGGTCCCTTCCCGATGGCTTCGTTGATGGCGGCCATCTACAAATAGAGATGAGAAAGAATATTAGGAGAAGTTTTACGAGATGAAAAGAGACAAGTGTGGAAATTTACAAAGGAGTTTGCATTTTCCTAGTGGTTTCCTTAGTCTAATCCATCTTAGGGTCATAATCCTACAGGTAACACAGTGCTCTGATAACATCTGTAAGATCTCACCCTTTTAAGGTAAAGGCCCCTGTGATTGCAGTGCTAGTCCCTGGATCGAATTGCTATCACCCACAGTTTAAGATGAAGTACACAGATACAAAGGTCATTATTACATCGTAATTCAAGGAGTACAATAGTTCTTACAACTCATTAGCCCAAGGCTAATATATAGAGTTCTCAACACATAATATAAAAGTAAAGTCTTCATGTGCCACAGGCAAACATGTTGATTGTAGGCTCATAACCCTAGTCACCATCAGAGTAACCTGCAACATAATAAGTTACAGCCATAGAGGGTCAATACATTTGGAATTGTATTGGCAAGTGATACCATAGTAGTATAGTAACATCTAATAACTATATGAATTTGGCTAAGTGTAGTTCAGGCTGGCTTTGCTCAAAATAAGTTTTATCTTATTAGTTTGAAAATACTAAGTTTTTGTTTGTCAAAAACACCAAGGAACCACCAATAGACATTGGTGAACCTCTACCCTTGTTAAACCATAAGTTTTACTTAGAGCAATTGGGATGAGGAGATTCTTGACCATTTCAATGTCTTGTCACTCAGAATTGTCCATAAACGGGGTGTCAACACCCGGATTTTTAATCCCAGATGCCTGTTATGCCATACATCGCAATCCCAGGATTACCATTTTTGCGAGACATAATAGATTGGATATCACAGTACATCATCCATTAAAAACCATACATAAGGTCTTACACAAATAAGGATCTCATGATCTAGTCTTAATACAATTCAAGCAGCGGAAATAACGTAATAATAACGATAGCGTGGGCGAGGCTCCATCTTCATGGTCATAGGCAATGCTGACGATGGGAGATGATCCTAGTTGTCGTAACCTTCCCGTTGTCCGTCTTCCTGATACTCCTCTTCATAGTCTGGCCACGGGAATAGCCAAGGACAAAGCCATGAGTACTCTTCAAGTACTCGCAAACTAATACTAACAAGTGAAGTGGTTTCTGAGTAGGATACTAATCTCTAGGGTTGTTTTGCAAAAAGCCAAATTTACCTTAACTAAGTTCAGAAGCAAAGAAAGCTAGTTGAAAGTTTTATAATACCTAAGTGGGAACTTGAATTTCATGTCACAACTCTGTTGTGGTCAAGTCAAAGTCATAAATCATTTCATAAGTTATTTTGAAAACATCTATCGACAGAACAGTATGGACACTCCAACTGTCCATAACCGCGGACGCGGCTATTCGAATAGTTTGACACTCTGCAGAGGTGGTACACTTTCACCACAACATTCGATACATCCGTCAGGAACAAATCCTGAATTCACCATACTCAGTATGCGGATAATCAATCCTAACCTTTCAATTACATGCCCTAGTATAGGCACCTCTCCTATGAGTTTGGCCTCCCAACCATGACCAACTGTCATCTTGGGTACTGCACAGGTGGACAATCTTCACAAGGTAGCCTTAGCTCAAACCTTGGCCGCAAGGGAACCCATACTAAGGTATATAAATTTCCAGCCAAGCCCTACCCAATTTTCGGGTATTGTGGTTGTACGGTAAAATTGGAATGGTATCGCATCGAGACAACCATCAATTTTATAAATGGCTAAGGCTCATGCCTTAACATTTTCATCATCAAAATCATCTGGTGTTCAAGAACACATGGCAAAACATTTTATTATAATGACTCATCATTCTAAGGTTTTCATAACCATTTTCACAAAGTATTCCCATCTAAAGTTGATCAAGTTTTATGCTTAGCACTAGCATCTACAAGTGGGGGTAAACACTAATGAGGGGTGGTAATCAGAGGTGAATGATCTAAGTTCAATCTCATGCCTCAGGATGACATCAAAATTATCTAACTTAGGCCAAGTTTTATGCTCTTTATGCTACCTTTAAATATCTTTCTGAAATCTACAAGTCACTAAGCAAACTCTAAGGGAAAGCTTTAATAAATAAATAAAATACTACGCTTGCAAGTAAAACTAGGATGGTGTGTCATCAAGGGTGTAAGGTTGCTAGGTCAACTTGTATAGTAAAGCTTGAAAGATTGCAAGTATAGGCTTGCTGAGTTGCAAGTGTTAGCTTGCCTTGTGCAGAGAAGTGGTTGAAGTTCTCCTCGGCTTCTTCCTCGTAGTATCCTCCTTCCTCCTCGTATCCTTGGTCGGTACTATCGTCTATAAATAAATATGAGGTACAAAATCACCACACAATTCTTAACTACTCTATTTAGCACACAAAGGTTCACACTAGATGAGCTAGCATCATCACAAGCATTACAATCATTAAAGCACTTGTCTTATTTATTTTATTTTAGAAAAGCAATTTCTACTCATTGAAAAACTACTTAAGATTTAATATTCTCCAACTAAAACATGGGATCCTGTTGACACATGTCATCACAACATATTTCAGTACATGGTAATGTGATTTAAAGTGGTTTCACCATTTAATAAGGTTTAACCTTTTTAATTAAATAAAATGACTAGAATGGCCTATGAGGCATTTTTTTATTACTTGATCATTATTTCTGCAAGTAACCCTATATATTTTTATATGTTCTGAAAGGTATGGTTAAATGTGATTTTTGAGAGTTGGAATCAACTCAAAAGCTTTCATGGTTGAATTTTGAAAAATGTTTGGATGCAGAAAAGCTTCCGTCTTGTTATTTTTACTATGGGTGATCTACAATTCTAATTGGTTTGAATCCAACGGGCTTGGATTAAGCACTCTTGAACCTTTCTAACAAAATTGGTTTCATGCATTTTGGTTCAGTGAATCGAGCTAGGTTGATTTTTGAATCTAGGTACAGAACTGATTTTGAAAATAAATGAATAAACCTAAGTTTGAATTGCTGGGACGCGCGGGAGGTTCAAATGGGCCGGCCCACGACGCACATCGTGCGCGTGGGCTGGTTAAGTGAACGACCCCACTCGTCAGTGAGACAGTGAGTGGCGAAGGGGTACAGGGCGATCTAGGCTGTGCGATCTAGTTCTAATCCTACGGCTGTGGTTCATCATCCACGCCTGAATAGGACGCGGCGAGGCTGAACCCTAGCGCGGCCAGTGGGGGTCACCGGGGCTCCAATGATGGTCGACGATGGGGGCGAATGACGAAGTTGACAACGACGATCCTCCTGGTACTGCAGCTCCTCCTGGGGCGGCTCCAATCGACGGCGCATGTCCTCCTCTGTAGTGGCGAACTCCGGTGAAATTCCGGCCACCTGGTGCTCGCCTTGCTCCGGGGATGACTGGGTCTGATCAGTGAGAGGTGGGGAGTGAGATGGTGTGCTCAAATCGAACAGGGGAGGCCTCCTTTTATAGTGCCTGAAGGGGACCAACGGGCGTGGGCTGGGCTCGTCGTGGTCGTCGAGCATGCTAATGGCATGGGCGACGATAGGGGGCGGTGTGTTGCCTCCTGGCAAAGCTCAACGGCTTGATGGCACGGCGTGGGGCGGTGAATAACAGTCGGAATGTCACGGCTCTCTGAGCGGGTCCGACGGTGATTTTAATGGCGCACAACGTCCATGGTCCGCGCGGTGGCGAACGGGGTTGTCTGGCGGGTTGCTAGGGTGTTGGCGATCACGCACGCAAGCGGCGAGGACGGCGCGCGGTCTGTGGGCTCGTGTCGCTGATGGTGCACTGGCGCGCTCTCGGCACGCATGCAGAGAAACTGGGCGCGAGCTTGTCGTGTGGTCCAGTGGCTGGCAAGGCTCGGGGCTTGGACGGGGGGTGGCGATGGACTGTGCGGCGTGTCCCCAACAAGGTTGGCGAGGCTAGAGCTTCTCCTAGCTCGCTGCCGACATGGGGGTGGCAAGGGTGCTCTCGGCATGGTCACCATTGATGGCTATGCATGCTCACAGTGATGCTAAGGCTAGTTAGATTAGTTTGATCATCTACTGAGAGTGTAGAGTGAGCTAGAGAGGGGACGAGGTTGGCCAAAATTACGTCTACTAATAGTGTTTGATGTTTGTTTGTTTGCTGATTACAAGGTGTTTGATGAAATGGCCGAAAGAGATTCAAATTTGAATTTTGGATTCAAACTTGGTGGGTTTGCTAGTTACATACTAGAGAGTCTTGGGTTAGTTGGATTGGTTAAGGGGCACTGGTTTGGTTGGGTTTTAAAAATGTGTGATCTTCACATATGTTATAGATTCAATTTTCAATTGTCATTTGAAGGGGGTTGCCAAATATTTCTGCAAGTTTGAAAGGTGGGCTTTGATTCACTTTTACTTGGTCTAGCAAGGGGTGAAAAGAAATGGAAAAGCTTCTGTTTGAAATCTTGGACTAGAAACACTCAAAGTGACCTAGTGAGCAAGATTGGCAAAAATGACCATTTGCTTTATTTGTTTTGTTTTTGATTTTCTCTTGATTTGTTTCTGCTTGTAAATGTTTTAGATGATGTTATTTTCATCTTTAAACCATTCCTTGTTATTTAGATCAATCACACAAGTCCATTCATTCATTCACACAAACATCACATTCACACATGCATTCATATGATTTGAATTAGCAAAAGTTTTTGTTAACCCTAATTTTAGTGATTAGAATTTGATAATGAAGATCAATATTTTTGGGATGTTACACGGGGACACGGCTAAGTACTTAGGTTTACCCTCTCTAGAGGTGGTGCACTTTCCCCACAAGACCTGACATGCATCGAGACGAGACTTTTAAGAAACAATCCCTCAGACCATCATGGACGCGTTCCATCCTACCAACTCTACCACCATCTGTCCATCTAGCTGAGTTCTTGCAACTTAGTTGGTCAAGGCGGAGCCCATATTCCATGTGGTTGCACTAGAAGCTCCTTGACACAAAATATCTCAAATCCCTTTTGTAAGTTTCCCAACCTTTAATAAGGTAGAGATCCCTGTGTTTGCAATGATAGTCCCTGGATCAATAGCTAGCATCCACAGTTAAGATGTAATATCAAGAAACAAAGGTCATAATACAACTTTTTAACCAGGAATACAATAATTTATTACATCTTACATAGCTCATTTGGCTATCTCATTACAATGCAGCAGAATATAACAATAGCATGGGGTCCTTCATCTTCAAAGTGCCACAAGCAGACATGTTGGTTGTAGACTTGTAATCCTAATCATTAAACTTCACTAATATCAAACAAACCTGCAACATAACAAGTTACAGCCACAAGGGTCAATACATTTGAATTGTATTGGCAAGTGATACTATGGTAGTATAGTGGAGTCTATCATCTATATGCATTTGGCTAAGTGGAGCTTAGGCTTGCTTTGCTCAAAATAGATTTCCTTATCATTTGAAAAACACTAAGTTTTTGCTTGACAAAATCTTTCCCAAGGCATCTCCCAATAGAAATTGGTGATCCTTCAACCCTTGTTCAACCACAAGTTTTTAACTTAGAAATTGGGATGATGAGATTCTTGATAGCTTCCATGTCTTGATGCTCAAATTGTCCTTTGTCAGCGACATGGCTAAGTACTTAGATTTTTCACTCTTCAGAGGTTGTGCACTTTCCCCACAAGACTTGGTTTCACCAAGACAAGATCTTTCAGAAGCCTTCCCTTAGACCAAAATGGACGCGCTCCAACCTATCAAACCCCTACCACCAACTGTCCATTTGGCTAAGTTATTGCAACCTATATGATCCAGGCAGAGCCCATAATGCCAAGTGGCTGCACTTGAAGCTTCTCAACATTTGACATCTCAAATCTCTTTGTTCCTGGGTGGCCATCCACAAATGAGATACACAAGGTAAACCATAGAAATGGGCCTTGTGAACCACTAAACACAAACCATTCCTTCCATTCCACCCAGGTGATTCATTGACTTAGTTGTTTTATTAAACAAAACACAAGTCCTCAGACTTAGAAATTTTTCCATAGCATGATTATATATTCCACCCTTGTTTTCTACTAGCTAAGCTAAGCATGATAGTAATAGGAATCTTAACTTAGGAATTGCTACTAAGGTTTCATCTACTAGGATTTCCCATGGCATAGTTTATACTTAGCAAAAATACCATGCAAGTCCTACTTAGAAATATCACCAATGCATAGTGAAAATAGTGGGACAAAAGTATGAAGCATCACTTGCCTTTTTGGTAGAGAACACAGGTTCACTCCTTGATCTTGTAATGTTCACACACTTCAATTCACTACAATTCAATCAAGCAAGCAATATTTCAATCTACCATTCAAGCAAAACATCACATAAAATGATAGAAACAAAACAATGCATGCAAGCATGCCAAACTTTGTTTTATGTACAAAAGTGTTTTATAATAGGTTATAAACATTCTAAAACACTTATTGGTCATTTTATAAAGTGTAAAACCCATTTGCAAAAGACTTCACTTCATAAACCATTTTTAAACTAAGTCATTATTTTATGTGGTTGAAAATGTCTTTATCAAAGTAGCAATCTTTATAGAGTTTACCAAATACATTTTTAAGTCATAAAACTTGGTGTTTAGGGTCAGAGATTTTATTCCAAAACATTTCCCAAAGATTTTCTCCCAAAAACATTTTTAGTAAATAAACATTACTTTTATTTGATTAGAAATGGTTTAAATCAAAAGTTTATTCTTTTGCATCACCAAATATATTTTTGAAATCACAAATTGATTCCTATGGTCAGTAGGTTCAAAACAAACCATTTGCCAAAGAATCCCCAAAATCATTTTAGAACAAATTTTATATCCTAAACATGCATACACAAGTTTCTGCAAAAACAGTCAATTTAACAGAAGAAACTTACTAAACAAAGTGCATGGTTGGATAGGGCTTGTTTTGCTGAATCCATTGATATAAAATTTGCAAAATTTGGACGTGTGGTTTGAAAGTTATGAATTTTACAAAATTGAACATCTAATAGGAAAGTTTCTGTTTTTAAAACAAAGTCTGAGCCACGTGTCGTGTTCTTACTCGCTGATACCGTTTCATTTGGATCGAGCGATACAAGCTGTAGGATTTAAGTGACATCGCACGGTGCTGATCGATTGATACCCCTTCGGCTAAGGTTCTATCGTGTCCTTTGGATCAAAATCCAACGGCGCGCAGCACGCTTGCCAACTGGTGGCGGCGCTGGCGGCGGCAGGTGGCGGCGCAGGCTCTGGCTACGGCGACGCGGCGGTTACAGGAGGTGAGGGAGAGAAAGGAGTGGCTCACCAGGTTCGCAGAAGTGTGGGGATGCTGAAGGTGGTGATATCTCGTCGAGGGGCGCACGGGGATGACGGCAATCGCTCGCCGGAGCTGTGCTGCGCCTCGGGCTCGTATGGTCGTCGACGGGGGCGAGTTCCTGTGGCATAATAAGGCAGGGAAAGTAGTCAGGAAGGTGCGCACACTTGCAGGGGTTGCGATGGTACTCACCAGAGAGCAAGGGGTGTGCTGATTCGTCGCCTACTGCTCGCCGGAGTTGCGGGGGTCGTCGGTGGCGCTCAGACGAAGACGGAGGCGAGGTTGTGGGGCTTGCGTGGGTGAACGAAGACCATGGACAGGTGCGCGAGATGATGGGGATCAATCTGGTGTGAGCTAGGAGGTAGGAGAGGGTCGGGGCTCGCCGGAACTCGTCGGGGCAGTGGAGCTTCGAAGGGAAATTAGGACGGCCTGGGGGCGTAGAGGTTCTGGCGAGTGAGGGGAATGAGAGAGGGGGCGCAGGCGAATTAGTATGCGTGATCGCGGGGTCGTTTAATGGAGTGGTTAACGCGTATTCACGCCGGCATTCATTGGCAGCAACGGACGGCGAGGTCAGCGGGAGGGTGAGGAAGAAGGGAGCTGGCGGTGGGGTCCTCTGTCAGCATGAGGGAGAGAGGGGAAGTGGGTCCGGGCGTTCAGCGACTGCGTGGGTGAGTTCTGCGGTGAGAAACGTTTCGCTGCGGGAGAAGAGAGGGAGTGGGCTGGACTGGCTTAGTGGGCTGGGTTGTGCCTTTCACTTTTTTTGTTCTGTTTGTTTTCTCTTTTTCCATTTCTTTACTTCTATTTTGATTTTGATTAAACAATTCAAACATCAATTTGAATTCAAACTTCAACCAAGATTTGTGTAGGTTTAAATACTGATTAGTAATATAACATGAAGTCAATTTTTGAATAAAATTTTATTCTTTTTGGGGTCTTTTAATTATTCAAATAAGCCCTTGTTTTAAATCAAATAAGAATATTTTCAAACACCATTTAAG
Source organism: Avena sativa (assembly GCA_916181665.1). NCBI lineage: Eukaryota > Viridiplantae > Streptophyta > Magnoliopsida > Poales > Poaceae > Avena > Avena sativa. The sequence continues at coordinate 347,414,523 of OV702281.1, read as the reverse complement.
TTTCTAAAAACCTTCCAAATCTTTTCAGTAGGTTTTTATTTGATTATTTGGGTGTCAAATAATTCATCTTGAATTATTTGGAAAAGTTTTTAATATGATTCATAAATCATTTGAATTGGGTATTTGTTTTAATTCCAATGGAATTTAAATATAGTTCTAATTCCCTAAATTTTATTTGGAATAGTTATTTTATTTAAGTTAATTAAACAACTTTTATTCCACTTGGGTAAATTCCAAAATACTATTTTCTCATGAATTATATAATTATTTTTATTAGAGATTTGTCTTTATTAAAATAGGGATAGAATGGTTAATGCCATTTTATTTTATTTTGGAAATTCTTTATCCTTTTATTTTATTTGGATTTGTATTATATTCATTCCATTTGCTTATGGATTAGTCCAAGATTTATTTGGTCTTTCAAATATTCTTTATTTAATATTTCTATCTTTGTCTTATAAAATCCATATCTTTTTATTTATAGATCCAAACTTGGTGATTCCAATTTGTAAAATCTCATTTGATATTTGTTTATCCTTTTAAATATTTTTAGGATTATTTGCTCACCATTTTGTATGGATTTTAGATAAGTGCTTTATTAGCTTTGGAAATTACTTTTCCTTATCTTATTAAATTCATAGGATTTTATTTATGGCTCCAAATTAAGTGAAACCAATTTATATGGTCTTATAACATTTCTATTTGTCTTCCTTGATCATTTGTGAATGTTTGTTGACAAATTTTTATATGGATCAAATCCATAGGCTTGGGGATAACTTGGAAATGATTTTATTCCATTAGGGTTTAGGGTTTGGATTTATTTTCCAAGTGTTTGAATTTCCAGATGCATTTTAGGAGGAATGCATTTTTCTTGATTTGGATTTTGTTGAATTCAAACTTTAGTTAAAGTTTTGTTCAAGATGGGATTTTAAGTTTCCATTTAGAATCAAAGTTTGTTTTCACCCTGATTTTCAACAATAATTTATTTTGTTTATTTATTTTTCACATAACAAGATTTGGAAAATCTTGGGATGTGACACCTTTGTTCCTGGGTGTCCATCCACAAGTGTGATACACAAGGTAAATCATAGACATGGGCCTTTTGTAACCACTCAACACAAAACATACAAGTCCCATTCCACCCAGGTGATTCATTAACAAGTTGTTTTATTAATCAAAAACATAGGCATAAACTTTGCATAATATCATAACATGAATATTCCACCCTTGTATTCTAATATCTAGGCTAAGCATACTAGCATAACATACCTCTTATCTTAGGGAAAACTACTAAGATAACATCTATAGGATCTACCATAGATAGCATTTACTAAGAAATTCACCATGCAAATCCTACTCAAAATAGTGCTAGTGCAATAAATAAAATAGGAGGAAAAAAATATGAAGTATCACTTGCCTTGGTAGCTAGGGGAATAGACACAATCCTCACAATCACACTCTCCAAATTCCACAAAATCTACACAACATTTATACAACAAAATAATCACCAAACAATATAAACACAAAAATAATATGAATGCATGAAAAAATGCAATATGATGTTTTTCCACACTTATAAAATCAAACTCTACTGCACTGAAGATAAATCATACATTATAGAGTCTAAATAAACAAAAACCACCTAAAAATAATATCCTAAATAATTTATATAGTCAAAATAAGCCTACAAATGATTATGCATAAAATTCTAATTTTTCAGAAGAAAATGGCAAAATCAAGGCCATTATGCAAAGAGCTCGTTTTTCTGAATCCATAGATATAAAATTTGCAATTTTTGGATTTACAGAACAAAAATTATGCAATTTACAAGTTTAAACAACTAATAGAATAAAATCTGGATTTTAAAACAAAAACAGAGCCACGCGGCACCGACTGATTGGACGGTACCGCTTCAGGCGGATCACGCTTGCAAGCCATAGGATCTTAGTTAGATCTAGCAGTCCATATCTGCACTTACCGCTTCGCCTAGTCATCTAATCATAGCCACTAGATCCAGATCCAATGGATCAGATCTGCCCGACCAAATCCTAGCGGCTCAAATGGACATGGCGGCAGCGACGCCTCTGGCTGTGACGCGCCGGCGAGGTTAGGGGCAGGGGAGGGGATGCTTATGCTTACGAAGGTCGCGAGGATGTGGGGAAGCTCAACGTGGACGCGGTTGGGGCATGGGTGCACGGAAGCGAACAGAATCGCTCAACGGAGTTTGTCTCGTCATCAGGTGCTCCCAGTTGAAGATGAAGGCGACGCTCTGGTGTAAGAGGAGACAAGTGGCAAGTATAAGGAGATGCAAGGACAAGGCGAACACACTCATTTGAATTAGAGGCAGAGGGGAACATGGAGCTCACCGGAATGTGTCGCCGGAGTTCGTCGGTACCGCGGCGGTGCAAAGCGAAATTCGTGGAGCCTGGCGGCGCTCTGTGCTTGGGGTGTGGGGGGAAATGCTGCAGAGGGAGAGGGGAATAAGTAGCCAGAGCGGGGGAGGGAATCGCATGCTGAATCAATGGTAATCAAACAAATTTGTTTCGTCATTGAATGGGGGAAGAAATGGCCGGCGAGCTGGTCATCGCGCAGGATTTGGGGAAGAAGGGGTGAGGTGGCAACGGGGCCCAGTTGTCAGTGAGGGGGCTGCGCGCGGGTGAGAAACAGAGGGGAGAGGGGGAAGGTTAACGGGTGGCCTGTGGGATGCTTTTGGGCCTGGACTAGAAGTGTTGCTGGTTTTATTTTTTTTCTCTTTTTGCCTTTTTCTTTTCTATTTTGATTTTCAAATGAGATTTGAATAGGCATTTCAAATCCAAATCAATTCAAATCTTCACCAAGATTTTGTGAGGTGACCCTAGTGTTTAAAAGTGTGTCAACACATCAAATCACTACAAGAACAGTTTGGGTCATAAAAATAAAATAAAACCATGCCCCATACATATAATATACAAGGGGTTTTAAATATGGTTTTATTAGGGTTTTTGCTTTGATTTTTTTGTGCAAAGTAAACATGCCATGATGAGATGAATGCAATAACATGGTTTTGAATTTGATGAAATTTGGGATGTTACACTTCCATTTCTCATACTCGAAATATGCAGGAATTGCTAACATAATACTAACCGACTTTAGCATCGCTATGGGAGAGAATGTCTCATCGTAGTTAACTCCTTGAATTTGTCGAAACCCCTTTTCGACAAGTCGAGCTTTATAGATCGTTACATTACCATCAGCATCGGTTTTTCTTTTGAAAATACATTTGTTCTCCACGGCCTTTCGGTCATGAGGTAAGTCCACCAAGGTCCAAAGCTGGTTTTCGTACATGGATTCCATTTTGGATTTCATGGCTTCTAGCCATCTGTTGGAATCCGGGCTCACCATCGCTTCTTCATACGTTGCAGGGTCATCTATTTCATCAAACATGAAATTCATAACAGGATTTTCGTACAGTTCAGGAGCTGCACGTGTCCTACTTGACCTGCAAGGTTCGGTAGTGTTCTCTTTAGGAGTTTCATGATCATTATCATTAGTTCCCTCTTCATTCGGTGAAGTCAACTTCGAAACAATTTCTGGCGCTGTGCTACTCGTCGTTTCATCAAGAGAAGGTTCAATAACCCCTTCGAGTTCTACCTTCCGACTACACACACATTTTGCGAGAAACTCTTTCTCTAGAAAGGATCCATTCTTGGCAACAAAAACCTTGCCCTCGGATCTGTGATAGAAGGAATACTGAATAGTTTCCTTAGGGTATCCTATGAAGACACATTTTTCCGCTTTTGGTTCGAGTTTATCTGTCTGAAGTTTATTCACATAAACATAGCATTCCCAAACTTTAAGAAATGACAGCTTAGGTTTGTTTCCAAACCACAATTCATACGGTGTATTTTCAACGGATTTAGATGGTGCCCGATTTAAAGTGAATGCAGCGGTTTCTAGTGCATAGCCCAAAATGACAGTGGCAAGTCAGTCAGAGACATCATAGATCAAACCATATCTAATAAAGTACAATTACGACATTCTGACACACCATTACGCTGTGGTGTTCCGGCATGTGTGTGTTGTGAAACTATTCCACACTCTTTCATATGTGCGCTAAACTTGTAACTTAGATACTCACCTCCACGGTCGGACTGCAGAAATTTGATCTTTCTATTATGATGATTTTCCACTTCACTCTGAAATTCCTTGAACTTGTCAAAGATTTCAGACTTGTGTTTCATCAAATAGATATACCTGTATCTACTCAAATCATCCGTGAAAGTAACAAAATAACGATATCCACCTCGCGCCGACACACTCATTGGACCACATACATCAATATGTATGATTTCCAATAATCCATCGCCCGTTCCATTGAACCGCAAAACGACGTTCTACTCATCTTGCCCATAAGGCATGGCTCACATGTATCAAATCATTCGAAATCAAGTAATTCCAAAAGTCCATATGAATGGAGTTTCTTCATGCGTTTAATGCCAATATGACCTAGAGGGCATTGCCACATATATGTGGATACATCATCATCAAGTTAAATCCTTTTAGCATCAACATTACGAATATGTGTAACACTATTATTGTCACATCCCAAGATTTTCCAAATCTTGTAATGTGAAAAATAAATAAACAAAATAAATAATTGTTGAAATTTAGGGTGAGAAGAAAACTTTTTGATTCCAATTGGAAACATCAAAACCTATTTTGATCAAATAAAATCCTAAAGAGAATTAAAAATATAAACAAATAATAAATAAAGTTATAATAGTTGGAATCACTATTTTTGGATCTTTTAATAAAAAGATTTGGTTTTCAAAAGCAAAGTAGAATTAATAAATAAGGATTATTTTATAGAGCCAAATTAGATCTTGGCCAAGCTTTTGAAATAAAATATTTCTATTTGATAAAAAGAGTAAAGGTTTATTTAAATAAAATAATGAGGATTGATTAATATCCAATTTTATTAAAGTAAAGGCTTTTCCATTTTAAATAAACACTAAAGCTTGTTAATTTATTTTTTTAAAGAAGATTTCCAAGTGTTTTTGTTTTTCAAATGAAACCTACTAAAAAGATTTTGATATTATTTAGATTTCAAAAAGAGTTTTAAAATAAATTAAAACCTATTTGAATTAAAGATTATGGTTTATTTATTTAATTATTAATAGATCCTAAAAGAATAAAAGCATTATTCTATTTTGAACTTTGAAATATGTTGATAAACAGAATTAAATTTTACCCAAAGTTTGGTGGTGATTTGAATTCCAATGGAGATTGAAAAATATTATTAAATCTTATTTAATTAATACTAGAGCCTATTTTAAATAATTAAAAGACACTAAAAAGGATAAATAAATTATTCTAAAATTAACTTTGGAATGTTTTATTAATCAGTATATGAATCTACACAAATTTTGTTTGAGGTTTGAATTGATTTGTTGCTTGAATTGTTTGAATGAAAATCAAATCAGAATTTTCAAAAACAGAAAATAAAAAGGTTGAGTATAAAAAAAATGGAAACAAACCCAACCCATCTGGCAGCCCACTAAGGCCCAGCAGCCCATCTTCCCACCCCACCCGAGCGAAACGTTTTCTCACCACTGCTAGCACCCGCAAAGCCGTTGACGGTTGGACCCCACCTCCTCCTCCTCTCTCTCGCTGCCAAGCGACCCCACTGCACCGAGCTTCGTCCTCACCCGCCGCTGACCGCGCCCCCTCTCTGGCCATTACTTCCGATTGAAAGACGGCATGAATTCGTGTTAACCACGCCAGGAAACAGCCCTGCGACCACGCCTTCTTAATCGCCTGCGTCCCCTCTTTCTTTTCCCTCAAACCTCGCTGCCAGAGAGCCACCAGGCTGCGTCAATTTTGCTTTTCCTCGCCGCAGTCTCCGATAGACTCCGACGTCGATTCCGGCCAAACCCTGCCGCCCCTCTCCTCCTCGAGCACACGAGCGTGACCCCCAGTCCCTGGCGCATCTCTCTGCAACCTCAACTTGCCCGCGATTGACCCCTAGCGTCGGCAACAACGACAACTGGTAGTGCCGCTGTTTTTCTCCAACTCCGTCGATGTCTCCCCGGTAACACCGACCTTACCTTCCTCTCGCGATGATACTCCTACGCTCTCCTCTCTCTCGCGTGTCTAACAGACCCACTGCTTTGCTCTTTCGTGCCTTGTAGCCTCGCCCCCATCGACGACCGTGCGAGCCCGAGCCAGTGCACAACTCCGGCAAGCAATCCACGCAACTCCAGCGCGCCCCTCGAGAAACAGCAGGCACCTCGAGCACCACCACGGCCCCGCGAACCCGGTGAGCATCTCCCTTCAATCTCTCGCTTCCTGTAACATCGACACCGCCACCGTCTGACCGCGCGCCGCCACACGCCGCCGCCAGCGCCGCTGCTTCATGGTCAAAGCAGTGAGATCCGTAGGATCTTGATCTGACGATTAAGATTAGAACTAACCCGAAGGGGTAAGTAGTGCCCTGAGCCGCACGATTACACTTAGATCCAACGGCTCGCATCTGTCGATCCGCGCGAAGCGGTACCGACCAATAGCAACACGACGCGTGGCCTGTGATTGTTTTAAAAACCAGAAACTTGTCTATTAGATGTTCCAATTTGAAAAATTCATAACTTTCAAACCACACGTCCAAATTGTGCAAATTTTATATCAATGGAATCAGCAAGACAAGTACTTTCTGACCATGCACTTTGTTTAGTAAAATGCTCCTGTTGAATTGATTGTTTTTGCAGAAAATTGTGTATGCATGTTTAGAATATAAAAATTGTTCTAAAATGATTTTTGAGATAAAACCTTTGGCAAATGGATTATTTTGAATCTACTAACCTTAGAAACCAACTCATGGATTTGAAAATGTATTTGGTAAAGCTAAAGAGCAAATCTTTGATTTAAAGCATTTCTAGTCAAATAAAAATAATGTTTATTTACAAAAAATGCTTTTGAAGGAAAACCTTTGAGAAATGTTTTTATTTAAACTCTCTGACCCCAAACACCAAGTTTTATGATTTGAAAATGTATTTGGTGAACCCTATAAAAATTATTACTTTGCTAAAGACATTTTCAACCACATAAAATATTGACTTGGTTTAAAAATGGTTTATGAAGTAAAATCTTTTGCAAATAATTTTGCCACTTTATAAAATGACCAATAGATGTTTTCAAATGTTTATAACCTATTATAAACCACTTTTCCAAATAAATCAATCTTTAGCATGCATGCTTGCATGCATTGTTTTGTTTCTATCATTTTATGTGATGTTTTGCTTGAATGGTAGATTGAAATATTGCTTGCTTGATTGAATTGTAGTGGAACTTGAAGAGTGTGATTGTTGCAAGATCAAGGAGTGAAATTATACTCTCTACCAAAAAGGCAAGTGATGCTACATACTTTTGTCCCATTATTTTCACTATGCATTAGTGATATTTCTAAGTAAGACTTGCATGGAATTTTTGCTAAGTGTAAACTATGCCATGGGAAATCCTAGTAGATGAAACCTTAGTAGAAATTTCCAAAGTTAAGATTCCCACTACTATCATGCTTAGCTTAGCTAGTAGAAAACAAGGGTGGAATATATATTCATACTATGGAATATTTCTAAGTCAAGGACTTGTGTTTTGTTTAATAAAACAACTAAGTGAATGAATCACCTGTGTGGAATGGAAGGAATGGTTTGTGTTGAGTGGTTCACAAGGCCCATTTCTATGGTTTACCTTGTGTATCTCACTTGTGGATGGCCACCCAGGAACAAAGAGATTTGAGATGTCAAATGTTGAGAAGCTTCAAGTGCAGCCACTTGGCATTATGGGCTCTGCCTGGATCATATAGGTTGCAATAACTTAGCCAAATGGACAGTTGGTGGTAGGGGATTGATAGGTTGGAGCGCGTCCATTCTGGTCTAAGGGAAGGCTTCTGAAAGATCTTGTCTTGGTGAAACCAAGTCTTGTGGGGAAAGTGCACCACCTCTGCAGAGTGTAAAATCTAAGTACTTAGCCATGTCCCTGGCAAAGGACAATTTGAGCATCAAGACATGGAAGCTATCAAGAATCTCCTCATCCCAATTTCTAAGTTAAAAACTTGTGGTTGAACAAGGGTTGAAGGATCACCAATTTCTATTGGGAGATGCCTTGGGTGATTTTGTCAAGCAAAAACTTAGTGTTTTTCAAATGATAAGGAAAAACTATTTTGAGAAAAGCAAGCCTAAGCTCCACTTAGCCAAATGCATATAGATGATAGTTACCACTATCCTACCATAGTATCACTTGCCAATACAATTCAAATGTATTGACCCTTGTGGCTGTAACTTGTTATGTTGCAGGTTTGTTTGAAATTAGTGAAGTGTGTTGAAATAGGATTACAAGTCTACAAGCAACATGTTTGCCTATGGCACTTTGAAGATGAAGGACCCCATGCTATTGTTATATGCTGCTGCATTGTAATGTGATAGCCAAATGAGCTATGTAAGATGTAATAAATTATTTTATTCCTGGTTATAAAGTTGTATTATGACCTTTGTTTCTTCATATTACATCTTAACTGTGGATGCTAGCTATTGATCCAGGGACTAGCATTGTAAACACAGGGATCTCTACCTTATTAAAGGTTGGGAACCTTACAATTATCGAGATCCAACAGAAATAAACCATTCATCACAGGTGCATGACCATAAAAGATATCATTCATATAAATCGAAAAACCATTGTTTTTAGATTTAAATAACCACTTCACATAAAACACGATATGGATACAATGTTCATGCTCAGTGCAGGCACCAAATAACAATTATTTAGGTTTATAACTAATCTCGACGGTAAGTGTAGAGGCAGCGTTCCGATGGCGATCACATCAACTCTTGATCCATTGCCGACACGCATCATGACCTCATCCCTTTCTAGCGGTCACTTGTTTTGTAACCCCTGATTCGAGTTACATATATTAGCAACCGATCCGATATCAAATACCCAAGTGCTATTGCGACTACTGGTCAAGTACACATAAATACCATGTATATCATATATATCTTTGTTTGCCTTGCCGGCCTTCTTGTCTGCCAAATACTGTAGGGTTTGCAGCATAGAAAACAAAATGTTCCTACAATGGGAACAACTATGTACCAAGATCGATCTACTAGATACAAGCAATGGGCGTATATACATCTGTAGAGAACATACCCTTGAATACCGACCAAGCTTAACAAGGTTGAACTCCTGGTTGATGTAGACGATCTCTTGCCGATCTCAAGATCGAGAGAAAGTTCTAGTGCCACAAATCAGCGGCCCATCCGTGCTCGCACACACGTCCGAGGCACCGAGCAACCTCCGCCTCCTCTCTCCAGCGATGCAGCGGAAGCACAACTCTTTCTTCCCGAATAGCCACCGGGAACATGTATCTCGCTAGTCCGAGACCATGGGGGATAAATACTAGAGGGGGAGAGAGATCCTTCATGAGTGAGAGAGAGAGGGAGGGGGCTCCTTTTATAGGAGGAGGGGGCACCCAAGGGGGTGGCCGCTGAACATGGGGGCTGCCCCATCCCCCCTTCATTCATGTGGGTGGACACTCCACTCACACAAATGTCTTTCAATTCCCTCCACTCAAAAACCCACTCAAATTCTCATTAAATTTCCACCAAATTTAATGCAAACTCTCATTAAGTAAAACTACTTTTATTTATTCAGAATTTTTTTCAATTACTTTAATGACAAACATTCACATATAACCCCTTCCTAATATTTCATTTCACATGCAATAACACTTTCTGCAATTTCACTCGAAAACCCGTTTCTGTATCTAGTGAAACAAATTCCTGCGCTTGTTATTCTTTCTGGCATGAAACTTTTGCTCCAAATGGGTGTCAGTGTCTCTTAAGTGTGTCACCCTACGGTTCGCGAATAATGCAGACATGATCGAGACCCCTCTCAGATCAATAATCAGAAGCGGGACCTGGAGATCCATACTGACTCCCACACATTCAGCGATGACTTTCTTGTGATCGCGAGAACCTTTTACGCTAGTATCTTAAACCTTTTGTTTCACAATATATTACATGTCCGAGATTCATTCATCAGTATCTCCATACCTAGTTTGATCTTGTTACTGACATGTACTCTTTTGTTGTTCCCGTGATATAACATTCTAGTGATCAAATCACTTGCTTGCAAGCTAATCAATGTGATATCACTGATAGGGCCCAGAGCATATCTATCCGTCATCGGGATGAACAAATTCCACTCTTGGTCCATGGGCCTCAACATAATACTTTAGTAGTACTAAACGCATATTTATAATCACCCTGTTACGGTGTGACGTTTGATGTTATCAAGATACTCTTCCGGTGTTAGTGATTGACATGATCTCATGGTCTAAGGATTAGGATCACTTCGTATGATGTTATAGCAATATAAACTCAATGACTTTGATCATAATGCTATACTTCGGATGAATGTTCATCACACCATTACACTAATATTGTGACCTTGTTATTAACAACATCCAATGTCCATGATCAGGAAACCTTGATCATCTTGTTAATCAACGAGCTAGTTTATGAGAGAGGCATAACTAGGAACTTTATGTTTGTTTATTAAACACACATGTATTAACGTTTCCGTATTAACACAATTATAGCATGCAAAATAAACATCTATCATATACTTGGAATATACATAATAACCACTTTATTATTGCCTCTCGGGACATATTCCCTTTAGTCTCCCACTTGCACTAGAGATAATAATATAGTTACATAGTGATAAATCTAACACCCATGGAGTTCTGGTGTTGATCATGTTTTGATCTAGGGAGAGTTTTAGTCAACGGATTTGCTACATTGAGATCCGTGTGTACTTTACAAATCTTTATATCTCCATCCTTGACATGCTCGCGGATGGAGTGAAACCGGCGCTTAATATGTTTGGAATTCTTGTGAGACCTTGGTTCTTTGGAATTGGCAATGGCACCATTTTTTTCACAATAGATCACCATTGGGTCCAACGCGCTCACAACCGCACCTAGTTTGGATATGAACTCCTTCATCCAAACCGCTTCCCGAGCCGCTTTCGAAGCAGCAACAGATTCGGCCTCCGTTGTTGATCCCGCCACCACGGGTTGTTTGGAACTCCTCCGACTAACCGCTCCACCATTCATGAGAAATACGTATCCGGATTGAGACTTAGAGTCATCCGGATCGGTGTCAAAGATTGCATCGACATAACACTTAGCGACAATCTCTTCTTCACTGTGGCATCCCGCTAAAACCACTACTAGAAAATCGCGTTACTTTTTGTGCATTGCATCATCATGACCCCATGCTCATGTCATCATGCCACATTGCATTCGAGCATCGTCATCATCATGCATATTATTTTTTACTTGAAACTATGTTGCGAAAATCTATTGTTTTCTGAAACTAGCCCTCCTTCTATTTCAAATTAAACCCCGGATGTTTCCGGATATTTTGTTTGTCTAAAACTAATTACAAAAGTTATTTTTAAATTAAATAAAAACCTATATTATTGTTAGGGGGCAGTCGGACGGGCCGACCCGACCCAGTCGACCACCCCTAGTGCAAAAACGGTCCACCCAAAATCTATTCTTACCTAGTCCTAATCTACCCACCCCTCCAGCCACCTCACCCCACCCAATCCTCTCTCGCCACCTCACCTCTCTCCCTCCCTCCACCACTCCCTAGCTGCCACGTCACCTACTCCCTCCTCTCTCACCCCTGCCACCCAACACACCCCACCCAACACTCACACAACGCACGCCTGTTCCCGGCCACCCCACACAGCCCCCTGGCCCCACCACGCTCCTCTCTCTCCCCACGTTCCTCTCGCACCGCACCCCCTCCGCTCTCCTCGCTCAACCGCGCCCCCACCCTTCTTCCCCGCGTCGTCGCCTTCCCCCCTTTCCCGAGCGCCGCCGCTCACCTCCGCAGGCCGCCAGCCGCCCCGCCAGCGACCGCCGCTCGAGCGCCCTCCTCTCCCCTGCAAGCTCCCTCGCCCGAGCTCCTCTCCTGCGCCGCCAGTGCCCCCTCCTCTCTCCGGCAACCGCGCTCGCCGGCCCCGTCTTCCTCTCCGGCGCCCGCCACCAGCCCGTCCGCCTCCGACCGACCCTCCCCTAACCACGCGCACGTCTCCTACCTCCGCGGCCTCCCCGCCGCCGGGGCCGTTCCCCTCGTCGCCGGCCCTCGCCGGTCCTCCTCCCCTCCCCGTCGCTCCTGGCCGCGCCGGCCTCGCCGCGGCGCCGCCCTGCACCTCCTCCCCTCCGCGCCTCCTCGCCGACGCCCCTCGCCTCCGCCTCCCAGGCCCGCCGCGTCCGCCTCGTCGAGTCCCCTCCATCTTCGTCCCCTCGTCGTCGGCCACCTCCTGCGCCAGGGCCACGCGACCCGGGCGTCGCACGGGCCTCCTCTTCGTCGTCCCGCGTCCGGCCCGCTCGCTGTTGCCTCGTCTGCAACACCCGCTGGTCGCCGTGCTCTGCCCCCTTGAGCTCGTCTCCCCGCCGCCAGCATGCAGTGTTCATCGCCGTCATCCTTGCTGCCTTCCCCTGCACCGCAGTTCCAGCAACCCCGGGACGGACCCACATCGATCCATGCCTTCCAGACGTGGGCGCCGTCAACCGCCAGCGTGCATGCATCTGCTTGTGTGCTCCTATGACATCTGGTGGAGTTATTGTGGTCTGTGTATGCCGTTGTGTTTCAATGACAGTGTTGGGATCGATGGTCTGGTGAGGTTGCCTCGTGTTGGCACTCATGTGAAGATGGTGTTGCGCAATCTCGGCTACCGTCTGTCTGTGGGACAAACCCTGGTGATTCAGGGATGAACGAGTACTTCGACTCCGGAGCCGAACCAAGTTCTTTCGGACCCCGCACCCTTCGGAGCACCCAGAACTCCTTCCTGGAACCAAAGACCGGTCCCACCGAGACCCTCGGCACGCCAAGATCTCCTTCACAGATCTGATGACCGAGACCCCGAAGCCCGATCCCGGTGATCCGAAGGCCACGCCAAGACCCGGATCCAAAGACCGCCAAGATCGTCACCGGTACGACAAGAACTTCGACGCAGAACGTCAAGTTCTTCTTCCCGGACGCCAAGGCCGACCCGATACGCGGCCCCGACAAGATCTTCGCAACGACAAGATCGACACCGACCACGGCGAGTCCGATGCACCCCCGATGCCACACCAAGCCCTGCTTCCCGGTTGCGACAAGACCTCCTTCCCGTACCGATCCCGATCCCGCCGAGACCGATCCCGTCGAACCCTGAGACCAACCCCGAACCCCGGAACCCCAAGATCTCCCGAACCCTAATGTGTGAACCTTTTCCCGAGCCCTATTTTATAAATGCTATACATAAAACCTGTTGCATACTAATCATTCATCTCGCATGCATATTTGTGTGGTTTGGGGGCCTTATGCCGATTCACCTTATAATTAAATATGGGGCCCATATGCGGGCAAATCTAGCCTTATATTGGCCTCATTTAAATTTGTGTAGCGAACCGGTGCCATATTTTGTCTTGATAATGCAACATTTAATTTGCGGGGTAGATAAATAACTTGAACCGTTTAATTAATTGTCGGGACCCCGGTTCCGCTTGATATGACCTAATTGCATCGCACCTTGCCATGTCATACATCATACATGCATCATGCCCGATCTTTTGCCGTAGTATTAAATATTGCATCCGGTGTTTCTTCTAGTGTTTTGGTTCTTCGCGGATAAGATCAATGAGTTGATGTGAGCTTCGCCCCGATCTTCGGTTGAACCTTCGACAATGTTTTCAGGCGAGCATCTTCCCCTTTCTACCTATCTTACTTTTATAGTATTTATTCCCTCCTGTTGATCTATTGCTATCTGTGTTGCGATGCTCTAGTTTTCGTACCCGTGTTATCCCTTGCAGCCTTATATTGCCTTGGACACATCCTATTACCTGTTGTTTGGTAGACAGTTGGACTTGCGCGTCGTAGTCGCTTGCTCAAGTGCTGTTGCGTGTCGTTCAGTACCACAGTTGTTGGAGTGTTGCCGCATGCTTAAGGTTGGAGATGATCATGGCTTTCATTATCGTTTACTTTAATTACCATTTAACAACTAAAATTGAAGTAGGTAAGCAGAGGCACAGGTGGGCAATAGATGTTATTTGGTTGTTAACCGTCCACTTGTGTCCCGTAGGACCCCGAGTACTTGATACCTGTTCCTTGAATATTCGCGCTATCCACATCCGGGAGGCTTATGGGACCCCCCTGAGCCAGAGCTTGATTCATTCTTATTTCTTGGGGCCACAAACTAGTTTGAGGTTTTATTTACTATCCTGTACTTATGCCATGCTTTAATGCTTTATTTACGATTGTGCGAGGAGCACACTGTACTGTTTAGGTAAGCGGAGTGTTTTCGCGGTATCGACAAGCCCAGTTTTGGGTTCCCAGTCGTTTACAGCCATTGACGCAAACCTTGAGTCCATCTCGGAGTCAGCTAGCTTCGTTGCGGGTGTACTCAACGGGGTGGCCCCCGAAAATATTTCTGAATCTTGTGATTGCTTTGTCGTGAAGGCCTCGTTGGGTTTTGATTTGGTTTTTCCGAGGTTGATCGAGTGTGTGTTGCTATTTGTGCACCCCGGCCCGGTAAAACTTTCTGAAAGCCGTGTCCGCGGTTATGGACGACTTGGAGCACAGTATCTCGATCATAGACAACTATAACTAAAGTAGTGCTATAAATTTTGACTCTATAATGACTAGTAATCAGCTCCACTATAACGGAATGGCTAAGTAAAACTGCCAACAATTGCTTGCTTGGGTTGTCGCTTGCGACCACTGTATCTGACTAGTAAGTACTACAACTACAACAGAATGGCTAAATAAAAGTACCAACAACTGCTGGGTTTTCGGGATATCTCATGCTAATTGTATCTGACTAGTAAGTGTTGCAACTACAACGGAATGGTTAACTAAAATGGCCCACTGCTTATTTTATCAGGATGATTATCTACACCTGACTAGTAATTGCTGCAACGATAACTGAATAAATAAAACTGCCAACCGTGTGAGTTCCTCGGTTGACTTCCTCGTTTGGTCTCGAGGGGACACACCAGGATGGGTTTGTTTGGTGGTAGCATCAGGTTGGTTCCGAATAGGTCTTTCTTATCCCTCTCTGGTAGCCGACAGTTGTATCGAGTCTCTATAGGTTGGTTAGCGCGTGCTGCCGCTGCCGCTTCAGTCCACCATACCTATGTAGGCGAGGACCGCCGAATTCTAGTCTCGCCGTGTACTGGCCTCAGTACTGACGCTCCTCTTTTTCATTTGCCCTTTGTCGGCACCCCTTTTGTTTAAGCAGGTTTTGAGATCGACGTCGTTAGCAGGGTTACCCTTCCGGCTTGGCCTGGGCAGGGTTATGGACGCCATTGGTTATTCTTCAGGGCTCTTAGCCCCATTTGCATCTTGTCCGTAGCTGGACGCTCTATCGTTTTCAAGGTGATTTGGATCTTTGTTCTGTATATCTGTATTCTTGACTCATGGAGTCGTGTTGTATATATATATCTGTTCTGTGGGTCCCATCGAGGACTGTTGTGTAATGTTATTACTTCGTTTTCCACCCGCATGAAAGTGCCTGGTGGGCACCTTTGAATCGTTTCTATGCGGGTTTGGCGGGTTTCGCTAAAACTTGCATAGGGCCGATTCTGAGGGTGTTACAGAGTGGTATCAGAGCTCAGCAGTTGTGATACCCCACAAGTCCAGCCTGTAGGATAACCTAGCTAACGGCCGAAGTAGAGTGTCCAAAAACTATTTTTGAAAAATCGGTTGAATAGTTCTGATTAGGTCGTATTTTACTCCTTACCCCTCTGCTATTCTCCTCTTACCTCTACGTGTTTTGTATCCGCTCTCTTACCTTTCTTCAAGTCCAGGATTTCTCGTGGTTGGGTTCCGTCGTACCTTCAGGGTTTCGCTTCCTCCTTTGGTAACGGTGTGTCTACATCTGGTCTTCATGCTATCCGAGGAATCCTTTATCTGTGGTACCACCCTTTGTTCCTTGTCTGCGCCTTCCGGTGTTTTTCCGACGCGACGACATCATCTACGCCAGATCCGATGCAGAGTCTGCATCACTACTTTGTTCTGCACCTCGATTGTCGAGATCTTCAGTCTAATTCCGAGAGTTGGTTGCACCATTCGCCTATTCGTGTGCAGCGTAATGGTTTGGGTGCGCGATGGACTGATCACCATCCGACTACTCTTATCATTCGCTCTTGTACATCGAATCGGTGGATCCAGTAATTTTACTCCTTCCGCGGAAGTTAGAGGTGGCTTTATTTGTCGATACCTCTATCTTCGACCTTTTGATCCCGGAGTGTTCTCCCGACGATCACGGACAACGACCTCTTGTTAGTGGTGTCGTGAGGATCTACACGAAGCGAGAAGACGCAGATCGTCGGCCTTCTTTCCGGTACCATGAGGCGGATCTCGAGGGCGAGATCCATTGTTAGTGGTGTCGAATTGTGGCATCCCGCTAAAACCACTACTAGAAAATCGCGTTACTTTTTGTGCATTGCATCATCATGACCCCATGCTCATGTCATCATGCCACATTGCATTCGAGCATCGTCATCATCATGCATATTATTATTTACTTGAAACTATGTTGCGAAAATCTATTGTTTTCTGAAACTAGCCATCCTTCTATTTCAAATTAAACCCCGGATGTTTCCGGATATTTTGTTTGTCTAAAACTAATTACAAAAGTTATTTTTAAATTAAATAAAAACCTATATTATTGTTAGGGGGCAGTCGAACGGGCCGACCCGACCCAGTCGACCACCCCCAGTGCAAAAACGGTCCACCCAAAATCTATTCTTACCTAGTCCTAATCTACCCACCCCTCCAGCCACCTCACCCCACCCAATCCTCTCTCGCCACCTCACCTCTCTCCCTCCCTCCACCACTCCCTAGCTGCCACGTCACCTACTCCCTCCTCTCTCACCCCTGCCACCCAACACACACCACCCAACACTCACACAACGCACGCCACGCACGCCTGTTCCCGGCCCACCCCACACAGCCCCCTGGCCCCACCACGCTCCTCTCTCTCCCCACGTTCCTCTCGCACCGCACCCCCTCCGCTCTCCTCGCTCAACCGCGCCCCCACCCTTCTTCCCCGCGTCGTCGCCTTCCCCCCTTTCCCGAGCGCCGCCGCTCACCTCCGCAGGCCGCCAGCCGCCCCGCCAGCGACCGCCGCTCGAGCGCCCTCCTCTCCCCTGCAAGCTCCCTCGCCCGAGCTCCTCTCCCGCGCCGCCAGTGCCCCCTCCTCTCTCCGGCAACCGCGCTCGCCGGCCCCGTCTTCCTCTCCGGCGCCCGCCACCAGCCCGTCCGCCTCCGACCGACCCTCCCCCTAACCACGCGCCCGTCTCCTACCTCCGCGGCCTCCCCGCCGCCGGGGCCGTTCCCCTCGTCGCCGGCCCTCGCCGGTCCTCCTCCCCTCCCCGTCGCTCCTGGCCGCGCCGGCCTCACCGCGGCGCCGCCCTGCACCTCCTCCCCTCCGCGCCTCCTCGCCGACGCCCCTCGCCTCCGCCTCCCGGGCCCGCCGCGTCCGCCTCGCCGAGTCCCCTCCATCTTCGTCCCCTCATCGTCGGCCACCTCCTGCGCCAGGGCCACGTGACCCGGGCGTCGCACGGGCCTCCTCTTCGTCAGCCCGCGTCCGGCCCGCTCGCTGTTGCCTCGTCTGCAACACCCGCTGGTCGCCGTGCTCTGCCCCCTTGAGCTCATCTCCCCGCCGCCAGCATGCAGTGTTCATCGCCGTCATCCTTGCTGCCTTCCCCTGCACCGCAGTTCCAGCAACCCCGGGACGGCCCCACATCGATCCATGCCTTCCAGACGTGGGCGCCGTCAACCGCCAGCGTGCATGCTTCTGCTTGTGTGCTCCTATGACATCTGCTGGAGTTATTGTGGTCTGTGTATGCCGTTGTGTTTCAATGATAGTGTTGGGATCGATGGTCTGGTGAGGTTGCCTCGTGTTGGCACTCATGTGAAGATGGTGTTGCGCAATCTCGGCTACCGTCTGTCTGTGGGACAAACCCTGGTGATTCAGGGATGAACGAGTACTTTGACTCCGGAGCCGAACCAAGTTCTTTCGGACCCTGCACCCTTCGGAGCACCAAGAACTCCTTCCTGGAACCAAAGACCGGTCCCACCGAGACCCTCGGCACGCCAAGATCTCCTTCACAGATCTGATGACCGAGACCCCGAAGCCCGATCCCGGTGATCCGAAGGCCACGCCAAGACCCGGATCCGAAGACCGCCAAGATCGTCACCGGTACGACAAGCACTTCGACGCAGAACGTCAAGTTCTTCTTCCCGGACGCCAAGGCCGACCCGATACGCGGCCCCGACAAGATCTTCGCAACGACAAGATCGACACCGACCACGGCGAGTCCGATGCACCCCCGACGCCACACCAAGCCCTGCTTCCCGGTTGCGACAAGACCTCCTTCCCGTACCGATCCCGATCCCGCCGAGACCGATCCCGTCGAACCCTGAGACCAACCCCGAACCCCGGAACCCCAAGATCTCCCGAACCCTAATGTGTGAACCTTTTCCCGAGCCCTATTTTATAAATGCTATACATAAAACCTGTTGCATATTAATCATTCATCTCGCATGCATATTTGTGTGGTTTGGGGGCCTTATGCCGATTCACCTTATAATTAAATATGGGGCCCATATGCGGGCAAATCTAGCCTTATATTGGCCTCATTTAAATTTGTATAGCGAACCGGTGCCATCTTTTGTCTTGATAATGCAACATTTAATTTGCGGGGTAGATAAATAACTTGAACCGTTTAATTAATTGTCGGGACCCCGGTTCCGCTTGATATGACCTAATTGCATCGCACCTTGCCATGTCATACATCATACATGCATCATGCCCGATCTTTTGCCGTAGTATTAAATATTGCATCCGGTCTTTCTTCTAGTGTTTTGGTTCTTCGCGGATAAGATCGCTGAGTTGATGTGAGCTTCGCCCCGATCTTCGGTTGAACCTTCGACAATGTTTTCAGGCGAGCATCTTCCCCTTTCTACCTATCTTACTTTTATAGTATTTATTCCCTCCTGTTGATCTATTGCTATCTGTGTTGCGATGCTCTAGTTTTCGTACCCGTGTTATCCCTTGCAGCCTTATATTGCCTTGGACACATCCTATTACCTTTTGTTTGGTAGACAGTTGGACTTGCGCGTCGTAGTCGCTTGCTCAAGTGCTGTTGCGTGTCGTTCAGTACCACAGTTGTTGGAGTGTTGCCGCATGCTTAAGGTTGGAGATGATCATGGCTTTCATTATTGTTTACTTTAATTACCGTTTAACAACTAAAATTGAAGTAGGTAAGCAGAGGCACAGGTGGGCAATAGATGTTATTTGGTTGTTAACCGTCCACTTGTGTCCCGTAGGACCCCGAGTACTTGATACCTGTTCCTTGAATATTCGCGCTATCCACATCCGGGAGGCTTATGGGACCCCCCTGAGCCAGAGCTTGATTCATTCTTATTTCTTGGGGCCATAAACTAGTTTGAGGTTTTATTTACTATCCTGTACTTATACCATGCTTTACTGCTTTATTTACGATTGTGCGAGGAGCACACTGTACTGTTTAGGTAAGCGGAGTGTTTTCGCGGTATCGACAAGCCCAGTTTTGGGTTCCCAGTCGTTTACAGTCATTGACGCAAACCTTGAGTCCGTCTCGGAGTCAGCTAGATTCGTTGCGGGTGTACTCAACGGGGTGGCCCCCGGAAATATTTCTGAATCTTGTGATTGCTTTGTCGTGAAGGCCTCGTTGGGTTTTGATTTGGTTTTTCCGAGGTTGATCGAGTGTGTGTTGCTATTTGTGCACCCCGGCCGGGTAAAACTTTCTGAAAGCTGTGTCCGCGGTTATGGACGACTTGGAGCACAGTATCTCGATCATAGACAACTATAACTAAAGTAGTGCTATAAATTTTGACTCTATAATGACTAGTAATCAGCTCCACTATAACGGAATGGCTAAGTAAAACTACCAACAATTGCTTGCTTGGGTTGTCGCTTGCGACCACTGTATCTGACTAGTAAGTACTACAACTACAACGGAATGGCTAAATAAAAGTACCAACAACTGCTGGGTTTTCGGGATATCTCATGCTAATTGTATCTGACTAGTAAGTGTTGCAACTACAACGGAATGGTTAACTAAAATGGCCCACTGCTTATTTTATCAGGATGATTATCTACACCTGACTAGTAATTGCTGCAACGATAACTGAATAAATAAAACTTCCAACCGTGTGAGTTCCTCGGTTGACTTCCTCGTTTGGTCTCGAGGGGGACACACCAGGATGGGTTTGTTTGGTGGTAGCATCAGGTTGGTTCCGAATAGGTCTTTCTTATCCCTCTCTGGTAGCCGACAGTTGTATCGAGTCTCTATAGGTTGGTTAGCGCGTGCTGCCGCTGCCGCTTCATTCCACCATACCTATGTAGGCGAGGACCGCCGAATTCTAGTCTCGCCGTGTACTGGCCTCAGTACTGACGCTCCTCTTTTTCCTTTGCCCTTTGTCGGCACCCCTTTTGTTTAAGCAGGTTTTGAGATCGACGTCGTTAGCAGGGTTACCCTTCCGGCTTGGCCTGGGCAGGGTTATGGACGCCATTGGTTATTCTTCAGGGCTCTTAGCCCCATTTGCATCTTGTCCGTAGCTGGACACTCTATCGTTTTCAAGGTGATTTGGATCTTTGTTCTGTATATCTGTATTCTTGACTCATGGAGTCGTGTTGTATATATATCTGTTCTGTGGGTCCCATCGAGGACTGTTGTGTAATGTTATTACTTTGTTTTCCACCCGCACGAAAGTGCCTGGTGGGCACCTTTGAATCGTTTCTATGCGGGTTTGGCGGGTTTCGCTAAAACTTGCATAGGGCCGATTCTGAGGGTGTTACATTCACCTACGTACACAAGAAACATATCCTTAGTTCTTCGCAAGTACTTAAGGATATTCTTGACCGCTATCCAGTGTTCCAAACCTGGATCCGATTGGTACCTACTAGTCAAACTAATAGCATGTGCCACATCTGGTCTTGTACATAGAATGGCGTACATTATAGAGCCGATGGCTGAAGAATATGGGACTTTGTCCATTATCTCTCTTTCTTCCGCCGTAGCCGGACTTTGAGTCTTACTCAATGTCTTGCCTTGCAACATAGGTAAGAAACCCTTCTTACTTCCGTCCATTTTAAACTTCTTTAAAATCTTATCAAGGTATGTACTTTTCGATAGCCCTATTAGGCACCTAGATCTATCCCTATAGATCTTTATGCCTAATATGTATGACGCTTCACCTAGGTCCTTCATTGAAAATTTGCTGTTTAGATAACTTTTAACACAGTTTAAAAGATCTATATCATTTCCGATCAATAACATGTCATCCACATATAATATCAGAAATGCCACATTGCTCCCAACCACTTTCTTGTAAATACAAGCCTCTCCATAAGTTTGGACAAATCCAAACTCTTTGATCACCTCATCAAAGCGGAGATTCCAACTCTGGGATGCTTGCTTCAGTCCATAGATGGATTGCTGAAGCTTGCATACCTTGTTATCATACTTAGGGTCGACAAAACCCTTTGGTTGTATCATATACAACTCTTCTTCAATATTGCCATTGAGGAACGCAGTTTTGACATCCATCTGCCATATTTCATAGTCAAAATATGCAGCAATTGCTAACATAATTCTAACTGACTTTAGCATCGCTACAGGCGAGAATGTCTCATCGTAGTCAACTCCTTGAATTTGTCAAAACCCCTTTGCGACAAGTAGACGGTTACATTACCATCAACATCAGTTTTCCTTTTGAAAATCCATTTATTCTCCACGGCCTTTCGATCGTGAGGTAAGTCCACCAAGTTCCAAACTTGGTTTTTGTACATGGATTCCATCTCGGATTTCATGGCTTCTAACCATTTGTTGGAATCCGGGCTCATCATCGCTTCTTCATACGTCGTAGGGTCATCAATTTCATCAACCATGAAATTCATAACAGGGTTTCTGTACAGCTCGGGAGCTGCACGCGTCCTGCTAGACCTGTGAGGTTCAGTAGTACTCTCTTTTGGAGTTTCATGATCATTATCATTAGTCCCCTCTTCAATTGGTGAAGGCAACTCCAGAACGACTTCCGGCGCTACGCTACTCGCCATACTATGAAGATAAGGTTCAACAACCTCTTCGAGTTCTACCTTCCGACTACTCACGCCTTTCGCGAGAAATTCTTTCTCTAGAAAGTATCCATTCTTGGCAACAAAAACCTTGCCCTCGGATCTGTGATAGAAGGAATACCCAATAGTTTCCTTCGGATATCCTATGAAGATGCATTTTTCCGCTTTGGGTTCGAGTTTATTCGGTTGAAGTTTCTTCACATAAACATCGCATCCCCAAACTTTAACAAATGACAGCTTAGGTTTGTTTCCAAACCATAATTCATACGGTGTCTTTTCAACAGATTTAGATGGTGCCCGATTTAAAGTGAATGCAGCAGTTTCTAGTGCATAACCCTAAAATGACAGTGGCAAGTCCATTAGAAACATCATAGATCGAACCATATCCAATAAAGTATGATTACGATGTTCCGACACACCATTTCGCCGTGGTGTTCCGGCAGGTGTGATGTCACATCCCAAATTTTAGATTTGGTACTGCATAGCATACATGTCATTGCATCATGATCATCCATGCAAAATTTCAGTTTGAAAAGATTTCGACAATCAAACCACTTGCTTTTGCATTTTGACGCCTACACTTGAACGCTTGGTTGTACCATGCCTCTGTCAAAAACTATATATTTTGAGTGTATGGATGGCCCAGGTGCATAGAGGGTTCCTCCACGAACCCGTAGCACTTTGAATCACCCAATTCGGAGCCCCGTAGCAAAAGATATGCAAATCTGAATTTTGGACATGGTTCTAGACAGTTTCAGAAAAGGAATTCAGATAAGAAAATTGTCAGGAAAAAAGAAAAATGGAAAAGAACAAAAAAAATGGAGCGCCAGCCGGCCAGCCCGCAGCGGCAGACAGCAGCCGCGCAGCAGCCCGCAACACAGCGCGCCCGCGAGGCGCGGATTATTTGCCGCTCGCCAGCACCCCTGCCACCGACAGGTGGGGCCCACCTGTCGGCGCCGCCGCCGCACCGCCGTATCCGCCCCGGACTCCCCGCAACCGCCACCGCGGAGTCCGCGTCGACCCCGCGTGGGCCCCCTGCCCTCTCCCTATCGCGCCCGCCCCGCCCCTGCATGCACGCGCGCCGCCGCCGATTCCGCGACGCCGACGCCGCCCCCTGTAAGCGCGCTGCCGCTGCCGCCACGCCTTCCTCTCGCCTCGCCCGCGACCTCGCCCGCCGCCGCTGACCGCCCTTCCCCTTCTCTCCCCGCAGGAGCACGCCCGCGCGGCCGCCGTCGCCCGCCACCGATGCCGCCACCGCTTTGGCCGCCCGCCGCCGACACCCCCGTGCTCCCCCAAGACCGTCCCCGCGCCGACGACCCCCACCCTGAGGATCCCGATGCCGTTCCTCCCTCGCCCGCTGCCGGAGACCGCCAGCGCCGCCGCCTCGAGCCCGTCGCCGCCGCCCTCCGGTGAGCTCTCGCCGCCACCCTTCCCTGGCGCTGGATCGTGATCCAACGGTCCAGATCGGACCGTTGAATAGTCAACGCGGGCAGCTAACTGGTCAACTGCCATTCAGCGCCACGTCAGCCGCCACGTGGGCCGGTCAACAGTCAAACGCTGACTGGGTATTTTCTAAATTGATTTAATTGGCAGAAATTGACCAAAACTTGCAAAATTCATATCTTTAGATCTACTAGGCCAAAATTTACAAATAAAATATGTGTAGATTCAGTGTCTCGTGTAGAATCTTGCTGTACCATTTTTTTACACTTTTGCAGCAAGGTTTTGTCCAGAATAATTAAATGAGTTAATGGCCTTTTTAGAGTAATTAATTCGAAGAATAAGTTCTGTAACTCCAAAAATTGCAAACAATATGTCCCTGGAATCAGTAGAAAAAGGGGAATCTCAAAGTGAATTAAAAAGTTAGGCTTACAGTAATAAGTTTTGCAGAATATATTTAATGGCTTACGGCAGTATTTTAATTACTCAGGGAGTTATATAAATCCTTTTTGAGAAATTCGAATTGGTACTGTTTCTATTTAGAGTTGCCTATACAGTAGAATTTTTCCAAGATTTTACAGACAGTATGTTAGAAGTGGTGAATTATTTAGTTTCTAGCTCTATTATTGAGCATTATAAATTGCATACTTGTTTTCCTTGCGCTAAAAATAATTTCCATGCATGCATACAGTAGCTATACTGAATAAGGTTATGTGATGCTGCTGTAGCATCAATCCACTTGTCATGTATGCATCTTGCACCATCCTTGTTTGCATATGATTGTGGATGGTTTGTTTATGATTGAAATTGTATCGTGTAGATTGTGACGAGTGCAACACTTGATCGTGTGTGGATTGTTCTTCCGACCGCTACAACCAAGGCAAGTAGATGCTACTTTGTTCATGATGTTATCCTACTATTTTCATTGCATTGTCGTGTATTTTGTAGATGCATGTATAGGGTAATACTATCGCTATGCTATGTCCTATTATGTGGTAGGATTTTCCCTGTAGATGAACCACCGTTGGTAGATGTGCTTAGCCATGCGATGATGAACGAGGGTTGGGTTACATCACTATAAGTTGTTTCTAAAAGTGTTGGTTTGTGAAAACTAAAACAACTTAATCAATGAATCTCCTGGGTGTGATGGGATTGATAATTTTTTGTGGTATCATTGCGGAAAGGCACCCAGGTGTCGAGAGAAAATGATTGGCTTCTTTATTTTGTAGCTTACGTGTACAACCATGTGCTAATAATGATATGGGTGGTTGGTTGGACTCAGTAGGTTGTGGTAACTCGAACCCATGTATCCAGAGATGTAGAATTTTGGTAGGTTGGACCGGTGCGCGTCGGGATTGGGGAGCTACTTCCCGAACGGTCTCTTCTTGGACTTCTCCCTATCATCACCCAAAATGAGAGTGATGGTACGAGCTGGGCTGGCCAAGTCACATGGGTAAAGTGTACTAGCCCCTGCAGGGTGTATAATCTAATCGATTAGCCGTGTCCCCGGTTATGGACGTCTGAGTTGCTTGATATTGATTCCATGACATGTTTCTCGCTCATTCTAATTTCATAATTACTTTAATGTTGTTGGGTTAACTTAATTGGGATCTTTTCAAAGAAAATCAAAAACTGTTTATGAAAGTAGGACAGAGGTATTTGCAAATGCAAGCTAGCCACAGCTCCACTTGCCAAATATGCATGTAGATGTTAGCACTATTGTCTCCTTTTATAGCTCTACTTGCCATACATTCCATGTATTGACCCTTCGGGGCTGCTACCTTTCATGTTGCAGGGTATTCCGATTCTGAGTAATCGATTTAGGCCACGGTACTCTACTCGGCACTTGTTCACTTGTGGGCAATTTGAAGAATGGAGGATTTGCTTTATTTATGTTGCTACCTGAATAATTTGAGCTAGCCTTGAGCTAAGATTTTATTGTAATAATGGTACTCTGGATCTTCGTTATTTATGATACACGGATATTTTGCTATGTTATTCATCTTATTCTATTGTGGGCCAATGAACCGATCCAGGGATTGGCATGTCACATAGAAGCTACGGTCTTATCAGAACCGTGGTGTTACAAGATGGTATCAGAGCCCGTGTGTCGACTGTAGGATCGTGACCTAGGTTTGGATTAGGAAGCCATAGAATTATTAAAGCCTATATTAACTCTGTCTTTCATCTTATGCCTTTCACTCTCGTAAATTCTTACCATATGCTATTCTCACACTTTCCTTTTTTAATTGATAGATGGGAGAAGTCAGGACTGAGTATGCAACCATGGAGTCACCAAGGCCCTTTGCAAGACAGTTAGCACAGCTCTCGCAGTCATTGGGATTGCCACTTCCCATGTTCAAGGGAAGAAGGTTGTACACCTATGGATATGGCGAGGATGCATGGGAGATCACCATCTTCATCTTCAGGGATGCCACCTTGCCAAACCCTGTGCATCTGATCTACACCAAGACCTACTGCAACTGGGGACTTGGAATAAACTTGGACCTGCATGAAGCCCTGTCTCGCCAGTGCCATCTTGTCCGACACCTACTTCCAGCATACTCACCCTACCGTGACTATGGGAGGCGTGATGAAGATGGGAACATTGTGGTTACCCCGGGCGACAGAAACAACATGCCGCCCCGTCCAAGACACATAGAGGTCATGGAAAGGGAGAATGGAGCTCTAACTAAGAAAGTGATGATGGTAAAGGAGATTGCAGATTTTGCCAGCAATGGTATGGTGGTCCAAGGACTGGAGATAGAGACCATGCATGAAGCTGTGGGAGTTCTGGAGAATGCCCTGGTAGGCAGGGATGCAACCATAGCTCAGCTTAATGGAACTGTGCAGGAAAACAACCAGACCATACAACAGTTGCAAGGGACCGTCCAGGAAAGGGATCAAACTATTGAGGATATGGCAGCCCAGATTGCCGCTCTCCAAGCACAGCTGAGTCCACCCTCTGATGATGATAATGGAGATGATGGCAAAAATGATGATGATGATGACAGTGGGAACGATGATGATGATGAGGACGAGTATGATGATGATGGAGATGATGATGGTGGAGGAGATGAAGCTGTTGCAGCTGCAGCAGTGAATGAAGAAGAAGAGGAGGATCCAGAAGAGGTGGAGTTTGAGATTTCAAGTGATGACACAGGAGAGGTGTATACTCCGCCACCATGGTTGGATCGTGGACAGAAGCGCCAACACATGAGTGCAAGGACCTACCGTAACCTCTTCAAGAAGTAGATGGAAGTCCACCAATCAGTCTTCGTTAGGTAAAAATCATTAGGATTAGTCTCGATCGATGTAAGACTTAATTACTGTTAGTTTAAGAGTGTTTAGTTTCTTATTTGTGTACTCCAATATCCCAGGATTATTTGTGCGAATTTTATGAAAGAGTTATGGCAAGTTTGGTTAATATCTGAGTTATTCCTGTTGTAGTTTTCTGCTGACACGGCAGTACTGTATGATTTTTCATATTTTACTGGTATCAGGGAAAAGTCTGAAAAAAATAGGTATAGTTAGAAACTCTCTGTACTGTATGCACAAAAATCAGCAAAAATTCCTGGCGATCTTAAGTCATGTAGAAAAATTCGTGAACACTGCTGGACTGTTCTGGCAGATTGCTGTTTTTAATGCTTTGTTGATCTATTGTATAGATAACTATTGCCAACTCTTCTAAAAACTATTTCAGTAGGAATACACTGCTAGGATAACCCCTGGGATGTTGCTGGATCATTTGCTTGTTGATGTGTTGCTTGCTTGAGAGTGTCTGTGATTGTTTTGTTGTTGTTTGGTCATAATGCATGGGTAGAATCCTGTTATCGTAATCGATTCTTTCTAAGATTACCTCTGCTGAAACGCAGATGCCTCCCCACCGTCAACCCACTAAGTTGGAGCAGATCATGGCAGCTCAGGCACATCTGACCCAAGTTATGACCCAGTTCATGGAAGCTCAGAACAACAACAACAATGGGAACAACCAGCCTCAGGGAGATGCTCTCACTAGGTTTCTAAGGCTATGGCTAGCTAAGTTCTCTACTGCAACGGAGCCGATGGTTGCTCTCGACTGGTTGCATTCAGTCAACAAGGATCTAGTAACTGTTGGGTGCACTGATGCTGAGAAGGTGAGATTTGCCGCTCACCTGCTGGAGGGACCAGCCGCTTCGTGGTGGGACACTTTTCAGATTACCCACCCGCTGGACACTGTGACTTGGGCAATGTTTGAGGAAGGTTTCAGGACCAACCACGTATCTTCAGGAGTTCTGAGCCTGAAGAGGAAGGAATTTCACAACTTGCGCCAAACCAACCGCACTGTGGCTGAGTATATTGAGGAGTTCAACAACCTGTCTCGTTATGCACCTGAGGATGTTGACACTGATGCAAAAAGGAGGGAGAGATTCCTGGATGGCCTCAGTGATGAGATTTCAGTGCAGATGCTGGTGGTTTATTGCCCCACTTTCCAGGAGCTTATGGACAAGGCCAGAATCTTAGAAGGGAAGCATAAGCAGGTGGAAAACCGCAAGAGAAAGAGTAGCAATCACCACTCTGGTTCTCACAAGTCTCGCACTTCTTATGATGGATACTCCAAGCATGGAGGGAGTGACCATGGGCACCATGGGAGCCATGACCGCCACCACCATGGAGGCGATGGACATCACCATGATAGCCACAAGAGCACCGCCACAACCACAAGGGAGGACACACTCACCATTCTGGAGGACACAGTGGACATGAACGCAACCGTGGTCGCAGCTACGTGAAGAAGGATCTGAGTGAGGTGACATGCTTCAAGTGTGGCCAGAAGGGACATTATGCGGACAACTGTCTGGAGAATAAAGGACTGAAGCCAACCAACAACCAGAAGGCCACAGTGAACCACATGAATGTGGAGGACATCCCAGATGAGCCTGATCTTGTGATTGGTAAGTTTCCAATCAACACTCACCCTGCACTTATACTTTTCGATACTGGTGCATCGCATTCATTCATATCAAGGGCATTTGTGGATAAGTATAAGTTACCTACGGAATCTATGAAAGAGTCTATTAGAGTGAGTTCGCCTGGAGGGGATATGATAGCTAGCGCGGGATGCCGCGACTTAACTGTGAGGATTGGAGCACACAATTTCATTGCACATCTGGTAGTTTTGGAATCACAAGGTTTAGATGTAATTCTGGGTATGGATTGGATGTATATGCATGGGGGACACATAGATTGTGCACAGCGAGCTGTTTCGCTCAAAACCCCGGATGGTAAGAGAATTAGGTTCAAGTCGGCTGTGCGACCGGGAAGGTGTAAGCTAAATTCTCTTAAGGGTGTTAGCATGGATACTGTGCTTGTGATCAAGGAGTACCCCGATGTGTTCCCGGAAGAGCTGCCAGGGATGCCACCTGACAGGGAAGTGGATTTTCTCATCGATCTGATGCCGGGAACAGGACCTATAGCAAAGAGACCATACAAGATGGATGTGGATGAACTGAAGGAACTAAAGAAACAGCTAAAAGAGCAGTTGGACAAGGGGTTCATTCAGCCTAGTTCGTCATCATGGGGTGCACCTGTTTTGTTTGTGGAGAAGAAAGACATCAGCAAGAGATTAGTGGTGGACTATCGCTCGCTGAATGAAGTGACCATAAAGAACAAATACCCCCTGCCTAACATAAATGATTTGTTTGATCAACTGGAAGGAGCAAAGGTGTTTAGCAAAACTGATCTGCGATCGGGCTACTTCCAATTGAAGATCCGGGAGGAGGACATACCAAAGACCGCTTTCACTACTAGGTATGGTTTATATGAGTATACAGTTATGTCTTTTGGACTAACGAATGCCCCGGCATATTTCATGACCATGATGAACAAGATATTCATGGAGTACTTGGACAAGTTCGTGGTTGTGTTTATTGATGACATCCTGATATATTCCAAGGATGATGCTGAGCATGAGAAACATCTGCGACTGATTATGGAGAAGCTGAGAGAACACAAGCTGCATGCCAAATTTAGCAAGTGTAAATTCTGGCTTAACACTGTTGGATTTCTTGGACACATGGTGTCAGGAGAAGGAGTTGCTGTTGATCCAAGCAAAGTGACTGCCGTAACTGAGTGGGAAGCGCCCAAGAATGTGGGTGACATTCGTAGCTTTTTGGGACTTGCTGGATATTACAGGAGGTTCATTGAAAACTTCTCCAAGATTGCTAAGCCGATGACAGAACTTCTGAAGAAGGAGAGGAAGTTTGAATGGACGGATGCGTGTGAATCCAGCTTTCAGGAACTGAAGCGTCGACTAGTGACTGCACATGTTCTGTGTTTACCAGATCTTCAGAAGGATTTCCAAGTGTACTATGATGCTTCTCGACAGGGACTTGGGAGTGTGCTGATGCAAGATGGGAGAGTGGTGTCATATGACTCGCGGCAACTTAAACACCATGAGAGGAATTATCCCATGCATGACTTGGAATTAGCATTAGTGGTTCATGCGCTCAAAGTATGGAGGCACTACTTAATGGGGAAACACTGCGATGTGTACACCGACCACAAGAGCCTGAAGTACATATTCACACAAAAGGAACTGAACATGAGGCAAAGGAGATGGTTGGAACTTATCAAGGATTATGATATGAATCTGCAATACCACCCAGGAAAGGCCAATGTAGTAGCAGATGCTCTGAGCCGGAAGGTCTATGCCAATGGAATGACCGTTGGGGAGTTGCCCGAGGATTTGTGCAAGCAATTCAAGGACCTTAGACTGGAGGTAGTGTCTGAAGGATACTTGGTAGCAATGGAAGTCCAACCAACGCTACAGGACAGGATCAGGATGGCTCAAGTGGGAGACAGGAAAAGATGAAGGAGGATCGAGCAAAAGAATTCCGCGAGGATGAGCAAGGAACCTTGTGGTATGGAGATCGTTTGTGCGTTCCCAACGACCCGGAGTTAAGGAAGTTGATTCTGCAGGAAGCTCATGACTCGCCGTATTCCATACATCCAGGCAATACGAAGATGTATATGGACCTAAAGGACAGATTTTGGTGGAACAACATGAAGGGAGACATCGCTGAGCATATTGCCCTATGTGATGTATGTAGCCCAGTGAAGGCAGAACACCAGAAGACAGCGGGACTGCTACAACCATTGCCCATGCCAGATTGGAAGTGGGATAGAGTGGGAATGGATTTTATCACAGGATTGCCCAGGACAAGGTCAGGATATGACTCTATTTGGGTAGTGGTCGACCATTTGACCAAGGTAGCCCACTTTATACCGGTGAAGACGACCTAAACGAGTGCAAAGTTGGCCAAGATTTATATGGACAGGATTGTGTGCCTACATGGAGTTCCTAAGAGTATTGTATCTGATAGAGGCACCCAATTTACCTCACACTTTTGGCGCCAGCTGCACGAGTCATTGGGGACTAGATTGGAGTTTAGCACAGTGTTTCACCCCCAGACTGATGGACATACCGAGAGGGTAAATCAGATTCTGGAAGATATGCTGAGAGCTTGCGCTTTGGCTCATGGTTCTAGTTGGGATGAGAATTTGCCGTATGCTGAGTTTTCCTACAACAACAGCTATCAAAACAGCATCAAGACGTCACCGTTCAATGTGCTATATGGGAAACGGTGCCGGACACCGCTGTTATGGGATAGAGTAGGAGAACGTCAGTTGTTTGGGCCTGATTTGATCAAGGACGCTGAGGAGAAGGTCCCCTTGATTAGGGACAGGCTGAAGGTAGCGCAATCAAGGCAGAAGAGCTACGCTGACGCCAAGCGCAAGGAAGTGGTGTATGAGATAGGTGATAGAGCATACCTCCGAGTGTCGCCACTTCGTGGAATCAAGAGATTTGGAATCAAGGGTAAGCTGGCACCTCGGTTTATTGGGCCATATCGGGTCCTAGCACGCAAAGGAGAAGTTGCTTATCAGTTGGAGTTGCCAAAGGCTCTGTCCGCTGTCCACAATGTGTTCTACGTGTCCCAGCTGAAGAAGTGCCATCCGGAGATGGTGGATACACCATTGAGAGACACTGTGCCACTAGAAGAGGTTCAGCTTGAGAATGACTTGACCTATGAGGAGAAGCCGGTCAAGATTCTGGAGACAGCGGAGAGGATTACCCGTACCAAGACAATCAGGTTTTGCAAAGGTGCAATGGAGCCACCACACCGAAGAGGAAGCCACTTGGGAGCGTGAGGATGACATCTGAGAAGACCACCCACACCTATTTGCTACCCGCGCCGAATCTCGGGGACGAGATTCATCTTAAGGGGGTTAGTCTTGTCACATCCCAAATTTTAGATTTGGTACTGCATAGCATACATGCAATTGCATCATGATCATCCATGCAAAATTTCAGTTTTAAAAGATTTCGACAATCAAACCACTTGCATTTGCATTTTGACGCCAACACTTGAACGCTTGGTTGTACCATGCCTCTATCAAAAACTATATATTTTGAGTGTATGGATGGCCCAGGTGCGTAGAGGGTTCCTCCACGAACCCGTAGCACTTTGAATCACCCAATTCGGAGCCCCGTAGCAAAAGATATGCAAATCTGAATTTTGGACATGGTTCTAGACAGTTTCAGAAAAGAAATTCAGATAAGAAAATTGTCAGGAAAAAAGAAAAAGGGAAAAGAAAAAAAAACGGCGCGCCAGCCGGCCAGCCTGCTGGGCCGCGCCGGCCCGCAGCGGCAGACAGCAGCCGCGAAGCAGCCCGCAACACAGCGCGCCCGCGCGGCGCGGATTATTTGCCGCTCGCCAGCACCCCTGCCACCGACAGGTGGGGCCCACCTGTCGGCGCCGCCGCCGCGCCGCTGTATCTGCCCCGGACTCCCCGCAACCGCCGCCGCGGAGTCCGCGTCGACCCCGCGTGGGCCCCATCCCCTCTCCCTATCGTGCCCGCCCCGCCCCTGCACGCACGCGCGCCGCCGCCGATTCCGCGACGCCGACGCTGCCCCGGTAAGCGCGCTGCCGCCGCCGCGCCTTCCCCTCGCCTCGCCCGCGACCTCTCCCGCCGTCGATGACCGCCCTTCCCCTTCTCTTCCCGCAGGAGCACGCCCGCGTCGCCGCCGTCGCCCGCCACCGACGCCGCCACCGCTTCGGCCGCCCGCCGCCGACGCCCCCATGCTCGCCCAAGACCGCCCCCGCGCCAACGACCCCCACCCCGAGGATCCCGACGCTGTTCTGCCCTCGCCCGCTGCCGGAGACCGCCAGCGCCGCCGCCTCGAGCCCGCCGCCACCGCCCTCCGGTGAGCTCTCGCCGCCACCCCTCCCTGCCGCTAGATCGTGATCCAACGGTCCAGATCGGACCGTTGAATAGTCAACGCGGGCAGCTGACTGGTCAACTGCCAGTCAGCGCCACGTCAGCCGCCACGTGGGCCGGTCAACAGTCAAACGCTGATTGGGTATTTTCTAAATTGATTTAATTGGCAGAAATTGAACAAAACTTGCAAAATTCATATCTTTAGATCTACTGGGCCAAAATTTACAAATAAAATATTTGTAGATTTAGTGTCTCATGTAGAATCTTGCTGTACCATTTTTTTACACTTTTGCAGCAAGGTTTTGTCTAGAATAATTAAATGAGTTAATGGCCTTTTTAGAGTAATTAATTCGTAGAATAAGTTCTGTAACTCCACAAATTGCAAATAATATGTCCCTGGAATCAGTAGAACAAGGGGAATCTCAAAGTGAATTAAAAAGTTAGGATTACAGTAATAAGTTTTGCAGAATATATTTAATGGCTTACTGTAGTATTTTAATTACTCAGGGAGTTATATAAATCCTTTTTGAGAAATTTCAATTGGTACTGTTTCTATTTAGAGTTGCCTACACAGTAGAATTTTTCCAAGATTTTACAGACAGTATGTTAGCAGTGGTGAATTATTTAGTTTCTAGCTCTATTATTGAGCATTATAAATTGCATACTTGTTTTCCTTGCGCTAAAAATAATTTCCATGCATGCATACAGTAGCTATAATGAATAAGGTTATGTGATGCTGCTGTAGCATCAATCCACTTGTCATGCATGCATCAAGACATTCTTCTCCTCGTCAGGGGCATCATCGAATGATGGGGGCCCTAGCGGCGCTTCTAGCACATATTGCTTTTGTGCAGCAGAGGAGAATCCTCAAATTCATGGCCCATTTGGTAAAGTTTCTACCGTTCGTTGCAAGTTTCTCTTTCTCCATGAACACATTGAAATTAAAAGCAGATGGTGCCATCTACAACAGAATTTGTAATGTTTAGACTAAGTTTATGATAGATTGAATTCAACTAATCCAAATTAAGAATGGACTCCCACTAAAAACGACATCCCTCGTGCCTTTTTGGTGATTACATGAACCAAATCCACTACACCAAGTCTGATCAACACGTGAGTCGGTGTAGCTTCAAAGGCGAGCATCAAATGGGCATCATATCTACCATATGACTCATGCTTAATCTTTTAGTCCGTGTTCTAAGGCCATGTCTGTACATGCTAGGCTCGCCAAGTAAGAACCTTAGTATTCGCGTGTGTAACTGGCTTACACCCGAAATATGATCGTGGATACAAGAACACCTGATCATCACGTGATGTCTTGGAGCGACGAAACATAATCGGTGCATACTTAAGGAAGAACACATTCTTATCTTGATATCTAAATGAGGGATCATCTTATTATGATAATAAAATGCCAAACAAGAAATATAAGATGCAATCAAACATCACATGTTTATAAGTGGAATGATATGGTTCTTGCACTTGATCTCCATCATGTGCATCGTGGTATGATCACTATCATACCTCTATGTGTAAGGCCAAGGTCTATGGAACTTACATGTTATGTGTGTTGTAAGAGTATCAACTTATAATTCTACTTACAACATCACCATATCATGATACTAGCCCAGCAACAATCTAAACTAGACGCCTCTAATTTATCCATTGCAAGTTTTACGTGGCTTAGGGCTTTCGAAGATAGAACCGTTCTTACCTACGAACATGAAGCACAACGAGGATAACCAAATTTTTGACAACTCGTTGCAAATTAGATATTGACTATAGTAGGAGAGACAGACACCCTCTAGCCACTTATGCAAAACTAGTTGCATGTCAAGCGTGGAACAGGTCTCATGTGCGAGGGCATGTAAAGTTTGTCCGGGCCGCTTCATCCCACTATGCCACCAATATCCAAAGTACAACAAAGAAGCAATAACATGATCATCATCACCCACATAATCATATGTGTACTACCCGTGCAAAGCATCTATGCATAGATCCGGCTCTGATACCACTGTAGGGTTTGCAGCATAGAAAACAAAAAAATTCCTATGATGGGAACAACTATGTACAAATATCTATCTACTAGATACAAGCAACGGGCGGATATACATCCATAGAGAACATACCCTTGAAGACCGACAAATCTTAACGAGGTTGAACTCGTGGTTGATGTAGACGATCTCTTGCCGATCTCAAGATTGAGAGGAAGTCCTAGCGCCGCAAATCAGCGGTGCATCCGTGCTCGCACACACGTCTGAGGCACCAAGCAACCTCCGCCTCCTCGCTCCAGCGATGCAGCGGAAGCACAACTCTTTCTTGCCGAATAGCCACCGGGAACATGTATCTCGCTAGTCTGAGACCATGGGGGATAAATACTAGAGGGGGAGAGAGATCCTTCACGAGGAGGTGTGAGTGAGAGAGAGGGAGTAGGAGGAGGGGGCACCCAAGGGGGTGGCCGCCGGCCATGGGGGGCTTCCCCCTCCCCTCCTTCATTCATGTGGGTGGACACTCCACTCACACAAATGTCTTTCAATTCCCTCCACTCAAAAACCCACTCAAATTCTCATTAAATTTCCACCAAATTTAATGCAAACTCTCATTAAATAAAAACCCTTTTATTTATTCAGAATTTTTTCAATTACTTTAATGACAAACATTCACATATAACCCCTTGCTAGTATTTCATTTCACATGCAAAAACACTTTCTGCAATTTCACCCGAAAACCCGTTTCGGTATCTAGTGAAATAAATTCATGCGCTTGTTATTCTTTCCGGCATGAAACTTTTGCTGCATGGATGTCGGTGTCTCTTAAGTGTGTCACCCTACGGTTCGCGAATAATGCGGACATGATCGAGACCCCTCTCAGATCAATAATCAGAAGTGGGACCTGGAGATCCATACTGACTCCCACACATTCAACGATGACTTTCTTGTGATCACGAGAACCTTTTATGCTAGTATCTTAATCCTTTTGTTTCACGATATATTACATGTCCAAGATTAGATCATCGGTATCTCCATACCTAGTTTGATCTCGTTACTGACATGTACTCTTTTCTCGTTCCCATGATATAACATTCTAGTGATCAAATCACTTGCTTGCAAGCTAATCAATGTGATATCACCGACAGGGCCCAGAGCATATCTATCCGTCATCGGGATGAACAAATTCCACTCTCGATCCATGGGCCTCAACATAACACTTTAGTAGTACTGAACCCATCTTTATAATCACCCTGTTACGGTTAATGTTATCAAGATACTCTTTTGGTGTTAGTGATTTACATGATCTCATGGTCTAAGGATTAGGATCACTTCATATGATGTTATAGCAATATAAACTTAATGACTTTGATCATAATGCTATACTTCGGATGAATGTTCATCACACCATTACACTAATGTTGTGACCTTGTTATTAACAACATCCAATGTCCATGATCAGGAAACCTTAATCATCTTGTTAATCAACGAGCTAGTTTATGAGAGAGGAATAACTAGGAACTTTCTGTTTGTTTATTAAACACACATGTATTAACGTTTCCGTATTAATACAATTATAGCATGCAAAATAAACATCTATCATATACTTGGAATATACATAATAACCACTTTATTATTGCCTCTCAGGGCATATTCCCTTCAAATACTTGGGGCAGTTGCGCTTCCAATGGACAGTCCCCTTACAATAATAGCACTCGGTATCAGACTTAGGGACAACTCGGGATTTCTTTTCAGGCGAGGCAACAGATTTGCCACCCTTCTTTCCCTTATGTTTACCCTTCTTGTATTTCTTGAAACCGATGGTCTTATTGATCATCAACACTTGATATACTTTCTTGATCTCCACCTCTGCAGTCTTAAGAATTGACAAAAGCCCGTGGAGAGACTTCTTCATGCCCTGCATGTTATAGTTCATTACGAAGCTCTTGTATCTAGGTGGGAGAGATTGTAGAACACGATGTATGCCTAAGTTAATGGGAATCGTTATTACCAAGGACACAAGCTTATCGGCGAACCCATACATTTTGAGTATGTGCTCACTAACGGAGCTATTCTCTTCCATCATGCAGCTAAAGAACTTTTTAGAAGCATTATAACTCTCTACGGCAGCACGGGTGTCAAAAATCATTTTCAATTCACCCATTGTATCAAAGGCATTGCCATTTTCAAAATGCTTTCGAAGTTCTTGCTCTAGCCCATACAATATGTCGCAATGAACTAAGTTGTGGTCCTCCTTACGAGTCAAATAGATGTTCTTTTCTTCATCAGGGGCAACATCAAGTGGTGGGGGGCCCAGCGCCACCTCTAGCACATATTGCTTTTGTGCAGCAGTGAGGAGAATCCTCAAA
Source organism: Avena sativa (assembly GCA_916181665.1). Lineage (NCBI taxonomy): Eukaryota > Viridiplantae > Streptophyta > Magnoliopsida > Poales > Poaceae > Avena > Avena sativa. Next base: position 347,377,244 of record OV702281.1, on the reverse strand, counting down.
TTCATGGCCCAGTCGGTAAAGTTGCTACATTTGATGCAAGTTTCTCTTTCTCCATGAACACATTGAAATTAAGATCAGGTGGTGCCATCTATAACGGAATTTTTAAAGTTTAGACTAAGTTTATGATAGATCAAGTTCAACTAATCCAAATTATGAATGAAATCCCACTCAAAAAAACATACCTCATGTCTTTTTGGTGATTACATGAACCAAATCCACTACACCAAGTACGATCATCACGTGAGTCGGTGTAGTTTCAAAGGCGAGCATCTATATGGGCATCATATCAAATATATGACTCATGCTTAACCTTTCGGTCCGTGATCCGAGGCCATGTCTGTACATGCTAGGCTCGCCAAGTAAGAACCTTAGTATCTGCGTGTGTAAAACTGTCTTACACCTAAAATATGATCGTGGATTCAAGTACACCCGATCATCACATGATGTCTTGAAGCGACAAAACATAATCGGTGCATACTTAAGGGAGAACGCATTTTTATCTTGATATCTAAATGAGGGATCATCTTATAATGCTATAAAACGCCAAACAAGCAATATAAGATGCAAAAACATCATATGTGAAAAGTGAAATGATATGGTTCTTGCACTTGATCACTATCATGTGCATCATGGTATGATCTTTATCATTCCTTTGTGTGTAAGTCCAAGGTCTATGGAACTTACATGTTAGGTGTGTTGTAAGAGTATCAAGTATACATCAACGTACAACATTACCATATCATGACACTAGCCCAACAACAATCTAAACTAGACGCTTCTAATTTATCCATTGCAAGTTTTATGTGGCTTAGGGCTTTCAAAGATAGAACCGTACTTACCTACGAACATGGAACCACAATGATGATAACTAAGTTATTAGCTACTCATTATAAATTAGATATTGACTATAGTAGGAGACACAAACACTGCTAGCCACTTATGCAAAACTAGTTGCATGTCAAAAGTGGAACATGTCTCATGTGCGAGGACATGTAAAGTTTTTCCAGACTGCTTCATCCCACTATGCCACTAATATCCAAAGTACAAACAAGAAGCAATAACATGATCATGATCGCCCACATACTCATATGTGTACTACCCGTGTAAAGCATCTATGCATAGATCCGTCTTTGATACCACTATTGGGTTCACAGCATAGATAACAAAAAAATTCTACGATGGGAACTACTAAGCACCAAGATCTATCTACTAGATACAAGCAACGGGTGGATATACATCCATAGAGAACATACCCTTGTAGACCGACAAAGTTTAACGAGGTTGTACTCATGGATGATGTAGTCGAACGATTGCCGATCTCAAGATCGAGAAGAAGTCTAGCGCCGCAAATCAGCAGCGCATTCATGATCGCACACACGTTAAAGCCACCGAACAACCTTCGCCACATTTCTAGCAGTTGGATCTTCTTTTCCATTCTTAGCATCTAGAAGATTATATTGATAGTCTTTGGCACAATGAATGCTAGTATGCACAAACCTCAAAACACACTCCATTGCTTAGTTTTAGTGACCTTTTTCTAAATGCATGGACTTCAATGTAATTTTCATTTTTACAAGGTCCTTGATGTAACTTGTACTTCCACCGACTATGTTCACTGAAGCACCTCGCTCCTACGAGACCTACCATAGTTGGAAGAAAATGCAACCTCCCCAATTATCACACAAAGTGGGCCATAGTTTCTTATAAAATTCCATTTTTCAAGATTCCTGGCTAACTTCGCACACTTCACTGACTTCTTGTCGATTTAACGAAATTAGGTCAAACCTGAACTACTAGTAAGTGAGGTAGATTGATCTTGAATGTAATTTCGGAGGTAGATGGGTGCATCTTCTTTTAGCAAACAATGTTGTCACTGTGAGTTTCCACTATGGTCCTTGGCGCGAAAAATTCAAACTTATCCGGTTTTGAAATTTTCACTTGCTTGCCAAACATCGGGAGGGAAGGTTATTCAAAAGATCGGCTATTCATAGTAGTACTTATTATCTTAACTTTATCTTGTCTTATCTCTTACAGTACCATACCGCTTTATAGTGTACAGATAACTTTGAACTTAGACCGTTGGATCAAGACTAGCAAATCCAAACATTGCTAACCGTTGGATCTTCTTTTCCACTCTTAGCATCTAGAAGATTCTTTTGATAGTATTTAGCATGTACAATGAACGCTAGTATGCACAAACCTCAAAACACACTTCACTTCTTAGTTTCAGGGACCTTGTGCAAAATGCATGGACTTGGATGTAATTTGCATTTTTATGAGGTCCTTGATGTAACTTGTACTTCCACGGATTGTGTTAACTAAAGCACATTGCTCCTATAGGACCTTCCATAGTTAGAATAAAATGCAACCGCCCCAATTATCACACAAAGTGGACCATGGTTTCTTATAGTTCCATTTTTCAAGCTTCCTAGCTAACTTCACACACTTCACTCACTTCTTGCTAATTTAATGAAATTAGGTCAAACTTGAGCTACAAGTAAGTGTGGTAGATTTCCCTTGAATTAAATGTCTTTCCGGAGGTAGATGGGTGCATCTTCCTATAGTAAACAATGACGTTGGTGTGAGTTTCCAACTATCTAGAAAGAACATTCTCAATATCTTGAGTGATGACGAGATTGTTCTTTTCCATAAAGAAGGTCCAAAGAATATGGATCTGAATGCCAGAAGCTAAGCTTCCTGACATATTAAGTGGATCAACATGTTTTACTTATGATTCCCATATTTAATGTTATGAGTTTTCAAACTCTATCCTAGCAAACGCTGCCCACTTGAATGACTTTATGTTGATTTATTGAAATTAGGTCAAATTTGAACTAAAAGTAAATTGTAGGTTGCTTTGGAAGTTTTGTGAATTTTTTTGGGAGGTAACCATCAGGGATCATTTAATATATCACAAACCACCACCGAGAATTTTGACAATAGGTTCAACTTCTTGCTAAGATTTTGCATCTTGACAATTTAACAAAATTAGTTCAAACTTGAGATAGATATAAGAACGATAGATTGCTATCAAATTAAATGTCTTTTCATGAGTAGATGAGTGCATCTTCTCGTAGTAAACAACACCGTCAGTGTGAGTTTCCAACTATTAGGAAATGACATTCTAAATTTCCACAGTGATGACGAGATTGTTACTTTCCGAAAAGAAAGTTTGAATAATATGGATCTAAATGTCACAAGCCAAGATTTCTAGACCGACATGTTGTACTTACGATTCCCATATTTTATGAGTTTTCAAACTTCTTATTAGCTAACTCTGTCCACTCGAATGACTTTATGTCGACTTATCGAAATTAGGTCAAATTTCAACTGCAAGTAAATTGTAGATTGCGTTGAAAGTTTTATGAATATTTTTTGGAGGTAACCACCGGGGGGTCATTTAATATACGTATCACAAACCACCACCGAGAATTTCGACATAAGTTAAACTTCTTGCTAAGATTTTGCATCTTTACAACTTAACAAAATCAGGTCAAACTTGAGCTACCAGTAAGCGCGATGTATTTCCCTTGAATTAATTATATTTTCATAGGTAGATGGGTGCATCTTATTTTAGTAAACAATGCCGTTGGTGTGAGTTTACGACTATCAAGAAAGAACATTATCTATTTAACGAATGATGATGAGATGTTCCTTTCCGTAAAAAGTCTAAAGAATATGGATCTGAACACCACAAGCCAAGATTTTCAGACATATATAGTCGACTGATATGTTGTGTACTACTTATATGATTCCCATGTTTCACGAGTTTTCAAACTTCGTCCTAGCAAACTCTGCCCACTTGAATGGATTTATGTCGATTTATTGAAATTAGGTCAAATTTGAACTACGAGTAAATTGTAGGTTGCGTTGAAAGTTTTGCGAATTGTTTTTGGAGGTAACCATCGGGGGGTCATTTAATTTTTCACAAACCACACCATCGAGATTTTTGACAAAATGGTTCAACTTCTTAATAAGATTATTCATCTTGACAATTTAACGAAATTAGGTCAAACTTGAGAAACAAGTAAGCGCGATAGATTGCTCTTGAATTAATTGTCTTTTTTGAAGTTATTTTTTTAAATAATAAGATTTTTTAATTAAATACCACAAATAATACAAAATTTTGACAAATTCCAAATCAAGCATGGCCTCAAAGTTTGAACTTTCGACAAGGACCTATCAGGAGTTTAACTCCTGACAAGTACCTTTTGGGAGTTTAACTCCCGACTAGTACTCGACAAGCACTCGCCATGGTTGGTCAGGTCAGGAGTTAAACTCCTGAAAAGTACTTGTCGGGATTTAAAATCCCAATAGGTCCATGTCGGGAGTTCAAACCCCAAGGCCGTGAAAGATTTGGAATTTGTCAAAATTGTGTATTATTCGTGGAATTTAATAAAAAAATCATATTATTTAAAAAAGCCTTTTTCGAAGGTAGATGGGTTCATCTTTCCCGGACATAGCGGACCATGCATGTTTTACTTGCGATCCCTAGTTTCTATGAGTTTTCAAGATCCGTAGCTAAATTAACTCACTTAAATTACACTACTCCCTCCGATTCAAATTAATGTTTGCCAAATTGTAGATAAGGTCAACATTTGCCCCAAGGTAGGACCCACATAGCTTGGTCATATTACTCCATGCAATAGAGAGGAGAGAGGGAAAATGAATTTTCTATTCTCTATGGGCAACCCACAGGCTTGAGGTATAACTTTATTTTCTCCACAATGTACTAGTACTATGTGACTTAAGGTGTGATTTTTTACACATTGTGGATTACCTGAGGAAAAAATCAAATAATGGGCCCACTTGGCAGTGTATGACCAAGCTATAAAACTCCTATGCAGAAGTTAGCGTCTTCAATTTAGTGGGTCCCATGAATCGTCTCGTGGAGCTTTTACTCGTAGTTGCTTAGACATATGCTCACCTCTGTCCATGCACTATACATGCAGAGAGAATAAAACATAGACATGGGAAGAGGGCAGCATCAAAGAGAGAAGAGGAGTTGAAGGCGGTTTGATGTCAGAGCAAAGTTTATTATCAGTGTACACTCTACTAGTAGTAAATTTCAGGACCTATGCACGCAACAAAGTGTTTGATCTCTCCTTCGCTGCCTCTCATCTCTCCCTACCCCTCTCCCCTCGCCCACCGGCCTGGCTGATCTCTCCCTCGTCCACAGCGTGGCACTGCGCACGTGTGCCTTGGTACGGCAGCTCTATTTTTTTAGAGGGCGGCTATGTTTATCTGGTGTGTTCGACAGCCGCGTTGGTGTGGAGTAGGAGGAGTAGTACATTGTAGGAAGGAAACCACTTTGGTCATTGGCGACAAAAAGATTCAAACTTTTCCGGTTTAGAAATTTTCACTTGCTTCCCAAACATCAGGAGGGAAAGGTTATTCAAAAGACTGGCCATTCGCAGTAGTATTTCTTGTCTTATATTTTTCATCAAAAAAACTATATAGTGTACGAATAACTTTGAACATGGACCGTTGGATCAAGACTGGCAAATCAAAACATTGCTAACCATTGGATCTTATTTTCCATTATTAGCATCTAGAAGATTCTATTGATAGTCTTTAGCACAATGAACGCTAGTATGCACAAACCTCAAAAAAATCCTTCACTGCATAGTCTCAAGGACCTTGTGCTAAGTGCATGGACTTGGATGTAATTATCATTTTCTTATGAAGTCCTTGATGTAACTTGTACTTCCAGCGACCGTGTTAACTGAAGCACCTCGCTCCTACGAGACCTACCACAGTTAGAAGAAAATGCAACCGCCCCAATTATCACACAAATTGGACCATGATTTCTTATAGTTCCATGTTTCAAGCTTCCTAGCTAACTTCGCACACTTCACTGACTTCTTGCCAATTTAACTAAATTAGGTCAAATTTGAACTACAACTAAATTTTAGGTTGCTTTGAAAGTTTTGTGAATCTTTTTGAGGTAACAATCGCGGGGTCATTTAATATATCACAAACTACCAACGATTGACAACAGGTTCAACTTCTTGCTAAGATTTTGCATCTTCACAATTTAATGAAATTAGGTCAAACTTGATCTACAAGTAAGCGCGATAGATTGTTCTCGAATTAAATGTGTAACATCCCAAAAATACCAAACTTAGATCATCAAACACTAATCATCAAGACTAGGGTTAACAAAAACTTTTCTAAATAAACCCATGAATGCATGTATATGTGTATGCATGGATTTTGAATTTCTTTTAAAACCACCTTGTCTGTGTGATCCATTGCTTGTAAAATGTTTCTTGGGTGAAATAAACATCATCTAAAACATTTCCCACACTTTTCCTAAAGACAAGTAACTCAAAACAAATATATGAAGTGAATGGTCATTTTGGCCAATTTAACTCCCATGCCTACTTTGGCTGTCTCAAACTTTCAAAACCTAACAGAAACTTTTCTGGATCTTTGCACCCCTTGAATGTACTCATAACAAGGTATCAAGGCCCACTTTGTGATCATCCATAAACTTTCAAATGCAAAGTTTAAATGACAATTCAAAATTGAATCTTCTTCATATGGGAAGATCCCACTTTTCCAAAACCCACTCAAACAAGCTCAACTTTCAAAACCCAAGCATCTGTAGACTCACCAGAACCAATCTAGCAAACCCACCAAAAATCATTTCAAAATTCAAAACTTGATTTCATGCGGCCATTTCATCAAACAGGTTGCAGACACAAATCAAACAAAACATCAAACACTATAGTGTGCAGTGTTTTGAGCCTAACTTGTTCCCTACTTAGCTCACACACAACTCAGTAGATCATCTAGAAAGATTAGCCCAACACTAGCACCACTGTGAGCTTGCCATTGCCATTAATGGTGAACAGCCGAGCACCTCAATGCCACCCCATTGTGGACAGCAGGCTAGAGGAAGAACTAGCCATGCCAACCTTGTCTGGGAGGCAGCCCACCGTCCACCGCCACTGCCTGTCCCAGCCACGAGCGTTGCCAAGCCCTGGACCACGCGCACAAGACACGCCCAAACCATGCCGAGCGTGCGCCAGAGCGCCACCCTCGACCATCACCCAAAGACCGCGCGCCGCCCTCACCGCGTGCACACACGATCACCACCGACCCAGGAGACCGCCAGACATCCCCGTTTGCCGCCCTGTGCCATACAACCACCGCCCACCGTCGAAGACGCCGCCTCTGCCGCGCAGAGCACCGCCCGTTCCAGACCAAACCACACCGCCCCATGCCTCGCGACCATATCGTTGAGCATCGCCAGGAGACACCGCACCGTCCCCTACCCTTGCCCATGCCATTAGCCGCCTGTAACATCGCCCCCGACGAGCTCACCGTGCGCCCCGACGGTCCCCTAGCTCGACTATAAATAGAGGCCACCCCCGCAAGATTTCTTCACACCATCTCACTCTCCTCTCCCCACTGACCGTGCCACACCATCCTTAGAGCAAGCCGAGCACCACCTCGCCAGAATTTCAATGGAGCCCGCCGCCTCTGGAGAAGAAGGAAGCCAGCGATTGGAGCCGCCCCAGGAGAAGCCACCGGTACCAGGAGGTTCGCCGTCATCGACTTCGTCGTTCGCCCGCCTCGCCGACCCTCGCCCGTACCCCGGTGAGCCCCCAGGACCCCTCACTGGCCACGCTAGGTTTCATTCTCGCCGGAGCTATCTCGCGTCGACGATGACCCTCAGCCGTTAGATTAGAACTAGATCGAACGATCCACGTCGCCCATACCGCTTCGCCCAGCCCCGTGTCACTGAAGAGTGGGGACACCCACTTAAGCAGCCCGCGGGAGCACTGCGCTTAGCAGGCTGGCCCGTTAGAATTTCCCGCGCAGCCCAGCAGTTCAAATTAAAACTTTTTCTATTTCATTCAAACACACTTCTGTACCCAACTTCAAAAATCAACCCAGATCGATTCAGTGCACCAAATTGGATGAAACCAATTTTGTTGGACAGGTCTGTGAATGCTTAATCCAAGCCCGTTGGATTCAAGTCATTTGGATCTGTAGATCACCCATAGCAAAAATAACAAGGCAGAAGCTTTTATGCATTCAAACATTTTTCAAATTTAAACCATAAAAGCTTTTGAATTGATTCCAACTCTCAAAAATCACATTTAACCATACCTTTCAGATTATATAAAAATATATAGGTTTACTTGCAGAAATTTTGTTCAAGGAATAAAAGAATGCTACATAAGCATTTCTAGCCACTTTAATTAATTAAAATAAAAGGGTAAAACCTTATTAAATTGTGACACCACTTTAAATCACATTCCCATGGACTACAATATGTGGTGATGACATGTGTCAACATGATCCCATATTTGGTTTGGAGAATATTAAATCTTAAGTAGTTTTTCAATGAGTAGAAATTACTTTTCTAAAAATAAAAAGAATTAAATCAAGCCTTAACCTTGTAATGTTAGGGATGATGCTAGATCATCCATAGGACCCTTGTGTGTGTGGTGATTGCAAGTAGTTAAGTATTGTTTGGTGATTGTGTACCTCGTATTTATTCATAGACGCTAGTACCGACCAAGGATACTACGAGGAGGAAGGAGGATACTACGAAGAGGAAGCCGAGGAGAACTTCAACCACTGCTCTGCACAAGGCAAGCCTAATACCACTAGTGAATGTGCAAGCTAACACTTGCAAGATACTATACCTATGCAAGCTTATACTGATATTGTGCAAGCTCACCCTTGCAAGATACCCTACTGATGCCACCAACCCATACTTGTGATCCTACCTACTCGTTAAACCAATCCTAGTTTTATGGCAAGCTTTTTACTTTATTTCTTTATCAAAGCTTACTTAGAGTTTACCTAAGAGTTTGGTAGATACCAGACAGTTGTGCTGAAGGTTGCAGAAAGAGCATAAAATTTGGCCTAAGCTATAAACCTTGATATCGGCCTAAGATATAAGGTTGTACATAGTGAAATCCCACTATTTACCACCCCTCATTAGTACTACCCCCACCTGTAGATGCTAGTGCTAAGCTTAAAACTGGATCAACTTTTAGATGGGAATACTTGGTGGAAAAATGGTTATGAAAACCTTGGAATGATGGATCATTCTATTGAAATGTTTTGGACATGTGTTTCCAACACTTGATGATTTTGGTGATGAAAATGTTGAGGCATGAGCCTTAGCCCTTTATAAAACTGATGGTTGTCTGGATGCGATACCATTCCAATTTTAGCGTACAACCACAATACCCGAATATTGGGTAGGGCTTGACTGGAAACTTATATACCTTAGTATTAGTCCCTCCCGGCCAAGGTCTGAGCTGAGGCTACCTTGTGAAGATTGTCCACCTATGCAGTACCCAAGATGACAGAGGTCATGGTTGGGAGGCCAAACTCACAGGAGAGGTGCTTATACTAGGGCGTGTAATTGAAAGGTTAGGATTGATTATCCGCATACTGAGTATGGTGAATTCAGGATTTGTTCCTGACGGATGTATCGAATGTTGTGGTGAAAGTGTACAATCTCTGCAGAGTGTCAAACTATTCGAATAGCCGCGTCCGCGGTTATGGACAGTTGGAGTGGCCATACTGTTCCCCCGTCAGACTTTTCAAAATGACTTGAGAAATGAATTGAGACTTTGACTTGACCACAACAGAGTTGTGACCTGAATTACAAGTTCCCACTTAGGAGTTATAAAATTGTGACCAGCTTTGGAACTTAGTAGAGATAAATCTGGCTTTTGCAAAACAACCCTAGAGCCTAGTGTCCTATTATCCAAAAACCCCCTTTACTTGTTAGTATTAGTTTGCGAGTACTTAAAGAGTACTCATGGCTTTGTCCCTGGCTATTCCCATGGCCAGACTATGAAGAGGAGTACCTGGAAGATGGACCCCAGGAAGGTTACGACAACTAGGATCATCTCCCATCGTCAGCATTTCATGTGACCCCGAAGATGGAGCTTCGCCTACGCTACCGTTATTATTACGTATTCCGCTGCTTGATGTTGTATTAAGAACTGGATCATGAGATCCCTATTTGTGTAAGAACTTATGTATCGTTTGTAACGGATGAAGTACTATGGTATCCAATTCTGTCATGTCTCGCAAAAATGGTAATCCTGGGATTGCGATGTATGGCATAACAGGCATCTAGGATTGAAAAATCCGGGTGTTGACAAGTTGGTATCAGAGCCATCCTGACCATAGGAGACCCTAGTTAGACTGGACGTTGAACCAAAAACTTAGTTTCAAAACCAAAGAAAAACAAATATTTACAAAAACCTATTCTCATTCTTACCTCTTTAATTCTTTCATAAAACTTCATGTTCCTCCAAAAACTCTTGCAAAATAGATAAAATTTTGACACACTTGATCACTATGCTAATCTACTCATCCTCTATTTTTATAGATGGACGTGAAGTACAGCAAGTTTTACCAACTGGGGAATGGTGGAGACCTTATCTTTGAGAGGGATCTGGATCAGCTTTCGGAACTTCTGGAGCGTCCACACCTCGAGTTCTTCGGAGCTCAGCTCAATGATCAAGGAGGAGAGGATCTGCAGTGGCTAATTGTTGCAAGTCTCCGAGGAAAGATTGAACCTCCCACCGTGGAGGGAATTCAGTTTACCTTGAGGGAAAACAACTGGCTCGATGGACTTGCCAGAGCAATGCAGGAAGCTCTTTCCCGTCTGTGTGGGCAGAGCATCAATCAGATCAAGGGTACTCGCTTTGAGTTTTGCCCAAGGCGTGATGCAAATGGACAACCACTGGAAGCCCCATACCACCCCGAGCTGAAGACTCAATTGGACCACCTTAGCTTCATGATGTATGATCGTCAGCAGGAGTTGGACAACTGCCGTGACTACTGCAACCACAAGTATGCCATCATCAAGACGAAGGATCAGACCATCGCCATGCTAGCAAAGGATCGCAAGTCTCGTCGCCGTCAGCTCGACAAGAAGGAGCGCATTATTGCCCGTCTTCGCCATCGCATCTCATCTCTGGAAGAGACCATCCACGAGAGAGACATGCAGTTAGAGGAAAGGGAGAATGCCGGAGAGGATATTCGTGGAGACCCTTACTCCTATCTCAGCGATGACGATGATTTTCTAGAGGATCAGGCCATGGACTTCTTCACCGATGAGGATGATTTCGCCTTCATCGATGATGCTGAAGATGATGAAGCCACAGACTCCAAGGAGTAGTAGCACTGAGCACTAGCGTAGTGAGTAGTAGTCGGTCCCACTGTATCGTAGTTTCCAGAATGGTTCTTAAAACCATCTGTTTTTCTTTGTTGTGGTGTGTGTTGTACTGTGTGCTATGAGTGATTGAATGAAAAAGCAAGTTGCTAGAAAAACCTAAGTCAAACTCTAAAAACTTCTCAAAAACCCAAAACCTTAGCAATTTCCCTCTTTTCTCATAATCTATCTCAATCTTCAGATGCCACGTGGAGGAAGTGGTTCAGCCCCGGACCCGATGTTGCAGATCCTGCAAATGTTGACTTCTGACCGCGAAGCTGAAAGAGCGGAACGTCAAGCCAACCTAGCCACTCTGCAACAGATAGCCCAACTAGCCCACAATAACCAAGGCCACGGAAATCAGGACAACCATGGATCTAAGCTCAAGAATTTCCAGAATACCAACCCACCCGTTTTCACCAAGTCAGAAGAACCCCTCGACGTCGATGATTGGCTGCAAACCATGGAAAATAACTTAGAAGTAGCAGGAGTGGACGCCAACGAGAAAGTCCTATTCGCCACCCATTATCTAGCCGGAGATGCCAGGGCATGGTGGAACAGTGTTCGTGCAATGACCGGAGGCCAGATGATGACCTGGGAGGAATTCAAGGTCAAGTTTAGTAGAACCCATGTGCCACCAGGTTTGATCAAGAGAATGAGAGACGAGTTCAGAGAATTGAAACAAGGAAGGATGACTGTAGTGGAATACTGTGACAAATTTTTGTCATTAGCTAGGTATGACCCGGACGAGATAGACACCGAAGCCAAGAAGAAAGAAAGATTCCTGAATGGTTTGCATGACGAGATGCAGACGGTGTTAGTCAATATCCCCTTTGTTGATATTGAAGCCCTTGTCGACTCTGCTATCCAGATGGAAGGAAAGATCAACCAGGCCAATGAGAACCGCAAGCGCCGCATGATGCATCAACCAGGAACCCATCAGACCCCAAAGTATCGCCCCAACCCATCTCCAGGATTTTCCCCAAGAACCAACAGACCCCCTATGACCCGTCCAACCTATCCCAACCGTGGAAACCCTAGACCCGTAGGAAATCACAACAACCCCGGCAACTCTAGCAATTTCACCCGTGCCCCACCCAAGCTCAACACCAACAATGCTACCGCCAACCCCAACACTGCCCCGAGGACTGGAAGCAATGCTGTGCCTGTCGCAGCCAAGGACAAGTCACAAGTGACCTGTTATGACTGTGGAAATAAAGGCCACTATTCCAACGAGTGCCCCAACAAGAAGAATGCTACATCCCCCAACGCCAATGTCCCAGCTCAGCAGCAGCGTCGTGTCCAGCCAGGAAGAAGATTTGCCCCAGGGAATTCACTCAACCGCAATGGCCATCTTTTTCTCATGCATGCTGAAGAAGCTCAGGAAGCGCCAGACGTCGTGCTGGGTATGTTTTCTGTTAATTCAGTACTTGCAAGAGTGTTGTTTGATTCTGGTGCATCGCATTCATTTGTCACTGAAGAATTTGCTTGCACTAGTAAAATTCAACCAACCAAATTGAAGCATGTGATGATTGTACAAATTCCCGGATCAACCACCAAGGCTAGGAAAATTTGCAAGGCCGTCCCTATCCGAATCCATGGCATAGATTTTTATGCTAACCTAATAGTACTCGGAACTAAAGGTTTGGAAGTAGTACTAGGAATGGATTGGATGTCCAAACATAAAGGATTGATTGACTGTGCCAAGAAAGCCATCACCATGACCAGTACCACCGGAATATCAGTTGAGCATATATCTGAAACCTTACCTCATCAATTCAAGTGTAACAAGAGTCTAGCCCAACCTACCATTGACCAACTTTGGATAGTCTGTGAATACCCCGATGTATTTCCAGATGTTTTACCCGGTATGCCCCCAGATCGGGATATCGAGTTTATCATCGAACTAATCCCCGGAACAGGACCCATAGCCCAGAGACCCTATAGTATGAACCCGTCAGAACTAGAAGAACTAAAGAAGCAACTGGATTCCATATTGGAAATCAGATTGATTCAACCAAGTGCGTCCCCATGGAGATCACCTGTCTTGTTTGTGGACAAGAAGGATGGAGGTAACCGTTTGTGTACGGATTATAGGAAGTTGAATGATGTCACCATCAAGAATAAGTACCCCTTGCCTAAGATAGAAGATTTGTTTGATCAGTTGACCGGTGCCCAGGTGTTTTCTAAGATTGATCTTAGAACTGGCTATCATCAACTCAAAATTCGTGCAGAGGATATTCCAAAGACTGCCTTTACCACCAGATATGGATTGTATGAGTATACAGTCATGTCTTTTGGATTAACCAATGCCCTCGCTTATTTCATGAATCTCATGAATAAGATTTTATGGACTTCCTGGATAAGTTTGTCGTTGTTTTCATCGATGACATTCTGATTTATTCCAAATCAGAAGAAGAACATGAGCTACACCTAAGGACCATTCTTGGAACCCTTAGAGAGCATCAGTTGTATGCCAAGTTCAGCAAATGTGAATTCTGGTTACAGGAAGTAGGATTCCTCGGTCACATTGTATCAGCCGGAGGAATTGCTGTTGACCCTGCCAAAGTGAAAGATGTAGAAGATTGGCAAGCCCCAACCACTCAAACCCAAGTTCGCGCTTTTCTCGGATTGGCGGGATATTACCGCAAATTCGTAGAATGATTCTCTAGTATCGCCAGACCCATGAACCAATTGCTGAAGAAGGACAAGACGTTTGAATGGACCGACAAATGTGAAGCGAGTTTTCAAGAACTCAAAAGGAGATTGATTTCAGCCCCAATCTTGATCATGCCGGATATCACGAAGCCCTTCGATGTGTATTGTGACGCATCCAAGATTGGTCTCGGATGTGTGCTAATGCAAGAAGGCAAAGTTATATCTTATCTATCGCGACAATTGAAGCAACATGAACAAAATTACCCAACCCATGACCTCGAACTCGCAGCCGTAGTTCTAGCCCTGAAGACATGGAGACATTACCTGATGGGAAAGCATTGTGAGATTTATTCGGATCACAAGAGCCTAAAGTATATATTCACTCAGAAGGAGCTGAATATGAGACAGAGAAGATGGATTGAGCTCATCAAGGATTACGACCTGGACATTCACTATCACCCTGGTAAAGCCAATGTGGTAGCCGATGCCCTTAGCAGATTGCCGTGCCGCTTGAACTCCATGATTTTGAAGGAGCAACCAAGTTTGCACAAAGAGATGGAAGATTTTCGAATGGAATTAGTAAGTGAAGGATTTTTGGCTAGCATAGAACTTCAGCCCACTTTGATCAGTCAGATTAAAGAGGCGCAGAAGGGAAATGCCAGTATCGACGGAATCAAGCGTCGTATCGGTACATGCAAAGTACCCGGATTCACCTAGGACGAAGAAGGAGTTTTGTGGTACAAAGGACGCCTTTGTGTACCATCAGATTCTGAGTTGGAAGAAGTTATCTTGAAGGAGGCTCACGATACCCTTTATTCTATCCATCCCGGAGTAACTAAGATGTATCAAGATTTGAAAGAGCAATTTTGGTGGCATAAGATGAAGAGAGAAATCGGAAGCTATATCGCCAAGTGTGATATATGTCAGCGAGTCAAGGCAGGACATCAAAGACCCGCTGGATTGTTGCAACCTTTGCAGATTCCGGAATGGAAATGGGATTCTGTAGGAATGGACTTTATCACTGGACTACCTACTTCTAGTAGGGGAAATGACTCTATTTGGGTCATAGTGGACAGATTTTCCAAAGTCGCCCATTTCTTGCCCGTTAAAACCACCTATCAGGGTTCGAAGCTAGCAGAGTTGTACATCGCTAGAATCGTTAGTTTGCACGGAGTCCCCAAGAACATCGTATCGGATCGAGGAACTCAGTTTACCTCGAGATTCTGGAAGAAAGTCCAAGAAGGTTTAGGAACCCGCCTAGATTTCAGTACCGCGTATCACCCTCAGACCGATGGACAAACGGAGCGAGTAAACCAAATACTCAAAGATATGCTTAGAGCATGTGTGCTAGAATATGGATCCAAATAGGAAGACTGTTTGCCGTTTGCAGAATTTTCCTACAACAACAGTTACCAAACCAGTTTGCAAATGGCCCCATTTGAATTCATGTACGAAAGAAAGTGCCGCACCCCTTTGAACTGGTCGGAAGTAGGAGAGAGTCAGATCTTCGGACCCGACATCCTACAAGAAGCAGAAGAGAAGGTTCACAAGATTCGTGAGCACCTCAAGACAGCCCAATCCCGACAGAAGAGTTACGCCGACAAGAGACGTCGAGACCTCGCCTTCAACATCAGAGATTTTGTTTATCTGAAAGTGTCGCCATTGAAGGGAATGCAGCGTTTCCAACTCAAAGGAAAGTTAGCCCCCAGATATATCGGACCTTTCAAAATTTTGAACCGTCGAGGAGAGGTATCTTATCAGTTGGAACTACCTGAAGAGATGTCAGCTGTGCACAATGTGTTCCATATCTCGTTACTTCGCAAGTGTCTCGAAGTCCCCGAGAAGACCGAAGTGTTCAAGAATATCGATCACCGGACCATAGAGATCAACGATGACCTGACCTATCCCGAAGTACCCATCCGTATATTGGAAGAAGCCTTTCGAACTACCTGAACCCGAAGCATCAAGTTTCTCAAGATTCAGTGGAGCAACCACACAGAAGAGGAAGCTACCTGGGAACGCGAAGATCACATCAGGACGGAGTTTCCAGATCTCTTCAAATCCTAGGTAATCTTTTCGTCCTTTTTAAAATCTCGGGACGAGATTTTTTTTAAGGGGGGAAGGTTTGTAACATCCCAAAAATACCAAACTTAGATCATCAAACACTAATCATCAAGATTATGGTTAACAAAAACTTTTCTAAATAAACCCATGAATGCATGTATATGTGTATGCATGGATTTTGAATTTCTTTTAAAACCACCTTGTTTGTGTGATCCATTGCTTGTAAAATGTTTCTTGGGTGAAATAAACATCATCTAAAACATTTCCCACACTTTTCCTAAAGACAAGTAAATCAAAACAAATATATGAAGTGAATGGTCATTTTGGCCAATTTAACTCCCATGCCTACTTTGGCTGTCTCAAACTTTCAAAACCTAACAGAAACTTTTCTGGATCTTTGCACCCCTTGAATGTACTCATAACAAGGTATCAAGGCCCACTTTGTGATCATCCAGAAACTTTCAAATGCATAGTTTAAATGACAATTCAAAATTGAATCTTCTTCATATGGGAAGATCCCACTTTTCCAAAACCCACTCAAACAAGCTCAACTTTCAAAACCCAAGCATCTGCAGACTCACCAGAACCAATCTAGAAAACCCACCAAAAATCATTTCAAAATTCAAAACTTGATTTCATGCGGCCATTTCATCAAACAGGTTGCAGACACAAATCAAACAAAACATCAAACACTATAGTGTGCAGTGTTTTGAGCCTAACTTGTTCCCTAGTTAGCTCACACACAACTTAGTAGATCATCTAGAAAGATTAGCCCAACACTAGCACCCCTGTGAGCTTGCCATTGCCATTAATGGTGAACAGCCGAACACCTCAATGCCACCCCATTGTGGACAGCAGGCTAGAGGAAGAACTAGCCATGCCAACCTTGTCTGGGAGGCAGCCCACCGTCCACCGCCACTGCCTGTCCCAGCCGCGAGCGTTTCCAAGCCCTGGACCACGCGCACAAGACACGCCCAGACCATGCTGAGCGTGCGCCAGAGCGCCACCCTCGACCATCACCCACAGACCGCGCGCCGCCCTCACCGCGTGCACACACGATCACCACCGACCCAGGAGACCGCCAGACATCCCCGTTTGCCGCCCTGTGCCATACAGCCACCACCCGCCATCGAAGACGCCGCCTCTGCCGCGCAGAGCACCGCCCGTTACAGACCAAACCACACCGCCCCATGCCTCGCGACCATGTCGTTGAGCATCGCCAGGAGACACCGCACCGTCCCCTACCCTTGCCCATGCCATTAGCCGCCTGTAACATCGCCCCCGACGAGCTCACCGTGCGCCCCGACGGTCCCCTAGCTCGACTATAAATAGAGGCCACCCCCGCAAGATTTCTTCACACCATCTCACTCCCCTCTCCCCACTGACCGTGCCACACCATCCTTAGAGCAAGCCGAGCACCACCTCGCCAGAATTTCACCGGAGCCCGCCGCCTCTGGAGAAGAAGGAAGCCAGCGATTGGAGCCGCCCCAGGAGAAGCCACTGGTACCAGGAGGTTCGCCGTCGTCGACTTCGTCGTTCGCCCGTCTCGCCAACCCTCGCCGTACCCCGGTGAGCCCCCAGCACCCCTCACTGGCCGCGCTAGGTTTCATTCTCGCCGGAGCTGTCTCGCGTCGACGATGACCCTCAGCCGTTAGATTAGAACTAGATCGAACGATCCACGTCGCCCATACCGCTTCGCCCAGCCCCGTGTCACTGACGAGTGGGGACTCCCACTTAAGCAGCCCACGGGAGCACTGCGCTTAGCAGGCTGGCCCGTTAGAATTTCCCGCGCAGCCCAGCAGTTCAAGTTAAAACTTTTTCTATTTCATTCAAACACACTTCTGTACCCAACTTCAAAAATCAACCCAGATCGATTCAGTGCACCAAATTGGATGAAACCAATTTTGTTGGACAGGTCTGTGAATGCTTAATCCAAGCCCGTTGGATTCAAGTCATTTGGATCTGTAGATCACCCATAGCAAAAATAACAAGGCAGAAGCTTTTCTGCATTCAAACATTTTTCAAATTTAAACCATAAAAGCTTTTGAATTGATTCCAACTCTCAAAAATCACATTTAACCATACCTTTCAGATTATATAAAAATATATAGGTTTACTTGCAGAAATTTTGTTCAAGGAATAAAAGAATGCTACATAAGCATTTCTAGCCACTTTAATTAATTAAAATAAAAGGATAAAACCTTATTAAATTGTGACACCACTTTAAATCACATTCCCATGGACTACAATATGTGGTGATGACATGTGTCAACATGATCCCATATTTGGTTTGGAGAATATTAAATCTTAAGTAGTTTTTCAATGAGTAGAAATTACTTTTCTAAAAATAAAAAGAATTAAATCAAGCCTTAACCTTGTAATGTTAGGGATGATGCTAGATCATCCATAGGACCCTTGTGTGTGTGGTGATTGCAAGTAGTTAAGTATTGTTTGGTGATTGTGTACCTCGTATTTATTCATAGACGCTAGTACCGACCAAGGATACTACGAGGAGGAAGGAGGATACTACGAAGAGGAAGCCGAGGAGAACTTCAACCACTGCTCTGCACAAGGCAAGCCTAATACCACTAGTGAATGTGCAAGCTAACACTTGCAAGATACTATACCTATGCAAGCTTATACTGATATTGTGCAAGCTCACCCTTGCAAGATACCCTACTGATGCCACCAACCCATACTTGTGATCCTACCTACTCGTTAAACCAATCCTAGTTTTATGGCAAGCTTTTTACTTTATTTCTTTATCAAAGCTTACTTAGAGTTTACCTAAGAGTTTGGTAGATACCAGACAGTTGTGCTGAAGGTTGCAGAAAGAGCATAAAATTTGGCCTAAGCTAGAAACCTTGATATCGGCCTAAGATATAAGGTTGTACATAGTGAAATCCCACTATTTACCACCCCTCATTAGTACTACCCCCACCTGTAGATGCTAGTGCTAAGCTTAAAACTGGATCAACTTTTAGATGGGAATACTTGGTGGAAAAATGGTTATGAAAACCTTGGAATGATGGATCATTCTATTGAAATGTTTTGGACATGTGTTTCCAAACACTTGATGATTTTGGTGATGAAAATGTTGAGGCATGAGCCTTAGCCCTTTATAAAACTGATGGTTGTATGGATGCGATACCATTCCAATTTTAGCGTACAACCACAATACCCGAATATTGGGTAGGGCTTGACTGGAAACTTATATACCTTAGTATTAGTCCCTCCCGGCCAAGGTCTGAGCTGAGGCTACCTTGTGAAGATTGTCCACCTGTGCAGTACCCAAGATGACAGAGGTCATGGTTGGGAGGCCAAACTCACAGGAGAGGTGCTTATACTAGGGCGTGTAATTGAAAGGTTAGGATTGATTATCCGCATACTGAGTATGGTGAATTCAGGATTTGTTCCTGACGGATGTATCGAATGTTGTGGTGAAAGTGTACAATCTCTGCAGAGTGTCAAACTATTCGAATAGCCGCGTCCGCGGTTATGGACAGTTGGAGTGGCCATACTGTTCCCCCTTCAGACTTTTCAAAATGACTTGAGACTTTGACTTGACCACAACAGAGTTGTGACCTGAATTACAAGTTCCCACTTAGGAGTTATAAAATTGTGACCAGCTTTGGAACTTAGTAGAGATAAATCTGGCTTTTGCAAAACAACCCTAGAGCCTAGTGTCCTATTATCCAAAAACCCCCTTTACTTGTTAGTATTAGTTTGCGAGTACTTAAAGAGTACTCATGGCTTTGTCCCTGGCTATTCCCATGGCCATACTATGAAGAGGAGTACCTGGAAGATGGACCCCAGGAAGGTTACGACAACTAGGATCATCTCCCATCGTCAGCATTTCCTGTGACCCAGAAGATGGAGCTTCGCCTACGCTACCGTTATTATTACGTATTCCGCTGCTTGATGTTGTATTAAGAACTGGATCATGAGATCCCTATTTGTGTAAGAACTTATGTATCGTTTGTAACGGATGAAGTACTATGGTATCCAATTCTGTCATGTCTCGCAAAAATGGTAATCCTGGGATTGCGATGTATGGCATAACAGGCATCTAGGATTGAAAAATCCGGGTGTTGACAAAATGTCATTTCATGGGTAGATGAGTGCATCTTATCGTAGTAAACAACACCGTTGGTGTGGTTTTCCTACTATCAGGAAATAATTCTAAATTTTCATAGTGATGACCATATTATTCCTTTCTGACAAGAAAGTCTGAAGAATATGGATCTGAATGCCACAAGCCAAGCTTTCAGACATATGTAGTGGACCGGCATGGTGTACTTATGATTCCCATGTTCTATGAGTTTTCTAACTTCATCCTAGCTAACTCTGTCCACTTGAATGGCTTTATGTCGATTTGTCGAAATTAGTCAAATTTCAAATGCAAGTAAATTGTATATTGCCTTTAAAGTTTTACGATATTTATGGAGGTAGCCATCGGGGGGTCATTTAATATATCACAAACCACCATAGAGAATTTTGACAACAGGTTCAACTTCTTGCTAAGATTTTTCAAGTTGACAACTTAACAAAATTAGGTCAAACTTGAGCTACCAGTAAGTGCGATAGATTGCTCTTGGATTAATTGTATTTTTGGAGGTAGATGTGTGCATATTATTTTAGTAAACAATAATGTCGTCGGTGTGAGTTTCCAACTATCAGGAAAGAACATTCTCAAATTTCCGAGTGATGACAAGATTGTTCCTTTCCATAAAGAAGGTCTTATAAATATGGACCTGAATGCCACAAGCAGAACTTTTTAGATATGTATATAGTGGACCGACATGTTGTGTACTACTTACATGATTCCCATTTTTCACGATTTTTCAAACTTCGACCTAGCTAACTCTGCCCACTTGAATGCCTTTATGTCAATTTATCAAAATTACGTCAAATTTGAACTATGAGTAAATTGTAGGTTGCGTTGAAAGTTTTGCGACTTTTTCGGAGGTAACCACCGTGGGGTCATTTAATATATCACAAACCACCATCGAGAGTTTTGACTCTTCATCTTGACAATTTAACGAAATTAGGTCAAACTTGAGCTACCTGTAAGCATGATAGATTTCTCTTGAATTAATTGTCTTTTTGTAGGTAGATGGGTGCATCTTCTTTTAGTAAATAATGTCGTAGGTGTGAGTTTCAAACTATCAGGCAAGAACATTCTCAATTTTCCAAGTGATGATGAGATTGTTCTTTTTGTAAAGGAAGTCTGAAGAATATAGGTCTGAATGCCACAAGCCAAGCTTTCAAACATATATAGTAGACTGCCATGTTGTACTTTGAAATCCTATGTCTTATGAGTTTTCAAACTTCCTAGATAACTCTGCCCACTTGAATGACTTTATGTCAATTTATCGAACTTACGTCAAATTTGAAATACAAGTAAATTTTAGGTTTCTTTGAAAGTTTTATGAAAAACCTTTTGGAGGTACCTATTGGGGGTCAATTAGTAGTATATCGGTAACCACAGAGAGTTTGAATAACATGTTTAACTTGTTGCTACTAATATTTTGCATCTTGATGACTTATGAGTTATCCTCTCCTTATTATTCGCAAAAAGAAAAGAAAAGTAAAGCACCACCCTCACAACCTTACTAGACTCAACCACCTTTCTTCATAAGCTGCACACGCCACCATCCAATCGTATGCGATGCCTGTTGCATTTCAAGCCTTCCTTTTAATATTTTTATTACTCGGGAGGTGAGCTAAGTGTGATTCAGCACTAAATTTTGGTGTGATATTGGCTAGATCTAGTTCAAAATTTTAGAGGAATATGTGTGGGATCCTCCTAGCTACCTGTATACTGATGGGGCCTCTCGCTCGATCCCTCCAACTAATCCCCTCATCATCCTCTATACCATCCCTCCTTATCCGACTTCCACCTCACCGGTGTATGCTTAGAGACACCGTCATCCACCTCGCCGGAGTCTGCTTCGTCGTATGTGCTTCCCCTGCTGCACGGTAGAGTGTCTGCTTCCCTGCCACCGCAATCGAGAGATGCGTAAGCCACTCAGACCCCTCACCAGGGCGACTGTTAAAACTCCCTACTACCGAGACAAAGGTTATTGCAAACTTCCTATACTCGCTTTCCTTCCATTTTACTCTGAATGTAGTTCATCTCTTCTTCCTTGCAGTGCCTTATATTTATAATAATGCATGCTAGTTTCTGTATTGCAGTATCGGTTCCAAGAGAAAATAAGGCAACTACGAGTCATGAAGCCAAATTGGTTATCTCACATCAATACAAGACCTCGCCAACCCAATGATAACCCCCAACAATCCTCCCTAGACAAAGGTTTGCCTCCACTTTGCATATATGTATTTTTGAGAGTAGTTCATCGTTTGCTTGCCCTGCCTTCTCATATACTAGTATATATTTTTTATTTTTATTTTTGCAAGGCATGGAATACGATGTACTGCCGAATGAGAATCGATGCCAACTAAACCTGAGTAGTTTTGGACATTCAGATGTAGCCCCTCTCGGCACAACACAACTTGTAGAAACATGCCTATTTGGTTCTCCTTGGTTGTGTTATTTGATGATTGATTGTTGAATTGCAATTTGCAGAAGCAAGTGCATGATCATGTCCCTGCCAAGGAGGTTCATAGCATACATATTCAGCAGCGTGCCAATGATGCATCCATTTCTAGGAACCAAACAGAAGTATGGTGCATGGTCGAAGCTAAGATTAGGCTTCTCCAACAAGATTTGGACACGGCCACTCGGCGGATCAGAGAATTGAACCAGGGCTGGATTTCTATGATTGAAGATGGCCTTGATGCTGCCTATGATCTTTAGAAGTTAGTGGCTGAAAATCATGTTCCCGATCTGGCTGATGCACATGTCAATTAGATCAACGGGGCGGTCTTGGAACAGGTGAAAGAACGAGCAGAGATTCTCTGAGCATGTTTGCAGGCATATGATTTTCGAAGGGTGATGCAAGATCCGCCATGCGAATAGATTGTCATTTCGAATAATGAGGATGAATTTCCTTGTCTTGTCAGCTTGATATTTTCTTTTGTTATGTGCTGGCAGTACTTTATGGTAACTATGTATTTGGAACGTTGTTATGAAACTGTAATGTACCTAGTACTTGCTGCATTTGGACAATGTATCTTGGTAGCCATTCGTAAAATGGAAAAAACAACATTTTCCCACCAGAATATTGAAATATTGTTATGCACTTTCGTTTAGATCCGTTGACCCACGTTTTGCAGAAAATTAACACATTACCATGAACGGTAGTCCATATTCAAAAAAAAGAATGGTAGTCTGAGCTCAATGACCATGTCCTTGTGCCCATTATCGTGCCTAAATATGTGCAACTACTTGTGTGGACCCAAGTCAAACTTTTAGACTGTATATACTAGTAGAGTACACAAAAAATCAACTGAGAGGCAGAACACACGCCAAAACCACCGTTTTCATCAAGCAGTCAATAATAATTTTAACTCTGTGCTAGAAAGAACTGTCGAAATGGCTGCCGCGTCCACCCAATATTCAAGCGGTACGGAATTTCCATCTCTCCCTTCGGTCCAGAAACAAGGCGCCAAAGTCCATTCCTCAAAATGGTTTGTCTTGCACAATTCAAAATTTTAAACCCGCACCCATCAGGCCGAATCCCTCGAGATCACCTTGCATTCTCGCACCACCACGACCATGTCCCTTCCGTCCCATCTCCACTTCACAGCCTCTCCACCTACACTATGTAGCGAACGAAGATATTTTACCAGCCCCCTTGTCTAGCAAGATGGATTTGCTTCCCCGATGTCGGACCGCACCAGATCACCTCCTCCGTAATCGAGGTCCATGGCACCGGAGCCGGCTCAACAACGCCATCACCAGCGACACTATCGCAGCTTCATTGGATCTAATTCCCCCGACTCCACGACACCGTATATGCTTCCCCGACCTTGTCCACGGCACCAGAGAGATGGCGAGCAAAACCCGCTTAGTCGTGAACGACGAGGTCATAGCTCACCATAAGTCCGTCAAACACACGGTCGTAAGCAGGAAATCACATAATCACGGTCACAAAGGTAGTTCATCGCTTGTTTCATAGCCGTCTCGCACTTTTTACATTCATATGTCTGTCATTATTCCTTCAGAGCTTTCAACTGCTTGCTATCACTTTACTAATTTGGTCCTCTACACACACTCCGCTCTTAAATCTCATAAGATGTTTTTTTCTCATGCATGGAAGCTTCTTTGGGGCTAACTTATAAGGGAGAACAGAACATTAGGGAAGACAGATTACTGAAGAATTCCAAACATGCAATGTCGCTCGGCATGCAGAGACTTAGATCTTTCGTAGCTACCACCACCAATCATGAAGGCCAGATTTCTGAAGCAGAATCTGATCCTCGAGATGAAAAAAACCCTGACGGAGACCTAACTCAGGAAGATGGACCGGTCGAGAACACCCCCTAGTCCAGCCTCTTGTCCACCCCCAAGGTGCTTGCTCTGTCTTGTCATTGAGATATTTGTTGCATATTCCATGTTTTGTACCTCAATCCCACCAAATGTTGTGCAATGCCATCTGGTTAGTTCATGCATCATAAATGTTCAACTTGGCTTGCCTTACTGTTCTTCCATTCTATCTGCATCTCATTATACATAGGACTTTCATAGATTAATGTATCGTTTATGTGTGTTAGGAATTAACTGGTTCACATGAGACCCTTTTAGATACCAGCAAGGAGAAAAACTATGTCTAGCAAGTGTCTGATTCAGCATTGGTTTCTTTTGATGAACAATACCTCGAGGGACACATCACTCAGGAAGTTGGACCGGTTGAGGAACTCCTCCCTAGTCCGCCCGCTTGTCCACCCCCCCCCCCCCCCAAGGTGCTTGCTCTGTTTTTTCATTGTGATATCTGTTGCATCTTCCATGTTTTCTATCTCAATCCAACCAAATATTTTACAATGCCCTCTACCTAGTTCATACATCATATATGTTCAGTATGTTTTTCCTTATTGTTCTTCTATTCCATCTACGTCTCATTACATATAGAACTATAATTGATTGAAGTATCGTTTATGTGTGTCAGCAATCAGCTGGTTCAGGTAAGACACATTCAGGTACCAAACCTGAAGCGTTAATAAGCGATACTGCTAATGCTACAGGTGGAACACAAACACATGCCAGGAAACACAATAAATGAAATTCAGGAAACTTGCATAAGGCTAAAAAGTCTCATCTTGGCGGCACACACCACATGTTCCAATAGAAGTAGAGGCAGCAATACCATCCCACACATTCCACAATCAGAAATTGCCAATCCATATAGCCATGAACAATTGACAGCCCAACCAGTTTTGACCTCTACTGGCCTAACAATGATGTCACAACATCAACAAGCTAGTGATGATCACCCACCTGTTGATCAGCCGATCGCCAAACAAGGTATGTGTTCCAGTGCTTATCGTTTGATGCTCCCCTTTATATACCATGATAGCCTGATGTAATGGTTGAATTGGCGGTTACACGGAGATTTAAGAAAAGGGGGACAATGGTAGGAAAAAAAGCCTGAAGCTCAAATTTCCGGAACACAATCTAGATTCCACATCAATTCTATTGTGCCTAGCAAGCGAAGGCCAGAAGATCCAAAAGAATATGCTTTCCTATAATCGAAAATAGGCGTTTTTGTCAGGAATGATATTTCCATCTTCGCATCATTCAAACTCGACCAACAGACCCCTGACCATTACAATTCATTACTCTAGAAGTTACATGTAAGTCATGGTGCTCTGTCCCATTCTGCGGGGACCCAACATACCACTTCATGATGTAGTACACTATAGTCGTTGACATAACACCAATGAAACACCGTTCACTAGTATTACATCCCTCAGAGTGGTACAACAGAAACACAGCGGGTCCAAGACATGACTATAGGTTACAACTCGACTCTTCACAAAAGATCCATAAAACACTCTAGGTTAAAGAGAGAAAGAAACTTCTTACAAAGAAGAACCGGAAATATTCAACTCAAATCTGTCATACTTATAAGACTAGTATCTGAACTACCGGGCTTGCATTGCTGCTATTGCAGTACTCTACAGAAGTAGGTTCTATGGCGAGAGAGTATACTCCTATCCAATTAGCAACTCTGTCTTCACTTTAATTGATGTATAAGTTGACTTCCTTGACTTCATTGAAGAGCTTGAGCTTTAGGTTACGATTCCCTTGAGCATGAGTTGATGTAGACATCATCTGTATTGGCTTCAAGCAAGGGTTAAGAAGATACGTTGAGTACGAGCGTACTCAGCAAGTTCACTAAAAAGGAGTGTTTGATGCACTATATCTACAGCCACAGACCATAGGTCGTAGGCAATGTGGATTTTCATAAACATTTCTTCAAAGGTTACTTTTATTCTGAAAAGCTATGTACGTCAGCCTTCACAGGTTTACCATAACTTTTGTGGAGTTCCTTTCCTACAGCGTTCGCAGCTCCTTCCCGGAACAGGGAGTAACAAGTTATAGTTCTTACACTCTACAGAGGTGCGTTACTTTTCCCATGAGAGATCTTAAGCTTTGTTGCATGTCCAGGAGTATGTCCCCGTTCAAACTTCCATGGTTTGAGGCCCAACCTAAGATCCAAGCCAATCACTGCCCTTCTTCACGACCCAACATAGAACATGACCCCACATAGAACATGACCCCCCAAGAAGAACGACCTCTGTTAATCCGCATAGAAGATATAACTATGGTTGACTCCTTGAGGACTCTAGTGAGCAGACAAGGACCTGGTCGCCCCCATCAATATGAGGACATACCTACAACCATCTCTCAGGGATAGTCTATACACTAATATCGCGGGAAACTAAGGGGTCCCACCCATGCTGAGCCTCGTAAGGTACTACAGCGTCACGAGATGGTCATCCGTTCATGTGAAAGGAAGAAAATCAAGCTGACTTCTCCGTCCCATTCCAAATCTCATGGTTAACGCATAATATAAGGCGCAAGAATCACTGGCGAAATTGGTTGTTAAGTCCTACATAATATGTTCCTTTACCACCGGAACTTTCATAGTAGGTTATTACCTCATAGTAAATAAACTATAATCATATTATTATGAAAATAGTGTTTTCTAACCTTTTTGAAATGCAGGTGATGACAACAATGGATTTGCAAAATACTTTACATAAAATAATCAAAGTAAATGAGCAAGTGTGAATTTTCCTTTTGTGATTGCAAGATTATGCATTCACGGTCTTTGAGACACTAGAAGACCCAATATCTGAAATCATCATCATTGGTCCGGTAAGGACTAATTTTTAAAGAAGCAATATGCTGTTATGCATAAGTAATGTTATGCACTTTGTAAAAATCCCGAAATAAATCCCCAATACTTTGAGTGAAGTGAATTTAGGTGATTCTTTTAAGAGTTGGTTTATCTTCAAATTTTACTTTACAAGTAATGGCATTTATAAGGGACTTAAGTGTTAACATTCCAAAATATACAAGTGAAGTATAAATTAATGTAATTATGTTTAATTTCCATCTGGTGACTATGATAAAATTCCTTGGGTTGAGTTGTTAAGAGTTGAAGGAATTATTATAGAGCTGTTGTTTGAAGTGGCAAAAAGAATAACCTTTGAAGAAAAGGTTTCTTTGATAAGGTTTAAACAATCTTTAATGGTTAATAGAATGTGGTCGATGTCTCTTGGCGTTTGCTTGATTAGTTTGGTCTTGAGGTACCGTAGGTCTTAATTGAAACAGACTAAAGTTAACTATATAAATATGGTTAAATTTCAAATAAGATGTTTATGATTGTTTAGACCAATGTTAATTATAAAACTAGAAGTGAATCTTAAGATGTAGTGAGTTTAGAACATCATCAAGTTTTAGGGTTTTGGACAAGTATAATTATGGATGATCCCTTTCAATTTAAGTGAATGATGAGTTTAATAACATGCAACTTATTAATGAGAGCAGAATTAGATGATTTTAGTAATTTTTAAGATTTTAAATCATGTTAATGATGATTAAGAGATAAATATCATTCATCTTGAATATAAGTGAATGATGCATAATTTTAGGTTTCAAGTTTGTTGGTTCAATTTTGATTTTAGATTTACAAAGAGTATTTAAAAGTTAATGGTTATACTTAAGTTTTATTATGAATTATGATTATAGATTAGACTTAGTATTTAAAGGATTTAGTTTTTTATAAAGAAATGTGATTATTACTATTTTTACTTAGTAAACAATTTTAAAGAATTAGCAAAAATAGTTATTTCATTTTAGTAAAATAGGTAAATGAATTTTATTACCTAAGAACCTTAAAATGTTTTCGAATAATATACTTAGTATTTTTCTAGTAAACTATACTTATTTAAGATCTTAAAAATGAATTTTATTTATTTTTAAGTATTATATTTATTTTTCTAAAATTCCTCAAAGAATTAAGTGTCCTTAAATATTTGCTTTATGTTTTATTTGTCAAAGTTTAAGTTGGTATTTTTATAAAATAGTAGAGTTATTTTGATACACAAGATTGATTTTTTACACAATTTTAGGACTTTTCCGTATTTTCCTAAATTTTACTTAGAATTTTAGTAGCTTTAATATTTAGTTGCATTTATTTAACTTACACAAGTAATATTATATTTTCCTAGGTATGTATTATTTTTGTGATAATTTTGATATATCATATATATTTTTAGAATTTATATATATATGATTATTATTATTTTGAACAGAAAGTAATGTGTTTTGGTAATGTATTAAATCAAAAAAATATTTTAGGGTAATTTGATAATTGGAATGTGGTCTAGGGGGTGAAATTGGGCTGGATCGGCCTAGCCCATAAGGCCAACCCAACTTAATTTGGCCCAACTAGCCCCGACTAGTCCACCCACCACTCTCCTCACAATTCTCGCTTACACACACACCGGCCATACACTCACCCCTTGTTCCCCTCTGCCGCATGCGCGATGTCGCCGCCGCCACCGCTGCTACCGGTGGACGACCAATTCCGGCGCCACCGCCTACCGACGAGGCCCTGACTCAAGCTTCTCCGGTGATTACCTCCGCCTTGGCGCTGCTCTGCTTCACCGTTTGTTCCCCTGTGAAACCCTAGCCATGCGGTTCGGCTAGGTCACCGGTGCGACTCCGCAGGCCCCCTATGCCCCTGGTTACTGCTCGAGGGAGACAAGGACATCCCATTCCTCGACCCTAATATGTTGATCCCATTCTTTTCACGGCGGTGTGGTATTTCAGTAGTTGTTGTGGTTTGCTCCAAACTCTGATGTCAGAGGGACGGCATCCTGGGATGCAACCCCGACGCCCTTTAATGCACTGCTGTGCTGCTTCATGACCTTCCTGTGGTGATGGGAGAGGTGATGTGGTATCATTTCTTCTCCGACACCGGCGGGAAGGCAAGCTTCTACAACCTAGGCGTCGGCCTTCTTGTCTACTACAGCAACCATGTCTCCAGACAGGTAATGCTCATGTGACCAGCCTTCGAGCCGATAAAGTTGTTTAGGTGTAGAACGCAGGCATATGTTCTGGAAATCTTGGATTTGATCTATGGTACTGAGTAGATTAGGGTATGGCAGTGTATCTGTTGATTCTAGGAATCATTTGTGATCAGGTAGTGTTACTGGCCATGTGCTACTTTTATGATTAAGATAATTAATCTATCTCAAATAGTCAGACTCCTAAATACTAAACTTTTATTTTGGTTATGTACAAATTTGGTATTCACAAGATATCCAAGATGCACTTGACCAGGTTCTAGTACTAAATGCTTTAGTTCTAGATGATTCTATTAATTTTGCTCTTGGGTTGGATTTCTAAATTAACTTCTAATCCATGTTGATGAATACAAGTGGTGGTCAATGGTTTCCTGATGATTTCATGACCATTAGATGAGTAGTATTGGCAAATAATTCCTCTATGCAATATTTATTTGTGTTGCTGATATGTTCCTTCTATGATTAAACTAGATAATGCTTCAGGTAATTTTCTTAGTATCTTTTTCTTGGTTTGGATGACAATTAATTATTTGATCATATGCTTGTAATATCTTGAGTAAATTTTGTTGTTTGCTTTAGCTTGTACATCCTCCCTACTTCTTTGGTTGATCAATTGATGAAGTGATTCAGTGTATATCTTTTGATATGAACAGATGGGTAAGATATGCTTGGTTTGGCTACTTGGATGTTTCTTTAGCTCTGGACTGCTGCTATAGATTACTAGATTTTGTACAAGCATGATCTGAATCAAGTACTATGTTTGACCTAATGGACTAAACCTATGGTTCAGTGATAATATTTGTTTCTTATCAGATATATCTAGATCTCTGAAAATGATATCTAGCAAATATATGACTAGAGAAATGATTTATTTTAACTTCTAATAGCTTGAGGACCTAAGATACTTCTGCTAGTTTTTTCTGGTGGCTTTAGTGGTTGAGATCTTGTTACTGTGATGCCTCTTTTGAGTGTACACAGTAATAGTTATTAATGATTATCATGTGATTGTCATACATGTTCAAGCTGAAACAAAGCTTATCTGATGAGAACAGATTCTAAGGTTTGGCCTTTTGTTGGTTGTTTTTAATAACTGTGGCTTCTGCTCCCACTGGATCTACTATTGTGGTGCCCCCTTGAGGTGTGTGCACATCAGTGGATCTAATCAGTATGAGCTGCTGCTATGCCCCTCTCAATGATGCATAAGCTGAGGCCCAATTATGTTCTATGATGTTCCTGACATAGCTATTTTATGTAGTACTAAGAGCTTTATCTCCCTAAGTGATTATATTGCTTGAAATGATAAGAATAGGTATGTTACCAGATCTAGCTAGTGATCTAGTGAGTTTCTACCTTGATGAATGTGGCTGCTTGGTGTGTTGTATCTTGGTTAGCTCGGCCTAGTACTCTGGTCTTGAGCTTGTTAGCCTTCTCCTCCTGGAACTGATATTGTCTTAATCTTGATCTTCCCCTTGTATTGACTTCTGGATGGCTTCCTCAAGCAACTAGAGTGTTGGTGATTTGTGTGGATAGATCAGGGACAAGACAGTGGTGTCCCTGACTGTGTAGTGGAGGTTTGGTGATGAGCTAATTTAACTATGAAGATCTTGGTAGTGTTCTAACCAGAATAGTGGTGTTCTTATAAGGGTCATTAGATGATAGATGTGCTCTGGTTTTCCTTATGGCTGTGCTACGGCTGTGTTGCCTCAAATGGCAATTGCACTCTCTCTAAGATGTTGACAACACGTCATGGTGCATGTGATGTGTATGATGCTTGCAAGTGGGGCCTGCTGGTGTGGATGAGATCAAGTGAAAACTTGATATTTGTGGAGTCTTTATCTTTTGACCTTTACTACTATGGTGAAATTTTCCCCTCTCAAATCATGTGATGTTGTACTGAGTCCACAAACTTGATAAGAATAGATTACTAGTTTGCCCCTGATTTGAATGCTCAATGATGAACATCACAGTGCATCTCACTGTATTCCTGGGAGCAAAACTAACTAACATAACCTTCCTTTATTTTTGTTTTTTTCCTTTCTTGTTTGTTTTGCAGGAATAAAGAATATGAATAAAAGGAGATACAAGATTTAACTTAGTTTAGAAATTGTAATTTAGGACTTCTTTTATTATTCTTGTAATTCTCTTTACTTTGAATAATGTAATTGACAATGTAAATTTGTATAATTAATAAAGTTAAATTTTCTTTCTATTCGTAATCTGAATCTTGTAATATTTATATCTTGTTTAGAAATATGTATTCAATTCTTATTTATTGTTGTAATTCTTTTTTTCCTTTTATATTACAATTACAATTTTCTTTTCTATTTGAATAAATGTAAAGACAATATAATATGTGTTCCAATAACTTTATCATATTACTTTATTCAAGACTTTATATTCCATCTCTCCTAAGTACTTAAATATTCCATAATTCAATTTGTGATTTTATAAATCCATTTGAATTCAAATTTAAAATTCAAATTTAAAATTCAAATTCATGTTTGAATCACTTCCCACCTAAATAAAGAATTCTACAAAGGTCATGTTGAAATATCTCGCAATTATGCTGGCATTTACATCAGAGCAAGATAGACCTCGATCACTCTATAGCCCTTTAGTTTTGCGCAAAAATTACCCGGACTTTCTATGCATAAATGCAATGCACAAACTTGTGTCCTATTTATTTCTAGGTGCTATTTCCTGGGATGTTACAGACTCTCCCCCTTAAACTCAACTTCGTCCTCAAAGTTCATACTCTCTTACATTTCGGAAGATAAGATTGACTTCTTCAGATCCTGGTAACTCTTTTAAATCCAGGATGAAGATAATTTTTGTATCTTCATTCAAGATTTTCCTTGAATCTGCTTCTGATTTGAAATGAGCCACTACTAATCCCATAGACTACTTTTGAATCTACCACTTCTGTATGATCAGGTCCTTTTGAGTGTTTTCAGATTAGTACATCTATTCAAGAAGTGTCTAAGTTACGTCTTGTTAAGGTAAGATTCTAGTTTATACTTTGGCCAGATATAGCTTGACTCTAATATTAATCTATTTATGGTGTACTTATTCCTTATGGTTTACTTTTTAAGAATGTTTTGGATTTCTCCTTAACCTTACTCCAGATATCAACTCTCGATGCTTCATTATTTCACTCCCCCCTTGAGATTTTCTAATGGTCTTATTAGGAACAGATGGTACACCCACATACTTGGGAAATAACGATGCGAATTCCCTAACTTCTTTAATGCATGTATAAGGTAATTCCTTGACTTACCACTTGCTTTGTTGTGGTTGCCGCTGTTGTTGACTTCATTTATGTTTTCATACTTCCGTTTTCCTGAAGATGTACCCTTTTCACCTACACCCACTTTCATTGGTACTTCATTGGATGTTGTATCTCCTCCCACTGATGGTACATAATCGTCCTGATGTTCCTAACAACCTAATTTCTTCTGTCCTATGATTCCACACTTGTTAAATTTCCCTGATTAGGTATCCTAATACAACTCCTTTACTTGATCATCGAGATTCCTTACTATACTATGTAAGGTCTAGGAAGTCTCACTAAAACAGGGTTTTAAATTCTATTAGATAATAGTTGTGGTAAAAATACTAAATATTTGGTTTGTCATTGTGTGGTTTATAATAGTAATCCTTCCGAAGATTTATTTTGAACACATTTAGTCCATACCCATCAGAATTTATTGTTTCTCTACACATGTCCAACTGGATGTGTTCTATTCCCTCTTAAGGACCACTTAAGAGTTGTTTCATCTAGAATTAGCCTGTTAGGATTGATCTATTCTATCTCCTTCAAGATTTTACCTTATCCATATTTAGATAATATTTTGTTATTACCTTGAGTATTTCTTCAACTTCCATTTGTTAATTACCTTAAGGTTTGAGTCCTACTATCTTGAAGTAAACTTTGATCTTTTATCTAGACAAACTTCTGAAAGTACTTTTATAATGATGTATTCTTTTAACCTTGTGAAAATAAGGCTTAATGTTGTCATAGTTTAATACTTATTCTCCAACCTTTACTCGGATATTTAGATACCAATTCTTCCGTTTATTGTTTACTCTCCCCCTTAGGGTTTACTAATGGTCTCTAAACTACATGTATAATATTCATTGGCTTTATAATTAGAACGTTGGTCTCTGTCTAGCTTATATACTACCTTCTTAAGGTTTCACAAAAGAACTTAAGTTATACCCACACAATTGTGGATTTCTGAAATAGATCTTCCAAGATTATTTGTATTACTTACTATTTGGACAACCTATTTTTGGTAGGTCTGATTTCGCGAAGCATCTTGGAAAACGATCGCTTTAATTTTAATACTCCTTTGTGTCTTAATTAACTTAGGCTAACTTTTATGCTCTTTATGGAATACTGAGATGATCTGGTTAACTAGGTCAACCAAATACCAGCTACGGACCAAATACCAGTTGCGGACCATCCTAGGGTGTATGTATTACCCTATGGTTTCCGACGTACTTCTGGAATTCTCTCTGAATTGTCAGAGCTTGAATACCATTTTGTTACAAAGCTCCTTCTTTGTACTTATTCATTATACTTCCATGAACTTGGTACTACTACTCCATCAAATTCTTAGCAACATCACCTACTTTGGGTGAACTTAAGTTCATTACTTCTTGTTGCTCCATACATTTTCTACACTAGTCTTTCTTCTTATTACTGTTTAGTAATGATCTGAACTTGATCCAGCCTTCAAATTGTGTTGATACTCCTTATACTTGGCTTCATTCTTCATGTAAATATTCATCTTGATCTTTGGAACTCGTCACTCCCTTACACGAATTCCCTTTTCTATCTAGGTCTATCACATCAAGTAATAACTAGATGTTGCAACATGCATTTGCACACCAAGTCAAACTTCATGTACAGATCTAGTCAATCAAAAGATCCAAGAAAAACCAAGAAATCCAAATGTGGTACATATAACACACAATATTCTAAGCCCATACTATAGTAGTTGAGTATAATATCTCTAGAATTCAGGCTTAGTTGTGTAGTATATGACACCTCCTCGTATAGGTTTACATCGTGATACTTAGCACTTAGGAACAAACTACTCTCTGCCTCAACATTTACCCAAATTGCTCAACTACAACAGGATAATTTTAATCAAAGTGGTCTCTAAATAACTAACTTATTATTTCTCTTTTGGAATGACTGATGACCCACAAGTATAGGGGGTGTATCGTAGTACTTTCGATAAATAGGAGTGTCGATCCCAACGAGGAGTAGAAGGTGTTGACTAGTGGTTTGGATCAGGAATTCTCTGTAATACTTAGCAAACGGATTTTTAGAGGTTTTTTGATAATGAAAAGAAATAAAGTGCAAGTAAATAAAGACAACAACTAATTGCATCAAGTGGCCCAATCCTTTCTTAGCAAAGGACAAGCCGGTTGTATTAGTTATGAGGACCAAACGTTATCGAGGACACATGGGAATACTATCAACTGCTTTCGCTTCATATAGTTGATTAATGTATCTGGTTGGATAAGTGATGTGTGGGTGAACCTATGCTAATGTACTGACCTTACTTGGACTAATACATACTTGTGATTAAACCCCTTGCAAGAATCCACAACTGTCGTGGTGGTGTCACGGCAGATGCCATGGGTAGTCTTAAGTTGAGGGCCGAATGGATGCTTGAGGTAACCGGGGAGGGAGTGCACGGTCTAGCCGCGCACGAAGAACAAGATGAACTCTCCACACTTAGGATTTCTATTGATCCAAGAAGTTTACAAGTTTTGGAGACAAATGGCACAGGTTTAAGTTTAAAGGATTGGATGCACGAGAAGCATTCCCTCTCAGTACAGGTTTTTCGCTAACAAGGCTGGGCAGCAAGCAAGAGAGTTGAAGCAAACAAGCAAACATACAAGTTATAAAAACAAACATGCAATCTTCCTTGAAAATACAAACAATCTTAACTAAAGAATACTAAGCTTATGAGCCAATCAAGAAAGAAGGAAAATAATATAAAATACCTGTAAGTGCTTTTCTCTTTTCCTTTCAAACCTCAAAAAGTGTTGCTAGTGACCAGAGCTTGGTTTTCCAAAACCAATTTAGACTTACTTTATGCTCCCAAAGTGATACCAATACTAATCAACAAGATCAATCATATAATAGAGATTGCAAACTAAAATAAGATGTGCAAAAAGTAAAAGATGAAGCTTCTCATTAATATTCCATAAAGGCACTCACACTAAGGGATACATAGATAACCAACTAGAGGAGAGATACTTCCACAATGAAAACCATCCTATATGATAACTTCTCTGTTCAAGATATGACTCTACTAAAAAGGTAAAAGGATGAAAGATAATGATGTGATACCGCGGCACTCCCCCAAGCTTGGAACAAACCAAGGGGATGCCAAAACCTGATGACGAATTACTCCTTTGGTAGTAGTGGTGTTGTCTCGATAAGCTTTTCAATCAGCTTCCTCAAATCCTCAATCTCGAAGGTTAGAGTACGAATCAATTCCGAATTATGCTCAATGCGGTTCATGAACATGTCGGGTCAAGAATCCCAGTCCTTGTGAGTATTTCCCCACTCTTCCTTCTTAGAGTATTCTTTCCCTGCATGGTTAGAACAAGGCATATCCCAACTAGAGGGTAACTTCCCTTTGTCATTGGCAGAGACCATGATGCCTCTAAACTTGAGAATATTTCCTGACAAAAACAGATCAAAACGAAAACACGATGAGAACACGATATACGAACCTCGGGGGGTCCGGGTGATTATATATTACGAAGTTTTACAACATAAGGAAGGTACTGGGCGAAAATGGGACGGACACGGGCTCCGGGGTGATCACACCCCCTGGTGGAACGGACAGGCAGGTCCCGTGCCACTGGGTGGTGTGGGCCACCCAGGCTCTGTTTCCTTCCCTTTTTCTTCTTGTTACCTTCCATATGGAATAAAAACTGCAAAAATATAAATAGAAAAGTTTTTCGCGAACCTTCTATTTTCAACACTTTTACCTATTCAAAAAACGGATCCTGCAGGTTCCTGAGTTTGGTCTTGAATAAATTATTCCAGAGTCACCATTTGAATAATATCAACATCTTTATTATAAGAATCTCCAGAAATATAATTTTTGAGCCTTTGAACATTCTTCATCTCCTTACATCATTGCCTCCCAATATTTGAAAATCTCTTTCATACAAAGCTCCACTCAATCTTCATTAGCAACATTAGTGTATGAAAATACAATAAAACTTTGGGTTCAAATTCCAACTGAAATCCATCCAAACATAAGCTACTGTAGCAACTCCTTTCAGAAATCCCAGTAAGAATCTAAAATGAAATCGATTAAAGAGGCAAATGCAAATAATGGCAGAAATCTGTCAAAACAGACCAGCAGGTAAAGATTGATTTTTTCGAAAATCTTATGTTGCTCAAATCAAAAAGTGAGAAACTAAAAAAAGTTCGATAACAACATGGGGCAAAAGCACATAAAACTACAGCTCCATCCGACGTACTGGGATTTTTCACAAATTTATACAGTGAAGCACAAAAATATGTCCCAGGACAGCAACTCACCTACTTATCAAAAGAGGCAAATCTTGACACAAAAACCAAACAAAAAGGATAAGGAGAGGTTATTAAAGAGGTAATAACTTCCAAGACTCAAAGAAACAAAAACCAAAAGAAAACTAAAATGGGTTGTCTCCCAAAAGCTCTTTCGTTAAATCCAATGGTGTTCTCATAGAAGATATGGATTTGAAGTGAAAGAGAGCATCAAGAAGCAAATATCCAACACATTTAAGTCTAACCCACTTCCTATGTAAGGGAGTTTTGTGATAAAACAAATTATTGAAACAAAAGGCTACTAGCATAGGAAGACAAAACAAGTGCAACTTCAAAGCTTTCAACATAGAACGAGGAAACTTAATATTATTGAGATGCATAAAACCATTTTCCCTCTCTCATAATAACTTTCAGTAGCACTTTGAATAAAGTTAAAAACGTAACTGTCACAAGAAACATTCTTATCATTAGAATGAGCATACTTAAAATCATCAAAAAGAGGTTTAAGGTCAAAAACTGGATCAACAGAAGCAAGTTGTTCAACTCTAAAAAAATCCTCATTAGGCAAATCATTTTCTTAAGGAGCTTATTTGGAAAAGTTAAAATCTAAAGATTCTCCATCAAATTTAGTTAAAACTTTCTCCTTCTTACAATCTATAATAGCTCCACAAGTGTTTAAGAAAGGTCTACCAAAAGTTATAGGGCTAGTTTTACTAGCTGCTGAACCAAGCACTAGAAAATCAGCAGGATATTTAGTCTTACCACAAAGAACTTCCACATCTCTTACAGTACCAATTGGACAGACTGTCTCTCTATTAGCAAGGTGAATAACCACATCAATGTCCTCAAGTTCACAAGGACCAATTTCATGCATAATTTCTCTGTAAAGCTCATAAAGAATAGCACTAGAACTTGCAAAAATATCACATAAACCATAATAGCAATGATCACCAATTCTAATAGAAAGCACAAGGACACTATCTTTCCTAGCTTTACTAGGATGAGAGACCATATTAGAAGCATCTTCACAAAAGATAATGTGCCCATCTTCTACATTTTTAGTGACAAGGTCTTTCACAATGGCTACTACAGGTTCAATATTTATTTGTTCATCTGGTTCAATAGTTTTCTTTGTACTTTTGCTAACCACATTTGCTATAATAGAATGTTCCTTTAACTTTGCAGGAAAAGGTATTTTCTTAATATAAGGTTCAGGAAAAATATGATCAACAGTACAAACTTCAGCGTTTCTAGCAGGAACATGATTAAGAATATCTTTGTAAGGTGCATGGTACTTGTTCCACTTCTTTTTGGGAATTTCAATATAAGAGGCAAAGGCCTTAAAACAATTGGCAATACTTTGAGAATCAAGACCATACTCAGTACTAATATCATAAAAGTCATCAGTTCCCATAAAAGATTTAATGCATTCATAATCATAATTTATACCTGACTTTCTTCCTTTGTCATTCTCCCATGCTTCAGTATTTTCTTGAATATGATCTATAAGATCCCATTTAGCTTCTTCCTTCATACATGTGAATGATCCAGCACAAGAAGCATCTAATAAATCTTTATCATGAAGAGAAATACTTGCATAAAAGGTATTGATAAGAATATTATTATGGAGCTCATGAATATAACATTTGAGCATTAGTAACGTCAATCTCCCCCAAGCTTGGGCTGTACTCTCTCCATAAAGAGGCCAAAAGTTATATATTTGATTCCGGTCCTTATGAATCTGTAACACCCTCAGAATCGGCCCTATGCAAGTTTTAGCGAAACCCGCCAAACCCGCATAGAAACGATTCAAAGGTGCCCACCAGGCACTTTCGTGCGGGTGGAAAACGAAGTAATATCATTACACAATAGTCCACGATGGAACCCACAGAACAGATATATACAACGGCGACTCAATGAGTCAAGAATACAGATATACAGTACAAAGATCCAAATCACCTTGAAAACGATACAGCGTCCGAGTACGGACAAGATGCAAATTGAGCTAAAGCCCTGAAGAATAACCAAAGGCGTCCATAACCCTGCCTAGGCCAAGCCGGAAGGGTAACCCTGCTAACGACGTCGATCTCGAAACCTGCTTACACAAAAGGGGTGCCGACAAAGGGCAAAGGAAAAAGAGAGCGGTCAGTACTGAGGCCAGTACATGGCGAGACTAGAATTCGGCGGTCCTCGCCTACATAGGTATGGTGGACTGAGCGGCAGCGCGGCATGCACTAAACAACCTATAGAGACTCGAGATAACTGTCGGCTATCAGAGAGGGATAAGAAAGACCTATTCGGAACCATCCTGATACTACCACCAAACATACCCATCCTGGTATTACCCCCTCGAGACCAAACGAGGAAGTCAACCGAGGAACTCACACAGTTGGCAGTTTTATTCATTCCGTTATAGTGGCGGCAATTACTAGTCAAATATGGATAGCATGAGTCATCCTGATATAATAAGCAGTGGACAGTTTTAGTTAACCATTCCGTTGTAGTTGCAACACTTACTAGTCAGATACAATTAGCATGAGAGATCCCAAACCCAGCAGTTGTTGGTACTTTTATTTAGCCATACCGTGGTAGTGGAGCTGATTACTAGTCATATCGGATACCAGTCAAATTATAACAGTAAACTTTAGTTATGGTTGTCTATGATCAAGAACTGTGCTCCAAGTCGTCCATAACCGCGGACACGGCTTTTCGAAAAGATTTAACCCTGCAGGGGTGCACCAAAGTATCCACACGCACCTCGACCCTTTTTGCCAGATCAGTTAACATACACCCATCGGTATGTCGGCGGGGCCTAAGTCATGACGTTTCCCAGACCCAAAGCAAGTACATGGGGGCCACCCCACTAAGCTACCCGCAACAAAGTCGGCCGGTCTCCGAGACGGACTCAGGGTTTGCGTCAATGGCTGTAAACGACTGGGAACCTGAAAGTGTGACTGGGCTTGTCGATACCGCTAAAACACTCCGCTTTCCTAAACAGTACAGGCGCTCCATGCGCAATCGTAAATAAAGCAGTAAAACATGGCATAAGTACAGGATAGTAATAAAGCCCCAAACTACTTGTGGCCCCCGGTACAATGCTTTGAAATCAGGTACTAATCGATGGGGGTGCCCACACACCCCACCTGTGGTTAGAGCGCTCGATCTCGGAACAGGTGTCCAGAACTCGGGGTCCTACGGGACACCAGTGAGCGGTTAAAATCCAAATATTGTCTATTACCCACCGGTGCCTCTGCATTTACCTACTTTCAATTTTAGTTATTAAACAGTAAATTTAAAGCCATGATCATC
The DNA here is from genome assembly GCA_916181665.1 of Avena sativa. Classification (NCBI taxonomy): domain Eukaryota; kingdom Viridiplantae; phylum Streptophyta; class Magnoliopsida; order Poales; family Poaceae; genus Avena; species Avena sativa. The sequence continues at coordinate 347,336,928 of OV702281.1, read as the reverse complement.
TCCAACATTAAACATGCGGCAATACTCCAACCACTGTGGTACTGGACGACACGCAACAGCACTTGAGCAAGCGACTACGACGCGCACGTCCAACTATCTACCAAACAACAGGTAATAGGATGTGTCCAAGGCAATATAAGGCTGCAAGGGATATCACGGGTACGAAAACTAGAGCAACGCAACACAGATAGCAATAGATCAACAGGAGGGAATAAATACTATAAAAGTAAGATAGATAGAAAGGGGGAGGTGCTCGCCTGAAAACATTTCCGAGGGTTCATCCGAAGATCGGGTCGACACTCGCATCAACTCATCGGCCTAATCCGTGAAGAAGCAAAGCACTAGAAGAAACATCGGATGGACTATTTAATACTACGGCAAAAGATCGGGCATGATGCATGTATGGTGTATGACATGGCAAGGTGCGATGCAATTAGGCAATATTAAGCGGAACCGGGGGTCCTGACAATTAAATATATGGTTCTAGTTGTTTAGATACCCCGCATTTTAAATGTGGTATTAACATGGCAAAACATAGCATCGGTTCGCTACACAGATTTAAATGGAGACAAACTAAGACTAGAATAGCCCGCATATGGTCTCCATATTTAATTATATGGTGAATCGGCATAAGGCCCCCAAACCACATGACAATATGTATGCAAGCATGGCAATTTTATATGCAACAAGTAATATTATTTATAAAATATAGGTCACGGAGAAGAGGGTCACACTTTGGGGTTCGGCGAACTTGGGGCTCGGAGGGGTCACACATAGGGGGCTCGCCGATCTTGGTTCGGGGTCGACAGGGTTCGGTCTCGCCGGGATCGGTCTTCGAGGCTCAGGCCATCGGATCCGTGAAGCAGATCGAAAGGCATCAAGGCTTCGGTTGTCGATGGCGACCTTGGGGTTCCGACTTCCGTGGTTCATGACGCTCTTGGTTCCGGCATCGATGATTCTCGGGTTTCACCATACATGGCCGAAGTCGAAGTAGGCCGAGTGATCTTATCGTGGCCGCCTCAGTTGCATCACCATCTCATTCTCGGGGTCGCACAAACATAACATAAACACCAATTCGCCTCCCTAGCCGCACGCCATTGGGATCCAAAACAGAAACGAGCTGGTAGAACCGCCAGGCGCACGCGCGGGTCAAACTTGACAGCAGGAAGGGGCCGCTCTCGAAGGAAGGAGATCATGGCGACAGCATGCTGCAAGGCAGAGGCGCGGGGCACTCGCCGTCACGCCGTTCAGGGTCGAGCGACGGGCTCCACGCGGGGAGGCGGGGTTCGCGGAGACAAGATCTGCAAGGAGCGCTCGGGAAAAGGGGTAGCACATCGGCGGGCGCAGCGGCGTAGGTGACGGCCGGGCTTAGGGAGCTTTACAGAGAGGCGCAGGGTCGCGGGGTGCAGAGGGAGGGAAGGGCGCCGATGGAGGAGACGGGGAGGGCGCGCGCGGGGCGTAGACGGGGGCCACCGAGAGGCACGGGCGAGGTGGACCGGTGGCGGTTGGCGGCGGCGCCTGGGACCCGATGAGGAAGAGGGAGGGCGCGCGGAAGATGGAGCGGCCGGCGGCCGAGCGAGGCGGGCGCTGCACCAACGCTGGTGGCGGCTCGGGATGGAGGTTGGGGACGAGGCAGGGAGGTGGGGCGACGCGGTCGGGTGTGGGGCTAAGCAGGGGTGGGGCCCCGCTGCAGGCGTGCCAGGCGGTGGAAGCAGGTGTGGGTTGGTGTATGTTGGGTGAGGTGTCGCATGGCTATTGGGTGGGGTGATGTGGCCGGGGCGAGGTGGAGGAAGGGAAAAGGCTGGGTAGACTAGGATTGGGTAGGAAAAGGTTTAGATATTTTGGTTTTGTACTGGGGTGGCCGACTAGGTCGGATCGACCCAGTATGGCTGCCCCCTAAAAATAAAATAAATATTTTATTATTTAAAACAGGGCGTTTGAAATCCATTGGTAGACGAAACAAAATAATCCGGAGACCCGGGTTTTGTGTTTGAATAAAGACGGGGCGTTCGGAGGACAAAAATAGATTTTCGAAGATAGTTTTATGCAAACAAATGCAAGATGACATGACGATGCTCAAATGCAATGTGGCATGATGACATGAGCATGCGGTCATGATGATGCAATGCACAAAAACAACGCGATTTTCTAGTAGTGGTTTTGCGGGGCGCCACAGAATCTCACTAGGAGGATAGAATTTAGAATAAAAGAGAGGTACAATTTCCTCCCATTCCATAGCTCGTCCATTCTTTAGCAGCTTATACCATTCTTTAGCTCTTCCTTCAAATGATATAGAGAGTAACTTTTTCTTAACTTGTTCCATTGTGATACCTGTACACTTAAACAACCCGCATAATTTATGGATAAAAAGAAAGTGATCACCAGGATGGACAGTTCCATCCCCAAAATAATAATTATCCATAACACGATCAACAATTCTTGTAGGTATCTTATTAAAAGGATCTATCTTATTAGGTGGTGGTTCATCTATTACCTAGCAATGGTAGTATCTTTCCCAAATAGGAAACCAAGTGGGTTATCCATATTAGAAACAAAGTAGCAAACAGAAATAAAAGCAATACTCATAGTAGAAGTTTCCTTTACCAGTTACACTCTTCAATAGCGCTTCACTCCCCGGCAATGGTGCTAGAAAATAGTCTTGATGACCCACAAGTATAGGGGGTGTATCGTAGTACTTTCGATAAATAGGACTGTTGATCCCAACAAGGAGCAAAAGGTGTTGACTAGTGGTTTGGATCAGGAATTCTCTGTAAATACTTAGCAAACGGATTTTTAGGGGTTTTTGATAATGCAAAGATATAAAGTGCAAGTAAAAAATACAAAAAATAATTGCAGCAAGTGGCCCAATCCTTTCTTAGCAAAGGACAAGGGGTTGTATTACTTATGAGGACCAAACGTTCTCGAGGACACATGGGAATACTGTCAAGTGCTTTCGCTTCATATAGTTGATTAATGTTCTTTGGTTGGATAAGTGTTGTGTGGGTGAACCTATGCTAATGTACCGACCTTACTTGGACTAATACATACTTGTGATTAAACCCCTTGCAAGCATCCACAACTGTCATGGTGGTGTCATGGCAGATGGCATGGGTAGGCTTAAGTTGAGGGCCGAATGGATGCTTGAGGTAACCGGGGAGGGAGTGCACAGTCTATCCGCGCACGAAGAACAAGATGAACTCTCCATACTTAAGATTTCTATTGATCCAAGAAGTTTACAAGTGCTCCTAGAGCTGTTCAAGCATAGCCTCAGGGCACTAGTTTCCTACTTGGTCCAACCCCTTCCAAACCCTAGCTATGCCCCTCCTTATATAGGCAATGGGCTGCTAGGTTACATCTTTGGGTCCTAGGGTTACTATTTGGATCTTTGTCCTTACTGTGCGGGTCGGTTCATGGGCTAGCCCTAAGCCCTTGACCCAGTACACAAAGCTATACAGCCAACGGTCTTCCGGTACATAGCCTCCAGCTCTTTGGCGTCACACGGTGCCTTTGTACGTCAGCCCTTGCTTTGGGCGTCACCCGGCTCCTTTTATGTCACCCGGCATCTCCCTTCTCTCTTTTGACCATGCTTTACCATGGTCCCTCCTGAATCTCACTCGGAAATCCGCCACGCGCCCTTTCTGACTCGGCCTTCCCTCGTGAGACACGGCTCATCGCTTCCTGCATGGTAAACAAATTTTTCCTATGTGGGCCGACATAATTCTTATCTCGGTCACACATAAGCTTTGTATCCTTGCTGCTAAGACCCAGCCAGGGATTTCTTTGACTCGGCATAAGCCAAGCTGGGTAATGTTTTACCCCTTATGCTGGTGAGAACTAGTAGTTCTTGCTATTAGGCGTCTCCATGTTACTTTAATGTATTTGGAACTTTTCCTTTCTCTTAGAATTTATTGTGCATGATGCACTGTTTGGCGTAACCTCGATCTTTGCCGAGTCTGTTCTGTCCTTTCCGAGTCTCATCTTTGACTTTCTACGCCATCCTTGCCTCGTGCCGAGTCATTTTTGACGTTGCCGAGTCATTTTGGGCTTGCCTTAGTCACTGACAGGATGTAATCATGATTGCTTGCCTCAAATTCCGTCTCAAACCCTGACTGCACAGTGACGGCAGCGCAGTTACTCCCGTCAATGTGGCAGTCCCATCGCTCAGCGCCTAGTGTCCTGCGCAACGTGACATGGCTTTGGATTTTCCATGTATCGCGTACACGTGGCGCTTGTTTATGCGCTCACTCGGCCGGGTACACGGCAACACAGCGGCCACACAGCACAAAGGGATCCCACTCCGAGGGTTTTTACTCCCCTCAAGTAGGGGCGTGGGGAACTTAACTGCCCCCGCTGGTTCAGTTTCCCCCCCCCCCTTGCCTTCTTCTTCCTTACGCCTCTCAATCCAGAACCGCCCCTTTGTTGTTCCTATTACTTGCTTCTCTGCTCCAGCGATTCTCTCCTCTTCCTTCCGATTCCACGACGGGTCCCTACGTCTCCAGGCCTCTTCCAATGTCAGAAGAGTCCGAGCCGCACGAAATCATGGACGCCCGTGATGGCGGTGAAGAAGTGGAGGAGCACGAGGCTGCCGATGAGCGCGGTGGCTGGGAGGGCTCCGAGGTCACTGTGGAGGAACTTGAGTGGTTGCGCTCCACCAGGCGTATTCCGCTTGAGGTTGATTGCCGCCTCCCCGTCGGTGAGATTGTCCCCAAACCTGAGCCCAACGAGCGGGTGGTTTTCCTTTCGCATTTTGAGCATGGTTTTTCTCTTCATGTTAGCGATTTTTTCAAGTCTTTTCTTTTCACTTTTCAACTTCAAACTCATCATCTTCCTTCCAACGCTATCGGCTCTCTCTCCTGTTTCATCTCTGCCTGTGAAGGCTATCTCGGCATTTGTCCCACTGTCCTTCTTTGGGCCAAATACTTCAATTTCTGAATCCAAGTTGTCCCTGACCCCGACGTTCATCGTGCTGAGAAGAGGTCCACCAGGTGCGGTGCTGCAAGCATCACACTCAAGAGGGATGTTGTCTTTCCCCGGGTCATCGACATTGATTCTTGCAAGAAATGGCATAGAACCTTTTTCTATGTCAAAAATAGCGGGTCCAATGACTACATTCGGCTTCCCCCTTCAAGGACGAGGTTACCAGCAAGGAGCTCTCGAAACTTGACCCGTGTGACAAGAACAGAGCAATGAATGAGGCTCATGGGATCATCAAGAGGTTGATTGACCCAGAGGAGAACTTCCATCTAATCAAGGAAGATCTCATGTGCGCCTTCATCGCCCGCCGAGTCAGTCCCATCCAGGCCAGAAGCCACAAGATATGCTTCATGAGCGGTCCACGCGATCCTACTCGGCACTCCACCCTTGAGCTCACCAACGATTCCATGGCGCGTCGAGTCAGCTCAATCTTTAAGCTGGACTTAGCGGAAAGCTGGGCTTGGAGTTGTCCTCCTTTCAGCCGATAGGCTTGTCCTGTGGGTAAGCATCCGAGTAACTATGGGCTGCCAACATACTTTATCTAGCACCTACTCGCAGTTCTGTCCTTTTACTGACTTCATTCTGTTTATCTTTTGTAGAATCTTGTGCATCAGGTTGATGACAGCACCGTCCCTCCTGGCAGTTATCTTGATGATCGATCGGATGAGGATGAGGTCGAGTATGACCTGGAGTGTTTTATACCGATCCCGCACATTGCCGCTGCTCCTGCTTCGGGTAAGACCTTTACTCGAAATCTTTTGCGGAATTGGTCAAATGATGATGATGATGTGGATTGTGAAGTCCTGGAGGTACTTGTTCTTTGTCTTGATCTTTTGGCTTGTCCCATTGAGCTTTGCATTTACTGATGAAGTTGGCCAGGTACACGAGGATCCTCCTCTTGCTACCGGTGGGTATGGCAAGATCCCTGCTGCCAAGCCGAGTAAGCGGCACGGGACCTCCCCTAGCACTCAGCCTTCCAAGAGGCGCCGAGTTGATCCTGCCGCTCCTCTTGAAGCCACATCCTCCCAACCTCGCAAGACTACCACACACCGGGTCACTGTTCGTCGCACTCCGCGTGACCCTACCATCTGCGGGTAACTTTCGCTGCTTGTTACCTTACGTTTTTCTCTTTTATGTTTGTTCCCTTATAGACCTCTGTTTTTAATTTTAGTGCTACTATGTCTGCCAACCAAGCTGCTCCTAGCATGACCTTTTCCGTGTCGAAGCCCGTTGAGCCCCGTTCGGGTCACTGCTCCCACAGCTGAGGTTCCTGCACCTCAGAGTGAGGCTGATTCGGCGGCACGTCTGTCATAGTAGACTCGGCCTCCTTCTCCCATTGCCCTTTATGATCTGAACCCAGGACCCGGCGCCAGCAATATCGGTGCCGAGTCCACCCAGAACACCCATGTTATCACTCCTCCTGTTGTTGATTCGCTCGTGAACCCAGCTATTGTTCCCCTTCCAGTTGTCGATCCTGCTCATTCGGCTCCATTGTCTTCTCAAACCAGTACCAGATATGCTCCCCTGCCTCTTTGGTCAAGGATAAGACCCGACATGTTCCTCAAGGCTAGACTCGCTCTGCGCCCATTAAGCCACCAGCTTCTAGGCAACTGACCCTGGTCTGCGCCCCAGGCTCTGCTCCGCAGATTCGGTCGACACCATCAACAATGACACCTGCTCCGGTGGGTCAGTTGGGCGAGTCTACCGCTGCCGGGTCTGGCAGCATTCCCAGGGCTCGCACCTTGCATGCCCATGTCGCCGCTACCCATGCCGAAGTGGGGGATAGCCTGAAAAAAGGGCAAGTCCTTACTCGGACACTCAGCGGGCAGGGCCTTGGCTCTGCAGAGCGCTATGCCATAGCTTGGAATGCCGCAGGCGAGCAAGAAGTGAGCTCTAGTTCTGGCCAGCTACTGCAATTGGTCCCCAAGGGTGTCTCCGAGATGACCCAGCAGGCCATCGCATTGATGGCCCGAGCAGATCATGTGTACAAGGTATGTGATATCATTACTCTTTTGTGTACCGAGTATTTTTATATTCATACAAGTTCCCTAGTCCCCGAGGTTACCGCCAAGTAAGGCACTTATTCGGCTGTAAGCTCAACCATTTGCATACATCCTTTCCTCTTTCTGCCGGGATAGAATTACTTGATGTACTAAATATTTTCTGATTAAATATCTTTCGTGTAGCTTACGCATAACGAGCATACCAAGGTGCATCAGGCTCTTCTTCTGGAGTACCGAAAGCTTGAGGTTGCTCACCAGTATCTGAAAGTTGAGGTTCAGGGCCAAGGTATTTTTCTTACTTGGCTTGCTTTACTTAGCAGATCTTTTTTGTTCCGTCCTCTTGAGTTTTCCTTGCTGTTTTTTCCACAGCTTCTGCCCAATCCACCATTGACACGCTGCATAAATAGATCAGCGACGCTGAAAGTAACTCCCTTTCCCTTAGAAATCTTGTGATTGCTTAGCATTTGTGTTTCCTCATTTTCCATTTTTATCTCGCCAAGGCCGAGATGGTTTGCTGTTACTAACGAGTCACACGTTCTGAATAAGTAGATCAGCACCAGGTCGAGCTCCAAAAGGAGCGAGATAAGGTGACTCGGCTGAAGCAGCAAGTGGCAGACATGGAGCAGAAGCACGAGTCCGAGTTGGAGGGCCTACGCCAGGAGCTCACCGAAAAAGATGGGCAGCATGCCGCTAGTGCTAAGAAGACAAATCAATTGCTCAAGGATGCCGAGTTAGCAGTGCAGTCGGCTCATCAAGATCTGGAAGCTCTTTAGGCCAAGGCAAAGACCTGGCAGACCAAGCTTGGCACGATCAACTCTTTCATCGGTAGTGAGTTCTTACTCTTTTCACTATGCTTTTATCCTTACTCTTTACTTCTTTTCCGGTGTTTTTGATGCTCCTCCGTTTTTGCAGAGAACTTCCCTGAGGCCGACATGTTCGCCTTAAGAGCTATGAAGAAAGTGCGAGCCGAATCTAGAGCCCCGGCGGATGGCGAGATCACCATCGACGAGCATCTTGCTGTGCTCTCAGATGGTGTGACCACATTGAAGTCATTCGGTGTCGACTTACTTAAGTCAGCAATCCATGCATTCATGATGCTCTGGCCGGATGAAGATGTGCCCACGCTCGTTGAGCCTTTGGCTGCCAAGCTGCTACTCACCAAGGAAAGACTTGATCAATGGCGTGAGTCGGCTAGTCGTGTCGCAGCAGACATGGCCCTTGCTTTTGTGCTCTCATGGTATGAGGATATCAATCTTGATGTTCTCCAGCATATGAGGGCCGAAGGCAAGTGGATCCAAAACCCTAATCTCATCAAGAAGCGCCAAGAGCGAGCCTACGGAATGGTGGAGTACGCTCTGGTGCATGCCTGGTGCGACAGGCAAAGCTTCCTCGATCCTGCCGAGCCACTTGCCGAGATTGCTAAAGACGATGGTGCTGACAGCGAGGTCACCGAGTCGGACATGGGAGATTCGGCTGATGCACCTGACTCGGCAGATCCTGATGATGCTCCCAGCTCCAACCCCAATGATGCTCCTTCGAGTCTAGCTGCTTCTTAAGCTGGTTTAGAAAAAACACTTGATTCTGATGAGATCCCCGGTATGACGGGTGCAGATGTAAGAGATACTGGAGTTATTTTGCGTGTGTGACCTTGATAAGGATTTTAAATTTATTTTGCTTGAATGCAAATCATCCAGGGGCAAGTCCCCAAGTTTCATTTTCCATTCTCCTTATCCTTGAATTTGGCTCTTTTCTACTTTTTTTTGCGTTCGACATTAGAGTCTCAAAGTTCTAAGGATTCAGTTAGCGGATATGAAACTAGACACCTTGACCTAGGGTCATTCGGCATACAAGCCAATATATCCTGCAATGGGTTAGTTATAAGCATACATAGGGCCGACTCACGTTTCTTCCCTTAATTATCCGCTGTTCATGCTTACTCGTGCTTGGTCTTTTTCTCTTGCTTGCCATGAAGCCGTGTTTTCGGACAACAACATAGTCGAAGAGTTAACCTTATATGACTAAACATTACTTATTCCGAGATAAGTTTAAGTGTCAATGCCAGCCGTCATAAAATATTTAAAAGTAAACATGAGGGTAAGTTCCCGAGTTAGTTTTTCGAGTCATACCATTTTATTATCAGCACATAGCCGACATAAGTGTCCGTCATATGAGAGTTCGAGTGATACATACATCGCTTCTCCTAAGTGTAGAAAGGACAGAGCAATCCCACATTCCATGGCCTTTTGGTCTCATCATCTGATCTGTCCGCCTTGTTCTTTTGTGCTTCACGAGCATCTATCAGATAGTACAAATCATTGTGCAATGCTTTGCTTACAATGAATGGTCCTTCCCATGGGGGTGATAGTTTATGCATCCTAGTTGTGCGTTGCACTAGTCTGAGCTCCATATCCCCTTCTCGGAAAATGCGAGGTTGGACTTTCTGGCTATGATAGCATATGAGATTTTGTTGGTATATGGCGGATCTGGATAATGCCAATTCTCTTGCTTCTTCGAGTAAATCAACTCCATCTTCTCGGGCCTCCTTTACCTCGGCTTCCGAGTATTGCCTTACTCTTGGCGAGTCATGTTCTATGTCGGCAAGCAAAACTGCTTCTGCCACATACACAATGAAGAATGGCGTATAGCCTGTCGGTCGATTTGGAGTTGTCCTTAAGCTCCATAGCACTGAGGGTAGTTCCTCGATCCAGCAACCAGGTGACCTCTAGAGTGGTTCCATTAGTCGGGGGTTTATCCCGGATAGAACTAAACCGTTAGCTCGTTCAACTTGTCCATTTGATTATGGATGGGCGACTGACGCTACGTTGAGTCTTATTCAGCTTTCCCTGCAAAATCGAGCAAAAGCTCCTTCGGCAAGTTTGTGCCATTATCTGTAATCACACTGTGCGGGTGACCGTATCTCAGGATTATATCCTTTAGGAATGTGATAGTTGTTTTTCCATCAAGTTTTTTGATGGGATTCACTTCTATCCACTTGGTAAATTTGTCGACCATCACTAGTATGTGAGTCATGCTGCCCCGTGCTGGTTTGAATGGCCCCACCATATCAAGGCACCACACTACAAATGGCCAGGTGATTGGTATAGTTTTAAATTCGGATGCAGGTAAATGTGACTTTGATGCGTAGTGTTGGCAGCCGTTGCATTTCCTCACTAGGTCTTGTGCTTCCACCAGTGCACTTAGCCAATAGAATCCATGTCGGAATGCCTTGGCTACTAATGCTCTTGACGAGGCATGGTGCCCACATTCTCCTTGGTGAATATCCAATAGTATCTCTTGGCCTTGCTCTGGACTTATGCAACGTTGCAGTACACTTGTCACACTCCTCTTCTACAGCTCCTTGTTAATTATTGTGTACGCTTTTGATATTCTTTCTGTTTGTCTGGCCAACATCTCATCATGCAAAGTTCCATCTCTTAAGTAATTGAATATTGGTTGTGCCCAGGCTGGTATTACTAGTGTTGGATCTGTTTCTCCATCATTGGCTCAGTCGACGTAATTTCTACTGACATAACCTGAGGAGTCCCCGAGTGTGACTCGGCAACCCCTGGGTTAGGCGGAATAGTCCCCGAGTTACTCGAACCTGCCCCCGTGTCAATGTCCGTTGGCACAACATCCGACTCTTGGCTTGCTGGGATGAATATTGACTCGGATTCTGGTGATGGCTTGAATGATGGTTTTTTGAGATGTTCCAATGCTACTCCTAGTGGGATTGCTTGCCGAGATGAGCCAGTGCCATATTTGCATCCAGTGCATTCCAATGTCTAGATACTTGCTGAATAACCAAATCCGAGTCACCGAAACACGTGATCCTTTTGATGCCAATTTCTTTGGACACTTTTATCCCATGGACAAGTGCTTCATACTCGGCTACATTATTGGATGCAGCAAAGTGGATCTGCAACACATATTTGAGTTGATCCTTCTTGGGTGAGGTTAGTACTATCCCGATACCTAGTCCCATCTTTGTCTTGGACCCGTCAAAATGCATTCTCTAGTAATTCGGGTCTAGCAATGGTGGTTCATATTGCATTTCCATCTAGTCCACAAAGAAATCCTCTATAGCTTGAGATTTAATTGCATCTCGCATGTCGTATTGTGGAGTGTATGGTGTTAGCTCTATGAACCATTTTCCATTCGGCCATTGGCGTCTTTGCTGCCCAGTATGTCCGACATAGGTTCCTTGCATATTAACCGGATTGGGTGTTCTTGGAAATAGTGTTTCAGCTTCTTTGCTGCCATATACACCCCATATGTCATTTTTTGGTAATGGGGGTAGTTTTTCTTTGATGTAGAGAGCACTTCGCCCAGGTAATAGACTGGCCTTTGGACTTATTTGCCCTCTTCTTCACGCTCTACCACTATTACCGCACTGACAACTCTATTGGTTGTTGCGACATAGAGCAGCATTGGCTCTTTGGATAGTGGTGAGGCTAATATTGGTTCCATTGCCAACATCTTTTTAAGTTCATGGAAAGCGATATCAGCTTGCTGTGTCCATGTGAATTTTTCTGATTTTTTCATCTGTTGATATAATGGTAAGGCTTTTTTGCCTAGACGACTCACAAACATACTCAATGAGGCCAGGCATCTTGTAAACTTCTGGTCATCGTTGAGGGTTTTTGGCAATTCCATTCTCTCAATGGCTCTGATCTTTGTCGGGTTAGCCTCAATTCCTCTACTGGATACAAGGAATCCGAGTAACTTTCTAGCTGGGACACCAAAGGTGCATTTTACCGGAATCTTCTTAAGTTTGCGAATGTTTGACGCAAGTCCTCGATTAGAATGTGACTTTTTTTGGTTTTTATTACCACGTCATCGACGTATACTTTGTCAAGTTGATCTTGCAGGCATTTTTGCATGCATCTTTGGTATGTTGCACCCGCATTTCTCAATCCGAACGGCATAGTATGATAGCAATAAGCCCCGTACGGGGTGATAAAGGCTGTCTTTATTTGATCATTCGGATTCAGTGGTATCTGGTAGAAACCAGAGTACGCATCCACAAATGACAACAACTCACACCGGGCAGTAGAGTCAATGACTTGATTGATCTGTGGCAGTGGAAATGGATCTTTTGGACACTCCTTATTGAGGTTCGTGTAGTCAATACACATGCACCACACCACTGCCACGTTCGGGTCATCCTTTTTCCTCTCAACCAAGGCTGGATTTGACAACCAATCTGGATGCAGTAATTCCATGATAAACCCGGCAGCCAAGAGCCTGGCTATCTCGGAGGCTATCACTTTCCTCCTATCTTCGGTGAAGCGGCGGAGGGGTTGCTTCACCGGCTTGGCATCTGGCCTTACATGAAGAGTGTGCTCAGCCAGCTCCCTCGGAACTCCCTGCAAGTCGTGTGGACCATGCAAAGATATCGCGATTCTCACAGAGGAAGCTAGTGAGATCGCTTTCCTATTTGTTAGACAACCCAATGCCAATAGTCACTGTGCGCTCTGGGAAAGCCTCATCAACAGTTTCCTTGCTGGCTTGGAAAGACACACTGCCATGTGGGCTAGTGAGTGCTGGCATAGACACCTGTGCCGCCTTGGCCAGTGCTGCAACTTTTTTCATTTGTTGTTTTTCCTGTGCTATCACCAGTGACCCGGCCAGCGAATATCCGGATAAGGCACATGCGATAGATCGCTTGTAGTCACCCTCAACTGTGATAACTCCACATGGACCTGGCAGTTTCATCTTTAAGTAGGCAATATGAGGAGTAGCCATAAACTTTGCCATAACTGGCCTGCCGAGTAAAGCATGGTATGAACTGACAAGGTCTACCACCTCGAACTCTATGGCTTCAGTGCGACAGCTCTCCCTGTTGCCGAATAAGACATCAACCCAGATCTTCCCAATTGGCTCACATGACAATCCCGGCACAATACCATGGAAGTTTGTTTTAGTCGGCTCCAACATGTTCATAGTGATGCCTAACTTGAGCATGGTATCCTTGTACATGATGTTGATGCTACTGCCATCGTCTATCAGTACCTTGGAAATCTTCACATTGATATCTGGGCCCATGAAAGTTGGATCCAAAACAAGAGCATAGCCTCCTGGTGTCGGCATGATCTTGGGGTGATCCTTTATGCACCAATTTATCTCCTATTCAGACCAGTGCACGTATTTTGGTATTGCTGGCATTGTCGCATTTACCTCCATCATTTGTGTCTGTTGACTTTTCTTGCCATTTGGCTCTATAACAAACACGACATAGGTCTGCTGATGCTCTCTGTACTTGTTTCTGGTCCCATGGCCGACATGAGCGCCATCACCTCTTGGGTCATGCACTTGGTGTGCAGCCTCTCTTCTTTCTTGGTTATGATATCTCGGTTGTAGGTTCTCATATCTATGCTCAGCTCCAACAACCTAAGCATCTCCTTCCGTGAGTGGTGGTGGGGGAGGTGGTGGTAGCTGATGAGTCAGCGAGACTACTTTGTCTCCCTTCTGGAACCAAGTGCATTGTCTTGTTGTGTGATTCACTGGCTTACTCGTACTTGGCATATGATACTTACATGGCTGATCCAACATCATCTCATAAGTATACTTCTTCCTATCTTGATATGGCTTTCTTTGTTCATATGGCTTTTTTCCATCATTCTTTGGTATCCATTGTTGTTGCCCACTTGTACTTTGATGTTGGTTGCTTCCAGCATCTGGATGATCCTGACTTACGGCTGCGACTTGAGTCGAGCCATACCTGTAGTCTGGTCTCTCATCTCGTCTTTTGCTTCTATATTCAGCCCTTTCCTGGCGCCTTTGCGACCTTACTGCGTCATAGATCTGAGTCTCAGTCATCCCATCTGCCGACATAAGAAGAGGCTGAGTCGGATCTCCTAACGCATATGAGTCGGCGATTCTTATCGTTTCTGCCAAGCTTGCCGACATATCTCTCTGTAACCTTTGCCATAATACACTTCTGTGTCTGCATCCTTGTAACTACCTCGGTGAATTACGCTCCTAGTTACAAGCCTGGACGAGCGGAAATGGTTAAAATAGTACGGTGGGGCCCAAATGCCACTCACAGGTAGACCTTTCGGCCGTCCTAACCATTTCCAAACATCGGGACAAGAACGGGCGGCGTAATCGGCAGGCGAAGGGATCAACTACATACACAAATGAGTATGTATGCAAGCCACCATACAACAGTCCTCAGAGCCATTCCATCTAAAAGAAATAGAAATATTGCAACGCCATACGGCAAGATCCAAATATCCTAGATAGATATATAGTTTAGGATATCTCCTCATACATCAAACATCAGAGTATCAGGCGGAAGCGGAAAACAAGATCCGAGTATGGATAAGAAGCAAATCGGCATAAGATGCCCCATAAATAAACACATCCCGCCCACAGATCTCACGGATCCCCGTTCCCGAAATCTCTACACCGAATGATTGTTGTCCACATTGTCCGTCTCCTCCACCCAGTATCCATCTTGTGAGTGTACCTGTTCATCTGAATCAAATAATTTATCGTGTGAGACCCTAGGGGTACTCAGCAAGTCTTTATGCCTCTAAAGGGAACACAACCTGGGTGACGCAATTGCAGCAAAAGATAATACCTAACAATTCTATAGATACTCGCTAACCATCCGCCTAACCAAAGATAGACGGATGTCCGTGAATTAATAACAACAGTTATAACAGTAATATTAACAGATCCATCCTCCTCCTCGCTTACCAACGAGGAAGCGGACGAACACCCTCCCATCCGTTGGCAGTTTTATTATCCATTCCATGAGTGTTGCACTATTTACTAGTCAGTTACTTAGTCAAATTAAAAGCGGTACTTTAGTTATACTTGTCTATGATCGAGAAACTGTGCTCCAAGTCGTCCATAACCGCGGACACGGCTTTCAGAAAGTTTTACCCTGCAGGGGTGCACAAATAGCAACACACACTCGATCAACCTCGGAAAAACCAAATCAAAACCCAACGAGGCATTCACGACAAAGCGATCACAGGATTCAGAAATATTTCAGGGGGCCACCCCATTAAGCTACCCGCGACGAAGCTGGCCGGCTCCGAGACGGACTCAAGGTTTGCGTCAATGGCTGTAAACGACTGGGAACCCGAAAGTGTGACTGGGCTTGTCGATACCGCGAAAACACTCCGCTTACCTAAACAGTACAGGTGCATTCCTCGCACAATCTTAAATAAAGCAGTAAAGCATGGCATAAGTACAGAATAGTAATAAAGCCCCAAACTACTTTGTGGCCCCAAGAAATAAGAATGAATCAAGCTCTGGCTCAGGGGGGGTCCCATAAGCCTCCCGGATGTGGATAGCGCGAATATTCAAGGAACAGGAATCAAGTACTCGGGGTCCTACGGGACACAAGTGAGCATGAAAAACCAAATAGCAGATATTGCTCACCGGTGCCACTTTCATTAGTTATCCCATTACTACTCAGGTTAAGTTGTATAGGTACCTCGTTATCCATCAGACACTCACATACCCTACACATGCTGTTCTACGACCCGCATGGCTCAAACAACTCCTGTAGTAATGGCTCATGGGATGGAGGAACAAGCTTCGGTGGGGTTTAAAAGTAAAGGCTATGCAGTACTTGGGATTCAGTTTAATGCGATCGCGACTCAATGATGCAAGAATAAGATAGAGGCAATAGGTACTATATGTATGCAAGCATGTGGTAGTGCTTGCCTGGCAGCTCAGTTGAAGCGAGAGAAAGATCTGGGTAGTGCTCCTGGGTTTCTTGATATATCCCCTGCTCAGCGTCTATTCGAAGAAGAACCAAACAAACAAGGGCCAACATAAATAAAGTGCACAAGCATATGAATAAAATGCGACAAGCAAACAATCATGCCATGATGAATGATGCACAATTTGCATGGCAATAATGTAGCATAGCATGAGTGAGGTGTGGAGTACAAGAATAAGGCATTTTATTGAGTTTTAGTCACATTTTATACTCAAATAAGTTGCTGTATACTTTATATTTATATGATGCATGCTGCAATTCAGAACATGGAATGCATAGACAGAAAGGTCTCGTCGAGCTGATCATTTTAGACATATTATTTGCTAAATTTGGAGTTATAAAACAAAAGTTATTAATTAATTAAGGGAAAAGGGCATTTTATTGTAATTTTAATCAACTTGAAATTTAAGGTGTTCGAATTATATTTTGAAGGGCATATTTGAAATCCTCGCATTTTTCTGATTTCAAAACATATATTACATGATTAATTTGGAATTGTATTTGAAAAGTTATTTGAAAACAGATTTGAATTTGAATTTTAAAACAAATTTGAAAAGGTTTTAAATTAAACAGCAAGCAGAAAGACTTTTCTTACTCAGCTCGTCCTAGCCCTAGACACTGACGGGTGGGGTCGATGCTGACTCAGCAACAACCGGCATGGCGGGGACTGAACTGGACTTTTCTTACCACGCGTTGTCTAGCCACCGAGACCGACAGGTGGGACCGGCCGATCCGCGGGGCCACTCACGCGCACGGCCAGTCGGTGGGCGACACGTGGGCGATCCAGGGGAGCGCGGGTTGAGAAGCCACAAAGCGCGGGGGCCTTACTGCAAAGTGTCACTATGGCTGACAGGTGGGGCTCCGGGGATGGCGGGTTCAGGCGGGAAAAAGGGGAGGGGCTCCAGCGCAAAAAGACCAGCGGCTGCTGCTGCGCGCTGACGGACACGGCTCTGACGGCGGCGGATCCGGCCGTCTTCCGGCGACGGTGGCGACGCCTCCGCTGGACGAAACGTGTCGCCTCAAAAACGAAAAACGAAGAGGAAACCACGGCCTACAACTTTCGTTCATAGAACTTGCACGGAGGTGGTCTACAACGCGCGGGGCACGGCGGAGAAAAGAGGGGGACGAACGCTGCTGCTGTCGGCCAGAGCGTGACGCGCGGCGGTGAGCGCGCTCAGCGGCGGGGTTGGTGGCGAAGCAAGGTGAGAGGGGGAGGAAGATGATGTCCAGGAGGTCGGTAGGCTCACCTACGACCCTCAGGTGCAGCTAGCGGACTCGGGAAAGCGTAGATCGGCGAGGAAGAAGCGGGCCGGAGTAGTCCTGGTGCTCACGGACACGGCGGCGGCGGGGCTTCTCCGGCGGTTTCCTGTGGCTTCCAGCGGAGTTAGGCGATGTAGAAGAAGCAGAGGGGCACGCCAGTACTCGAGGGCCTGCTTGACGCGCTCCAGATCATCGAGAGGAAGATGTGGCCATGGCTAGGGTTTAGGGGCATGATTGAAAGCTTGCAAGCTTGGGGAGAAAGAAGGGAGGTAGAGGAGGACCTGGGCGCCTCCCAGATCCGATCTGAGATGGTTATGGGGAGCTGGGGTGGTTGGGAAGATAAGGGAGAGAGCAGAGAGGCACATGGGATGGTGGTGGTTTTGCAAAAAGGTGAGGAAGGAGTGATCGGGCTAGGTCTTCTCTCCCTCCTTCTTCTCTTTGTCTTGAAGCCAAAGAAAGGAGTGGGGAGGGCAGATGAGGGGTGAGACGTGGAGGGGCCTGCCTGGTAGGGAGAGAGGGGGAAGCCGAGAGAGAGAGGGTGAGGTGAGGTTTTGTGTGAGGGTGGATTAGAGCTAGGGTAAGGAGAGAGGACAAGAGAGAGAGGTTGATGTGGTGGTGGCTTTTTGGCAAGACCAAACTAGATCAAGCAAAAGGAGTGGGGAGAGAGATGAGAGGAGATCCACTCAAGAAAAGAACCAAATAAAATCCAAAAGACTAGAATGTGGTGGTTCTTGCATGGCCCATGCAGAATAATTAATGCCATGCTTATTCTTGTGAAAACAATAATATTTGCATGGAATTATTCTTATGCATTCCCAATAGCCAAGCAAAAGAATTTAAATGAAAGCTCCAAGTGGAGTAGATGGAGATGATCATATTTGAATAGAAATGGGACTTGCTAGTGTGTGTGTGCCACTAGGTATTTAGTAAGCCCAAAAATATCCCAACATGATAATAACCCCAAAACAACCCATATGGAAGCTAGGAAAAGGGTCCCACTCACAAGGCATGCAAAGGTGGCCATGTGGCTCTCATAAACCAATAATGTGGAAACAATATGGTGCATGTATGAGAGCATGTGGAGATAGAATTGGATCCATCCCAACCCACATGAGCTAGAGGTAAAACCCAATAAAGTGCAAAGCTCATATTTAGTTGGATGGTGGAATTATAAGGTGGTGGCAGAGAAAGGTGATGGAGCTGAATAAAAGATATGCCCCCAACTCAACTTGGGCATTTACACAATATATCAATAACCAAATACAATATCAAGAGGCAAATACAATTAACAATGCATATGAGAGAAGAACCAAACCAAAAAGGGTTTTATATGGTGCTCAAATGCAAGGTGGCTTGATGACATGAGCATGATGTAATTATGATGCAACAATTATATATATGAAGTAGCCATTATATAGACTAGGCTAGTAGCATTGCAATTGTTAGACAATTGGGATGCTACAATCCTTGTGCAAACCATGCAATGTCCTGAGACTCGATTACCCCTTCACAAGAGTTGCGCATAGTGCACCATCTAGTGAGGAACTCCCTAACTGTTTCATTCAGCCTTTGCTTGCACATAGCCAGCGGTTGTGGGCGATTCAGCCTCTTGTACGTGCTTGTGAAATTGCTCACAAAAGCTTCTTGGAAATCAATCCAGTTGTTGATGCTTCCGGGTGGCAAATTATTCAGCCACACCCTCGCTGGCCCTTCTAGCATTTGCGGTACATACCACACTGCCCATCTCAGATTTCCATGTGCGATCTTCATTGCAGTTCCATAATCTATGAGCCGGTCCTCTGGTTTTGTGCTTCCATCATAGGTTTTTATTCCTCTTGCCAGCTGAAAGTTTGGCACTGGCGTCTCTCTCATGATCCTTGGGCCAAAACACAGTGTACCTTGTGGACCTTGCGATTCGATTAGCTCTGCCATCTTTATTCGGTCAGGCTTTATCCTTGCATCATCCGGCTAGAGATTTTTGCCTCCCAGTCTGGATCCCATAGCTTGATACACGTGATCCGGCAACTCGTACCTGTCATTTACCATTGCCGAGTATCTGTCATTGTATTTGTTGGTGTTCGGGTCTGCGGGCTGCTGCACTGCTTTCCCCGCACTTTGATGTCTCTTTTAGGGTCAAGCTGGTGGAGGATTCGGAGCTGGGTTTCCTCCTCCTGCCGAGTGAGTCCCACGCCTAGGCTGAGGAGCAAAGTTCTGCCCTCCATTGTCATTTCTTTGTCCCGCTTGCCTTTCTCGGCCAACATTTTCTTGGTTCTCATTTCCTTGAGAGGCATTTCTTCTTATTCCCTGGGCACGAGCTAGGTTTCCTTGAACCACTACCGGGTCATAGGAAATCATTTGCTTGTTCCTTCCTGAGTCGACACTCTTTTCTTTTCTCTGTATCGGCGCTACTCCTGGAGAGGAGGTCGTATGTCCCGCTGATCTTGTCGGGATTGGAGTTGCCAAGTGAACGAGTTGTGACCTTCCAGCTATACCCAGATTTGCCATGTAGTATGCTTCATTCAGCATTCCTGCTGCTCTCACCAACTAATTTACTCGTTATTGTTTCTTTTTCTTTGCCTCATCCGTCAGATGGGGTAACTCGGTCATTGCCGCCTCTGCCGCTCTCAAGTTTGTTGTTTCCATGTTGTATGTCGGCCGCATGGCTGTCTCGTTGCTATTTTCTGGTGTTATCTTTGATGTATCATCCGCCAGTTCTTCATTGAGGTTCCTTCCTCTTAACCTTGTTGCATCAAGCCGGGTCTTAGCGCCCTTGACTCGATTTGCCGAGTTATACTCTCGGATCGTGATATCCATATCCTGCTGCATCTGGGTTGATTCCTTTGCCTTTTCCAGAACTTTTTTCCTGGTTTCCTCTAACTCGCCCCGCACGCGCGCCGAGTCAGCTGCTGGCGCCACTGGCTCTGCTAATTTTTCTATTGCCTCCTGCAACTCTTTGGCTCTTTTACTCCTAGATATGTTCTTTGGCTTCTCTAGTGGCGCTTTCGTAGTTCTTGTTGCCCTTGGCGTTCCTTCTAGGTTTTCTCCCTCAGCATTCTCATTCACTACACGAGATGCTAGAGGTGCTAGGGGACGCGAAGGGTCTAGAGCGGTCATCATTACCACAGCAGAGACGAGTTGACGAAGCTTTCCCACGGCGCAAACCAAGAGTGGATCCAGCGCCAGGATGACGCACTCCGGATATGCATGCTCCACGCGCACCACGACATAGACCTGGTGCTCGCCAAACTTAACGAAGCGACCTCCCCTTGGGAACGGCTTGGTCCCAAAGCAGCCTGCGTTGTCATTGACGAAGTTGAGTGCCCCGAACCTCTAGATGAGGCCGGAATAGACGCGCTCACCCGTCATGGCGACGATGTTGCCCGTCCGGATGAAAACTCTAGCAAGCGCCTGCTTCTGCCCCACGGTGGGTGCCAACTTACGTGGTGGTGTCACGGTAGATGCCATGGGTAGGCTTAAGTTGGGGGCCGAATGGACGCTTGAGGTAACCGGGAAGGGAGTGCACGGTTGTGAGACCCTGGCGCATGGCTCAATAGGATTGATAGGAAACCCATACCAACAAGTTGCAACTTCTTTTCCGGAAGCTCATTCAAAAAGAACTCTAAGGTTAAGCGTGCTTGTCCTAGAGCAATTCTAGGATGGGTGACCGTCCGGGAAGTGGGTAACCGGGTGCGCATGAGTGAGGACAAAGTGCGCAGAAAAGACTAGTGTTGGTCTGTGGGGTTAGTCTAGAGATCCTATTGAGATGCCAGAAGTGACAGCCATCGGTCCGAGTGACCGGGGGTGTTACAAATTGGTATCAGAGCCGACCCTCGCGGTTAAACGGGCGTGTGCGGGTCAGTGGCGGACATGTGGCGCATGGCGCGTGTGGCCCGGAGTGGACACGGCATGGCACATGTGCCGGCACTGGACGCACAGACGTGTGCCAAGAGGGGACGTTCCTGGCTTGTGGTTAATCGACGAGGACGTCGATCTTCTAAGGGTGGGTGTATGTGAGACCCTGGCGCATGGCTCAATAGGATTGATAGGAAACCCATACCAACAAGTTGCAACTTCTTTTCCGGAAGCTCATTCAAAAAGAACTCTAAGGTTAAGCGTGCTTGGCCTAGAGCAATTCTAGGATGGGTGACCGACCGGGAAGTGGGTAACCGGGTGCGCATGAGTGAGGACAAAGTGCGCAGAAAAGACTAGTGTTGGTCTGTGGGGTTAGTCTAGAAATCCTATTGAGATGCCAGAAGTGACAGCCATCGGTCCGGAGTGACCGGGGGTGTTACAAGTTGGTATCAGAGCCGACCCTCGCGGTTAAACGGGCGTGTGCGGGTCAGTGGCGGACATGTGGCGCATGGCGCGTGTGGCCCGGAGTGGACACGGCATGGCACATGTGCCGGCACTAGACGCACAGACGTGTGCCAAGAGGGGACGTTCCTGGCTTGTGGTTGATCGACGAGGACGTCGATCTTATAAGGGTGGGTGTATGTGAGACCCTGGCGCATGGCTCAATAGGATTGATAGGAAAACCCGTACCAACAAGTTGCAACTTCTTTTCCGGAAGCTCATTCGAAAAGAACTCTAAGGTTAAGCGTGCTTGGCCTAGAGCAATTCTAGGATGGGTGACCGACCGGGAAGTGGGTAACCGGGTGCGCATGAGTGAGGACAAAGTGCGTAGAAAAGACTAGTGTTGGTCTGTGGGGCTAGTCTAGAGATTCTATTGAGCTGCCAGAAGTGACAGCCGTCGGTCCGGAGTGGCCGGGGGTGTTACAACGGTCTAGCCACGCATGAAGAACAAGATGAACTCTCCACACTTAGGATTTCTATTGATCCAAGAAGTTTACAAGTGCTCCTAGAGCTGTTCAAGCATAGCCTCAGGGCACTAGTTTCCTACTTGGTCCAACCCCTTCCAAACCCTATCTATGCGCCTCCTTATATAAGCAATGGGTTGCTAGGTTACATCTTTGGGTCCTAGGGTTACTGTTTGGATCTTTGTCCTTACTGTGCGGGCTAGGTCATGGGCTATCCCTAAGCCCTTGACCCAGTCCACAAAGCTATACAGCCAACGGTCTTCCCGTACATAGCCTCTAGCTCTTTGGCGTCACGCGGTGCCTTTGTACATCATCCCTTGCTTTGGGCATCACCTGGCTCCTTTGATGTCACCCAGCATCGCCCTTCGCTCTTTTAACCATGCTTTACCATGGTTCCTCTTGAATCTCACTCGGAAATCTGCCACGCGCCCTTTCTGACTCGGCCTTCCCTCGTGAGACCCGGCTCATCGCTTCCTGCATGGTAAACAAGTTTGTCCTATGCGGGCCGACATAATTCTTATGTCGGCCACACATAAGCTTCGTATCCCGGCTGCTAAGACCCGGCCAGGGATTTATTTGACTCGGCATAAGCCAAGCTGGGTAACATTTTACCCCTTATGACCCTACCGGGGGTTATCCCCCCCCGACAGCAACTACAATAAAGTAATTAAAATAAAAACCTAACCACGGCATTAAGCTCTGAGATCCTACACTCCCTTGTGCAAAGGTTTCCTAATGGGGGTTCAGATTTCTATCACTCCGGCAACCCCACGATTAGTAGCCAAATACACAATGCATTCCCCTAGGCCCATAAATGGTGAAGTATCATGTAGTCGACATTCACATGACACCACTAGAAGAATAGCACCACAACTTAAATAACAAACCATTGAATATTACTCAACACAATTCCACTACTAACAACATGACTTCTCCCATGTCCTCAAGAACTAAACGAACTACTCACGAGGCATCATATGGATCAAGATTAGAGATGATATAATGATGAATAACAATCTGAACATAAACAATAATTCAATGGTTCCACTCACAAGCATCAACTACAAAAGTAATTAACACCAGGAAAGTTTCCCCTGAGATCTATGCAAGATTTAACCCAATTGTTATAGCGGGATGGAGTGGTGATGATGGTGCTGGTGGAGATGATGGTGAGGATGATGATGATGATCCCGATGAAGTCTAGCTTGAGGACGGTGTTGATGGCGACGATCTCCCCTCTCCGGGAAGGAATTTCCATGGCAGAAATCTGCCTGCCGGAGATCGCTTTCTCTCTCTGTAGTTTCCGCCCCGCAGAGGCGACGGAATCTTTCTATGGTTGCTCCCCTTGTATTAGGGTTTCGAGGATAAGATATAGGCGAAAGGGCGAAGCAGGAGGTGGGCCAGGGTGCCCACACCCCTGGTGGAGCGGCCCAGGGTGGCCCGCGCAGGGGGTGTGGGCCCCTGTGGCCCATCTCTGCCTCCCCTTCTGGCTTCCTCCGTCTTCTGGAAAAATAGGATTTTCCGTGTATTTTCGGGAATTGTCTGATCTTCGCAAATATTGCATCTAAACACCGCTTTTTCCATCAGAATCCTAACTCTGCAGATCATCCTCCAAAAGTCATCCAACATGTACAAATAGATGAAACAACATTAGTACCACCTCTTAATATGAAATATAGAAATGAATAACAGTAAATTATGATATAGAATAGTGATGAAAAATGGACGTATCAATGCCTAACTATGTCCAACCTTTCATTATTTAGTAAACTAACCTCACATGATCTCTTGAAAATACTGACAATATTCTGTTTACTACTTTAAACCAAAGATTATCAGAGATTTATACATTTATGACTTCTATCATGGTTCTACCATGTTATTTTCTTACTTCCACTTCAAGATAATTCACTAATTACTTGTCATACTTACACCTACATCATGGTTTCGGAGCTAATCTCACCATGATCTCGTTATGTTTTACCTATTCATCATGATTTAAGAGCTAATCACACCATGGTGACTTTATTTCGCATAGTACTATCATTGATCTTTAACATAATTTCACTCCTTCACTATCACATCCCAAAATTTTCCAAATCTTGTAATGTGAAAAATAAATGAATAAAATAAAACTTTGTTGATTTTCGGTGAAAAGAAACTTTTTGAATCCATTTGGAAACTTTTCAAACCTATTTTGATCAAACAAATCCTAAAGGGATTTGAAAAGACAAAACATTTAATAAAGGAAAATAAAAAAATATTTGGAAATACTATTTTGGATCTTTTAAAAGATTTGGTTTTCAAATGAAAAGGTAGAAATATAAATAAGAATTATTTTATAAAGCCAAACTAAACTTGGCCAAGCTTTTGAAAGTAAAATATTTCTATTTGATAAAAATAGTAAAGGTTTATTTAAATAAAATAATAAGGATTTAATATCCAAGTTTATTAAAAATAAAGGTTTTACTATTTTAATTAAACATCAAAATTTATTTATTTTAAACAAGTTTTCCAAGTATCCTTTATTTTCAAATTAAACCTACTGATTTGGTTTTGATAATATTTAGATTTAAAAATGGAGTTTTAAATAAATCAAATTCTATTTTGAATTATTAAACAAGGTCTATTTATTTAATTAATAATGGACCCTAAAATAAAAATATTATTTTATTTTGTTTTGGACTTTGGTTTATGTTAAACAGAACCAAAACTCAACGCAAGTGTGGTGAATGTTTGATTTGATTTGAATGCTTGATTGGTTGTTTGAATTTCAAAACAGAAAATAGAATTAGAAAAAGAAAAAAACATTTGGACAGGAAAAAAATAGAGTCAGACTCGACCCAACTAAACCTGGCCCAGAAGCCCGGTACCAGCCCAGTTGTTTCCCCCACGCGCGAATCGTTTTGCACGCTTTTACGCACCCGCGAAGACACTGACCAGTGGCCCCTCTTTTCTCTCTCACTCCCTCGCTGACAGCAAGGTCCCACCTCTCCTGTTCATCGTCTTCAACCCCCCAAACCACGCCCTGCCGTTGCAAGCCAGTAATGCCGGCGATCAATTCGCGTTAACCACGACCATTACTCCCCCTGCGACCACGCGGTATTAAACGCCTCGCCCTCCTCTTCCTTTCCCCTCAGACTCCACGCCCTGAACGCCACCAGGCTGCCCCTGATTTGGTTTACACCGCCACTGCTCCGACGAGCATCTCCAGTCAATTCTGGCGAACCACTGTCGCCCCTCACCTCCCCAACCACACGAGCTTACTCCACAGCCTTTGGCGCTTCTGCCTGTGCCTTCCGTTCAACCGCGGGAGCCCCAGAACGTCGGCAACCACCTCGACTGAGCGCCGCCGCGTCTACGTCTTACTCCGGCGAAGTTTCCTGGTAAGAACCGACCACCCCGCGCCCTCTCCTTCACGCACGCAGCTTCGCCTTGATCTTGCGCATCTAACCTTGTCCTCGTTTTCCCTCGGGGCGAACCACAGCACCGCCCTCGACGACCACCAGACGAACCCGACGCTAGGAGCAACTCCGGCGAGCCATTAACCTCACCCCTGTGCGCCCCTCGTCGAACCAACAACACGTTAAGCTTCCCCACGCTACTGCGAACATGGTGAGCATACTCCCTTCCTTCCTCGCTTCCTGCATCGCCAGTTTCGCCGTCGTCTGACCGTCGCCGCCACGCGCAACCGTCGAGCGCCGCCAGCCTTTGGCCAAGCATCTGTGACCGTTAGATATAAATCCAAAGGATGCAATTAGATCACTTAACACTAAAGGGGTACGCAATCTGAGCCGCGCGATCTGTTTAGATCCAACGCCCCGCAGAGGCCGATCCACCCGAACCGGTATCGACCAGTAGTTGTGCGCCGCGTGGCACTAGATCTGTTTAAAAGAAACTTTGAATCTGATTTAGATGCAAATTTGTAAACCCTGTAACTTTTGATCCACACGTCCAAAATTTGCAAACTTTATATCAATGGAATCAGTGGAACAAGCCCTAGCCTACCATGCAATTTGTTTAGTAAAAAGCCTCTGGTAAAATGTTTGTTTTTGCAGAAACATTTGTATGCTTGTTTAGGTTATAAAAATTATTCCAAAATGTTTTTAGGGTTGAAATCTTTGCAAATTATTATGTTGTGAACCTACTGACCCTAGGAACCAACCCATGGTTTTAAAAATGTATTTTGTGGAGTTTAGGAATAAAAACTTGAATTAGCCCATTTCTAGCCAAATAAAAATGTGGATTTTGCTATGAAAATGATTTTGGAGGAAAAACTTTGGGAAATTGTTTTAAATCAAACCTACTGACCCTAAAACACCAAGTTTTGTGAGCTAACAACTTATTTGGTGAACAATATAAAATTGTTGCCTTGCTAAAAGCAATTTCAATCACATGAAATGATGATTTGATTTAAAAATGATCTATTGATAAAACCCTTTTACAAATGGTTTTGCCACTTTAGAAAATGACCACCTTGAACCTTGCAAAGTGTAGAACCTATTAGAAACCACCTTTGCAAATAAAACTATTTTGCATGCTTGCATGCATAACTTGGTTTCTATGATTCTATGTGTGATGTTTTGTTTGTTTGATTATGGGATGGAATGCTAGTTGATATTGTATTTGCTTGATTGATTTGTAGTGAAGTTAGAAAAGAGTGAAACTAGCAAGATCAAGAAGTGAACCAACATTCCCTACCAAAAGGCAAGTTACACTATCATCTAAAGTCCTACTATTTTCATTATACTTAGTGGATTTTGAAACATGCATGAAAAGAATTTTTATACTTATGCTATGCTAAATCCTAATAGGATACCCTATACATTCCTTAGTGAAAACAATGTAGTTGTAAAATGCTTAGCCAAGCTACATATTTTGAGAAGAGATACATGTTGAGATTTTATGAAGTTGAGAAAAGGACTTATGTTTTATATAATAAAACAAGTACTAAATGAACCACCTGGGTGGACAAGGATACTTTGAGTTTTGGTAAGGTGGCAACAAAAGGAACCATGTCTATGGCAATCTCTTTGTGTTGTGCACCAAAAGAAAACCACCCAGGGACTTAGAGATTGAACATGTTTCTCCAATTGTGGCTTTCGTGTACAGCCACATGCTACATATGGCTCTGGTTTAGTCAACTACATTGGGAAGACCCATGCATTGTCTTCAGGTACTGAAAATGAGGGAACTCGAAACCCTACATGGGTGTCTGAAGACAAGCTAGCAATGGTGTATGGGAGGACCCTCTGGAAAGACTTCGTCACATTCTCAATCTGCCAGTACTCCATCATGGTGAGTACTTATCCAGCGGCCACTGGTGGCAACAAGATGGGATTGTGTCATGTGGGTAAAGTGTACAACTTCTGCAGAAGATAAAAATCTAAGTACTTAGCCGTGTCCCCGGTTATGGACAATACGGAGCAACTAAAGCTTGAAGCTATGGGAAATCTCGACATTCCAATTTCTAAAAGAAAAACTTTTAAGTGACAACAAAAGACTTGAAGCACTTGGGGATTTACCAAGGAGCTCAAGAGATTTGGATAAAAACTTGAAGCACTTGGGTATTTACCAAGGAGCTCAAGAGACTTTGATAAAAACTTGAGGCATTTGGGGATTTACCAAGGGGCTCAAGAGGTTTTGATAAAAACTTGAAGTACTTGGGGTGTACCAAGGAATTCAAGAGATTTTGACAAAGACACTTGGGGATTTACCAAGGAGTTCAGAAAGATTTGACAAAAGGAACAAAACCATTTTGAAAAGATAGGATAAAATATTGCTTTCTGCAAATGAGCCTAAAACCCTACTTAACCAAATATGCATGTATTGATAGGATCCACTTATATTCTACATAGTAGTGAAACTTGCCAATACAATTCAAATGTATTGACCCTTGTGGCTATAACTTGTAATGTTGCAGGTTTGATTGATTTTAGTGAAGATTGATTGATTAGGATTACAAGTCTACAACCAACATGTTTGCCTGTGGCACTTTGAAGATGAAGGACCCCATGCTTATAGATTTTCTGCTGCAATGTAATGTAATAGACAAATGAGCTATGTAAGATGTAATAAAATTATGTTATTCCTGGTTATAAAGTTATAATATGACCTTTGTTTCTTGATATTACATCTTAACTGTGGATGCTAGCTATTGATCCAGGGACTAGCATTGTAAACACAGGGATCTCTACCTTATTAAAGGTTGGGAACCTTACATTCACGTAGAATTCTTAAGTGAATCCCACATGATACTACATATTATAACTACACATGCTCTAATGGTTTTTATTATATTATCTATTGTTATCAACTAACAATGAGATTTTGTCGTCTTACATAAATTATATGGTTAGACTACACCATTTAAACAACTCCATAAGATATTGTAAACTTACTCATAATCTATTTTAATGTTTTAACTTATTTAAGACATCTTAATGGTGTTATATTTTTTTAGAACTAGTACTATACCGAAAACAGATGAATAACTACTCCTAAGAAAGATGATTTAAGCATCCAACTTAAATGTGACAAGGTTATCCTCAAGTGGATACTCATCACAAGTCATAAGAATATTTGGTTTAGATAAGATGGCTCCTATAGTCACTATCCAACTTACAGATCTTCCTAGAAGGGTTTTAATCCTAACGCCAAAGCATATGCTCTGATACCAGCTGTGGTGACCCAGCATACCACTGCATGATGTAGTACACTATAGTCGTTGACATAACACCAATAAAACACCGTTCATTAGTATTACATCCCTTAGAGTGGTACAACAGAAATACAGCAGGTCCAAGACATGACTATAGGTTACAACTCGACTCTTTACAAAATATCCACAGAACATTCTAGGTTAAAGAGAGAGAAAGAAACTTCTTACAAAGAAGAACCGGAAATATTCAACTCCAATCTATCATACTTATAAGACTAGTATCTGAACTACGGGGCTTGCATTGCTGCTATTGCAATACTCTATAGAAGTAGGTTCTATGGCTAGAGAGTATACTCCTATCCAATCAGCAACTTTGTCTTCACTTTAGTTGATGTATAAGTTGACTTCCTTGACTTCATTGAAGAGCTTGAGCTTTAGATGACGATTCCCTTGAGTGGGGAGTACCAAGTCACAGACCATAGGTCGTCGACAATGCGGGTTTTCATAAACATTTCTTCAAAGGTTGCTTTTATTCTGAAAAGCTATGTCCGTCAGCCTTCAAAGGTTTACCAGAACTTTCGTGGAGTTCCTTTCCTGCAGCGTTCGCAGCTCCTTCCCGGAACAGGGAGTACCAAGTTACAGTTATTACACTCTGCAGAGGTGCGTTACTTTTCCCATGAGAGATCTTAAGCTTTGTTGCACGGCTGGTAGTATGTCACCGTTCAAAATTCCACGGTTTGAGTCCTAACCTAAGATCCAAGCCAATCACTTCCCTTCTCCATGACCCCCACATAGAACACGACCCCCCAAGCAGAACGGCCTCTGTTAATCCGCATAGTAGATATAACTATGGTTGACTCCTTGAGGACTCCAGTGAGCAGACAAGAACCTGGTCGCCCCATCAATATGAGGACATACCTACGACCGTCTCTCAGGGATAGTCTAGACACCAATATCACGGGGAACTAAGGGGTCCCACCCATGCTAAGCCTCGTAAGGTACTACAGTGTCACGAGATGGTCATCCGTTCATGTGAAAGGAAGAAGATCCAGCTGACTTCTCTATCCCATTCCAAATCTCATGGTTAACACATAATATACGGCGCAAGAATCACTAGCGACATTGATTGTTGTCCTAGATAATATGTTCCTTTACCACTGGAACTTTCATAGTAGGTTATTACCTCATGGTAAATAACCTATAATAATATTATTATGAAAATAGTGTTTCTAACCTTTTTGAAATGCAGGTGATGACAACACTAGATTTGCAAAATACTTTACATAAAATAATCAAAGGACATGAGCAAGTGTGAACTTTCCTTTTGTGATTGCAAGATTATGCATTCACGGTCTTCGAGACACTAGAAGATCCAATATCTGAAATCATCATCATTGGTCAGGTAAGGACTAATGTTTATAGAAGCAATATGATGTTATGCATAGGTAATGCTATGCTCTTTGTAAAACTCCCGAAATGAATCCCCAATACTTTGAGTGAAGTGAATTTAGGTGATTCTTTTAAGAGTTGGTTTATCTTCAAATTTTACTTTACAATTCATGGTATTTATAAGGAACTTAAGTTTTAACAATCCAAAATATACAAGTGAAGTATAAAGTAATGTAATTATGATTAATTGTCATCTGGTGACTATGATAAAAGTCCTTGGGTTGAGTTGTTAAGAGTTTAAGGAATTATTAAAGAGTTGTTGTTTGAAGTGGCAAAAAGAATAACCTTCGAACAAAAGGTTTCTTTGATAAGGTTTAAACAATATTTAATGCTTAATAGAATGTAGTCAATGTCTCTTGGCGTTTGCTTGATTAGTTTGATCTTGAGGTACCGTAGGTCTTAATTGAAACAGACCAAAGTTAACTATATAAATATGGTTAAATTTAAAATAAGATGTTTATGATTGTTTAGACCAATGTTAATTATAAAATTATAAGTGAGTCTTAAGATGCAGTGAGTTGAGAACATCATCAAGTTTTAGGGTTTTGGACAAGTATAATTATGGATGATCCCTTTCAATTTAAATGAACGATGATTTTAATAACATGCAACTTATTAATGAGAGCAGAATTAGATGATTTTTGTAATTTGTTAAGATTTCAAATCATGTTAATGATGATTAAGAGATAAAGATTATTCATCTTGAATATAAGTGAATGATGCATAATTTTAGGTTTCAAGTTTGTTGGTTCAATTTTGATTTTAGATTTACAAAGAGTATTTAAAATTTAATGGTTATACTTAATTTTTATTATGAATTATGATTATAGATTTAGACTTAGTATTAAAGGATTTAGTGTTTTATAAAGAAATGTGATTATTACTATTTTTACTTAGTAAACAATTTTAAAGAATTAGCAAAATAGTTATTTCATTTTAGTAAAATAGGTAAATGTATTTTATTGCCAAAGAACCTTAAAATGTTTTCTACTAATATACTTAGTATTTTTCTAGTAAACTATACTTATTTAAGATCTTAAAAATGAATTTTATTTATTTTTTAAGTATTATATTTATTTTTATAAAATTCCGCAAAGAATTAACTATCCTTAAATATTTGCTTTATGTTTTATTTGTAAATGTTTAAGTTGGTATTTTTATAAAATAGTAGACTTATTATGATACACAAGATTAATTTTTACACATTTTTAGGACTTTTCCATATTTTCCTAAAAGTTTACTTAGGATTTTAGTAGCTTTAATATTTAATTGCATTTATTTAACTTACACAAGTAATATTATATTGTACTAGGTATGTATTATTTTTGTGATAATTGTGATATATCATATATATTTTTAGAATTTATATATATATATATATTATTATTGAACAGAAAGTAATGTGTTTTGGTAATGTATTAAAACAGAAAAATATTTTAGGGTAATTTGATAATTGGACTGTGGTCTAGGGAGTGAAATTGGGCTAGATCAGCCTGGCCCATAAGTCCGACCCAACTTGATATGGCCTAACTAGGCCCGACTAGTTCACCCACCACTCTCCTCACAATTCTCGCTCACACACACACCGGCCATGCACGCATCCCTCGTTCCCCTCTGACACGTATGTGATGCCGCCGCCACTGCTGCTATGACCGGTCGACGGTCGTTTCCGGCACCTTTGCCTACCGACAAGGCCTTGACTCAAGCTTCTCCAGTGATTACCTCGCATTGGCGCTGCTCTGCTTCACCGTTCGTGCCCCTGCAAAACCCTAGCCATGCGGTTCGGCTAGGTCGCCGGCGCGACTCCGCTGGTCCCCTATGCCCCTGGCTGCTGCTCGAGGGAGACCAGGATATCCCCTTCCTCGACCCTAACATGCTAATCCTGTTCTTTTCATAGTGGTGTGGTATTGCAGTAGTTGTTGTGGTTTGCTCCAATCCCTGATGTTGAAGGGACGGCATCCTGGGATGCAACCCCGGCGCCCTTCGATGCGCCGCCATGCTGCTTCATGACCTTCCTGTGGTGGTGGGAGAGGTGTTGTGGTATCATTTCTTCTTCGACACCGGCGGGAAGGCAAGCTTCTGCAACCCCGGCGTAGGCCTTCTTGTTTACTACAACAACCATGTATCCAGACAGGTAATGCTCATGTTACCGGCCTTCGAGCCGATGAAGTCATTTAGGTGTAGAACGCAGGCTTAGGTTCTGGAAATCTTGGATTTGATCTGTGGTACTAAGTAGATTAGGGTCTGGCAGTGTATCTGTTGATTCTAGGAATCATTTGTGATCAGGTAGTGTTACTGGCCATGTGCTACTTCTATGATTAAGATAATTAATCTATCTCAAATAGTTAGAATCCTAAATCCTAAACTATTGTTGTGGTGATGTACAAATTTGGTACTCACAAGATAGCCAAGATGCACTTGATCAGGTTATAGTACTAGATGCTTTAGTTCTAGATGATTCTGTTAGTTTTGCTCTTGGGTTGGATTTGTAAATTAACTTATTATCCATGTTGATGAATACAAGTGGTGGTCAATGGTTTCCTGATGATTTCATGACCATTAGATGAGTAGTATTGGCAAAATAATTCCTCTATGCAATATTTATTTTTGTTTCTGATATGTTCCTTCTATGATTAAAATAGATAATGCTTCGGGTAATTTTCTTAGTAGCTTTTTCTTTGTTTGGATGACAATTAATTATTTGATCATATGCTTGTAATATCTTGAGTAAATTGTGTTGTTTGCTTTGGCTTGTACATCCTCCCTACTTCTTTGGTTGATCAATTGATAAAGTGATTCAGTGTATATCTTTTGATATGAACAGATGGGTAAGATATGTTTGGTTTGGCTACTTGGATGTTTCTTTAGCTATAGACTACTGCTATAGATTACTAGATTTTGTACAAGCATGATATGAATCAAGTACTATGTTTGACATGATGCACTGAACCTATGGTTCAGTGATTATATTTGTTTCTTATCAGATATATCTAGATCTCTTAAAATGATATCTAGCAAATATATGACTAGAGAAATGATTTATTTTAACTTCTAATAGCTTGAGGACCTGAGATACTTATGCTAGTTTGTTCTTGTGGATTTAGTGGTTGAGATCCTGTTTTTTGACTGCAAACTGTGAGGCAAAAGCCCCACATTAATTTATTTAATAAACAGAGAAAAGGAGTTATGTACACATATTTACATGTTAAAGAAAAGGTGGGGGATTAGAAAGCTCTAAGATCTAATGCAAATCTGTGATCCAACCAATTAGTTGCTCCCTGTACTTGGATTTTATACGATATTGTAGCAAAAGCATGTCGTGGACAAACTGAGCCTTCCACTTGCCAAAATATGTCCTGTCATCTCTAAAGATTTTCCCATTTCGTAGAAGCCAGATATTCCAACAAGCTCTGATTAATACCTCCATAAAGAAAGGCTTTCCAAAACTCCTCCTTGCTAGATTAATAGCCGTTTGCAGATCACCATTACCATGTGACCAATCTATCTGAAGGTAAGTCTAGATCCTTTCACTGAAATTACACTAAAAAATAAGTGCATTCTATCCTCATGGGCTCTCAGTGGGCACAATACACAATGGGTGTCATCAGTGACCCTCCAATGTCGACGCTGCAACATATCTCTTGTATTCAATCTATCCGTGAGTAGCAACCAGGCAAAGACTTTAGTCTTCAAAACACGAGAAGATTTCCATAACCAATGATATACCTTTGGGTCAGTCAGATGAGCATGTATATGAGCATAAAATTTCCTAGCTTCATAACGTTACCCCAGTAGTATGTCCATGTATCTCTCTGCTCCAACAGAGGATTTGTCTCCATTAGGTTTCTAAGAGACAATAATTCTTGGTTTGCCTCTCTTGAAAGAGGTAAATAAAAATGGGAATAATGATCCTCTAGAGAGTACATATCTCTTGCAGAGATATCGACATCTAAAGCAAATGAGAACAACCTCGAAAATCTGGCACTTAGAGGTCGGGCAGAATCATGCAAAGACCAGTTATCAGACTAGAATAAAAAGGTGTCCCCTCTCCCCAAAGACACTTTAGCAACCCCTCTAAAGTTGTCAACTAATTTGATAATGTCTCGCCACTAGAACGATCCAGATAGACTTTCAGCATGTGGGATCTTCCCCTGATAATGTGTAGACCAGACCAAATGCACCCACGGTACATCCGCTTTGTTATAAATTTATCCAAGAACTTGATAAGCAAAGCAGCATTTTGTTTCTGAAAAATAATAATATCGAGTCCTCCACAAGATTTTGGCTTACTGACCATTTCCCATGCCGCCAGAGACTGTTTAGGAGTGTCAGAAAAATCACGCCAGAGACACTTCCGAAGAATTCTCTCTAGCTTCTTCGTTAAACTCTGGGCAAGATCCAGAGTACAGAGGAAATGAAGGGGCATTGATGCTTGTGTAGAGTTGATGAGTTGCAAACGAGCACCCTGAGGCAGAAATCTGGAGCTAGAGGAGAGTTTCCTTTCCAGACGATAGACTAGTGGCATGAGGTCAATGATTTGTGGTTTGGTGGTGCCCAACGGCAGTCCTAGATTCGTAAAAGGCATAGAACCCTTCATATAGCCAAACTCATTAGCCAGAATGTCCAGAAGATGTGGTGGCACATTGATTGGGATCATTTGAGATTTACTATAGTTAATTTTGAGACCCGTAGAGAGAGAGTACTGATGTAAAACATGCTTGAGGTGTCTCACTTGATCTAGATCCGCAGGCATAATCAACAGCGTGTCGTCAGCATATTGAATGATGGGTAAATCCACTTCATGGGTGATAATAGGAGCGCTAATCAGACCCTGAGTCATGAGCTCATTAACAATAGACTAAAGAAGATCAGACCCAAACAGATAAAAAAGAGGTGATAGTGGGTCGCCTTGGCGTAACCCTCTCTTACATAGAAACTGCTTTCCAGGGATACCATTCAGAAGAATTTCCGAAGAGCCTAAGGACAGAATATCGTTGGCCCATCTTAACCATTTCTCATTGAAACCCTTGTGTTTCATAACCTCAATGATAGCTTCATGTTCAATCGTGTCGAAGG
The DNA here is from genome assembly GCA_916181665.1 of Avena sativa. Lineage (NCBI taxonomy): Eukaryota > Viridiplantae > Streptophyta > Magnoliopsida > Poales > Poaceae > Avena > Avena sativa. The sequence goes on along the minus strand of OV702281.1, from coordinate 347,301,945 downwards.
CCTTTGCAAAATCAAGCTTCAGAATGACAGTGGGCTTTTTGGAGATATGGCAAAGATAAATATACTCGAATGCCCATGCAAGGCAATCTTGGATAGATCTGTTCTGAAGGAATCCATACTGATTCTTATGAATACATTGCAGAATTTTGCCTTGTAATCAATTTGCAACAAGTTTTGTGATGAACTTGAGGCAGACATTTGTAAGAGAGATGGGGTCGAAAGTCATTTACACTAGTGGGAGAAGCCACCTTGGGGACCAATGTGATGTGGGAACCATTGATATTCTGTAAGCTAATCCTCCCATTAATGGTTGAGATCATGTTACTGTGATGCCTCTTTTGAGTGTACACAGTAATAGGTCTCAATGATTATGATGTGATTGTCATAAATGTTCAAGCTGCTTATCTGATGAGAACAGATTCTAAGGTTTGGCCTTTTGTTGGTTGTTTTCAATAACTTAGTGGCTTATGCTGCCATTGGATCTACTGTTGTGGTGCCCCCTTGAGGTGTGTGCACATCAGTGGATCTAATCAGTCTGAGCTGCTGCTATGCCCCTGTCAATGATGCATAAGTAAGGCCCAATTATGTTCTATGATGTTCCTGACATAAATGTTTTATGCAATACTGAGAGCTTTATCTCCTTAAGTGATTATATTGCTTGATAAGAACAGGTATGTTACCAGATCTAGCTAGTGATCTAGTGAGTTTCTACCTTGATGCATGTGGATGCTTGGTGTGTTGTATCTTGGTCAGCTCGGCCTAGTACTCTGGCCTTGAGCTTGTTAGCCTTCTCCTCCTGGAACTGATACTGGCTTAATCTTGATCTTCACCTTGTCCTGACTTCTCGATGGCTTCCTCAAGGAACCAGAGTGTTGGTGATTTGTGTGGATAGATTAGGGACAAGACAGTGGTGTCCCTGACTGTGTAGTGGAGGTTTGGTGATGAGCTAATTTAACTATGAAGATCTTGGTAGTGTTCTAATAAGAATAGTGGTGTTCTTATAAGGGTCGGTAGATGATAGATGTGCTCTGGTTTTCCTTGTGCTATGCTATGGCTATGTTGCCTCAAATGGCAATTGCTCTCTCTCTAAGATGTTGACAACACATCATGGTGCATGTGATGTGTATGCTGCTTGCAAGTGGGACCGGCTGGTGTGGATGAGATCAAGTGAAAACTTGATATTTGTGGAGTCTTTATCTTTTGACGTTTACTACTATGGTGAAATTTGCCCCTCTCAAAGCATGTGATGTTGTACTGAGGCCACAAACTTGATAAGAACAAATTAGAACTTTGCCCCTGATTTCAATGCTCAATGATGAACATCACAGTGCATCTCACTGTATTCTTGAGAACAAAACTAACTAACATAACCTTCCTTTATTTTTGTTTTGTTTCCTTTCTTGTTTTTTTGCAGGAATAAAGAATATGAAGAAAAGGAGATACAAGATTTAACTTAGTTTAGAAAATGCAATTTAGGACTTCTTTTATTATTCTTGTAATTCTCCTTACTTTGAATAATGTAATTGACAATGTAAATTTGTATAATATTAATAAAGTTAAATAATCTTTCTATTTGTAATTTGAATCTTGTAATATTTATATCTTGTTTATAAATATGTATTCAATTCTTATTTATTGTTGTAATTATTTTTTCCTTTTGTATTACAATTTCAATTTTCTTTTCTATTTGAATAAATGTAAAGACAATATAATATGTATTCCAATAACTTTATCATATTACTTTATTCAAGACTTTATATTCCATCTCTCCTAATTACTTAAATATTCCATAATTCAATTTGTGATTTTTTCTAAATCCATTTGAATTCAAATTTAAAATTCAAATTAATGTTTGAATCACTTCCCCCCCCTAAATAAAGAATTCTACAAAGATCATGTCAAAATCTCTCGCAATTGTGCTGACATTTACATCAGAGCAAGAGAGACCTCGATCACTCTGTAGCCCTTTTGTTTTACGAGAAAATTACCTGGATTTTCTATGCATGAATGTAATGCACAAACATGTGTCCTCTTTATTTCTAGGTGCTAATTCCTAGGATGTTACACATTCCTTCAAGCTTGCCATTGGTTCTATTCTAAGTCATATAACACATCAACTATTCCATTCTTGCCGACTGACAAAATTCAACTTCGATCAGGATAATGAGGATGTAGAGTATGTTCTCATGGACATGTTCTCCTGTTCTTTGTGCGAGTAGCGCCATAGGCTAAAGAATAAATACTTTGATGGTAAGGCAAGTAAGGATATTCAAAGAACGTCTCCTATGGAACATTCTATGACTGGACAATAGTGGATATATATTCTCGACCACTGGTTTGATCCAAAGATTATGGTATGGTTTGTGAAGACCGAGAATAGATCACATTCAAAATTACTATGTGCGCATTTGTATCACTAGTCTCCTTTTGCAGATGAACGCTGAGAAAAACAAGAGGAAATGTGCCGCACAATGCTTAACGAATCAAACTGGATCTCGTGCATTGGTTGGGCACCTGAGCGCAATTGTAAGGATAATTAGTCTGTAATCTTGTAGAGACTTTGTGCTTCTTATATTTTGATCATGTGTTTCGCTCACATTGCAGAAAGATGTGATAAGTCTATAGCAAAAATTCGAGGCATGCCAGATGAGCAAAAAATAAGGGCTCAATCCCTTCGCTAAGAGTGTTATTGTGAGTCTTCTATTCTATTGATATTTTGTGATGACACACCCTCAGTGATTTATATGTTATAGTTAGATGTGCAACACTGCCTTAACCGCTTCCTAGTTTTCTTTAATTAAGTATAGTAGATGATTTCCAACTAGTGTGAGTTTCAGTTTTGAATGGTACAAAGAGTTATCCTTTGGTATCATGCACCTGGCGATGAACAAACAGATAGATGCGATGTTGGCATAGTCCTGTTATTGAGTTTTAGTGATAAACTTCTTATCAGTATGATCAGATAGCTAGTATGCTTTTACTACAGTGTATATGATGCATAATTAGCCATGCCAACTTGTAAGATTTGTTCATAGACAGGTTAAATATGTTGTCTGCATGATCCTCTATAGTGGCTTATCTTCTCTCACCCATGTCTACCAACTGATAACCATACATATTAAATTGAATGAGGAGATGTCAAAATCAGGGAAAGACGGTCTAGAACAAAACCAAGAAGAATGTCTAGAAACATTTAACATGGTACTAAAAGGCGAAGGTCATTGTAAAAGTATGTTCCTGCGTAATGATGGGTTGTCGTAGTCTAAGTCCAAGTCCAAGTCCAAGTCGGGGTATGTCTTATCAGGAAGAAATTGTAGCAGTACGAGCTGAACAAGAAGTGCAAAGATGAACAATCAAAGATATGAGACAGGAAGCATTAGCAAGTGATGCAGAGTTGAAGATGTTACGAGATCAACTGAATTCTCGAGAGATCATAGAGGAATAGACTCTTCTAAATTGAAGATGAACCTTGACAATGACAGGTGAGTATAGTGGTCGTGTGAAATGGTTCCTAGTAGTAATACTGAGACTAGGCTGTGTTTGAGGCCATGTAACAAAACAGAGGGACTATTTGTTTTGCATCATGCTTTTATTTGTTCACGCTGTGCTCCTTGCACAAAAATCCTGTGCCCGGACCTCACTCTCTCAAGCCTTGGATTCATGAACTGAACAAAGTTTTTATTCTTTGGACAACCGCCAAATTCAAAATCTTAGTCGATCGACAAAACCTACTGCCTAACCTGTTTGAATCAGAGATTATGTATCCAATTTTATTTCCAATATGGTATGTATTTTGATGATCAGCCTTCAATTCGTACGGAAGGAGTACCATTTTTTATTATTCCCTGGACGCTAACGAAATTCAAAAATCTTATTCAAGCGGCAAAACCTGCCTTCAACCCTTTCACACTCGGCCTTCAATTCCTGAAGAGGGAGTACCCCTTTTTTCTATTAATGCTTGGACGCTAGCCAAATTAAGAATATCAGTCTGCGTATTCATTATGGTCATGAATGATTAGTTGATGTGACTCTCGGACTTGAATTCTTGGACAAATAGCGAATGGTCTACTAGCTTTTTTATATAATTACTTGGCCTCTAGCAACAAAATTCAAAATTGTAATCGAGCGGCAAATTCCCCACCGACACAGATGCATTTCACGCACCTCCATTTCAAACATTTTGAGGCAAAATCTCCCACCGTTGGAGTACCATTTTTCTAGTACTATTATTACCGGATGGACGCTAGCCAAATTCAAAATATCAATCGAGCAGCAAAACCACCGCACCGACCTTGAAGCATTTCCCGGGCCTCCGTTTCAAAAAGTTCGAGCGAAAATATCCCACCGGGTAGTACCATTTTATTAGAATAGAAGACGGGCGCTAACCAAATTCAAAATATCAATCGAGCGGCAATATCATACACCGACCTTGAAGCATTTCACGCTCCTCCGTTTCAAAAACTTTTAACTTTAAAATTACCATTCTACACTTTGTTCAGACGAAAAATGGGCATGCTAAAGTCGGTAGCTTGGGGGCACGATTGTAATTTTTCTGTTCACCTCTATGGTACCTATTTGCGCAGTTTTTCCCTCTGGCCCTCCCAAAAATCCCAAGCTCCTCTGTCCCCTCCACGACCACCGCGCGCACCGGCTGGTGCCAATTTCACAGCGACCTGAGCCACTTGAGCTGAGGTCTCGTGCACCGCTGTGGAGCTGCTTCACTGACACCCACCCCACCGGATCTAGTTCATCGGGTTTCTCTGCCATGGCAGGGGAGCTACGGTATCGTTTACCATGCCGATGGTGTCATTGACCGCCCAAGCTCTACTTCCCTGCCGTCAAATGCTACCCAACCATACTGGAGCCGCCTCACTGGTGTCCACCGGATGGGATCTAGTTCAACGAGCTGCACAGGCATCACCGTTCACTACAGCGGATCTTCCTCAGTGATGCTCTTGTCCATCGCGCTCAAGATGGCATCGATCGCCCAAGATCTGCTTCCCCGACCACCCAAAGATCCGCTTCCCCGACTGCCCAAGATCTGCTTCCTCGCAACCGCAGCACCCTCGGTGACCTGCACATCACCCGCACGGTACCGACGATGCTTAGACGCCTCTTCGACCAAGGTAACAAAATCTCCAACCCCTTTTTTGTTAGCAGTATAGCAGGTTCAAGCCTGTAGCAGTGAACTGCATTTTTTGGAATCGTGCTAGTACATACAAGTCATTGGGCAGGCCTGTTCTTTGTGCTACATACAAGGTCACTATACATGTTAGTTTGCATTCACTGCTCTACAAATTTCAAGTCATGCGCATGTTCTTAGCTACTCCCTACAACTATAATTGCCTGCTATTGTGTAGTTCTTGCAAAATGTAAAGTCAGTGGAAAATATTAATGTGGATTCCCTGCTCCACGGTTACTGAATCTATCTGGTTCGTCCTAATCTAAGTTCCTGCTATTATTTCCTCCATGGCATCGTTATGCTATCATGTAGTACCCGTTTAAACTCATCGTACTACTTCCATTATAATTTTGTTGTTGCCATCTAGATCTTTAAAAGATGCAGCACTAACTATTTTCTTTTTCTTTGCATACATCTCAAGAAGGGAACACTGAACATGTTGGTTTGCATAGCCTCTTCTACAGGTTCACAAGAAATGTCGTTGTTTCCTTATCTGGTGCTGGTTCATTCTAAGCAACGACATAACTATCCTGTACTCTGTAGTTCATTTGTGGTTTGCGTTCCTGCTCTACAAGTTCTGGTATGATGCCATTATAATTTCTATCCGATTGAATCCTAGCTATGAAAGTAACTGCATGCCCATTGTGTAGCTCACCACAAATTCTAAGTCACCCAATGTCTCTTGCATTCCAGGATATACTATTGCTTGTATTATATTTGATGAAATGACCTGGCTACTTTATATTTTCTAGAATTCTAAGAAACACTTTGTTCGATTGCTCAATTCATTTGTAGGCACACTTGTGTAATGCTTGATTGTCCTATTCTACAGGTTCACAAGCAACGCCGTTATATTTCATATCTAGTGGTTCGTCCTAAGCAGCGACATAGCTATCCTCTACTGTATATATATATAGTTCATTTGTGGTTTGCATTCCTGCTCTACGAGTTCTCTTATGATGCCATTATAATTTCTATTCGGTTAATTCCTAGATACTGCAGTAAATGCATGCCCATTGTGTAGCTCACCGCAAATTCTGAGTCACCCAATGTCTCTTGCATTCCAGCATAAACAACTGCTTCCATATATATTTGTTGAATCACCTGGCTAGTTTATATTTTCTAAAATTAGTTTGATTGATTGCTCATTTCATTGTAGGCACACTTGTCTAATGCTTACTTGTCCTTTTCTCTACAGGTTCACAAGCGATGCCATTGTTTCCTTATCAGGCGATGGTTCATCCTAAGCAACGACATAGCTATCCTCTCTATGTAGTTCATTCGTGGTTTACGTTCCTGCTCTGCAAGTTCTAGTATGATGCCATTATAATTTCTATCTGGTTCATTCTTAGGTATGATAGTAACTGCATGCCATTGTCTGGTTTGATTGCTCATTTCATTGTAGGCACACTTGTGTAATGCTTGCTTGTCATGTTCTATAGGTTCACAAGCGACGCCATTATATTTCGTATCTGGTTCTAGTTCGTCCTAAGAAACGACATAAATATCCTCTACTATATAGTTCATTTGTGGTTTGCATTCCTGCTCTACTAGTTCTCACATGATGTCATTATAATCTTTGTATCGTTCATTCTTAGCTACGACACTAACTGTATGCCATTGTCTGGTTTATTCTTCTATATTATTTTTTTGAAATGTCCTGGCTAGTTTATATTTACTGAAATTCTAAGCCACAGACATTGTTATATTTCTCGTTTCATGGTAGGCACACTTGTTTAATGCTTGCTTGTCCTGTTTGTTTGACGTGATGGTCAATATATTTGAACCATTGACTAGTAGTAAACTCCAGTTCATAGCTCATGTCATATCAGTTAAATGAGTAGTTTTCCTTGTTTGATGTATTAACTTATTATTACTTAGTTCAGACTGCATTTATTGCTATCGCCACCAAAGAGGGGGCTGCAAAATCATGTCTCAAGGTTGTTTTCGAATGTAGATGTCATACTCAAAAGGGAGATGTAGGTGATAGATGGAGAAGCAAATTGAGGACTGCTATCAAGTCGATTGTCAACTGAAATGCCGATTTTTATTTCCCTTGAGTTGATAATATGTAATAATTTTAAGTAGTTTGAATTTGATGTAATATCTAGATTAATCGCATAGGCCGTGTAGGCATTTAGTTGACGCCATCCACACATAGCGGTAGGCGATACCATACCTGCGCTAGCCAGGTTGATTAGGGTCCAGGCGCTTTGTTATTTGCTCCTCTTATATTGGGACGACGATGAGCAGTAAATGATGCTCGCAAGTTGTACACCTTTTGGGAATGGGCTCCTGAAATGCTAAAACTATAAAAGACCGTAAAAGTAATAGGCTAACCCACAGGCATGCTTAGTAACAGTAACTGGCCATAACAGTGGCATGCTGACACTGTGTAGAAGGCCAAAGTAGTAACGAAACAGAAAAGTAATGGGCCAGAACCTTAAAATACCAAAAACTATAACTGGCCAGAACAGTAGCAGGCCACTCCAGAAAAATCCTGGATCATAGCAGGCCAGAACAGTACAAGGCCGAATTTGCACCAGGCCAAAATAGTAGCAGGCCGAGAAACATATTAGCCAGAACAGTAACAGGACAGAATATGAGTAGGCCGTTTATGGGCCTGAACAGTAATGGTCCCAAAAGTATATGGGCCACAATGAGTCACATAAATGGGCTCATTTCAAATAGTGTAGGATTATAAAGTAAAGGCCAGAAAGTTTGTGGGCTAGCCAGATAGGCCCATTTCAAACAGTACAGGGAGAAACAGTAGCAGGCCCAATAGTTTACGAGCCGTACAAATGGGCCCATTTCAAATAGCAGTGCAGGACTATACAGTTACAGGACAGAAAGTTCACGAGCTGACCAAACAGGCCCATTTCAAATAGTACAAGGCAAAACAGTAACGTGCCCGATAGTATGCGGGCCATTCAAATGGGCCCGTTTCAAACAGTGTAGGTCGAAACAGTAATGGGCCCGAAACTTTACGGGTTGTAGCTGGCAAAAATAGTGGGCCCATTTGTAACAGTGCAGGACAAAACAGTAATAGGACATGATACTATTGGGTTCTCTTAACGGGCCAACCCACTTAATAATAATCAGGCCTTGGTTGGGCCTAGCTTCTACCACAGTTTCATTGACAGTTAACGGCGCTAACTGGCCATTAAAGATGTTCACCACGTGGCAGTTTGCATGACGTCAGCAACCAATGCGGCTGGCAAACAGATCTATGATAGAGTGACTTTTCATGGCTGAAGGGTCCGATCCGCCACAGTCGAAAAAAATTGTTGTAGATTCATTTGTGACGGGGCTTCTACGACGAAGGGCATCCATCGTAGAAGGCTTTTCAACCATGAAAAACGGCCTTCAACCATGAAAATCGTATGTTGTAAAAGGACATTTTTCTTGTAGTGGAGGTTGAACCTGACATGGTGATTTCATTTGCCCAAGCCTCGGACAATACAAGTATCACAGAGACAAAAGGAATAAGATACATCGTTTATAGTTCAACGACAAATTTTGTGGAATGCACAGGTGGTCATCATGGGCATCCAGGTCCCGCTGTTGATTTTTTTTAGGGTAAAACAGTAGGGTAAAGAACCCCACTACAATTTTTATAAATCATATAAAGTTACAAATAAGTATTTACAAGTTTCAGGCCACCTCAAAAGAGGGATAACATTCTGAGCAGCTATCTCCTGTCTAAATTATTGCTAATCCAATATTTGAGGCCCTGATAATTCTTTTTCTTAATTCTACACAGGACCCATCTTAATTCCTGAGCGACAATAGCCCTCCATTCCTCAAGGGAAGCATGATTGTTGTTGAAAATTTCATTGTTTCTGCACATCCATATGCCCCAAGATCCTAGGATAATAATTTCCATTGCAAAAGGGACTTTAAGACCTTTTTTAATACTGGCCAAAGCTTCAAAAAGATTGTGATCAGCCACTTGGACATGGGAAATTTCAGCCCAGCAAGCTTTTGCAAAAGGACAGCCCCAAAATAAGTATAGAATAGTTTCCTCACTAGTGCAGCCATGAAACACACATTCATATGAAGCCAGAGTAAATATTTTCCTTTTCAGAAGGTTCCGTGTGTTTAGCCTATCAAGGAGCAAGAGCCAGAAGAAGAACTTATGCTTTTGTTGACAGGATGACTTCCACAACCAGGAAAAATGTGGCTGTACAGGCTGATAACCAGATAATGAATAGTAAGCCTTTTGGACTGAAAAAATATTACTGCCCCAAATATAACTCCAGTTGTCTGTTTCTCCCTGCATGCCATCACTGAGTATTTGCTCAAGGCTTTGATATTCATGGTAAGCTTGCTGTGACAGAGGGAGAAAAAAGTGATCTTGCATGTTAGTTGTCTGTAAAAACTCATGGACAGAGATGTGAGGGTTTTTTGCATAAGAAACAAGATGAGGAAGCTTATGATGTAGACATCCATCATTCCACAAATCAGACCAGACAAGGGTGGATTTTCCATCACCCACCGAGCACTTTGCAATTCCTTTAAATATGTCAACCAATTTCATATGAGCTTTCCACCAAAAAGATCCCTCCAGACTTCGTCCAGGTAGTTTACCATTGCAATAATAAGTGTTCCAGACAAGGTGAACCCATGGGATATCCTTATGATTGTAAAATTTATCCAAATTCTTCAAAAGAAGTGCTGAGTTTTGAACATTAAGGTCAAGCACCCCCAATCCCCCATGGTTCTTTGGTCTACAAACTTTATTCCATGCAACAAGAGCTTGACCCCTAGCTTGAACATCAGATGTTTTCTTCCTCCACAAGCATTGTCTCATATACTTAATCAGCCGATCTTTAATAGTGACAGGAAGATCAAAACAGCTCATATAATATATGGGAAGGGAAGATAAAACAGATTTAACTAACTGCAATTTCCCCCCATAATTTAGAAAATCAGCAATCCCACACAATCTTCTCTCAACTCTCTGAACAATAGGCAGAAAATGTTCCACTACAGGCTTATTAATGCTTAAAGGCAGTCCAAGGTAGGTGAATGGCAATGAGCTAGGGAGGCATGAGAGTGTATTGGCAAAGTGCTCAAGCCTCACAGTGTCCATGTTAATTGGCATCATACTAGATTTAGAATAATTAACTTTGAGTCCAGTGGAGAGAGCAAAAGTATGAAGGAGAGCCTTGAGGCACAATAATTGCTCTGAGTCAGCCTTAAGGATTAATAAAGTGTCATCTGCATACTGCACAACAGGGAAATCAGGACAGAACACACCCTCAATGGGAAGGGAGAGAAGACCAATATTCATTGCTTTATTGAGGATGCTTTGAAGAATATCAGCAGCCAAGACGAACAGGAGAGGAGATAAAGGATCTCCTTGTCTTACACCTCTTCTGCAATAAAATTTCTTTCTAGGCACTCCATTTAACAAAACAGAGGAGGAAGCCGAACCAAAGATTAACTGAATCCAAGAAATCCATTTGTCACCAAAACCTTTGGCTTTGAGAATATTGATAATTGTTGAATGCTCAATTCTATCAAAAGCTTTTTCAAAGTCAAGCTTAAGAATTAAAATTTCTTCTTTGGACTTGTGGAATTGATCAAGGAATTCAAATGCCCAACCTAAACAGTCTTGAATAGACCTTTGTTTGAGAAAACCATACTGGTTCTTGTGGACAAGTTTAAGGATAAACTTTTGTAGTCTGTTAGCCAGAATTTTGGTTATAATCTTGAGGACACTGTTTAGCAGAGAAATAGGCCTAAAATCAGCAGGTGTCAAAGGAGCTTCAATTTTTGGAATGAGGGTGATAAAAGAGGCATTAATGCTTTCGAAGGAGGTCTGCCCCTCATAGAAATCCACAAGGAGTTGTTTCACATCCTCCTTAATCATAGGCCAACATTGTTTCATGAATTCATTGTTAAAACCATCTAGGCCAAGGGATTTATCATTAGGAAGGTCTTTAATTACATCTTCAATCTCCTCATCAGAGAAAGGTTCTTCCAAAGCATCCTTTTCCTCTTGCCTTAAGCATTCCCCTGCCAATTCACTAAGATTGAAGTACATTTCAGGCTTATCAGATGTACCCAATCTATCTTTAAAGGCTTTCCATAGAAGATCTGCTTTACCATCATGATCTTGAATCTCTTCATTAGAATCATCTTTGAGCATGGAAATGTAGTTATTCCTGAAACTTATGGTGGCTTTTGAGTGAAAGAATTTTGTGTTCTCATCACCCAGCTTGACCCATTTAATTTTTCCCCTTTGTTTCCAATAAGCATTTTGATCTTGTAAAAGAGAAATTATAAGATTCTTCAGGAGATCTCTGAGATTCCATTCTAGGATAGTAAGAGTTCTAATTTCCTCCATAGCATCTAGTAGATCAATGGTGGCATTAACATTGCAGATTTGTGATTTCAGGCAGGGAAGATTTTTTGCCCAGAGCTTCCACCCCCTTCTTACATTTTTGAATTTAGCATTAATTTTTTTGGCAGAATCATGAAAGCCAACAGGAATGCTCCAGGCATTTTGAACAATTGTTTTAAAATCCTTATGATGCATCCAATAATTTTCAAATCTGAAAACCTGAGCTTTGGGTATCATTGTGCCAATGGAGATGACACAAGGAAAATGGTCACAGGCAGGCTTGGTAAGAGGAGCAACAAAAGTTGAAGGAAAGCTCTGAGTCTAGGAAGCAGAAGTAAAGAACCAGTCCAGCCTTTCCAAAAGGGGTTCTTTTTGCATGTTACTTCAAGTGAACTTTCTACCTTTAAGGGGTAATTCTATGAGACCCAAATTATTAATGGCTTCATTGAAAAGAAGCATACCATTCACATCCCCACCCTATCTATTTCTATCAGAATGCTTTCTACAAAAATTGAAGTCACCCACAATGAGCCAATCCATATCATCAGGCATATCAATATTTCCAAACCAATCTAAAAAATCTGCCTTTTTTCAGGTAAGCATGGCCCATAAATATTGGTGAGGATCCAGATTTCATTGGACAAGAGAGACGTCAAGGTGATGGAGATGGAGAACTCATTGTGAAAGGAAAGGTGCCCAGAAAACAGAGAACTATTCCAAATGGTGATCAAACCCCAGAGCCTCCCCTGGAGGGAAGAAATTCAAAATTGGTAAATTTGGGGGGGGGGGGAGAATTTTCTTATATAAGAGATGTCAAAATCATCCCTCTTAGTTTCTTGGAGGCAAATAATATCACAGCCAGACTCATCTATTTTATTTCTGAGAGCAACCCATTTTTTCAAAGTTAATTCCCCTGATGTTCCAGTTCAAAATCTTCCAAATTCTTTTGTTATCCATTAAGAAACCAGATGTATGTTGAATGATGAGGTGATACAAGTAATGTAACCACCCAATTGAGAAGACTACAGCCACATAGACAAAAGGCAATCCATATCATAACCCCACTAACAGATTCAACATTAAGTAACAAACATATCAAAAGACCACTAGAGCATGCTTCAGAACAGCGAGCCAACAAGGCTCCAGCAAAATACATAGTTTGATACATTAAAACACTTAAGTGGAGGGTTTATTCTTGGCTTGCTAACCACATGTACCAGCAGCCCCAGATTTCTTCTTGCCTCCAATGCTCAAGCTTGATGAGCCAGTTCCTTTGATGATGCCTTTTGGAGGAGCCTTTACTGCCACTTCAGTGGCCTTCCCTTTCTTGAGCAACCTCTTCTCCAGGTCACCATCCTTTACCTTGCAGAAAGAGGCAGCAAGATTTTTAACCACTTTAGGATTCAAGCAAGGTGGAACAGCATTGCAAACCAGGCAATCATCAATTTAGCAGTTTAAGTGGCTTTTAAAACCCCCATTTAGTTCAACAATTCTAGGGCTTCTTCTCACCTCAGTGTCAACTAGAGGCTTCTTGCCCTTTCTCTTTCTGGAAGGGGTGGAGGGAGAGCAGGAAGATTGCTTAGCTTCAATGCCCAGACAAGGAGGAGCCATCTGAGAAATGCTTTCATTAGGGATGATGAAAGAAATGGAGTTCTCTTCAGAATAGGTTCTTTAATAATTTCCCATAAAGGAGAGGTAAGAAAGCTCTTGACCCAACTAAACTTCTCAGGAGTAGCAAGCATGAGAGTAATAAAATTAAACCAACTTACAGGAATATCACACATGAGAGAGCCATTTGAAGAAGAGTTCTTCTGAATATGAGGAGCAAAATAACTTTCCCAGAGCTCCAGGCCTTGTTGGGAAAAACCATGTTTTGCAGCATGCACATCAGGTATTGACACAAAAGTTCTCACCATTCCCACCTGGAGATGTGCTTCATTAGGGGAAAGGAGGTGCTGATCCTCCAACATCCAATCCTCATTTTCAGCAGCCACAGCACCTGTATCCATGGGGCTCTCCACCCTCCCCTCATCATCAGAGTTTACATCATCATCAACCAAATAGTTCTGCAAAATGTTCTGAAGGCCCTCACCAATACCAAGACCTTGAGGTCCAGCAACCACTTCCTGACCCTCAGCAACCACAGGATCAGCATTTACAGACTCATCATCATCAGACTCCTAGTCATTAACAAGGATGGCACCTGTAACTCCACTGTTAACATCCTGTGGGGGAAGATTATGGTTATCCACTGGCATGTCTTCACCAGGAGCAAATACAGGGCCTTGAACAGGAGCAGCAGCAGCTCCCCAGGGGCCCCAACCTTCATTATTGTCACCTTCAGGAGCAGGATCCTGCACAGGGGCCAACCACTGACCCCAACCACCCCCAGGAGCAGGTGGGGGAGGGGGAGGAGGGGGGATCTGGGGCCCAAAGACAGGTGCAGGATGTGGGTCCTCATTGTCATCTGGAAGTGGGTCCTCATCAGGTGCCCCCCCCCCCAAGCAGGTCACTTTGCAACACTTCAACAGAAAAATTCCAGGATTCAGACTCCACCAAGTCGCCAATAGTAAACCTTACACTCTTGGGGATATCAACCAGATCAGTAACACGTATCTTTGCAAGAATCTTTCCTTTTTGATCCTGGTCCCTCTCCCATAAAAGGACCTTCCCAATATCAGCAAAAACCGCATTCAGATCCTCAGTATGCCAGTGTTCCAAGGGAGGACCAACTAGCATCACCCAACATTCATTGTTGAATTGAGCCCTCCTCCAATTTTCCCCCTCATTATGCTTAACAAAAGAAACATGCACATCTTGAAACGGAATGGGGCTAGCCGCAATGTGCCTGTTCCTGTCACTGACATGGTGAAATTGCACATATGCAGCCCCAAATGGACATGCATGGACATCCCGAAAGTGAACACGAGCCTCATTGTTGAGGAAATCGACCAGAACATCACGAATATTCAAGAAAGGGACTGGACCAGGGGGAGGGGATTAATGGTAGCGATATCATACTATTCATGAGTCCTCGACCTCCGCGGCACCACCACCCTTTTGACACGATTCCGTCCAGCCACTTGCAAAACTTGGAAGCCATTCGGCAAGAAAGGAGCAGGATCAATCGGAATGTTCGCCATTTCGACAGTCTTCACCGGCGACGAGCAAGGGAGGGATGGGGTTTCTGCAGACGGGGGAGTTGAGGAGATAGGGAAAACAGCAGTTGTTTTTTGCAAAGAAATGGTGAACTCGTGAAAACTGTTGTGAACGATGGGCCGAGAATGAGGATTCTTCTGGGCCTTGAACCACCCCTTGTAAGAATTGTCGGGCCACAAGCATTTTGGGAAGGAAGGGAATTTCAAAAAAGGAATGAGACCAGGTAGTTTAAAAGCCGCGCGATTGGCGCCTCCTGATGACCCGACCGGCGTTACTACTGATTTAACACCGCCATCATCGAGAACCTGCGCATAGGATCTATCTTGAATGCTTGGTTTGAAATCGCACTTATTATGTTCAGCAGGAGCAGGCGATGAAACCGCAACAGGATTCGGAAATTTGAGCCGATAGAAAACAGAAACACCTTTATTGCTAGGCTTCAACGAAGGAGATTTTTTGGAACTTTTCTTTTTGTACGTGACAACTTTCCAATCTCCTGAAGATTCTTTGTAGAATTCCTTTTCTTCAAAAATCCAATTTGGGCCCCCATTACCCCAAAGGTTGACGTGAATCACAAACGACTTGCATGAAAACTTTGAAATATTGTAGATTTCAAAACCCACTGCCCTTGAATCAACCGAGAAACGAAAAGTTCTATCTTGCAGAAATTTCACTTGGAATTTAGAAGCCTGACCACCAAAACAAGCTTGGAGTGCAAGACTAACCGTATGGAAATCCAACTTAAAATTTGCTCTTCCAAAAGAACAAACCAGGTAGAAAGGTCTCTTTCTGAAGCCACCAAGGAAATTAACTTGATGCCTGAATTTATCAAAAATCTTCTTCTCAAAATCCTGCCCTAATGAAAAATCCAGGGCAGGTCGACTCAAAGATTCATCCTTGATAGTGCACTCCAAAGGAAGGTCCTCGGTGAAATCCAGTGTTTTTGGCACAATCTTCTCAATATTGAGGGAAAATTTCTTAACCAAAGGGCTGGGCAAAATCTGTGCGCCAACTACAACCCTCTTCACTTGAAGATCAATAGAAATACCCGAGGCCACAACCTCACCTTGAATCAAGTATCTAGCATCAATAACCACCTCATTGTGGTTGAGGAGAACCAGCCTTTTTGAACTAGGGAAAAGCATCAAAAAACCTTTAGAAGGCTCAAGATCATCAGCCGGCAAAGAGGAGCAAAGGGCATGCCATTTAAAACCAGTGTCCCCATCTGTTCCAGAGATGGTAGGAGATCTACTAAGAAAACCAGATGAAGAATCCAGAGAATCATTAACACGAGAGAGATGAGAGGGGAACCTCAAAACAGATCCAATAGAGATCTTCTCCCCATTTTCTAGGCATCTGCCCTCAAGAGGAGAGCCTTTGGCATTGAGAAGAACCAACCAAGAATCGGCCGAGAGAGCGAGAGAACCTTCAAGAAACTTACCCCTCGTGGTCACACCTGAGTAGGTGATCTTCCAACAACCTCCTGAGGAATCCATGTAGAGCTTTTGCCGGTGAGATGCCGGCGAAAGCCGGAGGCCGACCAACGGTCACCTCAGAGGAGCCTCATGCCTCGGAAATCGTGCGGGGTGCGGGGTAAATCGTGCAAGTCGTTTGTGATTCACTGGAGCAACTTGGCGGATCGTCCCGCTGTTAATCATTGGTCAGAGAGGAGTCTTGACCATATCTGAAGTGTTCTTGAACTGTTGGGTAGCATGCTTAAGGGCTTTATGAAGCTTAGAGTTCGTTAATGGATTATTCGGAATCACTAAAGAAATAAGAAGAGAGTAACCAAAAATGTTCTAGAGATATCCGAAGGTGTTCAGAGAAAGAATAGAGGAAAAGGGACCGAAAGGAGTTTCAAATAAATGATGATTTAAATATATATATTTATTATATGTTAATTATGAATTAATATATTCTAAATAAATATTTGAATAAAATTTTTATAAAGGTATCTTTCTTATTAGGCAAAAAACCCGGAGGGATTTTACCTAAAAAGTAACGGATGAAAAAAGGCAAAAAAAAGGCAAAAATAAAACAGCAAAGGGCTAGTTTGACCATCCCAAGTGGGCGGCAAGTACTGTGGGCCGCGTGGGGGGGCTACTTGGCTGGCTCGCGGGCCGCACCATGGACCACCCAGCCATAGCCGATGCCGCCTCCTCCTCACCTAGGCGCTGGCGTGCACACAGACGGACTGGCCCACCCGGGTTGGCTCTCGCTTCTGCCTTGGCCGCTCACTGCCGGGCCACGGGGGTGGGCAGGCCAGCCCACCTAGCCACCGCCTTACCTGTTGCTGATGTTGCTTGGGCCACGCGAGTGGGCAGGCGTCCCACCCAGCTGGGCACGGGAATTTCCCCCTTTTCCAGTTTTTTAGTCCCACATGGGGTCGCCTAAGGTGGAGAGAGCCCTCCCTCCGCTTATATAAAGAAGTGCCCGTAGGAGGATTAAATCACACCAGAAACTATAGAAAAGGCCTATGTAGCCTATCTATTCTCTCTCTTGTGATCGTGGCCCCCTTGTTAGGGCTATGCGAGCGAGGAGTTCTTCACCGTGGAGCGTCGTTGTGCTGCGGGATTTGGAGCCGGGAGATCTACTTCCACAATCTCGTCTAGATTGGGGAGAAGCGGGAGTCGTCGTCAAGCATCATACGTGTGTGACTCCCTCTGGCGGCGTCGTGCTTTCGGCGCTAGGAGTTTTGGGGGCCGTTGGACTTCGTGACCTCGAGGTTAGATCATCTTCTTCAACCATGTTCCTTGCGGTACATTAACCGCGTCGATCTTCAAAGGTATGAATATCGTATCCCCTCACGTTACTGCATTACTAGTAGATAGATCCTGGCATTAGGGTTTCGATCTTAGGAATTTTTTTGTTATCTGCCCTCGAACCCCAACAAATCCAATACCAACTCTAATTAGATAAACTTACATGTTCAACTATGAAGTAGTTGAATTAAACCTTGTTAGCAACTCATTAGTATCTATATAGAGTTATACTTGGTTAAACCACTAGCATTAATATCATGCCCACATAATCATCAAGTCATCATACCATTTTATCCATGTGCTTTACCAAATAACTTTGCAAGTTGTAAAATAACATAAAATTAAGTTAGTACTAATAAACTATTAAGAAATAATTATTACCAACTAAAACCAACCATGCATTATATTGGTGTTATATGATCTTGAGTCATGTGTGATGTAGATAAATTATTAAGCATTACTTTATGTGTGAAGTAAACATGAACTTAAACCAAATATATAATAAACCACTCAAACTAAAAGCAAACCAAACACGTAGATGAAACCAACGAGGGTCAGTTTAGGGGTAGAACAATGACATATCATACTTTATGCTGAATATCATATTTACAATTCTTTAAACATTAGTCCTTACCAGATCAATGATGCTACTCTTCAAATCTGGATCTTTCGATGACTAGAAGGAATGTTGATTGCATATTCTTGCAATCAGGAGGCAAATTCACTCTTGCATAAATCTTACAAGACCAATCTTGCATACTGTTTGCAAGTGTATGCTTGAATGTCCTTTGAATTACTTTCCAAAAACTACTTTTCAAAAGTATTGCATTATCACCTGCATGCAAATGCAAAATACTGTCTTCATAATGAATATGGAGTTTGGGTTACTGGACCTAGGTGGTCGGATAATCTATTGAGATGGTCGATGGAAACCATGATGGGAAAAGATATCGTTGGATTGAGAAATAAAACCTAGGATTAAACAACAACTATAGTCAGTCATTCCAAGGCGTGCAATTGAACTGTGGTCATTGACTAAGTTCTTTGCAATAACTGGATTGCAGGGTAGATAAAGCTAGTGATTAGCAAATATTTAGACTGGGCATCAGACCACGGATGTCTGGATGGGAACTTGTTGATGTATGTGAACTACATACATGAACTTTATAGTTTATTGACACCTATTCCTACATATTTATAACTTATACGATGTTATATTCACGTTTTACATTGATTTATGGGGATTTACCAATGATCCCCTTTGTTTGGTTTATAGCTCTAGAGGACAGGAAAAACTTGTTTTGTGTATTTTTAAGTTTCAAGGACCTAAATAAAGTCAAATGGACCTAGGATTTTTCGAGAAGTATTTTTCACGAAGAGGAGAAACCGGAGCACAAGAACCACGAGAGGGGAGGCACGAGGCCAAACGACGCCTAGTGGCATGGCCCACCTTGCTAGCCGCGCCACCACTCCTCATTCCCTCCTCGAGCCTCCGCAGACGTCCATCTTGAGCCCTGGATCAAAGTCGTGACCTAAGAACACCTATAAGAATACCCCCAGGATGATTTCGAAGGAGGCGGTGTAGAAACACAGAAACACTGAAATAGAGATAGAACCAGTGAAGATTGGAGGGAGAAATTTCACCAAAACCGCCTCCTGTGGGATCTATACCTTCTCCAACATTTCCGGCTTCATCGCCATGATGAAGAGGGAGTAGTAGTACACCTATGGACTATGCGTTTTGTGGCAGTATATTGATCTATTTCTCTCTGATATGTATCATTATTCTAGTACCATATGATCTCCCCAACATGATTATGGTCATCTATGTAATTCCTATGTGGCGGATCTTTATTCTATGAGTTAATATTTGAGATATGATCTATATTACGAGTGAGATGTATTAGTCTATGCATATTATGTACCCCGTTATTTATTACTTGTTATGATCCAACTTGCATGAGAGGGCATGTGTGGGGGAACATGTGTATTAGATGGAGTAACACGATGGTGGTGATTGGACAGTGATAAAAAATTCAAGATCTACTATGGTTTTTACCTTTATTTTGTTACATCACTAGGGATAAAGTGAATGCATGTGTTATTATCATCCAGTGACAACCCATATGATCTTGTTTGTTTAAGGTAGCATATTGTCATTTAAACATCATGTCAAAGTACCTAAGGCTATACTCTGTTTGTTCTTAGTTCTAGATTGCTTGGAGTATCTCTTTCTAGAGGAGTATACGTGAGATGTGTTGCATCATCTTTATGATAGGACGGTATGCCCATATAAATGCTTATCATACACATAATGAAGTTACTTAACAATATACTATTTCTCATTTATTGTTTTATGCCACCACACTTTATGAGAGAATTGACAACTGAATCCATGAAACCCCGCTCAATCTTTTATTATAAGAAACACAATCTTTATTACTTTCATTGATTTTGTACTTGTTGCACCAATTAAATCTGAAAACAACAAAACGACTTTTAATATCAGCAAACACAAAAAAATCCAAAATACCTTTACCTTATTGTTTTTATTTTCTTGTCTAGTTATAGATTGATTTTACTTTTATCTATTTATACTTTATTTCAGTTTTAATAATATGAAACCTTGTGCTTGACAACCACATGGTGGAGTTGGGGACACAAGGAAACTACTTTATTTTGTAGGTTTCTTGAAGAAGAAAACAAAAGAAGTCTCTAAGCGAATTCCCCAGGCGTTAGATATAAACCCACGAGTCATCCTTGTGGGGAAAAGACGCTTCCTGCAACACTCTGCACTTGGAGTCCCAACGAGTTGGTACACACGGAGTCGTTGCCATCACTTGTGTGCATACAATTCCCGGTTGTGTAACAAGGCTAAAGATGTTTGTGGGTAAAGTAGCGCACTTCTCTAGAGTGTATAAAATGTTTCATGGTAATCCCTATCCTAGGAAAGGATTACGAACGTAGCATTGAAAGGAAATCTATAACGTTCTAGCAACCTGTGAAATTTGATGGACATAGTTTTCTAAAGTAAAACTTACCTTTTCTAAAAACCCAATTTAAAAAACTAGCATAGGTCTTGGATCTCCGATCCACGGTAGCAGAGATAGTGCATCAAACTACCACATAGTAAAACTTGATGAGTATGATCATACTTAATCTATCTTCTCAAACCCTGCTTAGGTTATGGAGTCAATTACCGGACTGCAATAGTGGAACTTAAAGATGGGAGGAGTCGTATACGTGAATACTGGAGTTAGTCCATTAGAGTTAGATCGTCAGATACCATAGTCAGTACTAGCGTAGATAGAACTAAATCTAAACAGAAAAGAAATCCCAACAATATACACCATGCCATTAGAACATTGCTAATGAAGTGATAGTCAGCCATTAGTTATTGAGATAGACTTAGAGGTAAATCTGGTGCTAGACTAGACTACAAATTGCTTCTTCTGGATATTGAATTGAATAGGAACATTCCTAATGAACATCATTGTGTCATGGAAGTTCTGAGGATCTTCTATGAAGATATATGATATGAATATATAGTCAAGCCTTGGACCTGCGATGTTTTTGTTGTACTACTATGTTGGGTTTAATGTTCGTGGAACGGTGTTCCATGAGTGTTATGCCAACGACTTGCACACTACAACATGTAGTGGTGTGTTGGTTCACTGTGGGGGGTGAGATGAATCCGGAGCTCAGCCTACCGTCGTCGTCACGCGTAGCATGGAGCTGAACCAACCTTGAAGCATACTACAAGTCATTGTCACCAGCAAATATGTACTAACCTCGGTTGTTCTTCGCATCCTTGTCTCATAAGAGTCGAGCTGAACTCTCCATCAGTTGAGAGCATAGAGACACTAGACATGAAGACTCTAGTTGTGTCAAGTCTCTATAGGTTGTTTATTACATGTTGCGCTGCCGCTTCAGTCCACCATACCTATGTAGGCGAGAGCCGCCGAATTCTAAGCCTCGCCATGTACTGGCCTCAGTACTGGCCGCTCTCTTTTTCCTTTTCCCTTTGTCGGCACCCATTTTGTTTGCACAGTTTTAGGATCGATGTCATTAGGAGGGTTACCCTTACGGATTGGCCTGGGAAGGGTTATGGACGCCATTGGTTATTCTTCAGGGCTCTTAGCCCAATTTACATCTTGTCCATACTCAGATACTTTATCGTTTTCAAGGTGATTTGGATCATTGTACTATATATCTGTATTCTTGACTTTTTGAGTCATTGCTATATATATATATATATATATATATATATATTTATTTATTTATTTTGTGGGTTCCATCGTGGACTAATGTGTAATGGTATTACTTCCTTTTCCAATCGCTCGAAAGTGCCTCGTGGGCACCTTTGAATCGTTTCTATGCGGGTTTGGCGGGAATCGCTCAAACTTGCATAGGGCCGATCAGAGGGTGTTACATCCCCTCACCTATAAAAGGAACCCCCTCCCTCCATCTCACTCACACCTCATGAAGGATCTCTCCCTCTCTAGAATGTTCCCCATTGCCTCGGACTAGCGAGGTACATGTTCCCGGTGGCTTTTTCTAGAAGGATTTGATTCTTCCGCTGCTTTGCTGGAGCGAGAACTCAGAGGTTGTCGGGGTACCGGACGTGTGTGCGATCACGGATGCACCACTGCTTTGTAGTGTTGGACTTGCTGGTGTTGGACGTGCTAGACTTCATTGCGATCTTGAGATCAGCAAGTGAACGACTACATCATCCACGAGAACCAATCTCGTAATGCTTTGTCGGTCTTCGAGGGTAAGTTCTTTATGGATGTATATCCACCCATTGCTTGTATCTAGATAGATATATCTTGGTGCTTAGTTGTTCATATCGTAGGAAATTTTTTGTTTTCTATGATACGAACCCAACAGTTTCACCACTGGATGTATGCCCTAATAGATTCTATGGGTTTCTGCTTACATGCCCGCAACTCCTCGATAGATGCGGGTCACTTGAATGTGGACTTGAAATTTCGGATGAATTTATCCTCTAGATCGCTCCATCTACTGATGGATTCTGCGGGTAATTTCCTGAGCCACGAATGTGTCACACCGCTTAAATTTAATTGGAGGCTTTGCATCACAATGGCCTTCGAACCACCCTGAAGTTTGACGGTTTGCAAATAATCAGCTAGCCATGCCTCGGGTTCCTAGAGTCTGTCATATTTTTGGCGGTCGTGAGGTAGCTTGAAATCCTTGGGTACCAGAGTCTTGCGAACCCGATAAGTAAAGCAGTTGGCGCCACAAGGTTCACGCTCGTCATCACTTTCTCTATCAGAATATGTTCGGCTACTGCGTTCCTCCCTGGATCTATTGACCATGTGTGATGTTGTTTCTGGCTTCGTCCCCACGCGAGGAATGTGTGAATCGCACGTGGTGAGGGGAGCTGAATTGTCGGGTGTTCCCCGTGTGCTGAGGGATGCTACGATGGCATGGTGATTTTTCAGTTCGCGCATGATTTCTTGTTCTCCTTGTGCAAGAGTTTCTTCTACCATACCCAATCCCATGAGGGCGGAGTGGTGGATGGCTGCCCGCAGATCATCGGCTGCTGGTTGAGTTGTCAGGAGGTAGGTTTGGGCGGCAACAAGGGCGGCCTCTACTTTTTTGCTTTAGTGTTACCCGCAGAATCTACTAACATAAATGACAGATCTAAGTCTCTGGACAACTCATGCCTTTCGGCCTCTGGGATGTGCTGCAGCCGTGAAGTGCCTCTCCTAGGCTATGGTCCTCCAGTGACACTGCCAAAATTTTGGGTGGAGCTAAGTTGTGCCCAGTGGAGGATGGATTCATTGGCCAGCCTTTTCATTTCATCTAGAGACCTTTATAGTCAAAGTAAATCCCTTCTCTTGTAGTGCAGAAAATATTGGCAAGCCATTAGTTCCTCCCTTGTAGCATCTGTTGTCATGCGCACTGCCCTCGATATAGCATCCCGGACCTTCTGCCAGTTTTCTAGGGGTAGGCGAAGTGCGCTCACCATTGTATTCTCTATCTCTTCATGCAACGCGACGGTCCCCTCGGGTGGGTCTTGCCTGTTCTCACAATGTCTTGTGGCATCATCTGACAAAATATCAACAGAGTTAATGATTGGGTTACTGTTGGAGTCCATGGGTGTTGAAGTGTCTCCTTCTTATAGGATCACGCACAGTTGGTGGTGCATGAGGTACGTTTGGTTGTCATCATTGTTGTAACCATAAGAGACGTGGATTTGTGAACCATCAAAGTCCCAGGGATCTTGCTCTGGATATGATTCCCCTTTCCTGATTCTAGAGTCTACGCTTTCCTCAGCTTCGTTAGGAACTTTGCTTGATGGACTGGGGTTGCGCTGCAGCATTGACTGCGATTTTGAACCGAAATAGAGGCCATCGTAATGATTAGCCAAATCTTCCAAATCTATAGAGTTTCCACGTGTTTCTTCGACGTTTATCGGATTAGATGCAACTTCTCCAATTGAGCCGATGGATGACGCTAGTGTCGTCGTAGGATATGTAGGTGTAGCTGATGGGTCCAAATAGACCGGAGTCAAAAGGCAAAGATTCTCGGGTGCCCCCATGTGAAAGTGGAAACTTCTGATCACGAGATCGGTCTCCTGGTCAAAATCGATGGCAGCCGACAAAGGGGTGGGCGGGAACGTATTGGTGAGATCATAATGGACCTCACTAACTTGTATTGTCGGGTTGCTGCTTGGTGAAGGGAAAACCGTCGAATCCATTATTCCAACGCTCAGAGTTCCCAAAGACGGCGCCATTTGACCAGGGGTGACCACATAAATGCCATTGCTACGGGCTTAGGGTTTCATGGAAAAGAGAGCGTTGGGGATTTTTTTCGGCTGATCAGACAAACAAGGAAGTCGATGTAGTCTGATTATGGAGAAAGCTCGGTTACAAGGTCGCTAATTCGCTAGATTTGATCTAGCTTATGGCGGATTGCTGGAAAACTAAGGTGCTCCTCTCCGTTGGCTCCTCCCATCCCTTATATGAGAGGCTGGGTCCTGGATCCATAGCCGGGGAGGTTGCAAGTTTATGATTACAATGCAAACTCTATGTTGGTTCATGACTATCCCTTGATCGGTAAGGCAAGTCTTTATTCGTTTGGTGCCTCTTGGACTCCGTTAGGCCTTTGTGGGCCATAAGCTTTTATGCACCTAGGGTAACTAATCATAAGGACCCCATAGGTCATACCCATGTCAAACATGGTCAAGTCATGAAGTTCATCATTACAATGATTGGAAACATAGTAACCAATTCCTTAGAGCATGAGACCATATTAAATCACTATCACCCGAGAGTGCCTTGTTAGCATCAAACGTCACTCAATAGAATGGTGATGATAAAGTTGTATTCAAGTATTCATAGGGGCATGTTGATCCGTATGTGTCAAGAGTGGGATTTGTTCTTCCACGTGCCGAGGAGATACTCTGGGCCCACTCAGAGACATGACATCAATAAAGCTGCAGCGTGTGAGGGGTGGCATAGCTTGGAACGAGTAAAGTTGCACTTGTCGGTAACGAGATTGAACCAGCCATGATGATGTTGTTGATCAAGTCTCAAACAAGTTAAATATCATATTAACAAAGGGAATATGGCTCTATTAACAAAGGTAATATGGCTATATGTTTAATGGTTCAATGACAAAGATTCTCATGGAATGTACAGGGGTCATTACGGGCATCCAGGTCCCGACCATGATCATTGGTCCAATAGGGATCTTGACCATGTCTAGAGTGTTCCTAAACCGTAGGGTAGCACAATTAAGGGTTTGACAACGCTCGGAGATCATTTGGGTATCATAGGAATCACCAAAGAAAAGAGAAAGGGAAACCAGAAGGGTTCTGGGAAAGTCCGGCGGATGTCCGGAGTTGTCCGGAAGGAGTTTCGATACAAAGATAATTAAATAATATGTAAATATATGTTAATTATTGAATTATACACTTATTTATATTTATTTAATGATTTAAATATGATTTAATGGGCAGCCCATGCCTAATGGGCCAATTCCCTAGGGGAAAAGGCCCAAAAGGGAGGGTCGTGCCCTAGGAAGGGCCAAATGAGGGCCGGTGGTCCTAGTGGGCTTATTCCCCACATGGGTCCCATGGTGGGGATGGCCGGAGCCACCTCCTCCCACCTCCTCTTTTGATCAGTCCCAACCCGGGACTTTGAGGGAGGTGGTGCCCTTCCCTCCCCCTATATAAAGGAGGGCAAATGGAGGGATTTAAACACACTATTTAATCCCAAGCTTTGAGGCTTCCCCCGGTGCCCTCTCTCTCTCTCTCTCTCTCTCTCTCTCTCTCTCTCTCTCTCTCTTTACCACGGCCCCATTGTAAGGGTTGTGCGAATGAGGGAGTTATTCACCACGGAGCACCATCGCGCTGCGGGGATTCCAGACCTAGGAGATCTACTTCTGCAACCTGTGCTGGGTCAGGGACCGGGAGTCGTCATCAAGCATCGTATGTGTATGAACCCTATGAGGCGCCTCACTTGTAGTGCTCGATTAATTTTAGCCATCAGATTCATTGGAGCTTGTTGGACTAATGTCACTGGGGTACCTCATCCCACCGAGGCACCGGGCCCACTAGACGCGCTCCCTATGGGCCTCGCGAGGAGCGTGACCATCAGGGAGGCAGAAGAATTATATGGAGCGCCGGCAGGCAGCAAGGTCGACCTTGTCATGAGCCGAAGACCCGTGAGCCAAGGCCTCCTGAGGGGGTACATCCGTGATCTGGGGCACATCGCGCTAGACGACGCACCAACGGGAAGTCCACGCGAAGACTGGTCTGCCCTGGGAAAGCGAGGCGCTTCCCACTATTATTTATGCAAGGGTGGAAGGGGTGACGCTAGGATATGGTAGCGCCTGACATACCACTTTGGTGCAAAGAGGCCAGGATGGTGCAGCGGGACAGCGGGACGACCGTCCACTGCGCCAGCGCTATAGCTGGTCGGTGGCCATAAGAAGACAAGGCACGCCAAAACCTCCCGGGCGGGAATGTGGTAGCCCTTTCCGCCTAATTTTGGGGGTAAGAGGCCCGTCACCACCCTATATAAGGATCCCTTCTCCTACATTAGAGCAGGTCGATCCCCAATGATCTAAAAACCCTTGACTTGCATACACTATTGTACCCTCGCGAACCAAGCGAGCAATACAACAAAGCAGGACTGGGGGCTTTACCTCCTCACGAGGGTCCCGAACCTGGGTAAAAAAACCTTGTGTCACCTCTCTCTTGTGTGCTTGCTCCGTCGTCGCCACCATCGCTAAGAATCCTTGGAACTACGTGTTCCGCCCCCTCTCAAAACAAGGGATCGTTGTACCCTAGTTTCCTTTGCGGGACAAATCTTCGACATTTGGCGCGCCAGTTGGGGGATGAGGTGCATGAAGGGACTTCGGACGATGTCACCAAAATGGCCGCTCATAGAAAGCCTCGCGACACCCGCTCCCGGCGGGAGCAAGCGAAAAGGCTCGGGGGCTCGTGCCACGCTGCCCCACGCCCTCGTCCCGCTCTGGAGCCAGCGACAGTTTCCCGCCACGACCCTTCATGGGGGCACGGGGAAAACTCCTCTTCGAGTACCTTTCTAACCCAGGTGCGTCGAGCCCTACTCACCCCAGAGACGGCTTGTCTCATGGGGAAGGAGCTTCTCTGCTACTCGCTTGCCGAGGACGTGCGGGAGGAGTGGCAGGCCCGCTTTGTGGCCCTGATGGACGTTGCCTGGAACAGCCCTGTAACGATTGAAGCACGGCCGGGTGACATAGCTCACGGCGCGCCCCCGCCACCCCCTCTCCATGACGGGATTGGGGGATCAGGGGGCGCAGATCTGCCAGCTCCGACGTACCCTGGGCAGATCCAAAGCCGGATCGAGGTCGTCCGTTCGATGAAGGATGCGCGGGTAACCTTGGCAAGGCGTTGAGGCCACAAGGCCCGGATTCTCCAAGCCATCTTGACTGCAGGGCTCCAAAACAGGGCGGCCCTCGCCAGCAGCATGAAGACCCTCAGCTCTAGTTTCCCTGCCCTCGCCGAGCACCTCCGCAGGGTGGTGTGGCCCCTAAAGTTCAAGCCAGAGATGCCACCACGCTACAATGGCACCACCAACCCCACGGAGTTCCTACAGCTCTGCACCACGGGTGTCGAGGCAGCGGGAGGAGACGACCGCATCCTCGCCAACTGGTTCCCCATGGGCCTCGGGGGGAGACATGCACTTGGCTGCTGAACCTCCCTAAAGGATCCATAGGCTCGTGGACCGAGCTCTGCAGTCTCTTCATTGCCAAGTTCGCAGACACGGACAGGCCAGTATGCACCTGCGAGGACCTCATAAAGGTGCGGCAGGGCCCCGGCGAGACCCTGCCCAAATATCTATAGTGCTTTGACCAAAGCCTAGTCAGAGTCAGCGAGGCCACCGACGCAGAGGTCATCACGGCTTTCTCTAAAGGGGTCACCGACGCTCGGGTGCTCGACAACATTGTCCACCATGGAGAGAACCTTTCAACGGTTGCCAAGCTCTTCGTGGTGGTGGATCATTGTGCCAAGGCCGAATCTAGAAACCTGTTTGTCCGTGGAGAGGATGTGACGATGGACCCAACCATGGAGCCGGGAGGAGGCAATGGCCGACGAGCAGGGAAGGCCTCTAAGAGGCGTCCCCTAAGGAAGGGAGGGAGCGACGCGGCTGATCGGTACCCATACTGCATCTTCCATAAAAGGCAAGGCCACGACACTAGAGAGTGTGTCAAGATTATGGAGGTAAGAGAGGAGTACGACATCAAGAGAAGGAGAGAACAAAGAAACAAGCATAGCAGGGCCCAGTGTCCTAGTGCCCCGGACCCGTAGCTCACGCGAGGGACCCAGAGGCTAGCAAGGGTTGCGGTAGCAACATCGGTGAGCCAGCCGCGCAGAAGAGCTCATGGACCAGGGACGTCCCCGCGCCCCCGAGGTCGCGCAAGCCACGATTAAGCCCTCCCAAGGTGACTCACAGTCCCCACTCTTTTCTGTCGGGCGGCGTTTTTCACTCCCTCGAGGGCAAGGTCTTGAGAAAGGGAACCACCCCAGTTGTCGACTATTTTTGTCCGCTTTTCTTGCAAATTGATTCGTTCCGCTGGATATTCCTTTCTTCCCATGTGCTTGCTATGTTCTCATGTATCTACCATACGAGCGGGGGCTAGGACGATGCCCATCACCGGACCGCCCCCATCAACGCCGGGGATCTAAAGTGTCGAGCTTTGAACTTGCGGACTAGCTCCAGCAGTAAGTCACCTCACCCATGGTTCCCGGTGCTTGAGACCCTCACATGGTGTATAAACGAAACAGGTCAAATCTAGAGACGCGACCTAGCCAGGCACATTCGCCCTCGGTCAGGACAGCCAGAACGTGTGATACCTACGATCCCCCCTCAGGAGGATCACGGGTAAACGGGCCCCATGGTACTCTTCTCGAGAAGCCTACGGGGTGGCTCGTGAGGCACTTCCCCCGGCATCCCAAATCTTCAGAACCTAAATCGTCAAGCCCTGAACTTACCGCCCTTTCCTTGGCCGCAAGTTACCTCACCCATGGTTCCTGACAGATCATGAGGCACTGCTCCTTCACGGCCCAAATCTCCAGGACCTAAAGCATCGAGCTCTGATCTTAGATCCCGTTCCTCGGCCGCAAGTTACCTCACCCATGGTTCTTGGCGGATCGTGAGGCAATTCCCTCCGGCATCCAAAATCTTCAGGACCTAAAGTGTCGAGCTATGAACTTACGGCACGTTCCTTGGATGCAAGTTTCCTCACCCATGGTTCATGATGGCTCATTAGGCACTTATCCTCCCCTGCACAAGCTCTCTAGGACCTAAAGTGTCAATCTCTAAACTTATGGTCCAATTGCGGCCATAAGTTACCTCACCCATGGTTCCTAGCCTTTAAAAATCAAAAAATCTCAGGCCAGTCGCTGGCCTCCTTCACGAAATATTGGAAGTTGCCCTACGGTCTTCTCCTTGAGAGTCTTACGGGGCATCTCGCGAGGCATTACCTCTCCAGCATCCGGGAATTTGCGGGACTAGAAACCTTCGAGCTTTGAACTTACCACCCGACGGAGGCAGTAAGTAACCACGCCTATGGTTCCTGACGCTCAGCTCTACTGCACAATAATGTTGTAGGTCGGCACGGTGTTCTCTTATAGAGGCTTAAGGGAATGGCAAAATCCTCGAAGGAAGCGTAAGCGAGTACACGCAAGAAGGACACATAGAATACTCCAGGTCCATACATGGCCAACGTGTCAAGGTTCACCAAAAGCGGGTTACAGCTGAAAGGGCCTCTCAGGCCAACGGCTCCGAAGCACTACCTTTGAGATAATGCTCGTTGCTCTCATCAGCATGGGAGGAGCCTCCATGGGAAGCACCATTCTCACCCTCTAGAGTCGCGTCAGCCTTGGGATGCTCCACCTTCTGTATGGAACAGCAGCAGGAAGTCATCCATGCGCTCCTCCACAAGCTGCTGGAAGCGGATGATATCACTCGGCGGAGTCCCCTTGGGATGCTCCACCTTCTATAGAAGCACCTTCCAGGGGAAGTTGGCATCATGCAGGTAAAGGGCGGAGAAGACCTGGGTCGTGATGGTCCGCATCATCCTTCGGCACTCATCTAGGTGGTACTCATGATAGAGCGCGGCTCTCCCCTCCAATGTCGTCGTAATCCGAGACAAGAGTTCTAGGAAGGCATCCTCCTCATCGACATCAGCAAGGGCATGGAGTAGAACTTAGTCACTTTGAAGTCCCGGAGAGTAGCGGTCACATGCTTGGAAAGTTCCTAGTACATGTTGCACCTCTCCTTTTCCAGCACTTGAAGGTCCTCCTCCAGTTCGTCGTGTACATCCCAGTACTTCTGGAGCTCCTTGTGGGCCGCCTGTAACCCCTTCAAGACGTCCAGTTCAATGATGGCCTCCGTCAGGTGCTCCTCCATCCTGTGTTCAGAGGCCTCCAACGCGAGCTTCTTCTTAGTGAAGCGGGCCTCCTGGGTATTTCCTTCATTTGTCACGCATCTCGAAGGTCCCAGTGAAGCCGCGAGAGCTCCACGTCATTGGCTTCCCGCAGCTGCTTCCGCTCTTCAGCCAGCTTCACATAGCAGCGGCAAAGGCGATCGTCGATTGTGGTATTACGGTGGTCCACGTCGAGCAAGAGCTCTTCGGTCCTCCAGCGAGTCGTCTCCAGCTCGCATCCAACGCTTCTAGGCAGCTCATCTCCAGTTGGGCCTCATCCTTGCGGATCCTAGCTGCCTCCCTCTGGGCGACCCTCTGACGATCCTCCTCGGCCTCCCACTCAGAGAAGGCAAGTGTGTGATTGAGCATGGAGAGGTCACCGACTACGCAGCTCAGGTCCACGGAGGAGGGGGCAGCCCCTCTAGAGACCAGGGTTAGGCCCCGGGCAAGCTCTGAAGTCTGTGCCTCTTCAGGGCCGTGGTCGCCTTGCCACGATCCTCCCACCGCTTCCGGGCCTCGTCAAAGGAAGTCCATTCCAGGAGCAATCGGCGCCACACACCTACAAGTTGGTGTTCTTCCGCTGTGATGTCCGCGAGGAACTTGTCGAGGCCAGCATGAGCGGTCGCCACCACACCATGAAGGCATCCCGATCTACCAAGGGAGATATCCGCAGAGGACAGCAGAGCAAGCTTGCCTGAGCCCACGCCCTTGGAAGCTCAGGGCTCCCCTCCGGAGGGTCCCTTCGATCATCGCGGGCAGGAGATGGAGACGCGTGTTGCGCACCCACGGGATCCTCGAACAGCAGGGCTTCACCACTCATTATGGCCGCTATGGGATCGGCCCGGCCCTCTTCAAGAGAGTGATCCCCCACCTTAGGGTCAGGGCCTTCATGCGCCGGTGATCCTTGGACCTCAACGATACCGGGCGAGAGACGCTTCCGGGCCGACAGAGAGCACGAGACGCCTCTAGAGCGCATTGGAGCTCCTCTGGAGCCCGACTTCGGCGTCTTCTTCATCCTCTTCTCCTTGCACCTGCACCAGTACGACATACTGAGGAGGCAGGAAAGGACATAAAAAGGGGATCAAGGAAGGCCTCGCGAAGCCTTCTCACCCCTTGACGGCCGCCCGCACCAGGGACCAGTTGGCCCTCCGCATTCCAGGAGGAAGTAAGGCAGGGCCCTCATCGGGTCTTGGGCATTTCCCAGCCGTGCGCGCTGAGAGCGGGGCGGTAGCAGCCCCCACTCCCGAGGCAGCCATGTGGTCTACCCGATCCGCGGCGTCATCTTCAAAAGACGACACACTATTGATCATCTTCCCGCACCGAACAGGTCGGGAGGACCCAGGACCACCATCGGGCTCCACATCCTCATCATCCAGCTTGACTAAGGAGCACTCGCCCCGAGCATCGAAGGTGGGGAGTCCGGCAAAAGCAGCATGCACATCGCCCTCCAGATACAAGGGGCATGCGTCGGGAGGAAGCTCCGCCATGAGCTCTGCGCTCAGGATAAGGCGCAAGAGGGCGGCAACCATGTCCTCAGCATAGATCCGTTCCGAGAGTCTGGTCGCATACCGGCCGAGCACCATAGTCCAGAGGGGCCGCCGGTGCTCCTAGAGGGGATAAATCTATTGGCTCATGTACTTTAGCACCACCTTCTCACTGGTTAGGCCCTGGCTTCTCAGGTGCACCACACACCTCGCGAAGGGCCGGGGCCCATGCAGGCAGGCGCCTCGCAAGCCCATCTGGGGTTCTCCACAGTCGCCCTCGCTGGTACTCGAAGTTGCGGCCATGCCCGACCGGCATCTACCAGCACCCAGTCGTGGCGGAACTCCGATGCCACTCCAAGGATGGAGATGGGAACGAAATCCCCCTCTTATTCGGTGAATAATCCGATGCCTCCGAGGGTATCCTCCGGCGAGAGGACGAGAAGGCGATAGAAGTGTCAGAAAAACGCCATGGAGGGCACCACTCTGACGAAATCCTCACACCGGAATGTGAAGGCGGCAAGGAGCACCACGCTCCATGGGTGAAGTTGGAGCAGCTGGATGCAGTAATGCTCCAAGACGGCGAGGAGGAAGGAGAGAAAGGGGGTGATACCAGCAGTGATGGAGTGAGCGAAGACTATGGAGGCAGTGGCGTGCCACCCGTCTCCCTTGACTCCAGCACACCAGACCCCAAGAGGCGCCCCACTCGTTCGAATCGGCGGCCAACAACTTCTAGACCTTCTCCGGTCCCTCCATGTTGAGGACTGTGGCCCGAGGCAAGGTCCCCGCATTCAGCATGGGGAAGCTCGACATGGCGGGAGGAGCACAAGCTCTCTTGGGGCCCATCTCGGAGGCTACCTAGTTAGGATGAAAGATGTCGAGAAAGGGCACAGGAAGGTCGGCGGTGGAAAAGATGAAGTGAGACATGCCTTCTCGAGTTCAGGGTTTTATGGACGGCACGGGTCCCGAGCCTAGGG
Source organism: Avena sativa (assembly GCA_916181665.1). NCBI lineage: Eukaryota > Viridiplantae > Streptophyta > Magnoliopsida > Poales > Poaceae > Avena > Avena sativa. The sequence goes on along the minus strand of OV702281.1, from coordinate 347,269,084 downwards.
GACGGAAGAGGCGGTTCCCACATCGAACGGACACCATGTTCTGCATGGGCACGTGGAAGCCACGGGTGGCGTCATCAGGGAACCGTGCGCAGACATGACCGCTCATGGGCCCGGCGTCAGTTGGTCCATTGACTTCCGCACCCCTTCGTCGAATGTGTGCAAGACAAGCGACCGGGAGCTATTGTCAGACTAATGGCACTAGGGATACCTCGTCCCACCAAGGCACCGGGCCCACCACCAGATGCGCTCCCTACGAGGCTCACGAGGAGCGCGACCCTCGGGGAGGCAAAAGAAGTACATGGAGTGCTAGCAGGCACCAAGGTCGACCTCATCACGAGACGAAGACCCGCGATCCAAGGCCTTGCGAGGGGGTACATCTGTGATCCGGGGCACATCATGCTAGACGATGTACCAACGGGAAGTCCATGTAGAGACTGGTCTGCCTCAGGAAATATAGGCGCTGCTTGCTCTTCTTTATGCAAGGGTGGAAGGGGGTGACGCTAGGATATGGTAGCGCCTGACATGCCACTTTTGTGCAAAGAGGCCAGGATAGATAAGTGTAACACCCTCAGAATCGGCCCTATGCAAGTTTTAGCGAAACCCGCCAAACCCGCATAGAAACGATTCAAAGGTGCCCACCAGGCACTTTCGTGCGGGTGGAAAACGAAGTAATAACATTACACAACAGTCCTCGATGGGACCCATAGAACAGATACATACAACAGCGACTCAAAGAGTCAAGAATTCAGATATAATATACAAAGATTCAAATCACCTTGAAAATGATAAAGCGTCCGACTACGGACAAGATGCAAATGGGGCTAAGAGCCCTGAAGAAAAACCAATGGCGTCCATAACCCTGCCCAGGCCAAGCCGGAAGGGTAACCCTGCTAACAGCGTCGATCTCAAAACCTGCTCAAACAAAAGGGGTGCCGACAAAGGGCAAAGGAAAAAGAGGAGCGTCAGTACTGAGGCCAGTACACGGCGAGACTAGAATTCGGCGGTCCTCGCCTACATAGGTATGGTGGACTGAGCGGCAGCGGCAGCATGCACTAAACAACCTATAGAGACTCGATACAACTGACGGTTATCAGAGAGGGATAAGAAAGACCTATTCGGAACCAACAAGATACTAACACCAAACAAACCCATCCTGGTATTTCCCCCTCGAGACCGAACGAGGAAGTCAACCGAGGAACTCACTCAGTTGGCAGTTTTATTTATTCGGTTATCGTTGCAGCAATTACTAGTCAGGTGTAGATAATCATCCTGATAAAATAAGCAGTGGGCCGTTTTAGTTAACCATTCCGTTGTAGTTGCAACACTTACTAATCAGATATATTTAGCATGAGATAACCCAAAACCCAGCAGTTGTTGGTACTTTTATTTAGCCATTCCGTTGTAGTTGCAATACTTACTAGTCAGGTACAATGGTCGCAAGCGACACCCAAACAAGCAATTGTTGGCAGTTTTATTTAGCCATTCCATTATAGTGAATCTGCTTACTAGTCATTATAAAGTCAAATTTATAGCACTACTTTAGTTATAGTTGTCTATGATCGAGATACTGTGCTCCAAGTCGTCCATAACCGCGGACATGGCTTTCAGAAAGTTTTACCCGGCCGGGGTGCACCAGTAGCAGCACACACACGATCAACCTCGGAAAAACCAAATCAAAACCCAACGGGGCTTTCACGACAAAGCAATCACAGGATTCAGAAATATTTCAGGGGGCCACCCCTTGGAGTACACCCGCAACGAAACTGGCCGGCTCCGAGACGGACTCAAGGTTTGTGGGGCCGGCTGTAAACGACTGGGAACCCGAAAACTCGGGGTGTCGATACCGCGAAAACGGGTCACAATTCCTAAACAGTACAGTGTGCTCCTCGCACAATCGTAAATAAAGCAGTAAAGCATGGCATAAGTACAGGATCGTAAATAAAACCTCAAACTAGTTTGTGGCCCCAAGAAATAAGACTGAATCAAGCTCTGGCTAAGGGGGGTCCCATAATCCTCCCGGATGTGGATAGCGCGATAAATCAAGGAACAGGTATCAAGCACTCGGGGTCCTACGGGACACAAGTGGACGGTTAACAACCAAATAACATCTATTGCCCACCTGTGCCTCTGCTTACTTACTTCAATTTTAGTTGTTAAACAATAATTAAAGTGAGCAATAAATAAACCATGATCAACTCCAACAATAAACATGCGGCAATGCTCCAACAACTGTGGTTCTTGACGACACGCAACCGCACTTGAGCGAGCGACTACGACGCGCAAGTCCAACTATCTACCAGTCAACAGGTAATAGGATGTGTCCAAGGCAATATATGGCTGCAAGGGATAACACGGGTACGAAAACTAGAGCATCGCAACACAGATAGCAATAGATCAACAGGAGGGAATAAATACTATAAAAGTAAGATAGGTAGAAAGGGGGGAGATGCTCGCCTAAAAACATTGTCGAAGGTTCAACCGAAGATCGGGTCGACACTCGCATCAACTCAACGGTCTTATCCGCGAAGAAGCAAAACACTAAAAGAAACACCGGATGCACTATTTATTACTACGGCAAAAGATCGGGCATGATGCATGTATGATGTATGACATGGCAAAGGTGCACTGTAATTAGATCATATTAAGCGGAACCGGGGTCCCGACAATTAAATATATGGTTCAAGTTGTTTATCTACCCCGCAAATTAAATGTTGCATTATCAAGACAAAAGATAGCACCGGTTCGCTACACAAATTTAAATGAGGCCAATATAAGACTAGATTTGCCGCATATGGGCCCCATATTTAATTATGAGGTGAATCGGCATAAGGCCCCCAAACCACACAATATGCATGCGAGATGAACAATTTAATATGCGACAAGTTTATTATATTATAAAATAGGGTTTCGGGAAGGGGTTCACACATTAGGGTTCGACGATCTTGGGGTTCCGGGGTTCGGTCTCAGGGTTCGGATCTGGGTTCGGTCTCGGCGGGAGCGTTCTCGGATTACTGGGGTAGATCTTGTCGCATCCGGGTTCTCGGCGAGCTCGGCGTCCGGGAAGGAGAACTTGTCGTCTAGGGTCTCGGTGTCCGGGGTGAAGTACTCGGCGTCCTCGAGGGGGTACTTGGCGTTCCGGGTGGGCGACCTTGGCGTTCGGCAACCTACGAAGTAGACCTTGGAGCTCCGCGATGATCTTGTCGATTCCCTGTCGGAGGCCTTCGGGTACGGGGTCTTGGCGAACTTGGCGTTGCGTGACGAGGATCTCCGAGTTCAGGGGTCTCGGCCACCGGATCCGTGATCGGTCTTCGGGAGCGGCTGAACTTGGAATCCGTGAAGGAGTTCATGAGGGTCCAGGAAGCCGAGCACGTCGTTTGATACCCTTGTCGATGGTTCTTCGAGTGTCATCAATGGTTCATCGGGCTTGCTCGGGTCTCTATCGGGCCGGTGTCGATCTTGGAATACCGAGTTCATGTCTAAGGAAGCAACGGAACGGTGGCCTCGCTGCGCACATGCACCAGCGCCAGACTCGCACATACCACACGAACATCACAACAGTGGCCAACGGGGACTGCTGGCTTGAGCAGTGCAGCACGCAGCACGGAGGTGAGGGCGCCTGGGACGAGGAGGACGGACTCGGTGCGCGAAGGCGAGCGGCGGCCAGGGAGAGAGGGAGGCAGGCGGTGGGGAGGCGGGGTCGCCGGCGCGGAGAGGAGCGGAGCTTCGAGGCCGGCAGCACGCCGCAGAGGTGGCCGGCGGCGAGGTTGCAGAGGTGACGGAGACGCGCGGCTCCTGGCGGCGGGGTTCTCCTGGCGACGGCGGCGGGCGGCCAGAGCTCGCACGCGAGGCCGGCGGGGGCGGATGCGGCCGGAGACGGCGGGCGCGGCCGGAGGCGGTTGCGTCGGGGTTGGCGGAGGCGAGCCGAGGGCGGCGGTGCAGGGCAACGGGCGGAGGAGGAGGGCCAGAGGCGAGGCGGCGGGGTCGACCGACGGAGGGAGGCCGCGGCGGAGGGCGCAGCGCCGGCGGCTCTGCCTCGGGGCGAGGGCGGGCTTGCGGCGGTCGACGCGGTGAGGCAGAGGGTGGCTCGGCCGGCGGCGAGGCTCGGGGGAGGAGGACGGGCGGCGGCGCCGGAGCGGAGGAGGAGAGAGCAGGCGCCGGCGGGAGGGAGGCGAGGCGGAGGAGGGGGCGCCTGGGAGGGTCGAGGGCGAGGTGGGGCGTCGGGAAGGAGAAGGTGGGGTGGGAGGAGAGAGGAGGGAGCAGGCGGGGTCGGGTGGCCAGGGGGTGGGCCAGAGGAGCGGGCCCGCGGGAGGGTGAGTGGGGGAAAAGGTGGGGTGTGGCCGGCGGGGCCCAGGGGTGGGTCCGGCTGGCAGGGAGGGTTGACCAGGGGAGGCAGGTGGGGAGAGAGTGGGGCTGGGCTAGGTGGCGGCGTGGGATTGGTAGAGGGGAGGGAGAGGGTGAGGTGGCAGCCAGGGATTGGAGGGAGTGAGGTGGCTGGGGGTGGGTAGAATAGGTTTGGGTGAACTTAGGATTTAGAGGGGCTGGTTTAGGTGGACCGATTTAATCTAGGGGTGGTCGTCCGGGTCGAATCGGCCCGTTCTACTGCCCCCCTAAAATAATTAAATATTTTATTATTTACAAACGGGACTTTTGCAAACCGCGGGTAGACAAACAAATATTCCGGAGACCCGGATTTTGCGTTTGAATAAAGACGGGGCGTTTAGAAAACAAATTAGGTTTTCCCGAAAATAGTTTTATGCGAACAAATGCAAGATGATGACGATGCTCAAATGCAATGTGGCATGATGACATGAGCATGCGGTCATGATGATGCAATGCACACAAAAACAACGCGATTTTCTAGTAGTGGTTTTGCGGGATGCCACAATTCGACACCACTAACAATGGATCTCGCCCTCGAGATCCGCCTCATGGTACCGGGAAGAAGGGCGGCGATCTGAATCTTCTCGCTTCGTGTAGATCCTCGCGACACCACTAACAAGAGGTCGTTGTCCGTGATCGTCGAGAGAACACTCCGGGAACAACAGGTCGAAGGTAGAGGTATCAACAAATAAAGCCACCTCTAGCTTCGATGAAAAGAGGGAACCGATGCATTCTCATCCACTTCAATGTACAAAAGCGAATAGAAGGGGTAGTCGGCATGGGGGCCAATCCATCACGCACCCAAACTATTACTCTGCACAATTAGTGGAAAAGCGTGCAACCATTCTCGGAATCAGACTGAAGATCTCGACAATCGAGGTCCAGGAACAAAGGAGTGATGCAGACTCTGCATCGGATCTGGCGTTGATGATGACGTCGCGTCGGAAAACACCGGAAGGCACAAACAAGGAACAAAGAATGGTAACACCATAGACGGATTCCTCGGATAGCATGAAGACCAGCTGTAGCAACACCGTTACCAAAGGAGGAAGCGAAACCCTGAAGGTACGACGGAACCCAACCACGAGAAATCCTGGACTCGAAGAGAGAGAAGAGAGCGGATTCAAAACACGCAGAGGTGAGGGGAGAGCAGCAGAGGGGTAAGGAGTAAAATCAGACCTAATCAGAACTATCCAACCGGTTTTTGCAAAAATAGTTTTGACACTCTACTTCGGCCATTAGCTAGGTTATCCTACAGGCTGGACTTGTGGGGTATCGCAACTGCTGAGCTCTGATACCACTCTGTAACACCAACAGAATCGGCCCTATGCAAGTTTTAGCGAAACCCGCCAAACCCGCATAGAAACGATTCAAAGGTGCCCACCAGGCACTTTCGTGCGGGTGGAAAACGAAGTAATAACATTACACAACAGTCCTCGATGGGACCTACAGAACAGATACATACAACAGCGACTCAAAGAGTCAAGAATTCAGATATAATATACAAAGATTCAAATCACCTTGAAAATGATAAAGCGTCCGACTACGGACAAGATGCAAATGGGGCTAAGAGCCCTGAAGAAAAACCAATGGCGTCCATAACCCTGCCCAGGCCAAGCCGGAAGGGTAACCCTGCTAACGGCGTCGATCTCAAAACCTGCTCAAACAAAAGGGGTGCCGACAAAGGGCAAAGGAAAAAGAGGAGCGTCAGTACTGAGGCCAGTACACGGCGAGACTAGAATTCGGCGGTCCTCGCCTACATAGGTATGGTGGACTGAGCGGCAGCGGCAGCATGCACTAAACAACCTATAGAGACTCGATACAACTGACGGTTATCAGAGAGGGATAAGAAAGACCTATTCGGAACCAACCGGATACTAACACCAAACAAACCCATCCTGGTATTTCCCCCTCGAGACCGAACGAGGAAGTCAACCGAGGAACTCACTCAGTTGGCAGTTTTATTTATTCGGTTATCGTTGCAGCAATTACTAGTCAGGTGTAGATAATCATCCTGATAAAATAAGCAGTGGGCCGTTTTAGTTAACCATTCCGTTGTAGTTGCAACACTTACTAATCAGATATATTTAGCATGAGATAACCCAAAACCCAGCAGTTGTTGGTACTTTTATTTAGCCATTCCGTTGTAGTTGCAATACTTACTAGTCAGGTACAATGGTCGCAAGCGACACCCAAACAAGCAATTGTTGGCAGTTTTATTTAGCCATTCCATTATAGTGAATCTGCTTACTAGTCATTATAAAGTCAAATTTATAGCACTACTTTAGTTATAGTTGTCTATGATCGAGATACTGTGCTCCAAGTCGTCCATAACCGCGGACACGGCTTTCAGAAAGTTTTACCCGGCCGGGGTGCACCAGTAGCAACACACACATGATCAACCTCGGAAAAACCAAATCAAAACCCAACGAGGCTTTCACGACAAAGCAATCACAGGATTCAGAAATATTTCAGGGGGCCACCCCTTGGAGTACACCCGCAACGAAACTGGCCGGCTCCGAGACGGACTCAAGGTTTGTGGGGCCGGCTGTAAACGACTGGGAACCCGAAAACTCGGGGTGTCGATACCACGAAAACGGGTCACAATTCCTAAACAGTACAGTGTGCTCCTCGCACAATCGTAAATAAAGCAGTAAAGCATGGCATAAGTACAGGATCGTAAATAAAACCTCAAACTAGTTTGTGGCCCCAAGAAATAAGACTGAATCAAGCTCTGGCTAAGGGGGGTCCCATAATCCTCCCGGATGTGGATAGCGCGATAAATCAAGGAACAGGTATCAAGCACTCGGGGTCCTACGGGACACAAGTGGACGGTTAACAACCAAATAACATCTATTGCCCACCTGTGCCTCTGCTTACTTACTTCAATTTTAGTTGTTAAACAATAATTAAAGTGAGCAATAAATAAACCATGATCAACTCCAACAATAAACATGCGGCAATGCTCCAACAACTGTGGTTCTTGACGACACGCAACCGCACTTGAGCGAGCGACTACGACGCGCAAGTCCAACTATCTACCAGTCAACAGGTAATAGGATGTGTCCAAGGCAATATATGGCTGCAAGGGATAACACGGGTACGAAAACTAGAGCATCGCAACACAGATAGCAATAGATCAACAGGAGGGAATAAATACTATAAAAGTAAGATAGGTAGAAAGGGGGGAGATGCTCGCCTAAAAACATTGTCGAAGGTTCAACCGAAGATCGGGTCGACACTCGCATCAACTCAACGGTCTTATCCGCGAAGAAGCAAAACACTAAAAGAAACACCGGATGCACTATTTATTACTACGGCAAAAGATCGGGCATGATGCATGTATGATGTATGACATGGCAAAGGTGCACTGTAATTAGATCATATTAAGCGGAACCGGGGTCCCGACAATTAAATATATGGTTCAAGTTGTTTATCTACCCCGCAAATTAAATGTTGCATTATCAAGACAAAAGATAGCACCGGTTCGCTACACAAATTTAAATGAGGCCAATATAAGACTAGATTTGCCGCATATGGGCCCCATATTTAATTATGAGGTGAATCGGCATAAGGCCCCCAAACCACACAATATGCATGCGAGATGAACAATTTAATATGCGACAAGTTTATTATATTATAAAATAGGGTTTCGGGAAGGGGTTCACACATTAGGGTTCGACGATCTTGGGGTTCCGGGGTTCGGTCTCAGGGTTCGGATCTGGGTTCGGTCTCGGCGGGAGCGTTCTCGGATTACTGGGGTAGATCTTGTCGCATCCGGGTTCTCGGCGAGCTCGGCGTCCGGGAAGGAGAACTTGTCGTCTAGGGTCTCGGTGTCCGGGGTGAAGTACTCGGCGTCCTTGAGGGGGTACTTGGCGTTCCGGGTGGGCGACCTTGGCGTTCGGCAACCTACGAAGTAGACCTTGGAGCTCCGCGATGATCTTGTCGATTCCCTGTCGGAGGCCTTCGGGTACGGGGTCTTGGCGAACTTGGCGTTGCGTGACGAGGATCTCCGAGTTCAGGGGTCTCGGCCACCGGATCCGTGATCGGTCTTCGGGAGCGGATGAACTTGGAATCCGTGAAGGAGTTCATGAGGGTCCAGGAAGCCGAGCACGTCGTTTGATACCCTTGTCGATGGTTCTTCGAGTGTCATCAATGGTTCATCGGGCTCGCTCGGGTCTCTATCGGGCCGGTGTCGATCTTGGAATACCGAGTTCATGTCTAAGGAAGCAACGGAACGGTGGCCTCGTTGCGCACATGCACCAGCGCCAGACTCGCACATACCACACGAACATCACAACAGTGGCCAACGGGGACTGCTGGCTTGAGCAGTGCAGCACGCATCACGGAGGTGAGGGCGCCTGGGACGAGGAGGACGGACTCGGTGCGCGAAGGCGAGCGGCGGCCGGGGAGCGAGGGAGACAGGCGGCGGGGAGGCGGGGTCGCCGGCGCGGAGAGGAGCGGAGCTTCGAGGCCGGCAGCACGCCGCAGAGGTGGCCGGCGGCGAGGTTGCAGAGGTGACGGAGACGCGCGGCTCCTGGCGGCGGGGTTCTCCTGGCGACGGCGGCGGGCCGCCAGAGCTCGCACGCGAGGCCGGCGGGGGCGGATGCGGCCGGAGACGGCGGGCGCGGCCGGAGGCGGTTCCGTCGGGGTTGGCGGAGGCGAGCCGAGGGCGGCGGTGCAGGGCAACGGGCGGAGGAGGAGGGCCGGAGGCGAGGCGGCGGGGTCGACCGACGGAGGGAGGCCGCGGCAGAGGGCGCAGCGTCGGCGGCTCTGCCTCGGGGCGAGGGCGGGCTTGCGGCGGTCGACGCGGTGAGGCAGAGGGTGGCTCGGCCGGCGGCGAGGCTCGGGGGAGGAGGACGGGCGGCGGCGCCGGAGCAGAGGAGGAGAGAGCAGGCGCCGGCGGGAGGGAGGCGAGGCGGAGGAGGGGGCGCCTGGGAGGGTCGAGGGCGAGGTGGGGCGTCGGGAAGGAGAAGGTGGGGTGGGAGGAGAGAGGAGGGAGCAGGCGGGGTCGGGTGGCCAGGGGGTGGGCCAGGAGAGCGGGCCCGCGGGAGGGTGAGTGGGGGAAAAGGTGGGGTGTGGTCAGCGGGGCCCAGGGGTGGGTCCGGCTGGCAGGGAGGGTTGACCAGGGGAGGCAGGTGGGGAAAGAGTGGGGCTGGGCTAGGTGGCGGCGTGGGATTGGTAGAATGGAGGGAGAGGGTGAGGTGGCAGCCAGGGATTGGAGGGAGTGAGGTGGCTGGGGGTGGGTAGAATAGGTTTGGGTGAACTTAGGATTTAGAGGGGCTGGTTTAGGTGGACCGATTTAATCTGGGGGTGGTCGTCCGGGTCGAATCGGCCCGTTCGACTGCCCCCCTAAAATAATTAAATATTTTATTATTTACAAACGGGACTTTTGCAAACCGCGGGTAGACAAAACAAATATTCCGGAGACCCAGATTTTGCGTTTGAATAAAGACGGGGCGTTTAGAAAACAAATTAGGTTTTCCCGAAAATAGTTTTATGCGAACAAATGCAAGATGATGACGATGCTCAAATGCAATGTGGCATGATGACATGAGCATGCGGTCATGATGATGCAATGCACACAAAAACAACGCGATTTTCTAGTAGTGGTTTTGCGGGATGCCACAAGAAGCGGGATAGCGGGACGACCGTCCACTGCGCTAGCGCTACAGCTGGTCGGCGGCCACAAGAAGACAAAGCACGTCGAAACCTCCCGGGCGGGAATGTGGTATCCCTTCCCACCTAACATTTGGAGGAAGAGGCCCGTCGCCGCCCTATATAAGGAGCCCTTCTCCTACCTTAGAACAGGTCAATCCTCAGCGATCTAAAAACCCTAGACTTGCAACAAAATTTTGTACCCTCATGAAGCAAGCGAGCAATACAACAAAGCAGGAGTAGGGGCTTTACCTCCTCATGAGGGTCCAGAACCTGGGTAAAAACCCTGCATCACCTCTTTGTCATGTGCTTGCTTCGCCGTTGGCACCATCGCCAAGAATCCTTGGAACTGTGTGTTCAGCCCCCTCTCGAACCAAAGGATCGTTGGACCCTAGTTTCCTTCGTGGGACAAATCTCTGACAGAGCTTGTGGAATCATCCACGACCTTGAGGTCGACGTCGGTACGACTACATCATCCATGTTCCCTGTGGAATGTTAACCATGTTAGGTCTTCAAAGGTATGAATACTGAATCCTCTCCCGTTACCGCATTACTAATAGATAGATCCTAGCATTAGGGTTGTTTACGTAGGAAAAATTATTGTTTTCTGGCACAAAACCCCAACAATGGTATCAGAGCCGATCTATGCGTAGATATGCTGGTACGAGTAGAACACATGTTGATTGTGTGGGTGTTGATCATATAATTTTTACCCTCTCACATGTACTTTCATATACCGAGCACTGCTTGATTGAAGCGGCCCCCAACCGACATTACGCGTTTATTCACAAGACTGGTCCACACTTGACATATGGCTTGCACCGTATCAGTGGCTTGAGGGTGTCAGTTTCTCTCGTAGTAGTTGGTAAACCATTTACAATAGAGGGCTCCGAAAGGGGTGTAATAGAGACAATTATTAAATCAACATTGTGTTTCATGTTCGTAGGTAAGAAAAGGTTCTTGTGCGAAAGTCCTAGTAGTCATGTAAAATATTCAAAAGATAAAGTAGAGGCGTCTAACTTTATTTTGCAGGGGATTGTGATATGATATGGTCAAAGTAAAAGGTAAAGTAATTTACTTTCATGTTGCTAATTTACATTAATAGGATGATGGCATCAAAGGCTTGGCGCCACACACGGGAGTGCACGATGGATATCATGGCGCGACAATCTATGACCATGTCATGTTACACTTATTTACACTTGATGTTTATTGTGTGCATCTTGTTTGTGCTAGTATTAGATACTCGACGGTAGCATTAATAGGATGATCACTTAACATAATTCCAATGATTATGTTCCCCTTGTGTGTGCACCACTAAGAAAGTTCTCCGTTATGAGGCATGCCATGATGATCGGGTGTCAGACATATCCGCGTTCGCATACAGTGGGTGTAAGCCATGTTGCACTACAATACACACAAGTTAGAGTTGGAGAGCCTAGCATGTATAGACATGGCCTCGGAACACAAGATACCGAAAGGTCGAGCATGAGTCACATGAATGATGTGATTGACATTGGAGAATGCCTACCTTTGCAGCTATGTTGCCGGCCATGAATATCGAGGGTGACATAGTGAATTGGGATCATGTAATCACTAAAACTTCTTTAGGGATGTTTGTTTTAGTAGGAGCTCATATAATATAATGTGATTATAATTTGAACTCATATTATGAACTTAGTCTAAATGTCTTTGCAAAAATTTCATATATCATGTCAAAACCCAAGTCTTTGTTTAGTTTTGAGGGATTTATGAAGAGTGAGAAACTCAAAGTAGATGGGTCCAACTTCATAGACTGGTACCAACGCCTGAGGAGCCTCCTTGTCTCCCACAATCTATTCTATGTGCTGTGAGAACCACTAGGAGATTTTCCTGTGAGCATTGTTCCATGAGATTGAGGCCTTTAGTTTGGCCGAAGGACTTAAGATGATATTTCCATCTCAAGTCAGAATCATGGCATTTGAGTACATGGATTATTTTCTCTCAACGAAGATGAGGGAAAAGACTAGCCTAGAAGATCACTTGGATATCATGAAAATAATTCATGAGCACCTTGTGGACATCATGGAATACTGGGTAAGCGACAAATTTGCGATAGATGTGGTGTTTCACTCGCTACCCCACAGCTACAAAGATGTCGTCTTGAATTACCTCCTGGAAGGGGAAGAGCTTTCCTTCCTTGAGTTCATGGTTCATATGAGAACACGGAAAGTAGTGTCTGCTCCGGGAGCTGTCATAAATAGGAAGGTATCCTTGATATACAAAGTTATAAATGTTTAATTTTCAAACACTTATAGCAGTTTACGAAGTATTTGATACTTGTATTGTTTTATTAAAATAGGACCCACTGTTCGAGAAGTGATTGAAGGAGTGGGTGTAACAACGCGTGTTGATGGCAAACAAGATGCCAACTACGCTCTCCTTCTGAATTTATCATTTGTATTAGAATATTTGAATAAATTTTTAATCGATAAGAGTGAACTAGATTAGTGTGATTCTTGCATTTGTAAGACAGTTATTCATATAAATGATACAAATCAGTTGTTTTATTCCTATGAGTAATATCTTTTATGGTCATGGTTTTTATTATGAATGGGTTATTCATGTTTTGATCTTGATTATAGAAATTTAAATGTTTATAAGATTGTGAAAATGCCAACAGATATTCAAACTTAATAATGACATCACTTTGAATGACACTATTGTGTCAAGTCATAATGGTACATATGAAAGGATTCATAAGTGATGAAACCAATGTCTTAAAGATACTTGATCTTTTGACACATACAAACCATGCCCCTGTTAGGCAAAATAACTAAAACTCCAAGCTCTGGTAAAACAGAGTGTGTGTTGAATAATTGGATATCATACATGATGATATGTTGTATTGTTCAACAAGTGGTGGATATCATTATTTCATAAAAATTCATTGTGAATCTAAGGAAATAAATGTATTCGTTGAATGAGACACAAGTATGAAACTATTTGCTATGAATAAAGAATTACAGAGTGAAGAAGATATTGAATTAACAATAATACGTGTCTTTGTGATTTGATCAAAACGACAAGTATTTGATTTGTGATTTAGGCATATAAGACTTGTGAAAAGTGTTCCACAAATTACAATGCTAAGAATATTTCAATGTGTTGACATGTATTAATAATTGTAATCATACTATATTAGATATCATATGGTCTAAAGTAATATCTTATCGTGTTAGCATTAGTATTTAGAGAAGATAAATTAGAATAACAAACAATTACTTATTGTATAAAGAATCATCAATGATTCATGGAAACAAACACCATAAGTGTATGATCATGAGGCAAGGTCAAAAGTATTCGTGCCCATGTTCATAGTCTCTCTGAATGAGTCACAAGGAAGAAATGAAACTTAAAGTAAGACATAAAGCTCGATTTGTGTCAAGAATGTCTTGAACAAATTCAATTGGTTGACTTTAATGTGTAGCGATGCTTAAATCGGACAAATGGAATCTCATAGCTAGAATTCTCAATCTGATGAATGATCAAAGGATTTTGGGATTGTACCTGTAATATTGAGAAGACCTGCATTTACAATAAACTGAGTGGGAGCTAGCTTTCCTAATCTCTTATATGTGACTGACATATTTGAATGGGAACTTGATGAAACATTCTCATATGTGAATGACATATTGTGAATGGTGCAGTCGGTATTAGTAAATATTAGTGAAGATGAAGTTGAACATGTATTAAACATTGAGATCTATCAAGATAGATTAATATGTTTAATAGCATTAAGTCAGAATGTTTTCCTGGATTGGATTCTAAAATATGTTCAGAATGGAACAAGTCAAGAAGTAAGCTCTTGCCTATGTGACTAGGAGAAACATTGAGATAGTCTCGGTACAATGATGGTTAAAAATAAGGAAAAGATGTGTAACATCTACAATGCCTCAGTCATATGTTCGATCTCATAAAACCATGTTGCATACTTGAGATAAAATGACCCAAGTTCTTAATTAGAAGAATAGGTTCCGAAGTGATATCTGAGTGAATCACTAAACAAGAAGATAAGTATAGTCTTCAGTGTCTAGAGAGAACTAAAGGTATACATCTGATCTGTAAAGGATGGTGAACTTGATCGTAAAAAGGTTATGCTAGGAAGTTCCACCCAACCTAGATGACTGCAATTCTTAGAACATTGAGTGACTTAGAATAAGAGGAGCATGGTTAGACAATGAAGTGGCATTTATTGCACTATTAATAAGATTTACATTGACAGAAAAAGTATATTATTACTTCAAAGGTAAAATATGCAATATTATGGCTGGGGAAGTCCGTCTTCCCACAGAGTGTGTTCCGAATGATCATGACAATGAAAACTTCATCATTTGATTGATTAATCGGATGTCATGACAAAAGGAACAAAAACAACACTCTATCACCAAAGCATTTACACTGTAAGGTTATCATGTGATGATAAGAAGAATGTCAAATTGGGTGACATTAACAATTCACAAAGACATAAGGATCTGTATAGTAAAGTCCATAGACAAAACCTCTTCCATGAGCAAGCATGATCAAAACACCAAAGGTGTTATGGTGTAATTATTCGTATCAAATGCAGCTAGTTTATTTGTACCCTAGTGCAAGTGGGAGACTATTGGAAATATGCCTTAGAGACAAATAATAAAGTAGATTATTGACATATTTCATTAAGTTCATAATAGGTTTTATATCATGTTATAACTGTATTGATAGGAACGTCAATACATGTACGATATATAAACCACCAGAGTCCATAGTGATCCTCTAGACACTAGTTCATTGGTCAATCGATGATCGACGTTTCTCGATCATGTGGTATTTCACGCCAGTTGACAATGGGGTCATTTCATTAGGTGAATAAAAGTGATGGATATACCCAACACAGGAATTGTAACACGGTCAAGTCACGAAGTTCACCATTACAATGACTGGAAACGTAGTAACCAATTCCTTAGACCGTGAGACTATATTTAATCATTGTCACCCGAGAGTGCCTTGTTAGCATCAAACATCACTCGGTAGAATGGTGATCATAAAGGTGTCTTCAAGTACTCAGAGGGGCATGTTGAGGAGTGTGAGACCCTGGCGCATGGCTTAATAGGAATGATAGTATACCCATACCAACAAGTTGCAACTTCTTTTCCGGAAACTCATCTAAAAAGAACTTTGAAGTTAAGCGTTCTTGTCCTAGAGAAATTTGAGGATGGGTGACCGATTGGGAAGTGGGTACTGAGTGCGCACGACAAAGATTCTTGTGGTTACCGAGCACCAAGTATCTGTTGGGCCACATAGAGAAAAACAAAACTTTTTGCCCTACGCGGTGATTTCAAGATCTAGCTGAGGTAGAAGGCCACGAGGTTTACCAATAGATGCGCAGTTGTGGATTATTGATGAAGCACGTCAGTTGATGCAGTGTAGTCCTTTGCGATCTGATTCGATCGTCCTGGTGCTGATCATACAGCACCTCTGCTGGTATCCACACGTACAAGGAGGAGCACCGGCGGCGAACTGCTAGGTTCGTTGCGTCGGCAGGACTGCTGTGGAACTAGGGTTTCCAACACATGGAATGACCTAACCGATCAACGATTAACCCTTCTGGGTTACTATGCTCCACTATATATAGGGAGTGAACATGGGCTCCACTCACGTGGCCCATTCACTAAAGCCCATACATTATTAGTCCTTGTGAGTCCGACTCACTAACTCAGTCCAAATCCGGCTCGGGTCCAACCCAACCAGATTTCTGGTTCAGATCCAATCCGAACTTGCTCCCACTCTTAAGTGTGTGACCCCGCAGGCTCATGGCTACTTGGACACGATTGGAGTCCGACTCTCAACCGATTAGTCGGTAGCGGATCCTAGTAGAACATGCCGACTCCCAAGTACCAAAGAGTCATCACGACCTGCCTTTCCAATGCCACTTGCGTCCGAGTCCCTTTTGCCTCACGATATACCTTGTCAGACTATAGGCGAATATTTGTCATCCCTTAAATAGTCTGACTCTCTTCTTGATCTGAGATAAGTGATTCATCCGACTAACTCTTAGTCGATCGCCTCGGTTAACACTTAACCGAGTCATGCATGGCCATGCTTTCCGAATCATATCATCCAAGAGGGCCCAGAGAATATCTCTCCAAGTGGAGGGGCAAAATCCCATCTTGGTTATTCACATCACGCAGCTTGATTCTCAGTCGGCCCGAACTCTGCCTTTATAAATGCCTAGTTACGGATCAGAGTTTGACAGAACCTAAGTCGGTGATCCTCAACTCGGACTGTGCAATAACCTCAGGTCTAAGGATTACATTGATTCAGATATACAAATGACAACTTGTTCATTGTACCTCAATATGGGCCAATCCGACTCGCTAAACTCTTTAGCCGAATCTGTGTAAGTCGGAATAGCATCTCCATGCCCATGACAAGTGGAACCGAGTTATCAAGCCGACTTTCACATTGGTCTAAGTTGTGTGTCTAGCACAACCTCGATGACCAAGGATATTTTGTACAAACAACAATGTATAGTTCCACAACCGAATCACATATTCAATGATATACATCAGATGTTCATACAAGGACAACTTAATATCTTTATGAATACAATGGGAAATATCATCATACATGATTGCCTCTAGGGCATATTCCCAACAGTATCATAGTAACAAAGGGAATAGGACTCTATGTTTAATAGTTCAACAACAAAGATTCTTGTGGGATATACACGGTTCATTATGGGCATCCAGGTCCCGTTGTTGATCATTGGTATGAGAGGGGTATCGACCATGTCTGGAGTGTTACCGAACCGTAGGGTAGCACCCTTAAGGGTTCGACAATGCTCGGAGATCATTTTGGTGTCATAGGAATCACTGAAGAAAAGTGGAGAAACCGGAAGGGTTCCGGGAAAGTTCGGCGGGTATTCAATGTTGTCCGGAAGGAGTTCTGGTGCAAAGAGAATTAAATAATATGTAAATATATGTTAATAATTGAAATATACATTTATTTATATTTATTTAATGATTTAAATGTGATTTAATGGGTAGTCCATGCCTAATGGGCCAATTCACTAGGGAAAAGGCCCAAGAGGGAGGGTCGCGCCCTAGGAAGGGCCAAAGGAGGGTTAGCGGCCCTAGTGGGCTTGTTCCCCATGTGGGTCCCATGGTGGGGATGGCCGGTGGTGCCTCCTCCCACCTCCTCCTTTGATGAGTCCCACCTCGGGACTTTGAGGGAGATGGTGCCCTTCCCTCTCCCTATATAAAGGAGGGAATATGGAGGGATTTAAACACACGATTTAATCCCAAGCTTTGAGGCTTCCCCCTCCAAGTTTATTCCTTTCTCTATATCTCTGTTGTGATCGCGGCCCCATTGTAAGGGTTGTGCGAATGAGAGAGTTCTTCACCGTGGAGCGTCGTCGTGCTGTAGGGATTCCGGATCCAGGAGATCTACTTCAGCAACCTCTACCGGATCAGGTACCGGGAGTCATCTTCAAGCACCATATGTGTACCAACCCTACGAGGCTCCGCACTTGTAGCGCTCGAGTCGTTCGAGCCATCGAAGTCACTGGAGCTGGTGGAGCCGTCCACGACCTTAATGTTGGCATCAGTATGACTACATCATCCACATTCCCCGCGAAATATTAACCGCCTTTAGTCTTCAAAGGTATGAATACCGAATCCCCTCCCGTTACCGCATTACTAATAGATAGATCCTGGCATTGGGGTTATTTGCGTAGGAAAAATTATTGTTTTCTGGCGCTAAACCCCAACACCGATGCAAGCTGATATTGGATCTCTTCCTAAAATGTACAAAGTTAAGGAGTATAAGTACATGAATGAATAAAGAAAAGATAAAGTCAGAGAAGAGAGACACTTACACAATAGTAGGTGCCTTGGTTAAACGGATGCCGATAGACTTTCTCTTCTCTGCCTCCAACAAAGTAGTGGATTTTTTGGAGATTCCACTCTCTGTTTTTTCTTCTTGCCTGCAGCAACAGCGTCAGAGGTGGATCTCTTCTGCTTTCGCATTGCCGGAGGAGGATGATCCTTCAAGGCAACATCATCAAACAAGACTTTCACATCTTTCAACTTGGGGTCGTATACTTGGGAGGCCATATCTTCCTCGGCCAAGCTCGCCAGCTGATAGAGCAAAAGTATGTTACATGATTGACGCTTCGAAGACGAATAATTTGGAGTACAAGACACAATAAATAAAGCACATTACCTCTAATCATTAATCGCATTCGAAAATGTCGAAGGTGATGGCAAAACCCTGTTCTTGTCCTTCACCTTGACGATGTACTTAAGCCGGAGCTTGATGGAGTCACTGGAGAAATTATCTTCAGAGATCTAGATTTGATCCCTCCTTTCCTTGGTGTACTCATGCATCATCTTGGTGTAGTGCTACAGAGGCTAGATTGCCTTACAAACCAGCTCATGGGTAGGTTCAAGCCGGTCAGACCTCCGTCTATGAGCCATTTAATCCGCCTTACGATGTGGGAAGCTTCATTATCAGAGGGGAGATTGGCTTGGGACCTCCAGGTGGCGGGCTCGACAGCAGCACCATCGATTAAGTCAGGATAGGAGGCTTGTAGGCCGGCCATAGGGATATCCGGGCCATAGAAGTATGACTTCTGCCAATTCTTTCAGGATTCATGACCGACGATGTCGGGAAATCGCCAGCCTGGACGGATCTTAAAGATAATTGATCTGCAATTGCAAAGCTAGTCTTTGGAGGCACTAGAATCTCTCTTCACCATGAAGAAATAGACAAAAGTGTCTAGCCTAGGCCTAATCCCTAAGTATCCCTCACACAGAGCTACGTAATTGCTAAGTGTTAAGATGTTGTTGGGAGAAAGTTTATGGGGACATGGAAGTGCTCCAATACTTGGAGGAAGAAGTCGAAGACTGGAAGGGCTACACCATGTACCAGTTGGGCTTTGAGGTACACCTTTTCCCCGACTTGGGGAGAAGGAGTGACCTCACCGACCGACGCCAGCCACCAGACCAGTTCCTCCTCCGCCCGGAGGTAGCCCTCGGTGATGAGCTCCTTTAGATCTGCAGTGGAGAGGTCAAAGCCCCTCCACACTCCTCTTGGGGAGTCAGATTCCTCCTTATCCTCCTCGACGGGCTTGAATGTTGCCATCTTCTGGCCGATGCCGGTGGATTTCTCCAGCACGGAGGTGATAAGAATCTTGATTTCTTCCAGTGGAACCTCTACTTCCTTATATGGTTTCTTGGAAACCTCAGGAGACGCCGTCGTGGAGGAAGTATTGTTGTTGCTCACCATTGGGGGATATAGGAATGGAACGAGGGGAGATGGGTTCTGCTAGCATTTCTCTCTTGGAGTTCGAGGAGTCACTCTTCATGAGGAAAAAGATTATGCTGAGAATAATGTGGGGTAAATCATAAGTCACACCGCAGTAAAAATTTATAAGCCCAGCGCCAAAATTCGTGCGCAAGGAGATATAACGGTTAGATCGTTGACAATGCGTTTGTGAACATGCATGGTAGTTTCGCCGGTTGTCGCTTAATGTTTTGGATTTCTCACGCGATAAAATTGCTATGATTAACCATTATCATATGTGAGTTTCAAGGTAGGGTAGGCTCTAGCCTACGTCAGCCTACTAACAGAAGAAGTGGAACGGTCACGTCTCAAGATTCTAGTGTGGACGTATCCTATCCGACTATGGAAAAGAAGATTGAAGACTCGATAATTCTCCAGCTTGCACATTGAAGAATGATAAGATTACATGGTTCTTTGGGAGGACTTCGAGAGTTTGCTTGACGAATTGTTGACATCACCTAGGCGGAGCATTCAAGACCAAGAGGCAAGACGACACATGTCGTGGCAATGACCACGGCAGATGCTGCAATCGGCAACGAGTAGTAGAACATGGGGCAAGGGCGGCCAGCCATCTGCGGTGCGAGATGAGGGCTAAGACACGAGGGTCTACTCCAGGCGATGAAGTGGCGCTTCAATGTAAGTCGCGGCGTGGCGACCGGTTCCGTCGGGGAGGTCGGCGGAGTTCTCCTTCCCGGCGGCGCGACCCGTCACACATAGCATGATCCTGCCGGTCGACACGATCAGCCTCTTCGTCGGCGTCACCAACGTCATCATCTCGGAGGACTCGGCTCGCATCCGCGAGTCGCCACCATGCGACCGGCTCTCTGAGATCCAGGTCCGCACGATTCACCGCCTCGCCTCCGAGTATGACTCGGCCCACAGCAACGTGGCTGAAACCACCGCGGCCGCGAACGACGCGGCCCTCGACGACGACGCCGATTCGGTGACCCCGACGTCACTCGCCGGATCCATCGTCGCCGCATCACCCACGGGTTCCATCACCCAGGTCTCCAACGTCGGAGACTTCGAGGATCCTGTAACTACCTCGGTGAATTACGCTCCTAGTTGCAAGCCTGGATGAACGGAAATGGTTGAAATAGTACGGTGGGGCCCAAATGCCACTCACAGGTAGACCTTTCGGCCGTCCCAACCATTTCCAAACATCGAGACAAGAACGGGTGGCGTAATCGGCAGGCGAAGGGATCAACTACATACACAAATGAGTATGTATGCAAGCCACCATACAACAGTACATCAGAGCCATTCCATCTAAAAAGAAAGGAAATATAGCAACGCCATACGGCAAGATTCAAATGTCCTAGATAGATATAATAGTTTAGGATATCTCCGCATACATCAAACATCAGAGTATCAGGCGGAAGCGGCAAACAAGATCTGAGTACAGATAAGAAGCAAAACGGCATAAGATGCCCCATAAATAAGCACATCCCGCCCACAGATCTCACGGATCCCCGTTCCCGGAATCTCTACACCGAACGATCGTTGCCCACATCGTCCGCCTCCTCCACCCAGTATCCATCTTGTGAGTGTACCTGTTCATCTGAATCAAACAATTTATCGTGTGATACCCTAGGGGTACTCAGCAAGTCTTTATGCCTCTAAAGGGGACACAACCTGGGGTGACGCAATTGCAGCAAAAGATAAATCCTAACAGTTCTATAGATACTCACTAACCATCCGCCTAACCAGAGATAGACGGATGTCTGGGAATTGATAACAACAGTTATAACAGTAATATCAACAGATCCATCCTCCTCCTCGCTTACCAACGAGGAAGCGGACGAACAAACCCCCCATCCGTTGGCAGTTTTATTATCCATTCCGTGAGTGTTGCACTATTTACTAGTCAGTTACTTAGTCAAATTAAAAGCGTTACTTTAGTTATGCTTGTCTATGATCGAGAAACTGTGCTCCAAGTCGTCCATAACTGCGGACACGGCTTTCAGAAAGTTTTACCCTGCAGGGGTGCACAAATAGCAACACACACTCGATCAACCTCGGAAAAACCAAATCAAAACCCAACGAGGCTTTCACGACAAAGCAATCACAGGATTCAGAAATATTTCACGGGGCCACCCCATTGAGTACACCCGCAACGAAGTTAGCTGACTCCGAGACGGACCCAAGGTTTGGGTGGACGGCTGTAAACGACTGGGAACCCGAAAGTGTGACTGGGCTTGTCGATACCGCGAAAACGTGTCCCGATCCTAAACAGTACATGTGCTCCTCGCACAATCGTAAATAAGGCAGTAAAGCATGGCATAAGTACAGGATAGTAAATAAAACCTCAAACTAGTTTGTGGCCCCAAGAAATAAGACTGAATCAAGATCTGGCTCAGGGGGGTCCCATAAGCCTCCCGGATGTGGATAGCGCGAATAATCAGGGAACAGGAATCAAGTACTCGGGGTCCTACGGGACACAAGTGAGCAGGAAAAACCAAATAGCAGATATTGCTCACCGGTGCCACTTTCATTAGTTATCCCATTACTACTCAGGTTAAGTTGTTTAGGTACCTCGTTCTCCATCAGACACTCACATACCCTACACATGCTGTTCTACGACTCGCATGGCTCAAACAACTCCTATAGTAATGGCTCATGGGATGGAGGAACAAGCTTTGGTGGGGTTTAAAAGTAAGGCTATGCAATACTTGGGATTCAGTTTAATGCAGTCGCGACTCAATGATGCAAGAATAAGATAGAGGCAATAGGTACTATATGTATGCAAGCATGTGGTAGTGCTTGCCTGGCAGCTCAGTTGAAGCGAGAGAAGGATCTGGGTAGTGCTCCTGGTTCTCTTGATATATCCCCTGCTCAGCGTCTATTCGAAGAAGAACCAAACAAACAAGGGCCAACATAAATAAAGTGCACAAGCATACGAATAACATGCGACAAGCAAACAATCATGCCATGATGAATGATGCACAAGTTGCATGGCAATAAAGTAGCATGGCATGGGTGAGGTGTGGAGTACAAGAATAAGGCATTTTATGGAGTTTTAGTCATATTTTATACTCAAATAAGTTGCTGTTTACATTATATTTATATGATGCATGCTGCAAAACAGAACATGGAATGCATAAACAGAAAGGTCTCATCGAGCTGATCATTTTAGACATATCATTTGTTAAATTTGGAGTTATAAATCAAAAGTTATTAATTAATTAAGGTGAAGGGCATTTTCTTGTAATTTTAGTCAACTTGAAAATGTAAGTGTTCAAAATATATTTTGGATGGCATATTTGAAATCCTCACATTTTTCTGATTTGAAAACATATATTATTTGTATTATTTGGATTCATATTTTAAAAGTTATTTTAAAACAGATTTGAATTTGAATTAATTTGAAAAAGATTTGAATTAAAACAGAAAGCAGAAATACTTTTGTTACCCAGCCAGGTTCTAGCCACAGACTATGACCAGTGGGTCCAGTGCTGACTGGACGCCACAGCGCGCAGAAACAGTCTGTCACCGCGAGCACGCCTAGCCGCGGTGGATGACAGGTGGGGCCAGCGGCCACGCGGTCCCATACGCCAGCGGACGAGTGCGGGTCTGCCACGCGGCGCAGCGGGGGGACTGCGGGTTGAGGGTGCGAAACTGCGGGAGCCTTTTTGCAAAAACGCCACGGGGCAGACATGTGGGCCTAGAGGAGCGCGGTTTGAGGGATTAAAAAGATTGGGGGGGTATGTGCAAAAAGGCCTGGGCCACTGTTTTTCTTCCTGGTTGACTGACGAAACTGAAGACGCGGACTCGGCGCGGTGGGGACTCGATCTGGCGACCTGGCGCGCGCGCTGCGGGGCGTGAGCCAGTGCGGTAGGTCTGGGGTTGGTGTCAGGTGGGGGCTAGGCGTCTAGTAGAGGCTTCGCGCGTCGCGGGGCGTGCAGACACCAGCGAGCGGCGGCGCACGGAGGCCGTTCGACGCAAAGGCCGGCGAGGCTAGGGTGGTACAGAGAGGCGGACCATGTCAGGGGGGTAGGGGAGCTCACCGCGGGGCTGTTGGAGGTGGTGGTTCGGGCAGAGGCGCCGGCGATCGTCGACGAGGCAGGGGCCGAGCGAAGCTAGGGTTTCGTCGGGGCGGCGCTGGTACCGGCGGTTCTGGAGCTCCTCCTCCTCGTGGCCGTGTACAGGGCGACGCAGACGACGACCGTGGTCCTTCCCGACAACCGCGTCTGCACGCCCGCCTCCTGGATGTGTAGATGGACGGCGACACCGAGAGCGGCAGCCGGGGTAGACGGTGGTAGGGACGGGGTAGCTGGAGAGGAGAGGGGGAGAGGCGAGGCCCTGGGTGGATCTGGGGGAGGCCAGAGGCGAGAGGGAGGGGTAGATAAGGACGGGGAAAGAGGGGTGCCGTGGGGAGGTGGTGATGGTAAAGGTGGCTTCGGTGCCACCTTTCTCTCCTCCCCTCCTCACGTGCTAGGGTCGGCCAGGACAGGTGCATGGGGGCTTCCAGGTGGACCAGAGGGCGAGGCCAAGGAGGCAGGGGCAGGCTCGGGCTAGGGGGGCACAAGGCAGGGAGAGAAGAGAGGGAGAGAGGGTAGGCTCGGGTTTAGGGTTTGGGGGAGCCTCGGTTTAGGTTGGTACCAGGGTTGGGGTAGCTAGGTGGGGTGGAGCTAGGGTTTGGTTGGGGTGGCCAGATGGTGAGAGAGGAGAGAGGACGAGAGTGGGGAAGGTGTGGTATGCTAGAGTGGTTAGGTTAGATGAGGAGAGGGGGTATGGTGATAGGGTAGGTGATTAGGGGGTAGGGTTTAGGGTTAGATGGGGGAGAGAGAGATGGTTTCCTTTTGGCAAGCTCAAGCAAGAACAAGATCAAACCAAAGCTAGACCCAAAAAGAGGGAGAGGTGGTGATATGGTATTTTAAGCAAGATCAACTAAGACCAAGCCAAAAAGGAGTGGTAGAGAGAGAGAGATGATCCACGCAAAAATGAAATAAAATCCAAATGACAAGCAAAAGGGGGTACTTGCATGGGCCATGCATAAATAATTAATACCATGCTTATTTTGTGAAAACAAGATTATTTACATGGCATTGTTCTTATGCATTCCAAAATGTGGAGTAAGGCCCAAGCAAAAGAATTTGTAGAATTGGACCCACCCTATCTCTCATGAGCTAGATTAAACAACAAAAGAAAAATAATTACAAGCTCATGGATAATGGGATGGTGGAATTGTAAGGTGGTGAAAGAAAGGTGGTGGAGTTGAATAAAAGATATGCCCCCAACTCAACTTGGGCATTTAACAATATATCAAGAACCAAATACAATATCAATAGGCAAATACAAATAATAATGCATATGAGATAAGAACCAAACAAAAAGGGTTCTTGTATGATGCTCAAATGCAAGGTGGCATGATGGCATGATGACATGAGCATGATATCATGATGATGCAACAATTATATATAGGAAGTAGCCATTATATTACTAAACCAAGTAGCATTACAGTTGTTAGACAAATGGGATGCTACAACTCTCCCCCACTAACAGGAATCTCGCCCCGAGATTCTAGGAAGAAGAAGAAGAAGAAGTCTCAAAGAGGGTAGGATAGTTGGCACGGAGCTCCTCTTCACGTTCCCAAGTGGCTTCATCAACGGAATGGTGCGACCACTGCACCTTGCAGAACTTGATGGACTTGTTGTGAGTCCTTCTTTCTGCGATCTCAAGGATTTTTGTGGGTTGTTCTTGATAAGACAGGTCTTCTTGGAGATTGATTAGCTCATGATCCACGGTCCTGCCGGGATCCTTGAAGCACTTCTTGAGTTGAGAGATGTGGAAAACATCATGGACCTTGAGTTTTTCCGGGAGCTCAAGAGCATAAGCAACTTCTCCTCTTCTACCACGAATTTTGAAAGGACCGATGTATCTAGGAGCCAGCTTTCCTTTGGTACCAAAACGGTGCGTGCCTTTCATGGGAGTGACACGAAGGTAAACGAGATCACCAGGGACATACACCATGTCCGTGTGCTTCCTGTCATAATTGCTCTTCTAGCGACTTTGAGCAATCTTCAGATTTTCAAGAATGATATGCACCTTCTCCTCCGCTTGAGTTACAATGTCAGGGCCAAACCATATTCTTTCTCCTGCACCTGACCAACCAATCGGAGTTCTGCACTTGCGGCCATAGAGAGCCTCAAATGGTGCCATCTTCAGACTTTTCTGGAAGCTGTTGTTGTAAGAGAATTCAGCATAAGGAAGACATTCCTCCCACTTCATGCCAAAAGAAATGACGCAAGCACGAAGCATATCCTCCAGAATCTAATTGATCCTTTCAACTTGTCCTTGCGACTGAGGGTGGTAAGCTGTGCTGAAGTTCAACTTTGTTCCCAAAGCATTTTGGAAACTTTCCCAGAACTTGGAAGTGAAGATGCTCCCACGGTCTGAACTGATCTCAAGCGGAACCCCATACAGAGAGACAATTCTGTTGATATAGAGCTCAGCCAACTGAATTCCAGAGATTGTTTCCTTGACGGGGAAGAAGTGAGCCACTTTAGAAAGCCTGTCAATGACAACAAAGATTGCATTGTTGCCCTTCTGCGACCTTGGAAAACCAGTGATGAAGTCCATCTCTACTTTCTCCCATTTCCATTCCGGGGGTTTCAATGGCTGCAGAAGACCGAAAGGTTTCTGATGGACAGCTTTCACTCTGCGGCAGACATCACACTCCGAGACATACTTGGCACAATATCGTTTCAAACCCGACCACCAATATTGTGTTTTCAAGTCCATGTACATCTTTGTGCTGCCAGGGTGGATAGAAAGAACAGAATCGTGCGCCTCCTTGAGAACTTGCTCTCTCAAACCCGGGTAGTTCGGAACAAACATCCGGTGTTCAAAGAAAAGCGTGCCTTGATCATCGACGTGGAAGGACTCATACTTCGGAAGCTGAAGTTTGGAGATGATCTTTCTGGTGTGCGGATCACCAAGCTGACGAGAGCGAACCTTTTCTTCCAAGAGAGGGGTTTCTAGAAGGTTCAGGATATAACCTTGTTCCACAATTTCAAGGTTGAGCTGACGGAATTCCTCGCACAAGAGAGGTTGTTGTTCTTCCATCATGAGGTTGTTGACATAAGCTTTGCGGCTGAGAGTATCGGCCATGACATTAGCTTTGGCCGGAGTGTAGTTGATGGTCAAATCAAAATCATTGATTGCTTCAATCCATCTCCTCTGCCGAAGGTTGAGATCAGGTTGAGTGAAGATATACTTCAGACTCTTGTGATCAGAAAAGATACGGTTGCCAAGCAAGTAGTGCCTCCATAGCTTCAAAGCAAAGACAACTGCTGCGAGTTCGAGGTCATGTGTAGGATAGTTGATCTCATGCGTCTTCAACTGTCGAGAGGCATAAGCAACAACTTGTTTTTTGGACCGCACCCAATCCTTGCAAAGAGGCGTCGCAGAATATCTGTAAAGGCTTAGATGTGTCCGGAGGAACCAAGACTGGTGTGGAAGTGAGCTTCTCTTTGAGTGTCTCAAAGCTTGCTTGACATGCAGGAGTCCAAAGGTATTTCTTGCCTTTCTTGAGGAGATCAGTAAGAGGCTTCGCTATCTTCGAAAAGTTCTGAACGAAGCGACGGCAATAACTAGCCAAACCAAGGAAACTCCGCATTTCTTTGACATTAACAGGAGGAAGCCATTCAACAATTGTCTTCACAGTTTCCGGGTTAACTGCAATGCCCTTAGTAGAGATGACGTGACCAAGATAGGTTACTTGAGGCAGCCAAAACTCACACTTTGAGAACTTTGCATACAGGCGGTTCTCACGAAGCTTGTTTAGGACACACCGAAGGTGTTCTTCATGCTCTTCCTTTGACTTAGAATAGACTAGGATGTCATCCAGATAGACCACAACGAACTTATCAAGATACTCCATGAAAACCGAGTTCATAAGCCTCGAGAAGGTAGCAGGTGCGTTTGTGAGACCGATAGACATGACCGTGTACTCATACAGGCCATAGCGGGTGGTGAAAGCTGTTTTAGGAACATCTTCCTTGCGAATCTTGATTTGGTGATAACCACTTCTCAAGTCAAGCTTAGAGAATACCACAGCTCCAGCTAGCTGATCGAAGAGATCATTAATCCGCGGAAGGGGATATTTGTTCTTGATGGTTTTAGCATTGAGAGCCCGATAGTCAACACAAAGTCTATCAGTCCTGTCTCGCTTTTTCACAAAGATTGTTGGGCTACCCCAAGAAGAGGTACTGTGTTGAATGAAACCCAACTTCTCTTGTTCATCAAGTTGACGTTTGAGTTCAGCCAACTCAGCAGGACCCATTTTATAAGGCCGCTTGGAGATAGGAGTCGTTCCAGGTTCAAGCTCAATTACAAACTCAACCTCACGATCCGGAGGCATACCCGGCAACTCTTCAGGAAAGACATCTGGAAACTCACAGACCACCGGAACACTCTGAATAGCTTCCATAGCATCATCATTCAGAGCCGCCAAAGAGAAAAGCTGGATAGCAGGAGTCAAACTTGGAGAATAGACTATATGGCCTTCAGGAATCTTCAGAGAAACCGAGCGTTCAGCACAATCAATCACAGCTGCATTTGCTGTCAACCAATCCATGCCCAAGATGACATCAATGTCAGAATTGCCCAGAACAATTAAGGACGCCGAGAACGAAGAGCCACCAATCTCAATTTGATTGCCATGGCTGATATGAACAGCCCTCATGTTTGAACCAGGAGATTGTACCACCAACCGCTTAAGGAGAGGAACCAAGACTAACTCATTCTCATTTGCAAACTTGTGAGAAACAAAAGAATGCGATGCACCAGAATCAAACAAAACTCGTGCAGGGACTGAGTTAACGGATAGCATACCCATCACAACTCCGGGTGTATGCTCAGCTTGAGCGGCGTTGACACAGTTGGCACGAGCAACAGTAGACCCGGGCTTGGTGTTGATGTTGAGAGCCCGAGGTGGTGGTGCACGAACCAAAGGAGAGCTTGCCGCAGATCTTGGAGGGGGTGGAGGAAGAGCTTTGTTTTTCATCGGACAGTTCCAGCTTTGATGCCCAGAGTCTCCACACGTGAAACAAGCACCAGGTGGACGTGGAGCAACGTAGCCAGGGACTCCGCCAGGCGCTCCAGGGTAGTGGTGGTTGTAGCCCCTGGGAGCAGCAGTGAGGAAGTTTGGTGGCCTTGTCGCGAAGCTTGAAGGTCTTGGTGGAGCCGGGAGCGACGGTGGGGTATTAGGAACCCAAACACGACGCTTAGAAGGAGCTGACATAGCTGAAGAGCTTGGTGCATCACGGTTGTGTTTCTTTGACTCCTCAAACACTTGCCTACTTGCTTCCTCCTGCAGAGCTGTATGCTGAAGTTCCAGAAAAGACGCCGGCCTTGCATGTGTGATTGCATATTTAATCGATGCATTGAGCCCTTGCCGGAACCTCTTTTGCTTCTTCTTGTCATCGGAGATCTCATCGCCACCATAACGAGAAAGGTTCATGAAGTTCCTGATGTAGGTATTGACATTGTCATTTCCCTGCTTAAGGTTGAGAAACACTTCCTTCATCCTTTCCATGACAATTTCTGACAGATACTGCTCTTTGAACGCTCCAGTGAACCGTTCCCAAGTAGGCTGAAAACCAGTGCAGTTTGCCTTCAGGTAATTCTCCCACCAGAGAGCTGCATCTCCCTTCAGAAGGTGAGTAGCACACTTTACCCATTCTTGCTCAGGAACATCAGCAGTCTCCAGTAACCTTGACATCTCACGCAACCAATCATCAGCATCAAGTGGTTGATCAGAAACATCAAATTGGCGTGGATTGAACTTCAGGAAGCTTTTGATGTCTCCTCGCTTGGGAGGTGGAGGTAGCGGAGCAAACTCATTCCTCCTGACACTTTCCTCAAAACGATGCTGGTTCTGCTGCATTGCTACCAAGGCATTGGCGATGTTTGACAACGCGGACCCCAGTTCAGGTGGTATGTCCTCATCAGAACGACGTGGTGGAGCCATCCTGTGATTGATATAAAACACAAGTCAGTACTATAATGGAGAATAATAATAATCCAAAATAGTACCAAGATGGAATTACTCAAGATTAAAGGATACAATTTACTAAGATGATATTAAAATATCAACAAAGTTCAAAGCACCTAGAAGATATTAAGCATATCGCACACGACTGAAAAGGAGTGTGGTACACAAATATATCAAAGAAAAATTTTCCACAAATTTCGGCATTAAAATACCAATAGATGCGCAAAATCACTTAACGAATCAAGATTAGTGACTCTACCAATTCAATATACAAAAGCGAATGATAAGAGTAGTGGTATGGTCGCGACTCCATCCCGCACTCAAATCATTACTCCGCACATGAATAAGTGGAACACATATCCTAACCCCTTCTTCTCACGATGAACCTAAGATTAGTAACTACGGAAACGAACACCCCAACAAGATAACGTCGGATAACAAAGAGTAAGACAGATCGCGGCGGTATACAACGAATTAGATAGATCGCGTCGGTTGCAAAAGCCTGTCGGTATGGAATGTGCCAACAGTTGATAACCAAAAGGCCGATTGTGATAACAACTAGGATGCAACAGATAGACAAGGAATTACACACACACACACACACACACAACCTATGGTACTACGGAAACCCAGAACACGTGAATCCTAGTTTGAACTTTTAAGAAGAGGATTGAAAACGTTACACTTCCTTACCAGAAAGGGTGGGTGGGTGGTTAAGAAGAAAAATGGAAGCAGTCCTACTCTCACGTTTTGTTTTTCCCTAGTATACATAACTACCAAAAATATTTGCTAGACTGACAACGACCATTTGGCTGAGACCCTGAAGGGCAGGCTGGCTCTGATACCAATTGTAACTACCTCGGTGAATTACGCTCCTAGTTGCAAGCCTGGATGAACGGAAATGGTTGAAATAGTACGGTGGGGCCCAAATGCCACTCACAGGTAGACCTTTCGGCCGTCCCAACCATTTCCAAACATCGAGACAAGAACGGGCGGCGTAATCGGCAGGCGAAGGGATCAACTACATACACAAATGAGTATGTATGCAAGCCACCATACAACAGTACATCAGAGCCATTCCATCTAAAAAGAAAGGAAATACAGCAACGCCATACGGCAAGATTCAAATGTCCTAGATAGATATAATAGTTTAGGATATCTCCGCATACATCAAACATCAGAGTATCAGGCGGAAGCGGCAAACAAGATCCGAGTACGGATAAGAAGCAAAACGGCATAAGATGCCCCATAAATAAGCACATCCCGCCCACAGATCTCACGGATCCCCGTTCCCGGAATCTCTACACCGAACGATCGTTGCCCACATCGTCCGCCTCCTCCACCCAGTATCCATCTTGTGAGTGTACCTGTTCATCTGAATCAAACAATTTATCGTGTGAGACCCTAGGGGTACTCAGCAAGTCTTTATGCCTCTAAAGGGGACACAACCTGGGGTGACGCAATTGCAGCAAAAGATAAATCCTAACAGTTCTATAGATACTCACTAACCATCCGCCTAACCAGAGATAGACGGATGTCTGGGAATTGATAACAACAGTTATAACAGTAATATCAACAGATCCATCCTCCTCCTCGCTTACCAACGAGGAAGCGGACGAACAAACCCCCCATCCGTTGGCAGTTTTATTATCCATTCCGTGAGTGTTGCACTATTTACTAGTCAGTTACTTAGTCAAATTAAAAGCGGTACTTTAGTTATGCTTGTCTATGATCGAGAAACTGTGCTCCAAGTCGTCCATAACTGCGGACACGGCTTTCAGAAAGTTTTACCCTGCAGGGGTGCACAAATAGCAACACACACTCGATCAACCTCGGAAAAACCAAATCAAAACCCAACGAGGCTTTCATGACAAAGCAATCACAGGATTCAGAAATATTTCAGGGGGCCACCCCATTGAGTACACCCGCAACAAAGTTAGCTGACTCCGAGACGGACCCAAGGTTTGGGTGGACGGCTGTAAACGACTGGGAACCCGAAAGTGTGACTGGGCTTGTCGATACCGCGAAAACGTGTCCCGATCCTAAACAGTACATGTGCTCCTCGCACAATCGTAAATAAGGCAGTAAAGCATGGCATAAGTACAGGATAGTAAATAAAACCTCAAACTAGTTTGTGGCCCCAAGAAATAAGACTGAATCAAGATCTGGCTCAGGGGGGTCCCATAAGCCTCCCGGATGTGGATAGCGCGAATAATCAGGGAACAGGAATCAAGTACTCGGGGTCCTACGGGACACAAGTGAGCAGGAAAAACCAAATAGCAGATATTGCTCACCGGTGCCACTTTCATTAGTTATCCCATTACTACTCAGGTTAAGTTGTTTAGGTACCTCGTTCTCCATCAGACACTCACATACCCTACACATGCTGTTCTACGACTCGCATGGCTCAAACAACTCCTATAGTAATGGCTCATGGGATGGAGGAACAAGCTTTGGTGGGGTTTAAAAGTAAGGCTATGCAATACTTGGGATTCAGTTTAATGCAATCGCGACTCAATGATGCAAGAATAAGATAGAGGCAATAGGTACTATATGTATGCAAGCATGTGGTAGTGCTTGCCTGGCAGCTCAGTTGAAGCGAGAGAAGGATCTGGGTAGTGCTCCTGGTTCTCTTGATATATCCCCTGCTCAGCGTCTATTCGAAGAAGAACCAAACAAACAAGGGCCAACATAAATAAAGTGCACAAGCATACGAATAACATGCGACAAGCAAACAATCATGCCATGATGAATGATGCACAAGTTGCATGGCAATAAAGTAGCATGGCATGGGTGAGGTGTGGAGTACAAGAATAAGGCATTTTATGGAGTTTTAGTCATATTTTATACTCAAATAAGTTGCTGTTTACATTATATTTATATGATGCATGCTGCAAAACAGAACATGGAATGCATAAACAGAAAGGTCTCGTCGAGCTGATCATTTTAGACATATCATTTGTTAAATTTGGAGTTATAAATCAAAAGTTATTAATTAATTAAGGTGAAGGGCATTTTCTTGTAATTTTAGTCAACTTGAAAATGTAAGTGTTCAAAATATATTTTGGATGGCATATTTGAAATCCTCACATTTTTCTGATTTGAAAACATATATTATTTGTATTATTTGGATTCATATTTTAAAAGTTATTTTAAAACAGATTTGAATTTGAATTAATTTGAAAAAGATTTGAATTAAAACAGAAAGCAGAAATACTTTTGTTACCCAGCCAGGTTCTAGCCACAGACTATGACCAGTGGGTCCAGTGCTGACTGGACGCCACAGCGCGCAGAAACAGTCTGTCACCGCGAGCACGCCTAGCCGCGGTGGATGACAGGTGGGGCCAGCGGCCACGCGGTCCCATACGCCAGCGGACGAGTGCGGGTCTGCCACGCGGCGCAGCGGGGGGACTGCGGGTTGAGGGTGCGAAACTGCGGGAGCCTTTTTGCAAAAACGCCACGGGGCAGACATGTGGGCCTAGAGGAGCGCGGTTTGAGGGATTAAAAAGATTGGGGGGGTATGTGCAAAAAGGCCTGGGCCACTGTTTTTCTTCCTGGTTGACTGACGAAACTGAAGACGTGGACTCGGCGCGGCGGGGACTCGATCTGGCGACCTGGCGCGCGCGCTGCGGGGCGTGAGCCAGTGCGGCAGGTCTGGGGTTGGTGTCAGGTGGGGGCTAGGCGTCCAGTAGAGGCTTCGCGCGTCGCGGGGCGTGCAGACACCAGCGAGCGGCGGCGCACGGAGGCCGTTCGACGCAAAGGCCGGCGAGGCTAGGGTGGTACAGAGAGGCGGACCATGTCAGGGGGGTAGGGGAGCTCACCGCGGGGCTGTTGTAGGTGGTGGTTCGGGCAGAGGCGCCGGCGATCGTCGACGAGGCAGGGGCCGAGCGAAGCTAGGGTTTCGTCGGGGCGGCGCTGGTACCGGCGGTTCTAGAGCTCCTCCTCCTCGTGGCCGTGTACAGGGCGACGCAGATGACGACCGTGGTCCTTCCCGAAAACCGCGTCTGCACGCCCGCCTCCTGGATGTGTAGATGGACGGCGACACCGAGAGCGGCGGCCGGGGTAGACGGTGGTAGGGACGGGGTAGCTGGAGAGGAGAGGGGGAGAGGCGAGGCCCTGGGTGGATCTGGGGGAGGCCAGAGGCGAGAGGGAGGGGTAGATAAGGACGGGGGAAAGAGGGGTGCCGTGGGGAGGTGGTGATGGTAAAGGTGGCTTCGGTGCCACCTTTCTCTCCTCCCCTCCTCACGTGCTAGGGTCGGCCAGGACAGGTGCATGGGGGCTTCCAGGTGGACCAGAGGGCGAGGCCAAGGAGGCAGGGGCAGGCTCGGGCTAGGGGGCCACAAGGCAGGGAGAGAAGAGAGGGAGAGAGGGTAGGCTCGGGTTTAGGGTTTGGGGGAGCCTCG
This sequence comes from Avena sativa, assembly GCA_916181665.1. Classification (NCBI taxonomy): domain Eukaryota; kingdom Viridiplantae; phylum Streptophyta; class Magnoliopsida; order Poales; family Poaceae; genus Avena; species Avena sativa. Next base: position 347,235,277 of record OV702281.1, on the reverse strand, counting down.
GTTTAGGTTGGTACCAGGGTTGGGGTAGTTAGGTGGGGTGGAGCTAGGGTTTGGTTGGGGTGGCCAGATGGTGAGAGAGGAGAGAGGCTGAGAGTGGGGAAGGTGTGGTATGCTAGAGTGGTTAGGTTAGATGAGGAGAGGGGTTATGGTGATAGGGTAGGTGATTAGGGGGTAGGGTTTAGGGTTAGATGGGGGAGAGAGAGATGGTTTCCTTTTGGCAAGCTCAAGCAAGAACAAGATCAAACCAAAGCTAGACCAAAAAATAGGGAGAGGTGGTGATATGGTATTTTAAGCAAGATCAACTAAGACCAAGCCAAAAAGGAGTGGTAGAGAGAGAGAGATGATCCACGCAAAAATCAAATAAAATCCAAATGACAAGCAAAAGGGGGTACTTGCATGGGCCATGCATAAATAATTAATACCATGCTTGTTTTGTGAAAACAAGATTATTTACATGGCATTGTTCTTATGCATTCCAAAATGTGGAGTAAGGCCCAAGCAAAAGAATTTGTAGAATTGGACCCACCCTATCTCTCATGAGCTAGATTAAACAACAAAAGAAAAATAATTACAAGCTCATGGATAATGGGATGGTGGAATTGTAAGGTGGTGAAAGAAAGGTGGTGGAGTTGAGTAAAAGATATTCCCCCAACTCAACTTGGGCATTTAACAATATATCAAGAACCAAATACAATATCAATAGGCAAATACAAATAATAATGCATATGAGATAAGAACCAAACAAAAAGGGTTCTTGTATGATGCTCAAATGCAAGGTGGCATGATGGCATGATGACATGAGCATGATATCATGATGATGCAACAATTATATATAGGAAGTAGCCATTATATTACTAAACCAAGTAGCATTACAGTTGTTAGACAAATGGGATGCTACAGATCCCTCCATCCTCGGGATCTTCGACTTCGACTCCGGGTTGGAGAACTCCGTCGACCTCCACGATGGAACAGGTCGTCACGCCGTGACCTACATTGAAGCGCCACTTCATCGCCTGGAGTAGACCCTCGTGTCTCATCCCTCATCTCGCACCACAGATGGCTGGCGAACCTTGCCCCATGTTCTACTACTCGCTGCCGATTGCAGCATCTGCTGTGGTCATTCCCACGACAGTGGTGCCCACCGTGGGGCCTGGCCGGTCAGGCCGGTGTTCTGCGGCGAGATCCAATCTGCAAATCAACGAATTGATCGCCACCGGCCGCATGATCGCGGTCGGCGAGATGCTCCAGATCTTGCCGAGCAGCTACGTACCGGCGGCGCGACCCATCACACATAGCGTGATCATGCCGGTCGGCACGATCAGCCTCTTCGTCGGCCTCACCGACGTCATCATCTCGGAGGACTCGGCTCGCATCCGTGAGTCGCCACCACGCGACCGGCTCTCTGAGAGCCAGGTCCGCACGATTCACCGCCTTGCCTCCGAGTACGACTCGACACATAGTAACGTGGCCGAAACCACCGCGGCCACGGATGACGCGGCCCGCAACGACGAAGCCGATTCGGCGACCCCGGCGTCACTCGCCGGATCCATCGTCCCCGCATCACCCGCGGGTTCCATCACCCAGGTCTCCAACATCGGAGACTTCGAGAATCCCTCCATCCTCGGGATCTTCGACTTCGACTCCGGGTCGGAGAACTCCGCCGACCTCCACGACAGAACCGTTTTCCACGCAGCGACCTACATGGAAGCGCCACTTCATCACCTGGAGTACACGGGTAAGGACGACCCGGCGAAGTCCTGCCTCGTTGAGTGGGGACTCAACGATTATACGCTGGCCCTAAAGAGCGGAAAGTATCTGATGTGCTTCCAAGCGAGTAGACGCTGCACCTCCTCGGCGATGGCTCGGCAGCGCTCTTCATTGAAGGGCCGCAGCGACTGCTTGACAGGTCGCACTTTGGGTTCGGCGTTGAGTTTGTGCTCAGCGAGTTCCCTTGGGACACCAGGCATGTCGGATGGTTTCCATGCGAAGATGTCCCTATTCTCACGGAGGAACTCGATGAGCACGCCTTCCTATGCTGGGCTCATGCCCGTCCCAATCGTCACCGTCTGGCTGGAGTCGCCTGGGACCAGCTCAACGGTGCAGGTGTGCGTCGTTGCCTCGAAGGCGGTGGAGTTGCCGCCCTCCGAATTGGGCATCTTGAGTATAGTGGGGTCGTCGTTGTTGACCCCGCTTGCGTACTTGGCGAGCTCCTCGGCGTGGTTGGCCTCCACCGTGATGACGGCGTCAGCGAGTTCGGCCCCTTTGGCCTCGCATTATGTGGCCATGTCGGGGTCGCCATGGATGGTGATGATGCCGCATGGCCCGGGTAGCTTCATCGCGTTGTACGCATAGTGGGGTGCTGCCATGAACTTGGCGAACGCCTGGCGCCCCAGGACGCAGTGGTAGGGGCTGTCGAAGGGCACCAGCTCGAAGACGATCCGCTCAGTGCGGAAGTTTGCTGGAGTGCCGAAGGTGACTGGCAGCATCACCTTGCCGATCGGGTACGCCTTCCGGCCGGGGACGATGTCGTGGAAGGTGGTGTAGGTCGTCTCGGTCATCGACTGCGGGAGTCGCAGTCGCCTGAAGGTGTCCAGGTACAGGCTATTGATGGAGCTGCCGCCGTCCATCAGTGTTTTGGGGAGCCAGTAGTCTCCCACCTTGGGGTTGATCACTAGGGCGACTCGGCCCGGATACTCGATCCGTGGCGAGTGGTCCTCGCGGCTCTAGACGATTGGTTGCTCAGACCAGTTGAAGAACTGGGGGATGTCTATCTGGGCCACCGTGTTGACGGCGACGGCGCGGGCGATGAACTTCTTCTCGCGCTTCGTGTTGAAGACTGTGAAGGTGTGGAGCGAGCCGGCGACGCTGCCGAATTTTCCGCCATTTGGCGGGTTGTTGTCGGGGTCTTCCCGCGCGCGTCGTGCCTTCTCGATCTCCTTGAGAGAGTGGAAGTTGGCGGTCGTGTGCGTGGCGGGCTTTCCTTCCCTGCTATGAAACACACAGGGTTGGTTAAGAAGGGCCGCGGGATCAAACCTCGGCTTTGCCTTGTAGTTTCCACCGTCGTGGCGGAAGCTCTTGGGCTCGCGCTACGCGTATCCGGCGTTGGCGACAAAGTCGACTCCCCGTCACTGTGGCGTTTGCCGGTGAGGCGAGTGTTGCTATAGCGTAACTCGGGTCGCCTCACGTTGTCGTGGCCGCTCGTGCGACGATGTCCTCCCGACTCGTTGTCGGTTTCTTGGTTTGGATCCTCCTCTGCGTACTTCTTTGCAATCTCTAGGAGGTCCGGTATGTTGTCGAGTGTTCGGTACACTCGCTTGAGCTTGGCAACCAAGGGCTCGTAGCGGCACGAGGTCTTGAAACAGTGGATCGCGGTGTCCGGGTGGATTCCGGCCGCGTTGTACCACAGATCTTGCCATCGTTGGACCCAACTGCGGGTCGACTCGCGGGGTCCCTGGACGCATCGCTCCAGGTCTTCGATGGTGCTGGCGCGGGTGTATGAGCCCTGAAGTGCCTGACGAAGGCGTCGCGCATTTCCTCCTAGGAATCGATGCTGTCCGCTGGGAGGGTGTTAATCCACTGCATGCACGCTCCCTCCATCATCAGGGGGAGGTAGCGGGCGGTGAGTATATCGGTGTGGCCGGCGATCCCCATTGCCATGAGGTAGGTGTCCAGCCACACGGATGGATCGTACGAGGGATCGTACTTTTCTATTTCCTTCGGCGCTTTGAAGTTCGCCGGGTATCTTTCGCCTCAGATCATCGGTCCGAAGCACGGGGGCCCCACTCCGCTCAGCGATCCCCTTGGTTCGCCGTCGCGGCGGTTGGTGAGGGTGTGCCGCAGGTCGTCAGGCTAACGTGCGCGCCAGCTCTGGTTGTTGATGATGTGGGTGCGGGCATTGACGGGTTGTCCGTTGGCGGCGACGAAGTTGTTCGCCGGCCGAGGGTCGTTTGTGGAGAGTGCCATGTTTGCGGGTCGGTGTTGGAGCTGCAGGGTTTTGGGTGGCGGGCAGTTGAGAGTATTCGCCGCCATGGGACGGCCACTCGAAGCCTCTCTGCTGCCTGATGAATGCGAGTACATCCGACCCTGTGATTCGACGCCTGCGTTTTGTTACTCGACCGCTTTGGCGAGCAGAGCCCTGGCGTACTGGATCTGCAGGGCGCCTTCCCCGGTGGCTTCAATGTTGTCGACTGCTGCTCGGCCCGCGACGAGGTTGTCCATTGGGGTGGAGAACAGCGGGAGGCTGTTTGCGTCTCGCTCTCGTTAGGAGACCATGATCCTTGGCTGGTCCCTGGGGGTGCGCGGTTGGGTGGTGGTGGGGCACCATTGGCCGTTGCCCCTGGTGGGGGCCGAGTGCTTCCTCCTGGCGGCGCGTTCTCGCAGATCGCGCGCTCGGCCGCGCGGGCCGGGTCGTTTTCTTTGTCAAAATTCAGGGCGCGCCCCTGAACGGTAGGATTCAGGCGCGACCTAATTCGGAGTTGGTGGTAGCGCGACAGCTCCTACGCTGTCACCTGCTCGAGGCAAAAAAAATTGCGCTTGTCTTGTTCCTTGCGGACTGCCTCCGCCAGCTTCAGGTGGAGTTCCTCGACCTCCGTTGCTGTCGCGTTTGGTGGGATCGGCGTGGAGAAGGGGTCTTCCGGCGGGTCGGCGCCAGTCGCCATGTAGGTCGCGGCGTGGCGACCGGTTCCATCGTGGAGGTCGGCGGAGTTCTCCGACCCGGAGCCGAAGTCGAAGATCCCGAGGATGGAGGGATCCTCGAAGTCTCCGACGTTGGAGACCTGGGTGATGGAACCCGCGGGTGATGCGGCGACGATGGATCCGGCGAGTGACGCCGGGGTCGCCGAATCGGCGTCGTCGTTGCGGGCCGTGTCATCCGTGGCCGCGGTGGTTTCGGCCACGTTACTATGTGCCGAGTCGTACTCGGAGGCGAGGCGGTGAATCGTGCGGACCTGGCTCTCAGAGAGCCGGTCGCGTGGCGGCGACTCGCGGATGCGAGCCGAGTCCTCCGAGATGATGACGTCGGTGAGGCCGACGAAGAGGTTGATCGTGCCGACCGGCAGGATCACGCTATGTGTGACGGGTCGCGCCGCCGGGACGTAGCTGCTCGGCAAGATCTGGAGCATCTCTCCGATCGCGATCATGCGGCCGGTGGCGATCGACTCGTTGATGGGCAGATTGGATCTCGCCGCAGAACACCGGCCTGACCGGCCAGGCCCCATGGTGGGCGCTATACCTAGGCATGTTCCGGGTCGGGCCGGGCCAGGCTCGGGCCGGGCCTGACAAATCCCGCCCGTGCAAACCCCAGGCCCGAGCCCAACCCGGCCCGGCTGTCGGGCCTAAAAACTGAGCCCGAGCCCGGCCCGTGGTACACATTTTTCTTCGGGCTGTCGGGCCGCGGGCCGGGCTTCTCCCTATTTTTCACTTTTCTATGGCCCGAGCCCGGCCAGTGCATCCTTCGGGCCGTAGTTGTGAAGCCCAGGCCCGGCCCGCGGGCCTTAAAAGCCCGGCCCGCTAGGCTTTTTTCGGGCCGGGTCGGTTCGGTCCGACCGGGTCGGGCTTCCCATGCCCAGGTATAGTGGGTGCCACTGTCGTGGGAATGACCACGACAGATGCTGCAATCGGCAGCGAGTAGTAGAACATGGGGCAAGGGCGGCCAGCCATTTGCGGTGCGAGATGAGGGCTGAGACACGAGGATTTACCCAGGTTCGGCCCCCCGGAGGTTAAATACCTACTCCTGCTAGATTGTATTATGGTGAGAGTACAATGGGGCGAGCTCGACGGCTAGGCGGCGAGTCGCTTGGGTGTATGATGGAACGTGTCCCTTATGCGTACCCTAGGGAGGTTTATATATGCTCACCTCGCTAGGGTTTACAGATCACAACCGAATTATTAAGGATTCAGAGATTCTATGACCTAGTCCGACTGGGCCTAGCTACGCTTCTGGGCCTCCAGCTTCCAGTCGCCTGAGTCCACGCCAAGTCTTGATCCAGTCGTCGTCCTGCAGACCCACTCGCTGACGGCTTAGGCCAGTAGGAAACGTCCTGCTGGGTATACCCCGGTAGGCATATCCCCATCAACACAAGATTTCAAAGTTCTCCTGAGGCTACTATTGAGGATATGCTTAATGGTTATTACCATAGCATGTCTCTAATCCAATTAACCTGGGTGACTCATAGTCAGTAGCATGGCCTATGGCCTATTGGGAGGGCCTAGTTAGACGGATCCAGAAGGGAGGCCCATGCTAAAAGAAGGAAGGCTACGGTATCGTCATAGACGAACCCGGAGCCTTGGAGGGCAAGACACGAAGACTAGTTAGTATTAGTGTAGGACTATATAACCTGTCTGGTATGGACTTCTCCCCGTAACCCTATGTTCTAGCGCCTTTATAAGCCGGGCATGTGGGAGCCTTTAGGGAAGACAACTTACAACCATAGTTTTAAAACCGGACCGGTTCACTGGTTAAACTAGAAAAAACCGGAACCAGAGGCCTCATCGGCTTTTTAAGCGCATTAGACCGTCCAACTAACGAACCAGAAAAAACAGACAAAAAGCAGTTAAACCAGCGGTTTAATGAAAAACCAGTCAGCGGTCCGACCAATAGAAAACCATCCACATAAGAAACTACGGCGACGCAATCAGGATTAGATCCCAAGACCTCCCAACTCGCGCTAGTAAATACTTCAATGGGCTAGCCAACTGGGTTGACCAGTGTTTGTATCAAAGTACTTCATGTACTCTAAATATGTTTCTATTTTCTAACATATTAGTATTTTTTTTATCCATATTATTTTCCTTAATAAACCAGCACCGAACCGGTTTGAACCAGCGGTCCAACCAGTGAACCGTGAAGTAAGGACCTCACAGGTTTGATCGCCGGTCCGGTTTTTAAACTATGCTTACAACATCTCGCACACCAATTCCTATAACTCGGCGTATTGCTATTATAGTGATTTATAGTAGGAGTAGGATTCTGCCACCGTCGTTCGATCTAACCCTAGGTAAGCTGTATTACCTCGTATCCATCAACTCGCCGCCTTTCTCCACTTCTCTAAACATGCTCTACAAGGACCCCCTCTATGGCGTACTCGTCTGCAATACCACGACAGCCCTCTAGGTGCGGGCCATGCTTATCGGGGACACAGTTAATGATGATAAGGAGGAGAAGATGACAAACTTCAAATCCAGTCGCTAACGTCCTCTTCTCTCTTGCTATGGTTGAGGGCATGTTAGAATACGTGTACATCTAGGGGTTAAAGATAGACTAGTATTCTAGACAATCTTCTTGTACTCCAAGTCTCTCTGCTCTGTGTACTTCTACATATATACCCCCGAGGGTCAATCAAATCAATACAACAAAATATTAGAAATTCATAATTTCTACAATGTGAACAGTTGTATAAATTTGGACTTTTTTGTTCAAAGATAAATATAAACATTTTGAATACATGATTTTTTCTAGACATTAACTTATTTTAATATAAAAGAAAAGAAGAAAAATAGAAAAGAAAGAAAAAATAGAAAAGAAAATCTTAACTTTTTTTACTATGAACATTTTCTTATAAAAAGAAAGAAAATGGAAACAGAGAAAATAGAAATTGTACAGAAATAAACAAAATAGAAACGAATTCACAGGAAAAGAGGAAAGAAAAGAAAGTATACTCCCTCCGTCTTAAAATAAATGTCTTAAATTTATTAAAATTTAAATAAATTTATATACTAAATAATGTTTAGATTTATCAAAATTTTGACAAATTTAAAACATCTATTTTAAAACAGAGAAAGTAGAAAAAACGGGGACAGAATCAAGACGTGATAGAGATTAAAACCTGGGCAAGAACGAGCACCATGTACAAACAGAAAAAACAAATCCGAGTAAGCCTCCCGTGAGACCGAATCAATATGCGACGGAATTAAATGGGCTAGGCCGAAATGACAGACGAGGTACGCGGCGCGGATGAGTTGGACCGCAGCGAGGGGAATTGCTATTTAACGCTTGACGTGGACGAGAATATGCTCCGCCCGTGTGCCTTACGAGTACGTAGGCCGGGCCCAAGTCACTTTATTGTTCGCTCCGTAGTTCTGGAGGTCTATTCCGTGTTGTTTGTCTCGAAAAAAAACCTGTTCCGTTTTGTTTTCTCTACTCAATTATAAGGGCCTGTTTGATTCAAAGGATTTTCAAAGAACTTCTATAGGATTTCAATTCATAGGAATTTTTTCAATATGGTGTGTTTGTTTCAAAGGAATAAATCCTACAAAATTCCTATGTATTGCTTTTTTACACTACAATTCTATAGGATTTCTAACAAGAGGTGAGACCTCTTGGAAAAATTCCTATGTGTCTATGACATGTACCTAAACCCAATTAAATTTTCTGTATTTTTCCTGCGGTGCAATCAAACAACTTATCGTACCGATTCCTGCATTTTTATTCCGGTAGGATTCTAGTTGTCATGCCATTCTATTCCTACACTTTTCCTATTCCTATGTTTTATTAATCCTTTGAATCAAATGGGCCCTAAACGTGTCAGCTCGTAGGTACTTAGGTCTGTCCACATGTCCAATTCTGTCCAAAAATGTAAATCAAAATCGAAATTCAAATTTAAGAATGTTTAATTCGAACATTAATCAAATTTGAAAATGTTAAAATTCAAAATATGTTCAAAATTTGTAAAAGTTCATACTCCTATATAAAACTGTTCAAATTCAAAAAAGTTCAAATTCAGAAAAAGTTCATGTATAAGAACTGTTCATATTCGAAAATTGTTCATATCAAAAAAATGTTCAAGTTCGAAAAATGTTCACATGCGAAAAGTGTTCAAATTTAAAAACTGTTCAAAGAAGAGGAAAGAAAAGAGAAAAGAAAAGAAAAGAAAAAAAGGAAACAGAAAACAATTGAGAAGAGACACAGTAAAAAGAGAGAGAGAACGCTATATGGGCCGGCCCAACGCGCGCGGCCGCGTGAGCGGAGCCAATTAACGCGCGCGTTGGGCGGGAAATTGTATTTGCCCGCAGCGAGCGGTGTATAGGCTTTACCACGAGAGGCTGTGAAGCAAAATTCTGACGCGGTGTACCATAACTGGGCTTTCATTTTTTTTGACTGCTTTCCTGTTATTCTCTTTTTGATATCGACCCGGACTGGGCTTTCATACAGCGGAGAAATGACAGGAGCTCGCGTAGGAATCTTATCCCTTTGAAACTACTCAAGGATCTTTTCTCTCTCAAAAAAAACTACTCAACGATCTTAGTCTTACATGTGTGTGTGTGCAATATTTCGATTTACAGTCCTCTATCCCAAATTATTTGTCACAATCTAGACACATATTTATTAGACGCATTTTAAAATATAGATACATATAAATCTAAACAAATCTGTAACATATAAATCAAGATAAAACAGTAATTGCATTTGTCGGAGTTACGTGTGACACGTGATAGCATACTAAACCTGTTGTTTTACGCCTAGTAAGCACGTCGGGGACCCATAGCACCGAACTTTTCTGAACTCAATGACATTGCGTAACTTCTATCCTCAATCCATAGAAGTCAAAGCCTATATAATCTTATACTGATTTGGGTTTATTTAGATTCGAATGTATCTAGATATATTTTAGTGTATAGATACATTTAAATTTAGACAAATCCAAGTTAGTTATTTCTGAATGGAGAGAATATAACAAAAGCGAACCGGATGGGATTGAGACAAGGCGAATGAGCAGGGGCTACACTCCAAATGGTCCGGGTCCTCATTTTTCAAGTAAATTAATCATGCTCGCTCCTTGTCTATTGTGTTATCTTAGCACCCTTTCTACATGTCACACGACTAATCTGCCCCCTTGAGCTCAATTTCTGGCCCCGTCCTAAAACCGGTATGTGAGGAAGGAGAGAGCGAGGTGACCCTGTGGCGGCCACCCTAAAACCAAACTAGGGTTTCTCCCTCCTCGCCGGCTAGGACGCTGATTCGCTCCGTCTCCGACGGCCTTGGGCCCTTCGAGGTGTAACAGAGCACGGTCTCTCGTCGGTGGAGGGTTCGTGTTTTTTGTTTAGCCAGTTTTTTTGAGATTGCGACATCATGAAGTTTGAATAAAATCCTCCCTGACTTATTCTCGCTCTGGTGGTGCGTCTAGCGCCTAGGCAGGACGTGTCTAGTGGTTGTCCGACAGATCTATTGGGATTCTGTCGGTTTCGTATTCCTTGGTTTTGTTTTAGGTAAGTATTAGAGATGGTTCCTGGGTGCGCCGGGGCTTATCACGCCGACTTTTTATTTGCCTATTACAACAAGCTCTTTTACGACAAGTTTTGCTCGGGCTCAAGTGATGTAAGAACGAGGACAGTGGTGCGCCTTTTGCATACTAGTGTTTGTAGTCATCATTAGGTGGTGCAAAATCTATTTATAGTTCTTATTATTTTGTTAGCACTCTTTATACAGCTGTTTATGATTATTAGTACTATATCCGTTTATTAATATATGATGTTCTAGTATTTTTCTAAAACATGTGTATATGAACATGTTTTAGTGTGTAGGTTCACTCATTTTAGATCGTATGTACTTTGCTTTGAAATACAGTATCTAAAAGAATTTTACAGTAGTGAACGGAGTAGATAGGTAGAACTTTTCCCAAATCCCAAATAAAAAGAACGTAAGCAATCTCCGTAAACAAAAAGCTAAGGCGCCGGGCGGGTGACATGGACCGCTACAACATCCTGTGAGTTCCGTACCGGCTATCTGATTAAGATTGTTCTAGGTCAAGTTACCGGGCCCACGTCCTCCACTGACAAAAGGAGACTATACTTTGCTTACCGACGCGTCCGATACAGAGAACAGAGAAGTAAAAGAAAGAGGGGAAAATATCAAAATCAAAAGAGAGGAGGGAAGTAAACAAGGCTGCTAAGCAATTGACCTGTCCATAGCGTGCATTGAACTATGGCTTTTTTGCCTCTTTCATGGAGCAAAAATTACTGGTATGTTTGGTCACGAGAACGATGCGCGCTATCGTGCTCTTCTCTTTTCGCGAGGCTACATTACGTGTTGTTCTTTGGTGTACCAAAAGTGGTTCGTATTATTACGCTGGGCCATATGAGATTACCCGCGTGATGACGGTAAAAAGCACACGCAGTGAGGTTATCTCTATCTGCAAAGTGGAGAGATGCGTGCTACACTGGAAACTTGTAGTGTGTCAAGTAGGATACTACCAAAGTCTGACCTCTAGTTTATTTTAAGATTTCTAATATAAAATTTTGACAACATTTTGTACTGTAAAATTCAAAATAAACTAGAAATGGGATCAAGGTGGGATCGCACTTAACACCTTAGAAATTTGGAAGCTCTGCTTAATATTAATTGTTCTATGGATTACCGAAATCCTGCCGTGTCGTTCGAAATAGTCATAGATCCGAGAGTTTGGAGACGTTGTGGCGGTGTTGAGTACATAGAACTCATGTCATGTGGACGACAAGGTCGATTTTGACGCAGTTCTTTTGGAGGCTTGTCTTCCTTGGCTAGAGTGTCTTGTGTCTACTCTTTCACTAAATCGCCAACAAATAAGAGTTTTAGTGGCTACTGTTCCTTACAAATATGAACCTTGGAGGTGTCCTATCACCCCGTCTCCCCTTATCTCCGTGCCTTGCGGGAGCTGACGGAGCAGGTCGTCAAGGTCCATGTCAGTGCAACGGATTGGGACAACCAACCTCTTAAGGAATTTTGTGGCGAGGCCCATCACGAGCAACGATGTCCATATTCTTCTTGACAGACTTTAGAAATATCAGAACATTATCCACATAAGATGAGGTGCAAAAGTGCACACCCCGTCCTTACCGACCTACATCCGCTAGCACACAAAACTAATTAAATAAGAAAGGATCTTACCATAAAACCCATGTATCCACGCTCAAAAAAAACCGTTGCACCTCCTCTTCTTGTGCCCAGCGATAGCCTTTGTGGCCATGCGGTGATAAACCTGCCACTAAAAGTGACATCAAGGCGTCCTTCTCCGACGGACCACCGTTTATCGAAGGGCATATTTCTCGTGCAACAATAGTCAAAATCTTCCACCAACTCAAGATTGTGCTGCCAACCGGCCAAAACACCCGCAACAATTCTTCCAGAATGGCTTGATGCAACCATGGATAGATGCCAATGGCAACATCATTGAAAACTACGGGAGGGCTGGTCCAAGGGGAGGCTATCCGGTGGCACCCTCGAGCAACACTCATAATGAATACTTTCTCCATTTATTTAACTAGAGTAGTTTGCATTTTATCAAACTTATTTTTAATATGGACTTTCACAATTCAACTATCGAACAAACATGACGTGTGCATCTAATAAATACAGGTGCCCAAGACAGTAAGCAATTTTATATTTAAGTGCCTTATTTGATTTTATGACTATGAACAAATTATTTTTATGTTCGTTGGAATCAGAGTGACCAATACAAATTAGTGCCTTCATTATTTCCATGGGTGCCTAATTAAATATGTGCATGCCTAGATCTCACCATATCGTAGTTATATCTCTCGTGTAACTCGCATGCCAGCACGAATCACGACGGTGTATCCAACGGTTTTTTTTTGCTGAGTTGCAACACATGTTTAACTGGAAACCAAATCTGGGTTGCAGCTCTCACGCCAAGAAGATTTAGTTAATTCTTAGTTGACTTACAATTGATAAAACCAATATATTTCTTGAATCATACTCCATATATTCAGACCAAACTAAAGTGTATAATTAGGTCATGAGATATTTATTCAAACACAATCATTCCATTGGATATTGCCACTACACAAGTGGTTGAACACACATAAAGGTTAATGATGCAATATGAGAAAGACATATCTTCAGTGCAACATGAAGAGTAAGAACAAAAGAAAATCAACTCGCCTTCTTCACTCTCGGTTTTCAAGTCTACATAAAAGACAAACGATAGGTCCACAATCCATTTTCAAGTACAAGTTGATATTCTCGCTGTTATCGAGAATAGTTTGCCAATGTGCCTAAAAACAAAAAGGAGAAACTCTACAACGGGCATGGTTAGTCACAAGTAATGTGTTTATCATGCTTACTGCTCTTCTAGATAAGGTCTCCACAATAGGTTAAACTAATGTTCATAATTAATTCTTGTATTTCTCTACATGGTGATGATAACCTAATACAGTACAAAGTACTTTTGAGCATCTCAAATTATCTGGTTAGGTCCTCCTTGTTGTGTTATCAAATGTTCAGTTTGAGATGATTTTTTTAAAAGAACATAAGTTCTAAAATTTGTGTATTACAAACCATCTAGAGGACAAGACAAGACATTTCTCTAAAAGTAATCGTGGCATGGTTAACTATAAGACAAGACATGCTTGTAGGTTAAAGTTTTGCCATCCTTTGCATGTTTCCAACTATGTATTGCTTTAGTTATTTGTTTCTATTTTACTAAAATCAGTGAGCATCTACCTTTTCCGGTAGAAATATTCTCTTCAAGTTAGAGGCAAACGAACATATTTTTTTCGTCTTCTTCAATCTATATAGCATCGTCGAACTTTGGTCATTGAATCAAATTAACCTAACAAATAACTGACTACTTATCGTCTAGCCATTCTTTCTTCCATTAATAGCAAAACCATACATTCGGACATATAACATCATCTCAACTTGACCTGAACTTACTGGGCTTTGGGCCGTAGTCTCCCCTGAAGCAGCGAGTAGTAGTAATAAGAACCAAGGTGGCGAGATATATATCATCGGCCGCTGTGTACAAACTTTCTTTACTGTATTTTATTTCAGTTGAACACTTTTTTAAATATTTTTTGAGGAAAAAGACTTTGAAATTTGTATTACTGTTTTTTTTTGTTTGTGTTTGTGTTTGTATTTGTTACCGTACCAAATTGAAAAGAAGCACGTGCATGCAGTAAAGGGCTTTTGAAAAGCGAAAGAGATTTGGATGGAAAATCTCCATACGGGGCTTGTTGCCAGATCGGAGAAACGTTCGACCACACAAACTGGTACTACTACGTCGGAACATTCGAGGCCATCCACTTACCGTTGCTTTATCTTCGGAACATGCTGAGGCCAAAGCTTGTAAGATGTTAGAGGTCGTTTGGTATCCATTATTTGGGCCTAGAATTCTGGAATTCATTTTGCAATTTCATCCCTATGCTGTTTGGTTGACACGGAATTGGACCGTCATTTCATTTGGCAAATCCATCCAAATATCTCTATGTGTAAACCCAATTCCTATCTCAGACCTGTCATTTCCAAATTCCGGTGACAGCCAAACATATGAATGTTTTTGGAATCATAATATAAATGAAATAAATCCATGTATTCATTTCATTTCTACTAAATGAAATGAATACCTGGATGCCAATCCCTGGTGAAAGGAAAAAGGGTAAAAGCCAAAAGAGGAAGAATATAAAAGAAAAAAAGAAAGGAATGAAGTGGACTAGCTAGGCGACTAGGTGCTCCAACGACCACCATGCATCGCGGCCGACATGGCCCAAAAGCCTCGTCCACGGCCGCCCCTTCCCCCAACCCATCTTCACCAAATCGCGGCGCGGCAGCCATTGGGCACAGCGGCAAATATGGACCTCTCCACCATGAGTTGCCATTGGCGGCTACCTCGATAGGGCGGGGCCGCGCGCGACGCACGTACTCGGGCTTGGTTTTGGACAGGGACCTCGCTATTGTAATACGGTACGGTTATTTGCACAAGCCTTGACGGCCGGTACACGGTACACCTGGCCTGAGCACGTACGTAGCACCAAACTCAAACATGGTAAATAACCAACGGTGCTGCGAGCCTGAATAGCAACATCAGCAGGCCGCTTGCCCGGGAGAGAGACCCCCGTGCGCGCGCGTCGGTCCAGCGAGACCGACGACGACGAGGTCATGAGGTGACCCTGCACCAGGTGCAGCCTGCAGGCAGGGTGTGTGCATGCACATGCTGCTGGTGCCCCGGACCCCTACCCTGGAATCCCAACCTTTTTTTTGGCACAAGCAATTACGACCGTCGATCGAGCGAGTGAGCTGAGCTGAGACGGGAGGAGGACAGGAGAGAGCTAGCAATGTGCGTGCCAATTGCCAAAGTGCGAGGTGATCATCACCCCTGCCAGTTAGTTTATCTCGAGCCTAGCGAGTAGCGACCGACGTACGGCGCGCACCGTAGCCGCAGCTGTGCTCAACTTCTCTCGCACGCGGATCAATTTGATCTCCACATCAAACAGTATCATATATATAGCATTATCTTTCTCTCCCGACGAAAGCTAGCGGCATCAAGCATGCATAGTAGTACCACAATGGAACTTTTGTGCGGGCACATGCTGAATTTTTTCCGCTTTATATACGTTCATTCCGCACTCGATCTTATAGAACGATTCTAGTACATGAAAAACGTTGCGTGTGCATGGCCATGTTTAGCTGTGGCTGCGCTAATACATTACTGTTGCATGCGCTATATAGTGCTTGCTAGGCAGCAGTCCATCGTCAGCACACATTATCTTGCGTAATCTAAAACACCAACATTATACAATTATTACCCTTTTGTGCCGTCACATGCTGAAACTTTTGGCATGCACATATGCCTCCATGTTTGGCACGGCCGTAATACGTTCTCGCGCGTATATATATTACTACACCCTGTCCAACGTCAGCCATACACGGTGGATTGGTAGGCAGATCAGATGCATATCCACTCCGGAATCCCTTGCAGTGACATGAACGGGCCGGGCCTGAAAGCGTCGGCGATCAGATACGGTATCAGATAGACCAGACCGACCGGTCGCTATGTGCGTGCGTCTCTGCGTCACGCCCATTTTCCAGTACCGAACAATCGCATTACGATCCAGCTCCTCGATCGGGCTTCACATCCAAATCCCGGAGATCGTTGCGACACGGCCAATATGTACACGTACATAGCATTATCATACCTTTATCGGACAGACACCATATAAAGATATCCCCGGCATGGATTTGAACCACCCAACCCAAGTCGGAAGTGTCACGTACGTGTGATTCCATTAGGCGTTATTACACACCCTGCGCTTAATAAAAGGACCGACTTAAAGTGTGCAAAGCAGCGGCAGGGACCTAATCACCGAACTTGTCAAATTAGTGTGCATCCATGATCCACATGAAATCCTACGAGTGCTCCAACGACGCAGCGACCATGGCGACAAGGGCCGTACTGCCGCTGCCGCCGGCCTGATCTCCGTCCTCCGTCGTCCTTTGCTAGCTCCGCAACAAGATCCGGCATCCCCTCGACGCCCTCTTCCCTCCCACCCGCCTGGCATGTAGGGGTTGGGTGTGCTGCCCCCGCGGCTGCTCCTCGAGCTTCCGCCCCTGCTCCCATGGCGGTGACAACGTCCTCCCTGGCCTCGCGGCCCACCGCTGCCGCAGCTGCTCTGGCCTCCCGGAGGTCAGACCCCGCGATTCGTGGCAGGGTGACCTCCCCTGCGGCATCGAAGACGGCAGCTTCGGCTTCACCACCCGCTGCGCCTGCTCCTTTGGTCGGCTCCTCCGACAAGCAAGGACGCCTTCGGGCTGGCGATGGAGCTGCCCTCCTTCCGGATTTTGGCGCCGCGCCTGGACAGTCTAGCTCCGTTGTCGCCGTGGCGCGTCATGCGGGTGAGGATTCTTTCGTCAAGACAGGGCATGTGCCCTGCCTGCTTGCTGACGGGATCCGCAGTGATGTGCCTCTGGAGGTTGACGGTCAAGTTGGTGAGTGGCTCTCTGACGACGAGGAGGAGGAGGTCGATGGCGGATGCGAGGCGTGCATCAGGGCTAGGCCTGTCCACCTTGCCTCCAGTATGTCCTCGCCGCCTTCACAGGCGCCCGTCCTAGGCATGCCTGCTTCAGCTTCAACTGTGCCAGCCTCATCCGTCGCAACACGACCTTCTTTGTGGGCTTCTACAGCTGAGGAGGACGAGGATAGTGACGATGAAGAGCTGGCTCCTCGGACGCCGCCGGCTACCAAGCTCTGTATTGCTACTATTGTTGACAAGGTCGAGAGCAATGTGGTGAAGTTTACTTGTGCTGCAGCTTCTGCTGATGGAGATGAGCAAGGCTGGGTGCAGGTGGGCCGGGATGGTCGTCTCGGTCGCGAACCATCGTCGTTGCTTTGCAAGGAAGGTTCTCAGCGTAGCCTCGCCTTCAAGCGTTGGGCTCGAGGGAGATGCTTCCGGTGCCTCGAGCGTGGCCACCAGGTCAGCTCATGTCGTGAGCCCTTCAGATGCATTCGCTGTCGTCGTCCTGGTCACCGAGAGCGTTTCTGTCGTGCGCGGTTTCCTGCTGATTGTTCTCGCTCTTCGGACACTCGTGCTCGTTCTCCGGATGTTCGTGCTCCTTGCCAGCGGAGCCACTCTCTATCCGGTCTGCCTCGTCATCCCTCGCCAGCCTGGAGTTGGGCTGAGGTCGTGTCCCACTCGTCTTTGCATGCTGCGGTGCCGCCAAGATCCTCTCCTAGGTGTTGCAAGGAGTTCAAGGTCAACGCCAACTTGGACTCCCTATTTCAGTCCCAAGTTGCTTTGATGCGCTTGGAGCTCATTCAGCTAGTTGATGTCCGCATCGAGGAGGCGACTCGCCCCCTTCGTGAGGAGGTGGCAACGCTCAAGCAGTTGTTGTCGCGCGATGGCGTTTCTTTAGAGTCGACGGAGGCGCATTATTTGGCTCCCCTTGACTCTGCCAAGCAGAAGTCATCTGTGGTTGAGGAAGAACATCTCTTCGGTTGTTTCTCTCCTCGTGGCAGTCCCTACTCTTTGTCGCAGCCTGATGTGTCGGCTGCCTCTAAGGATGAGGACTTGAGTGGGCTCATGGCTCCGGTGCTGCAGATCACACCAAAGCCACATAACTTGTGTGGGGAGTCTAATGTGGTGCTTCCTGTGGAGTTGGGCTCTTCTGAGGCCTTGGAGGTGACCACGACGCCCTCACCACCGCAGTCGCCTGCCTCTGCAGTCGGTGGAGGACCGTTGGTGCATAGCTCCGAGACCCTTTTTGCTAGAGAGCTTTGCAGTCTGCTCGCCAGTTTAGAGGCGGCTAGCCCCGGATATGGCAAGGACATTGATTGCGTCTTGGCAGGAAAGGCGTCGGAGGACTTAATCAAAAAGGTGGAGAAGTCTCTGAGAAAGGTTTCCGTCAGAGGCAGAAGAAGAAAGGAAGGTGTAGCGAGGAAAAATTTGGCTAATGATTGATCGTTGGAGCTTATTTTGGGTCGCCCGTTAGGTGGGTCTTCTTTGCGACGTCGTGTTGTGCTCCATGTTAGCTGCAATTGTCGTGCTCCACATGTTGTCAGTTTCGGTCATAGTAGGTTTTGGATGCTAGTTGGTTCTGGAGGTTGTGTTTTTTAGATGTTACTCCTTGATGATTGATGTTGTTGTGGTTTTCGTCCGGTTTTCCGTTAATTAACTGGGCAATTCTCCTTCTTCTTAATAAATAGATTGGGGCAATTCTTTTGCCCCCGTTTCAAAAAAAAAAAAATGATCCACATGAAACCACAGGTCTATGGGATCCCACGCATGAACCAAATTAGCCTTTATCGAAAGACAAAATGACCAAATTAGCATAGTGTTCTCTTGCAGCCATCAAGTGAGCAAAATTAATTATATATATTCTGTCGATGATAGATACTCCCTATGTTCCTAAATTAATTTCAAACTACATATTATCATGGCAATTTTCTGCTATTGTAGCAGAGACCAAGACCTATATTTATACATAGATATTTTACCATCTTTTCTTATTCAAAAATAAAAATTCATAAACTATAAAGTTTTTCTGATAATCTATCTACTAATTTTTCCAGCGGTAGGTTCGTCTGTCTCAAAATCCGTCCGCTTTTTTTTTGGACGGTATTGCCCCTGTTGTTTTCAGGTATTTACCCGCCATGCCACTTAAGTGGAATAACTGCTCGGTTTTCGGTGAAGAAAAAAAGAAAATCACTCCGCCGCCGCACGCCGCTCAATCCCCACTACCACCCATTATCCCCTCACGGATGAGCTCGGCCCGACGACGCCGGCCATGGCTTCCACCTCCACGGCGCTGGTCATGTGGGATCTGGTGGTTGTCTACCTGTTCCACACACGTGTCGAGCTCATTACCCCGGCCTTCCTCGCGGTCCCGCTTGCGCTCTTCGCTGCGACACCCTGGCGGTCTAGCTCGCGGTCTGGTTTGGACCTCCCCTGCATCTTTGCTCGGTTCTGGCAGCGGTCCGCTCCTCTGGCTTCAACGAGCACGACGGCGACTGGCGGCGCCGGCGGAAATCACCTCGACCACCCGCTAATCGCGAGGCTCAAGTCGCTGCCCTGCACCCTGGGGCAACCGCTAGCCCGGCGGCGGGGTCAACTCAGCAACCACACTGTAGCTCACGCGCGCCATACTCCTCCACGACCATGGCGTCAACTGGTAGGTACAACCCCACCCATTGACACCCCCACACACGTTTGTTTTTGCTGCTGTCCCGGTTGCTGTTGTTCGCTTCCATGTAACTAGCTGAAACTTTCGTCTCTGTGATGTGCTCCTGAATTCCACTAATTGGAGCATCACGCATTCAATCCTATAATGTCGGATCCCAGATCCAAGCACCCATTGTCTAATGCTTTGTCGTTTTATGCTAACGCTACTGTCAGAAGTTTTAAGATGACTTCAGAAGGCTGACAATTTTATTAACATGTTACTGGTGTGCACAAAATTTCGTAATTGACAAGAGATCATTTGATTAATCTTGCTATTATACCTGCGTAGTAGTAAATAAATAATTAAATCCTTTTGTATAGAAGCAAAAATCTGCCCAAAACAATCTCGAAAGGAAATATTAGTCCATGTATGTATAAATACTTAAATATGTTGCTTATTCATTTTTTTTCTCAGCTTCATGAGCAATGCCACTCAGAACTTATGTAGTAAATATTAGTCCATGTAAAGAATAAATGATGACAGTGTACACATTGCATGCCATTAGTAGATCTAGATGCCTTTACTTTTCACTTTGGTCTCGTTGTACTGCTGTTGTATTTTTATTTGTCAATCTCAAAATGTATGTTATTTGTGTTGTTGTCTTGTTAATTCATGGCGCTCCGTGAAATTAACCAGTTTATCTTTTCTGCTAAGGAATTTCAATAAATATTTTACACTGTTTGGGCGATGCGATGGTGATGGGCTGACAACGGTTTAATCTGATGGCTAAAGACACAATTTTTGTCATGAGACATGAATAGCTATCCGAGGTGAGCTCCTGATTTTCTGATTTGTTCATCGCAATATTAAATTAGTCAAGTGTAATGATATCTTGAAGACAAGTATGGCATTAGTGCAATGTGAAAAAGAATAATGGTTAATAAATAAATTGGCAGGGATATTAAACAGATTGGAACGTACCAGCTCTTTGTACATGGAAGCATGATCAGATCTTCCCCATACCAAACTGGGAGATGCACACTCCGTAGGTGTTGTGTAGAAGTCTGCACACTTGCCGCCAGTGTAGTTCCTTCCCGCTAGCTCCGTTTCAGGCCGTGGGTATCTTCAAATGCTAATGACCAATATTTCAGAGAAGCAGGATGTATGTCTCAGTCTTAGATTTATGTGTTTCGTTACTTCTGCATTACTTAACTCAAGTGGTTTGGTGATGGATATGTTTTTCGTGTAGATTGAGCTTCAGGTGCATGTTGATGGATATGCTAAGTGCTAACCAGAAGCAACCATTTGCATCAGGTGTTCTAACCCCTTGTCAAGGAGTGTGTTTCCACGGATGCCAGCTACTGCTGCCGGGATTGGGCATTGTGGCGGAGCACTTAGCTATCTCGTGGAACTTTATTGGTCGGGGCCTGCATCGTCATCTGAGTTGATTGATAATTTTACCGGTTACTATTGTTAAGCTTTTGTGTTTAGTCCTTGTCTTAGCCTAGAACAAAAATTTGAATGTAAACCCTTAATTTACTTTGCAGATATCTCCTTTGCTTAGTTGGTTGTATTTTTTCCATCTCCCCTATACAAATGATTCGCACTATGTGGATTAGCAGGAGCCTAGCTAGGTTTCATTTTGTTAGCACCTAGCACTTTTATCTATTTGTTGAGGCCCTGCCACTACGCTTCCATATAATTCTGTACTTATTATGATTTTTTTACTCGATGTGCATTCTCTACCTAAACAAAATTCCCTTCAAGATGATTGAGTATGAGTTATTCATGAAACATTAGTCAAATCTTTTAGGGGAGAAGAAGAGCACATTATGGCCATGTCGGTGCTGTAGGCAGCGTGTGTGGACAGTCAGAACCTAAAGAAACTCATACTACTACGGTCGCGAAGATGGGGACTAGGGACGAGCAGCGGCATGAGCATGAGCATCCTGACTTCTTACCATTATTAAATAATAAAAATCTGACTTCTTACCACTAATTAATAATAAAAATCAACCCGTAGGCATGACTGGTATTTACATGACACTAGAAGAAGATTGCCGGCAGTAGTCTATACGTGATATTAGAGTACTTTTCATGTACTGAATTTCTCATGTAACTTAGCAAATTTTAACATGATTGATTTAATTGTATTATAAAAAATTTCTTCATGATATACATGATATTTTATACTTCTATATAACCCAGATGCACATGAATACAAATAAAAATTAGGTGATGAGTCTTATTTCTCTTTCAAGAGTATTGATGGTACAAACCAAAAACCAAAGGGAAGTATATATATAAGATGTTCCGAGCACTACAAAGTTTATCATATTGTTTTTTCTAGGTTTGTAAGCATATATTAAATTATTTCAATATTTTAAAAAAAAGGCCGTAGCAACGCACGGGCATTCAGCTAGTGTATATATATGTGCATATATGTTGGAATATAACACAATAAACTATAAAGTTTATGTATGCATTATCAGCAGACCCTCTGCAGGCAAGACGGTTTCTTCGCACACGACTCGATCGGAGGACGCAGCCTTTCGTCCTCCAGATCTTTTGTGAGACATGCCTTACCAAATGCCAAACCCATCGGGATGCTTGGAGTTGACGCACAAAATCTCCTACCTAGCGTGCCAAATGTCGGGTTTTGATTCTCAATAGGAGATTTGTAGGTGACATTGGCTCTGGGGTCACGATCCGATGGGCTAACCACCTTATGTCATATAAGATTTATACAGGTTCATGTCCCAGAATCTACCTGTTACTAATTCCTGTGCAGACTGTATAAACGAGCGTGTAAGGTGCTCAATATAATTACAAGGGTGCTCAACTGCTGGAAGTCTAGCCAGTTACCTAAGTCTCTCCTTTACTAAGGATGAGGATTTGGTGGAGAAGATGAAAAATGGTATTCTAAGAGCCTAAAGATGAACTATCTATCAATTGTTCTCCGGCGAGCTCCTCTCGTCGGAGTTTTTGGTGGATTGATGGATTGCATTGAAGTGGGAAGTGTTTGGATATTATTCGATGTGCTCTTATGGTGTGTGTGTGTGTGTCTTTCTGGATCTCTCCTCATGAAGGGGTTGGTCCTTATATAGCTTCAGCCATGTGGGGCATGGACGAAATATAAACAATCGTCTTGACATGACTTATGTTGAGCATGTCGTCGCTGCTAGACTCAACCACTTAACAACGCCGCTAGACTATAGTTGAGGTCATCGAGGACTTACGAGTCCTTAGGAATGACCATTGCTTGGCTCGCTGGCCGGGAAGTAATACAAAGAGGTCAGCGAACGTTGTTGTATCTCAAGACTCCTCCCAGATGACGAGGATGTGAATTCCTATCTGCTCGTACGTTTGTCACGGCCGACGTCCTAAGCATGGACTTATTGAGACGTGGGCCGTCTTCGGAGCTAGCCAAACCGAAAGACAAACTGGCCACGACAGATGGTGCCTAGCCGACACACTCGTTCTAGACGGACGAAGGAGGCTACGCCCTGCCCCTAACTTAGTCGCTGGGCACGCGCATATGGCTAGCCAATGTGCTAATCTTTGTTACTCTCGGGTATCCCGTACCCCATGACCCCATCATCCAGGGCCTCCTCGTGTTGGCGATGCTCGCGATCTCGTGACAGCCCTGCGCTAGATCGACCGCGCCCATGGCTGGCCCCCACAGACCACATCCGGCCTAACCACAACCAGCAGCGGTGGAGCTAAGTTCAGGCCAACAGCCCCCCTCCCCCCCCACCCAAGGATTGGGCACATGCATGAAGGAAAAAATTGGAGGGCTTATATTATAAATTTTTATTTAATCCACCCCCATAGCAACTCATATATTGTATTTAGCCCCCCCCCCCCCCCCCCCCACACACACACCCCACCACCACCAGAGGTAGCAATCTCCGCCAGTGGCACCTAGGTCGCCTCTAACCTCTTGTTACTGAACTCGCCACAACCTCTTGATCCTACACCGCTACTTCCGCTTGCATCCAACATGGGTCATGCACACCCTTAGCTCCTCCGCCAAATGCGCCTCCATGAGAGCTCTCATGCTTACTTGAATAGGAAATACATAGGATTGGGATGTCATGACTACTTGAATCGTACGAGAGGAGATGAATTCTCTTTGTTTGTAGCAAAAGAATGTTTACGAGCTATGACCTAATTTTTTTCTATATGATTTACATTAGATACCTATAGGATTAGTTCCTACGGAATATATTCCTATGAACCAAACATATTGTCTAAGAAAAATTTCATAGGATGCAAATCGTACAAATTCTATGAATCAAAAGAGTCCTAAAGTCGCATTTGTCTATCTAGTACTAGGAGGTGCAGCTTGAGACAGCATGTCAGGCCGGATACTCATTCCGTGAACGGGTTTGAGGTCAATAAGGTAGTAGCTGAGTGGCGTCTATTGCTGCATCTCATCATCGATTGTTGAATGAAGCCCCTGATCGACCACGAACCCAATCCCTCCCACTAGGCGGCAGTGCAATGGAACCAACTTTTAATCCACGCGAGTACGCGACCCGGCCGGGCTTCATTCAACGTCGGACTTGACGCAGAATCGACCGTCAAATCTCGATCCCACCACGCTTTTCGACTCTGCCCGCGAAAAATCAATCCCCTTTGGCGATGCCGATGCCACGGCAGAACCTTCCCGAGTAGAACCCGCGCGCGCGCGTCTGCTAGTACGTACAGTACAGGAGCGAGATCCTACTTGGCAGTTGGCATCCACGAAAACGCCCACTGGCACTGGCTCCTGACGCAGATTGGTGGTGTCCACTTATTACTGGTCGCCACTGAGCACTGAGTGACGTCGTACAGCCTCCTCTGCCATGTCGCACAGCACAAACCGTGATCGTGCGCGACCTAAAAATCCCTCTCTCTCCCCGGCGGGCCGGCCGGTTTATGTTTCTCACAATCATGCGCATTATTAGTTCCTGCTATAATCTTTTTAACGCCTCCCTATAAAAGCACGGCTTCTCTGGAGAGATCAGGGGAGGAAGTGCGAGAACCACTAGTGCCGGTTAACCAGCTAGCTTGCCTCCTTCTTCCCGGTGCAGTACTGCAGGGCAGCAAGCGGCAGAGCAGCAGCCAAGAAGAAGCCTGCATCTCATTGTTCGTCAGCCCTGGCAAAATCTTCTTCTCGGCGTCGCTTTCTCGCCTAGCGGCTTCGTCGGCCACAAAATTTGCTCCGCGCGTGTTGGGTTCGACTTCGATCGGAAGATCGCCGTCGCCGTCACCAGTCGTCGCCGACAGGGAGCTCAACTCGGTTGGTTAGCTTGGAGAGTAGCGGCCCGGCACTACTAGCCAGGTACGTACGTATACGCATACGCCCCGGTTTAAATTTCGTGATGATTACGGGCGCCGCTTTGTTTAAGTGCCCTGGGGATTACGGGACGCGAATCGACGGGGACGTGAACGACCCACGGCGAAAGGATCGGGTGCTCGCTGCTTGTCGTTTACGTGCAGATTTCCGCCTCCGCGCGAGCGCTGTGGTCCGGAGGATTTTCTTCTGTTCCAGCTACCTGCCTGCACCGTCCTGTCTCTTGTCCGCTTGCTCGATCAAGCTCGGCCTGTGACCGTCGAGATTAGTTAAGTGTGTCGTACGGCATGTATGTACCCGTGAGTTGTTTAGTGCGTAATAGCTGTCCACAACTACTAGATTAGCGCTGATCGATGTGTATAGGTTTGTGCGTACTAATACGTATAAAGTCGATTAGTCACTGTCTCTGTGGTGATGTAGTACTACTAGTACATAGGTCCAAAATGACTTGGCTGGACTCGGCTAGTCAGCTCCGATTGCTACCATGGAGGCAGGTTCTAGTTAGTTCTATCAGTCACTGAGTTCTATCAAACCAAATTCTTAGCTCTTTCATTGTTTCATTCTGGAGAACGGAAATACAACCTCCGTTCGCTAATACTACTACTATAAAATATTTCAGTAAAATGATTTAATTACTAAAACTTCTTATATCAGTGAAATAGAGGAAGTGATATTTAGACGTTGTGATCATGATTTTGGCCAGGCAAATTGACTTAACGTGCAAACCAAATCATTAGTTGTATTTTTGTTTTTGTTTGTTGAGGAAATGAGTTTCATCTTCCCTTTCCTCACCGTTTCAAAGGATATTTAACTCTTAGTTTTAACTCCCCCTTTTGCCAAAAATCTAGTGCATATAATTTTTTCAAAAGTCAAACGATGTAAATTTTTATCAAGTATGTAAAAAAAAATTCTAAAATGCCAAATCAATTCCATTAGAATCATCATGACATATATTTTCTTATGATATATACTTTTGGTACTGTAGACATAGATGATTTTCTCAATAAACTTGCTCAAAGTTGATAAAGTTTGATTTTTGAAAAAACTTATATGCACTATATTATGACAAGGACAGGGGCGGACCTAGAACAAAAATTACCGGGTGTCACTGTATCAGTTGAACATATTTTTTATCTAGATTTAGGGGTGTCACACACTACAAATGCTCAAAACTTAGTGAAGAAATCAATTTTGTCCCGGTGTCCTGTGACCCCCGGTTGCATAACGTGGGTACGCCCTGGACAAGGAGGGAAAGTAACTATTTAAGGTTAAGTCAAGAGCCTTCCAATCTGATTATTGATGACCACACTAGTATAAAGGAATGAAAACATCTTCATCATAGGCTATGAATCAATTGATAGAAGTTATTCTTAAACTCATCGAGAAATAGTCACATTTGTGGATCAAAATATATTGGAATAATGGTTAGAGAAATAATGCATTTAGTATCCCCAAACTAAATTCATATTGAGAGTGTTAGTCCATCTCTACACATGTTCGGGACTTGTTGGATGACTCGCATTATTTAAATCTTGGAGCCTGACTATAATATATGACACTCTTACCCCGGCTGTATGTACTGTTCAATTTTAGAAGAAAAAAAATACGAGGATCAATTATTACTTTAAAAATATTAGGATCAATTATTACTTAAAAAACATGAGGATCAATAATATATTACTTAAAAAGTATATAAATATACGATCGAGCATCACGTTGTGGTCAAACAATTTCTTTCCGTGTGGTTGGTTCAATTTATCGACTCGGGGCTGGGGGCTAGAGTAATATTTTATTGGTATATGCATCTCTCTCTGTCCAATGGGATTTGTTTGATGTTTCTTGGTGATGTTCCATCATGACTACTCACTCCGTCCATAAATAAGTGTACTTTTAAACTTATTTTAAGTTAAAATTAGTAAAATTTGACTAATTTTATAAGAAAATGTAACAATATTTATGACTCTAAATTGGTACTAGTAGATATGTATTTAAATTTAGTTTCATAATATGTCATTTTTATATAATATATGTTGCTATATTCATCTATAACGTTAATCAAATTTTGTAAAGTTTGACCTAGCTAAAAGCTAGAAATACACTTATTTACGGACGGAGGGAGTAGCCTCCAAACATGCACAAGCAGCTCTCAAGTCCTTCAATAAAATGTTGGTACTAGCTACCAAGTAGTAGTACCTCTGTTCCAAAATAGACATAATTTGACTATTTAAATTCATAGTTTGACCAACATTTAGTCTACTACTAATATGCAGTTTTATGCTATATAAAAAAGACATTACTGATCTGTATTCCACAACACGTTTGTATTACCATGGTTTGTAAATATTGACTAGTATATGAGAAATTTATAATTCAAACTCAAATATGGCAGTATGGACAATAGCATCACTGTCTTGCATTTTAGCACAGATGGAGTACAAGCTAGGCTTAATCTTAGTAGTAATAGGCAACATCTAGGACATATACAACACAAATCATTTCCTCGTTGCACTATGCATGGTACATATTCACTTGGGCGGTGCAGTCTCTTTTCTTTACCTCTTGTGATAGTTACGACATCAAATTTTAGATACAAGAATTAGTAGCACCATATTTTTCTAGAATTTGATTTTCATGCTGTCATGATGTAAATATAACCATATTTCTTTGTAAGAACATTATATTTAAATCGCTATACGAGATGCGGTGGTTAGTGACGTCACGAACTAGCATAATATGTGGCGTTTCGCCTCTAACATTATGGATTGCCAAAAATCCGTGACAACTACGCAGTCACTGTCACACATTAATTTCGGGAGACAAGTTGAATTTTGTAGCGGCCGCTCCATGGTGATATTGGAAGTATTCTTATCAATTCTTAGCAGCCAAGAAGAATTGAGCCGCAGTGGAGGGCATCAAAACATGGTCTGGAAAAAAAAGACAGAACATGGTACGTAGAGCATCTTCGCGGCAGACACGCTACAATAATATGGAGTGAACCCGCAAATTTCCTCATAGTTAAGGTCGCCAAATGTTCGGTACATAGAACCGACGACAATCAGCCGCGCAAGTGAACTGTGGGTGGATTGTAGTTGTAGTTGCAAAGATTCCGTGGCACCCGAACGCATCAGTCAGCATAACTTCCTTTGTTCCCGAACATGTGCTGCCCAAAATTCCAAACATCTTCCAAGGCAGAAGGTACGGCGTTCACTTTTGATCCTTGAGAAGACCAAGTATACCGGCCGTTGGCGTCACAAGTCCGATATTTCTCTTCTTCTTCTTCTTCTCTCTCGCCCTTCCGTACGCGTACGTCATAGGTGATTAACTAGTGACTGCGCGTCCGTACCATGCATGGTTTCGTATGAATGCCAGTGACCAGTAAGTGGTAGTGCAGGGTGGAAATCACGTGGACACACGCGCATGAACAGGGCAGGGCAGACTAATTAAGCATCCGTTCTACTAGTACTGGTAGTCAAGGAGAGAGGGCCTGGATCTGGGCCCGACGAGCAGGCGGACACGGCTGCCTGGCTCTGGGCCCGCGCTTTCAGCCTTTGACTCGATCGCAACCTTTGTGTTTCCACTCTGTCGCTCGACCCTCCCTCCTATGGCGCACGGATCATGATGCAAATCTATAAAGTGTGTTCGATGTGACCGAGCTCTAAGCTAGTAATTATGAGTGAGAACTAGCTGAACTGATAACAAATGCATCCACCACCTACCTAGACCTGCTTGGCTTAACCCTATATATACACCCAATGCAACCCTTGTAGCCACCACACACCTTCATCGGACAGCATCAGTTGTTTGGTTGCTAGTCTAGCTAGCGAGCACATTCGCTCTCATTGCCTTTCCACAATCCATCTCTCTTCGATCCCCCGGCCCGAACAGATTCTCTAGCCCAAGAGGTACTACTGCATGGGATAGATCCATCTCGTAGGAGAGTATGCATGCATCCATCTCGTCGTAGTATTAGACTTGTATAGCTGTCCATGCTGGTGCCCATGCTTTAGTGCCGTCGTATATTCGCTGGCACTTTTAAGTTGTGGTTGCTAGAGAAGTTGTAGCTATATAGGTGTTTTTTCTCCTTGTTTATCGGATGCATATTTGATTTATTTTCCCGGCCGGGAAGCTATACCCCGTTTAGCTGTGCTGTGCTGTCCTGTCGGGTTCCCGTGCTCGTTGTTGCATGGCTCATGCCATGTGGCTGAGAGCAAGAATACGTGTACACTAGTCTCGATAGCTAGCAGTGCGACGTAGTAGTACAAAAAATCGAGTTTTTAGCCTAGGCTTAGTCTGCCTATCGTCCAGGCACGATGCAATGCTAGCTGGTAGGATTCACGGTCACATCTAGGGAGGGTAGACCCAATACGGTAATCGACGGAGGAACCGCCGGTTTACAAATTGACAGACTGTGACATACGTGCCTCTGTTAGTTAGTCTAGTGGATAGTAGATCGTAACATCACAGGTCAAAGATCTTATCGTATCCGTCAGCTGGTAGTACAGTGCGTGTGTGGCCTGTCAAGTCCTTCTGTAGCTGGCCATGAGTACATGTTCCGTTTCTACACGAGTCCCATGCATATGATGCATGGGCGGACCAGCTTCTTCTCCGGTTAAGAAGCTTTGTACGTGCAGCGGAAACGTCAAAACTCCCGCGCGCCCTTTTGTGGACTCTAACCGGACGGCGCGCTTTTTATCGTACTAGTAGTACGTACTACGTGCGTACGTACCTTTCTGCCTGTCCCTGGCCGAGCGAGCAGATCATCGAAAATTCGAAAGAGACCGGCGGCCCGGAAAAGGCTTTAGGATCCATTAATTGACCTGATGTCGTAGCACTGTGCCATGGAAGAAGACCGTAAAGATCTTCTCGTGCTCTACATGCGCGCGGGAGGAAGTCGTGTCAAACTTTGACAGGGAGAAACTGGTGGTGGCCAGTTTTTCCTCGACGGACGGCGACGCCCGTTGGCGGTACACCGAACCTTCGCGATGTACGTATGGCACCGCATGCGGCCAGCGCCGACCGGTCGCCGTCGCCGGCCGCCGGCGTGCTCTGCCGCTCAACTGGCATGCACCACTCAGGCGCGCGCGTGCCAAAAGTAAAGGAAAAAAATCGTAGCTTTGGAGTTTTCCCACACACCCGCGCGGGCGATCAGGCTAGCTCGCTCGCTCGCTCTATAAATGGAGCGCCTGTCGCCGCGAGCCGAGCTGCAACTTATAGCAGTTCCTTCCGGGCGCACTGAACCGTCTCAGGGTATACGAGGTTCACCCCAACAAACATAGTAGTCCTCCATCCAGGTAAGAATATGCTCCTAGAGCTATAGCTAGGATCCATATGGCAAGGGTCGCCTTACGGGAATGCCCAGCCGTGCTTCGGCCGAATTGGTGTGTCTGGTATTGCGATACTTGATTACTATGTCCTTCTCTGCTCACGCTTTCATCATGTTGCTGTTCTTCTGGCGCATGCTTATTACTACTTTGCTAACAACCGGAGTTCTCTGTACAAATCGTGCAGGTTTCTTGTTGATTGGTGTGGAGTTCACAAGAGACGTACAGATCCAAATGGCCGGACAGCTGAACCAGCAGTCGTCCAGGGAAACTCTCCCGTCGCTGCTCATCCAGGTTCCGTCGAGGACCATAGCCGGCTTCGACTGCGTCGGCGGCGACACCACCGTCGCCTCCCTGTCCTTGTACGACCAGAACAAGGACACTGTCATTACCATCCCGGCTCCGGCCACCCCGCCACCGGCTGCCGCCGTGCCCGCGTACGACGACACGCAGATACCCTACTCCCTCTCGCTCAGCATGCCGGCCTCGCCGTCAGGGTTCCGCTTCTCGCAGTTCAGGACGGCGTCCGTGCGCCGCGACGAGGCGCGTGTGGCGCCCGCGGAGACCAAGCCGGCCGGCCAGGCGGAGGTGCACTCCCCGCGGCTGCTGAAGCAGACGCGGTTCCACTCGCAGCCCATCCTTCACGCGTCCCAGCTGCTGAACGAGGCGCCGCGCCGGGCCGACAGCACGCGCGACAAGCGGTTCGACCCGTTCAAGACCTTCTCCGGCCGCCTCGAGCGCCAGCTCTCCAACCTGCGTGGCCACCCCATCGACCTCGAGTCTCCCGAGTCCAAGATCTCCGAGGAGACCGACCAGGTTCCCGGCACCGACCGCTACTTCGACGCCCTGGAAGGCCCCGAGCTCGACACTCTCAGGGTAAGCAATGAAACAGTGTGATCTGTCAGTACTGACTGGACGATCGTGCACGCACACGTTTTTGTCGCTGGAGGCTAGCTAAAAAGCTGTTAATTAATCTGAACGTCACGTGCAGGCGACGGAGGTGCCGGTGCTGCCGAGTGACGAGAAGTGGCCCTTCCTTCTGCGGTTCCCGATCAGCGCCTTCGGGATGGTCCTCGGCGTCAGCAGCCAGGCGATCCTGTGGAAGACCCTGGCGTCGGCGCCCCCGACGGAGTTCCTGCACGTCAGCCCCGTGGTGGCCCACCTGCTGTGGTACATCTCGCTGGCGCTCATGGGGCTCGTCTCCTGCATCTACCTGCTCAAGGTCGTCTTCTACTTCGAGGCGGTCCGCCGCGAGTTCTACCACCCGATCCGCGCCAACTTCTTCTTCGCGCCCTGGATCGCCTGCCTCTTCCTCGTGCAGGGCGCGCCGGTGGAGACGACCGAGGTGAACCACGGCGTCTGGTACCTGCTCATGGCGCCCATCTTCTGCCTCGAGCTCAAGATCTACGGGCAGTGGATGTCCGGCGGCCAGCGCCGGCTGTCGAAGGTGGCAAACCCGTCCAACCACCTCTCCATCGTCGGCAACTTCGTCGGCGCGCTGCTCGGCGCCAAGATGGGCCTCCGTGAGGGCCCCATCTTCTTCTTCGCCGTCGGGCTCGCCCACTACACTGTCCTCTTCGTCACGCTCTACCAGCGGCTGCCCACCAACGTCACGCTCCCCAAGGAGCTCCACCCGGTGTTCTTCCTCTTCGTCGCCGCGCCAAGCGTCGCCTCCATGGCCTGGGCCAAGATCAACGGCGAGTTCGACAACGGCGCCCGGGTCGCCTACTTCATCGCGCTCTTCCTCTACATGTCACTGGTGCGCTGCTTGTTCCCACGCGCGCACGTAAACTAGATATATACGAAGTGATTTGTAGCGACTGATTTGTCTTCCGATTGATGAGCAGGCTGTGCGGATCAACTTCTTCAGAGGATTCCGGTTCTCTCTGGCGTGGTGGGCGTACACGTTCCCCATGACCGGCGCGTCGATCGCGACCATCACGTACGCCACGGAGGTGACTAACCTGCTGACGCGGACGCTTTCGATCGGGCTCTCCGGCATCGCCACCGTCACCGTGGCCGGCCTGCTGGTGACCACCATGTTCCACGCCTTCGTGCTCAGGGACCTCTTCCCCAACGACGTCTCCATCGCCATCACCCGGAGGAAGCCCAAGTTCAGCAAGATTCTTGCGCACTTCCGCTCCTCCAGCTCCGACATGAAGGAGCTCGTGCTCTCCGTCTCCAAGTCATCCAACTCCGACTCCGACTCCACGGAAACTGACCCGTCAGTGACCAAAGGCAAAGCAGAGCCTTAGACGCCGCGCGCTGCGCTCTGTCTTACGTATAGCTAGCTCCATAGCTGTACATAATATACGTCTTCCGGTCTCTTGGACAAAATAGCTTCCACAGCAGATTGGAAGCATGCAGCTGGTCGGTGTAATTACAGTGGTTGCACATACCGGACCAAGGCACGGCGATATCCTTGGAGCAAATTTTGCGGTGATGGGGGTATAATGTGAGGCACGTAGGTCGATCGATCAGTATGTAAATCTACGGAATATATATATGTGTGAGCTATGTATGTGGATTTGGAACAAATAATAAACCATGAATATCTTGTTTTTATCCTTGATTCCATGGGCGAATCATCATTCACCAATACAACAAGTTTATCATGTTCATTTTTTTTGACAAAGAAAACACTCTCTCCGGTCCAAATTAATTGACTTCGATGTGTAGATAAGAATATATCTAGACACATTTTAATGCTAGATACATCCATATCTGAACGAAAACAAATAATTCGGATCAGAGAAAGTATATTTATATTATAAAGATATCAATTATATCCGGCCTATGCATCCCCAAAATATCACTAAAAACATCACGGATGCACCCATCCTGAAAAAGAAGAAAATAAAGAAAAAAACAATAGCTCGTCACGATGTTCAACTCTTCTCAGCAGCGGCACACGAAGGAGTAGGTGAGAAACATACTATTGGCAATGCGTACATTGCGGGACGCTGAGCGCATGGAGCGGGCCGTCTCTCCGGCGGCTAACCGCTGCTCCTTTGAGGCCGTCCTCGTTGGCGTCTACACCGGCATCTATGATCTCGCTGGAGGTGTGTCCTCGTTGGTGGATTTGGAACAAAGAATAAACTGTAAATATTTTGTTTTTATCCTTGATTCCATGGGCGAATCATTCACAAATACAACATGTTTATTCTATTCATTCAGTTTTTGTTTGACAAAAACATATATTAATATCGTGAATATACTAATTATATCCGGTCTATGCACTTGCAAAATAAAAATATCACTAAAAACATCAAAGACGCACACATCCCGAAAAAGAAGAAAAGAAAGAAAAACCAATAGCCCGTCACAATGATCAATTCCTCTTGGCAACGGCACACAAAGGGGTAGGTGAGAAACAAAATATTGGCAATGTGTACATTGTGTGAGGCTAAGCGCATGGAGTGGGCCGGTCTCTGCCGCCAGAGACGGCTGACCCTCGCTCTTCTGAGGAAGTCTACGTTTGCGCCTACGCCAACATCTGCGATCTCACAGGAGGTGTGTTCAAGTGGGATCCAACTATTCCTCTTTTGATGATGGATCCCCTGATGTTGTTGTGTGAGGGTCGCGCTGGAGGTTTTGGATGGCGGTGAGGAGGACGGCGACTGGACACCGGTGATACGAGAAGGAAGAAGATGGCGGAGGAGATCATGCAAGAATTCTGCTCTGATGCTTGCTTCCCCACAAAAGAGTCAAGGTTCTGGGAGAAGCGGCCGTCGGCATCACCGGCAACCATCTTGTATTGTGCAGGGAATTGAGCATGTTCACTGTCGCCGGCGGCGCCGTAGGCTGCTAGGGAAGCCCGCCGCTGTGCATCGGCCTCCCCGTCTCGGATCCGCCTCGGACGTGTTCCACGCATGGGGCTTTGGAGGGGTCCCCTTCCGCGGAAGCGGTGCACTCCCCCGCCAGTTCTCGGGGATTTCCTGGACAAGGCGAGCGTGGGTTGATGTTCCTCGCCAACGTACGACCCAACAGACTTGACAAGATCTCTGTGGATTGCAGGAGCCATGGAGTCTAAGGAGGTTCAAATCTCATATGGTGGCGCAGGCTTGCATGCAGATGACCCAGGCCCTTATTTCTCTTGGAGTTTTTTTGTCATCAGATGAGGTTCCTCTGGTCTAGGAGCCCTAGATCGACCCTCGACATGCCTGTTCATGCAGCTGCCTCTTCCTCGGTCCCGTGCTCTACACCAACATTGCTGTTGGGGAGGTGACCCCGGATAGGGTCAAGACAGGGGAAAGACGAAAGGAGTCTCCCTTGTCATGAGCCGAGTTACTATTTATATCAGCCGATTCATGTAAGAGTCGGCCGAGATAAGCAAGGCCATGACAGCTACAGAAGGAGAAACACCTTATCCGGCCGACATATGAGTTAAGTCGGCCGAGCAAGTCTGACTAACTTGAATACAGGTGAAGGCCGAACCGAGTTATGCGAGACAAGGCCGAGTAACACGAAGCTTGCAGGAGAAGGAGGTGCCTATAGTCAAACCCTAGTCGCTAGCTAGGGAGAATATGAACAGAGCCAAGCATAAGGGACAAGGAGCAGAGCAGCAGAAGGGCAGAAGAAGGTCACGGAAATGACAGTCAGGGAGCCCGAGGCACGCATGTGGGGCTCTCTGGAACATTGCCGTCGATAGAAGAGGGACACGGAAAGGAGGTCGCCGAGTTACCATATTGGGACAAGCATATTCCTCGAATATGCTTACCACGTCAGCCCTAGGAGGAACCAAGGCACCCCTTTATAAGGGGAGACGCGGGCTCCTGAGAGGGGATCGATTCATTCTACGCCGTAAGGCTCGCGTAGTAGCTCCCTTCTTCCTGCAAACAGCTCAAGGAGCACTTGTAGTCCTTAAGAGGAGAAATAAAGATCTGCATGTTAGTCATTTGAGTGTAGAAATCACTATATCTTTCTTCCCCGGATCCCTCTAGCATCCATTGGCCCTATACTTTAGCCTACCCATGGCATCTGCCGTGCCACCACCACGACAGTTGGCGCCCACCGTGGGGCCAGCAGCGATGCTAGCTGGAGTCAAGATCCGGACGGGAAACTTCATCCACACCGGCGAGCGTGTTGTCTCTGGCTTAGTCCAGAGATTTGATCTCTGGAACTATGTCAGCGATAACGCAGGCAGCTTCATGAGGAAAGCGCCTCCGCGCAACGGCATCTTCATCAACTTGGGCACGCACAAGGTCTACGTCGGCATCGACACCTCCTGCGTTTATCCTCACCAAGTTGTTGATGCAGGAGAGCCTCCCCTCAGTGTCGCTAACGGTCCACATGGAGCACGCCCCGTCGGCAACGTCGAGGTGATGGTCACAGCCGCGATACAGGCGGCAGGAGCAGGCGTCGGATCAAGCAAGGACCCGGCGGCAGGGGGACAGGTGACCACGAAGCAAGCAGCTCCACAGCCCACCGAGGTAGATCCATCAGCAGCCAAGTCAGCCGAGGTGCAGGAGACAACCCCAAAGGCGGCAAGGGTAAGATTAGAGGTGGGCATATAAACCGAGAACCGAATTACCGAACCGAAATAACTCAGACCGAACCCGATAAGACCGAAACCGAAAATTACCGTATCTAATTCGGTCATCAATTTTGGAAAAACGAATTTACTTTGGGTAATTCGGTCTTGGCCATCAGATGACCGAAATAACCTAACAAACCGAATAAGAAACAAAAGGTAGCCCAAGTACAGGATTAATTCCAGCTCAGCCCAGCAGCCCACGCAAAAAAGAGTCCCTCAACCTCTAGTCTCCCGAGCAAACGCAGTCAACGCACGAGCCCATCTCCAATCTTCCGCCACCGCCTGCCTCGTCTGCCACCATGCGCCGCCAAGCCGCCCCTCCAACAGCCGACGACCGGCGTAATCCTCCTCTCCGTCTCTTCTTCCTGGACATAGACACCAAGTCCCCCTTCTTCTCTCTCACACCGAGCTCTCTAACTAAAACTGCCTCTATGCAATACGCCGGCGGCCAGCACACCACCCAGCTCGCCGCGGTATTGTTCTCCCTACTTTTCTAGCTCGATCCCGACCTTCTTCGACTGTCGTCGGTCATCGATGTTGACCAGGGTCCTACGGTAGACGGGGACTGCTGAAGATCCAATATTTGTCACTGCTTGTTCTATTTTTGATGGTTACGATTCAAGAAATGTTCTTAATAATCTTTAGAAAAAATGCGGTGCTCGCTGTTGTTATCGCACATCGGCTCCGTTCGGTCATAACCGGGAACCGAACCGATTTTCTAGGTACCAAAATCCTCGGTTAGTGATTTTCCTAAGTACCGATCGATTAGTAAAATTTGGAAACCGAAAATTTAGATAAACCGTAGAACCGAACCGATCGGTTCGGACTAACCGAACGCCCACCCCTAGGTAAGATGGCCACCTCTGGAAAGACCAGAAAATATTCTCCAGGCAACTATAGATAATTTGACCACGCCTGTAGCGCCGATACTTGATCCGTGCTCAGGCTGAGTTAGAAGAGACTAGGCAGAAAGTACTGGTAGAGGCAAAAAAGGTGTCGGCCTTGCGGGAGTCCTTGAACAGGACCCTGCGAGAGTATGCCAAGACAAATAAACTAGATGTTGCCCCCGAGCGGGTAGATGAATTAAGATTGAGAGGAAAAACCTCATGAATGATATCAACAAAGAGCCTGAGACTCATAAGGCAGATTCAGTTGATCTAGGCTTGCCGAGGTATAGCACCCCGACAAAGAACCTAAGGGCAGCAAATGCCGCTGCATTGGAGTTAGAAGGATTAACCGACGAAGCCCGGCAGAAACAGCAAGAAAGAGTGAATGAGCTGGTACGCATTGCGAACCAGCAGAATGAAAAAATGCTTAGGGCTGACCCGACAAGACCGGGAGCCTCGCATATGGTTCATTCGGCTGGAGCAGCGCCCGCACTATCAGTGGCAGCAGCATCCTCACCCGGAAACAACGCACGAAAAGATAGAGCAGTAACTTCAGGAAAAAGAAATAAGCAAATTGTTCCATATGATCCGGCAGTAGCCAGAAAGGTCAATGAGAACAGAGGCAATGGAAGCCGAGGTAACAGTGGCGAAAGAAACCCCGGCTGTGCCAACAAAGGCAATGGAAGCCGAGGTAATGGAGACCTCGGAAGAGGAAATCATGAGAACAATAACCCGGCAGAGGGAAGGAGAGACCCGCCACCCGATCCTCAGCCGAGGTATGAGCCTCGGCAAGAGCGAGAAGTAAGACCAGCTCACCACAATCAGGCGAACGAGAGGTACAATGATGGTTACTCAGATATGGAGTATGCAGGACATGGTGGAAATAACCATTATGGAATGCAGGAGAGAATCATTTATAGAAACTTGCCATCAAATGATGCAAGATTAAAATTAGACAGGTTGTATCGGTCCGAGTTGTTAGAGGAACAGGGTCCGCCTGGTCCGGCGTGTTTTAGACTTCGGATCATGGGCGAGCCACCAGTGCCTAACTTTCAACTGGCCAGGGGCACGAAAACATACAATGGGAGCACAAAACCACAGGATTGGTTGATTGACTATGCCACTGCAATGAAAATAGCTAGTGGAAACTTGCGATGGGCGGTGAGATATGTACCGCAAATGCTGGAAGGACCAGCCAGAGTATGGCTGAACAATCTGCCAGCAGGCAGTATCAAATGTTGGCTAGATTTTGAAGAGATGTTTGTCAGCAACTTCACCAGTACATACAAAAGGCCAAACATGCCACAACAGCTCGCTATGTGCAAGTAGAGGCCGAATGAGACAGATAGAGAATTCTTGACTCGGTGGTGCAACCTTAGAAACTCATGTGAAGGGGTTATAGAATCTCAAGCGATAGCTTGGTTTGCTCAAGGCTGCCGATACGCCAGTGTATTGTGGCAGAGGCTGCAAAGAGATATGCTGACCACCTTGGCAGAAACCATCAGGATAGCAGATTTGTATGCATTGGGGAATCCGACACAACCAAAACTAATGTCGGCAGAACATCGGGAGCATCAAGATCAATATGCAAGAGATGCAACCGGATCATCGAGGCGCAACGAGTTCAGAGGTAGAAGAAGAGAGGAAAAACCGGAGTACAAATATGCATCCAATCAGGTGGCAGCGGTAGTGCAAGATCAGCCGAGTCATGGAAACAATCAGTGGCAGAAAAATGGTCCTCAGCAGTGGACACCGAGGAACGAAGGGAAGAGATAGTGGACACCAGAACAGAAGAAGCAGTGGCAGGAAAGGCCAAAATACACGTTTGAGTCCATGTTGGATCAACCGTGTAAGTTCCATACTCCAAATACGGCCAAGCCGGCTAATCATACAACTCAGCAGTGTGCTTGGATGAAAAACGCAATGGGGAACCCGACGAGCATGCAAGAGCCTCCTAATCAAGCGCATCAACAGCAGCAGCCACAGTTAACTGGAGCAAATGCGCAGCAGTTAATGTTACCCCCACCTCCTCCGAGGTATGATAACTCGGACTGGAGAGATTTAGTGCATCAAGTGATAAATCAAGGTCAGGATGGAAGGGCAAACCCCGGAAATAATGGATGTAATGATTACAGGGAGCATCATCAATCATATTTTGTGTTCACAACAGAATAGCAAGACAGGCAAAGTGTACAACGTCGGCATATGGAGGTAAATGCGGTTATGCCGGCGGTACCAAGATATGTGCCTTGACCAGATCAGGAAATAACCTGTAGCATAAAGGATCACCCGAAAATAATGCTGAATCTAGGGTCGTACGCACTCGTACTAGATCCGACATTTGTCGGGCCAAGTATTAATGTGAAATTTTCAAAAGTACTCATTGACAATGGGAGCAGTATCAATATCCTGTACACAGATACGATGCATAAACTCGGAATAGCGCAGAATATGCTGCAATCCACAAGAACCACATTCCATGGAATAGTGCCAGGACTTTCGTGCGAACCCATTGGGAAAGTCCGAGTAGATGTATTATTCGGCACAAGGGAGAATTGCAGAGCGGAAAATTTGAAGTTTGAAGTGGTGGACCTAGAAAGTTGCTATCATGCTTTACTCGGACGACCAACATTGGCCAAATTCATGAGCAGCTGCCACATTACTTACTTGAAAATGAAGTTACCCGGACCACAAGGGGTAATAACAGTAGCCGGAGATTACAGGAAGTCGATGGAATGTGCTTAGGCCGGATCAAACCTGGCCGAGTCATTGGTGATTGCAAGAGAAAAAAAGAAGGATTCAGGAGGTAGCGGCTCTCGCTCAGTCGGCACAGCTGAATATGCCGGCATTAGCCAACCCACATGGAAGTGTTTCTTTCCAGCCGACTAAAGAGACAAAAATGGTCCAGATGGATGAGCAGTTCTCAGAGCGCACCATCATGATTGGTGCCGGCCTAGATGCCAAATAGGAAGGCGAGCTCACCAACTTTCTCTGTGATAATCGGGATATCTTTGCATGGTCAACTCAAGACCTGCAAGGTGTACCGAGGGAGTTGGCTGAGCACTCTTTGCATGTAAGGCCAGGAGCAAGGCCGGTGAAGCAACCTCTCCGCCGCTTCACCGAAGACAGGAGAAAAATAATAGGGGATGAGATAGCTCGGCTCCTTGCGGCCGGGTTCATCATGGAAGTACTTCATCCGGATTGGCTATCGAATCCGGTGTTAGTAGAAAAGAAAAAGGATGACTCAAATGTAGCCGTCATATGGCGAATGTGTGTCGATTACACGAACCTAAACAAGGCGTGTCCCAAAGATCCTTTTGCTTTACCTAGGATAGACCAAGTCATTGATTCGACCGCTGGTTGTGAGTTGTTGTCATTTGTAGATGCGTATTCTGGTTTCCACCAGATACCGTTAAATCCGGCCATTCAAATAAAGACTGCGTTTATTACCCCGTACGGGGCTAATTGCTATCGCACCATGCCATTCGACCTGCATAATGCAGGAGCAACATACCAGAGATGCATGCAAAAGTGTCTACATGACCAGATAGGAAAAAATGTACAAGTCTATGTAGACGATGTGGTTATAAAAACCAAAGAGAGCAAAACGCTCCTGGAGGATATTCGGCAGACGTTCGCAAACCTGAGAAGGTTCCGAATGAAGCTTAACCCGGAAAAAATGTACCTTCGATGTGCCGGCTGGGAAATTACTCGGTTTTCTCGTATCCAGCCGAGGTATAGAGGCAAATCCAACTAAAATCCGAGCAGTTGAAAAAATGGAATTGCCGAGGTGTCTAAATGATGTACAAAAATTCACGGGCTGCCTGGCCACGCTGAATCGATTTGTATGTCGGCTGGGGGAAAAGGCATTACCTCTGTATCAACTGATGAAAAAGTTTGATAAGTTCATTTGGACACTGCAAGCAGATAATGCATTTCATGAATTAAAAAAGATGTTGGTCACATCACCAATCCTGGCCTCTCCACTGTCAAAAGAACCTATGTTACTTTATGTAGATGCCACTAACGGAGTGGTAGGTGCGGTGGTTGTCGTGGAACGGAATGAAGATGATAAGTCAATACAAAGGCCGGTATATTACCTAAGCGAGGTACTATCGGCCTCAAAACAGAACTACCCGCACTACCAGAAGATGGCCTATGGAGTATACATGTCGGGGAAAAAACTTAAACATTACTTCGAAGAACATCCGATAAAAGTGATTTGTGAAGCGCCCATAGTCGAGATATTGAGAAACAAAGATGCAAGTGGCCGAATAGCAAAATGGGCAATCGAGTTATCACCTTATGCTCCGCAATTCGATAGGCGAGATGCAATCAAATCTCAGGCAGTGGCCGACTTCTTTGTGGATTGGGCCGAGGTACAATATGAACCACCATTACCAGATCTGAATTATCGGATAATGCATTTCGACGGGTCCAAGCTGAGAAATGGCTTGGGGGCAGGGATAGTGTTGACTTCACCGAAAAAAGATCAGCTAAAATATGTGCTGCAAATACATTTCGCCGCATCAAACAATGTAGCCGAATGTGAAGCACTCGTTCATGGGTTAAAGGTGGCAAAGGAAATTGGTATACGTTGGATCCTATGCTACGGGGATTCTGATCTAGTAGTACAACAAGTGTCAGGCAATTGGGACGCACTAGATGCGAATATGGCCTTATATAGATTCCATGTGCAAAAAATCAGTGGATACTTCGATGGATGCGAGTTTCGTCATATACCTCGGGCAGAAAACGATGCTGCGAACACATTGTCAAAACTCGGATCAACTAGGCAGTCAATTCCCCCAGGTATCGCCTTAGAGAACCTGAGAAAACCATCGATTATACCATCACCAGAGTCCGAGTCAATTCATATCTCGGCAGAATTGAAAGAAGGAAGTGTGCCAATAGAAATCGACAAAGAATGCAACCCGGGATTTTTGAAAGTGAACCCGGCCATCGCACGAATGAATATAGAAAAATCCGAAGCTGTTATGTCGGCAGAAAACATGGAAATCGACAGTGAGATTGTCCCAGAGAAAATCACGCCGACATGGGCGCAACCCATATTCTCCTTCCTTAAGGACACAACCTTGCCGAGTAATGAGGTACTGGCTAGACAGACAATAAGAAGAGCAAAAGCTTATACAATAATAAACAATGAGCTATATAAGAGAAGCGTCACAAGCGTGCTGCAAAGATGTGTTGACTCGGCAGAAGGCCAGGAAATACTCCTGGATATACATCAGGGAGAATGCGGTCATCACGCATCGTCTAGAGCTCTAGTAGCCAAAGCATTCAGGCATGGATTTTATTGGCCGACGGCGTTGAAGGAGGCAAAAGAATTGGTAGAAAAATGTAACGGTTGCCAGAGATACACCAGCAAGATACATATGCCATCGTCCGAGTTAAGGACAATACCAATTACTTGGCCATTTTCGGTATGGTGCTTGGATATGGTAGGCCTGTTCAAGTCAGCCCGGGGCGGAATGACTCACATTCTAGTCATGGTGGATAAATTCACAAAGTGGATCGAGGTAAAACCTATAAAAAAATGTGATGGACAAACAGCAGTAAAATTCCTCAAAGATATTATCTTGAGATATGGTTATCCACACAGTGTTATTACAGACAATGACACAAATTTTGCTGAAGGAGCCTTTGCTAGGTTCTGCCAAGAGAAGCACATAAGACTAGATATTGCCTCGGTGGCTCACCCAGCATCAAACGGGCATGTAGAGAGATCAAATGGGCTGGTATTGTCTGGAATAAAACCCTGGCTTGTCGAACCTCTGCAAAGGTCGGCAGGATGCTGGATCGAGGAACTACCAGCAGTACTGTGGAGCCTCAGAACTACACCAAACAGGTCAACAGGATATACCCCATTTTTTCTAGTATATGGGGCAGAAGCCGTGCTTTCAGCCGATATAATGCATGATTCTCCAAGAGTGACCCAGTACACAACTGCTGAGGCAAATGAGATAGCTCGGCAAGACGATGTCGATTTGCTAGAAGAGGCCAGTAAATTAACATTATCAAGGTCAGCTATTTATCAGCAAGACCTCCAACGATATCACGGCAAGAAGGTCAATCCAAGAGTTTTTAAAGAAGGAGATTTGGTTCTTCGGCTAGTGCAGCGCACAGCCGGTATGCACAAACTATCACCCCCATGGGAAGGACCATTCATCGTGAGTAAAGCATTGCACAATGATGCATATTACCTAATCGATGCTCAATCACCAGAAAAGAACAAGGCAAACAAAGCCGGCGATGAATCAAAAAGCCGTGGAACATAGCTTTACTTTGCCCTTTCTACACTTAGGAGCCATATGATGTACGTTGTAATGTGACGCATCAAGTTGGAGTATCAAGCGTGTATTGAACCTCGGCACCTCGAGCTGTGACTCGGGGACTGCACTGTGTTATTTATTATTTTAAATTATGTGTTAGACCTCGGCACCTCGAGCAGTGACTTGAGGACTACACCGTGTTATTTCTTATTTCTGAATTATGTGTTAAGTTTCAGCACCTCGAGCAGCGACTCGGGGACTGCACCGTATTATCCTTTATTTCTGATTATGCATTAAAACATCGATACCTCGAGCATTTACTCGGGGACTGCCCCATGATTATTTCTTGTTCTAAAAATGCGTATTAAACTTCGGCACGTTGACTGATGACTCGGGGACTGCCCCGTAGTATTCTCTGCATTAACCCATGAATTATATTTCGGCAACCTAGTTCGTAACTCGGGGACTGCCACATGAGCCAAGATAGTTTTTTGAGAACACGAAAGAACTCGATAACCTGAGTAGTAACTCGGGGACTAATTTGTATTACCCATTGTTTGTCACCAGACACATGAAAGCCCCATAGCTCAGCTACAGGCTCGAGGACTCCCCAAAATTGATGATCATAACTTGCAAGATATGATATAAACTTGTCTCAGTAATCAGAGGAACAACAAAGCGAAAACAAATAAAGATTTCTAAGGATAAGGAAAAAAGAATAACAAACCCAGCAGATCGAAGTATGATAAGGGATGCAACTTATTGTATCAATTTATCAGATATGGGCTTTGGGCTTTGTACTTCAAATAGAAATTGAAAACACAACAGCTACGCTGTCGAGTT
This sequence comes from Avena sativa, assembly GCA_916181665.1. NCBI lineage: Eukaryota > Viridiplantae > Streptophyta > Magnoliopsida > Poales > Poaceae > Avena > Avena sativa. Next base: position 347,191,690 of record OV702281.1, on the reverse strand, counting down.
TATAAGGGGCAGGCAAGATAAATACCGAACTAAGGTCAGCCACATGGAAAAATACAATCCGAACCTACGAAATCAGAGCTCGCCAAAGCAAAGATATAAAGCAATGAGACTTGTTTAAACAGAGTAATAATAATTACCATCACCCATGCCTCAGCGGTGAAAAGCAAAAAGGTTCACACCACACCAAAAGCCGAACAATTGTTCCACAGACATCACACACCCGGCATACCGGGGACTGAAAATAATGTAAGAGTTTTTTGAACCTAAAACAACGAAAAGGGCCAGAGCACCCTTAAGGGACAGCAGCACAATCAAATGGCTATCTCGGATGATGGCGGGGCGACCTCGGTCTCCTGCGCAGAGGTATTTTCAGGAACTGGATTCTCCAAGGTAGACGACGCCTCAGCCGAAGTTACTTCACCTTCAACAAAAGCAATATTAGCCTCGGGGGAAGGCCTTGGCTGCTGAGAAACATTAGCTTGAGCTCGAGAATGCTCAGTTCCTGTTTGATGAGTTTTTTTTACGTGTTAAAATAATAATCCGTGGAAATATTTCAGAGCAGTGCAAATTCTGAACATTTGCACGTGTACTTAAGAAGGGCCACAAGCTGAACATCACAACCATGCATGTCTAGGGATTCGTACGTGATCACATGGAGATCAGCTTGCACGCATGTACGTGCCTAGCTGCTGCATAAACATCGTGTCCACAACTCGGTTGACATACGTACGTACAAGGTACTAGTTTACGGCACGATGCCGATCGGTCAAGGGTCGAGGCGGCGCGCGCGCAACGGATCAGAGGATTAGCACCAGCAGCCAGCTGATAAGGATTACGCCAAAAAATGACTGGCGTGCTTATCTCTTGAGCCACAAGATCGGAACTACCGACGGTGCAAGGGCGTCGCTCCGTTACGGAAACCTGCTCTCCTGCCCACGCCCGTTTTCTATAAAAGGCACACACCCAGACGCAAGCCGCGAGACCCCGACTCACGACGCCAGCGCCCGGACGATCGCTAGGGAAAACACCCCAGATTCACCAGAAATAGCTCGCAGCCGCCTCGTCCATCTACACCGGCGCCTCACGTACACTTTAGAATCCATTCACCAACGAGCTAGCATCCAATCCATTCCACACATACCCAATCTGAACCAATCTATAAATCCCTCCATACACAAACCCAAGCCGGCGGAACGCGGAGAAGCCATGGAGATGCAGCCAACTCTTCCCAATGGTAAGAATGACGGCTAAGTCTCTCTCTCTCTTTCTCCTTCCCTCTCTTTCTCTACAGCATACACGCACATCAGCACACGGTGCCGCGCCGAGGCGGATACGTCCAACCCATGGACAAGACGACGTCACCCCACTCCGGCGAGCCACACCGACGGTCGACGGTGGGGCTGCCGGCGTGCAAGCCGGCGCCATTTCCACTACAACAAGCCGCTCCCGAGACGACGGCCTCGAGGGCGTGCGGCTGACGATGCCGCCACCAAGACGACGGACCCGGGGGCGCACGACTGCCGGCGTGCAGCCCGGCGCCATCTCCGACGCCACCAAGTCGACGGCCCGAGGGCGCGCGGCTGCCGGCGTGCAAGTCGGCGCCGTTTCCACTACAACAAGCCGCGCCCGAGACGACGACCTCGAGGGCGTGCGGCTGACGATGCCGCCACCAAGACGACGGACCCGGGGGCGCACGACTGCCGGCGTGCAGCCCGACGCCATCTCCGATGCCACCAAGTCGACGGCTGAGGGCGCGCGGCTGCCGGCGTGCAGCCCGACGCCATCTCCATCTCCGACGCCACCAAGTCGACGGCCCGAGGGCGCGCGGCTGCCGGCGTGCAGCCCGGCGCCATCTCCATCTCCGACGCCACCAAGTCGACGGCCCGAGGGCGCGCGGCTGCCGGCGTGCAGCCCGGCGCCATCTCCATCTCCGCCGCCACCAAGACGACTCAGGGGGCACGCGGCTGCCGGCGTGCAGCCCGGCGCCATCTCCCTCTCCGTCGCCACCATGCTCTACGGCAGCACCTAAGACGATGGAGGCATGGAGCCCGGTACCTCCTCACGCCGGAGAAGCGTGCCGAAGACGACGGCGATAAGGCGGCCGGCGTGCATTCAGCGCCACATCCATCTTGACGAACCATGCTGCCCAAGACGGCGGCGGGGATGCCAGCGTGCGACCCAACCTTTATTCACCTCCTACGGACGCCAACAAGACGACGGCCCCGAGGCCGTAGCGGCGCCATCTCTCCTCCCATCGAGCCCGGCGCCTTCTTCACTCCGGCGAGGCGCGACGAAGACGAGTGATGGCGGGGCTGCTAGTATGCAATCCATCGCCGTCTCCACCCTTGCAAGCCATAGGCGATGGCGTCGGGGTGTCCATCGTACAACCCGGTGCTAGCTCCATCCCCGTGAAGCCGATGAGCGTAGGCGAAAGCGCTGTCGACGTGCAATCCGGCGGCATACTCCACCTCCATCTTCACAAGCCCGTGAGACGACGCTCTTGTCTAGGACGACAGCCGTAAACTTGGCGTCGGACCGAGACGAGATGTCAACCACGTTGGCTGCACCGACTTGTAGGTGCGCGTCGGTTTTGTACCGACGCCGATCTCCACCAACACTTACTCCTGCGAGGCATACCCCTTGCACACCCCGACGAGGCTACTGGTCGTCGAGAAGTCCCAGCTGAGCGCACCCATGCTACTCCAACTCCAACTACATCGACGCTGTCAAGACCGACGAGGCACGACGGCGAGGGCGGGCATGGCCGGAGCAAAGGCCACGCTACTCGCGGCGCGTGTACCAACGAAGACACGGGCTCTGCCGCCGCCCACACACACACCACCACATCATGCATGGAGAACGCGAAGCGAAGACGACGAAGACGACCACACGGCTTAATCGGAGGTGTCTCGCGGCGTAACCCGCGGGAGTAATTAACTGGGTGCCTTCCGAGGCCCCAGGAACCATGAGATCGCAATCGCCCTAGTCAGGTTGGCCACGCAAGCAGGCCACTGAGCGCACTGTATTAGGGATTTGTACTTTGTTTCTCCACGCGAGATTAATGAAATGCATCTTCCCTACCTTTTTCTTGTGTACTACGGTACACTGGCACGCCCGCATTTCTTTTATTTACCCGGCACATGAGAAAAACACGCTACCATCCTTCTTCCCCCAAGTAGCCTATGTTCTACTTTTCCAGAACGTTTTTCTCGTGTCAAACAAATTGGCACGCCCGGTGGGACCTGGTTCTCCTCCCATCTTTGCTCCGTTGTGGTCGTCAGAATCCTCTTCGCCCGTTCAGCCAACCCACACAGCATCCTGCACGACAAGCCAACGGCGAGGACCTCCGCTGATCAAAGGTCATATTCATGCAGGAGGAATCCCCCACGCCATCAACACGGAGCCCTGGGTGATCCACTTTGGATCATCCTTTCCGCCCATGGTGGTCGTCGAGGTCGGCACGAAGATGTTCATGCACCAAGCCCAGGAGCCAGCGCAGTTCCAAACTGCGCGATCCAAGAAGGCGCAAAGGCGGGCATCCGCCATGGCCAAGAAGGAGCGCCGCGAGTTGATGCTCGAGGCACGCGCCCTGTTGAAGGAGTCAACGGGACATGACGTCAAAGGGGACGTGGGGGCGCCCCAACGCCTCTCTTCCAACATCGCCGACAAGCGGGTGGGAGCGGTGTCACTTCACGCCCCTACCCCGCCTTTGCACCCGGAGCTGCCGATGCCAACACCTAGGCGCACCGGAGTGGAGCTTCTTGGAGGCTTGGAAGCCGCCTCCGGTGAAATGCGGAGACTCATGGCAAACGCCCGTTTGTCAGAAAGCCTGCATCCACTAAGGAACTACAGGAGGAAGTGCCGCAAGGTACAACGACTTCACCAGCTATTAAGCTCCCGCATCACCAAGAGCACGGTTCTTGCGGAAGATTGGTCCCTCGGCGCAAGGGACCTCGCGGACAAGGTGTTCACATGTAGGAGCACCGAACCATCAGAGGTCAAGTTGGTGGTGAGAAGAGCCATCATGAAGGAGTTCTGGAAACGGTACTCCCAAAAAGAGTCCGTCTTGCCGGGCCCAACGCTCTCCATCAACCGGGAAGATCCTTGAAGAAGCATGTGTGCACCATGCTGCCACACTTCAGCGATCAATGGCCGCCCCATCCCCAATGACAACAGGTTCGCCGTTCTTCGGAACGAGGTACCTGCACCACGCGGAGAAGATCTACGGCAGGAGTTCCGCCGCTTGCAAGATCAAATGAATATCATCCAGAGGCGGCTCCATGAGCAAGGAGCGCCAAGTTCTTCATCGGCACAATCTGGGGACAGGATTAGGCAGCAAGCCCCTAGTCATCGTCCTCAACATGAGCGCCATACCTTGGCGCCCCTACGCCAACCTTCACCCATCAGACATGCACACCGGGGGCATCCTAGCATGCCCCCACGTTGGAATCGTTGGTCACGATATCAAGATGATGAGAGGGACCCTCGTCCCACTCAACAGTGGAGACCTAGGGATCCTCCACGAGATGCACTTCCACCACGGCCTTCGTCCCCGCCTAGGCGTGGAGAGCGACTTCAAGTGCGCCTGGCAAGGGACGTGCCTACCACATCGACACCACAAGCTGCACCGCCTCTTCTACCAACTCCATCAGCACCCTCGAGAACCCGGCAGGTCCTCACGGAGAACCAACGCAAGCGCGAGAGGCGCCGGAGGAATCGCCAAGTTCTATGCAAAGAACTCGAAGCCCTGGTGCTCCGCCATACCCAAGTTCGGGTACGACCCGATGGTGGGGTCATTCAAGAAAGCGACAGGATCGGCTTCCGCATCTCCCCAAACCTGGAGCGGCACGAGCGGTACAATTACCTGCTCAGCCGCCTCACTCCAAAACCGCGCAATATGCCCTTAGGGGTTGTTGAACAAAAGGGCGAAGCGGTTCCACCACCGCTTCCTTCAGCAAATCCTCAACAATGCGATGAACAAGCGATGGACACATCGTCATCTTCGCCTCCTCGAAGGCAAAAGACACCAGCACCGACAGCCACGCCAATGGAGGGCGTCAAGGAGACTCCAGCCGCAACTTCCTCCAACCCCGAGGCGGATCTTGGGGCTTCAACCTCCGTTGCCCCGGGAAAAGACGAGATGCCTCCCACGAAACCTTCGCTTACCTCTCCGCAAGGAGACGAGAAGATTGGAGATGATGCCCTTCAGCAGGGGGATCGGAAGGAAAAGAAGGCAACAAAGAAGAACCTTGCTTTGTGCGGCACTGTTGCAGTGCGCCCAAGGCTTGAGCCAAACGACGGTTGGAAACCTCCTCAAGTCACCCACGAGTTTGGCTATCCCTCGGATGAGGAGATCGTGCCGAACCCCAAAGCTGACTTCAAGAAGGCTTTCTTGCCACGCCTTGGACATGTACGTTCATGGTTCAAGGGCACTGACGCGGAGGCCAAGGCCAACGATTCTACAAGGGAAGAGGGAGCAAGATCTACTGCCCCATGCCTTCCCATCATGGAAAGGAAAGGCTCATTTTCTGATGGAGACTCGGGATATCACCCGAACATTTCACCGCGACTCTACATCGACATCGCCTCAAGACTCCCACGAGATCCCGACGAGTTGTTGCAAGTTGCAAGTCGACCTGGAGCCAAGACGCGGCTAAGGTCTGTCGCACTTCAGAGTGTGACGGACAGACCAACCGGAGAGGAAGGGATTGACGACTACGCTGACGATGAAGAGAGCTTCTCCGACTCTTCTTCCACCTCTTCGTTGGAGAAACTTACAAACTCCCCTCCATACCACGAGCTCGCCCCTTCGGTCCTATCGGACTGTGAAGATGGTCTTGAAGATCTCCATACCGCACCAGCCCACATGGCGGTAGACGGTGGAAAGAACGACGGCTCTGCATCCGCGCATGCTAGTGCAGCGGCGGGGAGAGAAGCTGCACTGGAAGAAGAGATGAAGGAGCAGCGGCAGAAGATTGATCAATTGACATCAAAACTCGACCAGTTCATCGAGCTCATGATGAACAACGGCAACAACAAAAGTGTCCCGCCGCAAAGCGTACCACAAGGAGTGGTAGACCCACAAGTGGAGGAGTTGCAGGCGGGCACTCTAACAAGCGCGCCACCCCATCACGAGCGCCAACACGAAGAAACAAGCACACACGCCCGCCAGTGGGCTAGACCCTCTGGTCCAGCTGACACAACACCACAACAAAGCATGCTGAAAGGCTACCACGACATGCTTAAAGACATGGTGGACAAAAGATTCGAACAATTGAAGGTCGATAATGCTCCTCGCACCACGGGGAGCAAGCTGGAGAAGCCCTATGAAGCATGGCACGACCTGGTGTCATTCCCTGCTGGGTGGCACCCACCAAAGTTCCGTCAATTCGATGGGACGGGTGATGCAAGGGAGCACTTGGCGTACTTCGAGGCGGCGTGCGGCGACACTGCAAACAACGCGTCACTTCTCCTTCGACAATTTTCAGGGTCCTTAACCGGCCCTGCCTTCCACTGGTACAGCCGCCTGGCGGTTGGATCCATCGAAAGTTGGTCAGGCATGAAGGAGGTCTTCAAGAAGCACTTCGTCGCCATGAAGGACTTCTCCGTCGTCGAGCTTGCACAAGTTCGTCAACGACGAGATGAGTCCATCGACGAGTACGTCATTCGCTTCCGCAACAGCTATGTGCGGCTCGCTCGGGAGATGCACCTTGAGGACGCCATCGAGATGTGTGTCCACGGGATGCAACAACATTGGTCACTCGAGGTCTCTCGGCGCGAGCCTAGGACCTTCAGTGCTCTTAGCACGGCCGTGGCAGCCACGAAGCTCGAGTTCGAGAAATCACCACAGATCATGGAGCTCTACAAGAACGCCACTACATTCGACCCGGCCAAGCGCTTCGCATCAACATCCAAGCCAAACAATAATGGGGCCAAGATGAAGGCACCGGCGGAGGCAAACGTCACCAGGGTCTTCTCCTCCACGCCCCAAGGCAATGTGCCAATGTTGGGCGCAAGAGGCGAGCAAGCTGGAGTAAGGCAACGACCCACGATGCAAGAGCTTCTCAAGAAACAATACATCTTCCGTAGAGAGCTGGTGAAGGACATGTTCAACCAGCTGATGGAACATCGAGCCTTGAACCTTCTAGAAGCTCGAAGACCCGATCAACTGGGGATGACAGATAATGCTTTGTTTTGCCCATATCATAGGTACGTGGGACACATCATCGAGGACTGCGTCGCCTTCAAGGAATGGCTCCAGAGAGCCGTCAATGAAAAGAGGATCAACTTGGACCCGGAAGCTATCAATCCAGATTACCAAGCTGTGAACATGGTGAGCGTAGTTGTGCCCTCTTCATCAAGGCAAGGCGATGAATATGAAGATGGATGGGCGCCCCTCTCACAAGTTGAGGGCCAACTATCCAACCTCTTCCTGGCGACAGCATCAACACCGCTCCTTCAACAGGATTCTACACCAACCGCGTCCATGGAGAAGCCTTGGAGCACGGTCCGTCAGAAGCCATACCCGAGGGACCTTCCAACTCGACCTCCTCGTCCGACATCATCAACACGCGCTCTCCCAACAATTCTAAGGCGAGTTGATCCAAGTCAATGCCGTCCCCCACCGAGGTTCGTCCCCAAGTCCGAGGGAGATGAGTCATTCCCCCGACCAGGGCGGGGACTATGCACTTTGGCGCAGTTCCTACCCCATGGTTGGGACCAAGGGCCAACGGAGGGTGTCGAAGGAGTACAAGATGAGGCTCGCTCCTCTAAAGCACGAAACATGGCGAATTGCAACGTCGTCCTCGACTACAAGGACGTGCCCAGCTCCGAGTCGGACGACATGTTCACTCCTGAAGAGCACGAGGCGTTCCACGCCGAAGGGGCCACAAAGAACCCGCAGGTGGAAGAGGTGAACATGAACCTGCGTGGGGGAATGGTCTTACCCGACCCCCTGAAGGCCAAGCAAACAAGAGTGGACAAGCCGGTGGCCCAGAACGAGGCAACACCGCATGAAGAGGCACCAGAAGCGCATGATGGTGGGAAGGCGAAACCACAGGACATCGACTACAACATCATCGCCCACCTCAAGCGAATTCCAGCGCTCCTGAGTGTGCACGATGCGCTCATGCTGGTGCCAAACCTGCGTGAAGCCCTCATCAAGGCGCTCCAGGCTCCGGAGATCTATGAAGTGTGCATGGCGAAGCATCGTCTCTTTGCCAATCCCTTGTTCGTGAATGAGATCACGTTCGACGAAGAGGACAATCTCATAGAAGATGGTGCCCATAACCGCCCACTTTACATGGAGGGAAACATCGGGGCCGCGCATCTTCGTCGGATCCTCATCGACCCAGGGTCTTCCGTGAACATACTGCCCGTCCGGAGTTTGAAATGGGCAGGTTTCACGGTGGACGACCTGGAGTCCACCGACGTGATGATATGCGGCTTCGACAACCAAGGGAAGCCAACACTGGGGGCCATCACGGTGAAGATCCAGATGTCTACATTCATCTTCAAGGTGCGGTTCTTCGTCATCGAAGCGAACACCTCCTACTCGGCTCTCATAGGGAGGCCTTGGATCCACAAGTATCGCGTGGTGCCTTCTACCCTTCACCAATGCCTAAAGTTCCTCGATGGCAACAGCACACAACAACGCATCATCGGCAACACCAACCCCTACACCTTGCAAGAGTCGCACCATGCAGATGCGAAGTACTACTTCCCCGTCGAAGACAGTGACCAACATGTCGGGCGGACAACACCAGCGGTTGATGTCTTAATCAAACCAGGTGTTGCGCCAGTCGCCGAAGCACGAAAGCTCATCATACCATGCTCCCCTGCAGACGCACGGGGTTCCTCCTCTCACAGCCGAAGGAACCCTGGGCGTAGGCGATCTTCCTCGACTATGCAACACGACTACAAGCCCTTCCCCCAGGACGGGATGGGGAGTTCTACCCCGATCTTGCTGGGGCAAGCTCTTCTACGCCTGCCCCGATAGCCCCATTTCTATTGAAGGCAAGGTGCCAGAAGCACACGCGAATCACGTTGAGGTCGGCAATGACGCCTCTACGAGAGGCCCCTACATCTTCATCGACTTCGGCGCACCAAGAGCCTAGTTGTTTAACACTTGGCGGCTCTGCAGGTGCCCAGGAAGGACCAAAGGCATTGATCGGCAGCAGTGATGCGCCCCCTATGATCACACTGCGGGTGCGCAACACTCCAAAAGAGGAAGGTGCACCCACTCATTCGGGGGTGGTTAGGAGGAGAATAAAGGAGATAGAGGAAGCTGCGCGGGGAGCTCGTGTCATGCAGCCCCCACCCCTCTACATATCCACGGCTTCTCCATTGGAGGTTTGGGCTATCCCAAGTTCATCTGGGTCTAGAACCCAAACCATTTTCTATAAAGTTCCACAGGTACAACATTGTGACTCCATATTTGAGCTTCCCCAACCTCGCGGTGATACAGAAGAAGCACTATCCACAATGAAGGCCGAGTCTAAGATGGCTCGCTTGCTGGAGAAGGCGGGGTTCACGCTTCGGCAAAACAGTAGAATACCGCCGCCACCCGCGGTTTGCGAGGCATGGTGGAGGCAAGCCGAGGACCTCATCAAGCAGAAGGGCAAGACTCGGACCAAGTTCGGGCTTAGGTACACTCACCCGGGTGGCCACGACGATGAAGAAGAAGGAGGACTCAATGGCGTCGCACAAGTCACGTGCCATGCTACGTCTGTCTCTTCACGAGACGACATGGAATTGTCTCTTCAGGGCCTTCACCGCCAAAACTCCACCGACGATGAGCCGGTCAAGGAAGAAGAAGAGGTCGAACCCACGCTGGCTCCATAGGAGATGGAAGACGGTGGTCAGCCCACCATCGATGAACTTGTCGAAGTCAACCTCGGAACCGAAGACGATCCACGTCCCACTTTTGTCAGCTCCACGCTGACGGAAGAGGAACGGGAAAGCTACCGACGCTTCTTGATGGAGTATCGAGATTGCTTCGCCTGGAGCTACAAAGAGATGCCGGGGCTCGACCCTCGTGTCGCTACACACAAGCTGGCGATTGACCCGCAACACCGCCCCGTCAAACAGCCTCCGCGGCGCTTGCGTCCGGAGTTTCAAGACCAAGTCATCGCCGAGGTCGATAAATTAATCATTGCAGATTTCATCAAAGAGGCGAAATACACTGAGTGGCTCGCAAACATCGTCCCCGTGGAGAAGAAGAATGGCCAGGTACGGGTGTGCCAAGACTTCCGTGACCTAAATCGAGCATGCCCCAAAGATGACTTTCCCCTGCCAATCACGGAAATGGTCGTCGACTCCACCACGGGCCATGGTGCGATATCCTTCATGGATGGTTCGTCAGGCTACAACCAAATCAAGATGGATCCGGACGACGCCATCAACACCGCGTTCAGGACCCCGAAGGGCAACTTCTACTACACCGTCATGCCATTCGGCTTGAAGAATGCTGGTGCGACGTACCAGCGGGCCATGACATACATCCTCGGCGACCTGATCCACCATTCGGTGGAGTGCTACGTAGATGACATGGTGGTGAAGACCAAGGACCGCCGGGATCATCAGGAGGACCTCCGGGTCATCTTTGAGCGCCTACGTCGACACCAGCTCAAGATGAACCCGTTGAAATGTGCCTTCGCCGTTCAATCGGGCCTCTTCCTAGGCTTCGTTGTCCATCATCGAGGCATAGAGATCGAACCGAAGAAGATCAAGGCCATCCTCAACATGCCACCACCTTGTAATCTCAAGGAATTGAGAGGTTTACAAGGGAAGTTGGCGTACATCCGTCGCTTCATCTCCAATCTCTCGGGACGCATCCAACCCTTCTCAAGTCTCATGAAGAAGGGAGCTCCGTTCATATGGGATGAAGGGTGTCAAAGAGGATTCGACGACATCAAGAAGTACTTACTTAACCCACCTGTTTTGGCAGCTCCTGTAAAAGAGCGCCCTCTTATTCTATACATTGCAGTGCAGCCTACTTCAATAGGTGCTCTTCTCGCTCAGCACAATGATGAAGGGAAGGAGGTGGCTTGCTACTACCTGAGCCGCACCATGGTGGGCACTGAGCGAAACTACTCTCCAATAGAGAAGTTATGCTTGGCGCTTATATTCGCGTTGAAGAAGTTGAGGCACTACATGCTAGCACTCCAAATCCAGCTCGTCGCTAGAGCGGATCCTATAAGGTACGTGCTAAGTTAGCCCGCACTAATGGGGCGACTCGGAAAATGGGCATTGCTCGTGATGGAGTTCGACATCACCTTTGTGTCTCAGAAAGCGATCAAGGGCCAAGCCTTAGCGGAGTTCCTTGCGGCGCGTCCCATCCCCGACGACTCTCCGCTCATTACCAACCTCCCCGACGAGGAGGTTTTCACCGCGGAGGTCGAGGCTCCATGGGAGCTCTACTTCGATGGTGCTTCGCGCACAGAGGCCGACCCTGATGGCACACCCAAGCGGAGAGCAGGAGCAGGATTGGTGTTCAATACTCCACAAGGAGGGGTGATGTATCACTCATTCTCCCTTCTCAAGGAAGAATGCTCCAACAATGAGGCGGAGTAAGAGGCGCTCATCTTTGGCCTCCTCCTAGCACTCTCCATGGAGGTCCGTTCTTTACGGGCCTATAGAGATTCCCAGCTCATCATTCGGCAAGTCAACGACATCTACGAGGTACGCAAGCCGGAATTGGTGCCATACTACGGTGCGGCCCGGAAGCTTATGGAGAAATTCCAACATGTTGAAGTTCTCCATGTCCCGCGAAGCAGGAATGCACCTGCCGATGCCTTGGCAAAACTGGCGTCGGCACTGGTGCTCCCAGGTGATAAATCCACGCAAGTGACGGTGGAAGAAAGGTGGCTTCTTCCCGCTGTCCTAGAGCTCATCCCGGAGGAAGAGGAAGTCAACACCATCACGACGAACGTCGTGGAGGAGGACGAGTGGCTACAACCCTTCCTCAACTACTTAAAACACGGCAGCCTCCCTGACGACCCCGTCGAGAGGCGCCAACTCCAACGACGACTTCCCTCCTATGTATATAAGGCCGGCGTCTTGTACAGACGGTCTCACGGGCAAGAGATTCTACTACGGTGCGTCAACCAAGATGAAGCCAAAAAGATCTTACAAGAGGTGCACCACGGGGTCTGTGGTGGACACCAAGGTGGAGCCAAGATGTACCATGCCATACGCCTGGCTAGGTACTATTGGCCCAGCATCATGAAGGACTGCCTCCAGGTAGCCAGGTCATGCCATGGTTGCCAAATCCATGGCGATTTCAAGCATCATCCGCCAGTTCCTCTACACCCCGCCATTCCCTCATGGCCATTCGACGCCTGGGGGATTGACGTCATCGGACCCATCGATCCGCCATCTTCCAGGGGCCATCATTTCATCCTTGCAGCGACGGACTACTTCTCCAAGTGGGCGGAGGCTGTCCCGTTGCGGGAGGTGAAGAGCGACAACGTCATCAACTTCCTAGAGCAAAATATCATACATCGCTTTGGGATACCACACCGTATCACCTCCGACAACGGCAAGGCATTCAAATCCAACAAGATGTACAGGTTCATGGCAAAGTACAAGATCAAGTGGAACTACTCCACCTGCTACTACCCTCAAGCCAATGGAGCAATCGAGGCCTTCAACAAGACGCTCGGCAAGATACTCAAGAAGACGGTGACAAGACATAGAAGGGACTGGCCCGACCGTCTCTTCGAGTCTCTATGGGCGTACCGCGTTACAGTCCGTACCCCAACTCAGTCTACACCCTATTCCCTCGTCTATGGGAGTGAGGCGGTACTTCCATTGGAGTCCAGCTACCCTCTCTTCGTGTCGCCATCCAAGATGAACTCACCAAAGATGAACAAGTACAACTGCGATTCCAGGAGCTTGACGCCCTGGAGGAGGAGCGTCTCCAAGCCCTGCAGAACTTGGAGCTTTACCGTCATAACATGGTGAGATCTTATGGCAAGCTCGTGAGGCAACGCGTCTTTCGGAAGGGCGAGCTAGTGCTTGTCCTCAGGCGCCCCATCGTCGTCACGCACACGACGAAGGGGAAGTTCGAGCCAAAGTGGGAAGGACCCTACGCCATCGAGCAAGCCTACGACGGGGGTGCATACCAGCTGGTCAATCCTAAAGGAGCCCGGCCCATGCCTCCAATCAACGGAAGGTTTCTTAAAAAATATTTTTGCTAAATATTTGCTTCTTCCGTTGCCTTTTCCTTTTTTTCGTTTTTTTTCTATGGGGAGTCCTTCAGTCGGCTCATGTCCATGATGCATTCTCCTTTGCATAGTGTGGATCATCTGTTTTCCCCCAACAACAAAACAAAACTGGCTTTCCCTAATCATACCATGCTGGTGATTGAAGATCTGGCTGCCTTAGGACTTGTCGGAGGGCGGCACGAGGTGCCAAGTTGCAAGTGGAGCGGTACCTACACCCACAAAGCACGACACGTACCAAGTGCATGCTTCCAGAGGCAGTGGAGAAGATCACTTGGGCACTTCAGCGTACCGAGACTCCACGGCCCTTATGCTCCCCGGCGTGCCTCGCGCTCATAGAGGCTCACACCCTGGGGAAGACCATAGGAAAAGATCATGAAAAGGCTGCCCGACTTGGTGCGTAGCCGCGTGACAACCCTGGGGTGTGCCACAAAAAGCTCCAGATAGAGTGTCAGAGGGTTCCTTAGTCCACCAAGGTGAACGGTGCCTTCCAAGTTCCCAAGATGGCTCCCCAAGTGAAGAAAGAAGAAGAGAATCTCAGAAGTTCAAGCCAAAAAAACAAAAACAAAAGTATCTCCAAGAGTGCAAGCAATCTCATGAAGTCCATGGTCACCCAAGTGGACCTCGCAAGCAGTCCCCGTAGGAGGGCAAAAATACATAAAATCCAAGACACAAGTCTAAACCGTCCCAAGCATAAGAGAACCACTCGAAGGAAGGCGGAAGGTAGCTGTTCACCACCCCTCAATAAGGCGCGAAAGTTTTAGAGCTGTTGTCCCAAAGCCTTACTCCCTCGTTTTACCATGCCCAAGTCTCTAGGTTCGCGGGGTATCGTGCAGGGGGCATGGCTGAGCCGTGGGGCTCCTCGGTACCAGGATGGGCTAGAGTATGATTCTCTACTGCCTCTTGGAAGCATCTCCGAAGACGGCGTCTCCACACACGTACACGGAAGGACGAAGTTGTAATCGTCATGGTCTTGCGACGATTCTCGAAGACAAGTCCTTCGGCGGCCTTTTCCAATATCACACATATAGCTAGTGTATAACGGGAAGCCAGCATTTTAAAAGTCCAAAACCAAAACCATGTTTTTCTCTCGATTTCGTGTTTTCTGACTCTTGTGGGTTTTATTCCTCGAGCAAATACTCGGCCCATGTGCTTGGTCATATGCTTTTACAAGCGGAATGGCGATTGGACGTACGCGATACTCCAAACGCCTTCAACTTCAAGTGTCTCCACCAGTCTACCGCGGCAACACCGGGGGTGGTGTCGACGCTGATGTCTTTCCGGCGTCTCATCTACACCGACACATGAAGATACCGGAGCAGTGCAGTGCACCAGTGCGGCTAGCACGAATCTGTGAAACCCTACGATCTTGTCGGTTGGCACCGCTGCAGCTATGCGGTCGCGACTGGGTCGATAAATTTCCTCCCAAGACATAGCATGGTCTTTCGCTGTGCAACGGAGGCAAACTGAGGATGTCTTGTTGATCGGTGCCATGGCTGCTACATGACCCAGCAAATTTCCTCAAACGGATACAAATGTGGAAGGATTCACCCACGCCACCTCTACATATCGAATCAAGGCTGCGATGAAATATCTGCGCCAATTTTTGTTTCTCACCAAGTCGAGTCCGATTCGCTTTGCGCTTGAACTCTACTTGGTGAGGGGGCATCTGTTTGATGAGTTTTTTTTACGTGTTAAAATAATAATCCGTGGAAATATTTCAGAGCAGTGCAAATTCTGAACATTTGAACGTGTACTTAAGAACGGCCACAAGCTGAACATCACAACCATGCATGTCCAGGGATTCGTACGTGATCACATGGAGATCAGCTTGCACGCATGTACGTGCCTAGCTGCTGCATAAACATCGTGTCCACAACTCGGTTGACATACGTACGTACAAGGTACTGGTTCACGGCACGATGCCGATCGGTCAAGGGTCGAGGCGGCGCGCGCGCAACGGATCAGAGGATTAGCACCAGCATCCAGCTGATAAGGATTACGCCAAAAAATGACTGGTGTGCTTATCTCTTGAGCCACAAGATCGGAACTGCCGACGGTGCGAGCGCGTCACTCCGTTACGGAAACCTGCTCTCCTGCCCACGCCCGTTTTCTATAAAAGGCACACACCCAGACGCAAGCCGCGAGACCCTGACTCATGACGCCAGCGCCCGGACGATCGCTAGGGAAAACACCCCAGATTCACCAGAAATAGCTCGCAGCCGCCTCGTCCATCTACACCGGCGCCTCACGTACACTTTAGAATCCATTCACCAACGAGCTAGCATCCAATCCATTCCACACATACCCAATCTGAACCAATCTATAAATCCCTCCATACACAAACCCAAGCCGGCGGAACGCGGAGAAGCCATGGAGACGAAGCCAACTCTTCCCAATGGTAAGAATGACGGCTAAGTCTCTCTCTCTCTTTCTCCTTCCCTCTCTTTCTCTACAGCATACACGCACATCAGCACACGGTGTCGCGCCGAGGCGGATACGTCCAACCCATGGACAAGACGACGTCACCCCACTCCGGCGAGCCACACCGACGGTCGACGGTGGGGCTGCCGGCGTGCAAGCCGGCGCCGTTTCCACTACAACAAGCCGCGCCCGAGACGATGGCCTCGAGGGCGTGCGGCTGACGATGCCGCCACCAAGACGACGGACCCGGGGGCGCACGACTGCCGGCGTGCAGCCCGGCGCCATCTCCGACGCCACCAAGTCGACGGCCCGAGGGCGCGCGGCTGTCGGCGTGCAAGCCGGCGCCGTTTCCACTACAACAAGCCGCGCCCGAGACGACGGCCTCGAGGGCGTGCGGCTGACGATGCCGCCACCAAGACGACGGACCCGGTGGCGCACGACTGCTGGCGTGCAGCCCGGCGCCATCTCCGACGCCACCAAGTTGACGACCTGAGGGCGCGCGACTGCCGGCGTGCAGCCCGGCGCCATCTCCATCTCCGACGCCACCAAGTCGACGGCCCGAGCGCGCGCGGCTGCCGGCGTGCAGCCCGGCGCCATCTCCATCTCCGACGCCACCAAGTCGACGGCCCGAGGGCGCGCGGCTGCCGTCGTGCATCCCGGCGCCATCTCCATCTCCGCCGCCACCAAGACGACGAACTCAGGGGGGCGCGGCTGCCGGCGTGCAGCCCGGCTCCATCTCCCTCTCCGTCGCCACCGTGCTCTACGGCGGCACCGAAGACGATGGAGGCGTGGAGCCCGGTACCTCCTCACGCCGGAGAAGCGTGCCGAAGACGACGGCGATAAGGCGGCCGGCGTGCATTTGGCGCCACGTCCATCTCGACGAACCATGCTGCCCAAGACGGCGGCGGGGCTGCCGGCGTGCGGCCCAACCTTTATTCACCTCCTACGGACGCCAACAAGACGACGGCCCCGAGGCCGTAGCGGCGCCATCTCTCCTCCCATCGAGCCTGGCGCCTTCTTCACTCCGGCGAGGCGCGACGAAGACGAGTGATGGCGGGGCTGCTAGTATGCAATCCATCGCCGTCTCCACCCCTGCAAGCCATAGGCGATAGCGTCGGGGTGTCCATCGTACAACCCGGTGCTAGCTCCATCTCCGTGAAGCCGACGAGCGTAGGCGAAAGCGCTGTCGACGTGCAATCCGGCGGCATACCCCACCTCCATCTTCACGAGCCCGTGAGACGACGCTCTTGTCTAGGACGACAGCCGTGAACTTGGCGTCGGACAGAGACGAGATGTCAACCATGTTGGCTGCACCGACTTGTAGGTGCGCGTCGGTTTTGTACCGACGCCGATCTCCACCAACACTTACTCCTGCGAGGCATACCCCTTGCGCACCCCGACGAGGCTGCTGGTCGTCGAGAAGTCCCAGCTGAGCGGACCCATGCTACTCCAACTCCAACTACATCGACGCCGTCAAGACCGACGAGGCACGACGGCGAGGGCGGGCATGGCCGGAGCAAAGGCCACGCTACTCGCGGCGTGTACCGACGAGGACACGGGCTCTGCCGCCGCCCACACACACACCACCACCACATCATGCATGGAGAACGCGAAGCGAAGACGACGAAGACGACCACACGGCTTAATCGGAGGTGTCTCGCGGCGTAACCCACGGGAGTAATTAACTGGGTGCCTTCCGAGGCCCCGGGAACCATGAGATCGCAATCGTCCTAGTTAGGTTGGCCGCGCAAGCAGGCCACGGAGTGCACTATATTAGGGATTTGTACTTTGTTTCTCCACGCGAGATTAATGAAATGCATCTTCCCTACCTTTTTCTTGTGTACTACGGTACACTGGCAC
Organism: Avena sativa; assembly: GCA_916181665.1. NCBI lineage: Eukaryota > Viridiplantae > Streptophyta > Magnoliopsida > Poales > Poaceae > Avena > Avena sativa. The sequence goes on along the minus strand of OV702281.1, from coordinate 347,174,180 downwards.
GCCCGCATTTCTTTTATTTACCCGGCACATGAGAAAAACACGCTACCATCCTTGTTCCCCCAAGTAGCCTATGTTCTACTTTTCCAGAACGTTTTTATCGTGTCAAACAGTTCCTTTAGAGGACGATCGCGCGTCGCCATCCTCATCCGAGCTTGCATTAGAGTCACGGGAATTATCCGAGTCACCCTCTGCCTCATCCTGATCGGCCGAATCATCATCAGAGGCATCTTCAACTTCGACATCATCCGCTGGGTTGGGAAGGAAACTCGGCCCTTCAATCCAATTATGCACGTCAGCGTACTCAACAAGCTGGAAGGCACGAGCTTGGCGGCGAGCGACGAACTCTGGATCCTCAACCCAACGAGAGCCAGTGCGCAAATTCATCAAAGTGTCGAGTGAGATGTCCTCGTACCAAGATAGAACGGCTATAAGTGCCATATCAGCACCAGCCCTCCTAGCAGATTCCCTCCAGAGATTTAACTGGGTCTGAGATGCCATTAATCTCTCCACAAGTATTTTGACTTCATCAATATCAGGAGTCCCAGAGATATTTGGCCAAAGAACATGGTAGGCCCGAATGGCTGCTTGCACTAGATCTCTGCCCATAATCTTCATTGGTCCAATAGTAGCGCCGACGGCAATCAGGAAATCTTCCATTGAGTATTCTGGACTCGAATCTGCGGGGACACCTCGGCGCTGACGAGCAGAAATCACTGCCTTAGAGCTCACTGGTCTAGCTTCCGGAAAATGATCTACGCGAAAGGAAAACATATCAGTTAAAAATAAGAAAGGGAAGAAAATAACTCGGCCACGGTCGGAAACTTACGATGAATATAACTCAACATTTTCTGGAGGTCCTGGGTCCAGTCGGCATTATTCTTCTCAAAACGAGTGATTTCCTCGCTCATCATCCGGTTCTTCAGCTCGGCAGCATCGAGGAGTTCCTTGTATTTCTGCAATTGCAGGCTCAGCCGATTCTTTTCTTCAGAGAACTCCTGATCAACTTTTTCCAATTCGGATTTCTGTGAAAGCTTGAGAGACTCAACCTCGGCGCGTAATCGGGTTATGTCATCATCCTTTTCTTTAAGCTGCGTCGAATGAGTGGCGGCTTGTTCTAAAAAATGCAGCATCGTATCAGGCATGGATATGCATTCTTGATGCGACGCTGCAAATGTTTGTAACTCAGCTATACCAAAGCCAGAAGGTTATAAGAAACCAAGGATTTGTCTCAAACGAAAATCAATAGACGAGAAGAATAACTAACCTTCCAGAGCTTTAACTTTCTTGGTAAGACGGATATTAAGATTATTGATATTAGCTGCATACCAGCAAAGAATGAATTAGCACATCAAGCCGAAAATGTTAAGAACTTAAGGAACAATACAAAGATTTATTAAATTACCAGTTTTCTTCACCACGGGGAGAACTTTCTCATATTTCTCTTCCAATTTCTTGTGTGCAAAGAGCAAGCTCTGAAATTCGGCTGTCCGCCGATCATGGGCAACCTAAGTACCAAAAGTGAATTACACAACTGGATATTCAAATCTAAAACAGATCCAAATCAATCAAAACTTAACTCGGATCTAAGTGTCTAGATATTCAAAACTAAGACAGATCCGAATCAATCAAAACTTAACTCGGATCTAGGTGGCTGGATATTCAAAGATAAAACAGATCCGAGTCAAATAAAACTTAACTCGGATCTAGGTGGCTGGATATTCAAAGCTAAAACAGATCCGAATCAAGTAAAACTTAACTCGGATCTAAGTGGCTGGATATTCAAAGCTAAAACAGACCCGAATCAAGTAAAACTTAACTCGGATCTAGGTGGCTAGATATTCAAAGCCGAAATAGATCCGGATTAAGCAAAACTTAATTCGGAATATAAATGGACCACGGTCAATCCAAGTCATGCAGGAAATTGATTTAGCAAATAAGACATTTGAAGCCTAACAAAGCTTCCAAACGAATAACAAGTTATTTGGTTGCAAGCTTCGGGGACTAGTGTATATATACTATCATTTGAATAACAGACAAAATATCAACAGAAGCGCTTACCTCGTTCATCTTATCACTGTCAAGAACAATCTTAGCAGCCATATGCAAACGACTGCTGATGTCGGAAAGCTGAAATGGCCGGCTACTCGGATTGCCCTCAAGCTGATCGGCGGCATTCCAATTGTTGGCGTATTCCACCAAAGAGCCGAGGCTGTTCCCACTCTCAGTACGGGTCAGTACTTTACCTCGGACCCATTGGGTAACTACCGCCGCCGCGGGACTCTTATGAAGAGTAAGCTGAGTATCAGCGGCCGGGGTGACAACAGGCTTAACAGAGGAAGCCCCCTTGCGGAGTGCATCAGCTATGTTGGGTTGAGAAGAGCTAGCCGGCCCCTTCTGAGATGCTAAAGGTTTGGTGACAACAGCCTTCCTAGTCTTAGAAGAGGTTTCCGTAGGGGCAGAAACCTCAGCACTAGGAGTGGCATCCTTGGATACAGGAGGAACTATGGTTTCCAAGAGGGCTGAGATGGTGATATGCTCGGCTGGAGTTGGAGTAGTAGCTGGAATTGTGGTGGTCGAAGGAATATCGGGGGAAACCTCAGTGGTCATAGCAGGGGCAACAGGCTCAACAGGATGATCTACTGGTGGAGTTATGTCGGCGTTAGTGGAGGGAGGTGTGGGTACGTATCGCCGAGGCGATGTCTGAGTCGGAGCAGGAGGAGAGTCAACACGAGAGGGACTAGGAGCCCGAGTATCTTCAGGGGGCGGAGGAGAAGGCTGCCGAGTTGTATGACTTGTCATACTCGGACCACTTGGCTTGGCAGAGAGAGGAGCTCTGCAAAGGACAAAAGGTCGAATCAAAAGACAGAAAGAGAGAAACAAGAAATACGAATGAAAATAAACTCACCCAGTAACCCCCGACATGGTCTTACGCCTCGGAATATGCTGGGAAGAGTTCTTCACTCGCTTCTTGGGAGCAGCGTCGGAGGGACCTGCCGGAGCAGTGCGCTTCTTCGAGGCAGCAGGAGCTCGAGAAGAAAGAGGCTCGGCGTCGTGCACCTGACCGGCTGGATTAGCTGGGAAAGTAGGAGCCGGAAATGCGTAAGAGATAGGCATCATGGCAACTACCTCAATAATTTGGACGTCGTCCGAGTCACCTTCATCCCCGTGGGCCGAGGTCTTTCCACGGGCGCCAGCCGGAGCAACATCCGACTTAGGGACAAACTCTTCCGAGTCAGGTTCCCCGCTGTCCAGAGTATTCCGATCTGCAGTCCACGGAAGAGCCAGTACCTCGGCATCCTCGATCTTTTGCTCCGCAAACCTCTACGAGAAAATAAACAAAGTAGAGTTAGCAAAAGAATGGTCACAAACGCGACTCGGAAACAAACACCAATACGTAAATTTACCTCGGGAGGGGGATTCCCGCGAGTGAACGGCTTCAGTCCCCATGTCCAGTCCTCCGGCATATCAGTCTTGAAGATAGCTCGGACACGCTTATAAATAAGATAGTCATCGAGCTCAACCGTCGAGACCCGGTTGGGATCGAGAGGACCACTCATGTAACAGAGTTTGTGAGAGTGAAGCTGGAAAGGGCAGATTCGGCTGCTGACAAATGTGGTCATCAGATCCTCACCGTGGAGCCCGGCGCGGATCAACTCCTTGAGCTGAATCTCGAATGCCTCGGCCAAAGCATGGCTCTTCCTGGGATTGTAATTCCAATTCTTCTTGGAAGGGGTGCCAACAGAAAAGGCAGGGAGCCGAATCTTGTCTTCTTTTCCAGTGTTCTTGACATAGAAAAATGATATATGCCATTTCTTGCAAGACTCGAGGCCGGCGACACGAGGGAACTCGGAGTTTCTCCGAGGTGTAATGGACGCGGCTCCGCACTGGGTAAGAGATTTCTCGGAGGGGTGAAGAGATTTGTCCGGAACGACATTAGATCAAATCTGGAAGAATTTAGACCAGACGGGCACGGAGGGCCAGAGGCCTAAGTACCCCTCCGAGGCTAAGATATAAGCAGACAAGGAGGCGATAGCATTAGCCGGAAGGTGATGTGGCTGGAGGACGAAGTAATCAAGGAATTCCCTAGCAAAATCGCTAAGGGGGAGGCCGAACCCACGAGAAAAGTGGGACATGAAAACAACGTACTCTCCTTCATTGAGTACAGGAGAGGATTCATTGCCAGGCAAGCGACAACTTACCTCAGCAGGAATCCGACGTGTCCTAATCAGCCACTCAATCGCACGACGAGTGATAGAGGAGCCGTGCCAAGAGCCCCGTTCTGGACCGGACACAAGGTCATCATCTTCGACGAGCGCTCCACTGGCAGAACTAGACATGGGCTCGCTGGAGGAATCAACAAAGGAGAAACTAGCGGTGGAGGGAGGCCTAGAAGCGCAGGGCCCCGTCGTGATTCTAACGAACGCGGCGGCGCAACAAAGGAGAACCGCCGCGAGGAATCTGGGAAACCGAAGGATAGCCTAGGGCGGAAATCTAGCAGCAGCGCTGTAGAATAACTCACCCGTGGAGGCGGCGAAGGAGCGCACGGCGGTGAGGTCGTCGAAGCGGAAGAACCGCAACGTTGCCGTCGAGGAGATCGGCAATGGCACCGCCACCAGCGCACGAACAGAGGCACGGGCGCGAGAAGGAAGAACAAGAATGGCGAGTGAAGGGGGAAATTAGATCCTCTAGCCCCGCACCCCTCCTTATAACCGTGCCGTCCTGGCAGTAGTGGGATCGTGGGTGCGCACGCTAACCGTGTAAAATCACGTGTGCGGCGGAACCGCACGCATCTGAGTGGAGCCACACCAAAGACCACACGGCGCAGGAGAGGATCGGGCCTCCTGACCGATGCGGTACTCGAGGCGTCACTGCACCGACACGACGGCCGCAGTAATCACTGTAGCTTGTCAGTGGGCACTGTAGAGGAACAAAAAACTAGAAGAATAATGATGAGTGGTACACGTAGGACGAGGCGTGCTCAGGAAGCTGCGCGAATACCTCGAACGGGAAAAAGTAACTCGGAAATAAGGAGAGACGTATGTTGGGAAACTGATGTGGCCCGGCCGAGGTTATAGGCAGGACCACACCAGCTTCGGGGACTAATGTTGAGGAGGTGACCCCGGATAGGGTCAAGACAGGGGAAAGATGAAAGGAGTCTCCCTTGTCATGAGCCGAGTTACTGTTTATATCGGCCGAGTCATGTAAGAGTCGGCCGAGATAAGAAAGGCCATGCCAGCTACAGAAGGAGAAACACCTTATCTGGCCGACATATGAGTTAAGTCGGCCGAGCAAGTCTGACTAACTTGAATACAGGTGAAGGCCGAGCCGAGTTATGCGAGACAAGGCCGAGTAACACGAAGCTTTTAGGAGAAGGAGGTGCCTATAGTCAAACCCTAGTCGCTAGCTAGGGAGAATCTGAATAGAGCCAAGCATAAGGGACAAGGAGCAGAGAAGCAGAAGGGCAGAAGAAGGTCACGGAGGTGACAGTCAGGGAGCCCGAGGCACGCATGTGGGGCTCTCTAGAACATTGTCGTCGATAGAAGGGGACACGGAAAGGAGGTCGCCGAGTTACCATATTGGGACAAGCATATTCCTCGAATATGCTTACCACGTCAGCCCTAGGAGGAACCAAGGCACCCCTTTATAAGGGGAGACGCGGGCTCCTGAGAGGGGATTGAATCATTCTACGCCGTAAGGCTCGTGTAGTAGCTCCCTTCTTTCTGCAAAAAGCTCAAGGAGAACTTGTAGTCCTTAAGAGGAGAAATAAAGATCTTCATGTTAGTCATTTGAGTGTAGAAATCACTACATCTTCCCTCCTAGGATCCCTCTAGCATCCATTGGCCCCATATTTTAGCCTACCCATGGCATCTGCCGTGCCACCACCACGACAATTGCACTCTACGCCACCAAGTCGCCGATTTCTCCATTGGTACCCTGCCCGGACGCACCTCCTTCTGCCTCGATCGCTGCGGGCCACTCCTTTGCTGGGGTGGTGGCAGCCAGACCGCAGCTGATGTCACACGCTACACCAAACCTCAGGGGTCCTTCCCCGATGCCAGTTCGACCGGGTGGCCAATAGCCTATGGGGCTGAAGGCGATGCCTCTACGCGCACCGGCGACCAGTTTCAACAACGCAGGGGCACCGGTACCTACAATATGAGTAATGCGTATACCAGCTCCATTAGTTGTATGGAGATGATCCTTCCCTTGATAATGCTCCTTGATGTGAAGTTTGTCGAGCCCGTTGGTGAGATGATCCATCGCTCTCGTATCAGTGTACCATCTAGGGTCAATGGGGTAGGTGGTAGTAGAACCCCGATATAGAGACACATGTGTTGTCGAGAACGCTGAGATTTGACGGTCCATGTGCCACCCATCATCACCGGCACCAAGGAAGGTGCACGAGTATCGCTTAAAGCAACATGAGGTTACATGCCCCATTACTCACAAATATGGCACGTTGGACAAGAACCACAATAGCTGCCAGATTTTTGGCCACTAAAATTAGCGCCAATAGGAGGCCCACGAAGATGTGGAAATTGACCGATCTATCCCGTAGGTTTGTAGCTAGGCTTCACCTGAGATTAGCGCCACCTTTAGTGATGTAGTTTGTTGAGCGGATTTCCATGCCAAGATCAGATTTCTTGGCTTCCGAGCATTGTTCTGTATTGAGCATAAACATGGAAGACATCAGATACTGTCATAGGATCTATAACGCTGCGAGGCAAAATGATCTCCACAAGAGCGTCAAAGTTGCTATCAAGACCTGCCATGAAATAGGCATTAAATGCAGGAGTCCGCAACAGAAAACAATATTTTTTCATGGCTAGCGCATCTTCAAATTCACAAATCTATCTAGGAGTAATGATGTAACGGATATAGTTTCGGTGACATACCCTTGTACACCGAAAGCGTTAACGTTGACGATGAATGTGGATGATATAGTCGAACGACGTAGCCGATCTCAAGGCCGGCGTTGCTCCTCGCACGACAATCCAGCTGCCACAACGACTTCCGGTCTATCCGTTTCAGCCAAGATTGTGGAAGTAGATCTTCTGGAATGGGACCTAGCAGAGTGATGGTGTGTCGATGATTCGTTTGTCTCCCACGCGCACAATTCTACTTGGAACCACGTGCACGAGAGCCAACGAGAGAGATAAATTCACTAAGGAAATGCCTTAGGAAATATTGAGTTCTGTGTTTTCCCTCCCCATACGCCCCTCCTTATATAAGGGAAGTGAAGGGACTCCACCAAGACAAGTCTCGGGGTGGAACTAAAGGAGAGGAGGGAGGAGGCGCGCCAAGGAGGAGGGCCAATGGGTAGGTGGGCCCCACCTGCATGCCAGGCCATGGTCTGCCGACGGCTGGGTTGGGACCCACCTACACGCCAGGCCATGGTCTACCGACGGCTGGGTTGGGCCCCACACCGCGCGCCCTTTCCCTAGGCGACGGCCACCTTTGCCTTCTCCATGGGGCGGCTGCCCTATATGGTCCACTCCCTCTCGGAGTTAGCCCATTAAGGTGTGATGCCCCAATAAATTAAATTTTAAATATTATTTTAATATTAATTCTAATAATTTATATAAATACATATTGTTAAATTCCTTCTTACCCGAAACACCTTTTGGATCACTTCAAACAACCTTCATACTCTCGCGGAACACTTCTGGCTTCCTCTTCTATTTTTTCGGTGATCCCAATGATTCCAAAAATGATCTCCAGGCATCGTAGAACCCTTAAGTAAGCTATCCTACGGTTCTGGAACATCATAGACATGATCTATACGCTTCTTATATCAATGATCATCAGCAGGATCTAGATACCCATAATAACCCATGTGCATTCCATCATATCAATGTTGTTTGAACTATCAACATCGAGTCCAATTCCCTTTTAAAAGGGCATGTACCCCCATGTGTGGTTTTGGTATTTAATGACAATATCTATGGACTAATGTGTAAATTGAGTTTCACTTGTAGGTTTGTCCATTGGCATCACTTGGGACATGTGTTGGTCTCAAGGTTGAATTATGAATAAAGAAGGAGCTTGAAGGTTGATCAAGACAAGTGCAAAGAGTTGCATTAAGATGGATCAACCTCAAGAAGGGATGAAGAAGGGCAAGCTCAATATGCGCCATCTCTAGAAGACCTCATGCTTGAAGCTTTCTATCCTCGTGATCATGGAGCGATGAAGACAAATTCGAAGAAGAGGTTTCCGCATGGAGTATGGGGGAGCAAGTTACAAGTATTCATCTTCATCAAGCAAGAGCAATCAAGAAAGGTGTTCCCACTTGAGAAGAACAAGACGGTCTACATCAAGTTCAAGTGGAATACTCAAGGCAAAGGTATGATCTTGATAGGTCTTCTCTTTTGCCGGTCTCGTGTTGTTAGTTGGGAGACCAGGTTTAGGATAGATAGATGTACTATCAAGAGGGGATCTAAAGCGGGTGTCTCGATCACATCATTCGGAGATAGCTCAAACCTTTGCATTCATAGCATCATCTTACTTGGTTGTTATTTCATTCTTGTTCATGAGAGGATCCAGAGCTTTTGTACATCATCATAACAAGCTCTAGTTCATCAAATAAGGATTTCACTTGCATATCTTATTGCGTTTTTTAATCTTGTGAGTTTTCCGGCTCCACACCTTGGAAGATACATCACATATATATTCATGGTATTTTCTACCTAGGTGATATCCAATATTTCGACCTTTTGTTGGATTATCTTGGTTTTATCTTTCCAACAAAATTGGTTTCATCCCAATTGGAGTTTCCAAGCTCCACTTCTTGTGTTTTGGGTTTTGGAGGTTTTACCGGTTCATCGCTTCTAGAGAGGTTATACCTTTCTCAATTTGGTTTTATACTTCCATGATGGACTATGATGTTTCTTTGCATATCTTGTAGATCTGGTCGTTCTCTTCAAAATGAGCCCAAGATCATCAAAAACGGAGTCCAGAATAAGAAGTTACTGAAGTTTTCGTGCAATGCTATCCTATGTTTTTGCTTGAGCGGAAGTTCCGACCCAAGTTCCAACCCAAGTTCCAGTCAGGCTCAGTAACTTGTGTTTTGATTTACCAGAAGTTCCGGTAGGGGCCAGAAGTTCCGGTGGTGCGCGAATCTGGCCCAAACGGTGAGTTTTTCCTTGTCCTATTTAAGGGGGGATTCTTCCCAAATGGTTCCCCATCTTTGAGATCTTTTTTGCCCACCATTGTTGACCTATTTGAGCTTTATTACTCCCTCTCCCTCCCATGATTCTTACTTCTTTTTGAGGGAAAAGTGAGAGGAGATCTAGATCTACAATCCCACCAAACCAAATCCCTTCTTTGTGAAGAAATCATTGGGATCTAGATCTTGGAGAGTTTTGTGTTCTCCTCTTGTGTTCTTCCTCCCTTATTCCCCCAATAGCTTTTGTAGATTTGTTTGAATTTGGGAGTGAAAGACTTTCCCTTGCATTTGGTGCATAGGTTTGAGTTCTCCTCGGAGATTCGGCGAGTTCAAGCTTGTGGGCTTGTTACTCTTGGTTTCTTGGAACCCTAGACGGTTGTGTGGTTGGATTGTTGACCTTTTGTGGTCTTGTTGACCTTTTGTGGTCTTGTAGCCTTATGTGGCTTTGTTGGCCTTTTGTGGCTTTGTTGTTGTGAGCCTCCAATTGAGTTGTGTAAATATCCCCAATCTTGTACGGGTTCGGTGACCGCCCTCAAGCGTCCCATAGTGGAGCGAGTGCCCGCCTTTTGTGGTGCGCACTTGGGAGAATAGGGTGAGCCTTTTGTGCCGTCGGTGAGTTGCGTGCTTCCGCATCCGGGGTGAGGCCTTGTGTGGCGTTGGGTGAGCATCGAGCCACCACACCTCGAGGTGAGCCATTTGTGGCGTTCGGAGAGCATTGCGCCATCGCACCTCTCCAACATAGATGTAGCTTCTTTGGAAGTGAACTTCGGGAAACAAATCATCGTCTCTGCGGCAATAAGTTATCTCTCAACTGAGCCCTTTACTTATGCACTTTACATTGTGATATCCATCGTGCTTGAAGTATTTATATCTTGCTATCACCTTGTTGCTTGTATTGCTTAGCATAGGTTGTTGGTGCACTTAGGTGAACCTAGTGGATAGGTTTTGTGCTCAATAAATTAAACGTTAGTTTTATTCCGCATTTACTTGAGCCTAAACCGTAATATTTTTAAAAGCCTATTCACCCCCCTCTAGGCGACTTCGTTTGCACTTTCAATTGGTATCAGAGCGAGGTCTCTCGCTTTTAGGCTTCACCGCCTCGAGAGTAAAGATGTCTCCTAGGGGTTTAGTGCACTCTCACACATTTATGTTTGTTGGCAGTCATTATGATGTTTGGTGTACTCGCATGCTTAATCATTTCTGGGAAATTGACCCAAATATTGAGTGAATTCTAGATATGGGCGTGTCTCCTCCTAAGGATCCCCAAAATCTATCTTTGGAGTAGGATACAAACTCTTATCTCAAAGCTCAAGCATCTAATGTGCTTGTTAATTTTGTGATATTTGTTGTTCTTTCCTCAATCATGACTTTCTGGAACGCTCATGATATATGGACCAAGCTTCAATAAAAATATGATGTGTCTAAGCTTAATGAGGATGATTGTGTTCCCTCCACCTCCGACCGCGATGAGTTCTCATCTTCTTCCACTACACCAACATGTGAGTTGTCACAAGGTAATGATATGGTGAGTGGTGATAGAACTTGCAATGTAGATAGTGAGATTTCCATTCATGATCCTTTGTCTCTATTTCATTGCAATGTTGTATCTTTGGGCATGAACACGTGTAGGACCATATGTGATTTACATCCTAGTGTTGATTGCCCTTGCATATCATGTAGAAATGCCTTGAATATGTCTCATGATGATATGCTTTCTTTGCCTTATTGCCATGCTAAATGTGCTTCTATTTACTCTAGTACTTGTGTTGCTAACCATGTAGAGTAAATTGAAGAATGTGTGGGCTAAGGCAAGGTTGCTATTGGATCTTCATGTGTTCCCCCATCATCACCTTCTCCCAATGTTCACTTGTGCCTCATGGCTAAGGGTTCAAAGGTAACCTCTCCTTTGGATGCCAATATACCTCATGATGATGTGAATGTTGATAATGTAGAAGTAGATGATGATGTTGCTTCTTTAAAAGATAAGGGGGGCTAGTACTTCATGCTCTCCATCCTAATAAAAATGCTTGCTCTACTTTCATTGAAATCTTGACCTATGCTATAGAAAGTAGGCAACTTATTGATGAGCATGAGGACACAATAGATAAAATAAGTAGTCTTGAGCGTGAGTATGCTAATGAAGAGGAACAAACCACTAAGTAATCTCTTGAGGAGACCTTTGCTCTAGAGCTATCTAGAGTAAAGAAATCTCATGATAGAGAGTTTGAGGTGGCAAGTGCCCTTAAAATTAAAAATGATGAACTTGAAGTTGCTTATGATAAACTCCTTGAGGATTTTGAGCACCTCAACAATGGATCTAGGGTCATCAAGGGTGAGATCATCAAATTCATCGAGTCACATGAGCAACTTAAAGCTTCATATTCTAAAGAGCTTTCCAAGTTGCCCTCGCCTCTTGCATTAAATGATGATGCTTGTGCTATTAACTCTATTTCTTGTGAAGCATCTATCTTGAAGGAGAATGTTGAGCTAAAGGCTCAACTTTCTTTGCTAACTAGCAACTATGGGAAATTATAAGAAAGTCATGCCAAGCTCTCAAGCTCGCATGAGGATCTTCTAGTCTCCCATGGCAGGCTAAGGTTAGCTCATGAGGCCATCATGTCAAAGGTAACATCTAGTGGGCCTCATGTGGACATTATCACTATATATACTCCAAATGTTATATTGCCATGTGCTAGTACTTCTAATTCATCCTCTCACAACCTTGCTATATCATGTGATGAATTGCATTCCTTGCCTTGTTGCTCTAACCATGAAGAATCTACTTCCTTTAGTATTGTTGTTGATACTAACCATGTAGATGAAATCAAAGAGCTCAAGGCTCAAGTCACTTCTTTGAAGAATGACTTGAAAAGGTGTCATGGAGGGAAGACCACACTCAAGAACATGTTGAGTGTGCGACGACCCCCAAGTGACAAGAGTGGGCTTGGATTCAACTCCAACATCTAAAACAAGCCCACTAACAAGTTGAAGCACAAGGGCAACAAGAATAAGGGCCAAGGACAAGTGAAGAATCCGGCCAACATTGTATGCTTCAAGTGCAAGGAAGAAGGGCATCATGTAAGGGATTTCCCAGTTCCCATTGAATAAGAAGCCTTTTAGTGAGAAGCAACGAGGGAAGCGGCCTCAAGCTCCTCCACAAGCTCAAGTTGGGCCACTTCCCAAGAATCCTCAAGCTCTTCTTCATGGTGCAGCTCCTCCCAAGAAGAAAGATGGCAAGAGAAGAACTTGCTACATATGTCGTGTGAAGGGGAACCTTTCTTCCTCATGCACATGGGTAACTCCTCATCCCATCCTATCTTGATTGATGATGCTTATTCTCTTCATAAGGATGAGGGTGGCAATGTGTTTGCCAAATTTGTTGGTACCCAAAGTGGTGTCAAGAAAAGAACCATTTGGGTAGCCAAACCTATTGTGACTAACTTCTTAGGACCCAACTTGGTTGGGGACCAACAAGCTAAAGCTTGATCAATAGGTTTTATTGGTGGGCATTGGAGACTTGGCTACCTTATGAATATTTGAGGGATCTTCATCAATTCCTTTTTATGAAAGCCAAGTCATTTGGGTTATCATGCTTCTATTCTATATCCAATGTTTCTCCTTCCAGTAACTTGTGCTTAACTCCTTTACATTAATAGTTACTTGATCCCTTGTGCATGTGTTGGTTTTGTACCTTGCATGTGTTTATACATGTTGTGCTTCCCCACTTACTTATATTTACCTATGATGTATACTTGTGTATGTTGGTTGGCACACCATGTATTAGTGTTTCTTGGTTTGGAGCCTTTATTCTTTCTAGTAGGTATATTATTTGGATCTTGTGAGGGTTTAATGGACTATTCCATTTTGGGGGAGTGTCATGCTTGGGCATTCCACAACCCAAAAATGTGTGTACATGAGGAAAACCACTTAGTAGTAATATTGCACGTTTGTCTAGTCTCTATGTGGTATGTCTTTCTCATGAGAAACTCAAGTTCTATACTGTCCACTAAACATCTCTAGTTTGATCTTTTGCCTCTTGTTGAGATTTCTTGGTTTATCACATAATGGAGGAGTTATATGCTTTGTGCATATTACAAACCTATAAAATGTGTACATTTGAGGTAGTGCCACTTAGAATTGATATTGAAAATCATCTAGATCCCATGTGGCACAATTGCTCTTACAAGTTCCAAATTTGCTTTAATGTTTTTATTGCTCATCTTTTGGATATTGTGTGTGAGAGTGATTCTTGGTATGTGTTTCCTCATACTTGGATCTATATCCTCATGGTAAGCACTTTCTTCTATTTAATCTAATCACTAGTGATTGTGTGACTATTTGAAGCAATCAAGAATCTATCTCGAAGCATCAAGCTTATTTCTCATGCTTTGTTATATGCTTCTTGTTGTGAATATGATCGTGATATCCATGCAAACTACCTAGGGAAAATTTCCCTTATATTTACTGTCTTTAGACAATTGGTACTCCATATATGGTAGATTTGTTGATCATATTTACTTTGGCCTTTGCATATTTTCCTTATCTTTGGCCAAGAAAATGTTTTTCTATTTGCTCCCAAGCTTTCCTTGCCTCTTGTGGATCTTCTTATTTGATTTGTATCCCCTTGTGTTTTATTTAGTGTAGGTAGTAGTGATGATCTCATTTGTGGGAATTTTGCATTCAAAGGAAAAATTATATATAATGCTCTACTTATGGGGGGAGCTCTCCTATATTATCTAGAACATTGTTTTATGCTTCTTAATTTGATCCATTTTTTTGCTTGGAAGCTCGATCTTTTTTGTGTTGGTACTTTGTGTGTCATCATGAAAAGTGTGAAGAGTTTGTTTTGGTTGTTGTTTCCTTTCCCTCGTTGGGAGTTGGTTTTATCTCATTCCTTGTCACTTGTTTTGTTCTTTTAAGATGAGATAAATCCTTGAGCCTTGGTATTTTTGTCTATCTTTTATCTCTTTGACTCTTGCTAGTTCATTTGTTGAACTTGTGTCCGTTCATGTGTTGATTTGGTTCTTTGATACAATTTGGACACCTTTTTTCGAGTCACACTTTTGTGTGTGTATTATTGGTTTACTTGGTGTTTTTGTTCAAATTGTATCTCATTTTGGTTCTTGAAAGTCTTATACGTGCATATTTACTTCTTGTATATATTATGGCATGCTTGCTTTCTTTGATCCAATATATAGGGGAAACTCCACCAAATCCTAATGGGCTAAGATGTGCATGAAATTCAATTTCATATCAATATGCACATGTTTGTGTGGAGGTTCTCCTATGTATTGTAGTTTCTCTAACTACTTTGGACCCAATTTGTTTGGGGACCATCATGTACTTAGTTGTGTTGTAGGTACATTGGGGATATATATTGGGTGCTTGTATCTTGAACAAGGAGGAAGTGGTGTCTACATGTTAATTGGATGCAAGCTAGGATGTTCAACAAATTCACATCTCATCCATCCTACCAATTATATCTCGGTAACAAGTATCTCTCTCTCATCCATACATATCTTGTTCCCAAGTTTTTGTAGGTTGCTTGTTGGAATGAATTTGTGTACTTGCATATGTTGGATTTCTTGATTTGGCTTTGAAGAGTTCTATCTATTGCAAATGTGTGTATGTTGAGACGAGTGCATATAATGGGGACTATACTAAATCATGCTCATGATTCACCAATCCCAAATATGCCAATCTAGCAATTTTGTTGCATATCGTTTTCTCAATATCTCTCATGTGCAACAGTGAGTATTTTTTACAAATTTGATTTATATTTTGTGATACTTGTTGCCTTTATCCATATATTCCTTCTATCCCCTTCTTCCCTTGGTAATAGTTGTAATGTATGGAGTATGTTGGTGTTTGAAGCTCATCGATGTACAATAAGATGTATTTGAGCCCTTGGGCATGCTTTCAAGCAAAACATCTTATTGGTATATTCTATGACTTCCTTTTTGCCTTACATGTGCTTTCTTGAGTGTCTATTTTGTTTGTGCATATTTCTTTTTGGTAATTTGTCTTTGTGACATTTTCCACATAGAAATTTATACACACAACAGAAGATCATTCTTTGGTTGTTTTTGCATTTCTTGGGAACCACCTCTTATTTATTTTTGATTCTTCGGTGGCTTCCAAGTTTATTGTATTTTGTGTGCATTGTTAAATAAGTTTGTAGGAGTGAGGATTCCATGTTTTTGCATGTTGTTTCCAAATACAATTACTATAATTGGTGCATAATCTTTGGGGAGCTTCTCTAATTCATTTAAGAATGCACACTTGTGTTCTTTCTCATATTCTTGTTGTTTAAATTCTTATGGGGGAGTGAGGATTCCACATTTGTGCATTTTGTATTCAAATTCAATTATTCTAAGTTGTGCACAAATCTTGGGAAGCATCCCTATTTTCATTCAAACATTTTTTTATTGTTGCTTTCTTTTGGTATCATTTGTTGTTTTTCATTTGGTTCTTTTGGACCTTGTTTGATTTCACTAGTTGAAGATTATTCTCTTTCTTTTCTTTTTGCAATATTGGGTCCTCAATATAGTTTTACTCCCTCCCAAGTATTGGAGGAATTCTCACTATATTGCCCGTCTAGAAATTTTCACCCATTTTGGCAATCGATGCCAATGGGGGAGAAGTTTTGGAGGGTTTAAGGGAAGTTGGCCTTTCCTTTGAGTGTGTTCTTGAGCATTTGCCTCTCATGCTCTTGCTTTTTTGTGGTTGCTTTGCATGTTTAATATATAGAGGAAACTCAACCAATGGTAATTGGCAATCTATGCAATGAAATTCAAGTTCATCACACATGCATAGGTTGTGGGGGAGTTTGCTCTATATATTGTGGTTATACCAACATCACATACTTGTGTAGTATTTGATGTTGGGTCAACCGCTTTGGTCGTTAATTGTCATATTTAAACCCTCGCAAAGGGGTTGTCATCAATTACCAAAATGGGGGAGACTGAAAGGGCATGTACGCCCCCATGTGTGGTTTTGGTAATTAATGACAATCTCGATGGACTAATGTGTAAATTGAGTTTCACTTGTAAGTTTGTCCATTGGCATCACTTGGGCCATGTGTTGGTCTCAAGGTTGAATCATGAATAAAGAAGGAGCTTGAAGGTTGATCAAGACAAGTGCAAAGAGTTGCATCAAGATGGATCAACCTCAAGAAGGGATGAAGAAGGGCAAGCTCAAGATGCGCCATCTCTAGAAGACCTCATGCTTGAAGATTTCTATCCTCGTGATCATGGAGTGATGCAGAAAAATTCGAAGAAGTGGTTTCCGCATGGAGTATGGGGGAGCAAGCTGCAAGTCTTCATCTTCATCAAGTAAGAGCAATCAAGAAAGGTGTTCCCACTTGAGAAGAACAAGACGGTCTACATCAAGTTAAAGTGGAATGCTCAAGGCAAAGGTATTATCTTGATAGGGCTTATCTTTTGTCGGTCTTGTGTTGTTAGTTGGGAGACCGGGTTTAGGATAGATAGCCGTACTATCAAGAGAGGCTCTCAAGCGGGTGTCTCAATCGCATCATTCGGAGAGAGCTCAAAAATTCGCATTTATAGCATCACCTTCCTTGGTTGTTATTTGGTTCTTGTCCATGAGAGGATCTATAGCTTGTTGTCATCATCATAACAAGCTCTAGTTCATAAAATAAGGATTTCACTTGCATATCTTATTGCATTTTTTGATCTTGTGAGTTTTTTGGCTCCACGCCTTGGGAGATACATCACATATATATATATTCATGGTATTTTCTCCCTAGGTGATATCCAATATTTCAAACTTTTGTTGGATTATCTTGGTTTTATCTTTCCAACAAAATTGGTTTCATCCCAATTGGAGTTTTCAAGCTTAACTTCTTGTGTTTTTGGTTTTGGAGGTTTTACCGGTTCATCGCTTCTAGAGAGGTTATAACTTTCTCAATTTGGTTTTATACTTCCATGATGGACTATGATGTTTCTTTGCATAATCATGTAGATCTTGTCTTTCTCTTCAAAATGAGCCCAGGATCATCAAAAACGGAGTTCGAAATCAAAAGTTATTGAAGTTTTCATGTAATGCTATCCTACGTTTTTGCTTGAGCGGAAGTTCCGGCCCAAGTTCCGACCCAAGTTCCGGTCAGGTTCAGTAACTTGTGTTTTGATTTACCGGAAGTTTTGGTGGGGGGACGGAAGTTCCGGTGGTGCGCGAATCTGGCCCAAACGGTCAGTTTTTTCCTTGTCCTATTTAAGGGGGCTTCTTCCCCAATGGTTCCCCATCTTTTGAGCTCGTTTTTTTCCAACATTGTTGACCTATTTGAGCTTTCTTACTCCCTCTCCCTCACATGATTCTTACTTCTTTTTGAGGGAAAATTGAGAGGAGATCTAGATCTACAATCCCACCAAACCAAATCCCTTCTTTGTGAAGAAATCATTGGGATCTAGATCTTGGAGAGTTTTGTGTTCTCCTCTTATGTTGTTCCTCTCTTATTCCCCCAATAGCTTTTGTAGCTTTGTTGGAATTTGGGAGTGAAGGACTTGTCCTTGCATTTGGTGCATAGGTTAATTTATCCTCGGAGATTCGGCGAGTTCAAGCTTGTGGGCTTGTTACTCTTGGGTTCTTGGAACCCTAGACGATCGTGTGGTTGGATTGTTGACGTTTTATAGTCTTGTTGACCTTTTGTGGTCTTGTAGACTTTTGTGGTTTTGTTGGCCTTTTGTGGCATTGTAGCCTTTTGTGGCTTTGTTGTTGGGAGCCTCCAATTGAATTGTGGAGATAGCCCCAATCTTGTACAGGTTCGGTGACCGCCCTCAAGCGTCCTATAGTGGAGCGAGTGCCCGCCTTTTGTGGTATGCACTCGGGAGAATAGGGTGAGCCTTTTGTGGCGTTGGTGAGTTGCGTGCTTCCGCATCTGGGGTGAGGCCTTGTGTGGCGTTGGGTGATCATCGAGCCACCACACCTCAAGGTGAGTCATTTGTGGCGTTCGGAGAGCATTGCGCCATCGCACCTCTCCAACAGAGACGTAGCTTCTTTGGAAGTGAACTTTGGGAAACAAATCATCGTCTTCGCGTCCATCGGTTATCTCTCAACCGAGCCATTTACTTATGCACTTTACATTGTGATATCCATCATGATTGAAGTATTTATATCTTGCTATCACCTTGTTGCTTGTATTGCTTAGCATAGGTTGTTGGTGCACTTAGGTGAACCTAGTGGCTAGGTTTTGTACTCAATAAATTAAACGTTAGTTTTATTCCGCATTTACTTGAGCCTAAACCATAATATTTTTAAAATCCTATTCACCCCTTCTAGGCTACTTCCTTTGCACTTTCACCTTTGTTACTTCAAAACCTGACTTGTGTGAGATCTGATCATCAATATCACTATACATTGTTCAATATCGTTACTGACAAGTGTTGCTTAACTCGTCCCCGTGATATTTCATCTCCATGATATAGTCATACGTTGCATAGCTTTATGGATGTAATCTCACCGAGTAGGCCTAGTGTATCTTCCTGTTATACGAGAGAATAAATCCCGATCTCGATGCATTACACATCAACCTATCCTTTGGAATACCTAAGATACACCTCTATGATCACCCTGCTATGGTGTCACGGTTGATGAAATCAAGGCAGTTTTGGGTGATAGTGATTAGATATGATCTCACAGCCTAAAAAGTAGGTTACTACGCTTATAATTATCGCAACAATGAACTTTATGGCTTGATAGTGTTGCAATATTATGTTGGGTACATGTCGATCACATTATTCACCTAATTATATGACCTTATTTTTAATTGACATAAATGTCCATGATCGGGAAACCTTGATCATCAGTTGACCAATGGAGTAGTTAGATAGAGGCTACCAGGGACTTTGTTTGTTTACATGCCACACGTGTACCAATGTTTACAATTGATACAATTATAGCATGGTATAAAACCTATTATGAACTAATGAGTTATGATAATAAATATCCTTTATTATTTGCCTCTAGGGCATATCTCCAACAGTCTTCCACTTGCAGTAAAGTACAAATAATCTAGTTGTATTTATACTAATCATAACATCATATCTCATCTGGTGATATTGATTATTCTTGCTTTTGGAAAATGTTCAGTCGATGGTATGTATCTTTCAGATCTGTGTGTTATTTGCAAATCATTAATGTCACTAATTTTGACATTATTCTTATTATCACATAATAATCTTGAAGTATATGTTTGGCGGCAGAGTGACACTTTATTTCCTTGTGTCTACAATGACATATGTTTAGGCAAATGGACTTTCACTATAGTCATGTTTACTAGAAACATGCTCATTCGGAAGTCGAACTTCCTTACCCAAATATTATTAATTATTAATTTTAAAGTAATCGCATACTTCTACATCAATGTAGATCCTTTAGTTCTCTCTAGACACAAAGGATATGTTTAGACTTTTTTAGTGATTTACTCAGGAACCACATGTTCTTCCGACTAAGAATATGGGTCACATTACGTTGAGTATACAATATGGTTGTATTGAAGAACCTATATTCCTATCATAGGAGATGTAGATCGTCTATTTTCTCTTCCCTTTTTAACCATTTTTGTTCATACCGAGATTTTACTCAAGGCTTCTCCTAGTTTCACAAGTAAGAACTAATTTCTTGTCTTGTTCTATTCTAAACTTCTTCATAATCCGAACTAGGACATTCTGAACTTTTTTCAGAATCTATTTAGTAAACATCTTGACATTAATGTTTATCAAACATATCGATCTATCTTGATAGATCTTAATGTTTAATGAATATTCAACTTCATCCATCAAATATTTACTAACTTAAATAAGTATTAATACCAATTACATCATTCACCATATGCCATCCACATATACAAGAATGTTGTCACGCTATCTCTCAAATATGTCATCCACATATAAGAGACTAAGATAATCACTCAACCCCACTCAAATATGTCATACACATATTAGGCTTAGGAAATTCACATATCTCCCACTAAAAATATGTCGTTTACATATAATGTTAGGAAAGCCATTTAGCTCCCACTCAATTTATTGTTGGAAATTTTTACGCTAATGTTGATCGATATAAAATTCGTCCAAAGAAGAGTTTGGATGTGGCTGCTATACCCCGATTACTGAAGGGTACAGAAGTTTTGGGAGTTAGAAAGTTTGTGCCATGATCGACTCAAACTCATTCCATTCTTGATGGATTCGGTCAAGCCATGACTCTATGGGCTCATGAGGGACATAAGGAAGGCCTAGGATTGTACTAGAGATGCGCAAGAGCCATTGGATCAAAGTGCCATCAATATCATGGCCTAAATTGTGTCCCCAAATCTAGATATTGAGGGGAAAACATCTTGAGAGTTTTCCGGGTGTCTTGCATAGTCGCGATGAATAGAACCAAACTGGACACTACCGACGTCAGCGAGGAGACAATCACAAACAATATGGCCTGGTCCTGTTAGACCCAGGCGTGGTGTTCTGGATTGACAAGTCACCGGGCATCGGCCACCTTGAACCAAAGCAGAAATGCGCTCCAGTGGGCAGGGATAGGAGCCCTAGACGAAGCCCATGTAGTAGTGTCTGCGTAGGAAAGGAAGGATATCATCCCTTCAAAACAGGTAAGTGTCCTCCCCAGCTTGACGGTGAGGAGATGCACAAATTGGAATGGCACGCTGATGGCGGACAACACCATCGGTGAAGAGGAGGACGCATCGCTAGAGAACAAACTCCCGAGAGGAGTCGTGGCGATGACGCCCATGGTGCCAGGCGTTGGGCATCTGTGGTGGAGTTGCGGCGAGGATGCTCGGGTCGAGTCAGTGAGATTGCCCGAGGTCGAGTCATGGGCCCCGACGGATGTTAGAAGGGGCGGAGCCAGGGGGCTAGCAGGGGATAGACCCCCCCTAACCATCAGCCCCCCTATAAATATGTACTATTAATTACCTCACGTAATAACTTAATTATTTTGAGAGATCCAAGTCTAATGTGTGCATCTAGCTAGGTATTCAATGGAACCTCAAAAAATAGGCCATCAAGCTACTGTGGAGAGTTAAAAAAATGAAAACTCTCATGTTTCTGTGCGTTAGTTTGCCGGACAGAGTGCCGCTGATTGATCTATTAGCCTAGGGCTCCTTCCTTCTTTCAAGATCGAACTATGTCTCCATCGACGCTCATTGATGTCTTCTAGACGCCATGACCCATGAGACGACGAAGGTCGCGGCCGATATGGTGCCGGCATGCCGCCCCGGTGCCGACGCTCTTAATCCTACATTAGTTCTTGTCGTGGTTTCACGGCATAAGTCCATGGAGTAGCACACTCAGACCTTAAGGTAGGTATACACAGACTAGTACTAGAAGCCTTTTGTCGTCTCTCATATGTATTACAAGTTTACGACTTGTTAGTTTGGTTAATTGTTTTACTTGCAGATATGATAATGCATTTGTTTACTAGTTGGATATGTTTCTCTAATCTTCTATGCACTTATTATCTTTGGGAGAAAAACTAACTCAATCAAGATTTTTTACAAGCCACTTTCATTCTAAATTTTATTTGTAGAAATTTGTTTTTGTATGGTGGCAAAGACAAACATTTATATTGATAGGATTTGATATGGGTATCTTGACTTGATATATATGATGTATTATCCCGTAAAAAAAATCTTCGCCCCCCTCATGTTCAAATCCTGGCTCCGCCCCTGGATGTTAGAATGATCTACCAAAGGCGAGATGTAGCGGTGGCTAGGGTTTAGACGACATGATCGTTTTGGTCGTCTAATACCACGTAAAGTGGGAGAATTGGTTTGGGGGAATGGCTCAATGCTAGCGTGACCTCTCCTAGAATTTATTTATTAGGGAGATATTGATTAAAGTACATAACATAACCGACTCGGTTAGAAATAGACCAGAGGCTACATAATAGACACATATCTAAGTTTGTATGTTGAAGTATATAAGTGGATTGTCTAGCCTCTTTATGAGACCGGTCTTTAGAATAGTTGATTAGTGCATTAGGCTTGATATGGTATCGTAGCAAATAGGGAAATCAAAACAGTCAGCAAGACTGCATGTCTCAACATGACCCTTTTTTGTCTTTCGGAATAGACACGAATGGCTGCCATTCTTGAGGTTCTGATCTGAAATTGGTACTTGTGTTTTGTCCAAGTAAGATGTATACATTGACTGGACCCACTACTCGCTGCATGCTAAACGCACGAGCTCGCTGAACGATTCCGACATGGTTATCCTTTCGGGGACGAGCGTATTGAATTCTCACATACACCAGTACTACTCACCCGTGTATGTTTTGAAGTCAGTTCTGTGGACTCATGGATTGCTACACTTTCTTTTTTCGCATGCTTTCTGCAAGGAGCAAGCTAGCTGACACACTAGTGGCAGTGGAGATTGTTGATTATTCGCTAGTCCAAGCCATGTCATGTAGCATGACCAACATGCTCAATCGCAGGATTGATTTATTAACAGACAACTCACGTTGTGATACGGCGAACAAACGACAGTGTCACTATAATTGTTCGCTACAGTATACTTACGTGATAATGTGATATCCATGTACGTACTATATTTTAGCTTGGGTATAGTTCGGTGTGAATCCAGTTACCGACTCGATCTTTGCAGGCATACATTTGGTGTGTTTGTATGTATAACACATTTTAATATCTTTACGATAAGACATGATAATCTAAAAAAAAATGTTGCTCGCTGATAAGAAAGACACGTTTGTAGCTGAGATACAGAGCCCTGCACGAAGTTAGGAATATTCACGATTTGCAGCAGACTAGACGTTTCAGCGTCACAAAAAATAGAGAGGCATACTACAGGTAGAATTCTAGGGGCTTGTATAACATATAGGAGTTTTCTTGAGAAATTTTGCAAGGAACCGAGACAACTTTTTATTTATTTCGTTGAAATACACAGTCGTTTAAAAAAGGGAGTGCCTAGATCTTAGGCGTATGAAAACTTTTTATATCTAAGTCGCTGATATTATTAATTCTCAGTTGCAACCTAGTTGTAACTTATACAACTTATACTACTTCTTAGTTGCAACCTAATTATAACTCATTAAATCTTAGTTATAATCTACTTGCAACTCATGTGTAAGTTTCACGTTGCACGAATTGCGAGATAAATCCAACATTGAGAGAGATGACTAAGACATAAGAAGTTTTTTTTTAATTTGAGACATAAGAAGTTCTCGGTTGCGCGAGAACTAGCAAATCCGTTTAAAAGATATCAATAAATGGCGTTACCATATTATTATTTGCTAACTTTGGACCAACTGACTTTATATCGTATGAGCCCATAAGGCTTTTGGGCAGTGTATTGGGCTTGAAAAATATCTTCCGTTTGTTCGCTGGCACTCTAAACGGAAACAGCTCGGTAGCGCCAAGCATTTTCTATTGTAGTTTCGCTGAAGCATTTCGAGCATGGGCCGGCTCAGTTTTCCTTTGCTGCGGCACAACAGTCTGGTACGTCGGTATTTGCTTTTGTTGTTTTGTACGTACAATAATATATTGCAATTCCGGAAATGAAGGAAGAGCAATTCTTACAGATTTGGTTTGATGATATTTTTCTGTACGATTTGTTGATATTTATTTATGTTTTTGTATGTTTAGGGGTTTTTTTGTGAGTTTGAAAATTAGTTTGTTGACTTCCAATTCTTTCATTCTTCCACTTTCACGCACGATTTTCTATTTCTCAATTTTTTCTTCTTCGTTACATTTTTTTCATTCTTTTTGTTTGTTTTTCTTTTCATTTTTTGGTTTTCTTTCTAATTTTTATTTTCCCTTTTCTCTCTTGTATTCTTTTTTGTGTTTTTCTTTTTCTACTTCCTTCTCTTCTCTTTTCTTCTTTATTGTGTTCTAAATTTTGTTCCACCAGTGATTATTTTCTTTTCGAAACAGTCTACATTTTTGTTCTGATAGTAGTCAAGGTTTGTTCCTTATGTATTATAAATTGTTCCGCATATTCCAGTTCTTTTTTGTTCCTCTTGTATCTTTGTTTTGTTTCACGGGTTTAAATTATGTTTCACTTTGTTTATATTCTTGTTCCTTTGCATTATCATAATTTGCTCCATGGATATCAAAATTTTATTTCACTTAGGTTTTGTTCTCTTTTGCATTTTGTTCTAAATAGCCCTATATTATGTTCTTACGGTAGTCAAGATTTGTTCGTTCATTTTTTTAAAATTGTTCTCACATTATCTATTTTTTGGTCGTCTCATACTCTTGTGTTCTTCTAGGAGTTCTCAAATTTTTCTACTTTGTTCATATTCTTGTTCCTTTTCATCATCATGATTTGTTCCATGGTTGTCAAAATTTTATTCCACTTAGGTTTTTTGTCTTTTGCATTTGGTTCTAAATAGCCTTATATTTTGTTCTTACGGTAGTCAAGATTTGTTATTTCATGTCTCTAAATTTTTTCCCGCATTGTATTTTTTTGGTCCTCTCATACTCTTGTGTTGTTCCAAGAGTTTTCAATTTTTCCACTTTGTTCATATTGTTCCTTTTCATCATCATGGTTCGTTCCATGTATGTCAAAATTTTATTTCACTTAGGTTTTGTTTCCTTTTGCATTTGGCTCTAAATACCCTTATATTTTGTTCTAAAGGTAGTCAAGATTTGTTCTTTCATGTATTAAAAATTGTTCTCGCATGGTCTAGCTTTTGGTCCTCTTATACTCTTGTGTTGTTCCCGGAGTTCTCAAAATTTCCACTTTGTTCATATTCTTGTTCCTCCCATTGTCATGATTCTTTCCATCAGACAAATTTATTTTACTTATTAGGCTAGTTTTGTTTGCACTCATAAAATTTATTTTAGCTTCCTTGGTTAACATTTTGTTCCAATTTATCAATTCTTCGATTCAGTCCAAAAGTTTTGGCCAGCCTAGAGTTTGTGATTTGTTCTTCTTTGTTCAAAGTTGTGTTTTGTGTGTTAAATCTTTGTTCCGCCTTTTGCTTCAAACTTTTCTTCCTGCTTTTACTCGTGATTTGTTTCACTACTCAAAAATTGCGGTCTATTATTTGTTCCTTCACACACTATTTTTTCACAAGTTATTGTAGAAAGACTATTGTATGCAGGCTATAAGGCATTTCTAAAAGAAAAGGTACTATCCGTTACCATCGTAAAATGTTTGTGAAACAAAAGATTCTATACATGGAGCTTTGCATGGCGGCATGTACACACGTGGATGTTTTTTTTGCTTTGACCCCCACCCCCATATGCAGCTCAACATGGACCCCGCATCATGGAGGCTGCGGTGGTTGTTCTGTACGTAATGTCACCTGATGCAGCAACGAATGCAACTCTTTTAGTCCCACCTCGGTTTCTAAGTTAGATTAGAGCCAACTTAAATAGGAACTCTCCCTCATGCTGAGCGTGGATCTGTGCGAGCTCGTCACCCGCGTCTTCTGGTCTCGAAAGCCAACATTCCTAACGAAAGATGGCCCAGCCCAACAGAAAACGTTTCATTCTCTCGGCTCGCAACCACGCAAAACGGAAGCGAGAGATCGCACGAGCGTTAGGGAGAAGCACCCCTCTAAACTGTTTAGGGTAATTCTTCCTAAAAAAGGTAAGAGGAATGAAGAAATGCTCTTGGTCTTGAGGATTTCCACAATTAGATGGAAGAGAGACATGTATTTACTTTTTTTAATAGAAATAACATTTTTTAAAGTTTAGCATAAAATAAATTATCTCAAAAATAATTTCAAAACTTATCTTTTAATGACATTAGGATCAGTGCATATGCTCTATAGCATGACTCCTAATTCTTCCTAAAAAAGGTAAGAGGAATGAAGAAATGCTCTTGGTCTTGAGGATTTCCACAATTAGATGGAAGAGAGACATGTATTTACTTTTTTTAATAGAAATAACATTTTTTAAAGTTTAGCATAAAATAAATTATCTCAAAAATAATTTCAAAACTTATCTTTTAATGACATTAGGATCAGGGCATATGCTCTATAGCATGACTCCTAATTCTTCCTAAAAAAGGTAAGAGGAATGAAGAAATGCTCTTGGTCTTGAGGATTTCCACAATTAGATGGAAGAGAGACATGTATTTACTTTTTTAAATAGAAATAACATTTTTTAAAGTTTAGCATAAAATAAATTATCTCAAAAATAATTTCAAAACTTATCTTTTAATGACATTAGGATCAGGGCATATGCTCTATAGCATGACTCCTAATTCTTCCTAAAAAAGGTAAGAGGAATGAAGAAATGCTCTTGGTCTTGAGGATTTCCACAATTAGATGGAAGAGAGACATGTATTTACTTTTTTTAATAGAAATAACATTTTTTAAAGTTTAGCATAAAATAAATTATCTCAAAAATAATTTCAAAACTTATCTTTTAATGACATTAGGATCAGGGCATATGCTCTATAGCATGACTCCTTGATTCAGTGCACCATGGCTCGTGGTTCAAGACATCATGCTATGGACCATGGCTCTTTGTGTGTGTGTGTGTGTGTGTGTGTGTGTGTGTGTGTGTGGAATTGACCATGACTCATTTGGCTGCATGACTCCTTGGAGTGGGAATCATTCGAATGGGTTATTTTTAGACTATTTTTGAGATATCTGAGTTTCTAAGATTTTTTTAAATAAAGAAGCTTTCCCTTATCTATTTTTTGAAAATCAGGCAGAAACATACAACGACACCAATACCAGAGGGTCATGCCCAGTCTTGCCACAAGGCCAAGCCCACTCCCCAAACCCAAGAACACGATGACCAAGCTCAAAACACCACTCCACAAAAATACTAGATTCCGTTCAAAAAAAAAATACTAGATGGCCTGCCACCTTTGCCGAAGAGAAGACGCCATGACCGCTATTTTCGAGATAAGTTATTTTTTTGCAAACAATCTCCTATATTGGGTTTTAAAAGTGTTTTGTTGTTTTGCGCGTGTTATAAGATCAGGGTAAAGGAGGCCCCACATGCATGATGGGTTAGAAAACAAGACTATCGAGCAAATTTTTTTTTGCAATGCACAAAATAGCTGTCTTTGATCTTCAGGATTTTGATAGAAAAAAAGCTCTTGCGAATGGCGCGTTCTGATAGCTTGAACATTCAACCAATGAGTTCTCAATTTCTCACCTAGATGTCCTAGTAAAAAGAGCTTATTCGACATCATCATTGCAGTATCTGAAATGGCTATAAACTTGGCGGCAATACATAATAGAGAACAATGCAGAGTGCATCGGTCCCTAAGGAACCCCGGAAGGGATGTCGTTCGATGGGTAGACGAAAGTGACGACGTTTCTTTGACTATTGATGGGCTTCCTCCCCATATAGAAAAAGAAAGCTCTCGACGGACGTTGTACGGGAGGATGGAGATGCTCTAAGGTCTGGGTAAGGGTGGCCGTCACATGCATGATGGGCTAGAAGCAACACAAACAAACAACTTTTTTTTGTAGTGGACAAGATAGCTGTGGTACTCAGGAATTAGATAGAAAGAGAACTCTTACATTTGGCTGTTGCCCTTGCGGATGACGCGTTCTGATAGCTTGAACATTCGGCCAATGAGTTCTCGGTTTCTCATCTTGATGTCCTAGTAAAATGGATTATTCGACATCATCGTTGAAGTATCTGAAATGGCTATAAAATTGGTGGCAATACAGAACAGAATAGAACAGAGGAAATGCAGAGTGAATTGGTCCCTAAGGAACCTCCAAAAGGGATTTCTTCCGATGGGTACACGAAAGCGAAGACGTTCTACTTAACCATGCTCGGAGTGAACTGGATGATCGAGCCAAGGGCTGCCCCCCTCCCGTTGGCACTCCTTTGTCCTTTTCTTAATATTTACCGAGTCATCAAAGCCGTCAGAACTAATTGAGAGGTGCTCGGGGCCAGGTCATAGTTGTAGCGACAAAGCATGATACAACAGAATTAACATAGTGTCATAGCACCGTTACTCGTGTAGTAACCTGCACATCTTCACCAGCTACACCATGCATGAAAATGGACATTTGAATTCCATGATGGGCAAGTGCTCAGCATCGTCTCCATCTCGTGCGTATACTATAGCTGCTAATGTGCGACCAGATCGATCATTTCCTCTCTTTTTTCTTTTCTGATGAAGCTGTTGATTCACATTGCTGAATCCTGCACCAAACGGAATGGAGTAGCAGTGTAGCACTCTCTGTAGAACCTGGCGGCGCACGCTGGATAGATCGCAAGCTGCCCCATTCCGCTGATGAATGAGGCGAGTATTTGCCCCGTTCCGACCGATTTCCCGTGAAACCAATTGAATGCAAGCAAATCCTCAGTTCATTCACTCCATTTCTTCCCCTTCCCGTGACCAACATTTAATCATCAGCTCCGCATTTAATCGCCAGTCTGCTCGTCGCGCCTCTGCCCCTCTGACACTATAAAACCTGCGCACTCTGCCATCTTCTTTCCCTCCATTTCCAAACGGTCGCGGCATTTCCGGTGCAGAGGAATCGCGCGGCAAACGCGTCGCGATCGATCGACCGATGGCTTCGGCGCTGTCTGCCTTGATGGTGTTGGCAGTGGTGATGCTGGCTGGCGCCGGGCGGTGGACGTGCCGGTGCGAGTTCACGGTGGTGGTGCCGGACTCGGGGCCGCTGGTGGAGGCGCCGCAGACCGGGTTCTCGGACCGGGCGCGCACCGACCCGGTCGAGCAGCGCGCCGTGCTGGAGGTTATGGCGGCCACGGGCAACGGCTGGGCGTCGGGCATCGCGGACGTGTGCCGCGGCAGGTGGCACGGCATCGAGTGCGTGCCCGACCGAGGCGACGTCTACCATGTCGTCTCCCTCTCCTTCGGCGCGCTCTCCGACGACACCGCCTTCCCGGCCTGCGACGCGGCGCGCGCCACGCTCTCCCCGGCCGTGCTGGCGCTCCCGCACCTCCGGTCCCTCTTCTTCTACCGTTGCTTCTCGGCCAACCCGCAGCCCATCCCGGCGTTCCTCGGCCGCCTCGGCCCCGCGTTCCGGTCTCTCGTCTTACGGCAGAACGGCCACGTCGGCCCGATACCGACGGAGATTGGGAACCTCACGGCGCTGCGCGTGCTCGACCTCCACGGCAACCATCTCGCCTCCGCCATCCCGGCCACCTTCCAGTCATTGAACCAGCTCCAGCTGCTGGACCTCAGCTACAACCGGCTCGCCGGCCACGTGCCTAACATCAGGTTCCAACACCTCAGCATCCTGGACCTTAGCCACAACGCACTGCAGGGCCGCGTCCCGGCCAGCCTCGGGCAATGCCGGTCTCTGCTGAAGATCGACCTCAGCCAGAACCGCCTGGCCGGCACGATCCCGGACGCACTCGGCGACCTGTCCGACCTCATCTTGCTGGACCTCAGCCACAACGCATTGTCCGGCCCGATCCCGGCGGCGATCTCCAGGCTGTCGGCGCTGCGGTCGCTGATCCTCGGAGACAACCGGATGCAGTTCTCGACGGTACCCGGCGACTTCTTCACGGGGCTCAAGGCGCTGACGACGCTGGTTCTATCCGGCATGGGACTGGAAGGGTCATTGCCGGAGTCCATCGGGGAGCTGAGCCAGCTCCGTGTGCTACGGCTGGAGAGCAACGGGTTCACCGGCGTGATACCGGCGAGCTTCCGGCGGCTGGAGAAGGCGAGCGAGCTCCGCGTGGACGGCAACCGCCTCGTTGGACCGATACCATTCGGCAAGCAGATGATATGGCGGCTGGGCAAGAAACTGCGCGTCGGCGGCAACGAGGGACTATGCTACGACGCCAAGCAAGAAGGGTTGGAGGGCGTCGTAGCGCTCGCCGGCGTAGCGGACTGCGACAGCGTCAGGAGCCGCACGACGCAGCACTTGAGCTGGAAAAATAGCGGCGGACACGGCCCTGGCCGGTTGACCGCTAACGTGACATCGTCGGACGCAAATTCTGTCCGCAGCGGCGCCAGTGGGGTTTGTGTCAGGAGTGTGCACGTTTTCTTGGGCGTTTTGGTGTTTTTGCAACTTGCGGTGTTGTAGGTAGAAGAACTGGGTTGTGGCGATTGGCGATACTATTGGTAGCTAATCGAGTGTAGAGCTTTTTCACCGGGAGGAATAATGAATTGTACAAACGTTCTTGCTGATTAATCGAGGTGATATTTCGACGTTCCGTTTTGCGGCTGATACTTCTACTTGTTTTTGCATAAGGCCCCGTTTGGTTTACTGTATTTTAGTCTAAACCAGCCGTTTTAGTGGGAGCTGGTTAAATTACGGACCAACACCTATATTAACATTTGGTTGACTTTTTTTATGGAAAATGATACGCCTCCCTCGGGATCGATCCCCGCACGCTCACGCGCAGTCCGCGTATAGACAACTATGTATACGGGCCCACCCTCGTCTTTATCTCTCCCAATCTTGTATCCCAATCTTATCTCTTTTTTCCTTTGAACTGCTCGCTGACCATCAAATTCCTCGCGCTGCTGCAGCCCGCCATGCGCCGCTGTCGGCCCGACGAGCACCGCTGCTGTTCCGCCCCGCCACCTCCAGCGAGGCCTCCGCTGACCGTCCGACCGGAAAACCATCCGCCCGCCACCGGTCCAAGCCTCGCCGTCCGTCGCCACCGGTCCCTTGCCTCGTCGTTTGCCGGTGGAGAACTCCCAGACCCTCCCCCCTCATCACCTTATCCTAGGTCCGCACCTCGAGTGCCAACATATCCCCTTCTTCCATGGCGTACTCCTCCATGGGCAAGAGATCTGATTGGCGACGCCATGGCTCTTCCCGGAGTCACCACGCCACATATCCTACTCATTCTACCATGGCGCTACTATCGCCTCTGCTGCTGCAAGGTATGCGTAGCCATTGTCCTCCCATCGCTGCTACTACAAGGTGCTACTTTGCTACATACGGTGGATGTCGTTGCTACCTGTGGCAAGCGGTGTTGCTACCTACGGGGAGCGGCGTTGCTACCTACAGTCATGTTTTCCAACGAAGCCTCCGGCGAAATCAGATTTGCTAAATTAGAAGATTTTTTGCTACAACATTTTACTAGTTTTGCTATAATAACTTGTAGTTTTTGCTATAGAGTCCCGATGAAAGTTTTCAGCAATGTCTTTGGCGAAGTCGTTTTTTCTACATATGCTGAACTTTTTTGCTACAGTTATTAATATTTTTTGCTACAAACGTTTTCTGTGTTTGCTACAACAACACAAATATTTTGCTACAGAGTCTCCGGCGAAAGTCTCCGGCGATATCTCCGGCAAAGTTGGTTTTGCTACATTAGTACTTTTTTTGCTACAAAGTCACTGACGAGGTATTCAGCGAGATCTTCGGCGAGGTCTAGTCTTTTTTCTATTTTTCTGAGTCGAACCCTCATGTAGCAGAAGCGGGACGTTTTGTAGCAAAATTGGTACGTTTTGTAGCAAAAGCGGAATTTTGACAGAAAATAGGGGACACGTGGTTGGCTGGGGACCCGGAGGATGAAAATCACAAATCCCCCGAGGGACGCCTAGCACTGTCCTTTTTTATCCCCTCCAAGTCATTTCCGGGCCGTTTACAGGCGAAAACGTCACAGATGTGCGGGGGTAAGTTTCTTTTCCAACTGTAGCCCCGTCGCGATGCATCCCAACCCTAGCGCGGCGGCGACCGGCGGGGCAGCCTGAGCTTGTCGAGCTGCTGGCGGTGGTGGCAGCAGCGAGCCAGGCGGGGAAGCGAACGATCTGCGACAAGCTGCGGCGACGGCAGCGGCAGCTACGGCGGGGAGGTGGCCATCCTCGACAACCAAAACAACGGGAAGGTGGACGACTATGCACAGTGAGCTTCATATCTCGTCTGATCTGATCCATGAGGCTTATTATGCTACGACTTTTATGGAAGTATAAATTATAGTCATCTGGGAAAATGGGAGTACTGTTCCTTAGACCTAATTTTAACCACAAGTTTTTTCCATGTTGTATTTGAACAAATTAGCGTATTCTCTTTGTATGAGTGATTCAAATTTTATACTTATTTAGTTTTGTTGGTCTTGGTTGTGTCGCTGTGTCTGAGAGTTTGTTTGCCAACCGGTGACTGCACATTATCACAATTTCAGCAAGCTTTTGGTACATTAACTTTTTCTTTTTTTTCTATAGATAAGAAAGGTCTGTCATGACTTGTTGCAATAACTTTTTTGTTTGTTTATCCTAGGTTACAATGGCACAGAGAGCAAGATGGACATCTCAGTATGAGAAGGGGCTTGTGGATGTACTTACAGAGTACAACTTTTCTCACTACCGTGGGCAAAATGGATGGACTTCTGAAGGCTGGAACCGAATTGTCAAAGATTTGAACGACCACTTCCCAGAAGAAAAGTTTGTTAAGTCCCAAATTCAAGACAAAGAGGGTCAATTGAAGAAAGAGTACAAGGTTGTCAAATCCATTGTCAATAGAAGTGGATCTCATGAAATTCAACCAGTTGCATGATAAACACCACACCTGAAAAATGGGAGGAAATAGTTGAGGTATGCTTGTTTACATGTGTTGAATACTAAAGTTATAGCAATGTTGTTTTGTTGCCTCCGTAAATATTGTTGCTTCATCTATTATATCTTAAAAAATATTGTCTAATGTCTTATTTCACTCATTCTTTGCTTTTGAAGGAGGACCCAAAGTTCAGAAGGCTTCAGGGCAAGGGGTTCCCTTTGTTTGATGCACTGGATGTGCTTTATGAAGGTAATATTGCTGAAGGGGAACATTGCATGACTTCTAGCCAACATCCGCATATCACTAGTAGGAAACGTCAAAGTGATGAGAGGCAGAGAACTAGAAATGTGGCTCCAAAAAGCAGTGCTATGACAAGTCAAAGGACAAACAATGACACACTTGAGGATGAAGGGCAAAACAGGTTTAGTGAAGTTGAAAGAATGAGTGCTAGTGGAAGGAGTCTTTCTTATCAATATCAAAATGATGATGAACTTAACCCTCAAGGTGGCGAGGAGGATGAATATGTGCAAAGGAGCTTTGGTCAAGTGAATTCAAGAAGTGGTAATGGTGGCGCACAATCAGCAAGAGCTAGAAAGCATAGGAGTCATACATCTTTCCCAGTCCCACGCATTGAAGAAACAATGTCAGAGTTTGTCAAACTCAAGAGAGAACAAGCAGGAATGAAATAACAAGCATCAGGAAAACAATACTCCATTCCAAAATGCTTGGAAGTACTCAATTACATGATTGATGTGTCTGATGATATCAAGATCCTTGCCTCTGATGTTTTCAAAGATGCATCAAATAGAGAGTTTTTTCTTTCTTATGATGCAAGACTCCGTGGTTTGTGGTTGAAAAAGGAGGTTGGGAAGCTGGGAATTCAGTCACCTCCATGTAAGTAGCTCATTGCCTTTTCTTTTAGAACTATTGTTAATGAGGATCATTGCTATTTAGTACTATTGTTTATTATGAGTTAAATAGTTAGATTATGGAGGAAAGTTGAATAGATTTCTCTTATCTGAACTATGTACTTCAACGGTCAACATCATCTAGAGCTAACCATCGTCTCTGCGCGCTTTTAAGTTTACAACCAATGTAGAACAAGCTTGTTGTAGGAAACTATATGGATTGTTATCATGCCAATGTAGAACAAGCTTGTTGTTTATTTATCATGCAAAATTGCTGTTTTTATTTGATTTACTACTGTTTTTTATATATTAGGCCAATGAGGATCGATAATCATAGAACAAGTTGTTTTGTTCTTTCATTCTTGTCGATGTGGTCTATTCATGACTGTCCTGAGATTAGAATGATGTCTATTGTCTTAATGTGGCACCCCGGATTTACGGTTCGAGAATACCCGTTATGCATGCAATTCACCGTGAGCATAACCGACTAGTATCATTACATCATCCATACAATATCGAGTACAAACTTACAAGGTGGCCATTATGGCGATTACAATACAAGTAGCGGAAGTCTTCAGTGCAGAGCCCGTGCCTTAACATACAGGCAACTGACTGGGAAGACGACCTAGCTCACATAGACGTCAGCACCTTCGTCACTTCTTAACATCTGTAATCTGGCCAAGTAAATAGCCAGGGACAATGCCGGTGAGTACTTTGAATGTACTCGCAAACCACCGAGACAAGGTAACAAAGATAATGCATATTTAGTTGTGGCGAGATAGCTCTACACTAGGTTGTTTTCTGAAGAAAACTACAATGACATCTCTATATCTTTGTTGAAAAAGAGATTTTAGAAAATATGCCTCTTTTTAGAAAATCCGGACATCTCCACATCCTTGTTAAAAAGATTTAAAAATAGTTTTGTTGTAAAACCCTTTTTCAACGTCTTCGACCATCACTGGTCAAAACCAAACTCTTTCTTTTCTTTCCTCGTGACCAAGTCACATCCTTTATTTCATCGCAACTTAATCGAAGGGTCCTCCTAGCACTTGCCATTCCAACCGTCCTTGACCGTGGACACGACTATTCGAATAGATTAGACTCTGCAGAGTTTGCGCACTTTACCCACAAGAATAGATACATCCACTAGGATTTAACCACGGCCCACTACACACTGTAGACGGGGGTTCGGATAATCAAACTTAGCTTTTCATTTGTCCATCCCTAGCAAAGG
Source organism: Avena sativa (assembly GCA_916181665.1). Lineage (NCBI taxonomy): Eukaryota > Viridiplantae > Streptophyta > Magnoliopsida > Poales > Poaceae > Avena > Avena sativa. The sequence goes on along the minus strand of OV702281.1, from coordinate 347,139,478 downwards.
CGGCTTTTCCTTTTGGGTTTGTTCTCCCCGGTATGAGTATGCGACACTATGGCCTTAGTCCTCCCTGCAACACTTCTGTATACCCAAACCCTTGGCTTGGCAATATACAATTGTTGACTCCACTTCCTTCCCTATGCCTAAAACATACCGTCTGCGGGAGACCCAATTGTTGCACCAACACTTCCACCGTAGCGGGCGATGGAGGCCTCAGATCCGCATACCTAGGGTAGAGTCCACTCGGGCTTCCAGGGATTGCTCTTGTTAAGCAAGTACAAGCAGTCCCGGCTAACGATTACAACTACAAGCTAAGCCCCAGCGCCTGGGGTAATGTGGTTGCACATATAAATTGTTTCAGACATTGATTTAGAACATCCCTTCTCTTTCTCTTACTTAACTTTCCTTTACTTATCTTTCTCTTCATCCACCTCGTATCTTCTTTAGTAAAACGTCCACTCGGAAACGATGCCTCTTTCCAAGGGTTTGATTTTTAAAACTTTGTAGTAGGGTAAAACCCAAAATAGTCTTATCATTAGAATCTGTGGGTTCCAAGAGGGAAGATGCTAATCATCTTAGCCTCGATCTAAGGGATAAAACTGGGTGTCAAATAGGGTAGGTGTCCTAATGAACATGCATCCATAACTTGGAGGAGCCAAGTTACTTACGCACTTTTATTTGAAACAAACCATGCCTGTGATCATGCAATTTATAAACGAGATATAAAACAGTTGATAAACAGGAGTAGGTTAATATATGAGTTCAGGAATGGTGGCTTTCCTGTGACCAGTGAGAAGTCCCTTGACGGCGTTATATAACCAGAATACCAAGTACAATAATAATAAGAGAAACCCGATCCTTCCTTCTTCTCGTCGTCACACAATCGCACTATCGCCGTTATCGAGCATACATGCAAACAAATAATACACCAATCAATACAAGAATACAAGCATCAAACCATACAGAAAGCTAAGGATAAACACATGATAAACATTAGTAAGATGTTGGAGGTTTGATTTGATTGGATTGGGGAGAAGGTTTGGAGGCATTAGGGAAAAGGCTTCCCTTTGGATTTATAGTTTAGGAACTATCTAACAGAGGTTTTTTTGATTAAGAACCTAATATGTATGATACCATTGTATAAAACTGATACCATCAAATAGGTATTGATAAAATGAAGCCAACAAAACTGGTTTCACTATTTTATCAATTTCCCTTGATTTATAATGGCTTTTATAGTGATTAAAGCTCTAGTTTTAGGAAATAATTCACCAAAACTTCTCTAGAGTTACAAAAATTATTTCCTTGGGTGGTTAAGTAGAATTTGGTGGACTGATTCAAGAGGATTTGGAATCACCTCAAAACAATTGCCAGAATGCCCCTCAGAAATTCCCAAAGGAAGTACTAGACAAGATTTGTCTTTTTCATCAGATTAAATCTACAGAAGCTTTAGATGTGATTCCAAGGACACATGTTAGGTATTGAATATAAATTTCTGTAGAAATTGGAATCCGCCTTTTTGGAGTTGCAGAGATACTGTAGTGATTTTATTAGTGAATAAACCATGCACATAAGAGTTTAATTCACTAAAATTCAACAGAGACTCATAAAATTATGACCTGCTGGATTATGAAAGATGTGGGTATGTGTGTCTACAGGGAGTTGGATTTAGGTCCAAACCTCATTTGGTTTGACCTAGAGAAATTCCTAAAGGCAGAAAAGGCCTGTTTTTGATATTTTTGCTACCAACAATTTAGGAAGCAAACTTAGGTGGGGCCAGTGGACATGAAAGGTATGGTCATTATCTTTCATCACCAATTGGATTTACTCCATTTGGATATACCAAACTTACTGGATAAATTCATTAGTGTTCTGTATAGATCTTAGTATATGTTTTATCATATTTATTTTAGGCATCATTTTGGTGCAGATCTAGGTCTGCATGTTTGGAAAAAGGTGTATGCATGTGGGAAAAATTAGATCTGGCCAAGATCTGGTGGTTTTCAAATTTGTTTGGATTTAAACCAAAGGGCTATTCCCATATCTGAAATTAAAGAGAAAAATGGAGGAGGGCTGGGGTCCTTGTGCCAGATCCAGAGAGGGAGTGGGTCACACAGGGGCAGGCCGGCCCAGCGGCGATGGGCGCATACACGGGCGGCACATAGCTAGATGCGGCCCAACAGCTGGCCCGCTCGCGTGCTCCAGGGCGAAGGGGTACCTAGCGCTCCCGGCTGTCGGATCTGGTTGGATCTGACGGTCGCGGGGCGTCGTCTTCACGGGGTTGGCTCGCCGGCAAGGGAACCCTAGCTGGTGACGGGGAGAGGTGGGGAGGCTCACCAGGGGCTCGAGGAAGGGCGTGGAGACGACGGGGCGACGCGGTCGACGACCGCGAGTCCGGGGAGGGGCGGCACGAAGTGGATCGTCATCGGGAAGGTCCACGCACGACGTTGGCCGAAGGGGAGCTCGTCCGAGGTCGTCGGGGAGGCTCCAGGAGTTACTGCATGTCAAGGGAAAGGGTAGGGTTAGCACCAGAGGAGCAAGGGGAGTTCATTGGTGTGACATGCAAAGAGAGAGGAGGGCTGAGGGAGGAGCCTAACTCGAGGAGAGTGAGGAGGCCGAAGCTCCTTTCCTTCCTTCTTTCGAGTAGGGCAGAGCAAGGGGAGCTCTGGGGAGGTAAGTGGAGGCGAGAGGGGGCAAATGAGGGCAGAGGGGCGAGCTGGGGTGGCATGTGGCCTTATAAAAAAGAGAGGGGGTGGGCAAGGTCCATTTGGACATGGGCAAGATGTTGGCTGCTCATTGGGAAAGGGAGGCGGTGCTGGGGGTGGTGTGGGGCCTGCAGCTCGACAAGAGAGGGGAGAGGGGAGTGGGGTAGCTGCTGCCCCTTTATTGCAAAGATTTTTGGCAAGATATGATTCTCTCTCTTACAAGCACTAGGGGACAAATGGTCAGGTGATGCTACAGTGCTAGGTCGACCAGGGGAGGTGTGGGAGCTGAGGAGGAGTACTTGACAAGATTTGGTGCTGGTTTGGTTATTGTTTGATTCAAGTTTGCCTGGTTTAGCAAAATTGATCAAGTGGAGGCTTGTGAAGGAAGTTGGAAAAATTGCACTGGACAAAGTGTGGAAATGGTACTGGTAGGTGGTATAGGTCAATTAATCTCCCCGTGATTTAAATGGGATTTTTCTGATGATTATAATCCTATTTAAATGCACTTCTTCAAAAAGTGCTGAAGTAGATTATGGGAGCTAAGATGATATTTGTACATTGGACAAGCTTGGTTTTTGATGGGATATGGTCCTAAATACCATACCACACATTGGAGAATTTTATTGGGATTTATTGAGATGTAGAAGTATTTTTAAGGAATTATTTCTTGTTTCTGCCATTTAAGAAAAAGGGCAAAAGAAATAATAAAGAATCTCAAAAATATTTATTTTTGAGTTGGGAAGATGGGCTATGATATATAGGCATCAAATGTTCCTTGAGTTGGCAAGGTGATTTGGAGAAAAAAAACTTGCCTTTATAGACAGGGGATTTAAGGAAATGGGTAAGTGAAGGAAATAAAAAAAATTAATACTCCAAATAATTTTGGGGAATTATTTGGGGACGCTTATATCCAAGGTAGAGGATGTAAACTTGATGTAGTCATGAAGGTCAAACTTGGTTTAGAGGCAAAGTGGTGAAAGGGGTGGAAACTAGATAAGGGAGGATCTAGGGTTTGGTTATTCTAATGCCACCTAAAAAAGGTTGGATTAGGGAGCTCAGAGTTCACCTTGGTACAAGGGGTACATGGATGGATAGACCTAATCATATACATGATCATGGAGGCAAGAGTTAGGCTTGGTTGGATTTGAGATGATGTAGAGGAGATGGAAAACTTCGTTGAAAATAAGGCTGCCATAACAGATATATCAGGTAGCCTCCTAAACCATGTGGGTTTGGGAAGCACAAAGTTCCAATGGGAACAAGGGGAGTGGGGATTGATAGGCCATGATTAGTAGATCATAACCAATCAAGGATTTGGTCAAGGGTAGATGGCATATAGATGGGAGCTTCTGCCAAAGTAGGCAAGATGATAAGATTTGCAGAAAAGATTATTACCTTGACTACAAAACCATCATGGATGAGTGGGAATTAGAATGGCTTAGCCAAAGGAAAGAGTAGGACTTGGTAGTACTACTGATGTTCAACAATATGGTTCAAGTGCATTCTCAATAATGCACATTGGTTGGAAGAGGTAGATTTCCAAAGATGGTATCTAGATAAGAAATCCAGACTTAGCCATTTTGGCAGTTTTGGAGATTTTGACTAGTGTGCAAGAGGTAAACCATTGAGAAGGTGGCAAGGGTTTATCCTTTCCATTAAGTGGTTGATGTTGAGGTATAGATTGAAAATAGGGAATCCAAACTTATATTGGGTCTCCACTAAGTTGGAAACCATCAAGAGAGATTATCCCTGGATTGAGGTAAGCATGAGATGAGATGATCACTTGAGTGGCTTAGGATAGATCCAGACTTGGATGCGTGATAGGGCTTGATGATTACAAGCAAGGATCGGGTCCTAAGGGATGAGATACTAAATTAGCTCATTCTAGTTCCTAATCAAACAAGGCAATCAACAGATCAAGGCAATTCATTAGACAACAGATCAAGGCAATTCATCTTATCACCTATCTAGCTACTACTAGGGTTACCATCAAGCCTAGCTTGAGGTAAGGAGGGTATTTTGAAAAGGGGTTTTTTCTTGAAGTAAGATAAGTACCATCTTGGTATCTCTACCAAGATTGAGATGAAAAGGTTTTAATAAAGGTTTTTGGAAAACCTAGAGATAAGAGTAGTTGGAGGTTCTGTCTTGAAAACATAAGGAGATAAGATATAGTTCTCCATAGTTTTGGTTAATAGAAACTAGTAAAGTATTTGGTGGTGTCAAAGTCATCTTGGCTCAGGTTTTGAAATGCCAGAACATTTGAGAATATGAAAGATGAGCCAAGACATATCTTTTGTAAAATAGTTTTTGTAAACTAGTGTTGAGATTAGGGGTACACAACTAATACATAAACAGTTGCTTGAGCTCAAGCAAACAAGTAAGCACATATTGCAAGAAAAAGTTTTTGTCCCCTGATTTTTGCCTTTTGGACATTGAATCAGGGTTGCTGAAATTGGGATGTTACAGACCTTTCCCCCTTAAAATTATCTCGTCCCGATATTAGGGAGGACCAGGGTTGGGGTAATAACATCCGCTTAACAATTTCAGCGGTGGAAATTATTAGGTGCTAATAAGTTTTACAAAGAGCCTACATGGTTGGTCTTGGGTTGGAGCTGAGGGGCTTCAGATTGGGTGGTTTAGTTGAAAAAAGTGGAAAAGACGCAGTCTTTTCCCCTTTGGACAAGTATGGGTAGGTTTGGCGTCGATGGAGTACTTCCTTCTTGAGGCAAGACAGCGAGTTGAATCTTCTTCATTCCTTCGCTCCGGGGTCGACTTTCTCTCTTCATGGTCTTGATACACCGGGATGTTCGCTGGGCGGTCGACCTTTGGTGTGGAGTACCTTCCGATTATGGATAAGTGCCGAATTTTGTTCTTCTTGAAGGGTCGATGACTCGGGCTTGGAGATGTGGTTATTGCTTAACGCTAACTAGGGGTCGACTCCAGGGGTCTATCGGATTTTTGTGAGGGAAAGACGCAGTCTTTCCCCCTTAGAGAAAAACCACGGGGTTTTGGTCTGATGCAACGTCGTGGGTAAAACATGCAAAGAAGGATATCACACTTGCATAATATCCATACATTTAGCAGTTCAAGCCGGTCGGTGGCGGAGGTACTTAAGGATTACAAAACACGTCTGTGCCGCGAGGCAACAAGGCACTTAGAGTTTTACAAAACAAGTCCTAGGGTGGCACATAGGGGCTACAATACGCCACAAGAGGTGAGTCGAGAGAGGAAAGCTACTTCCAAGGGTATCTCTTGACTCTAGTTGCCCTTCTTGAGTTGTTGTATTGACTTCGGCTACTGTAGTTCCTCCTGGGTGGAAGGAATATTCGACTCTTCGGCAGTGAGGATGAGGGTTGTGTATGCTTCCGGAGTTTCTTCGGCATGTGGGTCTTCGGGTGGGGTTGACTGGAAGATCGGCTTATACTCATAGAAGGACAGCTCCTCATTCTCCGTCTCGGAGCTAAGTGCTTTAGAAGTTGAGGAGGTTAGAGCGGCCACTCTCCTTTCCAGACGAGCGTTGGAGGCTTGAAGACTCTTCTCCCAGGTATGGAGTATGGCGAGATCCATACGCATGAGGATGTTTTGACGACGGGTCTTGTCGAGGTCTTCTTAATGGCGTTGTAGGAGGTACTCCATATTCTCTAGCTGATTTCCAATGTAGCAGGTGAGGAAGGATTTGGTGGGGAGACCATCCTTATCACGCTTCCCAATAGGTGGTAAGGGGTATCCTTCAGCTCTTCTTCATGGATCTTGCAGAGGCGTGCCATGATTTGTTGCATCGCTCGCACGACTCCATCTACCTAGTTGTGGTCAATGAAAGTGAAGATTATGGGCTCGGGGTCGTTCTCACGCTCTGGAATGGTGGCCTTGATGACCCACTGAGCTATGCTTGAACTGATGCGAGGAAGCTCTGTCCCTTCAATCTTAGGTGGGGGACGACGGATGATCTTCAGTAGATCATGTAGTTGCTCTTCAAAGGGCCAGAATCTTTCTCCGACGATGACACTTTCTGAATGGTTGGGAGCCATCTGCAGGGTTTTCTGGTGGAGATAAAGTCTTCGACTGAAGAAGGAAATGGTGCTACGGAGTTAGTCTCACGAGTTCGATGGTATAGGACTTAGCAGGGTATAGTATTGGATGGACTGCTATGGTTGACGGTGACAGGTCAAGAGGGGTTTATTGGGGTTGAGTGGAAAGACGCAGTCTTTCCACCTTAGGGCTTTACTTGGGGTTGTCGAGGTTTTCTTATGTGGCCATCCTGCTGAGGAGAGGTTTTAGGCTAAGGGGTTGCGAGAGTTAGTATTGAGATCTACCAACTAGGTGGTCAAAACTACAGTATCAGATGATTCCCGGCAGACAAGCAACACATTCCAAGCATCAAATAAGCACATGAAAAGCAAACAAGATGTACCGTAGGTACTAAGGAGGTGACTACACGCCATAAAGGGAATCCTATTTTAGGGATGATAATTCCTAAGTACGAACGTTGCGGGAGTGGGCTTAACTTCTATCTTGCCGTATTTTGTCGTCAATGCTGTATTTGATTGATTTGGGGACGGTGAAGGACTCCATTGGTAGGGCGATCTTGTAGTGTCTTTCATCGTTGGTAGCTCCTTTGCCTTGCTGGTCTCAGTGTCTTCTCTTCGGGATCTCCGTCTTCATAGTCTCCAAGTCGGACCTTGTTTTTGATAACGGAACTTTTGAAGTAGGTGAGATATAGAGTAATCCATTTTCAAATTGTTTAAGTCAGAGAAGATGAGATAGGAATTCTTTCGAAAAGCTTTTGAGAAAAATAGTTTGCGAAAACTGGGGTTTTCATAAATAAGGGTTGTCCTGTCTAACGTCCATGCTAACTAAGGTCTCCTACAGTTAGGATGGCTCTGATACCATGTCTGTGGCACCCCGGTTTTACGGTCTGAGAATACCCGTTATGCATGCAATTCACGTTCTCATGATCAGTGAGCCGTGAGAATAACCAACTAGTATCATTACATCATCCATACAATATCGAGTACAAACTTACAAGGTGGCCATTATGGCGATTACAATAAAAGTAGCGGAAGTCTTCAGCGCAGAGCCCGTGCCTTAACCTACAGGCAACTGATTGGGAAGACGACCTAGCTTGCATAGACGTCTGCACCTTCGTCACTTCTTAACATCTGCAATCTGGCCAAGTAAATAGCCGGGGACAATGCCGATGAGTACTTTAAATGTACTCGCAAACCACCGAGACACGGTAACAAAGATAATGCATATTTGGTTGTGGCGAGATAGCTCTACACTAGGTTGTTTTCTGAAAAAAAAACTACAATGGCATCTCTATATCTTTGTTGAAAAAGAGATTTTAGAAAATATGCCTCTTTTTAGAAAATCCGGGCATCTCCACATCCTTGTTAAAAATATTTAAAAATAGTTTTGTTGTAAAACTCTTTTTAAACGTCTTCGACCATCACTGGTCAAAACCAAACTCTTTCTTTTCTTTCCTCGTGACCAAGTCACATCCTTTATTTCATCACAACTTAATCGAAGGGTCCTCCTAGCACTTGCCATTCTAACAGTCCTTGACCATGGACATGGCTATTTGAATATATTAGACTCTGCAGAGTTTGTGCACTTTACCCACAAGAATCGATACATCCACCGGGATTTAACCACGGCCCGCTACACACTGTAGACGGGGGTTCGGATAATCAAACTTAGCTTTTCATTTGTTCATCCCTAGCAAAGGCGGCTTTTCCTTTTGGGTTTGTTCTCCCCGGTACGAGTATGCGACACTATGGCCTTAGTCCTCCCTGCAGCACTTCCGTATACCCAAACCCTCGGCTTGGCAATATACAATTATTGACTCCACTTCCTTCCCTACGCCTAAAACATACCGTTTGCGGGAGACCCAATAGTTGCACCGACACTTCCGACGTAGCGGGCGATGGAGGCCTCAGATCCGCAGACCTGGGGTAGATTCCACTCGGGCTTCCAGGGATTGCTCCTGTTAAGCAAGTACAAGCATCCCTGGCTAAGGATTACAACTACGAGCTAAGCCCCAGCGCCTGGGGTAATGTGGTTGCACGTATAAATTGTTTCGGACATTAGCTTAGAACATCCCTTCTCTTTCTCTTACTTAACTTTCCTTTACTTATCTTTCTCTTCATCCACCTCGTATCTTCTTTAGTAAAACTTCCACTCGGAAATGATTCCTCTTTCCAAGGGTTTGATTTTGAAAACTTTGTAGTAGGGTAAAACCCAAAATAGTTTTATCATTAGAATTCGCGGGTTCCAAGAGGAAAGATGCTAATCATCTTAGCCTCGATCTAAGGGATCTAATGGGTGTCAAATAGGGTAAGTGTCCTAAAGAACATGCATCCATAACTTGGAGGATCCAAGTTACTCACGCACTTTTATTTGAAACAAACCATGCCTGTGATCATGCAATTTATAAACGAGATATAAAACAGTTGATAAACAGGAGTAGGTTAATATAGGAGTTCAGGAATGTTGGATTGCCTGTGACCAGCGAGAAGTCCCTTGACGGCACTATATAACCAGAATACCAAGTACAATAATAATAAGAGAAACCCGATCCTTCCTTCTTCTCGTCGTCACACAATCACACTATCGCCGTTATCGAGCATACATGCAAACAAACAATACACCAATCAATACAAGAATACAAGCATCAAACCATACAGAAAGCTAAGGATAAACACATGATAAACATTAGTAAGATGTTGGAGGTTTGATTTGATTGGATTGGGGAGAAGGTTTGGAGGCATTAGGGAAAAGGCTTCCCTTTGGATTTATAGTTTAGGAACTATCTAACAGAGGGTTTTTTGATTAAGAACCTAATATGTATGATACCATTGTATAAAACTGATACCATCAGATAGGTATTAATAAAATGAAGCCAACAAAAGTGGTTTCACTATTTTATCAATTTCCCTTGATTTATAATGGCTTTTATAGTGATTAAAGCTCTAGTTTTAGGAAATAATTCACCAGAACTTCTCTGGAGTTACAAAAATTATTTCCTTGGGTGGTTAAGTATAATTTGGTGGAATGATTCAAGAGGAGTTGGAATCACCTCAAAAAATTACCAGAATGCCCTTGAGAAATTCCCAAAGGCAGTACTAGACAAGATTTGTATTTTCATCCGATTAAATCTACAGAAGCTTTAGATGTGATTCCAAGGACACATGTTAGGTATTGAATATACCTTTCTGTAGAAATTGGAATCCGCCTTTTTGGAGTTGCAGAGATAATGTAGTGATTTTATTAGTGAATAAACCATGCACAGAAGAGTTTAATTCACTAAAGTTCAACAGAGACTCATAAAATTATGACCTGCTGGATTAGGGTATGTGTGTCTACAGAGAGTTGGATTTAGGTCCAAACCTCATTTGGTTTGACCTAGAGAAATTCCTAAAGGCAGAAAAGGCCAGTTTTTAATATTTTTGCTACCAGCAATTTAGGAAGCAAACTTAGGTGGGGCCAGTGGGACATGAAAGGTATGGTCAGTATCTTTCATCACCAATTGGATTTACTCCATTTGGATATACCAAACTTACTGGATAAATTCATTAGTGTTCTAGATAGATCTTAGTATATGTTTTATCATATTTATTTTAGGCATCATTTTGGTACAGATCTGGGTCTACATGTTGGGAAAAAGGTGTATGCATGTGGGAAAAATTAGATCTGGCCAAGATCTGGTGGTTTTCAAATTTGTTTGGATTTAAACCAAAGGGCTATTCCCAGATCTGAAATTAAAGAGAAAAGGGAGGAGGGATGGGGTCCTTGGGCCAGATCCAGAGAGGGAGTGGGTCACACAGGGGCAGGCCGGCCCAGCGGCGATGGGTGCATACACGAGCGGCGCATAGCTAGATGCAGCCCAACAGCTGGCCCGCTCGCGTGCTCCAGGGCGAAGGGGTACCGAGCGCTCCCGGCTGTTTGATCTGGTTGGATCTGACGGTCGCGGGGCATCGTCTTCACGGGGCTGGCTCGCCGGCGAGGAACTCTAGCTGGTGACTGGGAGAGGTGGGGAGGCTCACCAGGGGCTCAAGGAAGGGCGTAGAGGCGAAGGGGAGACGCGGTCGACAACGGCGAGTCCGGGGAGGGGCGGCACGAAGTGGATAGTCATCGGGGAGGTCCTCGTGCTACGTTGGCCGAAGGGGAGCTCGTCCGAGGTCGTTGGGGAGGCTCCAGGAGTTACTGCATGTCAAGGGAAAGGGTAGGGTTAGCACCAGAGGAGAAAGGGGAGTTCATTGGTGTGACATGTAGAGAGAGAGGAGGGCTGAGGGAGGAGCCTAGCTCGAGGAGAGTGAGGAGGCCGAAGCTCCTTTCCTTCCTTCTTTCGAGCAGGGCTGAGCAAGAGGAGCTCTCGGAGGTAAGTGGAGGGGAGAGGGGGCAAATGAGGGCAGAGGGGCGAGCTGGGGTGGCTTGTGGCCTTATAACGAAGAGAGGGTGTGGGCAAGGTCCATTTGGACATGGGCAAGATGTTGGCTGCTCATTGGGCAAGGGAGGTGATGCTGGGGGTGGTGTGGGGCCTACAGCTTGACTAGAGAGGGGAGAGGGGAGTGGGGTAGCTGCTGCCCCTTTATTGCAAAGATTTTTTGGCAAGATAGGATGCTCTCTCTCTTTCTCTTACAAGCACTAGGGGACAAATGGTCAGGTGATGCTACAGTGCTAGGTCGACCAGGGGAGGTGTGGGAGCTGAGGAGGAGTACTTGACAAGATTTGGTGCTGGTTTGGTTATTGTTTGATTCAAGTTTGCCTGGTTTAGCAAAATTGATCAAGTGGAGGCTTGTGAAGGAAGTTGGAAAAATTGCACTGGACCAAGTGTGCAAATGGTATTGGTAGGTGGTGTAGTTCAATTAATCTCCCCATGATTTAAATGGGATTTTTCTGATGATTATAATCCTATTCAAATGCACTTCTTCAAAAAGTGCTGAAGTAGATTATGGGAGCTAAGATGATATTTTTACATTGGACAAGCTTGGTTTTTTATGGGATATGGTCATAAATACCATTACACACATTGTAGAATTTTATTGGGATTTATTGAGATGGAAAAGTATTTTTAAGGAATTATTTCTTGTTTCTTCCATTTAAGAAAAAGGGAAAAAATAAATAATAAAGAATCTCAAAAATATTTATTTTTGAGTTGGGAAGATGGGATATGATATATAGGCATCAAATGTTCCTTGAGTTGGCAAGGTGATTTGGAGAAAAACAAACTTGCCTTTATAGACAAGGGATTTAAGGAAATGGGTAAGTGAAGGAGATAAAAATAGTTTAATACTCCAAATAATTTTGGGGAATTATTTTGGGACGCTTATATCAAAGGTAGAGGATGTAAACTTGATGTAGGCATCAAGGTCAACATTGGTTTAGAGGCAAAGTGGTGAAAAGGGTGGAAACTAGATAAGGGAGGATCTAGGGTTTGGTTATTCTGATGCCACCTAAACAAGGTTGGATTAGGGAGCTCAGAGTTCACATTGGTACAAGGGGTACATGGATGGATAGACCTAGTCATATACATTATCATGGAGGCAAGAGTTAGGCTTGGTTGGATTTGAGGTGATGTAGAGGAGATGGCAAACTTCATTGAAAATAAGTCTGCCATAACAGATATATCAGGTAGCCTCCTAAACCATGTGGGTTTGGGAAGCACAAAGTTCCAATGGGAACAAGGGGAGTGGGTATTGATAGGCCATGATTAACAAAGCAAGGAGTTGGTCAAGGGGAGATGGCATATAGATGGGAGCTTCTGCCAAAGTAGGCAAGATGATAAGATTTGCAGAAAAGATTATTACCTTGACTACAAAACCATCATGGATGAGTGGGAATTAGAATGGCTTAGCCAAAGGCAAGAGTGGGCATTGGTAGTACTACTGATGTTAAACAATATGGTTCAAGTGCATTCTCAATAATTCACATTGGTTGGAAGAGGTAGATCTCCAAAGATGGTATCTAGATAAGAAATCCAGACTTAGCCATTTTGGCACTTTTGGAGATTTTGACTAGTGTGCAAGAGGTAACCCATTGAGAAGGTGGAAAGGGTTTATCCTTTCCATTAAGTGGTAGATGTTGAGGTATAGATTGAAAATAGGGAATCCAAACTTATATTGGGTCTCCACTAAGTTGGAAACCATCAAGAGGGATTATCCCTGGATTGAGGTAATCATGAGATGAGATGATCACTTGAGTGGCTTAGGATAGATCCAGACTTGGATGCTTGATAGGGCTTTATGATCACAATAAAGGATTGGGTCCTAAGGGATGAGCTACTAAATTAGCTCATTCTAGTTCCTAAGAAACCAAGGCAATCAACAGATCAAGGCAATTCATTAGACATCAGATCAAGGCAATTCATCAACTAGCAGATCAAGGCAATTCATCTTATCACTTATCTAGCTACTACTAGGGTTACCATCAAGCCTAGCTTGAGGTAAGGAGGGTATTTTGAAAAGGGGTTTTTCCTTGAAGTAAGATAAGTACCATCTTGGTATCTCTACCAAGATTGAGATGAAAAGGTTTTAATAAAGGTTTTTGGAAAACCTAGAGATAAGAGTAGTTGGAGGTTCTGTCTTGAAAACATAAGGATAAAAGATATAGTTCTCCATAGTTTTGGTTAATAGAAACTAGTAAAGTATTTGGTTGTGTCAAAGTCATCTTGGCTCAGGTTTTGAAATGCCAGAACATTTGAGAATATGAAAGATGAGCCAAGACATCTCTTTTGTAAAATAGTTTTTGTAAACTAGTGTTGAGATGAGGGGTACACAACTAATACATAAACAGTTGCTTGAGCTCAAGCAAACAAGTAAGCACATATTGCAAGAAAAAGTTTTTGTTCCCCCTGATTTTTTCCTTTTGGACATTTAATCAGGGTTGCTGAAATTGAGATGTTACACTTAATATAGTATCTAATATTGATTTCTTTAATTTAGGATGCCAAGTTCAAGTCTTTAGAAGTCCATGCGAGTTCAAGTCTTCAGAAATCCATCTGAGTTCAAGTCTGTTGAATGGCTATTATTTGTAATTTAATTAATCTACTTTGTTGTTGATCTGAAAAAACGGAAGCTTTTATTCATGAATAACTGTTAAAATACGACGTGAGATGTTTTTATGTAAGTTAACTTTGACTTCTTGTGTATGTTGAAAGATTCAATTTTTATGGAGTCTGAGAAGACTTGCTTCATGTTTATATTTGATTACCTGCCAAACATACGGGTATATCAACTAGAAAATCTAACCTTTGAATTTACTTTCGATGGACTGTGTGCACGCCCAAATCCCTCTGGAAGCAAACCGGAGCCGGAAATGAAAGAGGCGTACCAAGTAGGGCCTAAATCTTCCCAATCTTCCTATCCTCGTCTTCCATGCATCCATGGGTTGCTAGGATGGGTAACCCTCATTTCAAGGTTGGAATGGTATAACTATGTTAACTTACATTCGTGCTACTCTCTCTCTGAGTTCACAACTAAGTGATATTTTGGACAATGGCACGGTCTTTAAAAATAACTTGGACAACTTTTTTTGAAAATAGTATATATGAAATCAACGACAAAAATATATGAAAATAGTTTCCTAGACAATTCAGAGATATGATTATTAAGATTTTAGTATAAATTGTTTGAACAATATATGTATGCTCCATGTGTCATTTATTTACAATTTTGAGGAAGTACGTCAGAATTCAATTTGGAGATGTGATCTCCATCTTGCCACAAGCCGTAGCATTGAATTGACGATTATAGTACTCTCCCGGGGTAAGGTCGTTGAGATCTTGTGGGTTGAAGCCTTTGCACACAATCTCCCAAAGCTGCACACTAAAGCTGCAAAGATGAGATTCCATGGTAGCTTTCCAACGAGAGAATGAGTTCCATCATATTGGGATGCGGGACCAGAACCAGTAATATGAGGCACGATGTTCTTTTGCTTAGGATAAATATAAGAGAATTTATTAGGAGGGGTGGAGACTTTTGTTGGGTCACTCTCATGAGTGCAGTAGACACCACTCTCCTTTCTGGTGCCGATCGCCCCCCCCATGAGGTACTACCGAAGGGCTACCAAGAAAGGCCCCCTCGCCAATAACCTTAATTTGTCCTTCTAGGAAACTAATTCGAGCAAGGAGGTCGTAATCCTCCTTGGCCTTTTCATGGGAACTCTTGGAAAGTATTTCGCTAAGCTCCTTGACCAAATAAGTCTTTTCCTCCTCAACATCGGAGAAACCCATCTATTCTCTTAGGCAGTAAAGCCCTTAAAAGAGACCTAGGCTCTGATACCAATTGAATGGATAAGATGGTTAACCTAGAGGGGGTGAACAGGTTTTTACAAATTTCTTTATAATCTTCTTCAAGTTTTAGGCTTTGCGGAATATAAGTGTGCCTAAATGCAAACTAGCTAAGGCAACCTAGATGATGATGCAAGATACTTCAAGAACGAAGGCTATCACAAAGTAAACAACACAACTAAGAGATTCAGTGTAGAGGTACCAACCTTTAATAAGGTAGAGGTCCCTGTGTTTACAATGCTAGTCCCAAGATCAATAGCTATCATCCACAGTTAAGATGTAAAATCAAGAAACAAAGGTCATAATACAACTTTATAACCAGGAATAAAATAATTCATTACATCTTACATAGCTCATTTGGCTATCTCATTACAATGCAACAGAAATAACTATATCATGGAGTCCTTCATATTCCAAGTGCCACAGGCAATCATGTTGGTTGTATACTTGTAATCCTATTACACACACTTCACTAACATCAAACAAACCTACAACATGATAAGTTACAGCCACAAGGGTCAATACATTTGATTGTATTGGCAAGTGATACTATGGTAGTATAGTGGCATCTATCATCTATATGCATTTGGCTAAGTGGATCTTAGGCTTTCTTTTCTCAAAATAGATTTTCCTTATCTTTTGAAAACAGTAAGTTTTTGTTTGTCAAAAATCACCCAAGGCATCTCTCAATAGAACTTGGTGATCCTTAAACCCTTGTTCAACCACAAGTTTTTAACTTAGAAATTGGGATGAGGAGATTCTTGATAGCTTCCATGTCTTGATGCTCAAATTGTCCATTGCCGGGGACACAGCTAAGTACTTAGATTTTACTCTCTGCAGAGGTGGTGCACTTTCCCCACAAGACTCGACATGCATCGAGACAAGATCTTTCAGAAGCCTTCCCTTAGACCAGAATGGACGCGCTCCAACCTATCATCCCCTAACACCAACTTTCCATTTGGCTAAGTTATTGCAACCTATATGATCCGGGCAGAGCCCATAATGCCAAGTGGCTGCACTTGAAGCTTCTCAACATTTGACATATCAAATCTCTTTGTTCCTGGGTGGCACTCCACAAGTGAGATACACAAGGTAAACCATATAAATGGGCCTTGTGTAACCACTCAACAAAAATCCTTCCAAGCAATACCATTCCACCCAGGTGATTCATTCACTTAGTTGTTTTATTAAACAAAACACAACTCCTTGACTTAGAAATATTCCATAGCATGAATATAATCCACCCTTGTTTTCTACTAGCTAAGCTAAGCATGATAGTAGTAGGAATCTTCACTTAGGAAAATTCTACTAAGGTTCCATCGACTAGGATTTCCCATGGCATAGTTTATACTTAGCAAAAATTCCATGCAAGTCCTACTTAGAAATATCACTAATGCATAGTGAAAATAATGGGACAAAAGTATGTAGCACCACTTGCCTTTTTGGTATAGAATATAAGTTCACTTCTTGATCTTGCAATAGTCACAGTCTTCAAAGTTCACTACAATTCAATCAAGCAAGGCACAATTCAATCTACCATTCAAACAATTCATCACATAGAATAATAAAAACAAAATAATGCATGCAAGCATGCCAAAGATTGTTTTATTTGTAAATGTGGCTTGTAATAGGTTATAAACACTTTAAAACACCTATTGGTCATTTATAAAAGTGGCAAAAACCATTTGATGTCAAGTTAGTGAAAATGGCCATTTAAACCATTTTTGTTCTGCTAGAATTGATTTAAATCAAAGTAATAATTTCTAGTGTTTGACAAATATATTTTTAAACACAAATGTTAGTGTTTTAAGGTCAAGTGTTTAATATTAAAACCATTTGCAAAAGGTTTTTCTTATAAACCATTTTTATACCAAAGCAATATTTTATGTTGTTGGAAATTCCTTTTAGCAAGGTAATAATTTATAAGGTTCATCAAATATATTTTAAAATCCTAAAACTTAGTGTTTATGGTCAGAGAGTTTAATTCAAATCATTTCCCAAAGGTTTTACTCAAAAAGCATTTTTAACACATAAACAATATTTTTATTTGACTAGAAATGTTCTAATTCAAATATTTATTATTTGGCTTGACCAAATATATTTTTAAATCCAAAAGTTGGTGCATAAAGTAACTAGGTTCAAAACAATCTATTTACCAAAGATTTTACCTTAAAAATATTTCGAGAATAATTTTTATATTCAAATTATGCCTACACAAGTTTCTATAAAAACAACCAATTTAACAGAAGAAAATTACTAAACAAATTACATGGTTGGAAAGTATTTGTTTTGCTGATTCCACTGATATAAAATTTGAAAAATTTGGACGTGTGGATCAAAAGTTATGCAATTTACAAATTTGAACATCTAATAGAACAAATTCTGTTTTTAAAACTAGAGTCTGGCCACGTGGAATGTTTTCATTGGCTCGTACCGTTTCATTCGGATCAGGCAACGTGGACCGCAGGATCTACTTAACATCGTACGACACAGATCTGTCTATACCCCTTCGTGTTAGTTTCTATCGCATCCGTCCGATTTAAATCGCATGGCCCTAATCTATTCGACAACAAAGTGGCGGCGCTAGCGGCGGTGAGTGGCGGCGGCGCGGTCAGACGGTGGTGTTCCCGGCGATTCAGGAAGCAAGAGAGGGAGAGAGGGGGCTCACCGAGGTCGCCGTGGCATGGGGATGTTTGACGTATGTTTGGTTGTCAAAGGGGCGCTCGGGGTTGATGTGAATCGCTCTCCGGAGTTCGCAAAGGCGACGGGTGCTCTCAGTTGAAGACGATGGCGAGGCTACGGTGCACGCTAGAGGAAAATGGAGGTACGGTTAGATGCGTAATGATGTGGCGAGTACATGAGCATAAATGGTAAGGGGAGGCGCGGTCGGATGTTAACAGTAGAGGTCGCCGAAGTTGGAGCAGACGGCGACGCTGCTCAGACGTGGTCGTTGCCGAGCCTATGGGGCGCGCGGGAAGACGGAGGGTGCTGGCAGACGCGCACGGTGATGGCGAGCAAGCTCGTGGGGACTGGGAGGCATGGGGCGGCGAGGACCGGCCGGAATCGCTTGCGAAGCTCGTCGGAGCAGAGAGAGGTTTTGGGCGAAATCAGAGCGGCCTGGTGGCGGAGAGGGTGGGGTGAGCGAGGGGAAAGAGAGAGGAGAGGCAGGCGCTTAAGATGGCATGGTCGCGGGACTGATTTACTAGGGAATTAACGCGTATTGATCTAAGGCTTAAACATGCAAAAACCGCCGGCGAGGTCAACGCGCGGGTGAAGACGACGACTGTCGTGTGGGGTCTGTTTGACAACGAGAGAGAGAGAGAGAGAGACGATGGGGTCCAGCGGTTAGGGACGGTGCGGGTGTGGTTTCTGGTGGAAAACGCTTCGCGAGAGGGGGAAAGAAATGGGCTTGCTGGGCCTGGACTAGGCTAGGTTAGCTGGGCTAGGTCCTTTCCATTTTTTTTTGTTCTAATTCATTTTTCTTTTTCTGTTTTGATTTTGTCCAAATGATTTCAAATCTTTATTGAATTCAAACCCTTTTCAAATGTTCAGTATATTTCTATACTGTTTTAAATAGTTATTTTAAGTCTGTTTTAGAATAATTCTTTTATTCTTTTATGGTTTATATTTTATTTAAAATAGGCTCTTGCCCTTATTCAAATAAGATTTTAAATATAATTTCCATTCTTATTTAAATTCAAATTTTTATCAAAACCTTTTCCAGTAGGTTTTATTTATTCCAAAGGGTGTTGAATAATTCATTTTGATTTATTTGAAATATTTTCATATGATCTATTAATCATTTAAATTGGGTAAATGTCTTCATTCCAATGAAATCAAATATGGTTTTAATTCCATGAATTTTATTTAGATGATTTCTTTGATTCCATTTATATTAGTTTAATTTTATTCCACTTGGATAAATTCCAATTATTATTTTTCCATGATTTAATTAATCATTTCTATTAGGGACTTTGTCTTTATTCAAAGGGAATATAATTTGGTTAATGCCATATAATTTTATTTGAATATTCTTTATCTATTCATTGGATTATATTTATTCCATTTGCTTATGGACTTGGCCAAGTTTTATTTTGGCTTTGAATATTCCTTATTTATTATTTATTTCTTTCTTTATCTTATAAAATCTATATCTTTTTATTTAAAGATCCAAACTTGGTGATTCCAATTTGAAAAATCTTATTCAATATTTGTTTATCCTTTTATATCTCTTTCGGATTAATTTGATCACAATTTGGTATGGATTTTATATAGGAGATTTATTAGCTTTGAAATTTAATTTCTTTATCTTACTAAATTCATAAGATTTTATCCAAGGTTCCAAATTGAATGAAATCAATTCTTATGGTCTTATAATATTTTTGTTTAACATTTTTGATCATTTACAGATGCTTGTTGACCAATTTTTATATGGATCAAATCCATAGTCTTAGAGAGATCTTGGAAATGTTTTTCTTCCATTATGGTTTTAGAGTTTTGGTTTATTTTCCAAGTGTTTAAATTTCAAGATGCATTTATGAAGAATGCATTTCACTTGATTTGAATTTAGTTGGATTCAATTTTACTCAAAGTTTGTTCAAGATGGGTTTTTTAAAGTTTCCATTTAGAAACAAAAGTTTCTTTTCACCCTAAATTTCAACAATTATTTATTTTTCACATTTAAAAATTTGGAAAAATTTGGGATGTGACAGGCTACCACCCTTAAAAGAAATCTCGACCCGAGATTTGGGGAGGCTAGAGGTTACAAGTTGGATTCAAAACAACTAGGGTACTACCACCCTTAAAAAGTTTTCAACTAGATTACATCTTGGCTTGCTTGGGATCTTGAAGAAACTTCTCTGGGCAGACATCTGCATAGTGTCCTTTGTTTCCACACTTGAAACATGTGACAAGGCTGAGATCCCTCATAGGCTTGTTTGTCTTGTATTTCATCTTTTCTGGACAATTGCTTGCATAATGTCCTTGGTCACCACAATTGTAACATGTGACAAGGTTGAGTTCTTCACGTATCTTCTGTGGACAAGTTGATACATAATGGCCTAGCTCTTTGCAGTTGTTGCACCACACTTGGCTAATTTCCTTATACTTCTTCTTCTTCTCTGGACATTCATTGGCATAGTGTCCCATCTCTTTACAATTGCAACATTGCACTTGGCTTTTCTCCTTCTTCTTCTTGGGTTTCTCCAAAGCTAGGAGTTCTTCTAGTTCATGTTCTTCATATCTCACCTCAAAGGTGGGAAAGTCTCCTTGTCTCCTTAATCGTTTCCTTGGATAATACATATGTTTCTTCTTCTGTCCATCAATGTGAGTCATAGTGTATGGAGGTGCAAGCTGAGATTTGCCTTTGTCTCATCCTTCTTGATAGAAGTTGTTTCCTCATGGGGGTTTTTCAAACTTTTGATACACTCCACCTTGCTTCCTTTGTTGAACTATGGAATAGATGGGGCATTGGATAGGGACATGATTATTTCCTTCACATAGGAAGAATGTAGCTTGAGATGTGGGGCATTCTTTATTTGGATGCTTCTCTTCACAATTAGGGCATTGATCTTCATGCTCTTTGGAAGTGTGATCCATGTCTCCACAAATATTGCAAGCTTGAGTTCCTTCTATAATATCATCCTTGACCTCATTGTAGTCACAACCTCCTTGGGAAAGGCTGTCTCCCATGTTGATCATTTGATTTGTCATCCTTTGCAACAATTGGGTTTGGGTTTCCATAAACCTTTTCATGGTTGGGTCTAACTCATTGTTGTTGGCCCAAAATTGACTTATCAGTTGGTTTAACTGGGTTTGGGTTACTATGAGTTCTCTCATGTGCATCTCTTGGTTGTTGTTGTCACCATTCTTGATGTTGGAGTTTCTTGAAGTAGTCATCTGTTTGGGTTGGATTGGGATTAGAATAGGCAAAATATTTCTAAGGAAGAATTCTAATCACACACAACAATTCACACAAGCAATGTGCAAGCAATCACAAGCAAACATTCCACTCAAACAACAAGTTTCAAGCACATTTTTAGGCAACAAAATATTTTTGCTACACCACATAAGTTGGTGGGTTTGATCTAAACTAAATATGGTGGTCCAACTATATGGTTCACTGGAGATCATTCCATTCTTCCTAGTTGATTCTTCATGAACAATATCATTGTATCCTTGGAAATATTCTTGTATCTTGGTCACAAATCTTCAAAGGTGATGATGGTTCCTTATAAGTCTTCAAGCCTTGAGTAACGTTGTTGTCTCACTTGTAGTCCTTAGTGGTGTCCAAGTTGAAATCATTGATGATACTAAAGTTGAAGTCATTGGTGATGTTGAAGTTGAAGTCATTTGAGTTGGTGAAGTACTTTACTCATGTTGAAGTCTTTGATCATGGTTGAGGTCCTTGTCCAACAAGTTTAAATAGAAGAGATGTAGAATCAAAACAAAAAGGTTGAGGAAAGAGTTTACAAAATTGTTTGTAAATAAGTTTTGGAACAAACACAACTCCTATTTTTCTGAGGGGTTTTGTCCAATCCTAGGGTTACAAATCCTACAGGCAACACAGTGCTCTAATACCATCTGTAGAGGTCCCAACCTTTAATAAGGTAGAGGTCCCTAGGTTTACAATGCTAGTCCCTGGATCAATAGCTAGAATCCATAGTTAAGATGTAATATCAAGAAACAAAGGTCATAATACAACTTTATAACCAGGAATAAAATAATTCATTACATCTTACATAGCTCATTTGGCTATCTCATTACAATGCAGCAGAAATAACTATAGCATGGAGTCCTTCATCTTCAAAGTGCCACAGGCAATCATGTTGGTTGTATACTTGTAATCCTATTCCACACACTTCACTAACATCAAACAAACCCGCAACATGATAAGTTACAGCCACAAGGGTCAATAACAATTGTATTGGCAAGTGATACTATGGTAGTATAGTGGCATCTATCATCTATATGCATTTTGCTAAGTGGAGCTTAGGCTTGCTTTGCTCAAAATAGATTTTCCTTATCTTTTGAAAACACTAAGTTTTTGTTTGTCAAAAATCACCCAAGGAATCTCCCAATAGAAATTGGTGATCCTTAAACCCTTGTTCAACCACAAGTTTTTAACATAGAAATTGGGATGAGGAGATTCTTGATAGCTTCCATGTCTTGATGCTCAAATTGTCCATTGCCGGGGACATGGCTAAGTACTTAGATTTTACTCTCTGCAGAGGTGGTGCACTTTCCCCACAAGACTCGACATGCATCGAGACAAGATCTTTCAGAAGCCTTCCCTTAGACCAGAATGGACGCACTCCAACCTATCATCCCCTACCACCAACTGTCCATTTGGCTAAGTTATTGCAACCTATATGATCCAGGCAGAGCCCATAATGCCAAGTGGCTGCACTTGAAGCTTCTGAACATTTGACATCTCAAATCTCTTTGTTCCTGGGTGGCATTCCACAAGTGAGATACAAAAGGTAAACCATAGAAATGGGCCTTGTGTAACCACTCAACAAAAATCCTTCCAAGCAATACCATTCCACCCAGGTGATTCATTCACTTAGTTGTTTTATTAAACAAAACACAAGTCCTTGATTTAGAAATATTCCATAGCATGAATATAATCCACCCTTGTTTTCTACTATCTAAGCTAAGCATGATAGTAGTAGGAATCTTAACTTAGGAAAATTCTACTAAGGTTCCATCTACTAGGATTTCCCATGGCATAGTTTATAATTAGCAAAAATTCCATGCAAGTCCTACTTAGAAATATCACTAATGCATAGTGAAAATAATGGGACAAAATTATGTAGCACCACTTTCCTTTTCGGTAGAGAATATAAGTTCACTTCTTAATCTTGCAATAGTCACACTCTTCAAAGTTCACTACAATTCAATCAAGCAAGGCACAATTCAATCTACCATTCAAACAATTCATCACATAGAATAATAAAAACAAAGCAATGCATGCAAGAATGCCAAAGATTGTTTTATTTGTAAATGTGGTTTGTAATAGGTTATAAACACTTTAAAACACCTATTGGTCATTTATAAAAGTGTGAAAAACCATTTGATGTCAAGTTAGTGAAAATGGCCATTTAAATCATTTTTGTTTTGCTACAATTGATTTAAATCAAAGTAATGATTTCTAGTATTTGACAAATATATTTTTAAACACAAATGTTAGTGTTTTAAGGTCAAGTGTTTAATATTAAAACCATTTGCAAAAGGTTTTTCTTATAAACCATTTTTATACCAAAGCAATATTTTATGTTGTTGGAAATGCCTTTTAGCAAGGTAATAATTTATAGGGTTCATAAAATATATTTTTAAATCCTAAAACTTGGTGTTTATGGTCATAGAGTTTAATTCAAATCATTTCCCAAAGGTTTTACTCAAAAAGCATTTTTAACACATAAACAATATTTTTATTTGACTAGAAATGTTCTAATTCAAAGATTTATTCTTTGGCTTCACCAAATATGTTTTTAAATCCAAAAGTTGATGTATAAGGTCAGTAGGTTAAGAACAATCCATTTACCAAAGATTTTACGTTAAAAATATTTCGAGAATAATTTTTATATTCAAATTATGCCTACACAAGTTTCTGTAAAAACAACCAATTTAATATAAGCAATTTACTAAACAAAGTACATGGTTGGAAATTATTTGTTTTGCTGATTCCATTGATATAAAATTTGAAAACTTTGGACGTGTGGATCAAAAGTTATGCAATTTACGAATTTGAACATAATAGAACAAATTCTGTTTTTAAATCTAGAGTCTGACCACGTGGAATGTTTTCATTGGCTCGTACCGTTTCGTTCGGATCAGGCAACATGGACCGTAGGATCTACTTAACATCGCACGACACAGATCTGTCTATACCCCTTCGTGTTAGTTTCTATCGCATCCGTCCGATTTAAATCGCATAGCCCTAATCTATTCGACCACAAAGTGGCGGCGCTAAAATCGTCGAGTGGCAGCGGCGCGGTTAGACGGTGGTGTTCCCGACAATTCAGGAAGCAATAGAGGGAGAGAGAGGGCTCACCGAGGTCGCCGTGGCATGGGGATGTTTGACGTATGTTTGGTTGTCGAAGGGGCGCTCGGGGTTGATGTGAATCGCTCGCTAGAGTTCGCAAAGGCGTCGGGTGCTCTCAGTTGAAGACGATGGCGAGGCTACGGTGCACACTAGAGGAAAAGGGAGGTACAGTTAGATGCGTAATGACGTGGCGAGTACATGAGCATCAATGAGAAGGGGAGGCGCGGTCAGATGTTACTAGTAGAGGTTTCCAAAGTTGGAGCAGATGGCAGCGCTGCTCAGACGTGGTCGTTGCCGAGCCTATGGGGCACGCGCGGGCAGACGTAGGGTGCTGGCAGATGCGCACAGTGATGGCGAGCAAGCTCGTGGGGATTGGGAGGCAAGGGGCGGAAAGGAGCGGCCGGAATCGCTTGCGAAGCTTGTCGGAGCAGAGAGAGGTTTTGGGCGAAATAGGAGCGGCCTCGTGGTGGAGAAGGTGGGGTGAGCGAGGGAAAAGAGAGAGGAGAGGCAGGCGCTTAAGATGGCATGGTCGCAGGGCTGATTTACTGGGGCATTAACGCGTATTGATCCGAGGCTTAAACAGGCAGAAATCACCGGCGAGGTCAGCGCGCGGGTGAAGACGACGACTGTTGGGTGGGGTCTGTTTGACAGAGAGAGAGACAGAGAGAGAGAGAGAGATGATAGGATCCAGCGGTCAGGGACGGTGCGGGTGTGGTTTCTGGTGGAAAAAGCTTCGCGAGAGGGGGAAAGAAATGGGCTTGCTGGGCCTGGACTGGGCTAGGTTAGCTGGGCTTGGTCCTTTCCATTTTTTTGTTCTAATTCATTTTTCTTTTCTGTTTTGATTTTGTCCAAATGATTTCAAACCTTGTTTGAATTCAAACCCTTTTCAAATGTTCAGTATATTTCTATACTGTTTTAAATAGTTATTTTAAGTCTATTTTAGAATAATTCCTTTATTCTTTTATGGTTTATATTTTATTTAAAATAGGCTCTTGCCCTTATTCAAATAAGATTTTAAATATAATTTCCATTCTTATTTAAATTCAAATTTTTATCAAAACCTTTTCTAGTAGGTTTTATTTATTCAAAAGGGTGTTGAATAATTCATTTTGATTTATTTGAAATATTTTCATATGATCTATTAATCATTTAAATTGGGTAAATGTCTTTATTCCAATGAAATCAAATATGGTTTTAATTCCATGAATTTTATTTAGATGATTTCTTTGATTCCATTTATATTAATTAACTTTTATTCCACTTGGATAAATTCCAATTATTATTTTTCCATGATTTAATTAATCATTTCTATTAGGGAATTTGTCTTTATTCAAAGGGAATATAATTTGGTTAATGCCATATAATTTTATTTGAATATTATTATCTATTCATTTGGATTATATTTATTCCATTTGCTTATGGACTTGGCCAAGTTTTATTTTGGCTTTGAATATTCCTTTTTTATTATTTCTTTCTTCCTTTATCTTATAAAATCCATATCTTTTTATTTAAAGATCCAAACTTGGTGATTCCAATTTGAAAAATCTTATTCAATATTTGTTTATACTTTTATATCTCTTTAGGATTAATTTGATCACAATTTGGTATGGATTTCATAGAGGAGCTTTATTAGCTTTGAAATTTAATTTCTTTATCTTACTAAATTCATAAGATTTTATCCAAGGTTCCAATTGAATGAAATCAATTCTTATGGTCTTATAATATTTTTGTTTAACATTTTTGATCATTTACAGATGCTTGTTGACCAATTTTTATATGGATCAAATCCATAGTCTTAGAGAGATCTTGGAAATGTTTTTCTTCCATTATGGTTTTAGAGTTTTGGTTTATTTTCCAAGTGTTTAAATTTCAAGATGCATTTATGAAGAATGCATTTCACTTGATTTGAATTTAGTTGGATTCATATTTCTCAAAGTTTGTTCAAGATGGGTTTTTTTAAGTTTCCATTTAGAAACAAAAGTTTCTTTTCACCCTAAATTTCAACAATTATTTATTTTCTTTATTTATTTTTCACATTTCAAAATTTGGAAAATTTTGGGATGTGACATTCAGCTTAGAAATAACCGAAGCACGCGGAGACAAAAATGTATTCCTGTGTTCAATCCCTTTGGGAAAGGGGATACGTCACATTGAAGAGGTGTGAGGTCCCACGAAGGATTCCCCAACGCCACAAAGGTTCGCCTTCTTCTTCGAGCCTATTCCACAATAACTCACTTACTCATGGTAGACTTCAAAGTAGTATCCAAAACCCTCACAAACTTTCCACCGGAAAACTCACAAGGCGAATGTCTCCGGGAAAGCCTAGCTGCCTAGGGTTTCCCACAAACACAAGAGTAACAAGAAATCTCCATGAACTCAAGGGGGAATGAACTTTGGTTTGGTGGGAACGTAGATCGGTATCTCCTCTTGCTTACTACTAAAGGGATTTGGATTTGGTTGGCTAGAATGGGAGATCCTCAAGATTTTGGTGTTTCAACAATGGAGAGAGAGAGAGCTCAAAGAAAGAATATGAATGCTTGGCCTAACCTCTCAATGGAGAAGAAAGGGGGTATATAGAGTCAAAGGGGAAAACTCGTCATTTAGGGTTTCCTGCAATAGAACTGGTCATAAGTCCGACGGCATAGGAGTGCACGCCGGACAGATTGACTGCACGGCTGGCCGACTGAATGCCAGGTCAGAATAACTGGAGCCAGGTCCGGCGGACCGAAGTCCCAGCCGAATGAATTGCCGGCGGCCGACCGTTCGGCACACAAACTAATGCCTATACTGAGAGCAATTTTGGTTGTGGCCAAAATGGTTCAGCGATAGGGCCGGGCTGGCCGAAGATCCTGCTGGTTTTGCAGTAACCCAAACCGAGCTATTTTTCCATGATGACTATGGCTCTTCTCAGGTGGGTGTGGAGATGGTTTGTGTTAGGATGTGTATATGGTATAAAGCATCCCAAAAAGTGTAGGGGTTCGTAGCATGGAAAACAAAAAAATTCTACCGCATGAACACACACAAGCCAAGATCTATCTACTATATTGTAGCAATGAGTAGATAGAGTACTCACCCTAGAAGATTCCAAAGCGGTTAACGAGAGCAGATTCTTGTGGGTGATGTAGTCGTTCACTTGCAGATCTCAAGATCACGTAGAATATCCTTCCGGCAGCGCTCCCGCGGTCATTCACACGTTCAGTACTCGATGAAGACCTTCCTCTCCCTTGTTCCAGCAGGCAGCAAAGGTTGTAGCTCTCTCCTCGCGATTCTGGCAACACGACGGCGTGGTGTCGGAGTTTAGAGGGGAGACCCCGCAGGGCTTCGCCTAATACGGAGTGAGTATTGTGGAGTAGAAGAGGGCCTCAGTGATCTAGGGTTTAGAGGGCGCCGATGGTTGGTATGGTCGGCGGCTAGGGCAATGGGATGCCCCAAGTCGGCGGCTTGGGAGGAGGGCTCTAGGGCGGCGGCGACTTGGGTAGTGGCCGGCGGCTAGGGCTTGGAGTTGTGGGGTAAGGGGGCTCCCCCTCCCCTATATTTATGAGAGGGAGGGGCGGCAAGGCGGAGGGAACCCTCCCCCAACACCCTTCATGTATCGGGCAGCAAGGGAAGGGAGGATTCCAGTCCAATTGGAAATATTGTCCTAGTTTGACTTTTGAAACTTCCTTTTTGACTTTCAAATTAGAGTTTGATTTCTCTCTTCCAAGTGTCCAGCCAAATGACCGAGGACATGATGTAACCATTCCACTTTGTCATGACTTATCCATGTACCCTTCCCCTTCTGGATCGGTGAACCTTCTAGAACATTCTGGTGAAAACACCGAAACCATTCTCGAATTCCGAAATTTGACTTTCCTTATATGGATCTTATTCTCCGGACCATTCCGGATCTCCTAGTGATACCCCGGATCCCATACGAGACTCCGAACAACATTCGTTCTTCTTAATCACATTCCATATCTACTAAACAACATCGAATCCTTAAGTGTGTCTCCCTACGGTTCGTGAATTATGCGGACATGACCGAGACACTTCTCCGATCAATAACCAATAGAGGAATCTGGAAATTCATATGGCTCCCACATATTTCAATGATTACTTTACGATCGAATGAACCACTTACATACGATACCAATTTCCCTTTGTCTCGCGATACTTTACTTATTCGAGGTCTGATCATCGGTATCTCTGCATACCTAGTTCAACCTCGTTACAGATAAGTACTCTTTACTCGTTCCTGTGATATGTGATCCCTTGTGAGACAGTCACATGCTTGTAAGCAAATTGGATGACATTCCACCGAGAGGGCCCAGAGTATATCTGTCCGTCATATGGATGGACAAATCCCACTCTTGATCCATGTGCCTCAACACATACTTTCCAAACACTCAATGCCACCTTTATAACCACCTAGTTACGAAGTGGTGTTTGATGTCATCAAAGCATCCATCCGGTGATGGTGATTAGCATGATCTAATGGTCTAAGGAAATAGGTTACTATGAATCTCAAAGATTATAACAAATTAACTCTTGAAATGAATTGATCTTTATGTACGCTTATCTATAGGAGTATGTCCATCACACCATTCTCCTAATGATATGATCTTGTTGTTAATAACATCTCAATATTCATGATCAGGAAACCATGATCATCTATCAACCAACAAGCTAGTATTACAAAGAGGCTTTACTAGGGAATCTAACAAGTTTACAAATCACACAAGTATTAATGTTTCCAGTTAATACAATTATAGCATGAATGTAAACATTCATCATAAACACAAAGATATAATAATATATAATTTTATTATTGCCTCTAGGGCATATCTCCAATAGTCTCCCACTTGCACTAGAGTCAACTAATCTAGATTACATGGTAATATACCGAACACCCATGGCAGTTTGGTGTTGGTCATGTTTTTCCCTCAGGAGAGGTTTAGTCAACGGATCCACCACATTCAGATCTATGTGTACTTTGCAAATCTTTATGTCACCATCTTGTACATGCTCTAGAATAGCGTGAAAACATAGCTTGATATGCTTCAGCTTCTTGTGTGACCTTGGCTCCTGCGCATTGGCTATGGCGCCCATGTTATCACAATAGATAGACATTGGTTCCAGCACACTGGGAACCACACCGAGCTCCGTAATGAACTCCTTCATCCATATCGCCTCTTGTAAAGCCTCCGAAGCAGCTATGTATTCTGATTCAGTTCAAGATCTCACCACAATGCTTTGCTTTGCACTCCTCCAGCTCACTGATGCACCATTCAAAGTAAATACGTATCTAGATTGAGATTTAGAATCATCTGGATCGGTGTTCCAACTAGCATCGGTGTAACCATTAACAACGAGTTTTTCATCACCTCCATAAGAAAGAACCATATCCTTAGTTCTTCTCAAGTACTTAAGGTGTCGTGGGAATGGTCACGACAGATACTGCAATCGGCAGCGAGTAGTAGAACGAGGGGCAAGGGCGGCCAGCCATCTGCGATGCGAGATGAGGGCGGAGAGACAAGGTTTTACTCAGGTTCGCCCCCCCGGAGGGTAAAGACCTACTCCTGCTAGATTGTATTATGAAGGTGGTACAATGGGCGAGCTCGGCGGCTAGGCGACGAGTCGCTTGGGTGTATGATGGAACGTATCTCTACACGCCCTGCAGGGAGGTTTATATAGGCTCACCTTCCCTAGGGCTTACATATCTCAACCGAATCAGTTAAGGCTTCGATACTTGTTTAACCTAATCCGACTGGGCCTATCTACTCGCCTGGGCCTTCAGCTTCCAGTCGCTTGGATCCACACCGGGCCTTGATCCAGTCGTCGTCTTGCAGGCCCACTCGCCAGTTCCTGGGCCAGTTGGAAACGTCCTGCTGGGTATACCCCGGTAGGCACATCCCCATCAGTAGTCCCCGAGGCCGTCGTCGATTGGGCGTAGGTGGCTGCTGGCAGTCAGAGTATACGGCTTCAGAGCAGTTATCCAGTCGAATCGTCGGCGGGCTCCTGTATAAAGGAGAAAACTAGTCATTCTGATCGCAGCTCTTGGCGAGTCGAGTCGGCGAAATACTCAGTCACTGTCGTAGTGATCGGATCGGCAAGCCGAGTGGCTGAAGTTGGACCGTTAAACGTGGTCAAACTAGCCGTTGGGGTAATCCAACGGTAACTTTTGGCGTAATCATCGCGTAGTAACGGCTCCCTGATTTGGCGGGTAACAACCGCTATATAAGGGGAATGGCAGGCAATCGGAGAACCATCTCCTCGTCATTTCCTCCGACTGCGCACACTTTCGCCTTCCTCCGCATCGCGATCTAGCCGACCTGAAATCTTTCGACCTCCACGAACCCTTCCGCCAATGGCCCCCTCCACCGAGCCTTGGGGCAGATCTAAGTGTACGAGAGCACAACTGGCATCCTTCGAGGAGGCCGGGATCCTGCGCGCCGGCAGGTGGCGCATCCCTGCGGCCAGAGAGGTGACCCCGAACCCGCGCGAGGGAGAATTCATCTGCTTTACCAGCCACCTGGAACGGGGGCTGGGATTCCCTACATCCCTGTTCTTCCGGCGCTTCTGCGCCTACTACGGGATCCAACCATCGGACCTGGGTCCGCACAACATCGAGCAGCTTGCCATCTTTGTGGCGTTCTGCGAGTGCTACCTGGGCTGCCGGCCCTACTTCCCTCTGTGGCAAGATCTGTTCCACGGACGGATCAGTCGCGAGGAAGCGGGCGGCCCAATGCTTGCCGCGGGCGGCCTGAAGTTCCAGCTTAAATCGAAGGCCTCCTTCTTCGATCTGATGCTACCTGCCAAGGCGGCGAGCCAATGGAAGAATTCTTGGTTCTACGTTACCGAGGCGACTCCGGAGGGCGAGGTGGCGATCCCACGATACTCCGCCGACCGACCCGAACCGCGCCGACTCCAAATCGGCAAGCTTCCACTGACCAGCGGATGGTCGTGGACGAAATGCTTCAAACCATCCGCGGTCTAAAGAAGAAGGGCCTCCAGATGATCAACTTATACAACTGCTGGCTCGGGCGGCGGCTCGTCCCTCTGGCGCAGCGGGACCATTATATGTACCAATATACGGGCCGGGAAGACTCGACGAAGTCCTGCCCCGCCGAGTGGAAGCTTGAGGACTACACCTCAGCGCTGAAGAAGATTACCCAGGCGGCGTACCTGGGCGCAAAGGCCGGGGTCGTCCCCTACACCGCAAAGCATCCAGCCCCAACGGTAAGTCTCTTTACATCATTCGCGGTCGCAGTTTGTGCAGCCGTGGTCATTCTAATCTCATCTTGTGTTCATTGTAGCTATTCCAAGTGGTGGAAGGATGGCTCCCACCTTCAGATGACGAGAACTCGAGCTCGTCCGTCCAGGACATGGGCGAGTCGCCTCCCGCCAAGGGCGACACCGAGAGTTACGAGAGCAACGGCGACGACGAATCCGAGGAGGAGGTCGCCCCGCTGGGCCGCAAGACCCGCGGGCAGCGTCAACGTGAGCTTGAGGCGAGTAAAAGCCTCGAGCGTCATGATGATGATGACGAACTTCCGGAGACCACCTCGCGCCGCCAGGCTACTCCGTCGAAGAAGAAGAAGAAGGAGAAGGAGACGAAGGCCCCTCCAAAGAAGAAGACGAAGCCGATGAGGCCGGCCTCGCCACCGCACTCGGCGAGCAGCTCCGATGCCCCCAGCCCTGCCAAGGATGAGGCGCCGCCGACGGCAGCCGCGCTGGACACGGCCACTGTCCTGAGCGAGGTGCCACTGGCCTCGATGCCTCCGCCATTCACCCTAGTCTCTGGGCTAGGGGCCGCTCCGGTCGCGATGGCTTCACCTCGCAGGGAAGCTTCCGCCGAAGATGTCTCAGAAGCTCCCGTTGCAGCCTCGACGACGAAGAAGTCGTCCGTGTCTTGGGCACGCGACGTCCTGGAGATGGGCCTCAGTCGCCGACTGGGCCCCGAACTGGAGAAGCCGGCCGGCATCCGCACGGGGCTACGCTTCATTCCAGTCGCCAAGTGAGTTTTCTCACCTACTTTTGTCTTTCATAGCAACTTGGATTATCTTGCTCACACGATCGATTTACAGGACCGGAGCGAAGAAGATAGGCCACCCGACCGTGGCTAAGGTGCCACCCGTCCAACAGCGAGGAGGATCCTTCCCGTAAGAGGAAGGCGGACGACGTCGTCGTCCCTACGGATGGCGCCAAGAAGGCCAAGGGCGACGATATCATCACTATCTCCGATGACACGGCGGTCGCGCCGAATGAACCCGCAACGGAGGCGGCCGTACCCACGAAGGAGGGTGCTCCCTCGCCTGGGGTGGCCGAGCCGGCCTCCTTTGGCGCCGGTGCCTCTATCGCGACGTTCCCGCACTTCATGGCAAGAGCGGCTACAGCGAGTGGGCCCTCGCCCTCGAGCCATGCCCCTGGGGTCGCCGACGCGGAGGTCGATCAGCGTCGCGGGCACACGCCATCTCTCCTCGCGTCCGTGGATGCGATGCAACTTCATGGCATGCTTGGCGCAGCCATCCAGGTATGTCTAGTCCCCGAGGATCAGGCCGGTGTGCAGCAGCGGTCTGATTCTTTTAGTGGCTTGTTCTTATTTTTCGCGTCCAGTCCCCGAGTGCGCACTCGCTGAATTTCAGCGGGTGGGAACTTAGGATTTTTGATTGCCAGTCCCCGAGTGCGCACTCGCTGAATTTCAGCGGGTGGGCACTTAAGGTTTTTTGATTGCCAGTCCCCGAGTGCGCACTCGCTGGATTTCAGCGGGTGGGCACTTAGTATTTCGCTTTGGTTGACTGTTTGAATTGTGTGCAGGGTCTGCAACGTGAGTCAGCTGACCGATTGGCAGCGAAACACCGCACGGAGAAGGAACTGGCCACCGTCCAAGAGGCGAATAAGGGGCTTCAGGCAGTTGCCGCGAAGGCAGAGGAGGCTCGCCAGGGGCTTGTCCCAGCGGGTGAATTGGCAGTGGCCCAATCGGCATTGAGCTCGGCTGAGAAGCGGATCGCCGACCTCGAGCGCGAGCTTAGGGAGGCGAAAGAAGAAGCGAGTTCAGCGGATGGTCGAGCCAAGGCCGCCGTTACGGCCGCCGCGAAAGAACGTAAGGTTTCTGATGCCCTTGTTGCTGGGCTTCAGGATGATTATACTTCTCTTCAGAGCTTCATCACTGATCTCTCCCGTCCCTTGATTGGTGAGTGTGTCTGCCCCTGCCTATTGCATGTGCCTTTTTGTGATATCCAACATACTCACTGTTGTCTTCTATTCGCAGGTCGCATCCTTGATAGCGCGGAAGAGGCGAACTCGTTCGACGCGCGGCAATGTGTGGCCACGCTCGTCGACTCGGCGACGTTGTCGGCGACATGCATCCGAGCCTACCTCCAGGAGATATCGCCCACAGAAGTAATTCCTAGCGACCTCGTCAAGGTGTGGAAGTACTTGGAGAAGGCGCCCTCGGTCGTTGAGTTCATGACGCGATCGGCGTTCCGGCGCGGAGTGGCGACGGCGCTTAGCCTTGGGCTTGCTCACTTCCCGGATGACTTCGACCTCGACGATGTGACGAGTGGCTACCCGTCGTCGACTGGAGCGGTGGAGATCTCCGAGGTTCTCAAGTTGACGGACCGCACCACGGTGTACTCCGAGCGCGTCTAGGCGATGGGCGACCTCCTTCCTTACCAGGAGACGGTCGTCGCGCCCAACGACCCTGAGCCGCAACGCCGGGACTTCAAGGTCGAGCATCCCTTTCGTGTGGCGATGGCGGGTGAGCTGACGACGTATCCGTCGAACCCATACACTCCCTTCATCCGCAATCGCAAGGGTGCTGACGAGTCGTCGTCGAAGCCTGCGGAGTAAACTAGGTTGCCCTGGGGCGTTAGTAGCAGTTCTGCCATTCGGCATACTATGTAATTTGAGACAATGCGACATGCTATTGAATGGGATATCGTGTTTGTTTTGTGATTTGTCATGTGTTTTTTGATTGAGGGTTGAACGAGTCCCGGGGCGCGTCCGCCCTTTTTATGGGGTTGACCTCGTTTGTAATGTGTTTGCGGTTTTTGGATATTTTGTTATTGCGGTCGACTCGCCTGGACTCCGAGAGCCAGTCGCAAGGCGACTCCCTTGAGCGCTCTGTACTTCACCGTTTTCCCTTGCACGAACGAGGTCGTGTGGCCGAGTCCCCGAGCGTGGTACTTGGTTGTTCTAGGCGCAACTCGAGGGTGGGTGAGGACTTGGCGCGTTAGTTCGAGCGCATCACTCCTGCCTGGCCCGGTGGGTCAGTCGCATGGCGAGTCCTGGGTATGCTCTCATACTTGGCGTTTTCCCGAGCCGCTCGCGCTGAACTGGTCGTCAGTCCCTGAGCGTGGTACTTGGCCGTTCGAGTCGCTATGTCGAGGATGCGGAGGATCATGGTCGCTGTAAGAAGCGAAGGCAGTTGTCTTGGCTCGTAGAGCCAGTCGGGCTGGGCGACTCCAATGGGGCTCCGGGTAGGCGTTTTTCGTGGACGATGCGAGACCTGAGGTGACCCAGTGCTCTTGCACCGCACTACTTAGCTGTGCCGATCGCTGTACCAGAGGTTGACTTCTGCGGTTAGCTTGACGCTGTTATTACGAGTGCGAGTGGCACAAGACACGGAGAGTAGGCGCAATTTGCGGTAACCAATTCTTTTATTTCATAACGACTGGAGGGTACATATGTGGGGTTCTAGGAGTAGAACTTCCGTAGGAGGTTTACATTCCATGGTCGCTTGACGTCGAGTTTGCCGTCCCCGCGGACGTCGATGAGGTAGTAGGTGTCGTTGCTGAGTACTCGCCCGATGGCGAATGGTCCCTCCCACGGAGGGGAAAGCTTGTGCATGCCCTGCTTGTCCTGGATGAGGCGCAACACCAGGTCGCCTTCTTGGAAGGTGCGAGTTTTCACCCGCCGGCTGTGGTAGCGGCGGAGTCCTTGTTGGTAGATGGCGGTGCGCGAGCGAGCTAGGTCGCGTGCCTCGTCGAGTTGATCGACTCCATCCTATCGCGCGAGTTCGTTCGCAGCCTCCGTGTAGTGGACGGCCCTCGGCGAGTCGTGCTCAAGGTCGATGGGCATGACTGCCTCGGCGCCGTACACCATGAAGAAGGGGGTGAATCATGTCGACCTGTTGACCGAGGTGCGGATGCCCCAGATGATGGAGGGTAGCTCCTCGACCCAGCACCCGGCGGTGCGCTCGAGTGGTACTTGGAGTCGCGGCTTCAGGCCGTGGAGGATACTTTGATTGGCCCGTTCCGCCTGGCCGTTGGATTCCGGGTGGGCGACTGACGCGAGGTCGAGCCGGATGTGGTGTTCTTCGCAGAATTCGGCCATGGCTCCTTTGGCGAAGTTGGTGCCGTTGTCCGTGATGATTCTGTTTGGGAACCCGTAGCGATATATGAGCTCGCGTAGGAATTTAGTGGCGGTCTTTCCGTCGCATTTCCGGACTGGCTTGGCCTCCACCCACTTTGTGAATTTGTCCACCGCGACCAGGAGGTGGGTGTGTAGGGGTTCGTAGCATGGAAAACAAAATTTTTCTATCGCATACAAACAAACAAGCCAAGATCTATCTACTAGATTGTAGCAACGAGTCGATGGAATAACTTACCCTCGAAGATTCCAAAGCGGTTAACGAGAGCAGATTCTCGTGGGTGATGTAGTCGTACTCTTTCCGATCTCAAGATCGTGTAGACGATCCTTCCGGCGCTGCGTTCCGGCAGCGCTTCCGCAGTCGGTCACACGTTCGGTACTCGACGAAGACCTTCCTCTCCCTTGTTCCAGCAGGCAGCGGAGGTTGTAGCACTCTCCTCGCGATTCCGGCAGCACAACGGTGTGGTACCGGAAGTAGAGGGGAGATCCCGCAGGGCTTCGCCTTAAGCCGGAGCGAGTATGGTGGATTATGAGAGAGGGCTATTAGTGGTCTAGAGATTAGACACACCAATTAGAAGGCTCTAAACCGCAGGCTAAAGCAATTAGAAGCTCTAAACCAGAACGGCTCTAAACCGGAGATTAGAGGTAGAAACTTCTGTGTCTCAAGGAGGAGCCCTGCCCCTCCTTTTATAGGTGGAGGGGCTAGGCGCGCCAGGGAGGGAGGGAGTCCCTCCCCAACTCGGCCTAGGGCTGGGCGCCGGCTTGGAGGAGAGGAACTCCTCCTCCAAGTTGGTTTCAACCTCCTCTTGCTTGTTTCCCACAGTTTCCTGTTTCCCACAGTTTCCTGTTTTCCACAGTTTCCTGTTTTAGCCGTTTGACTTTCAAACTGGCAATTTGACTTTCATGTTTTTGGAACAGCAAGAACACTTAGTACATGATGCAATCATTCAATGACACATTCATGTACCCTCCCCCCCCCCCGGAGTGCCGGACAATCCGGAACCTTCTAGAACATTCCCGATGAAAACACCGGAATCATTCCCGAACTCCGAAACGGGACTTTCCTTATATGAATCTTATTCTCCGGACCATTCCGGATCACCTAGTGATATCCCGGATCCCATCCGAGACTCCGAACAACATTCGGTCTCTTTCTCATAATACCATAACTACTCAAAACAACGTCGAATCCTTAAGTGTGTCTCCCTACGGTTCGTGAATTATGCGGACATGATCGAGACACTTCTCCGAACAATAACCAATAGAGGAATCTGGAAATTCATATGGATCCCACATATTTCTACGATTACTTTGCGATTGAATGAACCACTTACATACGATACCAATTTCCCTTTGTCTCACGATAGTTTACTTATCCGAGGTTATGATCGTCGGTATCTCTGCATACCTAGTTCAACCTCGTTACCGATAAGTACTCTTTTCTCGTTCCCGTGATATGTGATCCCTTGTGAGCGAGTCACATGCTTGCAAGCTAATTGGATGACATTCCACCGAGAGGGCCCAGAGTATATCTATCCGTCATATGGATGGACAAATCCCACTCTTGATCCATGTGTTTCAACCAATACTTTCTGAACACTCAATGCCACCTTTATAGCCACCCCGTTACGGTGTGGTGTTTGATGTCATCAAAGCATCCATCCTATAAAGGTGATATACATGATCTCATGGTCGAAGGAATTAGGTTACTATGTATCAAAAAGCATATAGCAATTGAACTATTGAAATGACTTGATCTTTATGCTACGCTTATCTATAGGAGTATGTCCATCACATCATTCTCCTAATGATATGATCCTGTTGTTAATAACATCTCTATGTTCATGATCAGGAAACCATGATCATATATTAACCAACAAGCTAGTTTAACAAGAGGCTTTACTAGGGACTCTTATTTTAGTTTACAAATCACACAAGTATTAATGTTTCCGGTTAATACAATTATAGCATGGTATGTAAACATTTATCATAAGTGTGAAGATATGATAATAACCACTTTATTATTGCCTCTTGGGCATATCTCCAACAGTCTCCCACTTGCACTAGAGTCAATAATCTAGTTTCAAACCTTTGTGTATTCAACACCTATGGCTTTCTGATGTTGTATGTACACGATTGCTAGTGGTCAACTGATCTCCGGATCTGACACTTCCAGGTCCGTGTGTAATTGCATGTCTTTGCGTCTCTACGCATCACTCATTCTCTAATGAGATGGCTTTGTATAAATTTGGTCTTTCGGTGTGACCTTTAGCTCTTTGGGGTTAAAACATGTTGATAATATTGTCGCACAATATATCTTCATAGTATTATCCCACTGTGAACTACACCTAGTTTGATAACAAACTACTTGACACAAATGCCCTCTTTTTGCTGCTATAATAGCAGTCATATACTTAGCCTTTTGTTGTAGTATCTGTCACAATGTCTTAACTTTGGAACTCATCCAAATCCATTATGGAACTCACTTTCCATTATATTGTGCCACCCTTAGTTTAGATTGAGATAAACTTAATTTGTACTTTGTGACAAAGCTAGTATCAATGTAGTACTTTTACAATGAACTAACCATCTATTTGTCACTTCTACAAATATTATACTCTTAGTTCTTCCAAAAGATCATAAGAATATCCTTACTATTGTCCAATGATCATCTTACGAATCATTCTGGTATATGCTCACAACATTTAGAGCATAGGACATATCTGGATTTGTACATATCACAGTATGATTGATATAAATACTCTTTGTGATTTCATACATCAAGTATCAATCTATACTTGATTATTTGTTTCACTTTACCAAATGTCTATACACTTGAATATATCATCAACATTGAACTCATTCAATCCTTTCTGTGTGACAAGAACCTCTCTTGTAGTTTCTATATTGAACTCATTCAATATCTTGTCTATGCACTTCTGGCACAACCATATTAGCGTCTATTGATGCCAAATATTTGGGTTTTGCCTAAGTCTTTCATCGGGATGAAATTCTTAATATGTGTTAATAAAAGATACATCTTTTCTAATCAACAATATGTCCTCCACATAATGTATTAGAAATATGTCTTAGCGCTCCCACTTAATTTCTTGCAAACGCAAGCATCTTCATTGTCTCTGATGAAATTAAACTCTTTTAACAGTTTCATCATAGTGAAGATTCCAACTCCGCGATGCTCACTTCAACCATTGAAGTTTGCATATGCTTTTAGCATCCTTTGAATTAACAAAACCCTATGGACCGTGTTATGCACATGTCCTAGGTAACGATTCTATTAGAAGAACTTGTTTTGTTTATTCAACTACCATATAACAAATTATATGTAGTGGTTGCTACATTAATCCGTCTAGACTAAATATCACTATGAAAGATCAAATCTTGTCATAGTCAACCTTTGAACATTTTGTGAACTCTTTCCCAACATGTCGACTATTTCATAGATGTAAAACATCCATGTCTATTTCTTTATAGATCCAAACACAACTGTAAGGTCTTACACCTTTCTCGAGGGTCCTTCAAGTTCAAAACTTGATTTCTCGTGTATGGAACTATCACGGATTTTATGGCTTCAAGCCATTTGATGGAGTCAGGGCCCATCATCGCTTCTTTGCATGTAGTCGGATCATTATTGTTAAATAATGATTTAACTCTCAAATCTTGGTATTTGATTGTTCATCCGACCTACTTGTTTCAATAGAAACTTTGACTATTGTAACCACAACCTTTGAGGCACGTGAGCCATGAGCATTGTTGCTGCCTCCGGAACACTTTTCGGCGCTGCGCAACTTTGCACATATAGCTAAGGTTCTTTTAACCTTATCAAAGTTCTATTGTCCTCCCACTTAACTTTTCACGAAAAATTCCTTCCAAAAGAAACTTGACGTTCTAAGCAACAAACACTTTTGTCTCCGGTGTTTATGGAGGAATACTTAATAGTCATACAAAGACAGGTTCATCCGACTTTGGTTGCACACATCTTTCTTATGCATAGCATACCAATGTTTTTAAGAAAGGACTACTTGGGTTTTATCCCAAACCATAACTTTATATGGTGTCATTTCAACGGATTATGATGGAGCTCTTTTCAGTGGAAAAACGGTAATCTCTAAAGCTTTTAATCTTTAAAATATAATGGCAGTTTTATGAATTACACCTTCGATCTTACCATGTCAAACAAGGTTTAATTACATATCTCGAACGCTCCATACTCTTATGGTGTTTCGGGAAATGCAAATCCACGGAACGATTCCTTAAATCTTAGGTATTATGCTAAACTTGTAACTTAAATATCTTCCTTTATGATCTTATCATAAACTATTCATATTCTTGTTACAATGATTTTGCACTTCATCTTGAAAGTCTTTGAACTTTTCAAGTGTTTCATACTTTATCCTTATTAAGTAAATATTCATATATTCACTCAAATTTTCGGAGAAAGCATATGAAGTTGAAATCCATTGCTTTTGACTACACATAATGGATTTCGTACAACAATATGTACAAGTTCCAATAAGCTAGTCATTCGTTCCCTTTTGGCCTATGAACGAAGTTTTAATTATCTCTAGGAAAGTTTCACAAGCGTCATTTGATCAAAAATCAGAAGACTCCAAAATTCCATCCACATGGAGTTTCTTCATGTTTTCTTTCCAATTTAAACGGCGATGTCACTTCCTAAGTGATCTTCCAATCAATTTGTCTTTCGACATTTTTAGCACTAGTTTTATGGATGTGATTTCTCCAACGAGATTTGTGAATCATCCATCTTTTATGGATTACGGCAATTATTTGAAAAACCCTTTTGTTCTCATAATACCTGATAAAACAAATCTTGAAGGCAAGCTTTGATGTTTAACGAGCAACACAATAACCCTTTATTTGTTCTCAATGAACATCATCACATATTCTTTTGCTAGTTACTTAGGCCATTGTAGTTCATGAATTGTGTTGTTTCGTATGACGATTCACACCAACAAATTCAGTATCAAATACTTAAGAACCACATTGTTTAATAAGCAAAGAATATAGCCATAACATGTATATCATCTATATACTTAAACTGAACAATTCTAGTCTTTTCTTTTCTGCCATATATTTATGAGATTCTCTTTCAGTATTTCCTTTTCTGTTTGAAAGAATCTATCAACATCAACAGTGGAGTCATACATATGACACATAGTCCAAAGCGTGTATAATTAAATACCAATGTCTTTGGTCTTGCACTTTGAAGTAGATCACCATCATCAAATGTTTGGTGTTCTTTCAAATTCCTTTCTTTAGTAATCTCTTGGTGTAGTAAACATTTTACCTACATCAAATATTCACCCTTATCATGGAATCGTCCATGATCAAGCTACTTTTAGCTTATAACGATGAATTATGAGTATAATGTTGCTATCCAAAACCTTTTGGAGGATTAGGACAACAAGTGTCTCCAACCTTTTTGCAAATTCTCATCAAATATGAGAACATGACTTTTGCCATATTATACTCTATCATGTTGCAACCAAA
Organism: Avena sativa; assembly: GCA_916181665.1. Lineage (NCBI taxonomy): Eukaryota > Viridiplantae > Streptophyta > Magnoliopsida > Poales > Poaceae > Avena > Avena sativa. The sequence goes on along the minus strand of OV702281.1, from coordinate 347,098,563 downwards.
ACTTCGTTTCAGATATCACAATATCTTCCACACATCATGGTTTCTGAAACAACTCTTTCAGATCCTAGATAACCTTGATATTAAGACAATTCTTTGAATATCAAGAATCATGGAGACAAACATGATACTCACACACTAACACTTGGAATTGTCACTCTTGTTTTAATACCAATTATTAAACTTCATGGAGTAACCGGAACTTACTGAAAGTTTGCAATAGGAATTTTAAACTTTAGATTAACACTTCAAAAAACAATACGATGCCAGTTCGTAAAGTAACTAACCAGAATTCTATAGTTCTATCATCTCAATTATAACTAAGCGCAAGGTGGTAAACGGATGCCAATGACTACAACAACTATGCAAATTCACTTTGATTTAGTTTATGATAAATTGAGTTCTAATTAATAATTAAATTAATCTAGGTGAACTCCCACTCAAAACAATATCCCTCACATTGTTTTAGTGATCACACGAACCAAATCCACCACATCAAAACCGATCATCACGAGAGTTGATGCAACTTCAATGGCGAACAATCAACATGTTCATCATATCTACTATATGACTCATGCTTTACCTTTCGGTGATCCGTGTTCCGAGACCATGTCTGTACATGCTAGGCTCGTCAAGATCAAACCTTAGTTTCCGCATGAGCAAATCTGGCTTGCTCACGTTGTATACACTTGCAGAATCTAACACACCCGATCATCACGTGGTGCTTCGAAACAACAAGCTTTAGCAATGGTGCTAACTAAGGGTGAACACTTTATGACTTGAAATTCATGTGCATGAGGGATCATCTTATAATGCTACCGTCGTCTACTAAGCAATACAAGATGCATAAAGGATAAACATCACATGCAATTCATAATATGTGATATGATATGGCCTTTCTTCTTTGTGCATCCGATCTCCATCTTCTAGCACGAACATGATCTCCATCATCACCGACATTGCATCAAGGTCAATGATGCTTCTTCATGGTTGTCGTCCACCGGCTTCAACTATTACAACTACTTTGAATAAACACGCGGGTCTTAACAGAATTTAAAGACAACCATATGGCTCCTGCCGGTTGCCAACTTACAATAAGGAACATTGCATACATCAAATATAATCACAATCATGGCCATATCACATCACTGCACACCCCTGCAAAACAAAGTTAGACGCCTCTACTTTCTTTGCATATTTTACGTGGTTTGGGGCTTTCAATAAGTGTCGTTCTAACTTACGAACAAGAACCACAACATTGATACTAGCATTGTTGATCACCCGTTGTAAATTGGATCTTAACTATGCTAGGAGAAACAGGCACCCGCAAAGCCACTTATGCAATACAAGTTGCATGTCAAGCGTGGAGCAAGTCTCATGAACGATGTCATGTAAGGTTAGCCCGGGCCGCTTCATCCCAACATACCGCAAGATGCAAAGTACACAAGAAGCAATCGACAATAAAAGCATCAACGCCCATAATGACCATTGTGTTCTACTCGTGCAACAGATCTACATATAGACACGGCTCTGATACCACTATAGGGGTTCGTAGCATGGAAAACAAAAATTTTCTATCGCATACAAACAAACAAGCCAAGATCTATCTACTAGATTGTAGCAACGAGTCGATGGAATAACTTACCCTCGAAGATTCCAAAGCGGTTAACGAGAGCAGATTCTCGTGGGTGATGTAGTCGTACTCTTTCCGATCTCAAGATCGTGTAGACGATCCTTCCGGCGCTGCGTTCCGGCAGCGCTTCCGCAGTCGGTCACACGTTCGGTACTCGACGAAGACCTTCCTCTCCCTTGTTCCAGCAGGCAGCGGAGGTTGTAGCACTCTCCTCGCGATTCCGGCAGCACAACGGCGTGGTACCGGAAGTAGAGGGGAGATCCCGCAGGGCTTCGCCTTAAGCCGGAGCGAGTATGGTGGATTATGAGAGAGGGCTATTAGTGGTCTAGAGATTAGACACACCAATTAGAAGGCTCTAAACCGCAGGCTAAAGCAATTAGAATCTCTAAACCAGAACGGCTCTAAACCGGAGATTAGAGGTAGAAACTTGTGTGTCTCAAGGAGGAGCCCTACCCCTCCTTTTATAGGTGGAGGGGCTAGGCGCGCCAGGGAGGGAGGGAGTCCCTCCCCAACTCGGCCTAGGGCTGGGCGCCGGCTTGGAGGAGAGGAACTCCTCCTCCAAGTTGGTTTCAACCTCCTCTTGCTTGTTTCCCACAGTTTCCTGTTTCCCACAGTTTCCTGTTTTCCACAGTTTCCTGTTTTAGCCGTTTGACTTTCAAACTGGCAATTTGACTTTCATGTTTTTGGAACAGCAAGAACACTTAGTACATGATGCAATCATTCAATGACACATTCATGTACCCTCCCCCCCCGGAGTGCCGGACAATCCGGAACCTTCTAGAACATTCCCGATGAAAACACCGGAATCATTCCCGAACTCCGAAACGGGACTTTCCTTATATGATTCTTATTCTCCGGACCATTCCGGATCACCTCGTGATATCCCGGATCCCATCCGAGACTCCGAACAACATTCGGTCTCTTTCTCATAATACCATAACTACTCAAAACAACGTCGAATCCTTAAGTGTGTCTCCCTACGGTTCGTGAATTATGCGGACATGATCGAGACACTTCTCCGAACAATAACCAATAGAGGAATCTGGAAATTCATATGGCTCCCACATATTTCTACGATTACTTTGCGATCGAATGAACCACTTACATACGATACCAATTTCCCTTTGTCTCACGATAGTTTACTTATCCGAGGTTATGATCGTCGGTATCTCTGCATACCTAGTTCAACCTCGTTACCGATAAGTACTCTTTTATCGTTCCCGTGATATGTGATCCCTTGTGAGCCAGTCACATGCTTGCAAGCTAATTGGATGACATTCCACCGAGAGGGCCCAGAGTATATCTATCCGTCATATGGATGGACAAATCCCACTCTTGATCCATGTGTTTCAACCAATACTTTCTGAACACTCAATGCCACCTTTATAGCCACCCTGTTACGGTGTGGTGTTTGATGTCATCAAAGCATCCATCCTGTAAAGGTGATATGCATGATCTCATGGTCGAAGGAATTAGGTTACTATGTATCAGAAAGCATATAGCAATTGAACTATTGAAATGACTTGATCTTTATGCTACGCTTATCTATAGGAGTATGGCCATCACATCATTCTCCTAATGATATGATCCTGTTGTTAATAACATCTCTATGTTCATGATCAGGAAACCATGATCATATATTAACCAACAAGCTAGTTTAACAAGAGGCTTTACTAGGGACTCTTATTTTAGTTTACAAATCACACAAGTATTAATGTTTCCGGTTAATACAATTATAGCATGGTATGTAAACATTTATCATAAGTGTGAAGATATGATAATAACCACTTTATTATTGCCTCTTGGGCATATCTCCAACAGGGTGTAGCCGGAGGGGGCCTTTTTGAAGGGGCCTACCATATCCATACCCCACACGGCGAATGGCCAGGTGATGGGGATTGTCTTCAGCGCCGAGCTCGGCACGTGCGTCTGGTTGGCGTACTTCTGGCACCCGACGCACCGCTGGACAATGTCGACGGCATCGGCGTGTGCGGTGGGCAGTAGAATCCATGCCGCATAGCCTTGGCGACTAGAGAGCGGGCGCCGGCGTGGTGGCCACAGTCGCCGGAGTGGATGTCGTGGAGGATCTTGCGTCCTTCGGCCGGTTGGACACAGCGTTGGAACACGCCGGTGACGCTTCGCTTGTGGAGCTCGCCGTCGATGATGGTGAAGGATTTGCATCGGCGTGCGATCATCCGGGCGTCCGTCTCGTCTGCCGGCAGGGTGCCGGCCTCCAGGTAGGCGACGTAGGGCTTGGTCCAGTCGTCTGGTTCGGTGACGAGTGCGACCAGGGCTGCCTCTGGCTGCAGCGGGACTCCGATGTCGATCTCCCTTGGGGGAGAGACTGATGGCTTGGTGATCGTGTCGAGGAAGACGCCGGCTGGTGGTGCGAGTCGAGCCGACCCAATGCGAGAGAGTGCGTCGGCCTCCACGTTCTTCCGCCTGTCAATCCATTCGACGGAGTAGCCTGCGAAGTGTCCGCCCAGCTTGTCCACTGCTTGGCGGTATGCCGCCATGGTAGGGGAGACGGTGTCGCAGGTGCCAGCGACTTGCCTAGCGACGAGGTCGGAGTCTCCGTAGCAGCGTAGGCGGTTGACGTTCATCTCCTTGGCAGCTCGCATGCCGTGGAGTAGTGCCTCGTACTCGGCCATGTTGTTGGTGCAGGGGGTGAAGTCGAGGCAGAGGACGTAGCGGAGCTTTTCGCCCTTCGGTGAAGTCAGCATGATCCCTGCTCCTGCGTCGTCCGCGTTCTTGGAGCCGTCGAAGTGCAGGCTCCAGTAATGGAGGTATGGCAGCTTTTCTGGCTGCTGGGCCTCTTCCCAGTCGGCGATGAAGTCTGATAGAGCCTGCGACTTGATCGCTTTTCGTGGCTCGTACTTGATATTATGGACGCCGATTTGACGGCCCACTTAGCGACTCGCCCAGTCGCCTCATGGTTGCGGATGATGTCCTGCAACGGTGCTGAGGAGACGACCGTGATCGGGTGCTCCTGGAAGTAGTGCAGCAGGCGCTGCTGTGCTCTGAAGACCGCGTATACCAGTTTCTGGTACTGCGGGTATCACTGGCGCGACTCGGTGAGGATCTCGCTGATGTAGTACATCGGTCGCTGTACTGGGCGCTCCTTTCCTTCCTCCGGCCGTTCGACGACCATGACGGCGCTGACGACGCGCTCGGAGGCCGCGACGTAGACCAGCATGGGTTCTTTGTCGGCGGGGGCGGCGAGTAGTGGTGCGGCGAGTAGCACCTTCTTGAGGTCGCGAAGCACGTCGTCTGCCTCCTTGTCCCACTAGAAGGTGGGGTTCTTGCGCATCAGACTGTATAGGGGCATCGCCTTTTCGCCCAGGCGGGGGATGAAGCGACTGAGAGCCGCTACTCGCCCAGCCAGCTTCTGGACGTCGCGCAGGCACTCGGGTTTGCCAAGTCGGGCGATCATGTCGATCTTAGTGGGGTTTGCCTCGATCCCTCGCTTGGAGATGACGTACCCCAGTAGTTGTCCTGCTGGTACACCGAAGGTGGATTTGCCTGGGTTAAGCTTTATCTTGTATTTTCGCAAGTTGGCAAACGTTTCCGCCAGGTCGGTGAGTAGATCACCCTGGCGAGCGGATTTTACGACCACGTCATCGATATAGACGTGGATATTGCGGCCAATTTGGCTCGCGAGGCACTCTTGCATGCACCGCTGGTAGGTCGCCCCGGCGTTCTTGAGGCCAAAGGTCATGGCGGTGTAGCAGAAGGCTCCGAATGGCGTGATGAACGCCGTCTTCTCCTCGTCCTCGACAGCCATTTTGATCTGGTTGTATCCAGAGTAGGCGTCGAGGAAACATAGCGACTCCGAGCCCGCGGTGGAGTCGATTATTTTGTCGATTCGTGGGAGGACGAACTGCTCCTTTGGGCAGGTGCTATTCAAGTTTGTGTAGTCGATACACATCCTCCAGGTCCCGTTCTTCTTCTCGACCAGGACTGGGTTTGCCAGCCACTTGGAGTACTTGATTGGCCGGATGAAGCCTGCAGCGAGTAAACGCTGCACCTCCTCGGCGATGGCTCGGCGGCGCTCTTCATTGAAGGGCCACAGCGACTGTTTGACGGGTCGCACTTTGGGGTCGGCGTTTAGTTTGTGCTCAGCGAGCTCCCTAGGGACACCAGGCATGTCAGAGGGCTTCCATGCGAAGATGTCCCTGTTCTCACGGAGGAACTCGATGAGCGCGCCTTCCTAGGCTGGGCTCATCCCTGTTCCGATCGTCACCGTCTGGCTGGAGTCGCCCGGGACCAGCTCGACGGTGCGGGTGTGCGTCGTTGCCTCAAAGGATGAGGTGTTTGCACCCTCCGAATTGGGCTTCTTGAGTATGGTGGGTCGTCATTGTTCACCCCGCTCGCGTACTTGGCGAGCTCGTCAGCGTGGTTGGCTTCTGCCGCGATGACGGCGTCGGCGAGTTCGGCTCCTTTGGCCTCGCACTCGGCGGCCATGTCTGGGTCGCCGTTGATGGTGATGATGCCGCACGGCCCAGGGAGCTTCATCACGTTGTACGCATAGTGTGGCGCTACCATGAACTTGGCGAACGCCTGGCGCCCCAGGACGCAGTGGTAGGGGCTGTTGAAGGGCACCAGCTCGAAGACGATCCGCTCGGTGCAGAAGTTTGCTGGTGTGCCGAAGGTGACTGGCAGCGTGACCTTGCCGATCGGGTACGCCTTCCGACCGGGGACGATGCCGTGGAACGTGGTGTGGGTTGTCTCGATCATCGACTGCGGGAGCCGCAGCCGCCTGAAGGTGTCCAGGTACAGGATGTTGATGGAGCTGCCGCCGTCCATCAATGTCTTGGGGAGCCAGTAGTCGCCCACCTTTGGCTTGACCACCAGGGCAACTCGGCCTGGGTACTCGAAGCGCGGCGAGTGGTCCTGGCGGCTCCAGGTGATGGGCTGCTCCGACCAGTTGAGGAACTGGGGAACGTCCACCTGGGCCACCGCGTTGACGGCGACGGCACGGGTGATGACCTTCTTCTCGCGCTTCGTGTTGAAGCCTGTGAAGGTATGGAGCGAGCCGACCACGTTGCCGAACTTTCCGCCGTTTGGCGGGTTGTTGTCGGGGTCCTCCCTTGCTCGCCGTGCCTTCTCAATCTCCCTGAGGGTGTGGCAGTCGGCAGTCGTGTGCGTTGCGGGTTTGCCTTCCCTGCTATGAAACGCACAAGGTTGGTTAAGGAGGGCCGCAGGGTCGAACCTTGGCTTGGCCTTGTAGTTGCCATCATCGCGGCGTTGTCCTCCGTCGCGGCGGAAGCTTTTGGGCTCGCGTTGTGCGTGCCCGGCGTTGGCGACGAAGTCGACTCGCCCGTCACTGCGGCGTTTGCCGGTGAGGCGAGTGTTGCTGTAGCGTAGGTCGGACCGTCGTCCGCTGTCGTTGCCGCTCGTGTGGCGTTGACCTCCCGACTCGTCGTCGGTTTCCTGGTTTGGATCTTCCTCCGCGTACCGTTTGGCGATCTTGAGGAGGTCCGGTATGTTGTCGAGTGTGCGAGAATGTCGCTTGAGCTTGGCAACCAAAGGCTCGTAGCGGCACGAGGTCTTGAAGCAATGGATCGCGGTGTCCGGGTGGATGCCGACCGCGTTGTACCAGAATTCTTGCCACCGCTGGACCCAGTTGCGGGTCGACTCGCGGGGTCCCTGGACGCATCGCTCCAGGTCCTCGATGGTGGTGGCACGGGTGTAGGAGCACTCGAAGTGCCTGACGAAGGCGTCGCGCATCTCCTCCCAGGAGTCGATACTATCCTGGGGGAGGGTGTTGATCCACTGCCTGCACGTCCCCTCCATCATCAGGGGGAGGTAACGGGCGGCTAGCAGGTCGGTGTGGCCTGCGATCCCCATCGCCATGAGGTATGTATCGAGACAAACGGCGGGGACATACGAAGGGTCGTACTTTTCTATCTCCTTCGGCGCCTTGAAGTTCGGCGGGTACTTCTCGCCTCGGATCATCGGTCCGAAGCACTTGGGGCCGAGTCGACTTAGCGACCCATTGGCTCGCCGTCGCGGCGATTGGTTAGGGTGTGTCGCAGGTCGTCGGGCTAGCGTGCGCGCCAGCTTTGGTTGTTAATGATGTGGGTGCGGGCGTCGATGGGTTGACCGTTGGTGGCGACGAAGTTGGTCGCTGGCCTGGGGTCGTTGGTGGAGAGTGCCGCGTTCGCGGGTCGGTGTTGGAGCTGCAGTGGCTCTGGTGGCGGGCAGTTGAGGGTGTTTGCCGCCATTTGGCGGCCGCTCGAGGCTGCTCTGCTTCTCGAAGAACGCGAGTACACTCGACCCTGCGAGTCGGTGCCTGTGTTTTGCTGCTCGACGGCCTTTGCGAGAAGGGCCCTGACGTACTGGATCTGTAGGGCGCCGTCGCCGGTGGCCGTGATGTTGTCGGCTGCTGCTCGGCCCGCCACGAGGTTGTCCATCGGGGTGGAGAACAGTGGGAGGCCGTTCGCGTCCCGCTCCCGTGAGGAGACTACTATCCGCGGCTGATCCCTGGGGGGTGTGCGGTTGGGTGGAGGTGGGGCGCCCATTGTCGTCGACCCTGGCGGGGGCCGGGCGCTTCCTCCTGGTGGCGCGTTCTCGCAGATCGCGCGCTCGGCCACGCGGGCCGGGTCGTTTTCATCGTCGAAGTTCAGGGTGCGCCCCTGGACGATGGGGTTCAGGCGCGACCTGATTCGCTGCTGGTGGTAGCGCGATAGCTCCTGCGCCGTCACCTGCTTGAGGCGAAATTTTTCGCGCTCGGCTTGCTCCTTGCGCACTGCCTCTGCCAGCTTTAGGCGGAGTTCCTCGACCTCCATTGCCGTGGCATTAGGAGGGATCGGGGTGGAGAAGGGATCCTCCGGCAGATCGGTGATGGTCGCCATGTAGGTTGCGGCATGGCGACCGGTCCCATCACGGAGGTCGGCGGAATTTTCCGACCCGGAGTCGAAGTCGAAGATCCCAAGGATGGAGGGGTCCTCGAAGTCTCCCATGTTGGAGACCTGGGTGATGGAGCCCGCGGGTGAAGCCGCGGTGATGGATCCGGCGAATGACGCCGGGGTCGTCGAGTCGGCGTCGTCGTTGAGGGCCGCGTCTTCTGCGGCCGCTGAGTTTTCGGCCACGTTACTGTGGGCCGAGTTGTACTCGGAGGCGAGGCGATGGATCATGCGGATCGGGCTCTCGGAGAGCTGATCGCGTGGCGGTGACTCGCGGATGCGAGCCGAGTCCTCCGAGACGATGACGTCGGTGAGGCCGACAAAGAGGCTGATCGTGCCGACCGGCAGGATCACGCTGTGCGTGACGGGTCACGCCGCCGGGACGTAGCTGCTCGGCAAGATTTGGAGCATCTCGCCGATCGCTATCATGTGGCCGGTGGCGACCGTCTCGTTGATGGGCAGATTGGATCTCGCCGCAGAACACCGGCCAGGCCCCACGGTGGGCGCCACTGTCGTGGGAATGGTCACGGCAGATGCTGCAATCGGCAGCGAGTAGTAGAATGAGGGGCAAGGGCGGCCAGCCATCTGCGGTGCGAGATGAGGGCGGAGACACAAGGTTTTACCCAGGTTCGGCCCCCCGGAGGGTAAAGACCTACTCCTGCTAGATTGTATTATGAAGGTGGTACAATGGGCGAGCTCGGCGGCAAGGCGGCGAGTCGCTTGGGTGTATGATGGAACGTATCTCTACACGCCCTGCAGGGAGGTTTATATAGGCTCACCTCCCCTAGGGCTTACATATCTCAACTGAATCAGTTAAGGCTTCGGTACTTGTTTAACCTAATCCGACTGGGCCTATCTACTCGCCTGGGCCTTCAGCTTCCAGTCGCTTGGATCCACACCAGGCCTTGATCCAGTCGACGTCTTGCAGGCCCACTCGCCAGTTCCTGGGCCAGTCGGAAACGTCCTGCTGGGTATACCCCGGTAGGCACATCCCCATCATAAGGATGTTTTTGACCGATGTCCAATGATCCAATCCTGGACCACTTTGATATCTGCTAGTTAAACTAACAGCATATGCAATGTCGGGTCTAGTACATAGCATGGCATACATGATAGATCCTATGGCTAAGGCATAGGGAGTCTTACTCATCCTCTCTCTATCTTCTGTCATAGCGGGACTTTGAGTTTTACTCAAGGTCGTATTGGGAATCATGGGCAAGAACCCTTTCTTGCTATCTTCCATTCCAAACCTCTTTAGAACTTTGTCCAAATATGTACTTTGTGAAATCGATATTAGGTGTCTTGATCTATCTCTATAAATCCTTATGCCTAATATGTAAGCAGCTTTGCCAAGATCCTTCATTGAAAAATTATTATTCAAATAATCTTTGACACTTTTAAGAAGGTCTACATCATTCCCAATCAATAATGTGTCGTCCACATATAGTACTAGGAATTCTATAGAGCTCCCACTCACATTCTTGTAAATACAATCTTCTCCATAAGTTTATATAAAACCAAAACTTTTGATCACCTTATCAAAACGTTGATTCCAACTTCGAGATGCTTGCTTCAATCCATAAATGGACTGTTGAAGTTTGCATACCTTGTTAGCATCTTTAGGATCGACAAAACCTTTGGGTTGTACCATATACAACTCTTCATGAATGTCTCCATTGAGGAATGCCGTTTTGACATCCATTTGTCATATCTCATAATCATAATATGCAGCAATTGCTACCAAAATACTCATAGACTTTAGCTTCGCTATTGGTGAGAAAGTATCATCGTAGTCAACTCCTTGAATTTGTCAAAACCCTTTTGCGACAAGTCGAGCTTTATAGACGGTTACATTACCATCAGCATCTGTTTTCTTCTTGAAAATCCATTTTTTCTCGACAGCCTACCGGCCATCCGGTAAGTTCACCAAAGTCCATACTTGGTTTTCATACATGGATCAAAACTCGGCTTTCATGGCTTCTTGCCATTTATTGGAATCTGGGGTCATCATCGCTTCCTCATATGTCGCAGGGTCGTCGATGTTGTCCACCAACATGATACTTATGACGGGATCATACCAATCGAGAGTGGTACGAGTCCTCGTCGACCTGCGAGGTTTCGTAGTAACTTTGACCAAAGTTTCCTGATCACCATCATTAGCTTCCTCTCTTATTGGTGTAGGCACCACAAGAACTTCTTACGGTGCTACGCTACTCTCAAATCCGAGAGAAGGTTCGACAACCTCGTTGATTTCTACTTTCCTTCCAGTCATTTATTTCGAGAGAAACTCCTTCTCTAGAAAGGATCCATTCTTGGAAACGAAGATTTTTCCCTCGGATCTATGATAGAAGGTATACCCAATAGTTTCCTTCGGGATTCCTATGAAGACGCATTTTTCCGCTTTGGGTTCAAGCTTATCGGGCTGTAACTTCTTTACATAAGCTTCGCAACCCCAAACTTTAAGGAACGACAATTTAGGTTTCTTCCCAATTCATATGGTGTCATTTCAACGGATTTAGATGGTGCCCTATTTAAAGTGAATGCGGGTGTTTCTAATGCATAACCCAAAAATGATAACGGTAAATCTGTAAGTGACATCATAGAACGAACCATATCTAAGAGAGTTCGATTACGACGTTCGGACACACCATTACATTGTCGTGTTCCCGGCGGTGTCAATTGTGAAAGTATTCCACATTTCTTTAAATGCTCGCCAAACTCGTAACTTAGATATTCACCTTCACGATCAGATCGTAGAAATTTAATCTTCTTGTTACGTTGATTCTCTACTTCACTTTGAAATCCCTTAAACTTCTCGAAAGTTTCGGACTTATGTTTCATGAAATAGATATACCCATATCTACTCAAGTCATCTGTGAAAGTAAGAACGTAACGATAACCACCACGCGATGCAACACTCATCGGGCCACACACATCGGTATGTATGATTTCCAATAAGTCTGTAGCTCGCTCCATCATACCAGAAAATGGAGTCTTAGTCATTTTTCCCATCAGACATACTTCGCATCTTTCAAGTGATTCAATAAGTTCATCAGAATGGAGTTTCTTCATACGCTTCACTCCAATGTGACCAAGACGATGGTGCCACATATGTTGAGTTATCGCTTAATTTCAAACATTTAGATTCGATATTATTAACATGTGTATTACTACAATCGACATTCAACAATAATAGACCATCTAACAACGGTGCATGTACATAAAACATATTACTCATATAAGTCGAACAACCATTATTCTCAGACTTAAACAAGTAACCATCTCGCAATAAACATGATCTGGATATAATGTTCATGCTCAACGCAGGCACCAAATAACAATTATTTAAGTATAAAACTAATATCGATGGTAGATGAATAGGTAGCGTGCTGACCGCGATCACATCAACCTTTGATCCATTTCCAACGCGTATCGTCACCTAATTCTTCGCTAGTTTCCATCTATTTTGCAGAACCTGTTTCGAGTTACAAATATGAGCAACCGAACCAGTATCAAATACCCAGGCACTACTACAACTACTAGTAAGATACACATCAATAACATGTATATCGGATATACCTTTCTTATTGATGTTGCCGTTCTTCAAATCCGCCAAGTACTTGGGGCCGTTCCGCTTCCAGTGACCTTCTCCCTTGCAGTAAAAGCACCCAGTATTAGGCTTAGGCCCAGCCTTGGTATTCTTCACCGATGCGGTAGCTTTCTTATCGCCCTTCTTGAAGTTTCCTTTTTTCTTAGACTTGCCTTGCTTCTTGAAATTGGTGGTCTTATTGACCATCAACACTTGGTGCTCTTTCTTGATCCCCACTTCCGCAGACTTCAACATAGAGAAGAGTTCTGGTAACGTCTTATCCATGCACTACATGTTGTAGTTCATCACAAATTTCTTGTAACTTGGTGGTAGTGATTGGAGGACACGGTGAATCCCCAAAGCATTAGGAATTATTATTCCCAAGCTCTAGAGCTTATTGGCGTGCCCAGACATATTAAGCACATACTCACTGACGAAGCCGCCCTCCTCCATCTTGTAGTTAAAGAACTTTTCAGAAGCTTCATAACTCTCAACTGCCGCATGAGCCTCAAATATCATTTTGAGTTCATGGACAATATCATGTGGGTCAAAGTTCTCAAACCTATTTTGAAGCTTCGATTTGAAACCATACAAGATAGCACACTGAACTGTGGAGTACTGATTCTTCCGAGTGCGGTAAACATTTTTCACCTCATCGGTAGCATTGATATGTCGGAAACGTATCTATAATTTTTGATGTTCCATGCTTGTTTAGTATCTACTTTGCTTTGATTTGCTTTGTCCACACTTTGAGGTGCTTTTTATATGTTTTCTGGTACTAACCTATTAACAAGTTGCCACAATGCCAGTTGCATGTTTTCTGCTATTTTTGGTTCCAGAAAAGCTAGTAAGGAAATATTCTCGGAATTGGACGGGACAAAGGCCAAAGTCAAAATTTCACCGAGGAGAACACGGAGTCCAGAGGAGAGACGGAGGGGCGCCACAGGGCGGCGACACCCCCCAGGCACGGGCCCACCCTGGGTCGTGCCTGGGCAGGGTGTGGGCCCCCTGGCCACCCCCAGCCTCGCTCTTCGCCTATAAGAAGCCCCCGATACCTAAAACCTAAGCACCCAATCAATATTCCACGAAACCGTCTGTAGCCTCCGTCACCATCGTCCCTAGATCGGGGGATCTGAAGCTCTTCCCGACACCCTGCTAGAGGGGAGATCATCCCGGAGGCCTTCTTCTTCATCATGTCAGCCTCCAGTATGAAGCGTGAGTAGTTCCACCTTGGACTACGGGTCCATGTAGTAGCTAGATGGTTGTATCTCCTCCTTGTGCTTTCATGTCTAGATCTTGTGATTTCCGTTCATGATCAAGATCTCATCTATTTGTAATCATGCATGTTGTGTTTGTGGGGATCCGATGGATATTGAGATTACTATGTCAGATTGACTAATGGTTTTGTCCTATTGATTCTATCATGTCTGTGTTGTTTGTGATCTTGCATGCTCTCCGTTGTTAGTATATATCTTGGCCAAGTAGTTGCTAGTGACTCCAGGAGGGAGTATTTATGCTCGATAGTGGGTTCTTGCCTCTACTTAATCAAGGGAAGTGATAGAAATCTCTACGGTTGTAGATGTGTTGTTGTCACTAGGGAGAAAACAACGGTCTCTTGTTCATGGAACAAGTGGATTGTTTACCTTACACACTTTGCTTAAAGCAGTTGTGTGTTGCTTGCAACTTAATACTGGAGGGGGTTCGGATGATAGCCGAAAGGTGGACTTCTACTCATAGATGCAGTTGGATGGCGGTCTATGTATATTGTTGTATTGCCCAATCGAATCTCATAGGATCCTTATGTCTAGTATTGCATTGTTATGCCTTGCTCAGTCCTGTCAATTGCCCTGCTGTAATTTGTTTATCCAGCATGCCATGTTTGTTTATCTAAGGAGAACACTTTTAGTGAACTATGGACCCCGGTCCAATCTTTACCATTGATACATCTTCCACTGTTATTGTTTACTTGCTGCAAACCACTTTCACCTTCCACACCATATAGTTAATCCTTTGTTACAGCAACCGGTGATATTGACAACCTCACTATTAGTTGGGAAAAGTCTTGAGTTTGTGTTGTGCAGGTTTTCATGTTGCTTGCAACACTTTTGAGACGTTTCCTTCCTCCTACTGGTTCGTTAACCCCGGTTTCTTACTGAGGGAAAACTTGCTGTTGTGCTGCATCATACCTTGCTCTTGGGGTTTCCCGACGAAGGGCTCCACGTTGACGCAGCGCCATCAAGACTTTTCTGGCGCCGTTGCTGGGGAGGCTAAGGACGTCTTCACAAGGGGAGTCCTTCTCAACCTTTCTCTTTACTTTGTTTTTTGTTTGCTTAGTTTCTTTTTCTTGGTTTTGTTTGCCTCTTTTTATCAAAAACTTCAAAAAAAAGTTTAGTTTGGTTTGCTTTCTCTTATCAAAAACATAAAAAAATTTAGTTCCTACTCTTGTTGTCACCTTGATCTAGATCACCATTTTGTTCCCCAAGTTCACCCTGAAGTACCTTTCAATAGGTAGTGGCTCCATAATTGGGAAAGATAATATTGAAGAATTCTTTAATCATGTTAGCAAGCATGAGGATATTGAGGATAGATCTATAGCAGAACTTGCTCCTATTTATGAAATTGCTGCATCTTCTTTAGTTCATATGTTGGAGGCTAGCTTTGTTAGCCTTAACCCCATGATGCAAATTTTGTTCCTAAAACTAAAGGAAGAAAAGAATGCTGAAAAGAGAGAATTTATCCTTGAAACTTTACTAAAAGAGTTCCATGATGTTGCTAAGGAAGCCAAAAAGGTCTTTGAGCGTTTTAATATGCTAGGATCATGTGTAGATGATGTGGGTACTTTAGATAAAACCAAACCTAGAGAGGAATTCAAGATACCCATACCCTTTAAGCTTGTCGGGATGCATGAAGCCTTTGAAAAGAATTTTGATTGGATTGTTCCTGAGAATCCTTTTGATGAAAGTAGTGAACCAAAGAGAGATGAGAAGGGATCCTCCAAAACTCATTTGGATGAGATACCTTTCATAGTTGAAGACTTTGCAAGTATTGATCTTAATGCTTATTCATTTGAAAATACTTGATTTCTTGCTTCTTGTGCCTAACTTAAAGGCGTTAAAGAAAAGTACTTGTTGGGAGATAACCCAAGAGTTTTTTGAGTTTTGGAAGTTATTACTTCAGTAATGACCTATCCTTATCCTTTTGTTTGCTTTTTGTGCCAAGAATGACCTCTAATGAGAGGGAAGTAAGATTTGGGCAGTTGCTGTCCCGAAACAGATTTATGTCCTCCACCATACATATTCGTGAGGAGTATATATAAGTCAAATTGAGCTTAAAATTTACGAATAAATCCCCTAGTACGTTAGATAACTTTCGTTAGTTAAAATATTTTTGATTTGAGCAACATAATATTTTCTAAAAAATCGGTTTCTCTGCTGGTCTGTTTTGACAGATTTCTGCCATTATTTGCATTTGCTTCTTATTGATTCCTTTTTGGGTTCTTTTTGGGAAACTGAGCTTTTTGAAGGAGTTGCTACAGTAGTTTGTGTTTTTAGTGAAAATTTTTGCTGTTCCAAAGCTAAATCCAAGGGTCTATTATCTTTTGAATACACTGATGTTGCTAATGAAGATTGTGTGAAGTTTTGTATGAAGGAAAAATTTCAGGTGTAGAGAGAGAATGATGTAATAAGATGAAGAATGGACAAAAGCTCAAGGTTGGGGAGGCCACCCCGGTGTCACCCCAATAAATATCCAAGAGGTACAAGCGTCAAAGCTTGGGGATGCCCAAGGAATCCCCTTCTTCATCAATAAAAAGCTCAGCTCTTTCTAGACACTCTGTTTTTATTGTTTCATGCACTGTTGTGTTGTTTTTGGAGCGTATTAGTTTTTGTTTGCTTTACTTAGTTTGTTTAGTTTGCTTGAATAAAGTAGTTTGGACCCCAGTTCTCACTGTGTTGTTTCAAATAAGTTGATTGGTGTTGGAAAGGAGTAGAAATTTCTTGCTTGAAAATGCAAGAGGAGCTTGCTTTGACTGTGACTTAGACTTTAGCATGTCATGCTACCTTATGCTTAGTGATTATTGATGTAGCATGACTTGTTCCAAACAATTGGGATTGCTTAGTGTGCCTTGAAGGAATCATGCGTTGTTTTAGCATACAAAAGCATAGTTTATTGTATTCTCCTTTGATGCTTTGTTTGAGTTGACTTGGCACATTCTCACACCATGTTATGACTATGAACAAGTCACCATAGCCTCTATGATCATTTAGTCCTTGACTTGTAGTACCACTCTATGCTTTGATTAGTAATGTTTTGTCGCTCTGCATGATTATGGCCATTATTTCTCTCTTAGTTGGTCGCTCCTAGTATTTTGCTAACCTCCACTTGTATGAGTAAGTTCTACTCATGCTTCCAACTCCCAAGAAACCAAGTTATTCCAAAGTGTCCACTAAAAATTCCTATGCATGGTGTGTTACACCATTCCAAGTATATTCTTGTTTTCAGCTATCTTCCAATTAGGAAGTATTTTGTTATGTGAAAACTTAGTGATTAAAGCTCTCACAAACTCATAGGATCTCATAGGATCTTTAAGTCTAGTATTGCATTGTTATGCCTTGCTCAGTCCTGTCAATTGCCCTGCTGTAATTTGTTTACCCGGCATGCCATGTTTGTTTATCTAAGGAGAACACTTCTAGTGAACTATGGACCCCGGTCCAATCTTTACCATTGATACATCTTCCACTGTTACTGTTTACTTGTTGCAAACCACTTTCACCTTCCACACCATACAGTTAATCCTTTGTTTCAGCAACCGGTGAGATTGACAACCTCACTGTTAGATGGGGCAAAGTCTTGAGTTTGTGTTGTGCAGGTTTCCATGTTGCTTGCAACACCTTTGAGACGTTTCGTTCCTCCTACTATTTTGATAACCTCGGTTTCTTACTAAGGGAAAACTTGTTGTTGTGCTGCATCATACCTTGCTCTTGGGGTTTCCCGACGAAGCGCTCCACGTTGACGCAGCGCCATCAAGCATCATCTGCAGGTGGGTCACCCAGCGGTGCATCCAGCACATAGGTCAACTGACCAGCATTGAGAACAATCGTCAAATTGCGGAACCAATCCGCGAATTTACTTCCATTGTTTTTCAACTTTTCTTTCTCTAGGAACGCATTAAAATTGATGGTAGGGGCCTCCATTGATCTACAACATATTTGCAATAGTTTAGACTAAGTTTATGACAAAATGAGTTCTAATTAATACTTAATTTAATCTAGGTGAACTCCCACTCAAAATAATATCCCTCACATTGTTTTAGTGATCACACGAACCAAATACACTACATCAAGTCCGATCATCACGAGACATAATGTAGTTTCAAAGGCAAACAATCAACATGTTCATCATATCTACTATATGATTCATGCTTTTACCTTTCGGTGTTCCACGTTCCGAGACCATGTCTACACATGGTAAGCTCGTCAATATGTAACCTTAGTTTCCGCATGAGCAAAGTTGGCTTGCTCCCGTTGTATACACTCGTAGAATCTAACACACCCGATCATCACGTGGTGCTTTGAAACAACGAGTCTTGGTAACAGTTCCTACTAAGGACGAACACTTTATAACTTGATATTTTGTGAGAGGGATCATCTTATAATTCTATCGTCGTGATATAAGCAATGCAAGATGCATAAAAGGATTAACATCACATGCAATTCAAAATATGTGATATGATATGGCCTTTCTTCGTTTGCTTCCGATCTCCATCTTCAAGCACGAACATGATCTCCATCATCACCGGCATGGCGTAAAGGTCAATGGCACTGCTCCATGGTTGTCGTCCACCAGCATCAACTATTACAACTTTGAATAATAGACACGCAGGTCTTAACAAAATTCAAAAAACAACCATAAGACTCCTACCGGTTGCCGACTTACAATAAGGATCATTGCATACATCATATATAATCACAATCATGGCCATATCACATCACAGCACACCCCTGCAAAATAAAGTTAGACGCCTCTAATTTTCTTTGCATATTTTACGTGGTTTGGGGCTTTCAATAAGTATCGTTCTAACTTACGAACAAGAACCACAACGTTGATGCATGAACTATCAAGTGCCCGTTGTAAATTTAATCTTCACTATGATGGGAGAGACAGACACCCGCAAAGGCGCTTATGCAATACAAGTTGCATGTCGAGCGTGGAGCAAGTCTCATGAACGATGTCATGTAAGGTTAGCCCGGGCCGCTTCATCCCACCATCCCGCAAGATGAAAAGTACACAAGAAGCAATTGATAATAAAAGCACCACTGCCCACAATGACCATTGTGTTCTACTCGTGCAACAGATCTACATATAGACACGGCTCTGATACCACTATAGGGGTTCGTAGCATGGAAAACAAAAAAAATTCTATCGCATGAACACACACAAACCAAGATCTATCTACTATATTGTAGCAACGAGTCGATAGAGTACTCACCCTCGAAGATTCCAAAGCGGTTAACGAGAGAAGATTCTCGTGGGTGATGTAGTCGTTCACTTGTCGATCTCAAGATCGCGTAGACGATCCTTCCGACGCCGTGTTCCGACAGTGCTCCCGCAGTCGGTCACACGTTCGGTACTCGATGAAAGACCTTCCTCTCCCTTGTTCCAACAGACAACATAGGTTGTAGCTCTCTCCTCACGATTCTGGCAGCACGATGGCGTGGTGTCAGAGTTTAGAGGGGAGATCCCGCAGGGCTTCGCCTAGCCAGAGCGAGTATGGTGGAGTAGAAGAGGGCCTCGGTGATCTAGGGTTTAGAGGGCGCCGAGGTGTGGTGTGGCTGGCGGCTAGGGCAAGGGGATGCCCCAAGTCGGCGTCTTGGGAGGAGGGCTCTAGGGCGGTGGCGACTTGGGTGGTGGCCGACAGCTAGGGATTGGAGTTGTGGGGCAAGGGGGTGCCCCCTCCCCTCTATTTATGAGAGCGAGGGTGGAAAGGGGGAGGGAATGGAGGAATGGAGGATTCCTTCCCTAGGTAGGAATCCTTCCCTCCCTCCAGTTAGAAATATTGTCCTAGTTTGACTTTTTCAAACTTCCATTTTGACTTTCAAATTAGAGTTTGATTTCTCTCTTCCAAGTGTCCAGCCAAGTGACCAAGGACATGTGATGACCCACAATTATAGGGGATCGCAACAGTCTTCGAGGGTAGTATTACCCAATTTCTTGATTCGACACAAGGGGAGCCAAAGAATACTTGAAAGCCTTAACAACTGAGTTGTCAATTCAGCTGCACCTGGAAATAGTTCTTGCTCATAGAAGTTTATCAGTAGCAACAGTTTGGTAGTAGCAACAGCAAAGCAACAACATCAGTAAAACAAGAGCAATAGTAACAGTAGTAGGAAACAGTAGGATATGAGCGTAGTAGGCATAGGGATGGATGGACGGGCGTTGCATGGATGAGTCTAAACATGTAACTTCAAGATCTAGGGCATTGCAGATAAATAAGAATAAGCATCCAAGTACTAAACAATCATAGGGATGTGCTCCATATATAGTCCTGCTTGCTTATAATGAGAACTTAAACAACATCTTTTGTCCAGCCAGACCGTTGTAGCGGGGCCTCAAGGGAACTACTGGAAATTAAGGTGATCCTTTTAATAGAGCACCGGAGCAAAGCATTAACACTCCGTGAACACATGTGATCTTCACATCACAGCCATCCCCTCCGCTTGTCCCAATTTTTGTCACTTCGGGGCCTTTCGATCCGGACAATGATATGTGTACACAACTTGCAGATAAGATCACAAACAATACTATCAGAATGATTCAATAATAAGTTCAGATATGAGATCATGGAACTCGGGCCCTAGTGACAAGCATTAAGCACAACAAGTTGCAACAAAGTCAAATAGCACTAATAGAGATACTAGACACCATGCCCTAACAATCTTATTCGATTACATGATAGAACTCATCCAATCCCTACCATCCCCATAGCCTATAGAGGGGGATTACTCACTCATGGATGAGGGAAACATGGATGGTTGATGGAGAGGCGTTGGTGATGACGATGGCGATGATCCTCTCCAAATTCCTCGTCCCGGCAGGGTGCCAAAACGGAGTTTCTGGATCTGAATCGCGGTTTCTGGTGGTGGCGATGCAGCGGAACTCTTTCTAGAAAATCGACGAACCTCCATCCGTTTTTAGGTCAAGAGGCTTCTTATAGGGGAAGAGGGAGGCCGAGGGGGTACCTGAGGTGGCCGCACCCTCCCAGGCGCGGCCAGGCCTGACCGGCGCCTGGCAGGGGTGTGGGCCCCTTAGGCCTCCACTCCGTCTCGTACTCTGGCTCCATGTATCTTCTGATGCAATAGGATTTTTGGCATATTTTCCAGGAATTTTCCTGATAGTTGATTTTCTGCACAAAAACTAGACACCAAGGTAATTCTGCTGAAAACAACGTTAGTCCGTGATAGTTGTATCCAAATCACACAAGTTTAGAGGAGAAACAATAGCAAAAGTGGTCGAGAAAGTAGATACATTTTGGACGTATCAACTCCCCCCAAGCTTAGCTTATTGCTTGTCCTCAAGCAATTCAATTGAAAACTGAGTGCGATAAAAGAACTTTCATGAACACATTTGCTTCATATGATGTATATATTCTCAGCACAGGAGTAGATACTTAAACCATTCACAATAAGAAGTATGCAACTAAGTCTACTCATTAGTCATTGTAAGCTATGAAGAGAAACCAACTCAGTAATAATAAGTAGCATGAAACATAAACATAAGCAACATTGCAATGATCATAAGAAGGTATGATAGAGTGGTATCTTGCTTGCCTTTGTTTGTAGAGTGCAATATAAATGTCAAGGCACCTCTGAAGTTCAAGTGAAGACTAGAAGTAAAGATATCAGAGATACAAGCATCAAAGTCATGACATAATTAACCAAGTTTTGAGACAAACACAAGAATGACAACTATGCTCTCAAGGAGGTGCTCATCGAATAAGTGGTGACTCAACAAGGAAGTGAAAAGGTTTTGAAAAGTTTGAAAGGCTTCCAAATACTGAAAGTAAGGTGCTCATTAGCTTTGAGCTCTCATTGCCCCTATCATAGGCATCTTTATATGGTTAAGGTGAAAGTGAGGTCCAATCTGAGTTATATGCTTGATAGACCATAAACTGGAAATCTCATGTCCCTTGAGTACGAGGGCCGCTCCTCATGCTACTCAACTTTAGTTACATGTAAGTTCTTGTCATTGTAAATACATGCATATCATAGAGAACCGCCAACAGGGTACCCCTTGCACATGATACAGGAGCTATCCCGTGATCAAAATGACAAGGCAAGCAGACAATGAGCATCTCAACGATCCTTTTATTTGCTATTTGCATAGGTTTTTATTGAATATGCTTCACAGATTGCTCATTATGGTTTGCTGCAAGTTTCCACCATGATTAGGCATGGCTTAGGCTAGCGGCCCAGGCGTTTCTCTAACACATATATATAACTCCATGAACTCACAAGCTCCCCTTTTATTTCACACCGACGACATCCGCAAAAAAAAGAGCATGATATCAACTTGATGTTTATCCATAAGTGTTGAAAGCGTTCCCCGTGACAGCAGGGTTCTGCTAATTCTCAGCCTATAATTTGCAAGCATATAACTTTCATGGACAGTCACAATGGTTCAAGATTATTAAGTGCAAGAAATAAAGTGTGCCATCAAGTTCATGAGAGCTTTACTAACTAAATTTCTCAAAGCAGACAAACATTTTATTTGGAAGAAAACAAGGCATAATGAATATGCACTAAAATAGCAAATGATTCTAATAGGTAGGTATGGTGGACACAGTTGGCAATACTGGTTTTGGAGAGTTGGATGCACAAGTGGAGCTCATACTCACTGCAAGTGAAGGCTAGCAATAGATAGGGAGCGACAAACGAGAGAGAAATAGCTGTCATAATCATGCTTGCAACAAAACAGGACTAATTATGGCATGAAAGTGATACAAGAACTCTGAGGCAAAATAAATCATCGAGGCTTACTGACTATTGTTTAGTCATATGCATGCATGAGCATGTGCCAAGTCGATTCACATGAAACATTCAAAGGAGGATACAACAATATCATACCAAGTTATGAATAAAACAATGCAAGCAAACATTCATATGACATGCTAAAAACTATTAGCAAGCTGGATCTAATCACAAGAAAGCAAGAACTACTAAGCATCCATAATAACATACACCTTACATGAACAGACTAAGCATGCTCATAATGATGAGCATGTGTACAAAAATGAAAACAAATAGAGTTTGTTACCAGCCACTTACCACACCTCAAGTTGTCTTAATATTCATTATTGCCCTTCACTTGTGTGGTTTGAATAATAACATGAAACCAAAATCCACTGAGGACGGCAGAACCCTGCAAAGAACTCACAAAACCAAAGAAGAACAACAAATATTTTTGGTGTTCTCAATTTTTTTAAAGCAAGCAAACAAAGCAAAATCTTTTTGGATTTTTTCTTTAAGGAAAACCAAAGCTAAAAAGAAAAGAAACAAACCAAGAGAAACAACGAAAATATCTTTGGTATTTTTGTGTTTTGAGAAAGCAGAAACAAAAACAAAAATAAAGCAAAACAAAGGATATACAAAGAACCGACGGAACATGATATATAGCTGAGTGTGATGTCGGTATACCTCCCCCCAAGCTTAGGCTTTTGTCCTAAGTGGGGCTCAATAGCGCGGGTAGTAACCCCAAGCTGGTGGGTCATCATAGGAATGATCGTAGTCAGGCGCTTGCGATGAAGAATAAGACGCGCCCCAATCATAGGAGGGCTGCCGGTATGAAGACTCTCTCAAGTTGGAGGGCTGAACCGAATCATCTTCGGCATCCTCTCCAACATTCTCCTCTTGATGGGAGAGCTCCGCCACGTATGTGTCAAACTCCTCCTCCGTAAGCGACCATCCTTGCGTGTTATCAAAATTAAACAAAACAGGTGCAGCCAAATAAACTACTTTCTCAGTCCTACCCCCTCTCCAACCACGCTTGGTAAAAGATAATTCATATGGTAAACTTCTCACAGTAGCCCCTAAAGAAACAAAATTATGCTGAACCATGGAGTAAAATCAAGCCTCTCTATGAGGAACCGATAATCTGAACGGTGAGGATCTAAACCATGGAAAGCTAGCAACCTAGAGGCGATGAGACCTCCACAAATTCCACCCTTCTTGCGGTTAGTGGTAAGACGCTAAGCTATCAAAGCACCCAGGTTATAAGATCTATCCCTATTCAAAGTATACGCGATAAAAGCTAGCTCAAAAGAAGATAACTTTCTAGCAATCTTTCTAGCAAGAACACACTTGGTAATGAAATAGGCAAAATATCTAATGGATGGGAACTGAATGTTTCGAATTTTACCACTTTCCTTCGAGAAGTCGAAACCTTGGCAAATTTCAGCATATAAATCCATAAGTGACTTGGGCCTCTCCTTGATCTTCTCACAAGATCCCCAATGAGGTACCTTAATTGCTGCACAGAAATCAGCAAAAGGCAGGTAGACAGCTATATTGTATATTTTATAATGGACCATGGGATCAGATGAAGACCAAGTAAACTGGAAGTCCTGCACCACAGCCATGGTTAGCTTAACATATTGAAGTGGTTCCCCTTCAACAAAGTGTTCCAACCCTGCATTGGTAATCATAGTTTGGAAATCCTAAAATATTCCCGCGGCTCTCATAAATTCAGGGCATGGATATATGGAAGGGAAGACTCCTTCCTCACGATGAACTTTCATTGGCTCCGGTACCATCAAATCATATTGATTCAGTGGATATGCACTCATCTTCCTTTCTGAATTTTTTAGAAAAAAATCAAACCAAGTGATTTCCAAGTTGATAAATGATGAGAAATTACTATAGGAACTTTCTAGAGGGCTACACTGTAGGGTTTCGTAGCATGGAAAACAAAAAATTTCTATCGCATACAAACAAACAAGCCAAGATCTATCTACTATATTGTAGCAACGAGTCGATGGAATAACTTACCCTCGAAGATTCCAAAGCGTTTAACGAGAGCGGATTCTCGTGGGTGATGTAGTCGTACTCTTCCCGATCTCAAGATCGTGTAGATGATCCTTCCGGCGCTGCGTTCCGGCAGTGCTCCCGCAGTCGGTCACATGTTCGGTACTCGACGAAGACCTTCCTCTCCCTTGTTCCAGCAGGCAGCGGAGGTTGTAGCACTCTCCTCGCGATTCCGGCAGCACAACGGCATGGTACCGAAAGTAGAGGGGAGATCCCGCAGGGCTTCGCCTTAAGCCGGAGCGAGTATGGTGGAGTATGAGAGAGAACTATTAGTGGTCTAGGGTTTAGACACACCAATTAGAAGGCTCTAAACCGAAGGCTAGGGAAATTAGAAGCTCTAAACCAAAACGGCTCTAAACCGGAGATTAGAGGATAGGAACTTGTGTGTCTAGAGGAGGAGGCCCTGCCCCTCCTCTTATAGGTGGGAGGTGCGGCCAAGGGGAGGGGAGTCCCTCCCCAAGTCGGCCTTGGGTGGCGCGCCGGCTTGGAGAGGAGACTCCTCCCCCAAGTCGGTTTCAACCACCTCTTGCTTGTTTCCCACAGTTTCCTGTTTTAGCCGTTTGACTTTCAAACTGGCCATTTGACTTTTCTGTTTTAGGATTCAATTTAATCCTTTATTTGGAACAGCAAGAACACTTAGTACATGATGCAATCATTCCAATATGTAATGACACATTCATGTACCCCTCCCCTTTCCCGGAGTGCCGGACATTCCGGAACCTTCTAGAACATTCCCGTTGAAAACACCGGAATCATTTCCGAACTTCGAAACGGGACTTTCCTTATATGAATCTTATTCTCCGGACCATTCCGGATCACCTCGTGATATCCCAGATCCCATCCAAGACTCCGAACAACATTCTGTCTCTTTCTCATAATACCATAACTACTCAAAACAACGTCGAATCCTTAAGTGTGTCTCCCTACGGTTCGTGAATTATGCAGACATGATCGAGACACTTCTCCGAACAATAACCAATAGAGGAATCTGGAAATTCATATGGCTCCCACATATTTCTACGATTACTTTGCGATCGAATGAACCACTTACATACGATACCAATTTCCCTTTGTCTCACGATAGTTTACTTATCCGAGGTTATGATCGTCGGTATCTCTGCATACCTAGTTCAACCTCGTTACTGATAAGTATTCTTTTCTCGTTCCCGTGATATGTGATCCCTTGTGAGCCAGTCACATGCTTGCAAGCTAATTGGATGACATTTCACCGAGAGGGCCCAGAGAATATCTATCCGTCATATGGATGGACAAATCCCACTCTTGATCCATGTGTCTCAACCAATACTTTCTGAATACTCAATGCCACCTTTATAGCCACCCAGTTACGGTGTGGTGTTTGATGTCATCAAAGCATCCATCCGGTAATGGTGATAGGCATGATCTCATGGTCGAAGGAATTAGGTTACTATGTATCAGAAAGCATATAGCAATTGAACTATTGAAATGACTTGATCTTTATGCTACGCTTATCTATAGGAGTATGTCCACCATATCATTCTCCTAACGATATGATCTTGTTGTTGATAACATCTCAATGTTCATGATTGGGAAACCACAATCATTAATCAACCAACAAGCTAGTGAAGTATAGAGGCTATACTAGGGACTTCAAATTAAGTTTACAAATCACACAAGTATCAATGTTTCCTTGTTAATACTATTATAGCATGAATGTAAACATTTATCATAAACACAAAGATATAATAATAACTACATTTATTATTGCCTCTAGGGCATATCTCCAACATACACATGCATCAAAATGAAATCTCTAAACATAGAACAAGTATGAAAGGTCACACAACCTGATACCTATAGCAGCAAAATAATCAAGATACAATCTATCAATCACAAATCTAATTGTACAAGTGGAGGAGGCACATACCAAGGAGAAATCCCTCCAAAAATCAGCAGCAAAGATGGGCTGAGCAAGGAGATCGAAATTCGGGAGCAAGAACAGCAAGAACTCGAGCTTGAGAAAGTTTTCTGGTGTTTTTCGGGAGAGATAAAGAAGATGGCTGGGAGGAGGCACCTTGGAGGGCCATAGGTGGGACACACCCTAGCCACGCGCGCCCCTAGGGCTGGCCGCGCCACCAGGGGGTGTGCTGGCCTGGGGTGGCCCCCTAGGTCACTCCAGGTGTCCCTCTGCCCCTTTTTTTCGAGGAAAAAATTATTTTGAATTTTCTGGGATTTTTTGGGAAACTTTATTTTTGGCCAATTTTCAGGGTATGAAAATTGATTTTCTCGCAAAAAAGACTTTCTTTAGAAGAAGCAAACAAAAACTACAGAATCTCTAAGACACTCTAACAAGCAAACAACTAGCAAAACTAAAGCTAACAAGAGAAAAAGGCAAAGACTAGGAAGGAGAAAAGTTAAAGTGAGCAAGTATAACCACAGTGAAAACATTATTTTGTTCATTAAAATCCTTTTTTTAACAAGGTTGATCAAGTCTTGTGACCAAAATAATCTTATATGAAACAAAACTTTGCATTCCACAAAGTGATTATGTTACCTCAAACTTGATAGCAATGGTCCCGATCATAATAGTTTCAAAACTCTCATGTGGAATGGGACAATATATTTCTCCAACCTTGATGCTCTCAATATTTTCAATGGAGTTTAGGCAATAGCTTTTAGCAACCTTCTTGGGGAAATAGACAGTATGCTTTTTTTCATCTTCAGGCATTTCAAGCACAACAAAATCAGTTAAAACCAAGCAATTATGAGCCACCTGAACAGGAACATCCTCACATATACCAACAGGAATAGTAGTTGACTTATCAACCATTTGCAAAGATATATCAATTGGAATCAATTTTTCTAACTGGGGTCTCTTGTAGAGAGAAAAAGGCATAACACTAACTCCATCTCCCAAATCACATAAAGCGGTTATAACCTAATTATTCTTAATAGAGCAAGGAATAGTTGGTATACCTGGATCACCAAGTTTCTTTGGAACCTTACCATTGAAGGAATAATTAGCAATCAAAGTAAAAATCTCCTCATTAGGAATCTTCCTTTTATTAGAGATAATATCCTTCATATACTTTGAATAAGGAGGCAACTTAATAACATCAATCAAAGGAATTTGTAAAAATAAAGGTTTCATCCACTCACAAAACTTGTTGTAGTGTTCTTCCTCCTTTGACTTGTGTTTCTTACCTGTAAAAGGCACAGGTTTCTGCACCCAAGGTTCTCTCTCCTTACCATGTTTATTAGCAATAAAATGTTCCTTAGTGTACCTAGTGTTCTTAGTGTGCTTCTCAGGTTCTTCCTCAACTTTCTCCTTATCAGGAGCATCATTTTTATCATTACCACTCTCAGTTTTAGCATTAGAGACAAATATACTATTAGGATCTACAGCAGGTTCAAGTGGTTCCTCAACTATTGTGTGTTTCTTTTTCTTTCTCTTACGAGGACTACCACTACTTTCACCTTGTTGAGAGTTCTGCTCAATTCTTTTAGGATGTCCTTCAGGATATAAAGGATCTTGAGTAGCTATACCACTCCTAGTTCTAATTCCATAAGCATGTTTATCTCCTAAGGCATTAACTAGCATATATTTTTGTACCTTAGCAAGTTGACCAATTTGGGTTTGAACCATTTGAAAGTGTTTACAAAGCATTTCTATATCATTAGAAGTTCTTTCCACAATATCTTTCAACTCTTTAATGGATCTAGAGTTTTCCAATAAATGATTCTGAACTTGTTTATTAAAATTACCTTGTTTAACAATAAATGTGTCAAGTTCATCTAAGCATTGATCAGGAGGCTTACCATAGGGAATATCACCTTCATCAAAGTTGAGAGAGTGTACCTCAATAGTAGATGAGTGGGGAATTGGCTTACATAATTCTTCTATAGGAGGTAGATTCTTCACATCTTCGGCTCTAATACCTTTCTCCTTTAGACACTTCTTAGCTTCCTTCATCACTTCATCATTTAATGCAATAACTCCTCTCTTCTTTGGTGTTGGTATTGGAACTGGTTCAGGCACAACTGGTTCAGGAGTAATAGGCTCAGGTGTATTAAGCTCAGTTGAAGTCCAATCATCATAATTCTTTCTTATTTTATCCATTAATTCTTCAGCATATGTAGGAGTTCTTTTCCTTAAAACACAATTAGCAAAGCTATCTAGGTATGTCCTAGAATCATCAGTTAGTCCATTATAATAAATATCAAGAAGCTCATTTTTAGGTAATGGACATCCAGGATGTGCATGAATCAAGGCACATAACCTTGTCCATGACTCGGGAAATTTCTCTTCTTCTCCCTGTTTAAAATCAAAAAGCCTCTGCAAAGCAGCATGTCTAGCACTGGAGGAAAATATTTCTGGAAGAAAGAAGCAATCAAACAATCTGGACTATCAATGGATCCAGGAGGTAATCTATTAAACCAAGCCCTAGCTTCTCTTTTTAGTGAAAAAGGGAAGATCTTTGTAACAAAGTACTTGCGCATCTTAAAATCATTAGAGAATAAAGCACTCATAGTAGAAAGCTCAATCATATGAGCCACAACACTCTCAGTTTATTCCCACAAAAAGGTTCTTCCTCAACAATGTCCAAATAGGATAAATCACGAGAGAAATCATAATCTTTATCTTTAATATCTATGGGAGAGGTGGCAAACTTAGGATCAGAGGACAGTTTAGGAATAATGGTATGTCTATCAAGGAGACTCTTAATAGCACTAGAACCATGTGTGTTTTGGCACTCTTCAATAAATTCATCAGTAAACTCAATGTAACCATCATTAATATCATATCTCTCTCTAGACTCAGGTGAGCTAACAGGTGTAATAGTGTACTCACTAGGAGTTTTAGTATTTCCTAGACTAGCCATAGTAGCATATAGGAAAGGACCTAATGAACCACTCGCATCAAGCAAAGTAGAAGTAACATCATGAGTATCAAAAGCAATTTCAGATTCAGCATTAGTAGCAGAGTGTGTAGCATGAGTATGTGGTGGTGGTGTAACAAGCTTACTTATAACAGACGGTGAATCAAGAGCAGCAGAGGTGTTTAGGACTGTACCTGTTCTTGTAGTGGATGGTAAAATATGAAACTTTCCATAACGAGACTTCCCCATGATGAAAGGAGTACCAGTGAACAATAATAGATCCAAGTGAACTTACAAATAAAGCTATGCTCCTCGGCAACGACGCTAGAAAATAGTCTTGATGACCCACAAGTATAGGAGATCGCAACAGTCTTCGAGGGTAGTATTACCCAATTTATTGATTCGACACAAGGGGAGTCAAAGAATACTTGCAAGCCTTAACAACTGAGTTGGCAATTCAGCTGCACATGGAAATAGTTCTTGCTCATAGAAGTTTATTAGTAGCAACAGTTTGGTAGTAGCAACAACAGCAGTAAAACAAGAGCAATAATAACAGTAGTAGCAAACAGTAGGATATGAGTGCGGTAGGCATAGGGATGGATGGTCGGGCGTTGCATGGACGAGTATAAACATGTAACTTCAAGATCTAGCGCATTGCAGATAAATAATAAGCATCCAAGTACTAAACAATTATAGGCATGTTCTCCATATATAGTCATGCGTGCTCACGCAGCATATTTTGTCTAGCCAGCCCGTTGCAGCGGGGCCTCAAGGGAACTACTGGAAATTAAGGTGCTCCTTTTAATAGAGCACCGGAGCAAAGCATTAACACTCCGTGAACACATGTGATCCTCACATCATAGCCATCCCCTCTGGTTGTCCTAATTTCTGTCACTTCGGGGCCTTTGGATCCGGACAATGATATGTGTACACAACTTGCAGATAAGATCACAAACAATACTATCATAATGATTCAATAATAAGTTCAGATCTGAGATCATGGCACTCGGGCCCTAGTGACAAGCATTAAGCACAACAAGTTGCAACAAAGTCAAATAGCACTAATAGAGATACTAGGCACCATGCCCTAACAATCTTATTCAATTACATTATATAACTCATCCAACCCCTACCATCCCCATAGCCTACAACGGGGGATTACTCACTCATGGATGAGGGAAACATGGATGGTTGATGGAGAGACGTTGGTGATGACGATGGCGATGATCCTCTCCAAATTCCCCATCCCGTCAGGGTGCCAGAATGGAGTTTATCGATCCGAATCGCGGTTTCTGGTGGTGGCGACACAGCGGAACTCTTTCTAGAAAAACAACAACCCCCCTCAGTTTTTAGGTCAAGAGGCTTCTTATAGGCGAAGAGGGAGGCTGATGGGGTGCATGAGGTGGCCGCACCCCCTAGGAGCGGCCAGTCCTGGCCCGCGCCTGGCAGGGGTGTGGGCCCCTCAGGCCTCCACTCCGTCTCATACTCTGGCTCCATGTATCTTATGGTGAAATAGGATTTTTGGCATATTTTCCGGGATTTTCCTGATAGTTGATTTTCTGCACAAAAACTAGACACCAAGGTAATTCTGCTGAAAACAGCGTCAGTCCGTGTTAGTTGTATCCAAATCACACAAGTTTAGAGGAGAAACAATAGCAAAAGTGTTCGGGAAAGTAGATATGTTTTGGATGTATCAACATGATGTAACCATTCCACTTTTTTATGACACATTCATGTACCCTTCCCCTTCCGGATCGGTGAACCTTCTAGACCCTTCTAGAACATTTCGGTGAAAACACCGAAACCATTCTCGAACTCCGGAATTGGACTTTCCTTATATGAATCTTATTCTCTGGACCATTCCGGATCTCCTCGTGATATCCCGGATCCCATCCGAGACTCTGAACAACATTCGGTCTTCTTACTCACATTCCATATCTATTAAACAACATTGAATCCTTAAGTGTGTCTCCCTATGGTTCGTGAATTATGAAGACATGACAAAGACTCTTCTCCGATCAATAACCAATAAAGGAATCTAGAAATTCATATGGATCCCACATATTTCTACGATTACTTCGTGATCGAATGAACCATGTACATATGATACCAATTTCCCTTTGTCTCGTGATACTTTAGTTATCCGAGGTTTGATTGTCGGTATCTCTGCATACTTAGTTCAACCTCGTTATCGATAAGTACTATTTACTCATTCATGTGATATGTGATCCCTTGTGAGCCAGTTACATGCTTTCAAGCTAATTGGATGACATTCCACCAAGAGGGCCCAGAGTATATCTATCCGTCATATGGATAGACAAATCCCACTCTTGATCCATGTGCCTCAACACATATTTTCCAAACACTCAATGCCACCTTTATAACCACCCACTTACGAAGTGGTGTTTGATGTCATCAAAGCATCCATCTGGTGATGGTGATTAGCATGATCTCATGGTTGAAGGAATTAGGTTACTATGTATCTGAAAGCTTATAGCAAACGAACTATTGAAATGACTTGATCTTTATGCTACGCTTATCTATAGGAGTATGTCCATCACACCATTCTCCTAATGATATGATCTTGTTGTTAATAACATCTCAATGTTCATGATCAGGAAACCATGATCATCTATCAACCAACGAGCTAGTATTACAAAGAGGCTTTACTAGGGACTCTAACAAGTTTACAAATCACACAAGTATTAATTTTTCTGGTTAATACAATTATACCATGAATGTAAACATTTATCATAAACACAAAGATATAATAATAACTACTTTTATTATTGCCTATAGGGCATATCTCCAACAAAAAAAACTCATATAGACCGTCCCTCTTAATAGTGCGTTGTTTCCTATATACTAAAAAATAAAGAGAGAGAACAAACTATGAAAACACCGGATCGTTCCTTGAATAGCGAAAGGGGGGTCTCCCACCACCTCTCATCATCAATTGCAGACTAAAACATGTCTATGCACTAGTAGATAATGTTAGTCCGCACTCTAGCTTCAGTGTCATTATTAACCATAATAATGGATTAGGGAATTTGCCCTTTCACTCATCATACAAGAGGCATTTGGCTCAAGTAGGATCCGATTCAAGTAATGACCAAAGGAAGAAAACTGATGGAAGGAGTTAACCTTTGTAGGAATGGTTAGTGTAGCATGATGTGGACAGATGGTGATTTTTGTATGTTGGGATGCATCACTATGGCTGATAGTGGATGTTTTGCATCTTTTATCTTTCATCTGTCGTAGATGGACACCGAGTTTAACTCAACATCTTATCTTGCAACATGGTCAAGAACCTTTCTTTGCTTGCTCCATTCTAAACCTTTTCAAGGTATGTACTTTGACTAAGACCTATCATGCATCTCGGTCTATTTCTATAGATCTTAATACCCAATATATAAGTGGCTTCACCAAGGTATTTCTTTGAAAAACTTCTATTTAGACAACCTTTTATACTCTAAAGTAGTTCTATGCAATTTCTAATAAGCAGTATGTCATCCACATATAAAGCCGGAAATATAACTGAACTCCCATGCACTTTCTTGTAAAGATAGGCCTCTTCGTGTAATTTTGAACAAATCCAAAACCTTTGATCACCTCATAAAAGGGAAGATTGTAGCTTCGGGGTGCTTAATTCAGTTCATAAATAGAACGCTGAAGTTTTTGCACTTTACCAACATCCTTAGGATTGACCATATAAAACACTTCATCATTGTTATCGTTGAGGAACACCGTTTTGACATCCATGTACCAAATTTCATAATTGAACAATGCAGCAATTGCTAGTAGAATCCAAACAAACTTTAGCATTGCTACAGGTGAGAAAGTCTCATTCTAATAAAATACTTGAATTTGACGAAAACCTTTGCAACAAGTCATGATTTATAGATGATGAAATTACCATCAATGTTTGTTTTATTCTTAAAGATCCATTTACATTGGATGGCCTTTCGATCGTCGAGAAGGTCCACCAAAATCCATACTTGGTTTTTGTACATGGATCCTATTTCTAATTCATGGCGTCTAGACATTTCTAGATTTCGGCCTCACCATTGCTTCCTCATAGTTCGCGTGTTCACCATTATCCAACAACATGACAGTAAGACAGGATTACCATACATTCATGAGTAGTACATGTCTTAGTCGACCTGCGAAGTTTAGCAAACGCTTTGTCTGGAGCTTCATGATCATTATCATTAGCTTCCTCTCTACGTGGTGAAGGGGACACTTGAAAAAATAGGTGATGCATCACTCTCTAATTCGAGAGAAAGTTCAATAACCTCATCTAGCTCTACCTTCCCCCCACTCACTTCTTTCGAGAGAAACTCATTCCTTAGAAAGGATCCATCCTTTGCAACAAACACTTTAACCTCGGATCTGTGATAGAAGGCATGCCCAGTTGTTCTCTAAGGTATCATATGAATACACATTTATCCGACTTGGGTTCAAGCTTATCAGGTTGTCGTATTTTTACATAAGCCTTGCATCCCCAAACTTTAAGAAATGACAACTTAAGATTCTTGGCATACCATAAATCATATGGCATCGTCTCAACGGATTTAGATGGTGCCCTATTTAACGTGAATGTGGTTGTCTCTCCAAAAAGGTAGTGTAAGATCAGTAAGATACATCATATATAGAACCATAACCAATAAATTACGATTATGAAGTTTGGGCACAACATTATGATGTGGTGTTCCAGGTGGTGTGAGTTGTGAAACAATTTCACAAGATTTTAAATGCATGCCAAACTCGTAATTCAAATACTCACCTCCACGATCAGATCGTAGAAACTTAATATTCTTATTAAGATGATTCTCTACTTCACTATGAAATTCTTTAAACTTTTAAAATATTTCATATTTGTGTTTCATTAAGTAAATATACCCATACTCCCTTTGTTTTAGGGCTTAAGGCTTCCTTGTTTTGCGTGCCTTTTCTTTGACCACGAATTACTCTAAATACGTAAAGAATTTTGGTATAAAACTAGTATCACTGGAAAGTATTTTTCAATACGAATCCAACGGTACTAATTATGTACAATATAATCAAGATTTTGTTGTTCAATTCTTTTGGTCAAACTTTGCTTTGGAAAGCTTGTGCGCCTTAAGCCCTGAAACGGAGGTAGTATCTACTAAGTCATTAGCGAACATAATGAAGTGAAGATATCCACCATGGATCGTTATACTCTATATTGGTCTACACACACATATGTATGCATGACTTATAACAAGTCATTTGACCTTCTATTGTACCGAAAAATGGAGTTCTAGTAATCTTGCCCTTGATGCATGGTTTGCAAGTGTCAAATGGTTCAAAGTCGAGAGACTCCAAAAGTCTATCAGAATGGAGTATCTTCATGTGCTTGACACCAATATAACCTAGATGGCGGTGCCACAAGTATGTGGTATTATCATCATCTACTTTGCATATTTTGGCATCAATCTAATGGATGTGTGTATTATTACTTTCTAGATTCAACGAGAATAAACCATTCACAATAGGTGCATGAACATAAAAAATTGTTACTCATATAAGTAGAACTACCATTATTCTCACATTTAAACGACTAAACATCTTGTAATAAACAAGATCTAGATATAATTTTCATGCTCAACACAGACACAAAATAATAATAATTTCAGTTAAAAATAATCCCAAAGTTATATGTAGAGGGAGTAAGCCGACAACCATCACTCCAACTTTTGAATCATTGCCTACACACATCATCACCTCGTCCCTTACTAGTCGTCATTTATTCTGTAGGTCCTATTTCGAGTTACAAATGTGATCAATCGAACCAATATCATATACCCGTGCACTACTATTAGCACTAGTAAGGAACACATCAATAACATGTCTATCAAATATACCTTTGACGTTGCCAGCCTTCTTATCTATCAGATACTTGGGGCAGTTGTGCTCCTAGTGACCAATCCCCTTGTAGTAGAAGCACTCAGTGTTATGCTTGGGTCTAGAATTGGGATTCTTCGAGGGAATGGCAACTTGCTTGCCATTATTCTTGAAGTTTCCCTTCTTCTTGAAACGGATGGTCTTGTTGACCATCAATACTTGATGCTCCTTCTTGATTCCCATTTCCGTGGCAGCGTCTTCTGCATCCCTTGCATGTTATACTTCACCATGTAACTTCTAAAGCTGGGTGACAGTGACTGGAGCGCTATTTCAATTCCTAATTCATTAGGTATTTGGCATCCCGAATAAATCAGGCGATCGACGACTATACATTTTGATTACATGCTTGCTGATGGAGCTATTCTCCCCATCTTATAGTTAAAGAACCTTCCAGAGGCTTCATACCTCTCCACACAGACATGAGTCTAAAATATCAATTTCAGTTCCTCACTCATCTCATATGGCATGTGGTGCTCAAAAAAATTGACCTCGGGTTCTAAACGGTACATAATGGCGCACTGAACTACCGTGTGGTCATCTTTGCATGTTTGATGAACATTCATAACATCCTCACAAGTGCCTTCCACAAGGGTCACCTAGCATTGTATCAAGGACATACACCTTTTGAGCAACAGGTTAGTCCTCAGATTATGGTACTAGTCCATAAAGTTGCTTCCAAATGTTTTTGGTTTCTCTTTCTCAAGAAACACATTGAAATTCATTGCAGCTACAATGTGAAACATTGATCTACAACATATTTGCAAAGTCATTTATACTATGTGTTATGATAATTACTTCAATTTATTCATATTACTAAAAAATTCTCACTAAATTCAACATCCCTCATAGTTGTGTTAGTGATACATGATCTGAACTCACTACACCAAAGTCTGATCATCATGTGATATGGCATAGCTTCAATGGTGAACATCAACATGCTGATCATATCATTCATATGACTCATGTTAACCTTTCGGTTCAATGTGTTCTGAGGCCAAGTCTATACATGCTAGGCTTGTCAAGATTAAGCGAAATATTTTTGCATGTGTACAACTGTCGTACACCCGCCATATGTGAACATAGAGTTTCTCACACCAGATCATCACGAGGTGCTTCAAAACGACAAACTATCACGGCGGTGCATACTAAGGGATAACACAATTATCTTGATATTAAGTGTGAGGGATCATCTGTAATGCTATTGTCATGTTCATGAAAAATAATATGCATAAACAAAATGGTGAAACTCATGATATAGCCTTTTCCCGTGTGCCTTCGATCTCCATCTCCAATGAACCACCATGATCTCTCTCATATCACTAGCATGGCACCTAGTCCATGGCACCGTACATGTTGTGTGCACCATATGTTGTAACTATAATTATAGCAAACTCATAGCGATAAAGTAAAGCAATTACATGGCGTTAAAGCTAACACGGAGGTCATATACAATAAAGAGACAACCATATGGATCTTGTTGGTTGCCGTACTCATCGACATGCAAGTCGTGAAACATATTGCTAAACATGATCGTCTCATACATCACATATATCACATCATATCTTGGCTATATGATATGTCCAAAATATATCTACTTTCTCGATCACTTTGTTATTGTTTCTCCTCTAAACTTGTGTGATTTGGATACAACTAACACGGACTGACGCTGTTTTCAGCATAATTACCTTGGTGTCTTGTTTTTGTGCAGAAAATGAACTATCAAGAAAAATCCCGGAAAATATGCCCAAAATTATATCTCACCAGAAGATCCATGGAGCCAGAAGACGAGACGGAGAAGGGGCCTGGGGGGACCACACCCATGCCAGGCGCGGGCCCACCATTGGCCGCGCCTGGGGGGATGCAGCCACCCCAGGCACTCCCTCGGCCTCCCTCTGCGCCTATAAGTTGCCTTTCGACCTAAAACCGAGGGGGGTTTGATAGTTTTCCAAAAAGAGTTCCGCTCCGCCGCCACCACCAGAAACCAAGATTCGGATCCAGAAACTCCATTCTTGCTCCCGAATTTTTATCTCCTTGCTCAGCCCATCTTTGCTGCTGATTTTTGGAGGGATTGCTCCTTGGTATGTGCCTCCTCCACTTGTCCAATTAGATTTGTGATTGATAGATTGTATCTTGAGTATTTTGCTGCTATAGGTATCAGGTTGTGTGAGCTTGCATACTTGTTCTATGTTTAGAGATTTCATTTTGATGCATGTGTAGCCCTCTAGCAAGTTCCTATAGTAATTTCTCATCATTTATCAACTTGGAAATCACTTGGTTTGATTTTTTTCTAAAAATTTCAGAAAGGAAGATGACTGCATATCCACTGAATCAATATGATTTGATGGTACCGGAGCCAATGAAAGTTCATCGTGAGGAAGGAGTCTTCCCTTCCATATATCCATGCCCTGAATTTATGAGAGCCGCGGGAATATTTCAGGATTTCCAAACTATAATTACCAATGCAGGGTTGGAACACTTTGTTGAAGGGGAACCACTTCAATATGTTAAGCTAACCATGGCTGTGGTGCAGGACTTCCAGTTTACTTGGTCTTCATCTGATCCCATGGTCCATTATAAAATATACAATATAGCTGTCGACCTGCCTTTTGTTGATTTCTGTGCAGCAATTAAGGTACCTCATTGGGGATCTTGTGAGAAGATCAAGGAGAGGCCCAAGTCACTTATGGATTTATATGCTGAAATTTGCCAAGGTTTCGACTTCTCGAAGGAAAGTGGTAAAATTCGAAACATTCAATTCCCATCCATTAGATATTTTGCCTATTTCATTACCAAGTGTGTTCTTGCTAGAAAGATTGCTAGAAAGTTATCTTCTTTTGATCTAGCTTTTATCGCGTCTACTTTGAATAGGGATAGATCTTATAACCTGGGTTCTTTGATAGCTTACCGTCTTACCACTAACCGCAAGAAGGGTGGAATTTGTGGAGGTCTCATCGCCTCTAGGTTGCTAGCTTTCCATGGTTTAGATCCTCACCGTTCAGATTATCGGTTCCCCATAGAGAGGCTTGATCTTGACTCCATGGTTCATCATAATTTTGTTTCTTTAGGGGTATTGTGAGAAGTTTACCGTATGAATTATCTTTTGCCAAGCGTGGTTGGAGAGGGGGTAGGACTGAGAAAGTAGTTTATTTGCCTGCACTTGTTTTGTTTAATTTTGATAACAGACAAGGATGGTCGCTTACGGAGGAGGAGTTTGACACATACGTGGCGGAGCTCTCCCAGCAAGAGGAGAATGTTGGAGAGGATGCCGAAGATGATTCGGTTCAGCCCTCCAACTTAGGAGAGTCTTCATACCAGCAGCCCTCCTATGATTGGGGCGCGTCTTCTTCTACATTGCAAGCGCCTAACTACGATCATTCCTATAATGACCCACCAGCTTGGGGTTACTACCCGCGCTATTGAGCCCCACTTAGGACAAAAGCTTAAGCTTGGGGGGAGGTATACCGACATCACACTCAGCTATATATCATGTTCCGTCGGTTCTTTTTATATCCTTTGTTTTGCTTTCTTTTTTTATTTTTGTTTCTGCTTTCTCAAAACACAAAAATACCAAAAAAATTGTTGTTTCTCTTGGTTTGTTTCTTTGATTTTTAGCTTTGGTTTTCCTTAAAGGAAAATCCAAAAATATTTTGCTTTGTTTGCTTTTTCTTTGTTTGCTTGCTTTAAAAAATCGAAAACACCAAAAATATTTGTTGTTCTTCTTTGGTTTTGTGAGTTCTTTGTAGGGTTCTGCCGTCCTCAGTGGATTTTGGTTTCATATTATTATTCAAGTCACACAAGTGAAGGGCAATAATTAATATTAAGACAACTTGAGGTGTGGTAATAGGCTGGTAACTAACTCTATTTGTTTTCATTTTTGTACATGTACTCATCATTGTGAGCATGCTTAGTCTGTTCATGTAAGGTGTATGTTATTATGGATGCTTAGTAGTTCTTGCTTTCTTGTGAGTAGCTCCAGCTTGCTAATAGTTTGTAGCATGTCATATGAATGTTTGCTTGCATTGTTTTAATCATAACTTGGTATGATATTGTTGTATCATCCTCTGAATGTTTCATGTGAATCGACTTGGCACATGCTCATGCATGCATATGACTAAACAATAGTCAGTAAGCCTCGATGATTTATTTTGCCTCGGAGTTCTTGTATCACTTTCATGCCATAATTAGTCCTGTTTTTTTGCAAGCATGATTATGACAGCTATCCTCTCTCGTTTGTCGCTCCCTCTCTATTGCTAGCCTTCACTTGCACTGAGTATGAGCTCCACTTGTGCATCCAACTCTCCAAAACCAGCATTGCCAACTGTGTCCACCATACCTACCTATTAGCATCATTTGCTATTTCAGTGCATATTCATTATGCCTTGTTTTCTTCCAAATAAAATGTTTGTCTGCTTTGAGAAAGTTAGTTAGTAAAGCTCTCACGAACTTGATGGCACACTTTATTTCTTGCACTTAATAATCCTGAACCATTGTGACTATCCATGAAATTTATATGCTTGCAAATTATAGGCTGGGAATTAGCAGAACCGTGCTGTCACGGGGAACGCTTTCAACACGTATGGATAAACATCCAGTTGATATCATGCTCTTTTGTTTGCGGGTGTCATCGGTGTGAAATAAAAGGGGAGCTTGTGAGTTCATGGAGTTATATATATGTTTTAGAGAAACGCCTGGGCCGCTAGCCTAAGCCATGCCTAATCATGGTGGAAACTTGCAGCATCACCATAATGAGCATTTATGAAGAATCCTCAATAAAAAGCTATACACATAGTAAATAAAAAGATCACTGAGATGCTCATTGTCTGCTTGCCTTGTCATTTTGATCACGGGATCGCTCCTGTATCATGTGCAAGGGGTATCCCGTTGGCGGTTCTCTATGATATGCATGTATTTACAATGACAAGAACTTACAGGTAACCAAAGTTCAGTAGTATGCGGTGCGGCCCTCGTACTCAAGGGACTTGGGATTTTCAGTCTATGGTCTGTCAAGCATATGATTCAGAGTGGACCTTACTTTCACCTTAACCACATGAAGATGCCTATGATAGGGGCAATGACAGCTCAAAGCTAATGAGTACCTTCCTTTCAGAATTTGGAAGCGTTTCAAACATTTCAAAACCGTTTTCACAACTTTGTTAAGTCACCACTTATTCTATGAGCACCTTCTTGAGAGCATAATTGTCATTTTTGTGTTTGTTCCAAAACTTGGATAATTATGTCATGATTTTGATGCTTGTATCTCCGATATCTTTATCTCTAGTATTCATGTGAACTTCAGAGGTGCCTTGGCATTTATATTGTGCTCTTCAAACAAAGGCAAGCGAGATACCACTCTATCATACCTTATTATGAGCATTGCAATGTTGCTTATGTTTATGTTTCATGCTACTTATTATTATTGAGTTGGTTTCTCTTCATAGCTTGGAATGACTATTGAGTAGACTTAGTTGCATACTCTTTATTATGAATGGTTTAAGCATCTACTTATGTGCTGAGAATATTTACATCATGTGAAGCAAATGTGTTTCTGAAAGTTCTTTTATCGCACTCAGTTTTCAACTGAATTGCTTGAGGACAAGCAATAAGCTAAGCTTGGGGGAGTTGATACGTCCAAGACGTATCTACTTTCTCGAACACTTTCCTATTGTTTCTCCTCTAAACTTGTGTGATTTGGATACAACTAACACTGACTGACGCTATTTTCAGTAGAATTACCTTGGTGTCTTGTTTTTGTGCAGAAAATAAACTATCAGGAAAAATCCCGGAAAATATTTCAAAACTTATATTTCACCAGAAGATCCACGGAGCCAGAAGACGAGACGGAGAAGGGGCCTAGGGGTCCCACACCCATGCCAGGCACGGGCCCACCACTGGCCGCGCCTGGAGGGGGAGTGCAGCCACCCCAGGCACCCCCCTCGTCCTCCCTCTACGCCTATAAGTTGCCTTTCGACCTAAAAACCGAGGAGGGTTCGATAGGTTTCCTAAAAGAGTTCCGCTCCACCGCCGCCACCAGAAACCATGATTCAGATCCAGAAACTCCGTTCTGGCATCCTGCCGGGACGGGGAATTTGGAGAGGATCATCGCCATCGTCATCACCAACACCTCTCCATCGACCATCAATGTTTCCCTCATCCATGAGTGAGTAATCCCCCGTTGTAGGCTTGGGGATGGTAGGGATTGGATGAGTTCTATCATGTAATCGAATAAGATTGTTAGGGCATGTGCCTAGTATCTCTATTAGTGCTATTTGACTTTGTTGCAACTTGTTGTGCTTAATGCTTGTCACTAGGGACCAAGTGCCATGATCTCAGATCTGAACTTATTATTGAATCATTATGATAGTATTGTTTGTGATCTTATCTGCAAGTTGTGTACACATATCATTGTCCGGATCCAAAGGCCCCAAAGTGACAATAATTGGGACAACCGGGGGGAT
This sequence comes from Avena sativa, assembly GCA_916181665.1. Taxonomy (NCBI): domain Eukaryota; kingdom Viridiplantae; phylum Streptophyta; class Magnoliopsida; order Poales; family Poaceae; genus Avena; species Avena sativa. The sequence goes on along the minus strand of OV702281.1, from coordinate 347,057,117 downwards.
GGATATGGTGTGAGGATCACATGTGTTCACGGAGTGTTAATGCTTTGCTCTGGTGCTCTATTAAAAGGAGCACCTTAATTGCCAGTAGTTCCCTAGAGGCCCCGCTGCCACGGGCTGGCTGGACAGAAGATGTTGTGCAAGTTCTCATTGCGAGCACGTATGACTATATTTGGAGCACATGCCTAGGATTGTTTAGTACTTGGATGCTTGTTATTATTTATCTGCAATGCCCTAGATCTTGAAGTTACATGTTTATACTCGTTCATGCAACACCCGTCCATCCATCCCTATGCCTACCGCAATCGAATCCCACTGTTTACCGTTACTATTACTATTGCTCCGGTTTCACTGGTGTTGTTGCTTTGCTGTTGCTACTACCAAATTGTTGCTACTGATAAACTTCTGTGAGCAAGAACTATTTCCAGGTGCAGCTGAATTGACAACTCAGTTGTTAAGGCTTGCAAGTATTTTGGCTCCCCTTGTGTCGAATCAATAAATTGGGTAATACTACCCGCGAAGACTGTTGTGATCCCCTATACTTGTGGGTCATCACTATACCACATCACATGTTCTGCAAAAACAAGTTAGACGTCTTCTACCTTATTTTTGCAATTTTTGTGTGGCTTTTATGGGAAATTATAAGAACTGTTCATACCTACGAAAAGCCACAACGCTAATAATACAAGTTGCTTAGTGAACTTTTACAAGCCTGCTATTGGAAATTTGTTTTCAACTCTAATGAGATAGATAGACACCCGCCAACTACTTGTGCAATACGAGTTGCATGTCAAACGTAGAACCAGTGTCTTGTATGTGGAAAAGTATGGTTGACCTATGACTCTTTATAAAACTATCCCAAAAAATAGAAGTACATGTGGAAGGGTATAAATAAGAAGATCAAACACCCACAAAAATATGTGTTGAGCTCGCACCAACATCTACCCATAGATCTAGACTCTGATACAACAGAGGGGCTCACAACATTGAAAAAAAAATCTTACGAATGAGTGAATAAAACCAAAATCCAATATATGAGATGCTAGAACAAGATAGAGATATTATATCTACATATCCTTGTATAACATGAGAGGAAACATTTTAATAACATGGATGATGTACTCGTACTTTTTTCCCGGTCCAATCCGATCTAGTGTCTCACGAAACTTCAGCTCCGAGATGTACACATGCATGGCACAAAGATGTATCCTCCTTGTTCCATTAAGGCGAGATGATATGTATATGAGATTGACTTCAGCAGCACGATGGTGTGGTGGTGGTGGTTTTGGTGGAACTCCGTAAGGCTTCGCCAAGTAGATGCAGAGGAGGTGACAGATGGAGAGAGGGGAGGCGGTGACTATGGCTTGATATGGATGCATATAGTCCTCCCCCTCTCTTTATATAGGCAATAGGGGTTGCGGCTAGCTTGTCCCGCTCCAAGCTCATGGGAGGCGGCCAAAGGGGGCACCTTCTCCCAAGTTGTCCCTCCCACTTGGCGCGTAGGGTTTCCCATATGGGGGCGCATGGGCCTTGGGGATGGTGAACCTAGACCATGTAGACCAGTGTGTCACTCCCTTGGTCCATGTGGGACCTCTAGGATAGGTCGGCCCCACTATGGGACCCACCAAAAAATTCTCGAATTCCAATAAAACATCAGAAAATTCTAAACTTTTCTGAAAACCCAAAACCACTTTTCTATGTATGATTATTTATCTCCGAACCATTCTAAATCTCCTCGTGATGTCCTGATCTCATCCGAGACCCTGAATCAATATTCGAAATCACCATGGTAAATATTTCATTACTACCCTAGCATCAACAAAAGAGTTAAGTGTGTGACCCTAGGGGCATGGAAATATACAAACATGATCGAGACTCCTCTTCGATCTATAACCATCATCGGGACCTAAATTCCCAAGATGACTCCCACACATTCAAAGAAGATCATTATCATATGAACCATAATGTCGAGGATTTCATTTCCATTTGTATCGTGATATTTTACTTGCCCGAGATTTGACCATTGATATCTATATACATAGTTCAATCTCGTTCCTAGTAAGCACTCTTTACTCGTTTTGTAACACACCATTCCTCGTGATCAAACTCATTGGTCACATGCTATCAAGCAATATATCATGTGAGTCACTGAGTGAGCCTATAGAATATATTTCCGTCACATGGATAGAAAATTCCCACTCTTGATTCATGCAACCCAAAAAGTACTTTCTGAGATACCTGAAGACACATTTAGGATCACCCACTTATGAAGTGATGGTTGATACCTCCAAAGAATTCTTCTGATACTTGATATTAACATAACCTCATGGTATAAGGAATATGATACTAGACAAAGAACAACTATGCAATTTAAACATTGTGACATGATCTAATTACTTTGCTTAGTTTGAGTATATTCGTCGTGTCATTCTCCTAGTGACATAATCCCATTATTAATTGACAACTCATGTCTATGGTAAGGAAATCATAACCAACATTAATAAACGAGCTAGCCAAGTAGAGGCTTGCTAGGGACTCTATGTTGTTTACGAAAACACAATCCCATTTTTTATGTTAATACAATTCTAGCATGGAATGTAAATACTTATCATGCATGGGAAATATGATAATAACATCTTTACTATTGCCTCTAGGGCATATTTCCAACATTTGAGCACCCTGCTATATCTCAAGGGATAGCCTTCTCTTTCCCCCCGTTGACAATATCACTTTTCTTCATAACAAGATCAATATTTGCATTGGACTGGTTGTGGTATCCTTGGATCAAGAATTTCAGAGTTTTTTAGAAGTGGTTGAGCATTAAAATGCTAGCTATCTAGTGGGTTGGCTCCTTGGCCACGTCCTACAACATTAAAATAGCCATGACCACTAGTGTCTTTGCCATGGTCTCTCCTAGCACCTCCATGGTTCCTTCCGAAATCAGACCTCTGATGGCGCTGCGTCAACGTGGAGCGCTTCGTCGGGAAACCCCAAGAGCAAGGTATGATGCATCACAACAACAAGTTTTCCCTCAGTAAGAAACCGAGGTTATGGAACCAGTAGGAGGAAGGAAACGTCTCAAAGGGTTGCAAGCAACGTGGAAACCTGTACAACACAAACTCAAGACTTTGCCCCAACTAATAGTGAGGTTGTCAATCTCACCGGTTGCTGTAACAAAGGATTAACTGTATGGTGTGGAAAGTGAAAGTGGTTTGTAGCAAGTAAACAGTAACAGTGGAAGATGTATCAATGGTAAAGATTGGACCGGGGTCCATAGTTCACTAGAGGTGTTCTCCTTAGATAAACAAACATGGCATGCAGGGTAAACAAATTACAGCAGGGCAATTGACAGGACTGAGCAAGGCAACACAATGCAATACTAGACATCAAGATATTATGAGATTCGATAGGGCAATACAACAAGATACATAGACCGCCATCCAACTGCATCTATGACTAGAAGTCCACCTTTGGGTTATCATCCGAACCCCCTCCAGTATTAAGTTGCAAGCAATAGACAACTGCTTTAAGCAAAGTGTGTAAGGTAAACAATCCACTTGTTCCATGAACAAGAGACGGTTGTTTTCTCCCTAGTGGCAACGGCACATCTACAACCTTAGAGATGTATGTCACTTCCCTTGATTAAATAGAGGCATGAACCCACTATCGAGCATAAATACCCCTCTTGGAGTCACTAGCAACTACTTGGACAAGATAGCTACTAACAACGGAGAGCATGCAAGATCACAAACAACACAGACATGATAGAATGAATAAGACAAACCATTAATCAATCTGACATAGTAATATCAATATCCATCGGATCCCCATAAACATGACATGCATGATTACAAATAGATGAGATATTGATCATGAACGGAGCTCACAAGATCTAGACATGAAAGCACAAGGAGGAGATACAACCATCTAGCTACTACATGGACCCGTAGTCCAAGGTGGAACTACTCACGCTTCATACCGAAGGCTGGCATGATGAAGAAGAAGGCCACCGGGATGATCTCCCCTCCGGCGGGGTGCCGGGAAGAGCTTCAGATCCCCCGATCTAGGGATGATGGTGGCGGCGGCTACAGATGGTGTCGTGGAATATTTATCGGGTCCTTAGGGTTTATGCATCGGGGGCTTCTTATAGGCGAAGAGGCGAGGCTGGGAGGCGGCCAGGGAGGCCACACCCTGCCCAGGCGCGGCCCAGGGTGGGCTCGCGCCTGGGGGTGCAACCGCCCTATGGCGCCCCTCCGTCTCTCTTCTGGACTCCGTGTTCTCCTCGGTGAAATATTGACTTTGGATTTTGTTCCGTCCAATTCCGAGAATATTTCCTTACTAGCTTTTCTGGAACCAAAAACAACAGAAAACAGGCAACTGACACTGTGGCAACTTGTTAATATGTTAGTACCAGAAAACATATAAAAATCACCTCAAAGTGTGGACAAAACAAAGCAAAGTAGATACTAAACAAGCATGGAACATCAAAAATTATAGATACGTTTCCGACGCATCAACCTCACATACAATGTATGGCATTCAACATTAAGGAAATCTCCCCACTTAAACTTGTTTTCATCATGTTTCCCTATGCCACACTCGATATGGGTGTGAATAAACATACCACAAGCGCCCCCAGAGCTTCGGAATTTTCTCAAACTAGATTTTGTAGAACTCAAGTTGCCTCCGGGATATGGTGAAAAACTATGCTAGGAGCTTAACAGCGCCCAATTTAACTCTAACCCTGGTAAAATTGTCCGGTACATGCTATCGAGTTTCCACTTTAACAACATGTCCTACTTCTTCTCATCAAGTTTTTTAATTAAAGATTAGGCCCTATATCCATCAGGTACCGTGTATCTGCATCCATACTGCCAGAAAATCTAGGTCAACACTTTTAGGCAGAGAGAGGCCATCATACTCCTCTATTATAATTGCATGGTGATGGGAAAGATCCATGGTCCTCCATCTTTAACCTTGATCCAATATCCCAGACAAAAATCATTGTATGGTGAAGAGGTTATCTTCTAATGGATTAAGCTTCACCTCTCTTGCAGGGCTCCATGCCACATGCATATGATGCTCAAAAGTCTGAGGGTTTAAGATATTCAAAGTATGAACTTTTTCCAAGGCCATGCACTTGATGCCCTCTTTCGAAACATCTCCCTCCTCCCAAAAACCCAGATCATCGATCTCATCCTCATTATCCCCAACCCCTCGAGAAGATTCCCAAATGCTCTTGTTTCCTTGTTCCCGATGCTTCTCTAGCATGGCTAAACACACTTGAAGACAAAGATGCATCCCCCATAATCCTAACGCAAACCCCTTAGATCCAATCTCAAACAAAGACATGGGCCCCGTCTATGTAGGTTTATACTAGGGAAAACCAAGTACTTCATGAGAATGTGGCAAAAACATCAGAGAGGGGAGGGATCCAAACATGTGATTGGAAACATCATTGGAGTTGGTCTCCGACGAGATCAAAAAACCCTAGTCGCCTAGGTAGTTGTCCTCAGTAGCGGATGCAACGCCCCTATTCCCCGGCGCTTGCTCGGGCTTCATTCCTGAGCGTCTCACGTCAGAGATTATATCCAGCTGGGAAACCACGACCGGTCGTGGGCAAAATCGATCGTTTTGCCATTTGAGAATTGGAAAACTCGTTCGGCTATTCTTTTAAGAATCGTGGTGGAGTAGTCGCGAGTGGGCCTTGGGCCGTGCCTTGCACACTCAACATGCAGGTTGCGGGGACTCGATTTTAATTTTAAAAGGAAAGGAAATGATCCCTATCCGCTTTATGGGCTAAGGGCACCTCTACTAGCATTTCCAGGAGGGCCTCTCACGCCATTTTTTCATCGGTACAATGAAAATTCGCCCACTCGCATTCCCAGGACACGTTTTTTCGCCTGATTTGGCCCAACTTTCATCCGGTGTTCCTAGGACGAACCCGACGCGCTAGGTGTTGCCTGTGAACACCCAATGGAAGGAAAAACGAGTAGGCCAGCCCTGTCAATGAGACATCCCACTTCCCTACCGAGATTTGGCTCTCCTGTGACACAGAGCCTTCTCCCCACCCACCCTCGCCGCCATGTCACTGCCGGCGTTGCCCTGCTCTACCCCGCCGAACCCACACCAATAGAAAGGTCCACCGTCGTTGCAGTATCCTCTCCCCTTGCTGCTGGCTTGTTTCACCTTCTCTCGGCATCGCCGACAGCTCAGCTCTGTTGCGAGCTCGTGTCCACCGCGCCTGCCAAGAGTTCGTCGTTTTTCCTACTCGTCCATGGACTCCGACAACAAGGATATGTTCGCCATGTTGTTGGAGGAAGAAACCGCCGCACCCGCCGAAGATGAAAAGCATATGCAGATCCTCGGCTGCCTGGCCAGACTGTACATGAAGAATACAGAGCCAAAGCGTGGAGGCTCGGTGAAGGGACGCTGAAAGTGCAAAGCAAGGCAGCGGATGGAAGACTACTTCATGTTGTACGCCGACTACTTCGTCGATAACCTGTTGCACAAAGATGCCATGTTTTGGCGCCGTTTCAGGATGAGTCAGAAACTCTTCCTAGAATGGTGTATGTCATCCGGAAGTTAGACCCCTACTTCGTATGAAAGAAGGACTACACCAACATGGTAGGGTTTTTCTCACTGCAGACAAGGGCCTCTTGTAGATCCTGATCACCAGGTGCCGACATCGTGGACTGCTTCCATCGTTATGCGTCAGGAGATCTGAGACCCGAAAGTGCTTCAACAACCACATGATGATCCGTTCAAGCACATATGGATACGCAGAGGCAACACATAGGTGCAGGATGATCTGGCCGAACTATGTTGTGTTTCATTTTATGCCGAACTATATCGAACAATGCTTTGTATTCATTTTTATGCCGAACTGTGTGAATTTGAGCTAAATCATGGTCCTAAATTTGCCGAAAACACTGCCTGGAAATGCCACCTAGCAGCGCGAGTGAGAATTCAGCCATTCTCAAACTGAAAGTTGTATCCATCTGACACTAAATAACATCGGATTTTTGCCTAAAAATGCTCAATGAGTGGAAGTGCTCTAAAGCTCTATTCGCCTCCTATAATTTGCCTTTTGCCTTGTTCCTTTCACATTTCTTCTGTTCACTTCACCGTGAGATGGAACTAAAAATGCCCACCAGAAAGAAGAAAAAACAATGTCACGAAAGGAAAGTTTTTTATTAAATATATTTTAGACTCTGGAGAATTTTACTACCACCTGAAATCAGTTTTTTTGGGATGAAGCAAATTTTTCATCTAAATTCACCTAGATTTTCCTTTTGAATCAGAAAAAGCCTCCTACCGGACTTCTTCCGAGAAGGTCGTGCTTGTCTGTTTCAGGGGTTAGTCTAGAAATTAGACATAGAAATAGAAAACCAACTAATCTAAATATTTATTGGAATTAGACACCATTTATAAGGTCATGTGCATAGTTAGTACACGCTTGTTTATAATATCAAAAAAATTATGCTCAAAAGATGTTCATGTGTCGGGGAAAAGGAAAGTGAGCTCACACGTGAGAAAATAAATTACATGTGGTGATGGTCACATCTAGAGGATAGTAAATACGTACGCATAGACATGACACAACAAGCATCATAGGATTCACCCTCATTAACTGCCGTCGTCCCAAACCCTTGACCGGTGCCTCGATTTCCCCACCCCTCCCCACCCTAGACATGACTTCACTAACCAGGGGAGATGGTCGAAACAGGCGACATCAATGAGCTATAGAGACCCGGGAGGTGGGTGGAGCACATGATGTGGATCCTTTGGGCGAAGACACTAGTGGCTTTCTCGGACAGCAACGACATTGCTTGTGAACATTCGAATGTGTTACAAACTTGTAAAAAATTTGTATTCATTTTTTTTTGCATTAAAACCATTGTGGAAACAAATTTGCTCCATCTGATGTTTATATTTGTTCAAGAGAAAAATCAGTTGGCAGTGGCCCGCCCAGGATAAATTTCTAGGTCTATCTTTGGTTGTCCTCTTGTATATTCCGCTTGATCTAGCAACGGGACGATGGTATTTGTCCACACGATTCGCTCTTCAATGTTGCCTAAACTTTTTACATTCCAACTTTGAAGTGTACTCGCCGCCTTCTGTAATTTGCTATAGAAATAAATAATTGGATTTTTCTGCAAAAAAATCAATAATGTAAGATCCAACGTAGTTTGACTAGCATCTTAGTAAAACCAAAGTAGGTTAAAGAAACTAAAAATGATTCTGGTGGCAAGATCGTACTTCCGGGATTAATTCCCATCGAACCAATAAATACACTGATTTGTGTATAAAATGTGAGCCCCAAATATCGGTGTGTGTCGGGATGTGCCAAAATTTTGGCGAGAAATTCGCTCACCACAAGTGAGGACCAGACTTGGATTGTGGCAAGGTATGGTATATTACGTGGTAACGTGGCCGTGGCGAAGTCGTATTAAATCAGCGATGGAGTGATGACGGAACTCGGCTTTCTGCTCCATTGGAGTAGTACACTTGACAACTTCCTTGTACCATGCCAACGCACCAACCACACAATGGCACAACCGCTACATAACCAAACAGCAACCAAGCAAGTGTAGAGGACGACCGGCCATTATTTCCAAATCGTCCACACGACACACTTTTTTTTGCGTAAAGTAGCTCAAAGAATCATCAAAGAATCCACCCAACCCAAGCGAGGGAGACTATGCTTGGAGACGGCACGACAGCACGAGCACCAGACTGACAGGGTGGGTAAAGGCTTCCACTCGATTCCCCTAATCTCCCTTCCTGCGCCCGCCGAGCATTGACTAGAACTAAAGCGACTCGTAACCAACGCGACCCCGTCGGCCGTCGCCGTCACCCTCACCACCACCTCACTGACCCACTCCGCCACCTGCCTCCACTCCCGCCCGCACACAGCCAGGCAGGCAGGCGGAGCCACCTCCAGTACGCGAGCCACTGCTGGCTGGCTGTCTGCACCGGCCACGAGCACAGGACGCGAATCGCATCGCTACCTTGCTTCCTCCTGACGTGCCTTGCCCTCCCCGCTTCCATCCCACCGGACAAGGGTCGGCGAGAGGCCACAGGAGGGGAGACTGCCACTGCGACCGCGAGCGAGCAGAGGACGCGATGCAGCAGGCGCCGCCGTCGTGGGCCGACCCCGCCCGCCCAGCTCCCACCACCTTCGACGAGGCGTCCATGGAGCGGAGCAGGAGCTTTGTCAAGGCGCTCCAGGTACGCCGCGCGCGCCCGGATCCGGGAGATCTCCCCCCGCCGCTGCCTGAGTTCGCTTTCGTCTCGATCGGCGCGCCGAGAGATCCGCGTTTTGCGGGGAGCCGTCACGAATTTGCCGCTGGCTGCTAGCTTTGCGCTTCTTTTGTTTGTTCAGATTGACGGTTAAAAATGACTTGCGCTTTGTTGCTCCTGCAGGAGCTCAAGAACCTGCGGCCGCAGCTCTACTCCGCCTCAGAGTACTGCGAGAAGTCGTACCTCCACAGCGAGCAGAAGCACGTGTGAGATATTCTCCTTTCCTCTCTCTCATGTGATTTCCAGTTCTTACAGGTAATTTTGTAGCAACCCGCACTCTGAATTTCTGCGGGAACAACGACTTTGCATGTGTAATAATCATTGCTCACTCAACGTTCCCAGCCCATTTTTTATCTGAACTTTCTGCCTAGCTTCTATTACTAGTATTTTAGTGTTACATATTGAGGCTAAGAATGATGCACAATAGGTTTCTGTATGAAGCATTGATTGATTCAGCCAGTAGTATGCTAGTTGCAGATTGGCGTCCATCTACCCATGAGCTCAGGGCACGCAAAATAGGGGCAATTGATTGAGAAAAACACTTCAGGTGTGGAGGCTTAAATGCTGAGGCACCACTTGAGAATTAATCTTGGGCAGTGAAGGTTGTAGATTTTTTTTTTGTTCCTGTACAAGGTTTCATAATTGTTGATTCATTTGCTATTTCAACTCGCCTAAGAAATAGTTAATTCTAAAACATGCAACTACTCAATTCTTGTTGGATAGTAAAGAACCAGCATTCTGATCGTCCACTTAGAAATAAGAATGGAGACTACCTTGTTAATTTTAGTTCACTCAGGAAGTTCTGACACTTTTATCGCACCTACTATCACGTACTCTGTAGAATTGATTGGAATGATGGTCCCAAAAGAAGTGGAGGGATATGTGTATCTTCTGCGTCTGACTGCACTGCAAAAGGAATAATGGATTCTGTAAATATCGAAGAACAAAAGAACACATCAAGTGTCTGATAGGTGACCACTCTGCAGAAGTGGAACATGCACTGAGAGGTTGTCTGATCCTTTTTCACACGCTTCTTGTTATCAGGGTGTTGGACAACTTAAAGGATTATGCTGTGAGGGCCCTGGTCAACGCGGTCGACCACCTTGGCACTGTTGCCTTCAAGTTGACAGACTTGTATGAGCAACAGGCTTCAGAGCTCTCAACTATCGAGCTGAAAGTGGCATCCTTGAACCAGGTACCAACTATTTTATTACGGAAATTTGTGCTAATAGAGCTATACTAGGAGTTACAAGACACTTATTTTCCATGTTCAGCAAGTCCTGACCTGCCAAACTTACACGGATAAGGAAGGCCTTCGGCAGCAGCAGATGATTGGAACCGCTACCAGGCACCACAAACATTACATCGTACCAGGTAAGAACATGTGATACGAAGATGTAATCCGCAGACCAAGAAAGATTAGCACCTAATTTAACTTGCTAATTTTTCTCTGAGCTAGCTTCGGGAAACAAAAAGATGCAGACCTTTTCTGAGATGCAAACTGATGCTGAATTTGACTTAAGGCCCAAACCTTATCCCTCGGGTATGTTCCTATGCACACATTTGGAATTTTTTAGACCAAATAGTTAGTTTACCGACACAAATGCTTTCCTTATCAGAGAAGACTCTTTTCTGGCACTTGGCTTCAGAGAAGAACTCCAAAACCAATGGAGAACGCCAATCTGAATTTGGGTAAGTAGGCCACCTCCAATTAGCGCCATTCTTGCGAAATGTAGCATTTGATTTGTTGTGATCTGCCTTTTGCAGTCCCGGAGAAACAAAAACTTCTAGGCCTACATCCAGTGATGGGTTTAACCTTCTAGGTATTTACTTTGTTTGATTGCTTATAGCATCCCAGTTGTCTGATTCACTTTTATGATCGGTACATAGTGTACCTAACTAAGCAGATTTTTTGCATAGTTTATATCTGTATGTACATTCAACATGCATTTCATCTGAATCAGCTTATGTTTCAGGTAAGGAATCTTCTGTGTCTCCCTTGCCCAAGCGTATGCAGTCGAGTGCTTCCAGCTCGGACATTGTTACACGTAACACTGGCATGAAGGTAAACCATGATATGATGTATCATATGCTTAATATTAGCGCCTAAGATTCATTTGATGCTGTAAAGTTGTCTATTTCCCTGCACAGGAAACCTATCTTGTGTACTGAAGTCTTGATTATTGTTTTAGAAAATTGAAGTTTAGTTACCCCTGGCCTCTACATCCAGATGCATAGAGCACACTGTGACTATCATATATTGATGTTGCCTGATCTGCCTTTTCAGGATCAGCCTGGTCCAAGACTTTTATCATCATTCAGTTCTCTCGATAATCCAAGAGGGCGCCAAATCCAAAAGGCCCCTGTCCGCACGAAGAGTATGCTAGCTGCTTTCTTTGTCAGGCACAGGTCTGGAAAGATGAAAAATGTCTCGGTTCGTTGATCAACTGCAAACCTGCAGTCTGCTCCAGCCCGCCGCACCATGAATTACATGCAAGAAACTCAGTCCACATCTCTTATATGGTACTATATGTATATTGTATATTGGTGGTCTAGAGATAGATCTTATTTTGATGCCATTTCCATATCTATATCTTAATTTCATCTTGCTGATGAAAAGGAGTTATAAGGATATAGAGATATAAATGAATGAGATGGAATGCATAGGAGTATGTCAATGCTGAGTTCCTTTCATTTATATATACTAGATCACACAGCGTGTTTGTAAAGAAACCAACCAAGATTTGTACCTACTTGAGTGTATGCTGACAGGCATTTTGGATGGAAGCCTATTGCCGTTGGGTAATACTACTTGAATTGCATGTTGACAGGTAGTACCTTCTCATATTAAATTTCTAATCCACACCGATGGACCGACCACAAAGTCACAGAAGAAAACGTGAATACTCTCTTTTTATGATTGTACTCCCTCTGGTTATGATCTTATGATTGTAGGTCCTACACGTATACCTAGGTAGTATTCAAGTGGGGAAATACATTAATTACATACTCTTTTTGAAACCCGAGCACCAGTCAGCTCTTATATGAGCCGCTCATGTGCAACGAGATTGGTGAAATAAATTTATTTAGGCATTCTATTTCACATGCATTTGATTTTTGCTATTTCGAAATTTTCAATGCCGAAATATCAGACCCGTTAACCATTCACGTCGGGCGACTTTTCTGTTCATCCTCAGAATTACCGTCCCTCCAATTCAAATTTGAAGTTCGATGTCTAACAGCTAATACAAGTAACTCTAGCGGACATAAACACACACGGAACTGAAAAATAACTGCCAGTCTTCCGTTTTAAGTGGAAAAAGTATCCCGAATAGACAATGTAAAAGGGATCTCGAAGAAATTTTCTCGGAGCCCCTGAAATCCCCCCCCCCCCCTCCGAGAGTGCCCCGTAGACGCGTGTAGAACTTGGCATGCTGAAGTTTTACCCCTGTATCCTGCCGCCACACGTTGCCACCGTCTCTGTCCTGTAGTAGCCTTGCTCCATCGCAACCGACCTCGCCACCGCCCGCATCTTCGATTTCGCATCGGTGGAAGCTCAGATCTGTCGATTTGACCAGTTCCCTTTGTCGGTGCGGGTTGCCGAGGCCGCCGCCATGGATGCGTCGATGCCAGCCATTTTGGCCACGCCGTTGACCTGGGTGGCTTGATTCAGCCGTCCCGCAACCGCAGCAACTTCTCCGCCGAGATGCGTGGAAGGGAAGCTTCGAATAGACACACACGAGTCAAGAGGTCGCCGAGGTCGCCGCAACCGCCATGGATGAGGTTTGTTTTCGATTCCTCCTGTGCTCTCGGTTCATCTAGTCACCGCACATAGATTTTAATCCTCGCTAATTTTAATCGCGTAGATGACCCCAAGCGAGCACTTGCTCTTCGACGACAATATTGAGCATGCGATCATCATCCTCGCCATGAAAGAGCAACATCATAGGAAGAAACCGCGGTGGCGACGCTCGACGGTTGGCATACTTTGCATTCTGTGGAACCGTATGCTCGGCCACAAAATGCCCATGCGGGACTACTTTGTCGAGGTACCAACATATCCGGCTCATCTCTTCCGTAGGTGATACAGTATACGCAGTGAAAATTGTAGAAGCATGCGAGGCCAATTCGAGTTTTTCACTCGCCGTAGAAATATTGCGGGGTTAATTGGATTTAGCTCCTACCAAAAAATATTGATAGCTATGCAAGTGATTACATATGGCATTCCCGCTGATTATACCGATGAATATCTTCGTATTAGCGAGGACACAACACTTGAGTGTGTGCGGAGATTTGCAAAGTTCATGATCCGTGTCTTCGGTGGTGTTTATCTTCGAGCTCCCAATGAAGAAGACATCAAGTGGCTCATGGCTATGAATTAAAATAGAGATTGGCCGTGCATGCTAGGTAGTATTGATTGTATGCATTGGAAGTGGAAGAATCTCTCAAAGGCATGGCATGGGCAATATTGTGAAAAAAGCCGCGATTCAACCATTATGCTCGAGGCCGTGGCACCACATGACTTGTGGATTTGGCATTGCTTCTTTGGGTTGCCGGCATCGCTCAATGACATCAATATGTTGTATAGGTCTCATCTTCTTTGGGATATTATCTAGCTGACGCCATATATCCAACTTGGGGTACATTTGCGAAGACCATTTCAGTGCCGTCAACTAGGGGAGGCTACATTTGCACAAGCTCAACAAGCAGCCCGCAAGAACATCGAAATTGCTTTTGGGGTGTTGCAAGCTATGTTTGCTATTGTGCGAGGTCTTGCTCATTTTTAGGATAAGAAAACCCTAAACAACATCATGACATGTTGTGTCATCCTCCACGACATGATCATATAATATAAGATGAGAAGGACGAGAACTTGGAGTTCTTCTTTGATAATGTTGGTATCCGAGTGAGGCCACAATGCAACCCCGACCGCATTCAAGCTTTTCTTGAGACATATGGGGAGATTGAAAACTCCTCCATGCATACCTAGCTTCAACAAGACCTCATTCAGCATCATTGTCTACGTCACGTACTATTTATTTGTCCTCAGAATCATTGATTATATGTTTAATTATTTGATTTGAACAATTGCTATAATTTGATTTGAACAATTACTGTTATAATTTCATTATTGGATGATTATTTGTGTTATGCGATGTTAAAACATTCATTAATTTGATCTATGTAACTGCCACATGAACTTTTGTGTGAAGAAATTGTTGAAATATGGCTATGGTTTGCATTTTCACTTTGTCTCCCGTGAAACAGACACCGCAAACCAAACTCGTGAAACAGACCGCAAATCGAACCCGTGGAACAAACTATTCTGTTTTGCGGTGCAGTTCGCGGTGTCTGTTCCGTGGGAGGCAAAATGGGCTCGAAAGACACGTTTTGCGCGGCTTGTATTTACGACGCGCGTTTTCAGTTTCTGTTAGAGTTGCTCTAAGACATGTGAAGAAAAATAGCACTAGTTCGTATGGATAATAAGTGTCTGTGGGAGTTACTCACATGTGAGAAAAATAGCACTAGTTCGCATGGATAAGCATAAAATCTTCACTGCAAATCACCGAGGTTTGCCCATCTTCATCAGCCAATGTTGTTCAGACTTTTTACATTATCTAGATGGAGCTATTTCATCAACAAAATTTAGACTAGAATTCAAACCGATTAATCTGGGTTGGCATGTCTTGCCAGGCCTTAGGGCTAACAAACATACAAATCGGGGGCGGGCGCTCCCTCACTATGAAAAGAAAAATCGTCATGTTGGATACAGACATACAGTTACCCGAACAGAGGATGAAATATCCTCACGCCATGGAAATCAACCTGCAAATAAACGAGAGACCGATACCCTGAACCGAGGATGAGATATCCTCGCGCCATGGGAGTCAACCTGGTAATAATCGGCTCTGATGGATTTCTTACCGTGTCCTTACGTTGTTCAGAAAACTTCTGGGTGGAAGTTCCCCGGCAAGGAGCTCCCGGGCCCTGCGTTCCTGAGGTGCATAGACAGTGCGTACTTGTCCGCCTCTAGCCGCTTGACCTGCTCCCGGTACTGGGCGACCTGGCCCTGGAGTTCCCTGCCCTTCTCCTCCTCTTCCAGGTGCCGACGGTGCTGCGCTGCTACCGCCCTCTTCAGGATGGAGTTCTGCCCCATGGCGGTTCCGAGCACCCGGTCCTTTTCACTAAGTACCTGCGCGGCGCGAGAGCAGACGCTGCCTCCGAAGGCCTCGAGGATCTTGGCGGCGCGGCACCGGGCGTCGTCTACGGAGGTGGCGCTCACCATCTGGCTCACAAGGAGCTCTGCCCATTCACCCGCCGATTGATCTACGCGGCCGTTCTCTGCCGCGGCAGCGGGCTGTGCTGGCACAGCCGCACCGAGTTGATCGGCGACGCCGTGGGGATGAGCGGTAACCCCTTCGCTATCTTGCGGCGAATCCAGGCTCAGTTGGAGCATGCTCTCCAGCAGCGACTCGAACTTTTCGGCGTCCATGGCGGCGGCCGGCGACACCAGTTCCCTTCTTGCGGTCGGTTCGAGTCCGTTGATCGGAAGTTGAGTTCTGGAAAAGAGCTCGTACGTTCGAGGCGAAACAAAAGCTTATATGGATTGGGATGGCGCGTGCGACGCTATTCGAAACGGAGTCCATGTCCGTATCCGAGCTGAGCTCCGAGACGATCAGTTTCGTTTTTCATTTGAGCGGGACAGTCCAATTGGTTCGTTGCCACCGAGCCGCACGGGCCCAACAACTTTCCATGCTGGGCCCGGTTGAGAGATCTGGGCTTGTTGCTCCCCGAGCGCTCCGTCTCAAGACAGCCACGGCCTGACACAGATAAACATTTCCATATGTTAGAGATAAGTGGGCTCAGGCCATAGCCTTCATCATACGGCCCGGCACCCCTTTGTAGCCCACGATGTCCAATCCATCCATGACATTTCCTCTAAAAAATAAATCCACCCACCACATGAAAGCCTTCTTCTAGAATCTCCAACTGACATGCGACAGCCGTGCTATAACAAGATTTATGCGACAACTCTCGCAACCGACGTATAAAGAAAGGTTGCATGATCAGTATAACATACGAGACATCTAGGGCTCAGTGCGCGGAAACTCCTAGCACATACACCTATATAGCGGAAACTCCTAGCACATACACCTATATATATGTGTATCTGAAGAGCATTTGTTCATGAAGAGAATGATTGATCTACGTTAAGCTGAAACATTAGTTGACGTAGTCTCCATGGCCAAACCCTAGATACTTTCAATCTCGTCAAGTCGTGTATGTAGCCCACCAAGATCCATCTTTGTTCTATTCTAGTATGATTTTGCAATCGCATCATCAATAAGTCAAAGAGATCTTCTTCATATACTTTGTTGTAGTCTTTTATACAAACTTTTTTGTCAGAGCCCTCACCAAAAAATAAACACTCTTCTCACTTCGGGATTGTGATTGCCAAAGGACCTAAAAACTATACTTCGTCATTTGGCGCCAAGTAGAGGTTGCACATGTATGTAGATCCGATCGACAACAAGATCAAGGAGCACCAGTTACAACCCTTGTGCGGTCACTAGAGCTAGTTGCGCAGGCCGGTCCAGAGCTCAGCTCGTAGGATTAGGCTCCGTACGAGCTATACGTATTGAAGTCAAGCCTTTATAAACTAGTAATCCCATGGAATTTGGCATCTCGTGGGACAAATCAGATTCCCTAACAGCGTCTCCATCACCTTATCAAGGACTCCAACCATCCTATTTTGGTAATACTCGTCAAAGTGGGGATTATATGTCCACTGTAACTCACGCTGCATGAGACCTACTAGAAGCACGATACGCAAGATAGTCTAGCCGACAGTTTTGAGACCCGAAGCACTAGTTCCTTAGGAGGGCCCCTATAGGAGGTTTCGGTGACTATGTGTTGAATCAAGCCGGGTTTGGCCGCTCTTACCTCGACTGTCGATTTAACAGACAAGTTACATGCAAAGTCACCAAAGAAACAGAGAACATGGACAAAGGGTTTAGGAGACATAATTAAAGGTATTAATGTTATCAACTTTCAGTAGGCCATCACCTCTTACATATATATGAGGCGGGTGGTCTTCTTATGCAAGCTAGGGTATGCCATACAAGTTTACATGGATTCAAACCCCTAACTATAGTCCTAAACTAGGTAACTTTGCCTCCCACTTCGTATTAGATCTGGACCCAAGTGTCTGTATGTCGTCTCGTGTGTCCAGCCACCACTGACCTTTCCGGGTTGGGGAAAATATCTCCTTCATCTCATGCTGTCGTAGATGCAGATTCATTGGCTTGTAGGCATAAACCGATACCAACAAGGCCTTCTCGAAGTTTACTCTATGTCTTGGACCATTATTTCCATATTTGAACCGGAAAGAAACTGGTCCGGCCTTCGTATGGCGGTTTAGTATCACCTCACATTGTGTGTCTTGGAACAACTTCTAAATCCTTCTGGTTCCTTTCCTTGCTCGTTGTTGAATTTCTCCATGACTCCATCCGAATCCAGCCTCAAGGCTGAAAGCGTCCGCTAAGCCCATCTTCAAAAACATGCCATTATGGTCTTGGTTTCAAGCTGGCCCAAAATGGAATATTTAGGACACTTGCACTTTGGAGCATACCCTGATCCAAAAAAGCATGCAAAAAATGATTGAAATGCTCCTACGTGAGTGACTCGTGTATGGTTGCGCCTAACCGACAGAGGAAAACACCCCCGTCAATGCACCTCTCCTCCCTACCTTTCCCTCATCATCGCCGGGCAAAGACCGTGTGGCGTGGCAAAGAGGGGGAGGCTCCCTATGGTTGCGACCCTAGGGTGAGATGGCGGCGCCTAGTCTTTCTTCACCGACAGCGGTGATGCGACACGGAGGCAGTCGTAGTGTACATGCGTGTCGCATGCACGCGAGATGGTAGTTGGTGCTGACGCGGAGTTTGGTCCTGATCTAGACCCATTTGGTCCAGGAAGGCCGCGGTGGGGTGCTCCTTACCCCGTAGGCTACGTTTGCTACTACGCGTGGATGGCTCATGCAGGCGTGTGGCTCTACCCGCATCAAATGGACGGGATAGCGGCGGTGGACCCCTCCTTGCCAGAGGTGGTCGGCCAGTTAGCAAGGAGTTGTGGCAGATCTTGGGATCCCGCGTCTTGTCTCGTCTGCCGGTGAAAACTATGCTACGCTTTAGTCATGGCAGACGATGGCGGCGTCTATGTGTCATTATCTTCTTTAAGGCATCATCGCCGCATCTATCATCTACTCATTTGGGCTACTCCCTGGGAAACCCTAGATATAGGTCTCTTGGATCGAACGATGGCGGTGCCTGACGTCGTTACCCATCTTGAGGGCATCGGTTTTTGAGTAGATATCGGCTGGAGTGTTCGGGAGGTGGATCAGAAGAGCGGTGTGTTTCTATTGCATCGATGATGACAGGTCTGGGCGATAGGGTGTAGCAGGGTCTCGGTGGTGGATGTGTGTTGATGGACGCACGCAGGGTGGATGCACTGTCGGGTGCCATGGCGGTGTTGCTGGCATGCCTGACAAGGTCAATGCGTTGATCCCTGTTCCAAAGATGGGTGGGCGAAAGATGGCGGTGGCAACTCTTGAGCGTGTGCGCTGGTGCATGCTGAGGGTCCGTCAAACCGTTTTGTGCTCCCGGCTCGCTGCTACACAGTTGGGCGATAACTCTGGTTTTATGATGATGTGCATAGGTGTGAGGTCTGGTCCTGGCCTTGACATGGACACCCCATTTCATCAAGGTTGTAGGTGTTGCAACAACTACTGTTGCTTTGGATTGATCTCTGTATTTTCTTTGTGTTGGGGGGATGACCCCCGATAGGGTCAAGTGTTAGCATAAAGATAAGGTTGACCAGGAATAAGGTTGACCTACATAGGGTGGCTGACATAGGCCGACATACCTAGGCCGACATTAGCTGGATCCAATCCAATATATAAAGTATGTCAACATAACATACATTGTTTCTTATATGCAGGTTCATCAAGGCCAAGTTATCGAGGCTAAGGTCAACATATGGGGTTGGATGTCGACCTCAGCCTCGATAACTCGGTCTTGATGAACCTGCATATAAGAAACAATGTATGTTATGCCGACATACTTTATATGTCAGCTTGGATATGACGTCCAATGCTAGCCTGGGTATGTTGGCCTATGTCAGACACCCTATGTCGGTCAACCTTATTCCTGGTCAACCTTATATTTATGCCAACACTTGACTCTACCAGGGGTCATCCCCCTGACATTAGTCCCCGAAGCTGTCGCGGTCTAGCAGTGTTAGATGAAAGGCCTCAACAGGTTCCTTTGCTGATATGGAACATTTTCCACTTATCCGACATATCTATACGTCGGCCGAACTTGTTTATAACTCGACATTTCCAACTATCTCTATCTTGCTGAAACCGACTTTGCTTGGTCAGAGCCGATCTATATCTCACCCCCAAGTTACTTCTTAGCACTTAGGCTATTTTACTTTTGAGCTACCTAGTTTCCTTGGGATTCTCTTATTTTATATTTCTTTATCTTATGTGTCAGTAATCATCATGTTTTTCCTAATCTTTTGTACCAGACATGACACCTCACACTGTTTCTGCATCATGCCCGTCACTTATCACTACCACCAGTTCAATCGCCATGCGACGCCTCATTTCCCACAGTAATTGCTGGATCAGGTAGTGGCATTGTGCATTGTTACCTTCTTTGTGGAGTGATCTGGGGAGCGGTTCCAACGGATACACTCTCATGATGTGGCCTTCGTGTGTGCAGCCGATCCCACTACCCCCAAGGACCATTGGGCCTTTAAATAGAGGAGCAGGGGAAACTCTTGTTTTAATTTTCCTCTACCCGCTCATCTTCCTCCTAGCGTCGTCGCCGCTCTCTGCTTCTCACTAGTGCACCATCATGCTACTCCTCTTTTCCTCGCGCCGCCGCCAAGTTTCTCTGCTGTGGGACCATGCCAGTCCATGCCTTGCTCTAACAAGGAGATGGATCTGCAAGAGGTCGTCCCTGTAGAGCACGCCGAAGAAGAACAAGAAGAAGCATCTAAGCGTGGATCTTGGGAAGGCTCAGACGTGACCAACACGGAGCTCAAATGGCTTGGCCTGTCACGGCGAATTATGATGGAGGTAGAGTGCCGCCTCCCCGCTGGCAAGCTCGCGCCAGAGGCTTTGCCCGTTGAGTTCGTCGTTTTCGTCTCCCATTTTGGGTGAGGATTTTCTCTCCCCCTTAGCAATTTTGCTAAGAGGTTCTTTGAAACCTTTGTCCTTCAACCAAACCATCTCCAGGATAATGCCATAGTGTGGCATCCCGCAAAACCACTACTAGAAAATCGCGTTGTTTTTGTGCATTGCATCATCATGACCGCATGCTCATGTCATCATGCCACATTGCATTTGAGCATCGTCATCATCTTGCAGTTGCTTGCATAAAACTATTTACAGAAAACCTAGTTTTGTTTTCTAAACGCCCCGCCTTTGTTCAAAATGCAAACCCGGGCCTCCGGATTAATTTGTTTTGTCTGCTATCGGTTTGCAAACGGTCCGTTTAAAACAAATAAAATATTAAATTATTTTAGTGGGGGCAGTCGAACGGGCCGAATCGACCCGAACGACCACCCCAGGAATAAAATCGGTCCAACCAACCGGTCTACCAAAATCCCTAGTCTACCCTGTCCTAGTCTACCCACCCAGCCTCCACCTCACCCCACCCAATCGGTGCTCGCCACCTCAGCTATCCCTCCCCCATCCACCAATCACCACCCGCCACATCAGCCCACCATATCCCCACCTAATCCCTTCCCTCAGCCACTCACTCCCCCAGGCCCCAACCCCACACTCTCAGCACACACGCATGCCACGCTGCAGCCGGACCCCACCCCCCCGCGGGCCCCACCCACCTGTCCCCGCTCCCTCCCCTTCTTCCACCGCTCGCGGCCCCGTCCTCTCTCCCCGCACCGCTCGCCTCTCTCCTCTCCCTCCCTCTCCTCCGGCGTCGTCGTCTCTCCCCTCCGCCTGCGGGCGCCGCCTCCCTCCTTGCCGGTGCTCCGCCTCGCCTCCGCCCTCTGCGCCGCGCCAGCCCCGGCGAGCTCCGCGCCCCCTCCCCGACCCCAGGCTCCACCGCCCGCGACCCGCGTGTCCTTCCTCCCCCGCCTCGCCGCCGCCCCCGCTGCGGCCCGCGCCGCCAGGCCCTCCTCCCCGGCGTCGACCTCCGCCACCGCTGCCTGCCCTCCGCGTCGCCCCCGAGCGGCCCCAGACCGCCGCCCCAGCGCCTGCCCCGGCCTCGACCGCCTTCGCCCCGGCCATGGCGTCACCGCTCGCGGCCGCCCCCGCTCCCGATCCCGCCGGCCGCCCTCGGCGTTCACCATCCCTGCTCGCCTCCTGCCGCTCATGCCTGTCTGTGGCACACGTGTATGTCCTGTGTGCGTTGTGTTTGTGCCACCCCTTCAACAGTTGTGTGCTTGTGTTCAACCCTGTACACTTGTGTAACCTAAGTTGTTGCTGATCTGCTCGAGGTCTGTGGTGTCGCTGAAGCGCCGCAAGACGGGAACTGTCACACCGTCAAGATCAACCGAAGACCGATCCAGAACGCCAAGTTCGCCAGCATGGAAAGTCCGAACCCGGAGATCTCCGTTACGGAACCACAAGGCCTTCGGGGGTGGAACCGACAAGATCTACCTCTCGAAACACCATGATCTCCAACCCGAAGACACCGAGACCCGGGGACGCCATGGCCGTCTACGCGGACCCGACAAGTTCGACACCGACCAGGGCGAGTCCGATGCGCCCCGACGCCGAACCAAGACTTCCTCCCGGAACGCCGAGACCTACCTCCGTTATCCGAGAACGCTTCCGCCGAGATCGAACCTCGCCGATCCCGTCGAACCCTGAGACCGAACCCCGGAACCCCAAGATCTGCCGAACCCTAATGTGTGACCCCTTTCTCGAACCCTATTTTTATAAATGTCATATAAAACTGTTGCATATAAAATTGTCATACTCGCATGCATATTGCCATGTGGTTTGGGGGCCTTATGACGATTCACCTCTAATTAAATATGGGGCCCATATGCGGGCAAATCTAGACTCATATTGGCCTCATTTAAATTTGTGTAGCGAACCGGTAACTTATCTTGCTTTGTTAATACAACATTTAATTTGCGGGGTAGATAAACAACTTGAACCATCTAAAAATAATTGTCGGGACCCCGGTTTCGCTTAATATTGACCTAATCGCATCGCATCTTTGCCATGTCATGCATCATACATGCAGCATGCCGATCTTCTGCCGTTGTATTAAATAGTGCATCCGGTGTTTATTCTAGTGTTTTGCTTCTTCGCGGATAAGGTCGTTGAGTTGATGTGAGCTTCGCCCCGACCTTCGGATGAACCTTCAACAATGTTTTCAGGCGAGCATCTCCCCCTTTCTACCTATCTTACTTTTATAGTATTTATTTCCCTCCTGTTGATCTATTGCTATCTGTGTTGCGATGCTCTAGTTTCCGTACCCGTGGTATCCCCTTGTAGCCTTATATTGCCTTGGACACCTCCTATTACCTGTTGTTTGGTAGATAGTTGGACTTGCGCGTCGTAGTCGCTCGCTCAAGTGCTGTTGCGTGTCGTCCAGTGCCACAGTTGATGGTGTATTGCCGCATGTTGATGTTGGAGATGATCATGGTTTTACTTATCATTCACTTTAATTCCTGTTTAACAACTAAAATTGAAGTAAGTAAGCAGAGGCATCGGTGGGTGATAGATAATATTTGGTTTCCGACCGCCCACTTGTGTCCCGTAGGACCCCGAGTACTTGATACCTGTTCCTTGATTTATCGCGCTATCCACATATGGGGAATTATGGGCCCCCCCTCATCCAGAGCTTGATTCAGTCTTATTTCTTGGGGCCACAAACTAGTTGAGGTTTTATTTACGATCCTGTACTTATGCCATGCTTTACTGCTTTATTTACGATTGTGCGATGGATAGCACACTGTACTGTTTAGGTAAGCGGAGTGTTTTCGCGGTATCGACAATCCCAGTTTTGGGTTCCCAGTCATTTACAGCCATTGTCGCAAACCTTGAGTCCGTCTCGGAGCTAGCTTACTTCGTTGCGGGTCTAATCAATGAGGTGGCCCCCTGAAATACTTCTGGATCCTATGATTGCTTTGTCGTGAAAGCCTCGTTGGGTTTTGATTTGGTTTTTCCGAGGTTGATCGTGTGTGTGTTGCTATTTGTGCACCCCGGCCGGGTTTAAACTTTCTGAAAGCCGTGTCCGCGGTTATGGACGACTTGGAGCACAGTATCTCGATCATAGACAACTATAACTAAAGTAGTGCTATAAATTTTGACTTTAAAATGACTAGTAAGCAGCTTCACTATAATGGAATGGCTAAATAAAACTGCCAACAATTGCTTGTTTGGAAGTCGCTTGCGACCATTGTACCTGACTAGTAAGTATTGCAACTACAACGGAATGGCTAAATAAAAGTACCAACAACTGCTGGGTTTTGGGATATCTCATGCTAATTGTATTTGATTAGTAAGTGCCGCAACTACAACGGAATGGTTAACTAAAACGGCCCACTGCTTATTTTATCAGGATGATTATCTATACCTGACTAGTAATTGCTGCAACGATAACGGAATAAATAAAACTGCCAACTGTGTGCGTTCCTCGGCGGACTTCCTCGATTGGTCTCGAGGGGGAAATACCAGGATGGGATTGTTTGGTGTAAGATTCAGGTTGGGTCCGAATAGGTCTTTCTTACCCCTCTCTGATAACCGCCAGTTGTACCGAGTCTCTATAGGGTGTTCAGTGCATGCTGCCGCTGCCGCTTCAGTCCACCATACCTATGTAGGCGAGGACCGCCGAACTCTAGTCTCGCCGTGTACTGGCCTCAGTACTGACGCTCCTCTTTTTCCTTTGCCCTTTGTCGGCACCCCTTTTGTTTAAGCAGGTTTTGAGATCGACGTCGTTAGCAGGGTTACCCTTCCGGCTTGGCCTGGGCAGGGTTATGGACGCCATTGGTTATTCTTCAGGGCTCTTAGCCCCATTTGCATCTTGTCCGTAGTCGGACGCTCTGTCATTTTCAAGGTGATTTGGATCTTTGTATATTATATCTGTATTCTTGACTCATGGAGTCGTGTTGTATATATATCTGTTCTGTGGGTCCCATCGAGGACTGTTGTGTAATGTTATTACTTCGTTTTCCACCCGCACGAAAGTGCCTGGTGGGCACCTTTGAATCGTTTCTATGCGGGTTTGGCGGGTTTCGCTAAAACTTGCATAGATCCGATTCTGAGGGTGTTACAGAGTGGTATCAGAGCTCAGCAGTTGCGATACCCCACAAGTCCAGCCTGTAGGATAACCTAGCTAACGGCCGCAGTAGAGTGTCCAAACTATTTTTGAAAAATCGGTTGGATAGTTCTGATTAGGTCTGATTTTACTCCTTACCCCTCTGCTGCTCTCCTCTCACCTCTGCGTGTTTTGAATCCGCTCTCTTCTCTCTCTTCGAGTCCAGGATTTCTCGTGGTTGGGTTCCGTCGTACCTTCAGGGTTTCACTTCCTTCTTTTGGTAACGGTGTGTCTACATCTGGTCTTCATGCTATCCGAGGAACCCTTCGTCTGGTGGACTTCTCTTTGTTCCTTCTAGTGCCTTCCGGTGTTCCCGACGCTACGACATCATCTACGCTAGATCCGATGCAGAGTCTGCATCACTCCTTTGTTCTGCACCTCGATTGTCGAGATCTTCAGTCTAACTCCGAGAGTTGGTTGCATAATTCGCCTATTCGAGTGCAGAGTAATGGTTTGGGTGCGCGATGGACTGATCACCATCCGACTACTCTTATCATTCGCTCTTGTACATCGAATCAGTGGATCCAGCAATTTTACTCCGTCCACGGAAGTTAGGGGTGGATTTATTTGTTGATGCCTCTACCTTCGACCTTTTGCTCCCGGAGTGTTCCCTCGACGATCAGGAACAACGACCTCTTGTTAGTGGTGTCGCGAGGATCTACACGAAGCAAGAAGATGCAGATCGCCGACCTTCCTTCCGGTACTATGAGGCGGATATCGAGGGCGAGATCCATTGTTAATGGTGTCGAATTGTGGCATCCCGCAAAACCACTACTAGAAAATCGCGTTGTTTTTGTGCATTGCATCATCATGACCGCATGCTCATGTCATCATGCCACATTGCATTTGAGCATCGTCATCATCTTGCAGTTGCTTGCATAAAACTATTTACAGAAAACCTAGTTTTGTTTTCTAAACGCCCCTCCTTTGTTCAAAATGCAAACCCGGGCCTCCGGATTAATTTGTTTTGTCTGCTATCGGTTTGCAAACGGTCCGTTTAAAACAAATAAAATATTAAATTATTTTAGTGGGGGCAGTCGAACGGGCCGAATCGACCCGAACGACCACCCCAGGAATAAAATCGGTCCAACCAACCGGTCTACCAAAATCCCTAGTCTACCCTGTCCTAGTCTACCCACCCAGCCTCCACCTCACCCCACCCAATCGGTGCTCGCCACCTCAGCTATCCCTCCCCCATCCACCAATCACCACCCGCCACATCAGCCCACCATATCCCCACCTAATCCCTTCCCTCAGCCACTCACTCCCCCAGGCCCCAACCCCACACTCTCAGCACACACGCACGCCACGCTGCAGCCGGACCCCACCCCCCCGCGGGCCCCACCCACCTGTCCCCGCTCCCTCCCCTTCTTCCACCGCTCGCGGCCCCGTCCTCTCTCCCCGCACCGCTCGCCTCTCTCCTCTCCCTCCCTCTCCTCCGGCGCCGTTGTCTCTCCCCTCCGCCTGCGGGCGCCGCCTCCCTCCTTGCCGGTGCTCCGCCTCGCCTCCGCCCTCTGCGCCGTGCCAGCCCCGGCGAGCTCCGCGCCCCCTCCCCGACCCCAGGCTCCACCGCCCGCGACCCGCGCGTCCTTCCTCCCCCGCCTCGCCGCCTCCCCCGCTGCGGACCGCGCCGCCAGGCCCTCCTCCCCGGCGTCGACCTCCGCCATCGCTGCCTGCCCTCCGCGTCGCCCCCGAGCCGCCCCAGACCGCCGCCCCAGCGCCTGCCCCGGCCTCGACCGCCTTCGCCCCGGCCATGGCGTCACCGCTCGCGGCCGCCCCCGCTCCCGATCCCACCGGCCGCCCTCGGCGTTCACCATCCCTGCTCGCCTCCTGCCGCTCATGCCTGTCTGTGGCACACGTGTATGTCCTGTGTGCGTTGTGTTTGTGCCACCCCTTCAACAGTTGTGTGCTTGTGTTCAACCCTGTACACTTGTGTAACCTAAGTTGTTGCTGATCTGCTCGAGGTCTGTGGTGTCGCTGAAGCGCCGCAAGACGGGAACTGTCACAACGTCAAGATCAACCGAAGACCGATCCAGAACGCCAAGTTCGCCAGCATGGCAAGTCCGAACCCGGAGATCTCCGTTACGGAACCACAAGGCCTTCGGGGGTGGAACCGACAAGATCTACCTCTCGAAACACCATGATCTCCAACCCGAAGACACCGAGACCCGGGGACGCCATGGCCGTCTACGCGGACCCGACAAGTTCGACACCGACCAGGGCGAGTCCGATGCGCCCCGACGCCGAACCAAGACTTCCTCCCGGAACGCCGAGACCTACCTCCGTTATCCGAGAACGCTTCCGCCGAGATCGAACCTCGCCGATCCCGTCGAACCCTGAGACCGAACCCCGGAACCCCAAGATCTGCCGAACCCTAATGTGTGACCCCTTTCTCGAACCCTATTTTTATAAATGTCATATAAAACTGTTGCATATAAAATTGTCATACTCGCATGCATATTGCCATGTGGTTTGGGGGCCTTATGACGATTCACCTCTAATTAAATATGGGGCCCATATGCGGGCAAATCTAGACTCATATTGGCCTCATTTAAATTTGTGTAGCGAACCGGTAACTTATCTTGCTTTGTTAATACAACATTTAATTTGCGGGGTAGATAAACAACTTGAACCATCTAAATAATTGTCGGGACCCCGGTTCCGCTTAATATTGACCTAATCGCATCGCATCTTTGCCATGTCATGCATCATACATGCAGCATGCCGATCTTCTGCCGTTGTATTAAATAGTGCATCCGGTGTTTATTCTAGTGTTTTGCTTCTTCGCGGATAAGGTCGTTGAGTTGATGTGAGCTTCACCCCGACCTTCGGATGAACATTCAACAATGTTTTCAGGCAAGCATCTTCCCCTTTCTACCTATCTTACTTTTATAGTATTTATTTCCCTCCTGTTGATCTATTGCTATCTGTGTTGCGATGCTCTAGTTTCCGTACCCGTGGTATCCCCTTGTAGCCTTATATTGCCTTGGACACCTCCTATTACCTGTTGTTTGGTAGATAGTTGGACTTGCGCGTCGTAGTCGCTCGCTCAAGTGCTGTTGCGTGTCGTCCAGTGCCACAACTGATGGTGTATTGCCGCATGTTGATGTTGGAGATGATCATGGTTTTACTTATCATTCACTTTAATTCCTGTTTAACAACTAAAATTGAAGTAAGTAAGCAGAGGCATCGGTGGGTGATAGATAATATTTGGTTTCCGACCGCCCACTTGTGTCCCGTAGGACCCCGAGTACTTGATACCTGTTCCTTGATTTATCGCGCTATCCACATACGGGGAATTATGGCCCCCCTCAGCCAGAGCTTGATTCAGTCTTATTTCTTGGGGCCACAAACTAGTTTGAGGTTTTATTTACGATCCTGTACTTATGCCATGCTTTACTGCTTTATTTACGATTGTGCGATGGATAGCACACTGTACTGTTTAGGTAAGCGGAGTGTTTTCGCGGTATCGACAATCCCAGTTTTGGGTTCCCAGTCGTTTACAGCCATTGTCGCAAACCTTGAGTCCATCTCGGAGCTAGCTTACTTCGTTGCGGGTCTACTCAATGGGGTGGCCCCCTGAAATACTTCTGGATCCTGTGATTGCTTTGTCGTGAAAGCCTCGTTGGGTTTTGATTTGGTTTTTCCGAGGTTGATCGTGTGTGTGTTGCTATTTGTGCACCCCGGCCGGGTTAAAACTTTCTGAAAGCCGTGTCCGCGGTTATGGACGACTTGGAGCACAGTATCTCGATCATAGACAACTATAACTAAAGTAGTGCTATAAATTTTGACTTTAAAATGACTAGTAAGCAGCTTCACTATAATGGAATGGCTAAATAAAACTGCCAACAATTGCTTGTTTGGAAGTCGCTTGCGACCATTGTACCTGACTAGTAAGTATTGCAACTACAACGGAATGGCTAAATAAAAGTACCAACAACTGCTGGGTTTTGGGATATCTCATGCTAATTGTATTTGATTAGTAAGTGCCGCAACTTCAACGGAATGGTTAACTAAAACGGCCCACTGCTTATTTTATCAGGATGATTATCTATACCTGACTAGTAATTGCTGCAACGATAACGGAATAAATAAAACTGCCAACTGTGTGCGTTCCTCGGCGGACTTCCTCGATTGGTCTCGAGGGGGAAATACCAGGATGGGATTGTTTGGTGTAAGATTCAGGTTGGGTCCGAATAGGTCTTTCTTACCCCTCTCTGATAACCGCCAGTTGTACCGAGTCTCTATAGGGTGTTCAGTGCATGCTGCCGCTGCCGCTTCAGTCCACCATACCTATGTAGGCGAGGACCGCCGAACTCTAGTCTCGCCGTGTACTGGCCTCAGTACTGACGCTCCTCTTTTTCCTTTGCCCTTTGTCGGCACCCCTTTTGTTTAAGCAGGTTTTGAGATCGACGTCGTTAGCAGGGTTACCCTTCCGGCTTGGCCTGGGCAGGGTTATGGACGCCATTGGTTATTCTTCAGGGCTCTTAGCCCCATTTGCATCTTGTCCGTAGTCGGACGCTCTGTCATTTTCAAGGTGATTTGGATCTTTGTATATTATATCTGTATTCTTGACTCATGGAGTCGTGTTGTATATATATCTGTTCTGTGGGTCCCATCGAGGACTGTTGTGTAATGTTATTACTTCGTTTTCCACCTGCACGAAAGTGCCTGGTGGGCACCTTTGAATCGTTTCTATGCGGGTTTGGCGGGTTTCGCTAAAACTTGCATAGATCCGATTCTAAGGGTGTTACACATAGGCTCCCTCTCCTCCTTTATCACCTATTGTGAGTGATATCTCGACCTCTGGCCCTTGGTGCATCTGTGGGCCAAGTATTTCTAGTTTTGGTCCTAGGTTATCGACCCAGATGTTCCTGTCAGCAGCGAGAAGCCCATGATCCAATGTGGGGCCGCAATTATTGTTCCCTGAAAGAAATCCGTGTTTCCTCATATCGGCAGCTTAGATTCATGTAATAAATGGCAATGGTCTTTCTTCTATGTGAAGAACCCGACCGGGGTAGATTTTATTAGGTTGTCGACATATAAAGTAGGAGTTCCTACTAAACTCAACTGGAAAAACGATTCCAAGACTAAGCTCAAGGACATTAATGAGGTCCATGCCGTCATTGAGTAACTGGTGGAATAGGGAATGTCGGATGATGATCTCTTGAGGACATTCATCAGCCGCCGAGTCTTCCCAATCCAGCTTCACACCCATAAGATCTGTATGAGTGTCTGCTTTAACCCGAACTGAACCTCTACATTTGAGGTGAACAAGCTCCAAGTCTGGAAACGGGTCAAAGCCATCTTCAAGACAAAGATGACCGCAGCCTAGGAGTGGGTCAAAGTTCCCTACGACCCAAAAAAATCCTACACCATGGGTAAGTGCCGAGATATGTTAACCGTCATGCCGTTTTTTACCTCAACTTATTTTGTTTTGTCCTTTGATTTTTATGTAGAAATTCCTTCGGCAAGTTGCCGAGGACAATGAAAAATCCTCTATCTCCTGGGGTAAAGATCGCGAGATCTCGGATTCGGAAGACCTGGATTCCAAGGACTACATGTCGATTCCCTATGCCAGCGTCGGTCCATCCCCGGGTAAGACCCCTACTCACGAATCATTAAGGGATGGATGATGATGACGATGATGAGTGTCAAATTATAGAGTTACTTGATCTTATGCCAATTGCATTCACCTATCCACCACACTCTACACCAGCTGATCTAGCCGGGTAGGTGCACGAAGGGCCCCCTCTTACTGTGGAAGGTCAAGCCGAAATTAACAAACGCGACGCTCCTATGGCCGAGCAGGCTTAGCTACCCAAGATACGCAAGGTGGGCAAGAAGAGGTATCGCTCAAGGACAACAACATCCGGGTAACCTTTCTTTTGCCGACATACTTTTGTACTTATGTATTTCTTGTTTCTTTCTTTCCTTCTTACTATAGATATTTTGATTTTTCTTCGCAGTGCAGCATTGGATGCTTCATAGACCTCCTCTTGCATCGCCTCCGATATTGATCCTCCCTCTTCTCCTCCTCCAACTGGCACTCGAGTCCAGAGTCCGGCCAGGGAAAACACTCCTTCGGCACCATACACCAATATATCCCGACCGGAGGGAGGAGCCGACACTAGAGGAGGGAGCGGTGTCTCGGAAGATGAATCAATGCACCATCCGAGGGATGAGACTTCGACCCCCGAGAGAGAAGAAAGGTCCAGCGCTAGCAACATGGGCGTCAAGACTATGAATGTTGAAACTCCCGAAACTGCTGAGCCAGCCCAGTCACAACCTCAGAAGTAGCCACATCAGCAACAATAGCAACCGCAGCAGCAACAACCACAAGCCCAAAAAAAGCAGCCACAACCACCGCAACAAACTCAACAAAAGCAACCCTGATAGCAACGAAAGCCACCTAAGCAGCATAAGACTACATCAGTACAACAACAACAGAAGAAACTCATGGTCGTGACCAAGCAAAGGTCGATTTCTGATATGCTGAAGAAGGCCACCGCTGCTTCCGGGATAGCCACAGATAAACAACTTGCTTTCCATGTGAGTCCTGCTGTGGACATGGACGGTGCCAAAACATCTAGTATCAGGAGATGACTGGTCCTAACCCGGACTTCAAGTGGCCAGAGCCTTGGTTCCCTCAACCATTATACGATGGATTGGAACAACGCTGATATTTGCGAAGTAACCTCTAGGAATCCTTAGTCAAATCCCAAGCAACAGCCAGAACTCGGCCCAAAGATTGTCCCTCATAATATGTACTCCCTCCATTCCAAGGCTTAAGTCATATACCTTTTTTAAAAAGTCAAGCCATGTAATGCGTGTTAGGAGAGGTCCCTCCATTTTAGGTCTCATAGGGGTCCTCATCTCCTAGAGAGGGTTATGAGAGGTCCAAAAAATGCGGCGTCGCCGGCGGCTAACGCTGGCCCCCGGGAACCTGACTCCAACACCAGCTAACTTCTCCTCGCCGGCGTCCTCTACATCTGGATCGAGGTTCCAATGCCTAGGCTATGAGTCGGGGTCGGATGGCGAGGATGCGAGGGCGGCGCGGGAGGTTTTGGAGTCGTTGGATGATGATGGTGGCGAGCTGGGCTGGACGAACGTCTCGCGTCGCTGTCAGCTGTTGGAAGAGGAGCTTCGGCAACAGTTCTGGGAGGATATAGGTTTCCCGACGTTGGCGTTGCGCTTCTGGGAAAGGTCGCCGGCGGTGTCTCCATCGCCGCATCTTTCCTCTCCGCCTAGATGCTCGCCGAAGATCTCCTACAAGGCTCTGGTCAGGTCGAGATCATTGTCCCCTCCCGTTCGGTGGGCAGTGGTTGCCTCGCCGAGGCATGTAAAACCCTGGAAGGGGCCAATCCCTCGCTGGAGATCTTCGGCCCTGCCGGTTCTCGGTACTTTCGTTGAGGCGGCAATCCTGGCGCGTAATCCGGATCGGACTCCGGGTTCCTCGCGGATTGGTGCCACGGTGGAGGGTGCGGGCGCCAGCCTGGACGTGGAGGAGGGCCTGGTCGATGCGATCGAGGACCAATTTGGGCCGGTTCACGCGATCGTGAACCAGTCCGTGCCGGTCTACTCCTAGGCTGACCTGGCTACGCGTCTAAAGGCTCTATGGAGCTGGGGCGCGGTCGGTTGTCAGGAAGCCCCGTTTTCTTCGCCACCGAACCTGTGCCCTTCTCCTGAGCCACCGAGTCCTCGATCTCCGCTGCAATCGCCGCCTTCGTCGCGCCCTTCTCCCTCGGCGGTGGTTCTCGGGCGTTCGTTCGCGGCCGCCGTTGGTTCTTCGCCAAGAATGGACGGCCAGCATCCCGGGGGAAACCCTAGGGCGTCTTCTGCTCAGCCGGTGCAGCGAGCTGTGTCACCCATGCAGCCATCGCTGGGACTATCGGCCTAGGCTACTTCTGCTCAGATGGTGGCCTCTTCGATCGTGCCGCAGCCAAGGGCTCCTCAACATTCTGCTCTGACGATTACTGCTGGTGGTATGCCGCAGCCACCGCCATTTGCTAGGTTTCTGCCGGGCATTGTCTTCAGGCCTCCGGCAATGTACTATGCCGCCGCACAAGGGAGCCAGCCACAGCCTCTTCAACATCCATATCAGGGACCGATGTCGTAGTTTGCTGGCAGTCAAGGGTCGGCGCCTAGTGGACACATGCAGGGAAACTTTCAGCCAAATTCCTTTGTTGCAGGGGCTGTTTCGTCGGCGGTGCCGACACCGAAGAGGAAAAAGAAGAAGAAGCCGGTGCAAGGTGTGCCGCAACCTTAGTTTGCGCCTGGAACTAATCTTCAACAGCCTATAAATTTTCAGCAGCCTACGATGGCTGGTCAGCAGCAATTCGAGTATCCGCATGGTTCGTCCGGTTTCATTTCGCCATCTTTTCCCCCTGCGAGTCAGTTTCAAGGTAATATGCCTGGTAATCAGATGCAATATAATTCTGCTGTGCTCGAAGCACCTGCTGCTGCGGATGTTGTGCCTGTACCAAAGAAAAATAAGAAACCGGTTAGGTGTTGGAAGTGCGCTGTGGACACTCATGCATCCAAGGATTGCAAAGCTGCCCATTACTGTTATATTTGTGATGTATCTTCTCACCCAACTTTGAGGTGCCCTGTGTTGAAGCAGCCGAGACCGAATGCTTTTATGACTGGGATTGGACATGGCAAGACTCTGTTTGCTAAGATTCCTGACAGTGTGGTATGTAGGAATGTGGAAACTACTTAGACGCCTATTTCTTTGGTCAAGGTTACGAGATGCAGTCTCAGCAGAAGTGTTACAACAGCAGATTGCGAGAAGGTGTCCGTTACAATCACCGTGCAAGTGGGAAGCTTTATCTTATGGAAATAATGATTACCTGGTAAGCTTTCCTTCGTTTGAGGTGCTGGACAGAGTGGATGGCAGCCAGTTCTCGATGCCCTTGGGTAAGACACAGCTTGTCGTTTCTGTTTACAAGACTCAGGAGGTTCCGTATAAGCTAATCCTTGAACAAGTTTGGGTGCATGTTGAGGGGGTTCCGCATTCTCTGCGGACTTTTCTTGGGCTTTGGGCTGTTGGTTCTCTTATGGGTACTACACTGGATGTGGATCTTCTGAGCCTCCGTCGGCGAGGGGTAGTACGTATCTTCGTTGCTATGTGTGATATTTCTGTTTTCCAGAAGAAGAAGGATGCTTTAGGTTTCTTCCTAACCTCTGACGTTGTGGTTGATATGAAAGGATATGAGTTGCGCTTTAGATTGGAACCCGCTGATTTTGTGCCTGAACCTGATTTTTCGCCGCTCCTGTGGAGAAATAATAAGGATGATTCTGAGGACAATGGCTCCGGGAAGAATGGAGATGATGCCATGGATACTTCTGGACCAGCAGATGACACTGTTGCTCTCGCTTCGGCTGGGTCGTCTGGTAGTCAGGCTGTTGAGCAGGGTGCACCATCTACTTATACTCGTCAGGTTCCGGTTTCGGTTTATGCGGTGACCCCCTTTAATGCTACCCCTACTACTCCGCGAGGCCAAGAGTTGTTGGACGCACTTCCAAGGGATTCTCCACTTCGTGGGGTGTCTGGTGCCTCGCCCAAGGTTTATCCTTCTCAGTTACTAGATGCGCTTCAGGTAGCGAGCAAATCTGCTGGTCGGTCTTCGTGTTTTGCTGGGACGGTGTCGCCGTCGGTTCGCTCAATGCCACAGGTGGAGCGGCCGGGTGATGTGGTGGCCCAGGGGGGTCGCCGATTGAAGCCTCGGCGATGGCGTGGCTACCTGTCAGAGCAGCGATGGCCCAGGAGGGGCTGTCATCTACTGTGGCCCAGGAGGGGCTGCCCACTTCCTCGACTCAGGACGCGCGGCCCACTGCTGCGGCCCATGACGGGCTGCCCACTGCTGCGGTCCTGGAGGGGCCATCCGATGCTGCCCAGGTGGGGTGGTCGGCGGTTGGTAAGGCCTTGGAGGGTCTGCCCTCTGGTGGCGATTCTGTGGCCCAGGCGGGTGTCCTCCGAAGCCCAAGCCCAGGAGGGGCTGGACGATGGCCTTGGTCCCGTGGCCCAGGAGGGGCTGCTTCAGCCCAGGAGGGGCGACCATCTGGGGGAAATCTAGCCCAGGCGGGGCTGGGTGTTCCTATGGAGTTGGTCGCAACGGTTCAGGACGCACCAGTGCGACGCAGTTCGCGCCACGGGGTCGATGCTGTTGGGGCGACAGCTACAGATGAGGACTCGATGGTCAAGGCAATGCGCAGGAAGGCGGAAATAAATCTTGATTCTGATGGTATGAAGTCTTCAAAATCGTTTCTTTCTTTTTCTACACCTGTAATGACTAAAAAATAGCAAACTTTGGTGTTAGTTTGGGTTATTATGTCAAATAGGTCAATTTATCTAGTAATGTACTTAGGCGTATGGAGGTTGACCGTTTGACGGTTACTCCTAAGGCCTCTTTTATTCCTGAGTCTTTATCATCCGAGGAGGAGGAGTTGCATGCCACAATAGATGGTCAACTGCTCTCTCACTTAGTTGGTGAAGTATTGGAGGTGGGCTTTGATGAGATGGAGCTGGGTTCACTGTTTGAACTAAAAGCTTCCGGACGTAAATCAAAGAGCCAAAGGTCTCGAAAAAGGACCCGTGTATCCAAAAGCATTATTGTTTCTCAATGAATGGAATGTTTTCAAATAGCAGAGGTCTTCATGACTTGGCTAAACATTTATTCTTTGCCAACTATGTGAGAGAACATAACTTGGATTTTTTGGGTATTTCTGAAACTGGTAGACGTGATTTATCACAAGCTCTGCTCAATCGCCTTTCTGGTGGAGTGGACTTTATGTGGGTGTCACGTCCTCCACGTGGTAGATCCAGGGAGATCCTGTTAGACGTCAGGGATGAGACTATGGAAGTCTTGGCCAGTTCGGTTGGAGATTTTTTTATTAAACTCCATATTCGCAACAAGGCCGATGATTACACATGGTCTCTAGTCGCTATCTACGGGGCTGCCTAGGATGTTTATAAGGCTGACTTTCTGCGTGAGTTGGTAAATCTGGCCAAGGATAACTCTTACCTATTCTTATAGGTGGGGATTTTAACTTGCTAAAATTCCCTCATGAGAAAAGTCGGGGCATGTTCGATGAACATTGGCCTTTCTTATTCAATGCTGTCATAGATAGCTTGGATTTAAGAAAGTTTCTATAATTGGGAGACAATTCACTTGGGCTAATAGTCTCCCAGAGCCGACTTATGAGAAATTAGATAGAGTACTTATGGATACATTATGGGAAGATAAATTCCCATTGGTAACTGTTCGGGCTCTAGAGCGTATTGAGGCTTTATCGGACCATGCTCCAATACTTTTATCTGTTGGAACACCATCACAAATATCCAAACATAGCTTCAAGTTTGAACTTGGATGGATTGAAAGAGATGTTTTTTTTTTATTTAGTGAAAGGCGTGTGGGAAAAACCGGTGGCTGGTCAAACGCCTATAAAGCGATGGAATAATAAAATGTGAGCTCTTCGTAAATTCCTTCGTGGTTGGGCCAGACATACTGCCAGTATCCTGAAAAAAGAAAAAATACGTCTTTCATCTATTATTGATGATTTGGAGGCTTCTGCGGAAATAAGGCTTTTAACTGCATCTGAGATTGAGCTTACGAAGCAATCGAATGCAGAAATTGCCAGAATTCTTCGCGAGGAAGAACTCAAGTGGTACCAACGCTCTAAAGCAAAATTCATCCTTGAAGGAGATGCGAATACAAGATACTTCCATGCTATTGCCAATGGCAAGCATAAGAATAAACTTATTCACTCTTTAATTCAGGATGAAGGTATGATTGAGGGACAGGAGCAACTAAAATCTTACATTACAAAGTACTACAAATCATTGTTTGGGACACCACCAGAAAATTCCATATCACTGGATGAATCCCAAACAACTTTCTAACCGCCCCTTATACGGAGGAAGAGGTAAAGAAAGCTGTTTTTCAAATGGAACACAATAAAGCACCAGGACCTAACGGCTTTCCAGCTGAATTTTATCAGAAATTCTGGGAAGTTATTAAGGATGATTTGATGCATTTTTTCATGATTTGCACGAAGGTCAGCTTGATATTTTTAGGCTGAACTTTGGCAACATTATTTTACTACCTAAAGTTATTAATGCAGAGCGAATACAACAATACCTCCCAATCTGCCTTCTTAATGTAAGTTTTAAAATCTTTACAAAGGTGGCTACAATTAGGCTAAACTCAATAGCTGATAGTGTTGTGCGGCCTTCTCAAACCGCTTTTATGCAAGGAAGAAACATCTTAGATGGTGTAGTAATTCTGCATGAGACAATCCATGAACTACACTCAAAGAAATTGAATGGAGTATTGTTCAAGATTGACTTTGAGAAGGCGTATGATAAAGTAAATTGGTATGATAAAGTAAAGTATTGTTCAGCAAACACTCCGTATGAAAGGTTTTTCTGAGGAGTGGCGTGCTCTCATTCAGTCTTTTGTTTCTGGAGGTAGGGTTGCTATAAATGTCAATGATGACATAGGCAAATACTTCCGGACAAACAAAGGATTAAGACAAGGGGATCCACTTTCGCCTGTATTATTTAATATAGTGGCAGATATATTGGCAATTCTTATTGAGAGGGCTAAGGCTGATGGCCAAATTGAAGGATTAGTTCCACATCTGGTAGATGGTGGACTATCAATCCTTCAATATGCAGACGATAC
The DNA here is from genome assembly GCA_916181665.1 of Avena sativa. NCBI lineage: Eukaryota > Viridiplantae > Streptophyta > Magnoliopsida > Poales > Poaceae > Avena > Avena sativa. The sequence goes on along the minus strand of OV702281.1, from coordinate 347,019,760 downwards.
AATATTATTTATGGAGCATGATCTTAAGAAGGCTAAGAATCTGAAGTTAATACTTTCAGCTTTTGAGCAATTATCAGGATTGAAAATTAACTTCCATAAAAGTGATTTGTATTGCTTTGGCGAGGATAAAAACGAGGCACATTTATATGCTGAGTTATTTGGCTGTGGCCATGGGCTCTTTCCTATTAACTATCTGGGAATACCGATACATTATCGACGTCTCACGATAGCTGAATGGAAAGTGGTTGAGGAAAGACTTCAAAAACGTCTTAATAGTTGGAAAGGAAAACTTTTATCCCTTGGTGGAAGACTTGTAATCATTAATTCAGTACTTACTAATATGGTACTGTATATGATCTCATTCTTTCAAATACCGAAAGGGGTCTTGAAGAAAGTGGATTATTTCCGCTCAAGATTCTTTTGGCAAGGAGATGAGGTGAAAAAGAAATATCGACTGGCCAAATGGAATGTGGTTTGCCGACCAAAGGAATATGGTGGACTTGGCATACATGATTTGCAAGTCAATAACACTGCACTCCTAGGTAAATGGCTGTTCAAACTTCTCTCAGAAGAAGGAGTCTAGCAAACCATTTTATGGAGAAAGTATATTGGATCCAAAGCTCTGTCTCAAGTGACCTGGAAGCCAGGTGATTCACACTTTTGGGCTGGGCTAATGGCATCCAAAAAACATTTTCTGTGCTTTGGTTATTTTAATATTAAGGATGGATCACAGATTAGGTTCTGGGAAGATAGATGGCTTGGCCAAATGTCCCTTAGAGAACAATATCCAGCTCTATATTCGATAGTTAGACATAAAGGGGATACGCTTTCTAGAGTAATGGAATCTAATCCCCGTAATGTCTCTTTTAGAAGAAGTCTCATAGGTCCTAGACTACTATCCTGGAACAATCTCTTATTGAGACTGTCTACGATACAGTTGTCGGAGGGTGTGGACGAATTTAACTGGAAACTATTACAGAATGGTAAATTTTCTGTTCATTCTTTTTATAGAGCTTTGATCGAACCAAATATTCCAGTTGATGATAATAGTAGAATTTGGAAAATGAAAATACCCCTGAAAACGAAAGTATTTGCTTGGTATCTTCAAAAAGGGGTAATTCTTACAAAATATAATCTTGTTAAGAGGAATTGGCATGGAAGTAAACAATGTGTCTTCTGTCATCATAATGAGACAATTAGACATTTATTCTTCTAGTGTAAATTTTCTCGTGCTATATGGTCAATCATCCAAGTGGCCTCTGGTTTATCCCCCCTTCATCGGTTGCTAATGTTTTTGAAAATTGGTTGAATGGGATTGATGATAAATATGGGACTGTGTTTAGGGTGGGAGCGCTTACCATTATTTGGTCGCTATGGCTATGTAGGAATGACAAGATTTTTAATAATATGGTGCCTTCTCCTTTGCAGGTTATCTTTCGAGCCACGACGATCCTACGATCATGGAAAACTCTTCAAAGTATGGAGTTTCGCGACTTGTTTGCGGAATGGTGTATGCGTTTGGAGGCCGCATCGCGGGATATATTCTCTAGACATGGATGGCAGCGTGACCTACGAATAGAAATATCATAGTCACAGTCCATTGTGTTATCTACACGTTTTGTACTTTTTATACTTTTCCTACTGGTTGTAAGTTGTGAAGATCTTCGGCTGTGTGCATCCTAGTTTTGCAGAGGCCGGGTGTAAACATTGCTCTGAGTAATAAAACGCCCATTTCCAAAAAAATAAATAAAGTTTGACCAAACTTTTAGAAAAAACTATCAAGAACTATTATATTATATAGATACCATGTGAAAAAATATTTCATGATGTATGAAAGGGTATGGATTATGTATTATAAATATTAATATTTTATTTAAAAACTTGGTCAAACTTTAGGTAGTTTGACTTCTAAAAAAAGTTATATGCCTTAAGGCTTGGGGCGGAGGTAGTACCAATCTAGAGTTGCTTTGGCTGAGGCTGACAGGATCTTAGAGGTACACATATCTCTTAGTATTTTTCATGTTTATAGCAGAAATATATAATCCCTAGTCCCCAAGGTGATGGTGAGCTTGAATTTCCATTTTCTGAGATGTGGTGTGATGGTGAGCTTGAATTTCTTTGGTAGCTTTGGTCACGAGTTCGAATCTCTGCATTGCTACTAGTTATTTTATTATTTTTTCGCAAAAAAACTGTACCAGAAGCTTCTTCTGTAGCATAGGCAGCTATGTACTATGCACAGGGAACTTTAGGTTGAACCGAAGGGCAAAGGTATATCCTTATTGTTCTGACTTGAGTTTTATCGTGTGTTTGCCGACTTATTTTTTACATTGTTTGCAGCTAAGGCTCAAGCAAAGGTTGAGGAGTACATAAGAAGATGGCCAATACTGAAGGTACCCCCATCTTCTGTATTTTTAACTTGTATATTTCTCACTTCATTTCTACCTACTTATCTATCTCGGTGCAGTCGATAAAACTATTCTTGTAGAAAAGTTTCAAGACTACATATCTATGCTAGAACTGATGAATCATTTTCTGAAACAAACAGGGGAACACCAAGCTGAGCTCAAGAAGGAGCGATATGAAGTATCTTGGCTCAAGGAGCAAATTGAAAATATGAAGAAAGAGCACAAGGATGAACTTGAGGGCGTTTTCCAGACTTTGCTGAGGAAAAGAGCTGCCTACAGGGCCAGATCAAAAAGAACGACGACTTGCTTAAGGACGCCGAGATAATGGTTAACTCGGATCAAACTAAATTTGACGCTCTCAAGGGAAAATCCAAATAACGTCTGATTGATCTGGACCAAGTTAACAGTGTCTTGGATAGTAAGTTCTTGCCCCCTTTTTCCTGCCGACATAACTCTGACATTTATCTGACATTGGTTATTGTTTCTCTTGAGAAAAAAATCCCGAGTCCACAACTCTCGCTGCCACCATTGTCCAGAAGTCAAGGTCAAAGAGAGCCGAGGTAGTTCTATCTCGAATGATCTTACAAGTGATGATCATTTGGTATCTCTCTCTGCCCGGCTCAAGGAAAGTAAGATTGTCGGAATTTTGTCCTGCGAAGGAAACTAGGGTCCAATGATCTTTTGGTTCGTGAGGGGAATGAACATGCAGTTCCAAGGAGCCTCGACGATGGTGGGGATGATGGAGCAAGCACACGACAGATAGGTGACACGAGGTTTTCTACGCAGGTTCCGGACCCTCGTGAAGAGGTAACGCCCCTACTCCTGCTTTGCTGTATTGCTTGCTTGCTTGGCAAGGGTACAATGGTGGATGCAAATCTAGGGTTTAGATCGCTAAGGATTGATCTATTATAAGGTAGGAGAAGGGACCCTTATATAGGGTGGTGCCGGGCCTCTTCCCCAAACATTAGGCGGGAAGGGCTACCACACTCGTGCCTCAGAGGTTTCGGATCACCTTGTCCTCTTAAGGCTGCTAGCCAGTTGTAGCAACGGTGTAGTGGACGGACGTCTTGCTGTCACACTGCTCTGTCCTGGATTCTTTGCACCAAAGCGGCATGTCAGGCACTGCCGTCTCCTTGCGTCACCCCTCCCTCCTTTGCACAAAAGGGAGTGGGCAACATATTGCTTTCCCGAGGCGGGCCAATCTTCGCGTGGACTGCCCGTTGGTGCATCGTCTAGAGCGATGTGCTCCGGGTCATGGAGGTACCCTCTCACGGGGCCTTGACTCAGGGGTCTTTGGCTCGTGACGAGGTCAACCTTCGTGCCCGCTGGCACTTCACATACTCCTACTGCCCTTGCGAGGGTCGCGCTACTCCCGATCCCTGCATAGGGCATGTCTAGTGGGCCCGGTGACTTGGCGGAACGAGGCACCCCCAGTGCCAATAGTCTGACAGTAGCCCCCAGTCGCTTGTCTTGTGTGCACCGAGCGAAGGGACGTGGAAGTCATGGGACCATATGACGCCAGGCCCACGAGCAGTCACGTCCGTGCGTGGTTCCACGGAGATGCTGTCCGCAACTTCCACGTGCCCACACAGGGGGTGGCACCCATTCGATATGGGAACCGCCTCTTCCGTCCCCTAGACTTAGGAACCACGCCACTTATAAAATCCCGAACTCAAGAAGGCTAGGCTCACTTCATCTTCTCCGCTGCCGACCTTCCTGCGCCCTTGCTTCGTCCTCTCTCGCCCCTCCAAGGTAGCCTCCGAGATGGCCCCCAAGAGAGCCTGTGCCGCTGCACCAAACTTCCCCATGCTGAATGCGGGGCCCTACCTCGGGCCACAGTCCTCAACACAGAGGGGCTAGAGAAGGTTCGAAAGCTTATGTTCGCCGACTCGAACGAGTGGGGAGTCTCCGAGTTTGGTGTGCCGGAGTCGCCGAAGACGGGTGGCACACCACCGCCGCCGCCGTATTAACTCACTACATTGCCGCCAGTCTCATCCCCCTTTCTCGCCCTTCCTCCTTGCCGTCTTGTAGCATTATTGCATCAAGTTTCTCCACCTCCATCCATAGAGCGTGATGCTCCTTGCCGCCTTTGTGTTCTGGTGTGAGGCTTTTGTCGGCGTGGTGCCTTCCGTGGCACTATTCCGGCACTTCTATCGCCTCCTCGTCCTCTTGCTGGAGGACACCATCGATGGCGTAGAGTTCGTCACTGAAGAGGAGGGGTATTTCGTGCCCATCTCCATCCTTCGGGTGGTGTCAGAGTTCCGCCACGACTGGGTGTTGGTAGATGCCGGCCGGGCATGGCCGTAGCTCCGAGTCCCGGCGAGAGCAGCCATGGAGAACCCTGGATGGGCTCATGAGGCGGTCATCTGCATGAGCCCCCCCTTGCAAGGCGCATGGCGCACCTGAGGAGATAGGGATTGACTGAAGAAATGGCCTCCAGGAGCACCGACGGCCTCGCTGGACCATAGAGCCTAGCCGGGTTGGGGACAGACTCTCGGAGGGGCTCCGTGCTGAGGACACAGTGGACGCCCTCATGCGCCTGCTTATGGGCGTGGAGCTCATGGCAGAACTTACTTTCGGTGCACACCCCTTGTATCTGGAGGGTGAAGTGGACACCGCCCGCGCCGGACTCCCCACTTTAGGCGCTCGAGGCAAGTGCTCCTTGGTCGAGCTGGATGACAAAGACGCGGAGCCCGATGGCGGCCTTAGATCCTCTTGGCCTGTCTGACGTGGGAGGATGATCAACAGCGTGTCGTTTTCATAAGAGGACACCGTTGGATACTCCTATGGGTGTGACCCACAACTCCGCCGGTCGGGTAGGCTGCGTGGCTACAACAGGAATGGGGGCGAACATCGCCACGCTCTCGGCGTGCACGGACAAGAAACGCACAAGGCCTGACGAGGGCCTCGCCTTCCTTCCTCCTGGAGCGCAGAGGGCCAACTGGTCTCTAGCAAGGGAGACAGTCACTAGGTGAGCAGGTCTCGCGTGGCTTTCCTAGGTCCCCTTTTCCCCTTTTCTTTTCCCGCCACCTTAGTATGCTGCTTTGGCACAGGAGCGAGGAGAAAATAATGAAGAAACCGCTGAAGTCAGGCTCTAGAGGAGCCTCAGAGCGCACCAAGGGCAGCTCCCGCTCTCCGTTGGTCTGGAGGAGTCCATTGCCCACTGTTGTCGAGGTCCAAGTATCGCCGGCGCATGGAGCCCCTAGCCCTGTGGCGGGGGATCACTCTCTTGAAGAGGACCGGGCCGATTTTGATGCAGCCATCGTGAGAAGTGATGCCTTGCTGCTCGAGGATACTGTGAGCGTGCAAGGCGTGTCCCTGTCTCCTGCCCGTAATGGCCTTGGGGATCCTCCTGAGGGGAGCCCCCGAGACCCTAGGAACGTGATCCCAGGCGAGCTTGCCCTGCTGCCTTCTGCGAGCGCCTCCTTCGGCAGGTCGGGACGCCTCCATGACGTGGTGGTGTTCGCCCATGCCAGACTCGACCGGTTCCTTACGGACATCACCGCGAAGGAGCATCGCCTTGCCAGAGTGTGGCGCCGACTACTCCTAGAACGGGCTGCTTTCAACAAGACCCGGAAGCGGTGGGAGGATCACAGCGAGGCGAGTGCCTCACAAGGGGAGTGCCTCGCAAGGCGGCCATGTCCTTGGCGAGACACAGGCTCCGGAGCTCTTTCGAGACCCAACCCTGCCCTCCGGAGGGTCTGGCCCTTCTTCCGCGAACCTGAGCCGCGTGGTTGGTGACCTCTCCGTGCGTGATCATGCACTCGCCTTCTCCAAGTGAGAGGCCAAGGAAGACTGCTAGAGGGTTGCTCAAAGGGAGGCGGTCATAGCCCTTTGCGAGGAGGTGGTCAGGATCCACGAGGATGAGGCCGAGCTGGAGATAAGCCGCCTAGAAGCGCTGGAGGCAGAGCTGGAGACCACTCTCCAGAAGAACAAGGAGTGCTCCCTTGACGTGGATCACCGTAGCACCAAGATCGACGATCGCCTCCGTCGCTGTTACGCAAAGGTGACCGAAGAGAGGCAAGAACTAAAGGATGCCAACAACGTGGAACTCTCATGGCTTAGCCAGGCCCTCCGAGAAGAGTGGCAGGTGAAGGCCAGCACTCAGGAAGCTCGCTTCGCAGAGAAGAAGCGCACACTAGAGGCTTCCCATAATAGAATGGAGGAGCATCTGGCAGAGGCCATCATCGAGCTAGACGCCCTGAAAGGGTTGCAGGCGGCCCATAAGGACCTCCAAAAGCGTTGGGACGGATGCACCGAACTGGAGCGAGACCTCCGGGTGCTCAAGGAGGAGTGGCGCAACATGTATCGGGCGTTAGCCAAGCATGCGATCGATACAATTTGGGATTTCAGAGGGACCAACTTCTACTTTGGGCCCCTTGCCAATGCCGACGAGGAGTGTGCCTTACTGGAACTCTTCTCCCGGATCACGATGACGCTAGAGGGGAGAGTCGCGCTCTACCACGGGTACCACCTGGACGAGTGACAGAGGATGGTGCAGACCGTCGCGACCCAGTTCTTCTCCACCCTTTACCAGCATGATGCCAACTTCTCCTAGAGGGTGCTTTTGCAGAAGGTGGAGCATCTGATGACTGCAAGTGCACAGATCGTTTGTAGCTAGTTTCGAAATAAAGATATCGACCCCACATGGAGCAGGAATCTGAAGTCTAATAACTCTTGAATTAAATACTAAAATAGAAATGCTAAATAAAGTTCTAAGTAACAAGATAAAATGCGATTGTTGTATAAAAAGTGTTTTGGGGTTTTTGCATAAGAGAAAATAAGTAAAGTAAAACAAACTAAATATATAAAGTAAGTATCATGTATGTAAAAGAGATTTGAAACTGAAATGGGAAAAAGCATTCCCAGGGAGGAGCGGATACACCTCTAGCATTTATAAAGGGTCTAAGGTAAAGATTATTATGATGAACATTCTCAACTATGTATGTGTGGGAGGAACTCCGTATTTGGACGAATAGGTAGCAACCACTGCTCACATCATCCTCATAACCACAACCGACAAGCAATCGACATCAATCTTATTACTGCGCTATTAAGGGACTTTACCCCGTAGGATGTATCCCATGGCATGGATAGTGTTTCATGAGTTTGCTCGATTCCCAAGTGGATACGTAAGGAGTTCCAACAGCTTTATAGTCACTGTAAGTGCTAGCACACCTCTGTCTACCAATAAGTAGTTCCCTCCATCAAGTCCCCATAAGAGGCAAATATTGAGAGGTCGACTTCTCCCAACATCAAGATGAAGACAATCTACCACATGGTCACAGTGATGAATATCATAATAAACTTTATCTTATTTCAATCTCATGCTAGGGTTTCTCCATCTCCCCAAGAACTAATGATCTACTCAGACATGGAGGCAAACAACATCATGGCAAAAACAATGGAATCTATCATAGATGAATAGTACTTATATAAATCCACAACGACTATGAAAATTACAACAAGATCTAGACAAGATGTAGATAGGATGGATGGATATGGTGGTGATGCAGCCGTTGATGATGAAGGTCGATGTCTTAGCCTCCTGGATCTGCGTAGGGTGAAGATGGATCCCTGGTGGATGAGTTCCCCCTCCAGATCCCTTCCAGAGGTGAGTTTTCGGCGATTTCTGGTCATTCTGTATGTCGTCTCTCCGATCCAGTGGCACGGGGTGAAACTATTTGAGGAGGCGGTGGCGGCGCCAACTATACGGCGGGAACTATACGGCCGGAGATTTTCTTCCCGCCGTATAGTTGGTCGTTAAACCTTCTGCCTCCTACGATCGCTTCGGGTTTTCTTCTGGTGTTATTGATATTTCCCAAATTAGCGATTTACGTTGTTTTTGACTCCTTTTCACTCCAATACAACTAATCCAAGAATTGTGTCCATCGTATCCATCATTTGTCCCGATCCTGGTGAAAATAAACATGAAAGGTTCTCATGAATGCCGTAAAATACTACGATCCTACCACTATAATGCAAAATAATAATATAAAACATGATGCAAATATGCACTCATCAGCATCCCGCGGGGACTCCGCCGAGCGAGTTCGTTCGCTTCCAGCAGCTCGTGGAGGAGCGCGTGGATGACTTCCTGCCGCTGTTCGAGCAGACTGAAGTGGATGATTCTGCCGATGCTGACGCGACTCCAGAGGGTGAAGACGGTGCTTCCCGAGGTGGTTCATCCTGTGCTGATGGGGTTGATGATCGGTCTGAAGGGGTTCGCAGCAGAAAAATCAAAAAATTCTCCCTATACTAACATGATCACCAAGATCTATACTATGTAGACATAAGCAATGGAGATGAAGAATAGAGTTCATACCCTTGAATACCGTGGCACACCTTACGCATGTAGGCATATAGCGATGAAGATAGCGCCCCAAGTCTTGCACCTCGAAGCTCTACACACGTGCGGTGTAGGGACATCTCCCGGGATCCGATCCAGTAGAGCAGCGGAATAAGAAAGAAGCCGGACCGTCCTGCACACGACGGTAGTGTGGAGTTGGAGAACTAAACCAAGAGGCTAGATCCAATCTAATGGAGAGAGCTCTAGGGTTTAGGGGAGAGAGGAGAGAACTTGTTGTTGGGATGAAAATAGAGGGGAGGGGGATCCTCTATTTATAGTAGGGAGGGGGTAGGGAAAACCCTAGGGTTTGGGGGGTGGGAACCCCCAAGCCACCGCCACGGAGAGGCTGGCCGCCAGCCCTGGGCTGCACCCCGCGAGTAGGAACCCTAGGGTTTGGCTAGTGTCCCCTCTCCCCTCTCTCCCTAGGCGCCTACCCTATTGGCCCTTCTATAAGCGGCCCAATAGCAATAAGGCTACCCATAAATATAAAATAAAATATGTTTTAATATTAATTTAATTCATTAATATAAAACACATATATTAATATATTTCATACACCAAAACTCCTTTTGGACCTCTTCCAATCAACATCGGATAATACTCGAAACCTTTCTCTCTCTCGTTTCTCCTTCGGTGTAGGTTCAATACCAAAGCATCCCCACCCTTAAGTGTGCCACCCTTCGGCTCGGAGTTGCTATGGACATGACCAAGATTCTCTTGTATTAATGATCAACATCGGGACCTGGATGGACATAATGATCCCTATGCCCTCACGATTAATCTCATCGCTTGAACCTTAACTGTGTAGTCCTATTTCCCTTGTCGTACGATACCAAGGTCATCCGATATTTGATCTCAAGCATCTCCATACTTGTGTTCGATCTCATTACCGATAAACTCATTTACTCGTACCCATGCCATTGCATTCCATGATCCAATCATACGCTTGCAAGCTTCATTAATGCAACGTCACCGAGTTGGCCACGTGTATCTATTCGTCACTTGGATTGGCAAATCCTGGTCTTGATAAAAATTACTCAACCCATTTCTACAGGAAACCCAACGATACCTTTATGATCACCCTTTCATGGCTTGATACTTTATATCATCAAAGTCTCCCTCCAAAACAGTGATTATGCATTATCTCACAGTTGAAGGATATAAGCCACAGTGTTTCTATGTTAACATCAATGATGAACGTTTAAGTAACTAGATATTATTGTGATTAACTTTGGGTGGATGTCTATCACATCATTCTCCAATGATGTGACCTCATTTTCAATCGGCACTATCACCATGATCTCGAAACCATAAGAACATCACTTGCCCAATGAGCTAGTTTACTAGAGGTAACTAGAGACCTGGTTGTTTACATACCACACGTGTATTAATGTTTCGTATTAATACAGTTATAGCACGGTAAGAAATGTATTATGAACAATAGATACATCAAATAAAAAACTTTTTATTATTTTCCTCTAGGGCATATCTCCTTCAGTCTCCCACTTGCACTAGATTACAAATTAATCTAGTTTTACAATAGGCAAGAGCCTAACACCAATGCTATCCTAGTGTTGCTCATGCTTGATCCGTGGAATACTTTTGGTAAACGGATCTATGACATGTAGATCCATATGTCATTTGCAAATATTTACTTTGCCATTCTCAACATTTTGTCTAATGGCATGGAATCTAAGCTGGATGTGCTTGGCTATGGAATGGGTTCTTGGAACCCGTTTGCTATGGCACATGTGTTGTCGCAGTAGATTTTCACAGGGTCATCCACATTAGGAACAACTCCCAGTTTGATGATGAAATTCCGTAGCCATACAACTTCATTTGCCGTAGAATTAACTGCGATATATTCCGACTCCATTGAAGACTTTGCCACCACTGGTTGCTTCACGCTTTTCCAGGTTACCATGACACCATTCACGAAAAATACGAATCCCGTCTGAGACTTCGAGTCATCGGAGTTCGTGTTCCAGCTCGCATCCACGTAACTAGTTACATTCAAAGCTACATCATCACCTCCATAGACTAGGAACATATCTTAGTTATTTTCAGATACTTTAGGATATTCTTTACAGTTGTCCAATGTTCTACTCTTGGATCACTTTGGAAACGACCTGTCCAACGAGCCAGGGCCACATCGGGTCGAGTACATAGCATATCATACATGATAGAACCTATGGCTGAGGCATAGGGGACATTAATCATTTTTTCTCTATCAGCATTTGTTGCTGGACATTGAGTCTTACTAAATGGCACACCTTTCACAAGAAGCACAAAACCCTTTTGGCGCCTTCCATTTTGAACTTCTTCAAAATCTTATCTATGTATGTACTTTGACTTAACGCTATCAGGCGTCTCGATCTATCTATATAGATCTTAATGCCCAATATATAGGACGCTTCACCTAGATCCTTCATTGAAAACTGACTACTTAGATATTCTTTTACGCTTCCTAATAGATCCACATCATTCCTAATCAGTAGTATGTCATCCACATATATCACCAGGAATGCCACAGATATCCCACTCATTTTCTTATAAACATAAGCCTCTTGATTATTTTGGACAAATCCAAAACTCTTGATTACTTGATCAAATCACTTGTTCCAACTCCTAGATACTTGTTAGTCCATAAATGGAATGCTCAAGCTTGCATACCTTTCCAGCATCATTAGGATCGACAAACCCCTCTGGTTGCATCATATACAACTCTTCTTAAATGTTAACATTGAGGAAGGTGGTCTTCACATCCATCTATTATATCTCATAATTATAATGTGCAACAATTACTAGTAAAATCCGGACAGTTTCAACATTGCCACAGGAGAGAATGTCTCGTTGTAGTCAACTCCTTCCACTTGTCAAAAACCCTTTGTGACAAGTCTCGCCTTATGGACAATCACATTTCCATCAGCATCTGTCTTCTTCTTAAAGATCCATTTGTTCTCCAGAACCTTTAGACCTTCAGGGAGACCTACCAAGTTCCATACTTGGTTCTCATGCATGGATCCTATCTCAGATTTCATGGCTTGTAGCCATTTCCCGGAGTCAGCACTCTCCATTGCTTCTTTGTAGGTTCTAGGATCCTCTTGTTCATCCAACAAGACTGACATCACAAGGCTATTATACCAATCTGGGACAACACAAGCCCTTGTATATCTTCGAACCGTAGGAGCTTTGATGCGATGATCTGTATCATTCATTTCTTCTTCCACTATAGAGGGAGGTTTCGAAACTGTTTCCGTTGCGCTACTATATATTTGGAGAGAAGGGTCAACGACTTCATCTAGCTCTATTTTTCTTCCACTAAATCCTTTCGCGAGAAACTCTTTCTCTAGAAAGATGCCGTCCTTAACAACAAACAGTTTGCCCTCAGCTTTGTTGTAGAAGGTATACCCAATAGTCTCCTTTGGGTATCCTATAAAGATGGACTTTTCTGATTTAGGTTCGAGTTTGTCAGGTTGTAGTTTCTTAATATAATCCTCACATCCCCAAACATTCAAGAATGAAAACTTTGGCTTCTTGCCACGCCATATATCATATGGCGTTGTCTCCACGGATTTGGATGGTGCTATGTTTAAAATAAAAGTGGCGGTTTCTAATGCATAGCCCCAAAACGACACAGACAAATTAGTCAGAGACATCATGGACTGAACACTGTCCAATAGAGTGCGGTTACGTCGTTCCGACACACCATTACGCTGTGGTGTTCTGGCTGGCGTAAGCTGTGGTAGACCACAGTTCCTCAAGTGCATGCCTACCTCATAACTCAAGTATTCGGCTCCCCAATCGGATCATAGATGCTTAATCTTCTTGTTTAGTTGATTCTCTACCTCATTCTGAAATTCTCTGAACTTTTGAAATGTTCTACACTTGTGTTTCATCAAGTAAATATATTTGTATCTACTTAAATCATCAGTAAGGTAACAAAATAACGATACTCATTGCGTGTCGAGACACTCATTGGTCCACACACATCTATATGTATGATTTCCAATAGGTCTGCTACCCACTCCATAGTACCAAAGAAGGGTGTCCTGGTCATCTTACCCATGAGGCAAGGCTCGCATGTATCAAGATATTAAAATCTAGTGACCCCACAAATCCATCAGAATGAATCTTCTTCATGCGCTTTACGCCAGTATGACCAAGACGGCAATGCCATAGGTGCATGGTATTATCGTCATTATGCTTGCAGCGCTTTGCATCGATGTTATGGATGTGTGTACTAACATCAAGATCCAGTAAGAATAAACCTTTGCATACACGCGCATGAATATAAAAGACATCATTCATGAAAACAGAATAACCACTTGTTCCAGATTAATGAATAATGATCTTGCAATAAGCAAGATCCATTCACAATATTCATGCTTAAGGCGGGTACAAAGTAGCACTTATTCAAAACTAATATTAGTCCCGAAGGTAGATGTAGATACAAATCGCTGATGGCCTTGACATCGACCTTCGATCTGTTGCCAACGCGCATCATCACTTCGTCCTTTTGATACGTCATAAACGTATCTATAATTTTTGATGTTCCATGCTTGTGTAGTATCAACTTTGCTATGCTTTGTCTACACTTTGAGGTATTTTTATACATTTTCCAATGGTAAGAAAATCGGTAATCATTAACTGCTCGGTTGGATTGGAAGTAGCGACTAATCGGAATTCGGATGATTAACTGATTTAATCGGTCGACTATTAATCGGTGCCACCTACAAAAATTAGCACCTAAAACACGTATGAATCTTCTTGCACCTCAACCATCTACCCTATTAAAGGCAACCTTAAGCTCCCGGATGAGATCCTAAAGCGCTCGAGCTCTTGTATCTGAGGTCTGGTCGGCAACTACGAGGAACTGGTCAACAATGACAAGGAACTAGTTGGTGATGGCGGAAATCGAGCTCCTGGAGGCAGATATTGAGCGGGAGCTTCGCAAAACCTACTTCATTAGGGTGGGATAGCGGATGGATGGGCGATATGTGTTGATAATTTTGCAACTTTTTAGACCAAGTGTAGTGGTTAATCGGGAATATACCTAGTAATCGGAGTGTTAGACCTATTAATCGGGCTAAACGATTAACACAAACGATTAGTGGTAATTGACACGGTCAGGTTCCTAGTAGCAATTAATCGGCCTATTAATCGCTGTTTCAGCCTATTTTTTGAACAGTGACATTTTCTGGGACTAACCTATTAACAAGAGGCCACAGTGCCAGTTACCTGTTTTCTGCTGTTTTTGGTTTCAAAAAATCTAGTAAGGAAATATTCTCGGAATTGGATGGGACAAAATCCAAAGTCACGAGGAGAACACAAAGACCGAAGGACAGCTGAAGGGGGGCTGCAGGGCCGCCACACCCTAGGGCCGCACGGGCCCACCCTAGGGTGCGCCGCCCTATGGTGTGGGCACCCTGGTCGCCTCTCTGCCTCTCCTCTTCGCCTATATAAACCCCTTGATGCCAAAACCCTAAGTACCCGATCAGATCTCCATGAAACAGTCTATAGTCGCTTCCACCATCGTCCCTAGACCGGGGGTCTGAAGCTCTTCCCGGCACCCTGCCGGAGGGGAGAGATCATCCCGGAGGCCTTCTTCATCACCATGCTAGCCTCCGGTATGATGCATGAGTAGTTCACCCTTTGACTATAGGTCCATACAGTAGCTAGATGGTTGTTTCTCCTCCTTTGTGCTATCATGTTTAGATCTTGTGAGATCCGTTCATGATCAAGATCATCTATTTGTAATCATGCATGTTGTGTTTGCGAGGATCCGATGGATATTGAGATTACTATGTCAGATTGATTATTGATTCTATCATGTCTTATGATTATTGATTCTATCATGTCTATGTTGTTTGAGATCTTGCATGCTCTCCGTTTCTAGTAGCTATCTTGGCCAAGTAGATGCTAGTGACTCCAAGAGGGAGTATTTATGATCGATAGTGGATTCATGCCTCTATTGAATTTGAGGAAGTGACAGAAATCTCTAAGGTTGTAGATGTGTTGTTGCTACTAGGGAGAAAACAACAATATTTTGTTCATGGAACAATTGTATTGTTTATTTTACACACATTGCTTAAAAGAGTTGTCCGTTGCTTGCAACTTAATGCTAGAGGGGGTTCGGATGATAGCCTGAAGGTGGATTACTAGTCATAGATGCAGTTGGATGGCGGTCTATGTATATTGTTGTAATGCCCAATCAAATCTCATAGGATCATGAATGTCTAGTATTGCATTGGTATGCCTTTCTCAGTCCTGTCAATTGCCCCGCTGTAATTTGTTTACCTAGCATGTTATGTTATTTATCTTAAGGAGAACACCTCTAGTGAATTGTGGAACCCAGTCCAATGTTTACCATTGATACATCATCTACTATTACTGTTTACTTTCTTCAAGCAATCATTACCTTCCACACCATACGTTTAATCCTTTTTTTTAGCAAACTGGTGAGATTGACAACCTCACTATACATTGGGGCAAAGTCTTGAGTTTGTGTTGTGTAGGTTCCAAGTTGTTAGCAACACCTTGGAGTCATTTCCTTCCTCCTACTGGTTTGATAAGCTTGGTTTCATAACTGAGGGAAGACTTAATGCTGTTCTCATCATACCTTCCTCTTGGGGTTCCCCAACGAAGCTCTAAAGTGATCTGACCGCATCAAGACGTTTTCTGGCGCCATTGCTGGGGAGTTAAGGACGAATTCACAAGGTGACTCCTTCACAACCATTCTCTTTACTTTGTTTTTGTTTTTCTTTGTTTTGCTTGCTTCTTTTTATCAAAAATTACAAAAAATTAGTTTTGTTTGGTTTGCCTTTTCTTATAAAAAACAAAAAAAAATAGTTCTTCATATAGTTGTCACCTTGGTCTAACTCACCATGTTGATCCCTAAGTTCACCTTGAAAGTCCTTTCAACAGGTAGTGTCTCTATAATTGGGTAAGAAAATATTGAAGAATTCTTTAATCATATTAGCAAACATGAGGATATTGAGGATAGATCCTTAGCAGAACTTGATCCTAATTATGAAATTGCTACAACTTCTTTAGTTCACATGTTGGAGGCTAGGTTTGTTAACCTTAACCCCATGATGCAAATAATGTTTCTTTAACTAAAAGAAATTGAGGATGCTGAAAAGAGAGATTTTATTCTAGAAACTTTGCTAAAAGAGTTCAATGATGTTGCTAAGGAAGCCAAAAAGGTCTTTGATTGTTTTAATATGCTAGGCTCATGTGTAGATGTTATGGGCACATTAGAAAAGTTGGATAAAACCAAACCCAATGGAGAGGAAATTAAAAAACACATACCTTTTAAACTTGTAGGAATGCATGAAGCCTTAGAAAAGAAATTTGATTGGATTGTTCCTGAAAACCTATTTGATGAAATTAGTTAACCCAAGAGTGCTAAGAGAGGATCCTCTACAACTCACTTGGGTGAGATACCTTTCCTAGTTGAAGAAATTTCGAGTATTGTTCTTAATGCTTCTTCATTTGAAAATACTTGATTCTTGCTTCTTGTGCCTAACTTAAAGGCGTTAAAGAAAAGTACTTCTTGGTAGATAACCTAATAGTTTTCTTGAGTCTTGGAAGTTATTACTTCTGTAATAACCTGTCCTTATCCTTTTTATTTGATTTTTGTGCCAAAAATAACCTCTAATGAGAGGGAAGTATGTAACACTACGGTTCTGAAAAGACCGTAGCTTCTATGTGACATGCCAATCCCTGGATCGGTTCATTGGCTCACAATAGAATAAAGATGAATAACATAGCAAAATATCCGTGTATCATAAATAACGAAGATCCAGAGTATCATTATTACAATAAAGGCTTAGCTCAAGGCTAGCTCAACTTATTCAAGTAGCAACATAATAGAATAAATCCTCCATTCTTCAAATTGCCCACAAGTGAACAAGTGCCGAGTGGAGTACCGTGGCCTAAACCGATCACTCAGAATCGGAATATCCTGCAACATGAAACATAGCAGCCCCGAAGGGTCAATACATGGAATGTATGGCAAGTAGAGCTATTAAAGGAGACAATAGTGCTAACATCTACATGCATATTTGGCAAGTGGAGCTGTGGCTAGCTTGCATTCGCAAATACCTTTGTCCTACTTTCATAAACAGTTTTTGATTTTCTTTGAAAATATACCAATTAAGTTAACCCATCAACATTAAAGCAATTAGGAAATTAGAATGAGCGAGAACATGTCATGGAATCAATATCAAGCAACTCAGATGTCCATAACCAGGGACACGGCTAATCGATTAGTTTATACACCCTGCAGGGGTTAGTACACTTTACCCATGTGACTTGGCCAGCCCAGCTCGTACCACCACTCTCATATTGGGTGATGATAGGGAGAAGTCCAAGAAGGGACCGTTCGGGAAGTAGCTCCCCAAACCCGACACGCACCGGTACAACCTACCAAAATTCTACATCTCTGGATACGTGGGTTCGAGTTACCACAACCTACTGAGTCCAACCAACCGCCCATTTCATTATTGGCACATGGTTGTACACGTAAGATACAAAATAAAGAAGCCAATCATTTTCTCTTGATACCTGGGTGCCTTTCCGCAATGATACCACCAAAAATTATCAATCCCATCACACCCAGGAGATTCATTGATTAAGTTGTTTTTAGTTTTTGCAAACCAACACATTTAGAAACAATTTTAGTGATGTATCCCAGCCCTCGTTCATCATAGCATGGCTAAGCACATCTATCAACGGTGGTTCATCTACAGGGAAAAACCTACCACATAATAGGACATAACATAGCAATAGTAATATCCTACACATGCATATATAAAATACACGACAATGCATTGAAAATAGTAGGACAACATCATGAACAAGGTAGCATCTACTTGCCTTGGCTGTAGCGGTTGAACGAACAATCCACACACGAGCAAGCGTTGCACTCGTCACAATCTACACGATACAATTGCAATCACATAAATAAACCATACACAATCATATACAAACAATGACAACGCAAGATGCATGCATGACAAGTTGAACATTGCTACAGTAGCTTCATATATTCTTATTCAGTATACCTACTGTATGTATGCATGGAAAATATTTTAAGTGCATAGAAAACAAAGCATGCAATTTTAAATGCCCAAACAATTGAGCTAGGACCCAATTATTTAGCCACTACTAATAAACTATTTGTAAAATCTTGGAAAAATATCCACTGTGTAGGCAACCTAAAATAGAACCAGTACCAATTGGAATTACTCAAAAAGGATTCATATAATTCCCTGAGTAATTAAAATACTCCAGTAAGCCTTTATAAAGATTCTGCAAATTCCAGTACTGTAAGTCTACCTTTTTAATTCACTGCAAGATTCCTCTTGTTCCACTGATTCCAGGGACATCTTATTTGCAATTTTTGGAGTTGTAGAACTTTTTCTATGAATTTAATACTATAAAAAGAACATTAACTCATTTAATTATCTAAGACAAAACCTTGCTTCAAAAGCATAAAACAACTGTACAGCAATATTCTATGTGAGACACTGAATCCATACATATTTTATTTGCAATTTTTTTCCCAGTAGATTATTTTCTATGAATTTTACAAGTTCCACCTAAAAAATGCCAAAATAAATCGAATTAAAGGAAATAGTCAAACTTGACCGTTTAACCACGCCGACGTGGCTCTGACCAGTCAGCGCCCTGGGCTGACTAATAAACGGTCCATCTGGACTTTTGGATGCTGATCGAGCGGCAGAGAAGGCGCGCGAGGGGGAGGCTCACCGGAGCAGTTGGCAGCGGCGACGGCGATGGTCGGGCGGCGGCGGTGGCGGTCCTCGGCGGCGGCGAGAGGTGGGACGGTGTCAGGGGCGAGGTGGCGGATCTCCTAGTGGTGGCGGCGCGGGCTCCCGCGTGTGCAGGCGATGGCGGCCGGCGGCTGGAGTGGCGGGCGGCGAGGTGGCGACTCGCGGCGACGTCGGTGGCCTGCGGGGAGAAGGGGAGGCGGGTCAGCGGTGGCCGGCGGCAACTCCCAGCGGGCGTGCGAGGCGGGGGGGGGGGGAGGGGGGTCGCGGGCGGCGGCGGGCGGCGCTTAACGAGCTCGAAGGCGGCTGCGGCAGCTCACAACTCCGGCGAGCAATTTCTTGGCGATGGCGGCGGGGTAGATGGCGATTTTTGGGGGGTTTGGAAGAGGGGGTCGTAGAGATTGATATAGGCAAAGATTTTCGGGGAGAAATAGTTTGAATTCGGCCCGATTCCGGAGGAATCGGAGCTGTTCGCGAGTTGGGGAAGAACACGCTGACGTGTGGGTCCCACGTGTCAGCGACGCGCTGTGGCTGATGGGGCGGGCCCGCTCATCAGTGGGGCTGGCAGGCGGCGGCGCATACTATCCGCCGCGCGCGCTGGGTTGCTGCTGCCGCGGCTGGGCCGCGGCCGGGCTGGCTGCGCCGGCGCCCCCTTTTCTCTTTTTTTTTTGATTTTCTTTTCCTTTTCCCTGGTGAATTTCCTAACTGAAACTTTCTGACAGAAACTGTCTATTATAAGATAAAAATTCAGATTGCCATAACTTTAAGCTCCGATTGAGGTGATTCAAAGTGCTATAGGTTCGTGACAGAACCCTTTACGCACCTGTGCCATACAAACAACCAAAATATACTGATTTTAACAGAAGCATGGTAAAACCAAGCATTCAAGTGTAGGTGTCAAAATGCAATTGCAAGTGAGTTGTTTTTGCCAAAACCCTTTTCAAACTGAATTTTTGCAATGATGATCATGATGCAATGACATGTATGCTATGCAGTACCAAATCTAAAATTTTGGATGTGACAAGACTAACCTCCTTAAGATGAATCTTGTCCCCGAGATTCGGCGTGGCTAGGAAATAGGTGTGGGTGGTCCTCTCGGATGTCATCGTCACGCTCCCAAGTGGCTTCCTCTTCGGTGTGGTGGCTCCATTGCACCTTGCAAAATCTGATCGTCCTGGTACGGGTAATCCTCTCCGCTGTCTCTAGTATCTTGACAGGCTTCTCCTCATAGGTCAAGTCACTCTCAAGCTGAACCTCCTCTAGTGGCACCGTGTCTCTCAATGGTGTATCCACCATCTCCGGATGGCACTTCTTCAGTTGGGACACGTGTAACACATTGTGGATGACGGACAGAGCCTCTGGCAACTCCAACTGATAAGCAACCTCTCCTTTGCGTGCTAATACCCGAGATGGTCCAATAAACCGAGGTGCCAGCTTACCCTTGATTCCAAATCTCTTAATTCCACGCAGTGGCGATACCCTGAGGTACGCTCTATCACCTATCTCATACACCACTTCCTTGCGCTTGGCGTCAGCATTTCTCTTCTGCCTCGACTGTGCTACCTTCAGCCTGTCCCTAATCAAAGCGACCTTCTCCTCGACGTCCTTGATCAAATCAGGTCCAAATAGCTGACGCTCTCCTACTCCATCCCATAGTAATGGTGTCCGGCATATTTTCCCATATAGCACATCGTACGACGACGTC
The DNA here is from genome assembly GCA_916181665.1 of Avena sativa. Lineage (NCBI taxonomy): Eukaryota > Viridiplantae > Streptophyta > Magnoliopsida > Poales > Poaceae > Avena > Avena sativa. The sequence continues at coordinate 346,999,504 of OV702281.1, read as the reverse complement.
TTGATGCTGGTTTGGTAGCTGTTGTTGTAGGAAAACTCAGCGTATGGCAAATTCTCATCCCAACTAGAACCATGAGCCAAAGCGCAAGCCCTCAACATATCCTCCAAAATCTGATTTACCCTCTCGTTCTGTCCATCAGTCTGAGGGTGGAACGCTGTGCTAAACTCCAACCTAGTTCCCAATGACTCGTGCAGCTGGCGCCAAAAATGCGATGTAAACTGGGTGCCTCTATCCGATACAATGCTCTTGGGAACTCCATGCAGGCACACAATTCTGTCCATATAAATCTTTTCCAACCTTGCACTCGTGTAGGTTGTCTTCACCGGTATAAAGTGGGCTACCTTGGTCAAATGGTGGACCACTACCCAAATAGAGTCGTATCCCGACCTGGTCCTGGGCAATCCTGTGATAAAATCCATTCCCACTCTATCCCACTCCCAATCCAGCATGGGCAATGGTTGTAGCAATCCTGCTGGCTTCTGGTGTTCCGCCTTCACTCGGCTGCAAACATCACATAAGGCAATATGCTCGGCGATGTCTCCCTTCATGTTGTTCCAACAAAATCTGTCCTTTAGATCCATATACATCTTCGTATTGACCGAATGTATGGAATACAGCGAGTCATGAGCTTCCTGCAGAATCAACTTCCTTATCTCCGGATCGTTGGGAACACACAAACGATCTCCATACCACAAGGTTCCTTGCTCATCCTCGCGGAATTCTTTTGCTCGATCCTCCATCTTTTCCTTTATTTCTTCCATCTCCTTGTCTCCTACTTGAGCCTTCCTGATCATGTCCTGCGGCATTGGTTGGACTTCCATTGATGCCAAATATCCTTCTGACACCACCTCCAGTCTAAGCTCCTTGAATTGCTTGCACAAATCCTCGGGCAATTCCCCAACAGTCAATCCATTGGCATAGACCTTCCGGCTTAGAGCATCCGCTACTACATTGGCTTTTCCTGGGTGGTATTGCAGATTCATATCATAATACTTGATAAGATCCAACCATCTCCTTTGCCTCATGTTCAGTTCCTTCTGTGTAAATATGTACTTCAGGCTCTTGTGGTCGGTGTACACATTGCAGTGTTTTCCCATTAGGTAGTGCCTCCATACTTTGAGCACATGCACAATCGATGCTAATTCCAGGTCATGCGTGGGATAATTCCTCTCATGGTGTTTAAGTTGTTGCGAGGCATATGACACCACTCTCCCATCTTGCATCAACACACTTCCAAGTCCCTGTCGAGAGGCATCACAGTACACTTGGAAATCCTTCTGAATATCAGGTAAACATAGAACAGGTGCGGTCACTAGTCGATGCTTCAGTTCCTGAAAGCTGGCTTCACACCCATCTGTCCACTCAAACTTCCTCTCCTTCATCAGAAGTTCCGTCATCGGCTTAGCAATCTTGGAGAAATTTTCAATGAACCTCCTGTAATATCCAGCAAGTCCCAAGAAGCTCCGAATATCGCCCACATTCTTGGGCGCTTCCCACTCAGTTACTGCAGTCACTTTGCTTGGATCAATAGCGACTCCTTCTCCTGACACCACGTGTCCAAGAAACCCAACAGTGTTAAGCAAAAACTCACACTTTCTAAATTTGGCATACAGCTTGTGTTCCCTCAGCTTCTCCATAATTGTCGCAGATGTTTCTCATGCTCAGCATCGTCCTTGGAATATATCAATATGTCATCGATGAACACAACCATGAAATTGTCCAAGTACTCCATGAATACCTTGTTCATCATGGTCATGAAATATGCCAGAGCATTCGTTAGTCCAAAAGACATAACCGTGTATTCATATAAACCATACCTAGTAGTGAAAGCAGTTTTTGGTATGTCCTCCTCCCGGATCTTTAATTGGAAATAGCCCGATCGCAGATCAATTTTGCTAAACACCTTTGCTCCTTCCAGTTGATCAAACAAATCATTTATGTTCGGCAGGGGTATTTGTTCTTGATGGTCACTTCATTCAGCGAGCGATAGTCCACCACTAACCTCTTGCTGCTGTCCTTCTTCTCCACAAATAGGACAGGTGCACCCCATGACGACAAACTAGGCTGAATAAATCCCTTGTCCAACTGCTCCTTTAGCTGTTTCTTTAATTCCTTCAGCTCATCCGCATCCATCTTATATGGTCTCTGTAACATCCCAAAAATATGAAACTTGGATCATCAAACTCTAATCATCAAAATTAGGGTTAACAAAAACTTTTCCAAATAAGAATATGAAAGCATGCATGTGTGTATGCATTCCAATTTGAATTCTTTTGAATTACCTTTCTTGTGTGTTTCCTTGCTTGTAAAATGATGCTTAGGTGAAATAAACATCATCTAAACAATTCCCAAACTTTTCCCAAAGACAAATAAATCAAAACAAACAAATTAAGTGAATGGTCACTTTTGCCAAATTAACTCCCATGCCTACTTTGGCTGTCTCTAACTTTCAAAACTTAACAGAAACTTGTTTGGATCTTTGCACCCCTTGATAGTACTCATAACAAAGTATCAGGGCCGACCTTGTGATCATGCAGAAACATTCAAATGCATAGTTTAAATGACAGTTTAAAATTGAATCTATATCATATGGGAAGATCCCACTTTTTCAAAAACCACTCAAACAAGCTCAACTTTCAAAACCCAAGCATCTACAGACTCACCAGCACATGCCTAGCACACCCACCAAAAATCTTTTCAAAATTCAAAACTTGAATTCATGCGGCCATTTCATCAAACACCTTGCTGATTCAAATCAAACAAAATCAAAACACTATAGTGTGCAGTGTTTTGGGCCTAACTTGTTCCCTCTCTGGAAACCACTAGCCTTAGTAGATCATCTAACAAACTTAACTAATCACTAGCACCACTGTGAGCTCGCCAATGTCATCAATGGTGAACAACCGAGAGCACCCATGTCACCCTAGTGTGGACAGCAGGCTAGAGGAAGAACTAGCCGTTCCAACCTTGTCAGGGAGGTAGCCCATGCTTCACCGCCCCCTCTCGACTAGCCCTACCTTGTAGACAACAGCCAGAACCGCCAGGAACGCCGCGCCCGTGCCGCTGTCGACCATGCCGACCCTCGCCGCAGAGCACGCGCCGTTCCCATTTAACTAGACCACCTCGAGCCCTCGTCGCCCGCCAACATGCTCCCCACCATCCCAGGAGACCGCTAGACATGACCATTTCACCGCCCGTGCCCTGTAGCCACCGCTCGCCGTTGAAGACATCGCCTCTGCCTCGCAGAGCATCGAGTGTTCCCGACCGCTTGCCACCGCCCCTACACACGCATTAAAGCCATAGAGCATCGCCAGGAGACCACCGATCGATCGCCACCCTCGGCCATGCCTCTATCTGCCCGTAGCCGTGTTGCCACCGTCGCCTGCCCATCCCGTTCGGTCTGACCGTCGAGCCTATAAAAGGAGACGACCCCCAGCCGAATTGAGCACACCATATCACTCCCCTCTCCTCACTGATTGTTCCACCCCGTTCCCGGAGCAAGGCGAGCTGCGCATCGCTGGAATTTGGCCGGAGCCCACCGCTGCTGGAGAAGAAGGAAGCCAGCGATTGGAGCCGCCCCAGGAGAAGCTGCCTGTACCAGGAGGTTCGCCGTCGTCGACTTCGTCATTCGCCCACCTCACCGACCCTCGCCTGAGCCCCGATGAGTCTCCCATGACCCCCACCTGCCGCGTTAGGGTTCTGTCTCGCCGGCGCTGCCCGACGTGGACGATGAACCATAGCCGTTGGATTAGAACTAGATCCAACGCACCACGTTGCCCCATACCGCTTCGCACCCCCCGTCTCACTGATGCGTGGGAACATCCACTTAACCAGCCTGCATAAGCGCTGTGCGTAGTAGGCCGGTCCATTATCGTCTCCCGCGCAGCCCACTCGTTTGAATTTGGATTTTCCATTTTCATTCAAACACAGTTTTGTACCTAGTTTCAAAAATCAACCCAACTCGATTCAGTGAACCAAATTGAATGAAACCAATTTTGTTAGAAAGGTTTTGAAATTCTTAATCCAAGCCCGTTGGATTCAAATCATTTGAATCTATAGATCAACCTTGGTAAAAATAACAAGGCAGAACCTTTTCTGCATTCAAACATTTTTCAAATTTAAACTATAATAGCTTTTGAGTTGATTCCAACTCTCAAAAATCACTTTTGACCATACCTTTCAGAATATATAAAAACATTTGGGTTTACTTACAGAAATAATGTTCAAGTAATAAAAGAATGCCACATAGGCATTTCTAGTCATTTATTTTTATTTAAAATAAAAGGTTAAATCTTATTAAATTGTGACACCACTTTAAATCACATTCCCATGTACTGAAATGTGTGGTGATGACATGTGTCAACATGATCCCATGTTTGGTTTGGAAAATATTAAATCTTAAGTAGTTTTTCAACGAGTAGAAATTACTTTTCTAAAAATAAAAGAAATTAAACCAAGCTTTAATCTTGTAATGTTAGTGATGATGCTAGATCATCTATAGAACCCTTGTGTGCGATGATTGAAAGTAGTTAAGTATTGTTTGGTGATTGTGTACCTCGTATTTATTTATAGACGCTAGTACCGACCAAGGATACGAGGAGGAAGGAGGATACTACGAAGAAGAAGCCGAGGAGAACTTCAACCACTGCTCTGCACAAGGCAAGCTAACACTTGCAATCTAGCAAGCTTATACTCATACCGATGCAAGCCTAATACTACTAGTTGAATATGCAAGCTAACGCTTGCAAGATATTATACTTTAGCAAGCCTTACCATGCCAACCGTATGCCTTAAGCATATGTGATTATACCCACTTGATAAACCAATCCTAGTTTTACTTGCAAGCTTTATACTTTATTTCTTTATCAAAGATATTACTTAGAGCTTACTTAAGTGAAGTGTAGATTCTAGAAAGATAATTGAAGGTTGCATAAAGAGAATAAAAATTGGCCTAAGCTAGATAATCTTTATGTCATCCTAAGGCATGAGATTGAACTTAGTTAAACTCCACTAGTTTACCACCACTCATTAGTACTTACCCCCACTTGTAGATGCTAGTGCTAAGCATAAAACTTGATCAACTTTAGATGGGAATACTTGGTGAAAATAGTTATGAAAACCTTGGAATGATGGATCATTCTATTAAAATGTTTTGGACATGTGTTTCCAAACACCAGAGGATTTTTGGTGATAAAAATATTGAGGCATGAGCCTTAGCCCTTTATAAAAGAAAGAATTCCTTATTTGGCCCTACTTAAAGTTTCACTTCCTTATTTAGCCCTGAAAATCTTTTTCTTCCCTATTTGACACTTGGTCAAAAAATTATGCCTTATATGGCCCTCTAGTTCATTCTGAGCACTAACTCTGTTAAATAGCAAGATAAAAAGACACTTTTGCCCTTGTGTATTTGTTACCAAAAAAATTTTAGAAAACAAAACCAACGGCTGTGTAACATATTTGGTCATATACTGAAGACTAAATTAGGCACATACACTTGGTCAGACAACTGACTTTAATTAAAAAACTTGGTCCTCGATTATCTTTTCAAAACAATGACCGCAGCTAGCTCTAGATCTTAATTTGTACGTACTACTCCTAGCTAGCTTAGGGCATCTTCACCGAGGCGGTCAAAATGGTCTGCGCGTGTCCAAAACTGCCGCGAGGTTGCGCGCGGCGTGCGCAGCGCCCGTCGATCTATCTGGAAAAACGCGTCCGGCCTGACCTATCCACGCATCTAATCTGGTGCTCGGTTGCATCGGCCCGTACAATACGGAAAACACGGGGTGTCCTCCCAATAATTTGCCCGGGCCCTCCCGCCAGTGGCACAGCAGACGCTCTCCTCCTCCAAACCCTCGCGCACTCCATATCGCTCGATCTCGAGCAAGAGCAGTCTTTGCTGCCGCCACCGCCACCGCTCGCTGCTGCCGACGCCCCCCTCCCCCCCGTGATATCGAGCGCCACCGCAGGCCACACGTGTTGCCGGAGTTGTCTGGCCGCTCCACAGGCAGTCTCATCGTCCTCGGTCTCTGACATTGGACTGGAACGCGACACCCTCTACATGCGCAAAACCTGCTCGATCAATTGCCTGAGATACGTTCGTCGGTCCTTTTTAGGTTTTGTCCAGCCCGCTTTTGGAGTTGCCATCGCCATTGACGGCCGCATACTTTGCAGATGGACAACAACCATGTGAGACTGAACTATCTATATGTAAGCACTATTTCAATTTGATTTCCTAGTCTAATTTATTTGTATCCTAAAAATTAATTATATAACAATATTTGCAAACATATGAATCCCTAGCCAGTGCGGACAAATGGGTCGCGCCGCTGGGCACGGCTGGCCGGAAAAGCCGGACCCCCTACCCATACTGACCGTGGTCCGACCCAAATGGACAGTTTCAGACCGTTTGGGTTGCCCCGGTGGAGATGCCCTTAAAACGTGAGGAGACTGCATAGTGATGCTTCATATAGACGTGGAAGAAACGGCATCGAGGTATGGCCACGTTTGTATTGACCCAGCCGATGGATGTTTGCGCCCAAGCATCGGCACACACGACATCCATTCCAGTTTTGCCTCACATGAGCTCGTGCTTTCTAGTGGCAACTAGTCTATCCACGTCAATAAGATAAAAGTAAAACTTGCCATATTGTATATCAACCTTTTTTGCAGGTATGTTGTATATCAACTTGGTTCAACCAAAATACTGACGCACGCTATTTTGTTACATGGAGCGAGCGTAAGCCTCACCTTGGTTGGTTCATGTTAGTTCCTGTATGGGTTTCATAGACGGCTCCACTATATATAGTTAGTCATATGAAGGCATGGGAGTATTTGTGTGCCTTTTTTCCAGTTTCTTTGTCAATTGAGGAGACAGGGGTGCATAGGTACAAGAAAGAAAAAGTTAACGGCATGCCCTAACAGAATTGACGGGAGGGTCATATAAGGAACTAAACAAAAAATACAAAGTCAAATAGGGAAGAAAAAGTGTTCTAAGGCCAAATAAGGAACTAAAACTTTTGATAGGGCCAAATAAGGAATTCTCTCTTTATAAAACTGATGGTTGTCTGGATGCGATACCATTCCAATTTTACCGTACAACCATAATACCCGAGAATTGGGTAGGGCTTGACTGGAAACTTATATACCTTAGTATTAGTTCCCTCACGGCCAAGGTCTAAGCTGCGGCTACCTTGTGAAGATTGTCCACCTGTGCAGTACCCAAGATGACAGTTGGTCATGGTTGGGAGGCCAAACTCACAGGAGAGTTGCTTATACTAGGGCGTGTAATTGAAAGGTTAGGATTGATTATCCGCATACTGAGTATGGTGGATTCACAATTTGTTCCTGACGGATGTATCGAATGTTGTGGTGAAAGTGTAGAATCTCTGCAGAGTGTCAAACTATTCGAATAGCTGCGTCCGCGGTTATGGACAGTTGGCGTGGCCATACTGTTCCCCCGTCAGAGGTTTTCAAAATGACTTGTGAAATGAATTGAGATTCTGACTTAACCACAACAGAGTTGTGATATGAAATACAAGTTCCCACTTAGGTGCTATAAAACTTCAACTAGCTTTCTTCGTTTCTAAACTTAGTAGATGTAAATCTGGCTTTTTGCAAAACAACCCTAGAGCTTCGTGTCCTACTACAAAACCCCCCTTCACCTGTTAGTCTTAGTTTGCGAGTACTTAAAGATTACTCATGGCTTTGTCCCTGGCTATTCCCGTGGCCAGACTATGAAGAGGAGTACCAGGATGATGGACCCTAGGAAGGTTACGACAACTAGGATCATCTCCCATCGTCAGCATTTCCCGTGACCCCGAATATGGAGCTTCGCCTATGCTACCGTTATTATTACGTATTTCCGCTGCTTGAGTTGTATTAAGAACTGGATCATGAGATCCTTATTTGTGTAAGACCTTATGTATGGTTTGTAATGGATGATGTACTGTGGTATCCAAATCTGTTATGTCTCGCAAAAATAGTAATCCTGGGATTGCGATGTATGGCATAACAGGCATCTGGGATTAAAAATCTGGGTGTTGACAGTCTCTTTTCTATAGGCCCTGTTCCCGGCATCAGATCGATGAGAAACTCCAGATCCCTGTCAGGTGGCATCCCTGGCAGCTCTTCCGGAAACACGTCGGGGTAATCCTTTATCACAGGCACAGTATCCATGCTAACCCCCTTAAGAGAATTCAGATTACATCTTCCCGGTCGCAGAGACGACTTGAACCTAATCCTCTTACCATCCGGGGTTTTGAGCGAAACCGCTCGCTGTGCATAATCTATGTGTCCCCCATGCATAGACATCCAATCCATGCCCAATATTACATCAAAACCTTGTGATTCCAATACTACCAGATGTGCAATGAAATTGTGTGCTCCAATCCTCACAGTTAAGTCGCGGCATCCCGCGCTAGCTATCATATCCCCTCCAGGTGAGCTTACTCTAATAGACCCTTTCAGAGACTCCATGGGTAACTTATACTTATCCACAAATGCCCTTGATATGAATGAATGCGATGCACCAGTATCGAAAAGTATAAGTGTAGGGTGAGTGTTGATTGGAAACTTACCAACCACAAGCTCAGGCTCATCTGGGATCTCCTCCACATTCATGTGGTTCACTGTGGCCTTCTGGTTGTTGCCTGGCTTCAGTCTCTTCTTCTCCGGACAGTTATCTGCATAATGTCCCTTCTGGCCACACTTGAAGCATGTCACCTCACTCAGGTCCTTCTTCACAAAGTTGCGTTCACGGTTGCGGTCATGTCCACTATGTCCTCCAGAATGGTGAGTGTGTCCTCCCTTGTGGCTGTGGCGGTTGCTCTTATGTCTATCATGGCAATGACCATCGTTTCCATGGCTGTGGCGGTCATGGCTTCCATGGTGCCCATGTTCACTTCCACCATGCTTTGAGTATCCATCATAAGAAGTGCGTGACTTGTGGTGAGAGCCAGAATGGTGATTGTTGCTCTTTATCTTGCGGTTTTCCACCTGCTTGTGCTTCCCCTCCAAGATTCTGGCCTTGTCCATAAGCTCCTGGAAAGTGGGACAATAAACCACTAGCAGCTGCACTGAAAGCTCATCACTAAGGCCATCCAGGAACCTCTCTCTCCTTTTGGCATCAGTTTCAACATCCTCAGGTGCATAACGAGACAGGTTGTTGAACTCCTCAATATACTCAGCCATGGAGCGGTTGGTTTGGCGCAAGTTGCGAAATTCCTTCCTCTTCAGGCTCAGAACTCCTGAAGAAATGTGGTTGGTCCTGAAACCTTCCTCAAACATTGCCCAAGTCATAGTGTCCAGCGGGTGGGTGATCTGAAAAGTGTCCCACCACGAGGCGGCTGGTCCCTCCAGTAGGTGAGCAACAAATCTCACCTTCTCAGCATCTATGCACCCAACAGCTACCAGATCCATATTCACTGAACGCAACCAGTCGAGAGAAACCATCGGCTTCGTTGCAGTAGAGAACTTCGCTGGTCTTAGCCTCAGGAACCTTGTAAGTGCATCTCCCTGAGGCTGGTTGTGAACTGGGTCATCACTTGGGTCAGATGTGCCTGAGCCGCCATGAGCTGCTTCAACTCAGTAGGTTGACGGCGGGGAGGCATCTGCGGTTCAGCACAGGTAAGCTTAGAAAGAATCAATTACAAAAACAAGATTCTACCCATGCATTATGATCAAACAACAACAAAGCAATCACAGAAAATCTCAAGCAAGCAACTCATTAGCAAACAAACGACCCAGCAACTTCCCAGGGGTTATCCTAGCAGTATATATCTAATGAAATATTTTTATAAGCGTTGGCAACAGTTATCAACACCAATTAGCCAACAAAGCATTAAAACAGGAATCTGCCAGAACAGTCCAGCAGTGTTCACGAATTTTTCTATCTGACTTAAACTCGTAAAGAAGTTTTGCTGATTTTTTTATATACAGTACAGAGAGTTTCGAAGAAACCCTATTTTTTCCAGATTTTTCCCAGTTACCAATAAAATATGAAAATTCGTGCAGTACATCTGTGTCAGCAGAAAACTGCATCAGGGAAAACTCAGATATCAACCAAAACTTGTCATAACTCTTCTATAAAATTCGCACAAATAATCCTGGAACTTTGGAGTACACATAGGAGCAACTAAACACTTTAAAATAACATTAATTTAAGTTTTACATTGATCGAGACTTAATCTAACGATTTAACCTAACGAAGACTAATTGGTGGGCATCTATCTACTTCATGAAGAGGTTGCAGTAGGTCCTCGCACTCATGCGTTGGCGCTTCTGTCCACGGACCAACCATGGCGGCAGAGTATACACCTCTCCTGAGTCATCACTTGAAACCTCAAATTCCACCTCTTCTGGATCCTCCTCTTCTTCTTCTTCCTCTGCTGCGGCTGCAACAACTTCATCTCCTCCACCATCATCGTCTCCATCATCATCATCCTCGTCCTCATCATCATCATTACCACTGTCATCATTATCATTGTTGCCATCATCTCCATTGTTGTCATCAGAGGGTGGATTCAACTGTGCTTGGAGAGCGGCAATCTGGGCTATCATATCTTCAATAGTTTGGTCCCTTTCCTGGACGGTCCCTTGCAGCTGTTGTATGGTCTGATTGTTTTCCTGCACGGTCCCATTAAGCTGTGCTATGGTTGCATCCCTGCCTATCAGTGCATTATTCAGAACGTCCACAGCTTCATGCAAGGTCTCTATCTCCTGTCCCTGGACGACCATACCATTGCTGGCGAAATCTGCTATCTCCTTTACCATCATCACTTTCTCAGCTAGAGCTCCATTCTCCCTTTTCATATCCTCTATGTGCCTCCGACGGGGCGGCATATTGTTCCTGTCGCCCGGGGTAATCACAACGTTCCCATTCTCATCACGCCTTCCGTAGTCACGGTAGGGTGAGTCTTCTGGCAGCAGGTGTCGGACAAGATGGCACTGGCGTGACAGGGCTTCATGCAGGGCCAAGTTTATTCCAAGTCCCCAGTTGCAGTATGTCTTGGTGTAAACCAGATGCACAGGGTTTGGCAAGGCGGCATCCCTGAAGATGAAGGTGGTGATCTCCCAGGCGTCCTTGCCATATCCATAGGTGTACAGCCTTCTTCCCTTGAACATGGGCAGTGGCAATACCAATGACTGCGAGAGCTGTGCCAACTGTCTTGCAAAGGGCCTTGGTGATTCCATCGTTGCATACTCAGTCCTGACTTCTCCCATCTATCAATTAAAAGACGAAAGTGTGAGAATACCATATGGTAAAGATTTACGAGAGTGAAGGGCATAATATGAAAGACAAAGTTAATATAACCTTTAATATTTCTATGGCTTCCTAATCCAAACCTACAAACGGGCTCTAATACCATCTTGTAACACTACGGTTCTAAAAAGACCATAGCTTCTATGTGACATGCCAATACCTGGATCGGTTCATTGGCTCACAATAGAATAAAGATGAATAACATAGCAAAATATCCGTGTATCATAAATAACAAAGATCCAGAGTATCATTATTACAATAAAGGCTTAGCTCAAGGCTAGATCAACTTATTCAAGTAGCAACATAATAGAATAAATCCTCCATTCTTCAAATTGCCCACAAGTGAACAAGTGCCGAGTGGAGTACCGTGGCCTAAACCGATCACTCAGAATCGGAATATCCTGCAACATGAAACGTAGCAGCCCCGAAGGGTCAATACATGGAATGTATGGCAAGTAGAGCTATTAAAGGAGACAATAGTGCTAACATCTACATGCATATTTGGCAAGTGGAGCTGTGGCTAGCTTGCATTCGCAAATACATTTGGCCTACTTTCATAAACTGTTTTTGATTTTCTTTGAAAACATCCCAATTAAGTTAACCCGTCAACATTAAAGCAATTAGGAAATTAGAATGAGCGAGAACCTGTCATGGAATCAATATCAAACAACTCAGATGTACATAACCGGGGACATGGCTAATCGATTAGTTTATACATCCTGCAGGGGTTAGTACACTTTACCCATGTGACTTGGCCAGCCCAGCTCGTACCACCACTCTCATATTGGGTGATGATAGGGAGAAGTCCAAGAAGGGACCGTTCGGTAAGTAGCTCCCCAAACCCGACACGCACCGGTCCAACCTACCAAAATTCTACATCTCTGGATACGTGGGTTCGAGTTACCACAACCTACTGAGTCCAACCAACCGCCCATTTCATTATTGGCACATGGTTGTACACGTAAGCTACAAAATAAAGAAGCCAATCATTTTCTCTTGATACCTGGGTGCCTTTCCGCAATGATACCACCAAAAATTATCAATCCCTTCACACCCAGGAGATTCATTGATTAAGTTGTTTTTAGTTTTTGCAAACCAACACATTTAGAAACAACTTCAGTGATGTATCCCAGCCCTCGTTCATCATAGCATGGCTAAGCACATCTATCAACGGTGGTTCATCTACAGGGAAAAACCTACCACATAATAGGAGATAGCATAGCGATAGTAATATCCTACACATGCATCTACAAAATACACGACAATGCATTGAAAATAGTAGGACAACATCATGAACAAGGTAGCATCTACTTGCCTTGGCTGTAGTGGTCGAACGAACAATCCACACACGAGCAAGCGTTGCACTCGTCACAATCTACACGATACAATTGCAATCACATAAACAAACCATACACAATCATATACAAATAATGACAACACAAGATGCATGCATGACAAGTTGAACATTGCTACAGTATCTTCATATATTCTTATTCAGTATACCTAGTGTATGTATGCATGGAAAATATTTTAAGTGCATAGAAAACAAAGCATGCAATTTTAAATGCCCAAACAATTGAGCTAGGACCCAATTATTTAGCCACTACTAATAAATTGTTTGTAAAATCTTGGAAAAATATGCACTGTGTAGGCAACCTAGAATAGAACCAGTACCAATTCGAATTACTCAAAAAGGATTCATATAATTCCCTGAGTAATTAAAATACTCCAGTAAGCCTTTATATAGATTCTGCAAAGTCCAATACTGTAAGTCTACCTTTTTAATTCACTGCAAGATTCCTCTTATTCCACTGATTCCAGGGACATCTTATTTGCAATTTTTGGAGTTGTAGAACTTTTTATATGAATTTAATACTCTAAAAAGAACATTAACTCATTTAATTATCCAAGACAAAACCTTGCTGCAAAAGCATAAAACAACTATACAACAATATTCTACGTGAGAAACTGAATCCATACATATTTTATTTGCAATTTTTTGCCCAGTAGATTATTTTCTATGAATTTTACAAATTCCACCTAAAATCTGCCAAAATAAATCGAAATAAAGGAAATAGTCAAACTTGACCATTTGACCACGCCGACGTGGCGCTGACGTGGCGCTGACCTGGGCTGACTAATCAACGGTCCATCTGGACCGTTGGATGCCGATCGAGCGGCGGAGAAGGCGCGCGAGGGGGAGGCTCACCGAAGCAGTTGGCAGCGGCGGCGGCGATGGTCGGGCGACGGCGGTGGCGTTCCTCGGCGGCGGCGAGAGGTGGGACGGTGTCGGGGGCGAGGTGGCGGATCTCCTCACGGTGGCGGCGTGGGCTCCCGCGTGTGCAGGCGACGGTGGCCGGCGCCTGGAGTGGCGGGAGGCGAGGTGGCGACTCGCGGCGGTGTCGGTGGCCTGCGGGGAGAAGGGGAGGCGGGTCAGCGGTGGCCGGCAGCGACTCCCAGCGGGCGTGCGAGGCGAGGGGGGGTCGCGGGCGACGGCGGGCGACGCTTACCGAGCTCGAAGGCGGCGGCGGCTCGCAACTCCGGAGAGCAATTGCTCGACGATGGCGGCGGGGTAGATGGCGATTTTTGGGGGGTTTGGAAGATGGGGTCGTAGAGATTGATATAGGCAAAGATTTTCGGAGAGAAACAGTTTGAATTCGGCCCAATTCCGGAGGAATCGGAGCTGTTCGCGAGTTGGGGAAGAACACACTGACGTGAGCGGGCCCGCTCGTCAGCGGGGCTGGCAGGCGGCGGCGGCGCATACTATCTGCCGCGCGCGCTGGGCTGCTGCTGCTGGCGTGTGCTGCTGCTCCTGCTGGCACGGGCTGCTGCCGCGGCTGGGCCGCGGCCGGGCTGGCTGTGCCGGCGCCCCCTTTTCTCTTTTTTTATTTTCTTTTCCTTTTCCCTGGTGAATTTCCTAACTGAAATTTGTTGACAGAAACTGTCTATTATAAGATAAAAATTCAGATTGCCATAACTTTTGCTACGAAGCTTCGATTGAGGCGATTCAAAGTGCTACGGGTTCGTTACGGAACCCTTTATGCACCCGTTCCATACAAACAACCAAAATATACCGCTTTTTACAGAAGCATGGTAAAACCGAGCATTCAAGTGTAGGTGTCAAAATGCAATTGCAAGTGAGTTTTTTTTGCCAAAACCCTTTTCAAACTGAATTTTTGCAATGATGATCATGATGCAATGACATGTATGCTATGAAGTACCAAATCTAAAATTTGGGATGGGAGAAATTAAGATTTGGGGAAGTGCTGTCCCGAAACAGATTTTTGTGCTTCACTATAAAAATTCGTGAAATCTCTCTGTAAGTCGGATTGAGCTATAATTTTCTGAATAAATCCCCTAGGTTGTTAGATAAGTTTTGTTAGTTAAACACCTTTTGATTTGAACAACATAAGGTCTTCGAAAAAATAAATTTTTACCTGCTGATCTGTTTTGACAGATTTCTGCCATTATTTGCAGTTGCCTCTTTATTGATTTCCTTTTGAGTTCTCTTTGGTAAATTGAGATTTTTGAGGGAATTGCTACAGTATCTTGTGTTTTTAATGAAAGTTTTGATGTTTTTAAACTAAACCCCAAAGGTTTATTATCTTTTGAATACACTAATGTTGCTAATGAAGATTGTGTGAAGTTTTGTATGAAGGAAAATTTTCAGGTGTAAGGGAAGAATAATGTAATGAGATGAAGAATAGAAAAAAGCTCAAGCTTGCTGATTCCACCCTGTGTCACCCCAAGAAATATTCAAGAGGTACAAGCGTCAAAGCTTGGGGATGCCCAAGGCATCCCCTTCTTCATCAATAAAAATCTCGAGTCTTTCTAGACACTTTGTTTTATTGTTTCATGCACTGTTGTGTTGTTCTTGGAGCGTCTTATTTTTCATTTTTAGTTTTTGTTTGCTTAGTTTGATTGAATAAAGTAGTTGGACCCCCGCTTTAGCTGTGTTGTTTCAAATAAGTTGATTGGTGTTGGAAAGGAGTAGAAAGTTTCTTGCTTATAGTGGTACAAAGGGAGCTTGTTTTGACTGTGGCCTAGACTCTATCATGTCATGCTAGATGTTGTTTTGACCTTATGCTTAGTGATTATTGCTGTAGCATGACTTGTTCCAAACAACTTAGATTGCTTAATGTGCCTTGAAAGAAGTTGTTTTAGCATACAAAAGCATAGTATTGTGGTATTCTCCTTTGATGCTTTGTTTGGGTTGACTTGGCACATGCTCACACCATGTTATGACTATGAACCAGTCACCTTAGCCTCTATGATCATTTAGTTTTTGACTTGTGGTACCACTTTATGCTTTGACTGATAATGTTTTGTCGCACTGCATGATTATGGCCATTATAGATCTCTTAGTTGGTCGCTCCCAGTCTTTTGCTAGCCTCCACTTGTATTGAGTAAGCTCTTGAAAGAACATGTGTGCCACCATGTGTGGTTTTAGTAATTAATGACAATGTTTTATGGACTTATGTTTGCATTGAGTTTTACTTGTAGGATTTGTCCATAGACAATGCTTGAACCATATGGTGGCTTCAAGGTTGGAATAAGAATAAAGTGAAGAAGATCAAGTGTTGATCAAGGTTTCTTAAGATGATCTCAAGTGTATCGTTCCATCGTTATGGTGATCATGGATATGTGAAGATACGCCTAAAAGAGAGGCTCTTCCATAGTGGAGTATGGGGGAGCATCTTCACCAAGCTAGTGCAATCAAGAAAGGTGCTCCATCCTAAGGTGTGGAATATACAAGGCAAAGGTTTGATATTGATAGGGTTTCTTTCTCACTGGTCTCGCGGTGTTAGTTGGAGAGGCCGGTTTATAGGATAGATAACCATACTATCAAGAGGGGCTCTCAAGTGAGTAATTTGGTCATATCCCTCGGTGAGAGCTCAAACCTTTGCATACTTGGCATCATATTTCTTGGTTCTTATCCATGAGAGGATTTAGATATTGTTTCAATCTCTATGACAAGCTTAAGTTCATCGAAAACGGATTTCATATGCATTCTCTATTGTGTTTTCGATATTGGAGGTTTTACCGGTTTGTCTTTTATAGATAGGTTAAACCTTTCATCATTTGGTTCTATCCTCCCTTGATGGACTATGATGGTTCCCTGCATGATATTTTAGAGCTCGTTACTATCTTCGAAACGAGCCCAAGATCATCAAAATCGGAGTCCGAATGAAAAAGTTATGATGATTTCAGTTTTGCTGTTCCTGCCAGTTTTCAGGGGGGGGGCGGATTATCCGGCCATGGGGGCGGATTATCCGGCCCAATTTTTGGAAAACAGCTAAGGACTTTGAGGCATGGATCCCAGTAATGGGGGCAGATTTTCTGGTCCTTCGGCGGATTATCCGCCCCAAATATCCGCCCCTATACTGAGAGTTGCGCCGCGAAGTCCTTAGCCATTTTTTGGCCCGGGGAACCCGGAATATTCGGGGGAGGGGCAGATTATCCGGCCTGTAAGGTCCCAAACGGTCATATTTCATTGGGGAGTGGTATAAATAGACCCCTTCTTCCTCCTTAGGCTGGTTGCTTGCATTCTCTCTCTCCTCCATTGTTTTGACCTTCAAGAGCTTGCAAACACTCTCAACCCCTCCCATATTTCTTGAATCTTTTGGGGGGATTTGAAAGGGGAGATCTAGATCTACAACTCCACCAATCCATCTCTCCTCTATGTGAGGGGAACATATTGGGATCTAGATCTTGGGGTTTCTCTTGTGGATTTCCTCGTGTGTTCTTCCTCTCTTATTCTCCCACTAGCTTTTGTGGAATTTGGGAGAGAAGGACTTGAGCACTTCCTGTGTTCTTTCCATTGCATTTGGTGCATAGGTTTGAGTTCTCCTCGGAGGATTTGGTGAGTGAAAGTTGAGAAGCTTTTTACTCTTGGGTTCTTGGAACCCTAGACGGTTTGTTGGTGTTGCAGGTTGTGGCCTTGGTGGCGTTTGTTGGGAGCCTCCGATTAAGTTATGGAGAAGTGCCCCAACCTTGTGAGAGGTTCCGGTTGCCACCGACAAGTGCACTGATAGTGGAAGTGTGGATCGATCCCGTTGGGGTGAGATTCACCGGAGAATAAGGGAGGCCTTTTGTGGCGTAGGTGGTTTGTTACCACCCCCTCTCCAACGATACGTACTCTCTTTATGGGAGGAACTCGGTAATAAATCATCGTCTCCGCGTGCCTTGGTTATCTCTATACCCGAGCTATTTACTTATGCACTTTACTTTGTGATAGCCTTCATGCTTGATTTCTTATATCTAGCTATCACATAGTTGCCTGTTTTGCTTAGCATAAGTTGTTGGTGCACATAGGTGAACCGTAGTTTATATAGGTTTTGTGCTTGACAAAGTAAACGCTAGTTTTATTCCGCCTTTGTTAAGCTCATCTCGTAAAAGTTTTAAACCGCCTATTCACCCCCCTCTAGGCGGCATCTATATCCTTTTCAATTGGTATCAGAGCCCGGTCTCTCATTTTAGGCTTCACCGCCTTGAGAGTAAAGATGTCGGCTAGGGGATTAGTGCACAATGACATGTTCTTATTCGATGGCACAAATTATGATATATGGAAAACTCGTATGCTTATTCATTTTCGGGACATGGACCCAAATTTGGAGCGTATTGTAGATATAGGTTTTTCTCCTCCTATGGATTTCAAAAATCTATCTTGTGAGGATGAGAAAAACTTATATCTCGATGCTCAAGATTCTAATGTGCTTGTTAATGCTTTGAGCTATGTAGTTACCTATTCAATCATTCCTTTTTGGAGCGCTCATGAGTTATGGACAAAACTTCAAGATAAATATGTTGTGTCCAATATTGTTGAGGATGATTGTGTTGCTTCCACTTCCGGTCAAGATGAGTTCTCATCTTCTACCACGTCGCCAACATGTGAATTTTCACAAGGTAATGATATGGTGAGTGGTGATAGAAATTACAATTTGGATAGTGTGCTTACTATTTATAATCCATCATCTCTATCTAGTTGCAATGATCTATCTTTGGACTTTAACACTTCTAGCACTACAAACTTCTTACATGCTTGTGTTAATAGTCCTTGCATATCATGTATAAATGACTTGAATAAATCTCATGATGATATGCTTGTGTTTTCTTGTTGCCATGATAAAAATGCTTCTATTTCCTCTAGTGCTTGTGTTGCTAACCATGTAGAGGAAACCGAAGATTCTATGGGCCAAGACAAGGTTTTGAATGAAGCCACAAATGCAATATCATCTTCACCTTCTTCCGGTACCCACCTATGCCTTATGGCTAGGGATTCAAAGATAACTCCTACTTTGGAACCCATTACCTCTTGTGATGAGGAGGATGTGGATAATGTGGAAGAAGAGCTTGATATTGATGATTTATATGAAAAGGGTGAGATTGTTTATCGTGCCCATGTTAAGAATAATATTGCTTGCCCTAACTTTGTTGAAATCTTGGACTTTGCTATTAAGAGCAAAGAACATATTGATAAGTTAGAAGCACAAATTGAGGAGCAAGAAAACATAATTGATGAAAAGTTTGCGCTTGAGCGTGAGTATGCTAATGAATTTTCTCAACTAAAGGACTCCCTTGAAGAAGAACAAACCACCAAAGAATCTCTTGAGGAGACTTTTACTCTAGAATTATCTAGAGTAAAGGAATACCATGATAGAGAACTTGCGGTGGCAAACTCCTTCAAGATTAAAAATGATGAACTTGACGTTGCTTATGCTAAACTTGTTGAGGATTTTAAGCACCTCGAAAATGGCTCTCGGGTCGTTAAGAGGGAGGTCATCAAATTCACCGAGTCGCATGAGCAACTTAAAGCTTCATACTCAAAAGATCTTGCCAAGTTGCCCTCACCTCTTGCTAATAGTGATGATGCTTGTGATACTAACTCTATTTCTTGTAAAGCATCTATTTTGAAGGAGAATGTTGAGCTAAAGGATCAACTTGCGTTGCTAACTAGCAACTATGGGAAATTAGAAGAAATTCATGTTAAGCTCTCGAGCTCGCATGAGGATCTTCTAGTCTCCCATGGTAGGCTAAAGTTAGATCATGAGGCCATCGTGTCAAAGGTAACATCTAGTGGACCTCATGTGGACATTAGCACTATATCTACTCCAAATGTTATATTGCCATGTGCTAGTCCTTGTAATTCATCCTCTCACAACCATGATATATCTCGTGATGAATTACATTCCGTGCCTTGTTGCTCTAAAAATGTAGCATCTACTTCCTCTAGTACTTTTGTTAAAACTAACCATGTAGAGGAAATCAAAGAGCTCAAGGATCAAGTCACTTCTTTGAAGAATGACTTGAAAAAGGGTCATCAAGGGAAGGCCGCACTCAACAAAATCTTGAGTGTGCAAAAATCCCCCAATGACAAGAGTGGGCTTGGATTCAACTCCAATGTCAATAACAAGACCACTATCAAGTTTAATCATAAGGGAAACAAGAAAAATGGCCAAGTTCAAGTCAAGAATCCGGCCAACATTGTTTGCTTCAAGTGCAAGGAAGAAGGGCACCATGTTAGATCTTGCCCATTGAAGAAAAAGCCTCTCAGCGTGAAGCAACAAGGGAAGCAGCCTCAAACCCCACCTCAAGTCATTGACGGGCCTCTTACTAAGAGGACTACTCGAGCTCTTCCTCGAGTCGTGGCTTCACCTAAGAAGAAAGATGGCAAGATAAGACCTTGCTACATATGCCATGAGAAGGGGCACATTTCTTCCTCATGCACTATTGGTATCTCCTCATCCAATCCTATCATTATTGATGATGCTTATTCTCTTTGTAAGGATGAGGTTGGCAATGTGTTTGCCAAATTTGTTGGTGCCCAATGTGGTGTCAAGAAAAGAACCATTTGGGTGGCCAAGCCTTTTGTTACTAACTTCTTAGGACCCAACTTGGTTGGGGACCATCTAGCTAAAACTTGATCAATAGGTGTTGGTTGGAGGGCATTGGAGACTTGGTTACATTATGAAGAATTGATGGATCTTCATCTAGTGTAATTGTCAAGTCAGGTCATGTGTATTATATTGCCTCTACTATATATCCAATGTTCCTCCTTGCGGTAACATATGCTTAACTCATTACATTGAAAGTTACTCGCCCCCTTGTGCATGTGTTGGTTTTGTATATTCCATGCTCTTGTACATGTTGTGATTTCCACTTAATTATCTTGAGGAATCAAGCATATTTTTGTGTATGATTAGGTGGCACACCATGTATGTGTGTTTCTTATGATTGAGCCTTTCTTGGTTATATTTGGTATCTTATTTGGCTCTTGTGAGAGATTAATGGACTATCCCATTTTGGGGGAGTGTTATGTTCGGGCATTCCACAATCCTAAAAATGTGTGTACATGAGAAATTTAAGTTCTATAATGTCCATTAATTATATCTATTTGGATCCGTTGCCTCGTGTTGGTTTTATGGTAGTATCACATTATGGGGAAGTCATATGCTTAGTGCATATTACAATCCTAAAAAATGTGAATATTCGAGGTTGTGTCACTTAGAATTGATATGGATAATTATCTAGCGCCTATGTGACACATTTGCTCTTACAAGTTACAATTTGCTTGAATGCATTTATTGATCATATTTTGGATCTTGTATATGAGAGTGTTTCTTGGTATGTGTTTCCTCATATTTAGATCTCTATATCATCATGGAAACCATTTGCTTCAAGTTAATCTAATCACTAGTGATTGTGTGACTATTGGAAGCTACCAAGAATCTTGTTAGAAGTATCATGCTTAATTATTATATTTTGTTATATGCTTCTTGTTGTGACTATGATCTTGGATATCCATGCAAGCTACCTTGGGAAAATTATTCCCAATATTTCTTGTCCTTGGACAATGAGTACTCAATTTATGGTAGAATTTATTGATCATATTAACTTTGGCCTTTGTTTAATTTTATCCTATCTTTGGCCAAGAAAATGTTTTGTGTTGTCTCCCAAGCCTTCCTTGCTTCTTTTGGATCTTCTTATTTTATTGATGTCCTCTTGTGTTTTACTTATTGTAGGTAGTAGTGATGATCCCATTTGTGTGTATTTTGCATTCAAAAGAAAATTCTATATAATGTACTACTTATGGGTGAGTTATCCTATATTATCTAGAACAATCCTTTTATGCTTCCTTGTTTGATGCATATCGGGTTTTATGTGCTTGGAAGTTTGATCTATTCGTTTTGGTATTTTGTGCCATCATGAAAAGTTTGGAGAGTTTGGTTTACTTGTTGGAACCTTACTCTTTTTGGGAGTTGGTTTTGTCCTTTTATGTGATTTACTGTATATCTTCATTGTGTGTGCTTGTTTCGTTATGGGCATATGTCTTTGTGATGTTATCCATTTAGAAACATACACACATATGTGAAGACAATGTTAGTTGATTTTTAATCCTTGGAGACCACCTTTCTATTCCTTTTGATTCTTTGGTGGCTTCCAAATTTAATTGCCTATGGGTGCTTGTTCCTATTGTTTTCATCTTTGGGCACTCATATTTGTTCTCTCATGCCTTGTATTGTTCAATGAACTTGGATGAGTGAGGATTCCATGATTATGCACCTTGTTCCCAAATGCAATTATCATAATTGGTGCATTATCTTTGGGGAGCTCATCTAATTCATTTAATAATGCTCATTTATCTTCTATATCATTTATTGTGCCTTAAATGTTTATGGGGGAGTGAGGATTCCATATTTGTGCATTTTTGTATTTAAAATACACGGATTTTAAAGTAAGCACAAATCTTGGGGAGCTTCTCTATTTTATTTAATCATTTATTTGATCTTTCATGTGTTGTGTTTTAAATTCTTATGGGGGAACAAGGATTACATATTTGTGCATTATGTATTCCAATGCATTTATTTTAAAATTGTGCACAAATATTGGGGAGATTCTCTATTTGTTATTTAAAACACTCTTTTGCTCATATCATAATATCTTGCAGTTTCCATTTGGACTCATTTGTTGTTTTCAAATTGGTTTGTCGGATCTTGTGATTGCTTGCGTCTTTTATTTTATTCCTTTGGCAATCTTCGGGTCCTCGATATAGTTCTACTCCCTCCCAAGTATTCATCATTGTATATGTGCGAAGACACACCTTTGGAGGAATTATTACGATATTGGTCGTCTAGAACTATTCACCCATTTTGGCAATCGATGCCAATGGGGGAGATGTTTTGGAGGGTTTAAGGGAAGTTTGTTCTTAAGCATTTGCCTCTCATGATCTTGCATCTTTGTTGTTGCTTTGCATGTTGAATATATAGAGGAAACTCCACCAACGGTAATGGTTCATCACACACCCATATATTGTGGGGGAGCTTGCTCTATATATTATGGGCGTACCAACATCACATACTTGTGTAGTATTTGATGTTGGCGCAACCATTTTTTTTGTTAAGTTGATTATATAAACCCTCTCAAAGGATTGTCATCAATTACCAAAATGAGGGAGATTGAAAGAACATGTGTGCCCCCATGTGTGGTTTTGGTAATTAATGACAATGTTTTATGGACTTATGTTTGCATTGAGTTTTACTTGTAGGATTTGTCCATAGACAATGCTTGAACCATATGGTGGCTTCAAGGTTGGAATAAGAATAAAGTGAAGAAGATCAAGTGTTGATCAAGGTTTCTTAAGATGATCTCAAGTGTATCGTTCCATCCTTATGGTGATCATGGATATGTGAAGATACGCCTAAAAGAGAGGCTCTTCCATAGTGGAGTATGGGGGAGCATCTTCACCAAGATAGTGCAATCAAGAAAGGTGATGCATCCCGAGGTGTGGAATATACAAGGCAAAGGTTTGATATTGATAGGGTTTCTTTCTCACTGGTCTCGCGGTGTTAGTTGGAGAGACCGATTTATAGGATAGATAACCATACTATCAAGAGGGGCTCTCAAGTGAGTAACTTGATCATATCCCTCGGTGAGAGCTCAAACCTTTGCATACTTGGCATCATATTTCTTGGTTCTTATCCATGAGAGGATTTAGATATTGTGTCAATCTCTATGACAAGCTT
Organism: Avena sativa; assembly: GCA_916181665.1. Lineage (NCBI taxonomy): Eukaryota > Viridiplantae > Streptophyta > Magnoliopsida > Poales > Poaceae > Avena > Avena sativa. The sequence goes on along the minus strand of OV702281.1, from coordinate 346,976,221 downwards.
AAGTTCATCGAAAACGGATTTCATATGCATTCTCTATTGTGTTTTCGATATTGGAGGTTTTACCGATTTATCTTTTATAGATAGGTTAAACCTTTCATCATTTGGTTCTATCCTCCCTTGCTGGACTATGATGTTTCCCTGCATGATCTTGTAGAGCTCGTTACTATCTTCGAAACGAGCCCAAGGTCATCAAAATCGGAGTCCGAATGAAAAAAGTTATGATGATTTCAGTTTTGCTGTTCCTGTCAGTTTTCAGGGGGGCAGATTATCCGGCCATGGGGGCGGATTATCCGGCCCAATTTTTGGAAAACAGCTAAGGACTTTGAGGCATGGATCCCAGTAATGGGGGCAGATTTTCTGGTCCTTCGGCGGATTATCCGCCCCAAATATCCGCCCCTATACTGAGAGTTGCGCCGCGAAGTCCTTAGCCATTTTTTGGCCCGGGGAACCCGGAATATCCGGGGGAGGGGCGGATTATCCGGCCTGGAAGGTCCCAAACGGTCATATTTCATTGGGGAGTGGTATAAATAGACCCCTTCTTCCTCCTTAGGCTGGTTGCTTGCATTCTCTCTCTCCTCCATTGTTTTGACCTTCAAGAGCTTGCAAATACTCTCAATCCCTCCCATATTTCTTGAATCTTTTGGGGGGATTTGAAAGGGGAGATCTAGATCTACAACTCCACCAATCCATCTCTCCTCTATGTGAGGGGAACATATTGGGATCTAGATCTTGGGGTTTCTTTTGTGGATTTCCTCGTGTGTTCTTCCTCTCTTATTCTCCCACTAGCTTTTGTGGAATTTGGGAGAGAAGGACTTGAGCACTTCCTATGTTCTTGCCATTGCATTTGGTGCATAGGTTTGAGTTCTCCTCGGAGGATTTGGTGAGTGAAAGTTGAGAAGCTTTTTACTCTTGGGTTCTTGGAACCCTAGACGGTTTGTTGGTGTTGCAGGTTGTGGCCTTGGTGGCGTTTGTTGGGAGCCTCCGATTAAGTTGTGGAGAAGTGCCCCAACCTTGTGAGAGGTTCCGGTTGCCACCGACAAGCGCACCGATAGTGGAAGTGTGGATCGATCCCGTTGGGGTGAGATTCACCGGAGAATAAGGGAGGCCTTTTGTGGCGTAGGTGGTTTGAGACCATCCCCTCTCCAACGAGACGTACTCTCTTTATGGGAGGAACTCGGTAATAAATCATCGTCTCCGCGTGCCTCGGTTATCTCTATACCCGAGCTATTTACTGATGCACTTTACTTTGTGATAGCCTTCATGCTTGATTTCTTATATCTAGCTATCACATAGTTGCCTGTTTTGCTTAGCATAAGTTGTTGGTGCACATAGGTGAACCGTAGTTTATATAGGTTTTGTGCTTGACAAAGTAAACGCTAGTTTTATTCCGCCTTTGTTAAGCTCATATCGTAAAAGTTTTAAACTGCCTATTCACCCCCTCTAGGCGGCATCTGTATCCTTTTCAGCTCTACTCATGCATACAACTCCCAAGAAACCAAGTTATTCCAAAGAGTCCACTATAAATTCCTATGCATGGTGTGTTACACCATTCCAAGTATATTCTTGTTTTTTCTATCTTCCAAATTAAACTTGTTATGTGTAAATTAGTGATTAAAGCTCTCACAAACTTGATGGCACACTTTATTTTCTTGCCCCTAATAAAATTGAACCATTGTGTCATCTATGTTGTATATGCTTGCACTTATAAGTTGGGAATTAGCAGAACCGTGCTGTCACGGGGAACGCTTTCAACACCTGTAAATATCTACCCGGTTGATATCATGCTCTTTTGTTTATGGATGTCGGCGGTGTGAAATAAAAGGGGGTCTTGTAAGTCCATGGAGTTATGTATATTTGATAGAGAAACGTCTGGGCCGCTAGCCTAAGCCACGCCTAATCATGGTGGAAACTTGCGACATCACCATAGTGAGCAATCTATGAAGCATTCTTCTTATAAAAAAAGGGAGAGATAGAAAAGAGGAAAGAAGAGAAAAAAGCACCATTTTCCCATGGTAAATAAGAAGATTGCTGAGATGCTCATTGTCTGTTGCCTTGTCATTTTGATATGGGATAGCTCCTGTATCATGGGTCAAGGGATACCCCGTTGGCAGTTCTCTATGATACACATATACTTACTATGACAAAAACTTACCGGTAACTAACATGAGTAGCATGTGGAACGGCCCTCGTACTCAAGGGACATGAGATTGCCAACTTATACTTTGTCAAGCATGTACTCCATATTTTGTTCACTTTAACCTTAATCATTTCAAGATGCTTATGGTAGGGGCAATGAGAGCTGAAAGCTAACAAGTACCATAATTTTTGGAAGCTCTTTATGAAACTTGAAATCCCTGCTTCCCTTTGAAGGGCCTTTCTTCCACTTTTATATTGAGTCTCCATCTTCTATCCTTAGGCACTAATTAAGAGAGAATAGTTGTCATTCTTAGTTCTGTGTGCATTGTCCCAAAACTTATTGATTGATTCATCATGTTGATATTGCTTGTTACTGAACTATGTGTATCTAATCACCCTTATGAACTTTGAAGGTGTCCTATGCATTTATGTTTTGCTACTCCATGAGGGATAAGTCGAATGCCACTATGTTATGTTTTCTATATGTGAAACAAACAAACGTCTCTCAATGCATTGTTATTCATGAATCTTTGTTTGTATCCTTTCATGTTGCAGCATAGTTGCTATGTCTTATTGTTAGAACTTCATCTTCCATGCTCATGTTTAGAGTACTTTCATACCATCTTTCAATGCTTGCAAATGGTTTGATCATGATTGTGATGGCGCATGTCACCTCAGAAATTATTCTTTTTATCACTTACCTACTCGAGGACGAGCAGGAGTTAAGCTTGGGGATGCTTGATACGTCGTAAACGTATCTATAATTTTTGATGTTCCATGCTTGTTTAATATCCACTTTTCTATGCTTTGTCTACACTTTGAGGTATTTTATACATTTTATGAGACTAACCTATTAACAAGATGCCACAGTGCCATTTGCCTGTTTTCTGTTGTTTTTGGTTTCAAAAAATCTAGTAAGGAAATATTCTCGGAATTGGACGGGACAAAAGCCAAAGTCAATATTTCACCGAGGAGAACACAAAGACCGAAGGGCAACCGAAGGGGGGGGGGGCTATAGGGCCACCACACCCTAGGGCCATGCGGGCCCACCCTAGGGTGCGCCGCCCTATGGTGTGGGCGCCCTGGTCGCATCCCTGCCTCGCCTCTTCGCCTATATGAACCCCCTGCTGCCAAAACCCTAAGTACCTGGTCATATCTCCATGAAACAGTCTGTAGCCGTCGCCACCATCGTCCCTAGATCGGGGGCTGTAAAGATCTTCCCGGCACCCTGCCGGAGGGGAGAGATCATCCCGGAGGCCTTCTTCATCACCATGCCAACCTCCGGTATGATGCGTGAGTAGTTCACCCTTTGACTATAGGTCCATACAGTAGCTAGATGGTTGTTTCTCCTCCTTTGTGCTATCATGTTTAGATCTTGTGAGATCCGTTCATGATCAAGATCATCTATTTGTAATCATGCATGTTGTGTTTGCGAGGATCCGATGGATATTGAGATTACTATGTTAGATTGATTATTGATTCTATCATGTCTTATGATTATTGGTTCTATCACGTCTGTGTTGTTTGAGATCTTGCATGCTCTCCGTTTCTAGTAGCTATCTTGGCCAAGTAGATGCTAGTGACTCCAAGAGGGGGTATTTATGCTCGATAGTGGGTTCATACCTCTATTGAATCTGGGGAAGTGACATAAATCTCTAAGGTTGTAGATGTGTTGTTGCTACTAGGGAGAAAACAACAATCTTTTGTTCATGGAACAAATGTATTGTTTACTTTACACACATTGCTTAAAGCAGTTATCCATTGCTTGCAACTTAATACTGGAGGGGGTTCAGATGTTACCCTGAAGGTGGATTACTAGTCATATATGCAGTTGGATGGCGGTCTATGTATATTGTTGTAATTCCCAATCAAATCTCATAGGATCATGAATGTCTAGTATTGCATTGTTATTCCTTGCTTAGTCCTGTCAATTGCCCCGCTGTAATTTATTTACCCAGCATGTTATGTTATTTATCTTAAGGAGAGCACCTCTAGTGAACCGTGGACCCCAGTCCAATCTTTACCATTGATACATCATCTACTGTCACTGTTTACTTTCTGCAAGCAATCGTTACCTTCCACACCATACGTTTAATCCTTTGTTTTCAGCAAACCGGTGAGATGGACAACCTCATTGTACGTTGGGGCAAAGTCTTGAGTTTGTGTTCTGCAGGTTCCAAGTTGTTAGCAACACCTTGGAGTCTTTTCCTTCCTCCTATTGGTTCGATAACCTTGGTTTCATAACTGAGGGAAGACTTACTGCTGTGCAGATCATACCTTCCTCTTGGGGTTTCCCAATGAAGCTATATAGTTACAAATATGAGAAACAGAACCGGTATCAAATACCCAGGTGTTGCTCCTGGCGCTTGTAAGGAAAACATCAATAACATGTATATCACATATACCTTTGTCTTTTGTGTCAAACTTGCCGACTTTCTTGTCATCGAGGTACTTGGGGCAGTTGCGCTTCCAGTGCCTGTCTCCCTTGCAATAGTAGCACACGACACCAGCCTTTGGCTTTGGGCCCTTAGGGGACCGGGCAAATTTCTTGCCATCCCTCTTAGGATTCTTGCCCTTAGCCGCCGCTGACTTCGTAAAGTTGGTGGTATTATTGACCATCAACACTGTGTGCTCCTTCTTGATTTCCACCTCAGTAGTCTTGAGCATGGCGAACAACTCAAAAAGGGTCTTAACCATCCCTTGCATGTTGTAGTTCATCACGAAAGCTTTTTATCTAGGAGGCAACGATTGCAACACCCTATCAATCGCTAGCTTGTCCGGATTTTGCAATCCAGGGCGTTCAAGCGTTGAATGTAGCTAGATATCTTGACCACATGCTCACTCACACTGCTATGCTCTTCCATCTTGGCAGAGAAGAAGAGCTCGGAAGCTTCACACTTCTCTTCCCGAGCCTTTGGAGCAAAGATGGCTTTGAGATCCTCGAGGATCACAAATGCATCCATCTTCTCAAAACGCGTTTGAAGCTCTGGCTCCATGGCATAGAGAATTCCACTCTGGATGAGGGAGGAATCATCTGCCTTGGACTTCCAGCCATTATTTTCGTCCTTAGTGGCGGTGTCTGCGGGTTTGGCGGGCAGTTCTGTCTCTAAGACATAGTTGCGATTGTAGGGGGTCAGGAGGATTCTCAGGGTGCGGTGTCAGGCGGTGAAGTTCGTCCCATCGGTTTTCTGCTTGTCCTTCTCTAGGAAAGAGCTAAGGTTGAAGGTGGGTGGGTGAGACATCTACAATGGATTTGCAAAGAGTTTAGAACATGTTCGTAATATTCTGAGCACAGGTTTTAAGTTTTGCCTATAGAATTAAATTAATAGGGCTCCCACTCAAGGAGAACATCCCTCCATTCGTCTTAGTGATCACATGATCCCATTTCATGACATCACCCCCAATCATCACGACCAGTGACATAGCTCCATAGGTGCACATTCTGAATGTCGATCACATCTCCATGTGACTCATGCTCGAACTTTCAGTCTCTGTGTTCTGATGCCATGTCTGCACATGCTAGGCTTGCCAACTCAAACTCGTGTGTATTTCAGTGTAACCTTTCTTACACCCATTGTATGCAAGCATAGGTATGTCTGATACCCGATCGTCACGACCTGCCTCATACTGAAGAACTTTCTTGGTGGTTCACACATAAGGGGAACACTATCATTGGAGTTTGTGAGGGATCATCCTATTTAGCTATCGTCGTATAACTAGTATACTATGCCAAACAAGATGTGAAAACAGATACTTCATAAGCATGGTTCCATGACATGGTTGAAGCACCTTGATCTCCATCGAGAGCTCTAATGGACAATTGTTTCATAAACTTACCATTACCATGTCATGACATACGCCCCTTAAAAACAAAGTTAGACGCCTCTACTTTTATCCTTTTGCAAGTTTTATGCGGCTTTAGGGATTTCATGGTAAAACCCCTTCCCACCTATGAATGTTAAGCCACAATGTTTATTCAATGATTGCCTCTTTGCTCCCTTTTAGGGCCCTCCTGGTGTAAAATTCATATCCACTATTTAAAGAGAGACAGACACCCGCTAACCACTTATACAGAACAAGCCATATGTTGAGCGTGGAACCAGTCTCGTGTAAGATTACGCGTAAATTCGGTCTGAACCGCTACATCAATCATCCCGCGATATGACAAGAACACGAAAGAGGGTCACAACTAGAGAATCAATGCCCACATACTTCTGTGTGTTCTATCCGTACGACATGTCTACCCATAGATTTGGCTCAGATAGCACTGAAGGGGTTCACAGCAGAAAAATCAAAAAAAAATCTCCCTATACGAACACGATCACCAAGATTTATACTATGTATACATAATCAACGGAGATGAAGAACGGAGGTCATACCCTTGAAGACTGTGGCACGCCTTATGCAGGTAGGCATATAGCGATGAATACAGTTCCCCAAGTGTTGCGCCTCGAAGCTCTACACACGTCCGATGTAGGGATGTCTCCCGGGATCCGAACCAGTAGAGCAGTGGAAGAAGAAAGAAGTCGGACTATCCTACGCATGACGGTAGTGCGGAGGTGGAGAACTAAACCAAGAGGCTGGATCCAATCTAATGGAGAGATCTCTAGGTTTAGGGGAGAGAGGATAGAACTTGTTGTTGGGATGAAAATAGAGAGAGGGGGCTCCTCTATTTATAGTAGGGAGGGGTTAGTTCAATCCCTAGGGCTTGGGGGTGGGAAACACCAAGTCACCACCGCCAGGGGAAGGCTGCCGCCGCCGGCCCTGGGACCCACCCCATGGGTGGGAACCCTAGGGTTTGGCTGGTGGCCCCTCTCCCCTCTCTCCCTAGGCGCCTACCCTATTGGGCCCTTCTAGAAGCGGACCAATAGCAATAAGGCTGCCCATAAAATCTAAAATAAAATATGTTTTAATATTAATTCAACTAATTAATATAAAAAACATATATTAGTATATTTCATACACCAAAACTCCTTTTGGACCTATTTCGATCAACATCGAATAATACCTAAAACCTTTCTGGTTTCTCTCTCTCATTTCTCCTTTGGTGCCAGTTCAATCCCAAAGTGTCCCCACCCTTAAGTGTGCCACCCTTCGGCTCAGAGTTTCTATGGACATGACCAAGACTCTCTTGTATCAATGATCAACATCGGGACCTGGATGGCCATAATGATCCACATTCCCTTAGGATGAATCTCATTGCTTGAACCTTAACTGCGTAGTCCTATTTCCTTTGCCATACGATACCTAGGACATCCGATATTTGATCTCAAGCATCTCCATACTTGTGTTCGATCTCATTACCGATGGACTCATTTACATCCTATGCTATTGCATTCCATGATCCAATCATACATTTGCAATCTTCATTAATGCAACATCACCGAATTGGCCACGTGTATCTATCCGTTACTTGGATTAGCAAATCCTGGTCTTGATAAAAACTCCTCAACCCATTTCTTCAGGAAACCCAATGATACATTTATGATCACCCTTTCACGGCTTGATACTTGATATCATCAAAGTCTCCCTCCAAAACAATGATTATGCATTATCTCATAGTCGAAGGATATAATCCATGGTATTTCTATGTTAACATCAATGATGAATGTTTAAGTAACTAGATCTCATTGTGATTAACTTTGGGTGGATGTCTATCACATCATTCTCCAATGATGTGACCTCATTGTCAATCGACACTATCACTATGATCTCGAAACCATAATATCATCACTTGCCCAATGAGCTAGTTTACTAGAGGTAACTAGAGACCTGGTTGTTTACATACCACACGTGTATTAACGTTTCGTTTTAATATAGTTATAGAACGGAAATAAACATATTATGAACAAGAGATACATCAAATAAAAACAATTTATTACTTGCCTCTAGGGCATATCTCCTTGACGGTCTCCTGAAGGTAGTGCTTTGGAGCCATCACCTGAGAAGCCCTTTCATTTGTAATCCGTCTTGGGGAACCTTGGCATGTTGGCCATGTATTGACCTGAAGTGTCCAATGTTTCCTCCTCGCGTGTGTACGTTTATGCTTCTATCAGGGAGTTTGTCATTCCCCTAGGCTTCTCAAGGAGTAGACTGTGTAGACCTGCAAAAAGCTTATGTGGTAGGTTCTGAGTGTTAGGAACCATAGGTGAGGTAACTTACTGCCTCCATCGGGTGGTAAGTTCAGAGCTCGAAGATTTTCGGTTCTGTCTGCTTCCGGCCGCTAGAGGAGTAGTGCCTCATGAGCCACCCCGTAAGCCTCTCAAGGAGAAAACTATAGGGAAAATGCTGGTCCTACTGGCCTCTCGAGGAGGGAGCCAACGTCTAGCATGAAGATTTTTTGGTTTTTTAAAGTCCAGGAACCATGGGTGAGGTAATTTATAGCCTCAATTGGACCATAAGTTCATAGCTCAACACTTTAGGTCCTGGAAAGATTGGTCCGCGGAGGGGCAGTGCCTCACGAGCCGCCAGGAACCGTGGGTGAGGTAACTTGCAGCCGAGGAACGGGCCGCAAGTTTAGAGCTTGATGCTTTAGGTCCTAAAGATTTCGGCTACTGGAGGGAAGTGCCTCACAAGCCGTTAGGAACCGTGGGTAAGGTAACTTGCGACCGAGGAATGGGCCGTAAGTTTAGAGCTCGACGCATTAGGTCCTGGAAATTTGGGTTGCCGGAGGGAAGTGCCTCACGAGCCACACTGTAGGCCTCTCGAGGAGAGCACTGCGGGGCCCATGCTCGCCTGTGATCCTCCCGAGGGGGATTGTAGGTATCACATGTTCTGGCGGTCCTGACAGAGGACGATTATGTCCTGGCCAGGCCACGTCTCCAGTGCTGGCATGTTTCGTTTATACACCATGCGAGGGTCTCAAGCACCGGGAACCATGGGTGAGGTGACTTATTGCGGGAGCTAGTCCGCAAGTTCAGAGCTCGACACTTTAGATCCCCAGAATTGACGGGGGCGAACTGGCGATGGACACTGTCCTAGACCCCGCTCGTATGATGGATAGACGAGAACATAGCAAGCACGTGGGAAGAAAGGAACATCCAGCAGAACAAATCGGTTTGCAAGAAAAGCAAAAAAAAATTGTCGACAACAGTGGCAGCTCCCTTCCTCAAGACCTTGCCCCTGAGGGGTGGAAAACATCGCCCAGCAGAAAAGAGTGGGGACTGAAAGTCACCTGGGGAGGGCTGAACCATGGCGTGGCTAGCGTGGCCTCGGGGCGTAGAGGCATTCTTGGCTCCATGGATTCTTTAGCCCAACCGGCTTGCCGGTGTCCCTGCCGCAACCCTTGCTAGCTCCCGAGTACCTCGTGGAAGCTACTGGTCCAGGGCACCAGGGTGCCAAGCCCTATTGTGCTTGTTTCTTTGTTCACTCCACCTCTTGATGTCGTGCTCCTACCATACATCCCTGATCTTGACACAATACGGCCTTGAGAGGGATTTCCTCTGGTGGAAGATGCAGTACGGCCTTCCCCGCGTCGCCTGCTCCCTTCCTTGGGGTGCTTCTTAGCAGCCTTTCCCGCGTGGCGGGCGGTGCTTCCTTTTGGCTCCATGGTCACATATGCCAGCCCATCGTTGCTGTGGGCAAAGAGGTTTCCTGCTTCCACATTGGCACAACAATCGGCCACTGTGAAGAGCTCGACAACCATTGAAAGGTTCTCTCTATGGTGACCAATCTTGTCAAGTACCCGGGCATCGGTGGCCCCTTCGGTGAAATCCGCGATGACCTCTACGTTGGGGGGCCTGGTGACTCTGACGAGGGTTTGGTCAAAGCGCTATAGATATTTGCGCATGGTCTCGTTTGGGCCCTGGTGCACCCTCCAGAGGTCTTCGCAGGTGCACACTGGCCCGTCCGTATCTCCGAACATGGCGACAAAGAGACCTCAGCGCTCGGACCACGAGCCAATGGATCCTTTGGGGAGGTTCAGCAGCCAAGTGCAAGCCTCCCCTCCAAGGCCCATGGGGAACCAATTGGTGAGGACATGGTCTTCACCTCCTGCCGCCTTGACTCCCATGGTATAGAGTCGTAGGAACTCCGTGGGGTTGGTGGCATCGTAGCATGGTGGCATCTGCGGCTTGAACTTGGGTGGCCACACCACCCCACGGAGGTGCTTAGCAAGAGCAGGGCAGCTGGAGCTACGAGTCTTCACGCCGCCGGTGAGGGCCGCCCTGTTTTGGATCCTTGTAGCCGAGATGGCCTGGAGAATCCGGGTTTCGCAACCTCGGCGCCTTGCCTGTGTTACCCACGCGTCCTCCATCGAACGGGCGACCTCGGCCCGACTTTGGATCTGCTCGGGGTATGCCGCAGCTGGCAGCTCTACGCCACGAGCCCAACATGGAGACATGGTGGTGGGGTCACGCCGTGACCTATGTCGCTCGACCATGCTTCCCTCGCCCCAGGGATGCCCCAGGCTACGTCCATCAGGGCTGCGAGGCAGGCCTTCCACTCCTCCTGCACGTCCTCGGCAGGCGAGTAGTAGAGAAGTTCCTTCGCCATGAAATGAGTCGTCTCCAGGCTGAGTGGGGCACAACGCAACTAGTTTGGTGAGTTACTTGAAGAGGAATTTTTCCCGCGCGTCCCCATGGAGAGGTGTGGCGGGGAGCTACCGCCGGATCCAGGGCGAGGCGAGGGCACAGGGGTGGCATGGCATAGGCCCCCAAGCCTTTTCGCTTGCTCCCATCGGGAGCACGTGTCACGAGGCTTGATGCGAGTGACCATGTCTATGCCACCGGCTGAAGTCCCTCGCCGCGCCTCAGCCCCCTACCTGGCACGCCAAATGTAGTTTTGTCCCACAAAGGAAACTAGGGTCCAACGATCCCTTTGTTCGAGAGAGGGCTGAACATGCAGTTCCAAGGTGCCTCGGCGACGGCAGCGGCGTTAGAGCAAGCACACGATTGAGAGGTGACACAAGGGTTTTTTACCTAGGTTTGGGAAACTCGTGAGGAGGTGAAGCCCCTACTCCTGCTTTTTTGTATTGCTTGCTTGCTTCACGGGGGTACAATGTTCAATGCAAATCTAGGATTTAGATTGCTTAGGATCAATCTGTTCTAAGGTAGGAGAAGGGCCCCTTATATAGGGCTACGTCGGGCCTCTTCCCCCCCCCAAACATTAGGCAGGAAGGCCTACCACACTCTAGCCTTGGAGGTTTCGGCTTGCATTGTCCTCTTGCGGCCGCCAGCCAGCTGTAACACCGACGTAGTGGAAGGACGTCCTGCTGTCCTGCTGCTCTGTCCTGGCTTCTTTGCACCAAAGTGTCATGTCAGACGATGTCGTCTCCTTGCTTCACCCCCTCCCTCGTTTGCATAAAAGGGAGCGGGCAGCATATTGCTTTCCCAAGGCGACCAGTCTTTGCATGGATTGCACGTTGGTGCATCATCTAGCGCGATGTGCTCTAGGTCATGGAGGTACCCCCTCTTGGGGCCTTGGCTCGAGGGTCTTTGGCTCGTGAAGAGATCGACCTTGGTGACCGCTGGTGCTTCACATACTCCTTCTACCCTCACGAGGGTCGTTCTCCTCGCGAGCCCTACATAGGGTACGTCTAGTGGGCCTGGTGCCTCGGCGGGACGAGGCACCCCGAGTGCTAATAGTCTGAAAAAGACCTTTAGAGTTGATCTCCTTGACGCCGCCATTCGCACATTTAGTGCACTTTGGCTAGGAGTCCCTTCATATTTGGTGGTAGAACTGATGTCAAGTGAAGGGAGGCTCAGCCAGTGGCGAGAATCAGCTGCCCAGGTCGGTGCCGATGAAGCTTTGACTTTTGTTCTTTCTTGGTATGAAAATATTAAGCTTGAGGTTCTCCAAATGCTGCGCTCTGATTCCAAGTGGATAAAAGATCTAGAACTCATCAAGCAACGCCAAAACCATGCCTTTGACCAGATTTAGTATGTCGACATACACTCACGGAGGGGCCAAGCTTCTCGACGACAAAGAAGAAGATGCGGGAGAGGAGGCTGAAGAAGAGGGAGAAGAAGAAACGATGGATGAAGAAATTGAAGCCGAGACTTCTGCTCCAAAAACCGACACTTCTACCCTAGCCTCCGACACTTCTATTCCGAGCATCGATCCTGCCGGCTCTGGCTTTGATCCTACAGCCTCTTAGGCTTAAAATTTTGAATTTGCTAAATCCCTGGTAATGCCGGGTGCAGATGTAATATATACACTTGGGTTATTTTGGTGGCACTTTTAAACAATTAAGCAAAAACATGGGGCTTGATGTTGAATCGCTTTTGGGCCAAGTCCCGAATTTGTTTTCTTGTTTACTCAATCTCATAACCTTGGCTCTTGTCTACCTTTTTTGTGTTCTACGTCACGAGTCACAAGATCACAAAAATTAAGCTAACAGTATTCAAAACTTTGAGATTTGACATAAATCCATTCGACATAAGAAAAAAATGAGACAAGGGGTTAGTAAAAAAACAAATGTCAGCTTGCTTGTTTTTCCTTTCCTTAGTCATTTTTCATGTGTAAGTACCTCTAGTTTTTGCTCTTTGATGGGTCCAAAATTGGATCATATTTAAGTATACAAAATTATTTATATTGCCACTCATTACATGCTATATCTAGCTATAGCTATGGCTATTATGTATGATTATTAGTTCTCATTCATTTTCACATGGACTTTGCACAACTAGTAGTTTTTAGTAGAATTTTATTAATTTTTATTGCCTTTGACTTCTGTGTAGGTGTTGTGATGGATTATGGATAAATAAAGGAAAAAGAAATTTAGAGGATGCAATATGGAGAAGATGCAGGCACTAGACTTAGCCATTCGTGGGGTGGAAAAGTGAATTTTTTCATCAACTCCAAATAACGATTCAAGTCCATGGTGATGTAGCCCTCGTCCATACGAATCCAACAAGACGAAGAACACCCAAACGAAAGTTCTTATAAAGAAATGGCAACCAAAATACGAAAGCATTCATTACCATTAATGACCACTGATGCCGTCCACCCGTACCACGGGTCTGGATGCATGGAAACTGTGTTTCTGGACGCGTTTCTTCACAAAATACGTCATGGTTTGTTCCTAGACCTTCCTTAGGTCATAAGGAACATATTGGGGGAATATTGGGGGCTCCCCTATGCCTATATAAAGAGGTGAGGAGCCAAGGGAGAAGGTTCCCTTTCCACATACCTCCACGGTGGAGGCCTGCCGTCGTGCCATCTCCATAGCCGCCACACCTCCAAGATCCATATCTCCATCTACACCCCAACACCATTCAAGCAAGAGGAAGAAGAGAAGGAGGCCATCACCATCACCACCACCATGCATCGAACGCCAAATACATCACCATATCCATCTCCCTCAATGCTTCCATCTCGCTCTCTTGTATTTAGTATTTGTAAGATTGAACATGAGGATGATCTCCATGAATTCTTCTTTGTGTTACTGGTCATCTATGATTGAGTAATTGATTCGGTTCTAGGTTGAGGTATGATCTAGTATGTAACCCTAGACTTTGTGGCTTGATCTATTATATTACTCTCTCCCCTAGTGACAAGGAGGAGATAGATAAGTTCATGTGATCCTTTGGTCCGGAGTGTATTATTGACTTGCACAAGTGACATTGATGCGAGGCTCTATATAGTATACATGTGTGATAACCCGAAATCATTGGGGATCATTTATTTATCTAAAGATGTATCTTGTGTAATTGCAATAGATGGCTACATAGTTTCCCCTCTAGTACTAGTGAAACCGAAAGCCTAGATGCCGCCTTACTCTAGTCAATTCTACATCTACAACCCCTCTCATTTACTTTTAGTTTTAGTTTACTTTGTTCTTAATTAGCTCCTTGTTCTTAGTTACTTCAAACCTCACCCATTCATTGCCATTCTAGTAACCTATAGAGTAGACAATTTCAAACACTATTTTGGATGCGAACATGGCCGCATTGACAACGTGGCTGCGGGGTTGTGTTGTTTCCATTTGCAAAGCTTTCAAGGGATGACCTTTATAAATAATATTTTCTGCTATAAGTACTGCAATAACCCTGTTATTGATCACAGGAAAACCCAAGCATAAATTTGGCGCCATTGCCGGGGAGCATAGCGTTTGGTTATTTCCTACCCACTCACACATAGTTTATTACGTTTGTTGCTATTATCTTAATGCTTTTATTCATTTGAAAAGAACAACAAAATTAGTTAATATTTTATTGCTAGTATTGTTATTTGTCTTAATAAAAAATACAAAAATATGGGAACTATGGCACAAAAGGATCTTGGGGAGTATGGTACTTTCAATATTATTTATTCACATTCACCTATTACTCAGCCCGCTATCATAGCGGAGAATTGTTAGGGGTCCCAACCTTTAATAAGATTGATCCCTCCTGTGTTTACAATGCTAGTCCCTGGATCAATAGCTAGCATCCACAGTTAAGATGTAATATCAAGAAACAAAGGTCATAATATAACTTTATAACCAGGAATAACATAATTTTATTACATCTTTCATAGCTCATATGGCTATTACATTACATTGCAGCGGAATAACTATAAGCATGGGGTCCTTCATCTTCAAAGTGCCACAGGCAGATGTTGGTTGTAGACTTTGTAATCCTAAACAATCAATCTTCACTAAATCAATCAAACCTGCAACATACAAGTTACAGCCACAAAGGGTCAATACATTTGAATTGTATTGGCAAGTGATACTATATTTGTATAGTGGAGTCTATCATCTATATGCATTTGGCTAAGTGGAGTTGAGGCTTGCATTGCTCAAAATAGATTTTTCTTATCATTTTGAAAATACTAAGTTTTTGCTTGACAAATTCATTTTTCTCCATCAAAGATTTCAAGATCCTTGTACCAAGCCATCTCTCCATCAATGATTGAAGAATTCAAACAATCCCTTGTTCAAACCACAAGATTTTAATTTAGAAATTGGAATGATGAGATTCTTGATTGCTTCCATGTCTTGATGCTCAAATTGTCCTTTACCAGGGACATGGCTAAGTATTTAGATTCTACACTCTGCAGAGGTGGTGCACTTTACCCACAAGACTTGGTTTCCCAAGACAAAATCTTTCAGAAGCCTTCCCTTAGACCAAAATGGACGCGCTCCAACCTATCAAACACTACCACCCACTGTCCATATGGCTAAGTTCTTGCAACCTATATGATCATGGCAGAGCCCATATTGCCAAGTGGTTGCACTTGAAGCTTCTCAACATTTGACATCTCAAATCCCTTTGTTCCTGGGTGGAATTCCACAAGTGAGATACACAATCCAAGCCCATGGCATTGTGAACCACTCAACCATTCTCCACCAAGCAAGCCCATTCCACCCAGGTGATTCATTAACTTAGTTGTTTTATTAAACAAAACTTAAGTCCTCAGACTTAGAATATTTTTCCATAGTGTGAATATATATTCCACCCATGTTTTCTATTAGCTAGGCTAAGCTTGGTAGTAGTAGGAATCTCTAACTTAGGAAAATCCTACTAAGGATTCATCTACTAGGTTTTCCTATAGCAAGATCTATACTTAGCAAAATCCATGCAGGTTTACTTAGCAAAATCACTAATGCATAGTGAAAGTATTGGGATAGAAAGTATGAAGCATCACTTGCCTTTTTGGTAGAGTATAGGTTCACTTCTTGATCTTTGCAACAATCACACTCTTCAAGTCACTACAAATCAAGCAAGGCACAAACTCAATCTACCAATCAAGCAAAACAACACACATAAATAACAAAGTCAAAGAAATGCATGCAAGCATGCCAAGCTTTGTTTTGTTTGAAAAAGTGGTTCCTAGTGGGTCATAGTCATTTGGGTACATCTAATGGTCATTTCCTCAAGTGGCCAAGTCATTTGCAAAAGGTTTCACTTTAAAACCATTTTCAAAACAAAGTGTTATTTTATGTGGTGTAGAAATATTTTTATTAAGGCATTAGCCTATAGGGTTCACCAAATGAGTTGCTATTGCAAAACTTGGTGTTTTGGTCAGTAGGTTTGGTCCAAACCATTTCCTTGAAGTTTTCTTTTCATAAACATTTTTATAACAAAACCATTTCTTTTATTTGGCTAGAAATTGGCTAAGTCAATTAATCTAACCCAAATCCTTCAAAAATCATTTTTAATACCAAGGGTTGGTTCCTAGGGTCAGTAAGGTCACAACAAACCATTTTGCAAAGGTTTTAATTCAAAAATCATTTTTAAACAATTTTTATACCCTAAACAAGTACACAAATGTTTCTGCAAATTCAAACAAGTTAACATATACTATTTGCTAAACTAAGGCCATGGTTGGCTAGGGCTTGTTCTCCTGGATTCATTGATATAAAATTTGCAAAATTTGGACGTGTGGTTTGAAAGTTATAGGGTTTTCAAAATGGCATTTCAATCTGATTTCAATTTCTGTTTTTAAACAGACAGGTGACACGCGTCGAGATTTTATTGGACGGTACCGGTTCGCTGCGGATCACGCTCTGGTGCGTTGGATTAAGTCTAATCGTGCGGCTCTGAACGCATACCCTTTCGGTTTTAAGTGATCCTATCCGAGCCTTAGGATCCATATCCAACGGTCCTCGTCTAATGACCTAAGACTGGCGGCGCTTAGCGGCAGCGCGCGGCGGCGATGGGCAGACGGCAGCGGCGTTGGCGAGGCAGGAAGCGAGGAAGAGGGGGAGGAAGCTCACCGGGTTCGTGGAGCGACGCTGATGCTTAACGTGGGACTGGTCCGTCGAGGGACGCACGGGGACGGGCAGAATTCCTCGCCGGAGTTGGTGCGGGCGGCGGTGCTCTCGGGTTGTCGTTGTTGGCGTCGCTTAGGACCGCGCTAAGGCAAAGGAGAGGCACGGTTAGGTGCGTGGGATCAAGGCAAATCTGTGTGCTTGAACGAGAGGTGAAGGGGTGGTCTGATCTCACCGGTGGGACTCGTCGGAGCGGAGGCAGATGGCGGCGGTACTGGAGGTTGTCGTTGGCGAGGCTCGGAGGTGTCCGCGGTCGAGTGATTGACACAGAAGGATGCGCCAGTGTATGGTGAGCGTGCTCGTGTGCTCAGGGGGGCGGAAGGGAGCGTGTGCTGGCCGGAATTGGCGAGAGGGGTCGTCGGAGTAGCAGTGGTACAGAGAGAAATTGGGATGGACTGGAGGCGTGCTCGGGGAAGGAAACAGAGGGGAACGAGAGAGGAGTCACTGGCGTTTAAGCGTGTGTGGTCAGGGGGCGTTAATCGCACGGCATTGAAGCGAATTGACGAGGCAATCAATCGGCAGTAACAGCCAGGGCGACGAGGTCGTGTTGAAGACGATGAATAGGAGGGGGTGGGGTCGGCTTGTCAGCGTTTGAGTGAGGGGGAGAAGAGGGTCCACATGTCAGTTGCTTTGCGGGTTAGGGAGTTGGTTCGAATCGTTTTCTGCGGAAAGAACTAGGCTGGTCTAGGCTGCTGTTGGGCCACTTTGTTGGGCTGGTCTGTTTCCTCTATTTTTTCTGTCTATTTGTTTTATTCTTTTCTAATTCTTTTTCTGTTTTGAAATTCAAACAACCAAACACATTCAAAATGATTCAAACAATCATCAAGCTTTTCAAATATGAATTTGGTTCTGCTTAACATCATAAATCACATTCTAAAATAAAATATTATTTTAAATCTTTTTAGGTTTCATTTATTAATTAAATAAATGGATCATTAGTTATTTAATAAAATAGGGTTTGTTTTATTTAATGAAATCTTCATTTAAAATTCAAATGCTTTAAAAACCCAAACAGTAAGTTTTATTTGGAAATAAAGAATATTTGGAAAACTTGTTTAAAATAAAATAATCCTTTTACTTTAGGGTCCGTTAATAATTAAATAAAATGGAACTTAGTTATTAAATCAAAATAGGGTTTGATTTTATTAATAAAATCTTTATTTGAAACCTAAATATTTTCAAAACCAAATTAGTAGGTTTAATTTGGGAAGTATATAATATTTGGAAATTTGTTTTAAAACAAACTAACCTTCTATTTTAGTGTCCATTATTAATTATTATAATAGACTTCCATTATTAAATCAAATAAGATTTGTTTTATTGATATATTTATTTTGAAATCTAAAATAAATCCAAAACACTTTAATAGGTTTTATTTGAGAATATAAATACTTGGGAAAACTTATTTTAAAATAAATAAATAGGTTTTAGTGTTTTATTTAAAATGGAATAAGTCTTTACTTAAATAAAACTTGGATATTAAATCCTTATTAATTTATTTAAATAAACCTTTACTATTTTATTTAAAATAAAATGTTTTAATTCAAAAGCTTGGCCAAGTTTTAATTTGGGTTTATAAAATATTCTTTTATTTATAAAACTTCTATTTCATTTGAAAACAAATCTTTTCATTTAATTGTTTCAAAATAGTATTTCCAAATGTTTTTATTTTCCTTTTATTAAATGTTTATCTTTTTAAATCCCTTTAGTTTTTATTAAATTCAAATGGGTTTGAGGTTCCATTTAAATTCAAAAGTTTCTTCTGGCTCTGAAATTTAAACAAATTTTTTTATTTTATTAATTTATTTTCACATTACAAGATTTAGAAAATCTTGGGATGTGACAGGCTACCACCCTTAAAATAAATCTCGTCCCGAGATTTGGGAAGGCTGGGGTTACAAGCAAGTTCAAAACAACTAGGGCTCTACCACCCTTAAAAATTTTCAAACAGAAATTACATATTGGCCTTCTTGGGTCCTGAAAAAAAATTTCTAAGCAAACTTTTGCATAGAGTTCCTTTGTTTCCATACTTGACTCATGGGCCAAGGTTGAGTTTCTCCATAGGCTTGTTCAACTTGTTCTTCAACTTTTCTGGACAGTTGCTTGCATAATGTCCTGGATTCTTGCAGTTGAAACAAATCACTTGGCTGATATCTTTCTTTTCCTTTGGTATCATTGTTTTCTGTTTGTTTCTTTGGTTCTTCTTTTTCTCTGGGCATTCATTGGCATAGTGTCCCATCTCTTTGCAATTGAAACATTGCACTTGGCTTATGTCCTTTTTCTTCTTTTTGGGTCTCTCCAAAGCTAGGAGTTCTTCTAGTTCATGTACTTCATAGGTGGGAGATCTTTCTCTCTTCTTGGGGCATTGATCTTCATGCTCCTTGGATGTATGATCCTTGTATCTAAAAATATTGCTAGCTTGGGTTCCTTCTAGAATAACATCTTTGTCATCCTTGTTGTCATTAGCTCTTTGGGAAAAGTTTTCTCCCATGTTGATCATTTGAGTAACCAATCCTTGCAACATTTGGGATTGAAGTTTCAAAATCCTTTGTATGGCGGGGTCTAGTCCATTTTTGTTGGCTAAAAGCTGAGTTGTCTCTTGGCTCAACTGGTTTTGGGTTGCTATAAGTTCTCTCATGTTGTCTTCTTGGTTGGTGTTGGTGTCTCTTGGAGTAGTCATCTGTTTGGGTTGAAGGGGAATTAGAATAGGCAAGATATTTCTAAGGAATCAATTATAATCACACACATCACAATTCACACAAACAATGTGCATGCAATCACAAACCAAACATTTCACTCAAACAAGGTTCAAGCACATACTTAGTCAACAAAATATTTTTGTTACACCACATAAGTTGGTGTGTTTTTGACTTAGCTATAAATGGTGGTCCATCTAAATGGTTCACTTGTGATCTTTCCTTCCTTCATGATTCTTCTTGTATGAGATCATGGTTTCCTTGAGAAAAACTCTTGGTCACAATACTTCAAATGATGTAGGCTCCTTCTAACTTTTTGCATTCCCTCAGTCTCTAAATCTTGAGTAGGATTTCCTTGTTTCACTTGTAGTCCTTGGTGATATCCATGTTGGAAGTCTTTGGTGAATATGCTGAAGATGTTGAAGTCATTAGAGTTGAAGAAGTTGAAGAAGTCCTTTGCACATGGTGTAGTCTTTGGTCATGGGTAGGTTTTTCCATCAAGTTTGAAATAGAAGAGATGTAGAGTTGAAACCAAAATGGTTGAGGAAAGAGTTTACAAGTGTTTTTGTAAATAAGTTTTTGGAACAAATACACTCCTATTTTTCTAAGGGTTTTTGTCCAATCCTAGGTTTACAAATCCTACAGGCAACACAATGCTCTGATACCATCTGTTAGGGGTCCCAACCTTTAATAAGATTGATCCCTCCTATGTTTACAATGCTAGTCCCTGGATCAATAGCTAGCATCCACAGTTAAGATGTAATATCAAGAAACAAAGGTCATAATATAACTTTATAACCAGGAATAACATAATTTTATTACATCTTTCATAGCTCATATGGCTATTACATTACATTGCAGCGGAATAACTATAAGCATGGGGTCCTTCATCTTCAAAGTGCCACAGGCAGATGTTGGTTGTAGACTTTGTAATCCTAAACAATCAATCTTCACTAAATCAATCAAACCTGCAACATACAAGTTACAGCCACAAAGGGTCAATACATTTGAATTGTATTGGCAAGTGATACTATATTTGTATAGTGGAGTCTATCATCTATATGCATTTGGCTAAGTGGAGTTGAGGCTTGCATTGCTCAAAATAGATTTTTCTTATCATTTTGAAAATACTAAGTTTTTGCTTGACAAATTCATTTTTCTCCATCAAAGATTTCAAGATCCTTGTACCAAGCCATCTCTCCATCAATGATTGAAGAATTCAAACAATCCCTTGTTCAAACCACAAGATTTTAATTTAGAAATTGGAATGATGAGATTCTTGATTGCTTCCATGTCTTGATGCTCAAATTGTCCTTTACCAGGGACATGGCTAAGTACTTAGATTCTACACTCTGCAGAGGTGGTGCACTTTACCCACAAGACTTGGTTTCCCAAGACAAAATCTTTCAGAAGCCTTCCCTTAGACCAAAATGGACGCGCTCCAACCTATCAAACACTACCACCCACTGTCCATATGGCTAAGTTCTTGCAACCTATATGATCATGGCAGAGCCCATATTGCCAAGTGGTTGCACTTGAAGCTTCTCAACATTTGACATCTCAAATCCCTTTGTTCCTGGGTGGCATTCCACAAGTGAGATACACAATCCAAGCCCATGGCATTGTGAACCACTCAACCATTCTCCACCAAGCAAGCCCATTCCACCCAGGTGATTCATTAACTTAGTTGTTTTATTAAACAAAACTTAAGTCCTCAGACTTAGAATATTTTTCCATAGTGTGAATATATATTCCACCCATGTTTTCTATTAGCTAGGCTAAGCTTGGTAGTAGTAGGAATCTCTAACTTAGGAAAATCCTACTAAGGATTCATCTACTAGGTTTTCCTATAGCAAGTTCTATACTTAGCAAAATCCATGCAGGTTTACTTAGCAAAATCACTAATGCATAGTGAAAGTATTGGGATAGAAAGTATGAAGCATCACTTGCCTTTTTGGTAGAGTATAGGTTCACTTCTTGATCTTTGCAACAATCACACTCTTCAAGTCACTACAAATCAAGCAAGGCACAAACTCAATCTACCAATCAAGCAAAACAACACACATAAATAACAAAGTCAAAGAAATGCATGCAAGCGTGCCAAGCTTTGTTTTGTTTGAAAAAGTGGTTCCTAGTGGGTCATAGTCATTTGGGTACATCTAATGGTCATTTCCTCAAGTGGCCAAGTCATTTGCAAAAGGTTTCACTTTAAAACCATTTTCAAAACAAAGTGTTATTTTATGTGGTGTAGAAATATTTTTATTAAGGCATTAGCCTATAGGGTTCACCAAATGAGTTGCTATTGCAAAACTTGGTGTTTTGGTCAGTAGGTTTGGTCCAAACCATTTCCTTGAAGTTTTCTTTTCATAAACATTTTTATAACAAAACCATTTCTTTTTATTTGGCTAGAAATTGGCTAAGTCAATTAATCTAACCCAAATCCTTCAAAAATCATTTTTAATACCAAGGGTTGGTTCCTAGGGTCAGTAAGGTCACAACAAACCATTTTGCAAAGGTTTTAATTCAAAAATCATTTTTAAACAATTTTTATACCCTAAACAAGTACACAAATGTTTCTGCAAATTCAAACAAGTTAACATATACTATTTGCTAAACTAAGGCCATGGTTGGCTAGGGCTTGTTCTCCTGGATTCATTGATATAAAATTTGCAAAATTTGGACGTGTGGTTTGAAAGTTATAGGGTTTTCAAAATGGCATTTCAATCTGATTTCAATTTCTGTTTTTAAACAGACAGGTGACACGCGTCGAGATTTTATTGGACGGTACCGGTTCGCTGCGGATCACGCTCTGGTGCGTTGGATTAAGTCTAATCGTGCGGCTCTGAACGCATACCCTTTCGGTTTTAAGTGATCCTATCCGAGCCTTAGGATCCATATCCAACGGTCCTCGTCTAATGACCTAAGACTGGCGGCGCTTAGCGGCAGCGCGCGGCGGCGATGGGCAGACAGCGGCGGCGTTGGCGAGGCAGGAAGCGAGGAAGAGGGGGAGGAAGCTCACCGGGTTCGTGGAGCGACGCTGATGCTTAACGTGGGACTGGTCCGTCGAGGGGCGCACGGGGACGGGCAGAATTCCTCGCCGGAGTTGGTGCGGGCGGCGGTGCTCTCGGGTTGTCGTTGTTGGCGTCGCTTAGGACCGCGCTAAGGCAAAGGAGAGGCACGGTTAGGTGCGTGGGATCAAGGCAAATCTGTGTGCTTGAACGAGAGGTGAAGGGGTGGTCTGATCTCACCGGTGGGACTCGTCGGAGCGGAGGCAGACGGCGGCGGTACTGGAGGTTGTCGTTGGCGAGGCTCGGAGGTGTCCGCGGTCGAGTGATTGACACAGAAGGATGCGCCAGTGTATGGTGAGCGTGCTCGTGTGCTCAGGGGGGCGGAAGGGAGCGTGTGCTGGCCGGAATTGGCGAGAGGGGTCGTCGGAGTAGCAGTGGTACAGAGAGAAATTGGGATGGACTGGAGGCGTGCTCGGGGAAGGAAACAGAGGGGAACGAGAGAGGAGTCACTGGCGTTTAAGCGCGTGTGGTCAGGGGGCGTTAATCGCACGGCATTGAAGCGAATTGACGAGGCAATCAATCGGCAGTAACAGCCAGGGCGACGAGGTCGTGTTGAAGACGATGAATAGGAGGGGGTGGGGTCGGCTTGTCAGCGTTTGAGTGAGGGGGAGAAGAGGGTCCACATGTCAGTTGCTTTGCGGGTTAGGGAGTTGGTTCGAATCGTTTTCTGCGGAAAGAACTGGGCTGGTCTGGGCTGCTGTTGGGCCACTTTGTTGGGCTGGTCTGTTTCCTCTATTTTTTTCTGTCTATTTGTTTTATTCTTTTCTAATTCTTTTTCTGTTTTGAAATTCAAACAACCAAACACATTCAAAATGATTCAAACAATCATCAAGCTTTTCAAATATGAATTTGGTTCTGCTTAACATCATAAATCACATTCTAAAATAAAATATTATTTTAAATCTTTTTAGGTTTCATTTATTAATTAAATAAATGGATCATTAGTTATTTAATAAAATAGGGTTTGTTTTATTTAATGAAATCTTCATTTAAAATTCAAATGCTTTCAAAACCCAAACAGTAAGTTTTATTTGGAAATAAAGAATATTTGGAAAACTTGTTTAAAATAAAATAATCCTTTTACTTTAGGGTCCATTAATAATTAGATAAAATGGAACTTAGTTATTAAATCAAAATAGGGTTTGATTTTATTAATAAAATCTTTATTTGAAACCTAAATATTTTCAAAACCAAATTAGTAGGTTTAATTTGGGAAGTATATAATATTTGGAAATTTGTTTTAAAACAAACTAACCTTCTATTTTAGTGTCCATTATTAATTATTATAATAGACTTCCATTATTAAATCAAATAAGATTTGTTTTATTGATATATTTATTTTGAAATCTAAAATAAATCCAAAACACTTTAATAGGTTTTATTTGAGAATATAAATACTTGGGAAAACTTATTTTAAAATAAATAAATAGGTTTTAGTGTTTTATTTAAAATGGAATAAGTCTTTACTTAAATAAAACTTGGATATTAAATCCTTATTAATTTATTTAAATAAACCTTTACTATTTTATTTAAAATAAAATGTTTTAATTCAAAAGCTTGGCCAAGTTTTAATTTGGGTTTATAAAATATTCTTTTATTTATAAAACTTCTATTTCATTTGAAAACAAATCTTTTCATTTAATTGTTTCAAAATAGTATTTCCAAATGTTTTTATTTTCCTTTTATTAAATGTTTATCTTTTTAAATCCCTTTAGTTTTTATTAAATTCAAATGGGTTTGAGGTTCCATTTAAATTCAAAAGTTTCTTCTGGCTCTGAAATTTAAACAAATTTTTTTATTTTATTAATTTATTTTCACATTACAAGATTTAGAAAATCTTGGGATGTGACAAGAATTATGAAATTAATCCTAAACTAATAAAAATCATCGAAAGCAAAGCCTTTGCAGGAGATCTAGAGAATGATCCATACGAGCATATCAAGAACTTCACTGAATTGTGTTCTACAGTGAGGATCGCAATTTGGACAGATGATGATCTTAAATTAATGTTGTTTCCATTCTCATTGAAAGGGGAAGCCAAATAATGGTTACATTCACAATACGCGGGACACTTCAAATCATGGCAAGGTATATCTAATGCTTTTCCCAATTACTATTTTTTAGAAAACAAAATTTATGACCGGAGGTTTGACATCATGACTTTTAAGCAAAGCAGCAATGAAGATTTAATGCCAGCTTATAATAGGTTCTTAACTTTGTTGCGCGATTGTCCTCCTCATAATTTAGATGATTGGTTATTGTTGAAAATATTTTATGGGGGCTTAAGTTATACTTCTAAAATAAGTTAGACATGACATCTAATGGTTCTTTTGTTAGCAAAACTATGGATGAAGCTTGGCAGCTTTTGAATAAAATGCAAAATAATATTCATCAATGGCATGTTAATATTGTGCATGAGGAGAAACCTCTCCCTACTAATCTTGAAAGTTTGGTCAATGATTTCTTCAAAGATGAAAACAATAGAGGGAGGATTCCTTATGGTGATACCATAGTTAGAAATGTTCTTTCTAAAGCAATGCCTTTCATATATAATTATTTTAATCATATTAAAACTGCTATCATTAACAATGGAGAATAACCCTCTACTGTTAATCCTATATCTTCCACTTGTTGTACTATTGAGGCAGGAAAGAAGGTTAAAACCAAGAAGACTAAAACAAGAAGCCTAAAACCAAGAAGCCTTGTTTTGAACATATCATACCCGAGACAAGCTCCCAAGAAGGTAACAACAATCGTGAATTAACTGAATCTTATAATATGTATACGCGCGGGGAGTATGAGGCTGGATTAGGGTGGGTTAATCTTATGAACGGAAGAGATCCATAAACCAGCAAGAAAGAAGAAGAAGAAAATTTGGAAGAATTGGAAGTACAGTATCCCGCTCTCAAACCTTACCCATATCCTTATTCTACATCTTATGATGTATATGACTCTGGTGATGATAAGGACTTATATAATTCTAGAATTCTTGATGTTTGCCCTAAAGAAATTTTTGATGATTCTAGTAGTGTTTGTTTAGATACTCTTTTTGGGAATACTAGTCATGATAAACCCAATACGAAATCTTGTATGCCTTCCATATCTATTTGCTATGCCCTTTGTTTTACTAATGAGGTGCATGAAAGTCCGTTGCTATAAGGAAAACTACTAGCTCCAGAATAATATTATAAACTATATCCTTAAAATATTATCCAAGGTAAAGATTCGAAGATTGATCATAAATCCTTAACCTTATCTTGGAAGAAAAATAAGAGTACACACTCACCACACCTTGTGTATAAATTCTCGCTAACATGCAGATACATATTTATTTATATGATGTCAATGCACCACAAGAGGGTTCGTCTTCGACTATAGATGGTTCTTGTAGCCTACCTCTATGGCTTCAAATTGGGATATTCTTGGGAGACAACCCAAAAGTCATTAGGTGTCTTTCTTAATTTTGTGTATTTAGTTAGTTGCATTCATGTTGCATTGGAACTTGTATATATTTGCATGACACTCTATTAGAGTTGGCCTGGGACTATTTTCAAAAAGTAGTATTATTTGTTGCTCTAATCATGTGTTGCATATCTTGGTTAAATCATCTCAACAAAAATATATGTTAGCTTTGTTTGGATGCTGAACTAACATTTCAAGTCTATAATAAAATCCTTGGAGAAAAATAACTTGCTCCGGAGCTCACAGTGAGCATAATGAGCAACAGTACAGGCGGAAGCATCTGTACCGCACACCCGTACCGTTATTGTGACAAATCAGAAGAAGCATAAAATTCTTGATGGGGATATGCCAAGTGGGGTGTACCCAGCAGGACGTTCCCTACTGGATCATACTCTCAGCGAGTGGGCCTGCAGGACGGCGACTGGACCGCGTCCCAAGAGGAAGCCAGGCGACTGGAAGCTAAAGGCCTAGAAGTTTAGCTAGGCCCAGTCGGATTAGGTCAAAACCCTCCGAGTCCTTATCTAACTCGGTTGTAGATCTGTAAACCCTAGTGATGTGACTCTATATAAACCTCCCTAGGGCACGCATATCACTTACGTTCCATCATACACCCCCTCGACTCGCCGCCTAGCCGCCGAGCTCGCCCTTTGTAATCTCTCATCAATACAATCTAGAAGGAGTAGGTCTTTACCCTCCGAGGGGCTGAACCTGGGTAAATCCCCGTGTCTTTCCCTCATCTCGCACCACAGATGGATGGCCGCCCTTACCCCTCGTTCTACTACTCGTTGCTAATCGCAGCATCTACCGTGGCCATTCCCATGACAGTGGCGCCCACCGTAGGGCCTGGATGGTCAGGCCTGAGTTCTGTGGCGAGACCCTATTTTCCCATCAACCAGACGATCGCCACCGGTCGCATGATCGCCATCGGCGAGATCCTCCAGATCTTGCCCAGCAGCTACGTCCCGGTGTCACGCCTGGTCACCCACATCGTCATCATGTCGGTTGGCACGATTAGCCTCTTCGTCGGCTTCACCGACGTCATTGTCTCGGAGGACTCGTTATGCATCGGCGAGTCGCCGCCGCGTGATCGGCTCTCTGAGATCCAGGTCTGCACCATCCACCGCTCGCCTCTGAATATAACTCGACCAACATCAACGTGGCCGAGACCAATGCGGTCGCCGACGACGCGGCCCTCAACGATGACGCTGACTCGGTGACCCCGGCTTTAGTCGCCACATCCGTTGTCACCGCGTCACCAGCGGGCTCCATCACCCAAGTCTCCAACGTGGGGGATTTCAAGGATCCATCCATCCTCGTGATCTTTGACTCCAATTGCGAATCGGAGAACTCCGGCAACCTCCACACCGGATCTGGTTGCTTCATCGTGACCTACATGGCGAGCGGCACAAGCTCCCCGCCGGACCCCTTCTCCACGCTGATCCCGCCAACTGCGACGGCGGGGGAGGTCGAGGAAATGCGCCTGCGCCTGGAAGAGGCAGTGCGCAGGGAGCAAACCGAGCACAATTTTTTTGCCTCGAGCAATCGACGACGCAGCAGCTATCGCTCTACCACCAGCGCCGCACCAGGACGCGCCTGAACCCCATAGTTCAGGTCCGTGCCCTGAACTTCAACGACGACAACGACCTGACTCGCGTGGAAGATCGCGCGATCTGCGAGGACGCGCCACCAGGCTTCAGCGCCCGCCGCAACCAGGTGCACCAGCGAATGGAGCTCCCCCACCGCCACCGGGCCGCGCTCCCCCTTCCAACCAGTCGAGAGTCCTTATTTCTCTGCAAGAGCTGGATGCGAACGACCTCCCGCTATTCTCTACCCCGATGGACAATGTCATCGCGGGACGAGCAGCAGTCGCCAACCTCAACGTCACAGGGGAGGGCGCGCTGCAAATTGAGTATGCCAATGTAACATCCCAGGATTAGCACCTAGAAATAGAGAGGACACAGGTTTGTGCATTGCATTCATGCATAAGAAAATCCGGGGAATTTTCGCGCAAAACTAAAAGAGCTATGGAGGGATCGGGATCTCTCTTGTACTGAAGGAAACTTCGGAGCAAGTGCGATAGATTTCGACATGACCTTTGTAGAATTCTTTGTATCAGGGAAAATTTGCTCAAACATGTATTTGAATTTCAAATAAGAAATTCAAATGAATTTATAAAATTCACAAATAAGAATTGGAAATATTTAATAACTTGAAATAAAATGATTACATAAATAATATAACAATGATTCTTTATTAATATAAATATATATGCATATAGTATTATTTTATAATAGATAAATAAAAGAATTCTTTATATAAGACATTGTCTTTACAATTAGGAAATAAATAGATAGGAAAAAGAATTATATAATTGAAATAAATAACAACATTCTTTATTACAACAATATATATGACATTGTCCTTACAAAATAATTGTAAAATAAAAAAACTGAAATAAGTAAACTTTATTGAATAGTAGCATCTGTTCATATCAGTATTTTTGGCCTCAGTACAACATCATTGGCTTAGGGGCAAGTTTCACCAAAACCAAATAAGAAGGTAAAGAGGTAAAACATCAGGAAATATCAAGCTTTTTACTTGATCTGGTCCCCAAACCACAACATGCAAGCAGGCTGCTCACTCACCAGCATGCATTAGTGTGCTGTCAACACCACAGCAGCAGCCAATGCACATAAAAGGGGTAACACAGCCGCATCACAACATCTAGTCACTGCCTCAGTTTCCAATCTATCTCAAACCACTACCAAGTTCTCAAGAACACCACAACCAGTATCAGATCATCACTGATATGTTCAGCTTCATCAACAAGAATCACAAATCCTACCACCAAACCATCACCAGCAGCTGGTTGCTCCCAGGAGCCATCCAAGATCTAGGAGGGGAGAAATTCACAGGGAAGGTAACACACCAGGAGGAACTGGTTAGCAGCTCACTACAGAGCACAAGCAAGATCATCAAGATCCACATCAGGAGGAGCAGGCAACAACTACATCACAGGAACAAAGTAGGCTAACTATTCAAGTGCTAGTAGTGGCATAGAAACCTCAAGTCCATCATCAGGTTACTCCTCAACACCAAGATCATGCTTAAGTATCTATTTTTATCATTTTGTTTAGAGAATGAGGTTGGAGAGAGAGAGAGAGCTCTCAGACTAGGGAGAAGTGCTACTCCAGGATCATCCTAGAGCTAAGATAAAGCCAAGTGAAAGAATCTGTATTTCAGCCACTAAACTAGCTTCAGCCTTTTTGCATCCTGAGCTAAATTTCTTTTGACCCCAACATCAACTACATCCCTGTAGACGTTCCCAGGAGCAAGTCATGCTACCTGGGCTACCATTGTGCACTCTCCAAGGTTGGAGGTACCACAGTAGCAGCCCAGGTCAGCAGAAGCCACCAGAACAATTTTCCTGTATTAGCTAGATCTCAAGTTATTCAAGCCAATGATTTTATCATTTTCCTAGACAAGTAGTCTAGGAATCATCTATAAAGGCAATCTTATCTGTTCTTATCAAATTTAAGCCTCAGACCATGCACCATTGGCATTTAAATTATAAATCTTAGTCAGTCAATCCAAATGGCAGATCAAGTTATCTCATTGTGTCACTGAAACAAAAGTTCAGTATACCAAGGTATGGAATGCCAACTATTTAAGCCACATCACTAAATTGTTCACAAGGTAGGAAACCACTTAGAATCATTTTCCTAGCTAAATAGCTAGAAATCATACTATATCCAACAATTGAACTCCTATCACATACCTTAAATCACCATTGTGTTCACTCCTAATGGGAGGCATCACAGTAGCAATCCTAGGCAGTAAAATTTACTGTACTGCTGACAACTGTAAGGGCATTGCTAAGCAAGGTCACAATAGGATACATGAGCAACAATTAAGCAATCATTACAGTTTTCCTGATCATCTGCTAGTAATTAGTACATGAGTTCATATCATTTTCCTAGTAGTAACCCAGGAATCAAAATCATAAATTAGATTCACTGTCCATATGCATAAGAATGTTATATATATTCAAGCCATTAAGTTGACATTACAGCTGAGCACTAGGACAGTTCTTTTGAATCAACAAAATTGTGAACTGTCCAAATAGACAGTTACAGAATTTAGTAAACTAAGTTTATTCCACAGTAGCCAATATCTTATAGGAATATTCTATTAACAGATTGATTCCATAACTCTAATGAGAGATGCATCAACAGCCATCAAAATAATCTGGGTAAACTAGCCATTTGAGCAAATAGGTTGAAAAGAAATATTTGGGATGAATAATCCCAAACAAAACCATCACTTACTATACCAACTGGTCTAGGATTGAGGGTGGTGAATTGTTTACTGAATCCCAATCAGTCAGAGAAAACATTTCTCTAACTGAAAATCATCACAACACATAGACATTAATCTTCACCATAGTAAACCAGCTCTAACCACAATCATTTGACATTAAGGAATCATTACTGACCCCTTTAAAGGATCTTACAGATCAAATAAGTAGAGGCAAGTCAACCACATAAAGCTATAGAAATATTGCCAGGGTTCCAGAAATTTCACTAGAAGAGGGTAAGAGTGAAGATGTAGAGAGGGGAGAAGGAGTGCCTACCTGGTATGAGTCTAAGCTCGCAGACGAAGTAGCAGTTGTGGCCACGGCAGAGAGATGAAGCTCGGCACGGCGGCACAGTCACACGAGGTGAGCCATGGCGCTGCACTGCCTCAGCCCACACCACCAGCAAGTCCTAGCATCCAAACGCCCTTGCCATATCACCGGGGTTGCCGAGAACCTCGCGGTCCCGTCGAAGTAATGGAAAAATGGGGAATTAGGGTTTGGGGCTGGTGGTGGGAACGTAGGAGCATAATACACAAATCGAATTGGAGGGCTAGGTTTATCTGGGGAAGGCGGAGCTCCGGCAGCCAACGGAGGCGGCCGCAGCGGCCTGCCTCGCCGGAATCAAGCCGGCGGTGGCAGCGCCCAGGAATGCGAGGAGAAAGGAGAGAGGAGGAGAGGCTTCGAGGGGATAAGGTGAGTGCGGGCTAGGTTGGTTTGACCGATCCAGTACCCCCTCTGTTGGGCCAATTTCGCCCAATGTTGGGTCCTAGGCCCATTTCAAAACAAAATAAAAAATGAAATAAAAGAAAAATAAATAAATTACCAAAATAACCATTAAACATTTTTAGCTATAGAAAATTATAGAAAAATCATAAAAATATATTTAATATATCAAAATTATCACAAAAATAATATCCACCTAAGAAAAATATAACTTTACTTATTTAAGTTAATAAAATGCAAATAAAGATTAAACACTATTAAATCTTAAGTGAAATTTATTTAAATAAGGAAAAATCCTAAAAATAAATAAAAATCATTTTTGTGTATAAAAATAACTTTACTATTTTATAAAAATAGTAACTTAGAGTTTTACAAATAAAATATAAATCAAATATTTAAAGACACTTAAATATTTAAAGAATTTTATAAAAATAAAGGTAATACTTAAAAATAAATAAAATTCATTTTTAAGATCTTTAATAAGTATATTTAACCAGAAAAATACTATGTAGATTATTCAAAAACATTTTAAGATAAATAAAATTCATTACTTATTTTACTCAAATAAAATAACCACTTTGTTAAATCTTAAAATTATTTCTTAAGTAAGAAATAATCACATTTTCTTATAAACCACCAAAACCTTTAAAGTTTAATTACTAAGTCTAAATCTATAATCAAAATAATACTTAAATATAATTATTAGCCTTTAAATATTTTTAAATCTTAAATTCAAATTAAACTCCTTTTAAATAAATATTACATAACGCTCATGTGTACGAGGGTGAATAATATCCATCCCTCAACCACTCTTAAAATGATTCTAAACCCTAACAAAATTTGTAAGATCATCTAATTATGCTCCCATTAATAAATTACATATTATTAAATTTATCTTTCACTTAAATTAAAAGGGATCATCCCTAATCATATTTACCAAAACCCTAAAACTATATACTACTCTAAAAACTCATCATATCTTACAATTCACTACTGTTTTTATAGTTAACTTTGGTTTAAACAATCATAAACATCTCATTTGAAGTTTATTCATGTTTTAAAGTTAACTTTAGTCACTTGTATCATCAATTAAAATATGATAACTTAACACCATTCATAACCATCACAAACCCTAATGTAAAAACCTAATAAACCTTAAGACTAATTAACCTTAACTAAATACTAGTTTCTTCAAATGTTATTCTTTTTGCCACTTCACACAAACAAGTCTATATTAGTTCCTTCAGCTCTAAAGAACTCAACTCAAGAACTTTTTATCCTAGTCACTAGATAACCACTAATCATAATCACATTACTTTATCCGTATTTGTATATTTTGGATTGTTAACACTTAAATTCCTTATCAATGTCATTGCTTATGAAATAAACTTAAAGATAAACCCAATCTTAAAGAAAATACCTAAGATCAACTTATTCAAAATACTAAGGGTTTCACTTTGGGAATCATAAAATTGCATAACATTACTTATGCATAATGGGATCCTGCTTCTTTAAACATTAGTCCTTACCGGACCAATGATGCTGATTTCAGATATTGGATCTTCTACTATCTCGAAGACCGTGAGTGCATAATCTTGCAATCACAAAAGGCAAGTGCACACTTGCTCATGTCCTTTGATTATTTTCTGTAAAGTATTTTGCAAATCCAGTGTTGTCATCACCTGCATTTGAAAAAGATCAGAAAACACTATTTTCATAATAATATGATTATAGGTTATTTACCATGAGGTAATAATCTACTATGAAAGTTCTGGTGGTAAAGGAACATATTATCTACGACTTAACAACCAATGTTGCCAGTGATTCTTGCGCCATATATTACGCGTTAACCATGAGATTTGGAATGGGACGAAGAAGTCAGCTGGATCAGCTCCCTTTCGCATGCATTGGACACTGTTCTGGGCATTTGTAAGTTGCAGATCATGGGTATAGCCGTTTTATACGGGGGAAGTCTACCGTGGATCTAGGCTTACAAAAGATAGATATCTAGTGTTAATGGTTGTTGTGTGTATCCAACTAAGGTATAGCCGTTTTATACGGGGAGAAGTCTACCTTGAGTTTGGACATCCAACAGTTGTGGTGTATGCGGGGTCGCGGAGAAGGACAGTGATTGGCTTCGATCTTAGTCTGGGCCTCACACCAAGGAAGTGTGAACGAGCCTATAACTCGGATGTGCAACAAAGCTAAGATCTCTCATGGATAAAGTGACGCACCTCTGCAGAGTGTAAGAACTGTGACTTGTTACTCCCTGTTCTGGGAAGGAGCTGCGAATGCTGTGGGAAAGGAACTCCATGAAAGTTCTGGTAAACCCGTGAAGGCTGATGGACATAGCTTTTCAGAATAAAATCAACCTTTGAAGAAATGTTTACGAAAACTTGCATTGCCTACGACCTATGGTCTGTGGCTGTAGATAGTGCATCAAACACTCCTCTTTAGTGAATTTGCTGAGTACGCTGGTACTCAACGTATCTTCTTAACCCTTGCTAGATCTCGGAGAAAGCAATGGCGTTTCAAGGAAATAAGTCACTTGAAGAGTTGAAGATATCTAAGAGAGATCAACGGAGTCGAAGACCTTACCGAATCTATCGAAGACAAGCTGAAGCGTAGAATAGAAATAAAACTCCTAGAATCTAGAACCTACTTGTGTAGAATAATACTATAGTAGTACTTTCAAGACTTATACATATATTAATAGTAGTACTTCTAAAGTAACTCCGAGTGGATCTTTCTGGTTCTTTCTGTATAATATTCCTCACTGTCCGAGGAAGCTCTCTGGATCTTTTGTAATATGCTATATGTAATATAAAGTGTTGTCTTAGACCCGTGATGTTTCTGTTGTACCACTCTGAGGGATATAATGCATATGGAACGGTGTTCCATTGGTGTTATATCAACGACTATAGTGTACTACACCATGCAGCGGTATGCTGGGTCACCGCAGTTGGTATAAGATCATATGCTTTGACCTTAGGTTGGAAACCTAGTAAATGGGTAGAACCTGTAGGTTGGATAGTGACTTTAGGAAGCCATCTGATCTACGCTATATTTCCTTATACATGTTATGGATATTCACTTGAGAATAACCTTGTCACACCTTATTAAAGTTCTTAGATTACTTTTTTTTATTAATGATACGTATCTACTATTTAATTTAGGAAGTACCTATCAAGTATTTCCTAAGAAGGTAATATATCTTCTATTAGACTATTCTATACTATAACTAAACTAGAGTAGTATATCACCAAGTCAGAGTACCTCATCAGGGAGTAGTAAATCATGGTGTTATCTTACTACGAGAAGCCATGAAATGAAGTAAAACTTTGTTATTATCTTTATACTAGTGGTAAATACCAGGGGAGTATGCCCCAAAACCTTTAACAACATGTTATTATAGGGGAAGTAACTAATGTTTTGTTTTACTAAAAGCTATTATATGAAGAATTGAATCTTATCAAGAGTAATAAATAGGGTTATGCTTATCTAACCCCATGTAATATGCCAAATTTATAGTGGCATGAATGAAAAGGCAATATTCTTGTAGTACAAGTTGATCTTTATAGGTTATGAAACTGGTTAAAATTTGAGAATTATTCGTTGTTATAATAAATGTGCTTAGGGAAGTTAAGATTAGAAACAAAGGGTATAAATGTGAGGATGATGTTTAGTATGTAACTCCAAGGATAATTAAGTTATAACCAATTATAGAGTAATTTAACCAACTATCTCTAGAGTCGGATCAAATATTACCAAAAGTTATTCCTTTGCAAATGGGCAAATGGTGTAATTTCAGAGGCTAAGAACATTACGAGCCATTCAAATAGGTACATAACGGAAGAAGTCCATACACTAAATGTATAAAAATTGTAGTGTATAACATCAAAGCCTAAGTACAAGAGATGTTTTACTCGAGGTACTGTTTATACAGGCTTTTGATGTATGATTGCTAGAGGTAATATTTGGATTTGATGGATTTTATTGGATTTTATTGTGTGACTAGGTCTGTGCATGAAGTTTGAACTTTATGGGCATATGCATGATGTTTCATGGAGTCCTTACTTGATGTACAGGTGTAGAAGGGGAAATGGGTTCGCGTGAGGGAGAGGCGAATTATAACTTTAATGTTGGAAAGATGAAGGCTCATGAGATGTTGGTGATACAACAAAAGCAGGCTAACCAGGAAAATTTGAAGGAAGGATCAAGTCAAAAGCCGTATTTAACCACAAAAGAGCAGGTTCTTCAGTATATGAGGAGTATTGAAGAAGGAATAAAGGTTGAAACCGAGAGGCAGAACCAGTTCTATCAAGAGACATTAAAGGTTAGGCAAGAGAATCAATTTAAGGAATTACGTCCAAGGGTTAAACTGGTGGAATTCTTAGAAACCAAACCCTGGAGTTTTTCCATGATTGAAGAACCTATGGAGGCGGAGAATTAGTTAATGGATACATCCCGTAAGCTTAAAAGTGTGGGATGCAAAGATGAAGAAAAGGTGCGCTATGCAACTTATCTATTGACCGGAACCGCAGCCATGTATTTGGAGAAATCCAAGTTTGTGATTCCGGAAGGAGGTGTCAATACCTGGGCTGAGTTCAAAAAGAAGTTTCGATAAGAATTTGTTCATAAGAACAATGGGAAAAGGAAGGATAATGAAGCCTTAGAGAAAATGAATCTTCCAGTCCTGAAACATGTACGAGAATTTAACCGGTTATCCAAGTATATTAGTGACAAAGTAAACAGGGAGGCGAAACAACAAAAGAAGTTCATGAAAGGACTACAAGCTATTATGAAGATGCAGCTCAGGATTGTGCGTGCAAAGGAGTTCCAGGAATTGGTGGATAGTGCACATATATAAGGAGATGATGAGATTGATGCACCTGAAGGAAATAAAAAGAGAATTCAAAAACAGACCACAACAGGTCAGGCCCAAGGACATATGACAAAGAATTATCCGGATCCAGCTATGACATACAAAACAGAGAAGATATGTCACAACTATGGAATTCGGGGCCACATTTGGAAGGAGTGTCCAAAACCTAAGATAGTATGTTATCAATGTGGAGAACCAGGACACATAAAAAGGAACTGCTTAAAACCACAGTTAACTCATGGAAGGACAGCAGGAGTAATAGAACCAATAATGGGGTTATCGTCTACTCAAAGTATTCCGCACAATCCAAATGAAGAAAGTAATGTAGGAGAATTTCAAGGGAAATGTAATAAGTGTGGAATCCTAGGACACAAGAAATCATGTTGTCCGGAACATCAGGAGGTTTATGGAACATCAGTAGAAGGAGACACAACATCCACCAAATCACCATCAAAGGAAGGTGTAGGTGAAGAAGATACATCCTCAGGAAAGCGGAAGTATGAAACCATAAATGAAGTCAAATAACAGCAACAACCACAACAAAGCAAGTGGTAAGTCAAAGCATTATTAATGGTATAAGTTACCTTATACATGCATTTAAGGAGTTAGATATTTTGCACCACTATTTCCCAAGTATGTGGGTGTACATATGTTCCTCAAAAGACCATTAGAAAATCTCAAGGGGGAGAGTGAATAATGAAGCATCAGAAGTTGAGATTTGGAGTAAGGTTTAGGGAAAGCCAAAACATTGTTAAAAAAGTAAGTCATAAGGACTAAGTATACCATAAATAGATGAATAATAGAGTCAAGCTATATTTAGCCAAAGTATAAACCAGAATCTTACCTTAAGGAGACTTTCTAAAAACTTAGACACTTCTTAAATAGATGTCCTAAACTGAAAACACTTAAGAGGATCTGATCAAGGCAGAAGTGCTAGATTCAAAAGTAGTTTACACATCAATGAATTTAGCTGGCTCATTTCAAATCAGAAGAGGATCCAAGGAAAAGCTTGAATAAAGATACAACAATTATCTTCATCCTGGATTTAAAAGAGTTACCGGGATCAGAAGAAGTTAATTTTATCTTCGGAAACATA
Source organism: Avena sativa (assembly GCA_916181665.1). Classification (NCBI taxonomy): domain Eukaryota; kingdom Viridiplantae; phylum Streptophyta; class Magnoliopsida; order Poales; family Poaceae; genus Avena; species Avena sativa. Next base: position 346,939,100 of record OV702281.1, on the reverse strand, counting down.
AGAGGGTGCGAACTTCGAGCACGAAGTTTATTTTAAGGGGGATAGTCTATAACATCCTAGGATTAGCACCTAAAAATAGAGAGGACACAAGTTTGTGCATTGCATTCATGCATAAGAAAATCCGGGGAATTTTTGCGCAAAACTAAAAGAGCTATGGAGGGATCGGGATCTCTCTTGTACTAAAGGAAACTTCAGAGCAAGTGCGATAGATTTCGACATGACCTTTGTAGATTTCTTTGTTTCAGGGAAAATTTGCTCAAACATGTATTTGAATTTCAAATAAGAAGTTCAAATGAATTTATTAAATTCACAAATAAGAATTGGAAATATTTAATAACTTGAAATAAAATGATTACATAAATAATATAACAAGGATTCTTTATTAATATAAATATATGTGCATATAGTATTATTTTACAATAGATAAATAAAAGAATTCTTTATATAAGACATTGTCTTTACAATTAGGAAATAAATAAGTAGGAAAAAGAATTATATAATTGAAATAAATAACAACATTCTTTATTACAACAATATATATGACATTGTCCTTACAAAAGAATTGTAAAATAAAAAATGAAATAAGTAAACTTTATTGAATTGAATACAATAATACAATGTTTTTACAACATATAAAACAGAAAATAAACTACAATATTTATTACAAAGGAATTCCTAAGCTACTGTTCTCTGATGTCCTTCAACAGTTGACATTTTTATTTCTTCTCTTCATTTCCTGAAAACACAACAAAAAGAAAAACAAAACAAAAAAAACCAAATAAAAGAATGATTAGTTGGTTAGTTTTGCTCTCAGAAGTGAACAGTGAAATGCACTGTTAAAAATTCATCATTGAGATAATCTGTAAGGGGCAAGTTTCACAAAATAGTAGCATCTGTTCATATCAGTATTTTTGGCCTCAGTACAACATCATTGGCTTAGGGGCAAGTTTCACCAAAACCAAATAAGAAGGTAAAGAGGTAAAACATCAGGAAATATCAAGCTTTTACTTGATCTGATCCCCAAACCACAACATGCAAGCAGGCTGCTCACTCACCAGCATGCATTAGTGTGCTGTCAACACCACAACAGCAGCCAATGCACATAAAAGGGGTAACACAGCCGCAACACAACATCTAGTCACTGCCTCAGTTTCCAATCTATCTCAAAGCACTACCAAGTTCTCAAGAACACCATAACCAGTATCAGATCATCACTGATCTGTTCAGCTTCATCAACAAGAATCATAAATCCTTCCACCAAACCATCACCAGCAACTGGTTGCTCCCAGGAGCCATCCAAGAGATAGGAGGGGAGAAATTCACACGGAAGGCAACACACCAGGAGGAACAGGTTAGAAGCTCACTACAGAGCACAAGCAAGATCATAAAGATCCACATCAGGAGGAGCAGGCAACAACTACATCACAGGAACAAAGTAGGCTAACTGATCAAGTGCTAGTACTAGCATAGAAACCTCAAGTCCAGCATCAGGTTACTCCTCAACACCAAGATCATGATTAAGTATCTGTTTTTATCATTTTGTTTAGAGAATGAGGTTGGAGAGAGAGAGAGAGCTCTCAGACTAGGTAGAAGTGCTACTCCAGGATCATCCTAGAGCTAAGATAAAGCCAAGTGAAAGAATCTGTATTTCAGCCACTAAACTAGCATGAACCTTTTTGCATCCTGAGCTAAATTTCTTTTGACACCAACATCAACTACATCACTGTAGATGTTACCAGCAGCAAGTCATGCTACCTGGGCTACCATTGTGCACTCTCCAAGGTTGGAGGTACCACAGTAGCAGCCTAGGACAATAGAAGCCACCAGAACAATTTTCCTGTATTAGCTAGATCTCAAGTTATTCAAGCCAATGATTTTATCATTTTCCTAGCCAAGTAGTCTAGGAATCATCTATAAAAGCAATCTTATCTGTTCTTATAAAATTTAAGCCTTAGACCATGCATCATTGCCATTTAAATTATAAATCTTAGTTAGTCAATCCAAATGGCAGATCAAGTTATCTCATTGTGTCACTGAAAAAAAAGTTCAGTATACTAAGGTATGGAATGCCAACTATTTAAGCCACATCATTAAATTGTTCACAAGGTAGGAAACCACTTAGAATCATTTTCCTAGCTAAATAGCTAGAAATCATACGATATCCAACAATTGAACTCCTATCACATACCTTAAATCACCATTGTGTTCACTCCTAATGGGAGGCATCATAGTAGCAATCCTAAGGCAGTAAAAGTTACTGTACTGCTGACAACTGTAAGGGCATTGCTAATCAAGGTCACAATAGGATACAGGAGCAACAATTTAAGCTATCATTGCAGTTTTCCTGATCATCTGCTAGTAAGCAGTACATGGGTTCATATCATTTTCCTAGTAGTAACCCAGGAATCAAAATCATAAATTAGATTCACTGTCCATATGCATAAGAATGTTATATCTATTCAAGCCATTAAGTTGACATTACAGCTGAGCACTAGGACAGTTCTTTTGAATCGACAAAATTGTGAACTGTCCAAATAGACAGTTATAGAATTTAGTAAACTAAGTTTATTCCACAGTAGACAATATCTTATAGGAATATTCTATTAACAGATTGATTCCATAACTCTAATGAGAGATGCATCAACAACCATCAAAATAATCTGGGTAAACTAGCCATTTGAGCAAATAGGTTCAAAAGAAATATTTGGGATGAATAATCCCAAACAAAACCATCACTTACTATACCAACTGGTCTAGGATTGAGAGTGGTGAATGGTTTACTGAATCCCAATCAGTCAGAGAAAACATTTCTCTAACTGAAAATCATCACAACACATAGACATTAATCTTCACCATAGTAAACCAGCTCTAACCATAATAATTTGACATTAGGGAAACATTATTGACCCCTTTAAAGGATCTTACAGATAAAATAAGTAGAGGCATGTCAACCACATAAAGCTATAGAAGATATTGCTAGGGTTCCAAAAATTTCACTAGAAGAGGGTAAGAGTAGAAGATGTAGATATGGGAGAAGGAGTGCCTACCTGGTACGAGTCTAAGCTCGCCGACGAAGTAGCAGTTGTGGCGACGGCAGAGAGATGAAGCTTAGCACGGCCACACGAGGTGAGCCATGGCACTGCACTGCCTCAGCCCACACCACCAGCAAGTCCCAGCATCCAAACACCCTCGCCATATCACCGGGGTTGCCGAGAACCTCGCCGTCCCGCCGGAGTAATGGAAAAATGGGGAATTAGGGTTTGGGGCTGGTGGTGGGCACGTAGGAGCATAATACACAAATCGAATTGGAGGGCTAGGTTCGTCTGGGGAAGGCGGAGCTCCGGCAGCCAACGGAGGCGGCCGCAGCGGCCTGCCTCGCCAGAATCAAGCCGGCGGTGGCAGCGTCCAGGAACGCGAGGAGAAAGGAGAGAGGAGGAGAGGCTTCGAGGGGATAAGGTGAGTGCGGGCTGGGTCGGTTTCACCGATCCAGTACCCCCTTTGCTGGGCCAATTTGGCCCAATGTTGGGTCCTAGGCCCATTTCAAAACAAAATAAAAATGAAATAAAAGAAAAATAAATAAATTACCAAAATAACCTTTAAACATTTTTAGCTATAAAAAATTATAAAAAATCATAAAAATATATTTAATATATCAAAATTTTCAAAAAAAATAATATCCACCTAAGAAAAATATAACTTTACTTATTTAAGTTAATAAAATGCAAATAAAGATTAAACACTATTAAATTTTAAGTGAAATTTAATTAAATAAGGAAAAATCCTAAAAATAAATAAAAATCATTTTTGTGTATAAAAATAACTTTACTATTTTATAAAAATACTAACTTAGAGTTTTACAAATAAATATAAATCAAATATTTAAAGACACTTAAATATCTAAAGAATTTTATAAAAGTAAAATTAATACTTAAAAATAAATAAAATTCATTTTAAGATCTTTATTAAGTATATTTCACTAGAAAAATACTATGTATATTATTCAAAAACATTTTAAGATAAATAAAATTCATTACTTATTTTACTCAAATAAAATAACCACTTTGTTAAATCTTAAAATTATTTCTTAAGTAAGAAATAATCACATTTTCTTATAAAACACCAAAACCTTTAAAGTTTAATTACTAAGTCTAAATCTATAATCAAAATAAAACTTAAATATAATTATTAACCTTTAAATGTTTTTAAATCTTAAATTCAAATTAAACTCCTTTTAAATAAATATTACATAACACTCATGTGTACGAGGGTGAATAATATCCATCCCTCAACCACTCTTAAAATGATTCTAAACCCTAACAATATTTGTAAGATCACTAACTATGATCCCATTAATAAATTACATATTATTAAATTTATCTTTCACTTAAATTAAAAGGGATCATCCTTAATCATATTTACCAAAACCCTAAAACTAGATACTACTCTAAAAACTCATCATATCTTACAATTCACTTCTATTTTTATAGTTAACTTTGGTTTAAACAATTATAAACATCTCATTTGAAGTTTATTCATGTTTTAAAGTTAACTTTAGTCACTTGTATCATCAATTAAAATATGATAACTTAACACCATTCATAACCATCATAAACCCTAATGTAAAACCTAATAAACCTTAAGACTAATTAACCTTAACTAAATACTAGTTTCTTCAAATGTTATTCTTTTTGCCAGTTCACACAAACAAGTCTATATTAGTTCCTTCAGCTCTTAAGAACTCAACTCAAGAACTTTTTATCCTAGTCACCAGATAACCACTAATCATAATCACAATACTTTGTCCGTATTTGTATATTTTGGATTGTTAACACTTAAATTCCTTATCAATGTCAAAGATAAACCCAATCTTAAAGAAAATACCTAAGATCAACTTATTCAAAATACTAAGGGTTTCACTTTGGGAATTATAAACTTGCATAGCATTACTTATGCATAATGGCATCCTGCTTCTTTAAACATTAGTCCTTACCGGACCAATGATGTTGATTTCAGATATTGGATCTTATACTATCTCGAAGACCGTGAGTGCATAATCTTGCAATCACAAAAGGCAAGTTCACACTTGCTCATGTCCTTTGATTATTTTCTGTAAAGTATTTTGCAAATCCAGTGTTGTCATCACCTGCATTTGAAAAAGATCAGAAAACACTATTTCATAATAATATGATTATAGGTTATTTACCATGAGGTAATAATCTACTATGAAAGTTCCGGTGGTAATGGAACATATTATCTAGGACTTAACAACCAATGTCGCCAGTGATTCTTGCGTCGTATATTACGCGTTAACCATGAGATTTGGAATGGGACGGAGAATTCAGCTAGATCAGCTCCCTTTCGCATGCATTGGACACTGTTCTGGCATTTTTAAGTTGCAGATCGTGGGTATAGCCGTTTTATACGGGGGAAGTCTACCGTGGATCTGGGCTTACAAAAGACAGATATCTAGTGTTAATGGTTGTTGTGTGTATCCAACTAAGGTATAGCCGTTTTATACGGGGAAAAGTCTACCTTGAGTTTGGACATCCAACAGTTGTGGTGTATGCGGGGTCGCGGAGAAGGATAGTGATTGGCTTGGATCTTAGTCTGGGCCTCACACCAAGGAAGTGTGAACGAGCCTATAACTCGGATGTGTAACAAAGCTAAGATATCTCATGGGTAAAGTGACGCACCTCTACAGAGTGTAAGAACTCTAACTTGTTACTCCCTGTTCCGGGAAGGAGTTGCGAACGCTGCGGGAAAGTGTCAACACCTAGATTTTTAATCCCAGATGCCTGTTATGCCATACATCGCCATCCCAGGATTACCATTTTTGCGAGACATAATAGAATTGGATACCACAGTACATCATCCATTACAAACCATACATAAGGTCTTACACAAATAAGGATCTCATGATCCAGTTCTTAATACAATTCAAGCAGCGGAAATACGTAATAATAAAGGTAGCGTAGGCGAAGCTCCATCTTCGGGGTCATAGGCAATGCTGACGATGGGAGATGATCCTAGTTGTCGTAACCTTCCTGGGTCCATCATCCTGGTACTCCTCTTCATAGTCTGGCCTAGCCAGGGATAAAGCCATGAGTACTCTTTAAGTACTCACAAACTAATACTAACAAGTGAAGGGGGTTTTTCTAGTAGGACACTAAGCTCTAGGGTTGATTTGCAAAAGCCAGATTTACATCTACTAAGTTCAGAAGCAAGAGAAAGCTAGTCAAATTTTTATAACACCTAAGTGGGAATTTGTATCTCATGCCACAACTCTGTTGTGGTCACGTCAAATTCTCCATTCATTTCACAAGTAATTTTGAAAACATCTGACGGGGGAACAGTATGGCCACTCCAACTGTCCATAACCACGGACGCGGCTATTCGAATAGTTTGACACTCTACAGAGATTGTACACTTTCACCACAACATTCGATACATCCGTTAGGAACAAATCCTGAATTCACCATACTCAGTATGCGGATAATCAATCCTAACCTTTCAATTACATGACCTAGTATAAGCACCTCTCCTGTGAGTTTGGCCTCCCAACCATGACCAACTGTCATCTTGGGTACTGCACAGGTGGACAATCTTCACAAGGTAGCCTCAGCTCAGACCTTGGCCGTGAGGGAACAAACACTAAGGTATATAAGTTTCCAGTCAAGCCCTACCCAATCTTCGGGTAATTTGGTTGTACGGTAAAATTGGAATGGTATCGCATCCAGATAACCATTAGTTTTATAAAGGGCTAAGGATCATGCCTCAACATTTTCATCACCAAAATCATCTGGTGTTCGGAAACACATGTCAAAACATCTCAGTAGAATGATCCATCATTCTAAGGTTTTGATAACCATTTTTCCACCAAGTATTCCCATCTAAAGTTGATCAAGTTTTATGCTTAGCACTAGCATCTACAAGTGGGGTAAGTACTAATGAGGGGTGGTAAACAAGTGGAGTTTAACTAAGTTTAATCTCATGCCTTAGGATGACATCAAGATTACCTAGCTTAGGCCAAATTTTATGCTCTTTATGCAACCTTCAAATATCCTTCTAGTATCTACAATTTACTTAAGTAAACTCTAAGTAATAGCTTTGATAAAGAAATAAAATATAAAGCTTGTAAGTAAAAACTAGGATTGGTTTATCAAGTGGGTAGGATCATCTATGCTTAAGGCATATAGTTGGCATGGTGACAAGCAAGTATTGTCTTGCATAGGTCAACTTAATTAGTAAGGCTTGCTAAAGTAGAGTATCTTGCAAATGTTAGCTTGCACATTCAACTAGTAGTATTAGGCTTGCATCAGTATCAGTATAAGCTTGCTAAATTAATAACTTGCAAGTATTGGCTTGCATCAGTATCAGTATAAGCTTGCTAAATTGCAAGTTTAGCTTGCACATTCAACTAGTAGTATTAGGCTTGCATCAGTATCAGTATAAGCTTGCTAAATTAATAGCTTGCAAGTATTGGCTTGCCTTGTGCAGAGCAGTGGTTGAAGTTCTCATCGGCTTCTTCTTCGTAGTATCCTCCTTCTTCCTCGTATCCTTGGTCGGTACTAGCGTCTATGAATAAATACGAGGTACACAATCACCAAACAATACTTAACTACTTGCAATCATCACACACAAGGGTCCTATAGATGATCTAGCATCATCACTAACATTACAAGACCCAAGCTTGGTTTAATTCCTTTATTTTTAGAAAAGTAATTTCTACTCATTGAAAAACTACTTAAGATTTAATATTCTCCAAACCAAACATGGGATCATGTTGACACATGTCATCACCACATATTTTAGTCCATGGGAATGTGATTTAAAGTGGTGTCACAATTTAATAAGGTTTAACCTTTTATTTTTTAATTAAATAAAGTGACTAGAAATGCTTATGTGGCATTCTTATATTACTTGGTCATTATTTCTGTAAGTAAACCAATATATTTTTATATATTCTGAAAGGTATGGTTAAATGTGATTTTTGAGAGTTGGAATCAACTCAAAAGCTTTTATGGTTTAAATTTGAAAAATGTTTGAATGCAGAAAAGCTTCTGCCTTGTTATTTTTACCAAGGGTGATCTACAGATCCCAATGATTTAGATCCAACGGGCTTGGATTCAGCACTTCCAGACCTTTCTAACAAAATTGGTTTCATTCAATTTGGTTCACTAAATCGAGCTGGGATGATTTTTGAAACTAGGTGCAGAAGTGTGTTTGAATGAAAATGGAAAAATCCAAATTCAAACAACTGGGCTGCGCAGGAAACGATACTGGGTCGGCCTACTAAGCACAGCGCTTACACGGGCTGGTTAAGTTGTTGTCCCCACGCGTCAGTGAGACGAGGGGGTGCGAAGCGGTATGGGGCAATATGGTGCGTTCCATCTAGTTCTAATCCAACGGCTGAGGGTCGTCGTCCACGTCGGGCAACGCCGGCGAGACTGAACCCTAACGCGGTAGGTAGGGGTCGTCGGGGGCTCACCGGGGCTCAGGAGAGGGCCGGAGAGGCTGGCGAACGACGAAGTCGACGACGGCGAACCTCCTGGTACCGGCAGCTTCTCCTGGGGCGGCTCCAATCGCTGGCTCCTTTCTTCTCCAGCAGCGGCGGGCTCCGGTGGAATTCCGGCGAAGCGCTGCTCGCCTTGCTTCGGGAATAGGGTGGAACGATCAGTGAGGAGAGGGGAGTGAGATGGTGTGCTCAATTCGGCTGGGCGTGACCTCTATTTATAGTCGCGATGACGAGACCAAACGGCATGGGCAGGCGACGGTGGCGACATGGCTACGGGCTGCTAGAGGCATGGCCGGTGGTGGTGATCGCTTGGTGGTCTCCTGGCGATGCTCTATGGCTTTAATGCGCATGTAGGGGTGGTGGCAAATGGTCTGGAACGTGCGATGCTCTGCACGGCCGAGGCGGCGTCTTCGACGGCGAGCGGTGGCTACGGGGCATGGGACGGCGAACGGGAGTGTCTGGCGGTCTCCTGGGTCGGTGGTGATCGTGTATGCACGCGGCGAGGGCGGCACGCGGTCTGTGGGCGGGTGTCGAGGGCAGCACTCTGGCGCATGCTCGGCATAGTTGCTGGCGAGCTGGGCACGGTCTGTGCGTGTGGTCCAGGGGTTGGCAACGCTCGAGCGTTGGACAGGGAGTGGCGGTGGGGTGTTGGCTTGCTCCCAGACATGTTGGCTAGGCTTGTTTCTTCTCCTAGCTTGTTGTCCACACTGGGGTGACATGGTGAGCTTCGGCTGTTCACCATTGATGGAATTGCCAAGCTTAAAGTGGGGCTAGTGCTTGGTTTAGTTGGCTAGATGATCTACTGAGGTTGCTGTGAGCTAGAGAGGGAACAAGTTAGGCTCCAATCACTGCTCACAATAGTGTTTAGATTTTATTTGATTTGAATCAGCAAGGTGTTTGATGAAATGGCCGCAAGAATTCAAGTTTTAAATTTTGAAAAGATTTTTGGTGGGTGTGCTAGGTTGGTGCTGGTGAGTCTGCAGATGCTTGGGTTTTGAAAGTTCAGCTTGTTTGAGTGGTTTTTGAAAAAGTGGGATCTTCCCATATGATAAAGATTCAATTTTGAATTGTCATTTAAACTATGAATTTGAAAGTTTCTGGATGATCACAAGGTGGGCCTTGATACTTTGTTATGAGTACTATCAAGGGGTGTAAAGATCCAAACAAGTTTCTGTTAAGTTCTGAAAGTTTGAGACAACCAAAGTAGGCATGGGAGTTAAATTGGTCAAAATGACCATTCACTCATTTTGTTTGTTTTGATTTATTTGTCTTTGGGAAAAGTTTGGGAATTGTTTATATGATGTTTATTTCACCTAAGAATCCTTTTACAAGCAAAGAAACACATAAACAAGGCAATTCAAAAGATTTCAAAATGGGATGCATACACACATGCATGCTTTCATATTTTTATTTAGAAAAGTTTTTGTTAACCCTATACTTGATGATTAGAGTTTGATGATCCAAGTTTAGTATTTTTGGGATGTTACAGAAAGTAACTCCATGAAGGTTCTGGTAAACCCATGAAGGCTGATGGACATAGCTTTTTAGAATAAAAGCAATCTTTCAAGAAACGTTTACGAAAACTTGCATTGCCTATGACCTATGGTCTGTGGCTGTAGATAATGCATCAAACACTCCTCTTTAGTGAATTTGCTGAGTACGCTCGTACTCAACGTATCTTCTTAACCCTTGCTAGATCTCGGAGAAACCAATGGCGTTTCCAGGAAATAAGTCACTTGAAGAGTTGAAGATATCTAAGGGAGAGCAACGGAGTCGAAGACCTTACCGAAATCTATCGAAGACAAGCTGAAGCGTAGAATAGAAATAAAACTCCTAGAATATAGAACCTACTTCTGTAGAATAATACTATAGTAGTACTTTCAAGCCTTATACATATATTAATAGTAGTACTTCTAAAGTAACTCCGAGTGGATCTTTCTGGTTCTTTCTGTATAATATTCCTCACTGTCTGAGGAAGCTCTCTGGATCTTTTGTAATATGCTATATGTAATATAAAGTGTTGTCTTGGACCCGCGATGTTTCTGTTGTACCACTCTGAGGGATATAATGCGGATGGAACGGTGTTCCATTGGTGTTATATCAACGACTATAGTGTACTACACCATGCAGTGGTATGCTGGGTCACCGCAGCCAAGTCCCTACTCGCCAAGGCCGTCGAGCAGCAAGTCGGAGGAGCCGACTTGTGGGGGCGCATGTACTCCCACTCCTCCGGAAGTAGGGTGGCCTCGAGCGTCCACCCATCAATGGCGAATACCCTGAACTGCCCGCCATCCGAGCCCCTGCAGCTCCAGCCAAGGGTCGCGCACGCGGCGCTCTCCACCAACGACCCGTGACTGATGAACAACATGGTCGCTGCCAACAGGCAGCTAGTCGATGCGTGAACCCACATCATCAACAACCAGAGCTGGCGTGCACGCCAGCCCAATGACCTGAGGCATACCCTCACCAACCGCACCGACGGCGAGCCAAGGGGCTCGCTCAGCCGACTCGGCCTCCAGTGCTTCGGACCAATGATCCTAGGCAAGAAATATCCGGCGAACTTCAAAGCGCCGAAGGAGATCAAAAAGTACGATCCCATGTACAACCCGGCCATGTGGCTGGACACATACCTCATGGTGATGGGAATCGCTGGCCACACCGACCTCCTCGCCGCCCGCTACCTCCCCCTGATGATGGAGGGAGTGACTCTGCAATGGATCAACACCCTCCCCGCGGACAACATCGATTCATGGGAGTACATGCGCGACGCCTTCATCCGGCACTTCGAGGGCTCCTACACCCGTGCCACCACCATCGAGGACCTGGAGCGATGCGAGTCGTCAGCACCGTCATGGTCATCGAACGGCCAGAAGAAGGCAAGGAGCGCCCCGTGCAGCGCCCCATCTACTACATCAGCGAGGTCCTCACTGAGTCGCGATAGCGCTACCCGCAATACCAGAAACTGGTGTACGCGGTCTTCCGAGCCCAGCGGCGGCTACCACACTACTTCCAGGAGCACCCAATCACGGTCGTCTCCTCCGCGCCGTTGTAGGACATCATCCGCAACCCCGAGGCAACTGGGCGTGTCACCAAGTGGGCCGTCGAGATTGGCGTCCACAATATCAAGTACTACCTCCGTTTCAAGGCTTAAGGCGTCCTCGTTTTGCGTGTTTTTTCTTTGACCAAGAATTAATCTAAATACGTAAAGGGTTTTGGTATAAAACTAGTATCACTGGAAAGTATTTTTCAATACGAATCCAACGGTACTAATTATGTACAATATAACCAAAATTTTGTTGTTCAATTCTTTTGGTCAAACTTTGCTTTGGAAAGCGTGTGCGCCTTAAGCCTTGAAACGGAGGTAGTATGATTTGCGCAAGGCAATCAAGTCGCAGGCCCTGGGGGACTTCCTCACCGACTAGGAGGAGGCGCAGCAGCCAGAGAAGATGTCGTACCTCCAGTACTGGTTGCTCCACTTCGATGGGTCCAAGAACGCATACGGCGCAGGGGCATGAATCATTATCACCTCCCCCAAGGGCTACAAGATGCGCTACGTGATGTACCTCGACTTCACCCCCTGCACCAACAACATGGCTGAGTACGAGGCCCTCCTTCACGGCATGCGAGCCGCCAAGGAGATGAACATTAATTGTCTACGGTGCTACAGCGACTCTGACCTCGTCGCTGCGCAAGTCGCTGGTACCTGACACGCCATCTCTCCCACCATGGCGGCATACTGCCAAGCAGTGGACCAGCTGGGGGGCCACTTCACCGACTTCTCCGCTGAGTGGATCGACCGGCGCAAGAACAAAGAGGCTGACGCCCTCTCTTGCATCGGGTTGGATCGTCATGCGCAACCCGGCGGTGCCTTCCTTGACACCATCCACAAGCCCTCCATCTCTCCCCCGAAGGACATCGACCTCGGGATCCCGCTGCAACCAGAACCCGCTCTGGTCGCCATGATCACGGAGCCAAGCGACTAGATCACGCCATACATTGCCTACCTCGAGGGAGGGGCCCTGCCAGCAGACGAGACGAAGGCACGCATGATCGTGCGCCGCTGCAAATCCTTCGTCATCATCAACGGCGAGCTCCACAAGCGCAGCATGACTGGCGTGTTCCAACGTTGCGTGCAGCCTGCGAAAGGCCGCAAGATCCTCCAAGACATCCACGCCGGCGACTACGGCCACCACGCCGATGCTCGGTCTGAAGGAAATATGCCCTAGAGGCAATCATAGAGATGATTATATTTCTTATGTATCCATGAGTTATTGTAATGTTCCTTGAATATCCATATCAGGCAACTTGTATTGATTGGCAATTATGTGAATTGTTCGTGAAACTCTATACTTGTATGGTTATTTAAGAGTTGTCCCTAGTCGGAGTTCATGTGAGGACACGCATAAATATTAGACTAGCACATCGATTGGTTGATGACTATGTTTCGCAAGTCATAGACATGGAGATGTCAAACTAATGATGTGGACACATGTTATGAACATGGGGTTGGACTAACCCAACTTGAGACTGGAAATTCGTTGCATCTCTCTCTCTCTACACATCGTGTACGTTTTGTCCTTAGACCTGAGATTGTCGCATGTACTTGAGATGTGGATCGACCTACTTTGGGGCTATCAAACGATGCTCCGTAACTGGGTAGTTATAAAGGTAGCTTTCGGATTTGTCCTAAAGAATGCTGCAAGGCATGGTCAATCAAGATGGGATTTGTCCCTCTCTACTTGAGAGAGATATCTCTGGGCCCCTCGAGTGATCGGATCCAGAAAAGCATGGACGTGCTACATATGGTTAAGATTTAACCTAGTAAAGCGATTCTGAATCACAGTATCGAGAAAGGGAGGTCAGCTTGGAGCTAGACCAAATATCGTGAGGCAAAGGGAAAGACATGTACTAAACCTTGTGATGGTTCGTCCGGTATAATCTTTGTATGCGTTTAGGAGTTGGTACGTCTTGCTAGAGGCCGCTACCAACTATTGACAAAATAAGTGTATTCGTGTCATGTCTATACATATATGAACCTATATGGTCACACACTTATGGGGCTGGAAGCCTAGTGAGCATTAGATCCGAATTGGACCAGGCTTAGGCTACTAATGGGCTGCTAATGTAGAAGCCCACTAGGGACGCCAATATAAGAGAGGGTGGGGCGTGCTGACCAGGGTTATACCATTCCACCCAGCCGCCACTCCTCACGCCTGTGTTGCACGCGCGGACCTAGAAGTCCGACATCTGACGCTTCCACCCTGTACATGTGGATACCTCGGAGGCGTTGCATCTGTAGCGCTTGGACGAGCCACGCAAGGGGAGTTTCTCGTGGGACGAGAACAAGGAGGAGATGTAGATCGTCTACACTGCCTCGACGCGCTTCATCAAGTTCCGCAACTGCGCGTCTAGTGGTAATCCTGTGATCTATGACAACGGTAATCCTGGTATATGCAGTAGAAATTTTTGATTTGCGCTAGTGTATCCTACTCGTATCCCTTTAGTGGTATCAGAGCCGATGTTGTTCAGTTATAGGTTCGGGATGTTTGCATATGGTGATATGCAGATTGATATGAATGATGTGATCGTTTGTATTGCGGTGGTTCAGGATTGATCTATGATCTTGCTTTCCGTGATCGTGATTCTGAGGTAGTCGAACGACTTACCCCTACCGGTTGGTTTTCGCCATCGGGGTAGATAGTGACACATAAATCCTGTTGAATCACGCGAAGATCAATATGATTGATCGAATTGGAACCTAGATCTAAAATTGATGTACCGTGATCAAAGGAGTTTGATCAGATCGGAACAACAGGAGGTTTATGGTAAATTTGATTTGCCGATCTAAATCCTTAAAGAAAATTGTGTAGATTCGATCTCTCATTTTTCACAGTTTTGTATCTCGATCAAAATAAAGAAAATACTTAAAGAAAATTGTGTAGATTCGATCAAAATACCGCGAGGGGCGCTGCCCCTTCGAACCCTGCAAGGGGAGACCCCCTACTCGTAGCACATTTTTGCATCTCGTTAAGGTAACTAGGTGCTGTGAGGTCACATGATCCGGTAGAATGCGATTCTATGCATAACTTGTTTTTGTAGGATGTATGTGATCAGTATGGCCCATATATGTATGTGATGCATGTATGAAATTTATCATGACCTGCATGTCTTGAGTAGGTCAACACGGCTGGAGCCATGTGTGTTGTCAATTATTGTAATGGCCTGCGTGCCAACTTTTGATTCTCCCAATTCTATGTAATTTTGATTACTAGCTGTTAGGGGTAATATCTTGTATTAGTTATTGGAGGACTAATCACTTGGAGGATGGCTCGCATGGAACATGAAGATGGAGATCATCATGGTGGACAGGTTCTATGGCGATAGAGATCACCATGAGAAAATGGGCCATACTGTGTCACAACTATGTGAATGCTATTCTTATGTGTTTTACTCTATGCATGCTTAGATGATAGATGTAGAACGATCCCTCACAAAGTTTAAGTTAAACCATGCCCTCCCAACCAAACCTTGCACCATCCTATGCCCTGTACAATCATTGGTGGGACTATGAAATTAGGGTGCCACGGTTTTCCTTGGCTGGATGGGTTTGTATCGGATACCTACACGCATAAGGGTTGGTGAGATTGACAAGGTCATCTTAACAGTTAAGGACCTTAGGGCATAAAGGTTGGGCGCCTAGTTTTGACATAGAGATGTCACCCAACTACAAGAGTCATATGTGATATGATTAGCAAGTGTTGCTTACCGATTTACCTTGTCTTCTAGCAGTGATGCTAAAGCTCACTAGTCGACTTGTTAATTGTGGATCTTGAATCACTTAGTATCAATAGAGGGATATTGATTTAAGTGGGAGTATATGCTATTAAATTGTTTAATATGTTTTACTCTTTCATGGTTACATGGCTTAGTATTTTGCATGTTTTCTGTTGTAGATCAATGGCACCAAACAATGCATCACCTTTTTCTTTGTGTTCGGTTCTTGACAAAGATAAACTAAATGGAACAAACTATACGGACTGGGTTCGTAACCTGAGAATTGTTCTCAGGTCTGATAAAAAGGAAACGGTTCCGGATACCCCAATCCCCGATGAACCTGCTGATAATGCATCTGCTGCCCTTAAGAACGCCTACAAGAGAGCATGTGATGATTCTATTGAGGTTAGCTGTCTTATGCTTGAATGCATGGAACCTGAACTCTAAAAGAAGTTTGAGGATCAGGATGTGTACGATATGATCGTGGCGCTTAAGGACATGTTCCAAGATCAGGCAAGGACTGAGAGGTACAATGTTGCCAAGTCCTTTGTCGAATGCAAGCTAGCAGAGGGAGCAGCTGTAGGCCCCCATGTGATCAAAATGGTTGGTTACAATTAGACTTTGGAAAAGCTTGGTTTTACACTAGGCCAAGAGTTGGCCACTGACTTCATTTTGGCGTCTCTTCCATCCAGCTATGGGCAATTCATTTCGAACTACCATATGCATGGGGTGGAGAAGGGCCCTAATGAGTTATGTGGGATGCTAAAAACAGCAAAAAGTGACATGAAGAAGTGTCCAGGGCATAGCCATGTGATGGCTGTGCAGAACAAGCCTAGCTTCAAGAAAAAGGGTACTTCTTGGAAGAAGAAGGGAAAGGCTAAGGATACGATCCCTAAGCCTACACCCAAGAAAAAGGCTAGACCTGTAGAAGACACTGAGTGCTTCTTTTGTGATAAACATGGCCAATGGAAGAGAAACTGCAGCAAGTACTAGGCTTCTTTGAAGAAGAGTGGAAGTACGAGTACTTCCCACTCAGGTACGCTTGTTGTAAATGTTGTGGACATTCTTCTCGCTGATTCCTATGTTAACTCTAGGGTATTTGATACCGGATCGGTTGCTCATATTTGCAATTCGACGCAGGGGCTAATAAGGACTAGAGAAGTGCAGAAAGGCGAAGTGGATTTTCATGTCGGAAATAAAGCAAGGGTTGCTGCATTGTTCATCGGCGTCATGCAACTTCACCTTCCTTCAGGATTTATTATGGAGTTGAATAATTGTTATTACATTCCAAGTATTGGTCGAAACATTTTATCACCTTCATGTTTGATGAGGGATGGATATTCATTTGCTAGTATGAACAATGGTTGTGTAATCTCTAAGAATGATATGTTTATGGCTAATGCTCCCATTGTGAATGGGTTATTTATTTTATCTTGATGATGCACTGTTTAAAATGTTAGTGCTAAAAGGCTTTGGCCTAATGATTTGAGTCCTACCTATTTATGGCATTGTCGTTTGGGGCATATAAGTGAAAAGCGCATGAAGAAGCTCCATGGTGATGGTCTTCTAACTTCGTTTGATTTTGAATCATACGAGACATGGCAGGCTTGTTTACTTGGAAAGATGACCAAATCGCCGTTCTCGGGTTTTACTCGAGAGAGCGACAGACTTGTTGGAACTCATACATACTGATGTGTGTGGACCAATGAGCGCGACAGACAGAGGAGGATATCACTACTTCATTACTTTCACTGATGATTTCAGTAGATATGGTTATGTCTACTTGATGAGGTATAAGTCTGAAACTTTTGAAAAGTTCAAGGAGTTTCAGAGTGAGGTAGAGAATCAACATGGCAAGAAAATAAAGTCCTTGCGATCTGATCGTGGAGGAGAATATTTGAGTCACGAATTTAGCAATCATCTTAAGAGTTGTGGAATTTTTCCACAGCTCACGCCGCCCGGAACGCCTCAAAGAAACGGGGTCTCCGAACGGCGCAATCGAACTTTATTGGACATGGTTCGATCGATGATGAGCCAGTCGGATTTACCATCATCATTTTGGGGTTATGCTCTACAAAAGGCAGCTTTCACACTTAATAGGGTACCATCTAAATCCGTAGTTAAGACACCATATGAGATATGGACTGGAAAGAATCCTTGTTTGTCTTTTCTAAAGATTTGGGGTTGTGATGCATTTGTCAAGCGACTTCAGTTGGACAAGCTAACACGCAAATCGGATAAGTGCATTTTCGTGGGATATCCGAGGGAAACCTTAGGGTATTACTTCTACAACCGAGAAGAGGGCAAAGTGTTTGTCGCTCGTAGCGGTGTTTTCCTAGATAAAGAGTTTCTCACAAAGGGAATGAGTGGAAGGTCGGTGCGACTTGAAGAAGTTCAAGATGAGCCAGTCGGGGATGCTTCTACGAGTGATGCTATTGTAGCAGAACAAGTTGAGGAACCCGTGTCAATAGAAGCACCACAACCACGAAGGTCGGCGAGGCTCCACGAGACACGGGAATTATTATGTTTAGACAATGATGAGCCTGGGACCAATGCAGAAGCGATGGTGGACCCAGACTCTGAGAAATGGCTGATCGCCATGAGATCCGAGGATAGATTCCATGGTAGACAATCAAGTTTGGAACTTGGTTGACCTGCCTGATGGTTTTAAAGCCATCGAGTGCAAATGGATCTATAAGAAGAAGATTGATATGGATGGAAATGTTCACATCCATAAAGCTCGACTTGTTGCAAAAGGTTTTCGACAAGTTCAAGGAGTTGACTACGACGATACTTTCTCGCCCGTAGCGATGCTTAAATCTATACAGATAATTCTAGCCATTGCTGCACATTTTGACTATGAAATATGCCAGATGGATGTCAAGACGGCTTTCCTAAATGGAATCCTAACTGAGGACGTGTATATGATGCAGCCCGAAGGTTTTGTCGATCCAAACAATGCTGGAAAGGTATGCAAACTTCTAAAGTCCATTTATGGGCTGAAGCAAGCATCTCGGAGTTGGAACATTCGATTTGATGAAGTTGTAAAGGAGTTTGGCTTCATCAAAAACAAACAAAAACCTTGTGTTTACAAGAAGGAAAGTGGGAGAATGCTAGTATTTCTAATCTTATATGTAGATGACATATTGCTGATTGGAAATGACATTCCTATGCTCAAGTCTGTTAAGACCTCTTTGAAAAATAGTTTTTCGATGAAGGACTTAGGAGAAGCATCATATATTCTAGGCATCAAGATCTATAGAGATAGATCAAGGAGGCTAATTGGATTAAGCCAGAGTACATACATTGACAAAGTGTTGAAACGGTTCAGCATGGAAGAGGCTAAGAAGGGGTTCTTTCCCATGTCCCATGGCATAAAACTCAGGAAGACTAAGTGTCCTTCGACTACTGATGAGCGTGATCGCATGAGCAGGATTCCATATGCTTCGGCTATTAGATCCATCATGTATGCAATGATATGTACTCGCCCAGATGTTTCCTATGCTCTAAGTATTACGAGCAGATATCAGGCTGATCCAGGTGAAGGTCACTGGACAGCGGTAAAGAATATCCTTAAGTACTTCAGAAGGACTAAGGATGTGTTCCTAGTTTATGGAGGTGAGGATGAACTCAGTGTAAGGGGTTACACAGATGCGAGTTACCTTAATGACTCAGATGACTCATGATCGCAATCTGGTTATGTGTTTGTCATGAATGGTGGTGATGTGAGTTGGAAAAGTTCCAAGCAAGATACAGTAGCCTCCTCTTCAACAGAAGCTGAATATATTGCTGCCTCGGAGGCTGCAAAGGAAGCTGTTTGGATTAGGAATTTCCTGATTGCTCTCGGTGTGGTTCAGGGCGCATCCAATCCCATGGACGTTTATTGTGACAACAATGGTGCTATTGCACAAGCCAAGGAACCTAGACAGCACCAGAAGAACAAACATATCCGCATGCGTTACCATCAGATTCGAGAGTTGGTTAAGGATGGTAATGTCGTGGTATTGCCGACGAGTACGCCATGGAGGGGTCCTCACAGTGCGTGTTTAGAGACGTGGGGTAAGGCGGACGGTTGACGGGTACGAGGTAACACAGCTTACCTAGGTTCAGATCCCACGACGGTGGCGGAATCCTACTCCTTCTATAAATCACTATAATGGCAATACGCCGAGTTACAGAGATTAGGTTCGTTGTGCGAGGTGACGAGAAAGTCTAAGTTATCGTGTGAAGTTGTGCCCTAAAGGCTCCCATAGGCCCGTCTTATATAGTCGTCAGGTCCTAGGGTTACAGGGAAAAGTCCTAGCCGGACAGGTTACAGAGTTCTACACCGTCTATTACTAGTCTTGTGTATCTTGCACTCCAAGGCTCCGGGTACGCTGGTGACTCCACCGTAGCCTTCCTTTATCCGGCATGGGCCTCCCTTCTGAATCCACCTAACTAGGCCGCCCAGCAGGCCATAGGTCATGCTACCGACTATGGGCCACCCGGGTTAGTCGGATAAGAGACATGCTATGAGGATACCCATATAGCATATCCCCAACAGTAGCCCCCGGAGAACTCCGAGATCTTGCGCCGTCTTGCCTCTTCCCGTGGAATGCTCCGTCTAGATGGATGTTGGCAAATCGTCAAGCAATATCTTGTAGTCCTCCCAAAGAACCCTGCAAGGTTTTCTCCGTCTTCTACCAGTAAGTCGGAGAAATGCTGAATCCTCCATCGTACGTTTCCGTTGTCGGATTACATCCGTCCATGCCGGAATCTTCGATGGGACGGCTCATCTACCATGTCATTTATGACGACGTAGGCTGTAGGTCAGCGACGCCTCGTAACTCACACATGCAGAGAATGTAATCATAGCCGATTTTCCCGCGCGAGCGATACGAACCGTTGGCGGCGACGGTTGTAGACGTGGCGAAACTACCGCGCATGTTCACGAACACGTCGTCTACGCGGCAACCGTCCGATTAACTGCATGAATCTTGACGCAGAGTAAGATAAATATCGGTCGTGGGACACTTGCCACTTTTTCACCTCATTCCCCTACGTCATCATCTTCTTCCTCCAGCCGCGCGCCTCCTCGAGCTCTCCGCGAAAACCTCGAGAAACCCTAGCCCTTCTCCCTGCACCAGTCGCATCCCTTTCCTTCCTCCATGGCCAGCAGCGGTTCATCCCCTTCAATGGCGGCGTCGAGCGAAGCCGCAGCGAAGCCGACGAGCTCCATCATCGTGCCCCCAGAGGAGGCTGGTCATCCCCGCATCGGCGGTGATATAATCCACCGGCGGTGACCATAACTTGGCGGTGCTGGAGCCCCTGGAAGACGAGCCTGACTCACACAAAGGTGATTGGCGCGGGTTGGATATCACCACGCGCGACATCCAAGGAGATGGTCGCCGAAGGTTACCTCCCTGCGACGGAGGGGCTCGCCTGGCGGACGGCGCCGGCCGGCGAGGTGACCCCTTCTCCCCAAGTCGGAGAGAAGGTATACCTCAAGGCGCAACTGGTACACGGCGTTTCTTTGCCCATCTCCCACTTCTTCTTGTCCATCTTGAACCACTTCCAGGTCCAACCGCACAACCTCTCCCCGAATAGCATCCTAGTGCTTAGCAACTTTGCGGCACTTAGCGAGGGTTACCTAGGGATTAGGCCTAGGTTAGATCTGTTTGTCTACTTCTTAACCGTCAAACGTGAAGCTGGACACAGCAAGGAGGAGCTTAGAAACTGCGGCACCATAAGCTTCAAGATCCGACCTGGTCGGCGGTTCCCCGACATTGTCGGCCACGAGTCGTGTAAGAACTGGCAGCGGACGTACTTCTATGGCCCCGACATTCCTTTGTCGGGCCGAGAAGCAACGTACCCGGACTTCGTGTATGGAGCCACTGCTGAAGTCTCCACATGGCGGTCCCATGCCTCCCTTCCCTCCGACCTCAACGCTTCTCGCGCAATAAGGCGGATCGAATGGTTTGTGGATACGGGTCTGACCGGCTTGGACCTAGCCATGTGCTGGTTCATCAGGCGGATCCAACCTCTGCAGCACCGCACGAAGGTCATGCACGAGTACACCGGCGACCGAAGGGATACCCTCCGGATCTCCGAGGACAACTTCTCGAGCGACTCCGTGAAGTTCCGTCTTAAGGACATCATCAAGGTGAAGGACAAGAAGCGTGGCTTCACCCTTACCTACGACATGTTCGTAAACGGAAAGTGCCCAAAGGTAGGTATTTATTCTCTGTATGTGACATTGCTCCAGTTTTTCCGTCTTGTTAATATCATCTTGTCTAACACGGTGATTTCTCACTTAACAGCTTAGCAATCTAGAGGAGGACAACCTAGTTGCCCAAATCTACGATCCCAAGATGAAGGAAGTCACGGTCGTGTCTGACGATGATGCCCCGTTGACGCGAAAGCGGAAGAGATCCACCTCTGACGCTGCCGACGGAGGTAAGAAAAAGAAGACGGAGGGTGCAGCCTCCAAAAAGAGTACTGCCGTCCTGGAGGCGGAAAAGAAGAAAGCCACCGGGATGTTTGCCAAAGCGCCCCCCCTAGTGTAAGCTTCTCATTTTCCGACATTGTCTTGTTTATTTGTCTCATTCTTGTACTTATGCATTTTGCACGTTTCAGGAAGAAAGCCACAACCAGCCTCAAGAAGTCCTCCAAGACTCTTGGGGCTTCTAGAAATATTAAATATATGCTGCACCGCGACTCTTCCCCCGCCATCGCCCCTGCTACTCCTGCCGTCAAGCCCTCCTCCGCTCCGACAAGCTCCCAAGCCCAGGAGGCACCAGACCCTTCTGCCATGGAAGTGGATTCTGGTGCCTCTACCAAACTCGCGGTTGTCGGCGAGCAGGTGACGCAGGAGAGCGCTGCTCTTCAAATGGCTGAAGCTCCGGTTAAGGATGCCATCGGTAGCGGCAAGGCAGTGGCGGTTGCTGGTACATCCGCAGAAGGCGGCTCCTCTGCTCCCCAGAAAACCTTAGAACTACCAAAGATCATCTTCCTGGTGCTTACGCCGGGTAGCACAACTACGGTTCCTGGGGGAGTGTCGTCATCTCCGACGTGCGGTCTTGAGGAGCTACTCCGACAAGCAGACATCTTGCGAAGCAACAACGTTTCTTTTGGCAAGCTGCTGGCCGAGAGTGCTACGAACCTCAATATCATCGCACTTGTAAGTTTTACTTTACCTTTTGCATTTCATATGAGTATCCTACTGTAGCCCCCGAGGATGTAGACGGAAAACCATTGGTTTTGCATCTATATGCTCTAAGAGTGACTAAGTTAGAAAAAACTCTCACTGTAGCCCCCAAGCATTTAGATGGAATGAATTATTCTGACTAGATGCTTTAAGAGTAGCATACACATTGTTCATAATTTTAAGTGCTGTAGCCCCCAAGCCTCTAGTTGTAACTGATTAGTTCCGACTAGATACTTAAAGAAAAGCTAAGCATTTTCCGAGTTTAAAACTTTATACTGTAGCCCCCAAGCTTCTAGTTGAGAAATGAATTAGCTCTGACTAGATGCTTAAAGAAAATCCAAGCATATTGCTAAGTTAAAAACTCTCGCTGTAGCCCCCGAGCGCCTAGATGGAAAATCTCCGACTACGTGCTCTAAGTAGACTAAACAACGACTTGACTTTGTATTTGTTTCCACAGAACGAGAATGCTCGGAGGGGCATGGCCAATGATAAGTACCAGAAGATGCACGCGGACCTTGAAGCTGAAAAGGGTAAAACCGCCATCTTGAAGGAACAGATCATCAAAAACAAGATTATGTTTTCTTTTTGCGCATTTCCGTCTTACTTTTGTGCCTTCCTTCTTCGAGTACTCACGGTGTACTGTGTTTTCTCCGATTTGCAGAGCATGTCGCCAAGGCTAAGGATATTGTCGAGCAGTCCAAGCACATCCAGCAGCTGGACAGCGAGAACAAGATCCTTAAGAAGGAGAGGGAACAAATGCTGAAGTTGCATGAGGATTCCATGAAAGCCCTGCAAGACTCCGCCTCCGCTGACATCAATCGCTTGAAGGAGGAGCTTGCGATCCTAAAGGATCAGAAGCAAGCTGCCGATGAGCAAAACCTTTGCCATAGCGAGGCGTTTAAGCTTCTCCAATAAGAGAAAGAATCCTTGGCGGACGTCGTCTGGCAGGCTAAGGCCAGCATCTTCAGTAAGCATCCTCCGCCTTGTAGCTCTGTAATCTAGATACTTTAGGATTTTTGAACTCATGCAATCGTTGTCGGAATTTTTAGCGCCCTTGGGTTTAACCCAGTCACCTCCTTCGGACAAGGAATGCATGATTCTTGCCGGCAACTTCATCAACACCGCCATCACTCAAGCCAAGGAGATCGCCACACCCTTGCATATTTACATCAAGGCTTCGGACTCCATGGTGAAGTACTCGGAGATTCTGCGCCGAGCCCCCGAGCGTGTCGCAAGATGGAAAGCTTCATGTGCACGGGCTGGCGCAAGGATGGCATTGTCCATGTTGAAGGCACACTATGAAGGTGCCGACATCGACACAGTAACATCTGGTATCCCCGACGTGGATGATGACGGCAAGGAGATTGATCACGAAGCCATCCTGTCATCACTCGCGGTCTATGACACCAGGGTTGTCGAGTTGGTGGACGTCGACGTCTTCGTGCCCAGGAACTTTCTTGACAACGCCGAGCCTGAATCCTCCGAGTCTCCTCACAGTGGTGACGCTGAAGGCGAATCTCCGGCTGGCGATGATGCAGCCTCCAAGTCCCCTGCACCCAAGGAGTGAAAACACTTTGTAATTCTTGTTTCACCTTTGGAGTGTGCATTGAAAAAACTTGGTGATGTAATCTTAAGGCGGAAAACAATGGTTATCGTATCCTGCTACTTAAGAATTAATGCCCAGTATGTATATATTTTTTAAGCAAGTGTTGGCTTATCCATTACTATAGTTTTTATGCTTGACTTTTCGTGAGCCGGAAGACTCGTTGTCGGAACCATGCGCTTAGGCGATGATACCCAATGGCACCGTCAATAACCTTAGCACAAAATCGCCGACAACAAGTGCCAAAAGTCACTACTCCAGAATCCACATAAAAACAACAAAGAACATGTAGACCAGAAAACTTAAGCTAACGCCCGTAGGCGGAATTTTCACAAGTGCAATCGCAAAGCTTGTGCATAAAGGTTTATATGATCCAAAAATGAACACTAAAGGAGGTAAAATACTCAGCAATATGAGTGAACCAAAGAGCTTTATTTCATTGATCATATAAGAGATACACGATTAGATAAAAAATGCTAAGTGTAGAAAGGACATAGCTGTGCTATGTTCCATGGCCGATCAAGCTCCGGGTAGTCATCATCCGGGTCACGTCGCTTACGCTTATGATCCTCGCTGGGTCTACCCTTGAGCTCACGATTGTCGACAAGGTAGTAAGACCCATTGAGCAGCGCCTTGCTTATTATGAACGGTCCTTCCCATGGCGGGGATAATTTGTGTGACTTCTTCTGCTTAAGTCGGAGCACCAAATCCCCCTCTTTAAACGAGCGATGCCGGACGCGGCGACTATGGTAGCTGCGTAGCTTCTGCTGGTAGATGGCGGATCTTTGGCATGCCAAAACGCGCTCCTCCTCGAGAAGGTCCACATATAGGCGCCTGGATTCTTCAGCGTCATCTTCGTTGTAGGCAGCAACTCTTCGTGCATCGTGGAGGATGTCGAAAGGTAGAATAGCTTCTGCTCCATATACCATGAAATAAGGGGTGTAGCCAGTGGATCTGTTGGGTGTAGTTCGTAAACTCCACAGCATAGATGGTAATTCTTCCGCCCAAGCTCCAGCTGCTCTATGTAGCGGTGCCTCAAGACGTGGCTTGATTCCCTGCAAAATTAATCCATTGGCTCGCTCAACTTGACCATTGGATTGTGGGTGTGCCACAGATGCAAGGTCAAGTCGGATGCCTTTGTCCCAGCAGTAGGCCTCCACTTCTCCGAGTGACAAGTTGCTTCCATTGTCGGTGAGGATGCTGCGTGGGAGACCAAATCTCACCACCAGATCCCGGACAAACCTGAGGGCAGTTGCCCCGTCAAGCTTTCTAATGGGTTTACCTTCTATCTACTTGGTGAATTTGTCAACTGCTACAAGCAGATGCGTGAATCCACATGGTGCCGTTTGCAACGGCCCCACCATGTCTAGCCCCCAGACTGCAAACGGCCAAGTTATTGGTATTGTTCGCAATTCTTCAGCAGGAACATGTGGTTGTCGGGCATAATACTGGCTGTACATGTCTCAACCAGCTTGTCGGCGTCTGCCTTCGCGGTCAGCCAGTAGAATCCTTGCCGGGAGGCTTTCGCGACCAACGATCGAGGAGCGACATGATCCCGCAATCTCCGAGATGGATTTCGCGTAGGATTTCCATACCTTCTAGCTGGGAAACACACTTTAGGTATACACCAGTAGTGCTCCTTTTGTATAGTTTCCCATTGATTATGGTATAACCCTTTGCTTGTCGTACTATTAGCCGTCATTCGACCTCGTCGTCGGGCAAAGTTCCGTGTTCGAGATATTCCATGAACGGTTAAGTCCTAGCCGGAGGGGTCTTTGTCACCATGTTGACGAAAGAGTCAGCTCTATCCGGGTTGTCGATGTCGGCGCCCTTCACGGATGGTGTGCGTAGATGCTCTAGGAAAACTCCTGGCGGAATTTGCTTGCGCCCTGATCCAAGTTTAGATAGTAGATCAGCCGCCTCATTTTTCTCCCTAGGCACATACTTGACTTCGTATCCCAAGAAGCTCTTGGCTATCTCGTCCACTTCGTCGCGATATGCCGCCATCATAGGGTTCCGCGCATTCCAGGTGCCAGCCACCTGCTGGGCAACCAAGTCGGAATCTCCATAGCAAACTATGCGCTTGATGCCAATATCCTTGGCTACATGCAGTCCGTGAATGAGTGCTTCATACTCCGCCATGTTGTTTGTAGCCTCGAAGTGGATCTGCAGAACGTAGTGTAGCTTGTCTCCTTTTGGTGACTGCAGCAATACACCAGCCCCCGAGCCGTTGAGCAGCTTTGATCCGTCAAAGTGCATCACCCAATACTCTGGTTCTGGCAACGGAGTGGCATCCGGTATCTCCGTCCAATCTGCAATAAAATCTGCCAAGGCTTGTGACTTGATAGCGTCGCGTCTCTTGTAGGTGATCTCAAAGGCGGCAAGTTCAATGCCCCACTTCGCGACCCTTCCTATAGCGTCGCTGTTATTGATGATGTCGGACAGTGGAGTCTTGCTCACCACTGTGATTGGATGCTCCTAAAAGTAATGCCTCAGCTTTCGAGAAGCAAGGAATACTCCGTAAGCTATCTTTTGGTAGTGCGGGTAACGCTGCTTGGACTCCGTCAAGACCTCGCTTACATAGTAAACTGGTCGTTGAACTCCGTGCTCATAGCCTGGTTCCTTCCGCTCTACCACGACGATGATGCTGATAACCCGGTTGGTTTCCGCCATGTAAATTAACAGGGGCTCGCCAGGCTCGGGTGCTGCAAGGATGGGCGCTGAGGAAAGAATCTCCTTGAGGTGCTTCAATGCTGCATCTGCTTCGTCCGTTCATGTGAATTTGTCCGCCTTATTCAGCAACTTGTACAGCGGCAGAGCCTTCTCTCCAAGTCGGCTGATGAACCGACTAACTGCTGCAACACAACCTGTTAGTCGTTGGATGTCTTTTAGACATGTCGGACGGTTTATGTTTAAGATGGCTTTGATTTTCTCCGGGTTGACCTCGATTCCGTGCTGGGAAACGATGAAGCCCAACAATTTGCCGGCTGGAACCCCAAAGACGCATTTCTTAGGGTTGAGCATCATGTTGTATTTCCGGAGATTATCAAAGGTTTCTTTTAAATCGGAGATTAAGTCATTTGACTTTTTAGACATCACCGCTATATCGTCCACATAGGCGTGAACGTTCCGACCAATTTGGTCGTGAAGGCAACGTTGCATTGTCCGCTGGTAGGTAGCACCTGCGTTTTTCAGCCCAAAGGGCATCGTGACATAGCAAAACGTGCCGTGAGGGGTAGTGAATAAAGTGGCCAATTGGTCTGACTTCCTCATCTTGATCTGGTGGTATCCTGAGTATGCATCGAGAAAACACAAAAGTTCCAAGCCAGCCGTCGAGTCAATGACTTGGTCAATGCGAGGCAAAGCAAACGGATCTTTGGGACATGCTTTGTTCAAGCCGGTGTAATCAACGCACATTCTTAATTCATTGGTTCCCTTTTTGGGGACAAGTACAGGATTGGCCACCCATCGGGTGTGAAGGACTTCTCGGATAAACTCAGACTTAATTAACCTAGCTATCTATTTGTCAATGGAGCGTCTCTTCTCATCCCCGAAGCGTCGTAGAGGTTGTTTCACTGGTTTACATTTTGGATCTATGTTTAAGCTATGCTCGGCAAGTTCCCTAGGTGCACCTTTCATGTTGGCAGGTTGCCAGGCAAAGATGTCCCTATTCTCACGGAGGAACTCGACGAGCGCGCTTTCCTATTTGGGATCCAGGTTCGTCCCAATGGCGGTGACCTTGGAGGCATCGCCTACCACAAGTTCCACCAGCTTGGTCTCGATGGCGGCCTTGAACGCAGGAGCGGAGTCGGAGATTTGCTTCTTCGACGCGGGCATCTCTGAGTCATCGACCTTGCTTTGGATCTCTTTGAATTCTTCGCTGTAGAGAACATCTTCTGCAATGGCTGCTTCATTGATCTCGCAGTCCCTTGCCTTGGTAAAGCTTCCAGATACGATGATGACACCGTTTGGTCCGGGTATCTTGAGCTTGTTGTAGACGAAGCATGGCTTGGCCATGAACGTGTGGAATATGTCGCGGCCGAATATGACGTGGTACATGCTCTTGAAGGGGACCACCTCAAAGGTCATGCGCTCTTGGCGGTAATTATTAACGTCGCCAAAGGCTACCTGAAGTGTAATGCACCCAAGGAACCGAGCCTCTCGTCCAGGAACTACGCCATGGAACACGGTGTTAGTCCGCCTTAGGTTTGCCACCGTCAAGTTCATCTTTTGCAGTGTATCCAGGTACATAATGTTGATGCTGCTTCCACTATACACCATGCACTTGGTGAACTCCACGCCGTCAATCAATGGGTTGATGACCATGGCGTACTGGTTCTCCGTGGGCACAAGGTCTGGGTGGTCCGTCCTGTCCCAAGTGATTGGAACTTCCGACCAGCGCAGGTATTGGGGAACTGGGGGGAGAGTGGCCATCAGGATCCTTAGAGAGGTCTTATGTTGTCGGACGGTGGGGGTGCCAAGGAAAGTGTGGTAGACTGGGGCCTTCTTAGCGAAGGGGTTCTTGCCTTTGTCGTCGCTCTTGGCGGCATGCTTGGGGTCAATGTCCTCGTCCATGTCACTTGAATCCTTAGACTCCTCCTCCTAATTCTTCCCCTTGCCCTTGCCTCGCGGTCTGTTCTTCCGACTTCGCTTATAGCCGGAATCCGGGTCTTCCTTGAGGTTGTTGAAGAACTTGCAGTGTCGATTGGTATGGGTGCCTTGCCGTTGGCGTCGAGGTATACGAGGCACAGCATATCGCGGTACTCTTTGTATGTTTGGGGAACGCGGAGCAGCGCCGAGTTGTTTTCACTTCCTCGCTGCTGCCCACGGCCTGCTCCCCTTCCTCGGCCACGTTGTCCGCCTTCTCCTCGTCCTGCAAAAGTCATGGCGACCATGTCGGTAGATTGCTTTTCTTCTGGAGCGGTTTTCCGATTTGTACTGCTGTTCCTCCGAGCTTGAGTTGGAACGGCCGTTGCCGGCAAAGAGCGACGAGCATCATCGTCGGCAGCTGCGAACTCACTAGCTAACTGAATCATCTGATTCAAGTCAAGCTGATGATTGTCCTGCAAGCGCTTCAGCTTATGTCGGAGTAACGTGTCTCTTTCCAACCCATCGATGAAGGCGGCCATGGCGGTCTAGGCGTGCACTCCTGCGCAGGAATTCTTCATATCTAGCCAGCGGGAGAGGTAGGCGCGAGATGTCTCGTCTTTCTCTTGCACGCACCGATGTAGATCGCCCACGGTGCAGGGACGCTTGTATGTACCCTCAAAGTTTTTGGTGAATGCTTCTTGAATGTCTAACCAGTTGTAGATAGATTTCTCCGGCAAGTCGTCGATCCAATGACGGGCCGTTCCCGCCAACATTAACGGGAGGTACTTGACGGCGACGTTGGGGTTGCCTCCGGCAATCTCCACCGCGTTGCCGTAGTCCTGCAACCATGTGGCAGGCTTGGCGGTGCCGTCATAGGGCTTGATGGTCTTGTCGATCCGGAAACCTTTGGGGTAAGTTGCGGACCGTATCCCAGGTCCAAAGCAACGTGGTCCCAGGTATGGTCCTTCCCGGGCCTCGTGGATCTTATCGATCCGTGAACGTGCGTCGTATGGCTCCAGGTTCTTCTTCTTTTTGTCAATAGGGGATGGGCTGCGTGAACGACGCGGACCTCCTCCGCCATGGTGACTGCCTGGCGGCGATGGAGGCGGAGGTGGCGGTGGGTTAGCCTTCTTGCTGTTACCCTCATGCGATGCCTCACGCCTGTCACGGTTGCTTGTCGGGCGCGGAGGGTCATGGCACGACCTGCTCTTGTGTCCTTCGTTGTGCTTTCCGTCATGACGGTTCTGCTCCGCGTTGTCGCGGATGACGATGCCGCACTGCTTTGGTGGGGGCATATCCGTACGATGGTAAGCTTTATAGTCTTCCTGACGTCGGGGGGATCGGGGCGGT
This sequence comes from Avena sativa, assembly GCA_916181665.1. Taxonomy (NCBI): domain Eukaryota; kingdom Viridiplantae; phylum Streptophyta; class Magnoliopsida; order Poales; family Poaceae; genus Avena; species Avena sativa. Next base: position 346,909,082 of record OV702281.1, on the reverse strand, counting down.
GGCGATGGACGGCGAGGTTGGGCTCTTTCTCCGTGGTCGGAGGATATGGGGATAGCATCCTTCCTGTTGCGCGCATCCCTCCGTCTTCGTTCTGATGAACCCGTCCGCGATCCGACATCCTGAGGAGATCTGTCTCTTGGCGGTTTGTACTGGCTAGATCGGCAGAGCGCTGGGTCGGACTCAAGCCTCTGAGAGGTGGCCTTTTCCTGCTGCTTTACCGCCTTGGCCACTAGGTCATAGACCTGTTCCACTGCCTCCGGCAATCTATCCTGCTCTAGAAGGGTTTTGGCGACGGTGAGGTTAAGGAGTGGGGTGGGAATCACCTGCTTGCCTTCACTGTCAATGTATGGCTTGGCCTGTGCCGGTTTCGAGGGACCCATCCTAGGTTGCATCGTACACCAGGATCGTTGATGATGCGAGCTGGAGCCTTCTTAGCCTTCTGCTGCTGCTGCAGAGTCTTGTACTCGGCCTCCATTGCTCTTGCTTTCTCTATGGACTTCTGCGCGTTGACCAGATCTCGATCTAGTTTAGCGCCTTGCTCCGCGATGGCTTGCGCTACCTCCAGCAGTTGCTGGCACTTCTCGTCAAGCTGAGTCACGTTCCGGATATGATCAACGATTAGTGGTTCAACGAGGAGGTTGCCATACATCACTCTATCAGCTGGGGTAACATGTACTGCTGCCGACGTGGATGCTGGAGGCGGCAAGTTTGCGGTGTTGTTGTTGCTCGGCCCGGTGCCGAGTTCCTGCGGCTGCTGCACTGGTTTAGGCGGAGGAGGCATGACTCTTGCGCGATCATCGTCGGCGGCAATAAGTGGCCCCTTCCCCTTATCCAGCGCTGTAGGCGGAGCTTGCCCAGGTTGGTCTTCATCCATCACTGTCCCAATGGTGACGAACACCCCTCGGGACATGACGGTGTTATTGGCTTGTTCGTCGCGCGAATACTCCTCCTCCATCTCCTGCATAGCGGAGTCTAGCTCTTCTGGACTGAAGTCTATCTCCTCGGAATCTGCACTGAAATCAGCATAAAGCGCGTCAATGACAGAGTCGGAGGGTGCCAGGACTTCCTCGATGACGGGCGGTGGAGGTGCAACGGCCTCGACGATGACTGGAGGTGGTGGCGCTGCTGCGACGATGGCGGCCGGAGGCGGTGGTGGTGGTGGCTAAATCGGAGGTGCTCCGTCAATGAGCACAAGCGCTGTCTGAGCTGCCGCTTCAGCCTCCGCGTAGTTGTTGACAGTGTTCACCATGCCTTCGAAGGTGAGGCGTCCTGACGCCTATTGCCGTCTTAGAGAATGTCGCAGAAGCGTGTCGTGGTCCAGTCCTTCCACAAAGTGATAGATGGCATCATCATTGGGGTAATTGACCAGGTCGGCCCGTATACGGAGCCACCTGGCGAGGTAATCGCGGGGGTTTTCGCCCTCTCTCTGAACGCAACGCGCCATATCGAAGATGGTAACCACGCCGACGAACTTGGATCTCTGCTGTCCAGACGCACGGGCGAAGCCGGTGGATTTGCAGTGATCTTCCACCTTTATATCCTGCACAGGGGCGGTTTGGGTGGGCCTTGAATCTTTCCGATCTCTGCCAGAAAACTCCGAGGAGAGGTCCGACATCGATCCTTCCGCGAACTTATCCTACCCGTAGGAGGTCCGTGCCGGTCTTGATGCTCCCCCGACTCCCAGGGAACTAGTGCCCGAGTCGGTTTCGTTGATGAAGAGGTGGATGTCTCCGATAGGAACGATCGAACACCACGTAGGGTTCGTCTTCGCCAGAATCCAGAACTCGTCGGGTGGGACGATCGGAACATTGCCAGAGAAGAGAACACGACCGATGGGTACGGTTTCGCTGATTCCCGCGAAGATCTTGGTCCTCGCCCTCTGAAGAGCCTGAAGCGCCTCCCGCCCCACGGTGGGTGCCAACTGTCGTGGTATTGCCGACGAGTACACCATGGAGGGGTCCTCACAGTGCGTGTTTAGAGACGTGGGTAAGGCGGACGGTTGACGGGTACGAGGTAACACAGCTTACCCAGGTTCAGATCCCACGACGGTGGCGGAATCCTACTCCTGCTATAAATCACTATAATGGCAATATGCCGAGTTACAGAGATTAGGTTCGCTATGCGAGGTGACGATAAAGTCTAAGTTATCGTGTGAAGTTGTGCCCTAAAGGCTCCCATAGGCCCGGCTTATATAGTCGTCAGGTCCTAGGGTTACAGGGAAAAGTCCTAGCCGGACAGGTTACAGAGTTCTACACCGTCTATTACTAGTCTTGTGTATCTTGCACTCCAAGGCTCCGGGTACGCTGGTGACTCCACCGTAGCCTTCCTTTATCCGGCATGGGCCTCCCTTCTGGATCCACCTAACTGGGCCGCCTAGCAGGCCATAGGCCATGCTACCGACTATGGGTCTCCCGGGTTAATCGGATAAGAGACATGCTATGAGGATACCCATATAGCATATCCCCAACAGGTAGTGTCATGATATGCAAAATACATACAGACTCAAATGTTGCTAATCCTTTTACAAAGCCACTCCCGCAGCCTGCGCATGAGGCGCACGCAAGAGCAATAGGTATTAGATGATCCATATCAGGCAACTTGTATTAATTGGCAATTATGTGAGTTGTTTGTGAAACTCTATACTTGTATGGTTATTTAAGAGTTGTCCCTAGTCGGAGTTCATGCGAGGACATGCGTGAATATTAGACTAGCACATCGATTGGTTGATGACTATGTTCCGCAAGTCATAGACATGGAGATGTCAAACCAATGATGTGAACACATGTTATGAACATGGGGTTGGACTGACCCAACTTGAGACTGGCAACTAGTTATAGCTCTCTCTCTATACACATTGTGTATGTTTTGTCCTTAGACCTGAGATTGTCGCATGTACTTGAGATGTGGATCGACCTACTTTGGGGCTATCAAACGCTGCTCCGTAACTGGGTAGTTATAAAGGTATCTTTCGGGTTTGTCCTGAAGCATGCTGCAAGTCATGGTCAATCAAGATGGGATTTGCCCCTCTCTACTTGAGAGAGATATCTCTGGGCCCCTCGAGTGATTGGATCCAAAAAATCATGGTCGTGCTACATATGGTTAAGAGTAAACCTAGTAAAGGGATTCCGAATCACAGTATCGAGAAAGGGAGGTCAGCTTGGAGCTAGACCAAATATCGTGAGGCAAAGGGAAAGACATGTACTAAACCTTGTGATTGTTCGTCCGATATGATCTTTGTACGCGTTTAGGAGATGGCACGTCTTGCTAGAGGCCGCTACCAACTATTGATAGAATAATTGTATTCGTGTCATGTCTATACGTATATGAACCTATAGGGTCACACAATTAAGGGGCTGGAAGCCTAATGAGGATTAGATCCGAATTGGACCAGGCTTAGGCTACTAATGGGCTTCTAGTGTAGAAGCCCACTAGGGACGCCTATATAAGAGAGGGTGGGGCGTGCTGACCAGGGTTAGACCATTCCACCCAGCCGCCACTCCTCACGCTTGTGTTGCATGCGCAGACCTAGCATTCCGGCGTCTGATGCTTCCACCCTATGCGTGTGGATACCTCGGAGGCGCTGCATCTGTAGCGCTTGGACGAGCCGCGCAAGGGGAGCTGCTCGTGGGACGAGAACAAGGAGGAGATGTAGATCGTCTACACTGCCTTGACGCGCTTCATCAAGTTCCGCAACTGCGCGTCTAGTGGTAATCCCGCGATTTATGACAACGGTAATCCTAGTATACGCGGTAGAAAATTTTGATTTGCGCTAGTGTAGCCTACCCATATCCCTTCATGGTCCCTGGTCGCCAAAGCCATGCGACATGGCTTATACTAGCTCACTGCGCATGACGACGCGGTCGACATCGTCCAACGCTGCGTCGGGTGCTAGAAGTACGCCAACCAGACGCACATACCGAGCTCGGCGCTCAAGACCATCCCCATCACCTGGCCATTCGCCGTATGGGGCATGGACATCGTGGGCCCCTTCAAGAAGGCTCCCTCTGGCTACACCCACCTCCCGGTCACAGTCGACAAATTCACCAAGTGGGTGGAAGCCAAGCCACTCCGCAAGTGCGACGGGAAGACCGCCGCCAAATTCCTACGCGAGCTCATCTACCGCTATGGATTCCCGCACAGCATCATCACGGACAATGACACCAACTTCGCCAAGGGCGCCATGGCCGAGTACTATAAGGAGCACATCATATGACTCGACCTCGCCTCAGTCGCCCACCCGGAGTCCAACGGTCAGGCAGAACGCGCCAACCAGAGCATCCTCCACGGCCTCAAGCCGCGACTGCAAGTTCCCCTCGACCGAACTCCAGGGTGCTGGGTCGAGGAGCTCCCATCCGTCATCTGGGGCATCCGCACCTCCCTCAACCGATCGACTAGGTTCACTCCCTTCTTCATGGTGTACGGCGCCGAAGCCTTCATGCCGACTGACCTTGAGCACGGCTCGCCTCATGTCATCAACTACGCGGAAGTCGACAACGAGCTCCGACACCAATACGGGGTCGGCCAGCTCGATGAAGCACGCGACCTGGCTCGCTCCCGCACCGCCATCTACTAGTAGGGACTCCGTCGCTACCACAGTCGCCGAGTCCAGACTTGCACCTTCCAGGAAGGCGACCTGGTCCTGTGACTGATCTAGGACAAGAAGGGCATGCACAAGCTCTCTCCCCCATGGGAGGGACCATTCGCCATAGGGAGAGTCCTGGGCAATGATGCCTACTAACTCATCGACGTCCGAGGCGATGGACAACTCAACGTCAAGCGGTCGTGGAATGTAAACCTCCTAAGGAAGTTCTACACCTAGAACTTCGACCTGTATTCTCCCCGCCATGCAATAAATATATTCGACTCGCACAAATTGTGTCTACTCTCTAACCCTTGTGCCATTCGCACTCATAAAAACAACATTATGCTAATCACGAAAGTCAACCCTTGGTTGCACGACCAGCACGGCTAAGTAGTGCGGCGCAAGGGCATCGGCGGAATTCAGGCCTTGCTCGTCCACAAAAACGCCAACCCGGAGCCCCCATCGGAGTCGCCTCGCTCGAGTGGACCACCGGGCCAAGACAACCGCCCTCACTTCTCACAGTGATCTAGTCCTCCGCATCCTCGGCGCAGCGACTCGAACGGTCAAGTACCACGCCAGTCCAAACCTACGCGGCTAGGGATAACACCAAGTATGAGAGCGCGCCCTGGACTCGCCACACGACTGGTTTTCAAGTCAGGCGGAGAGACGCGCCAAGCATAACATGCTCCGTCCTCACCTACCTTGGGCATGCGACTAGAGCGGCTAAGTACCACGCTCGGGGACTCGTCCAACCGACCTCGTTCGTGTTCAGGAAAACAGCTAAGTACAGAGCACCCCTTGGGGTCGCCAAGGGACTGGCTTCCCAAGCCACGGCGATTCGACCTCAACTAACTACAATATACAAACAAACATACACAAGAGAAACACGAGGTAAACCCCATTAAAGGGCAGACGCGCTCAGGGACTCGCACAACAAAACAATCCAAACTCAAATCAAAGCTGACTCAAGCATACTCGCATTCCTTACGGCAACAAAAGTTTTGTTCGCTTACAAGGACATACATACACTTACTTAAATTATCGCCAATCGGCAAGATATCTACTCCACAGGCTTCGAAGACGACACGCCACTGCCACCACGAACGCGAATGAAGGGGACCCACGGGTTCGACGGATGCATGGTCAAGGTGCCCGCCATCACCGAACGGAACAGCTGCTCCGTCTTGAAGTCACGATGCGCCGGCTTGGGGTCGTTCGGAGCAACAATCGTCTCCTGGTACGACAGGAGGTCGCCCATCGCCAGCACCTGCTCCGAGTACACAGCCGCCCTATCGATCAACATCAACACCTCGGAGATCTCAACCGAGCTAGTCACCGATGGGTACCCGCTGGTAACATCGTCGACATCGAAGTCATCGGGGAAGTGTGCAAGGCCAAGGCTCAGCGCAGTCGCGGAACCACGGCAGAAAGCTGACCGCGACATATACTCCACCACTGCTGGCACCCTCTCTAGGTAGCGCCACACCTCCGTGATCTCGCTGGGAATCACTTGTGCCGGTGATATCTCCTGGAGGTACGCGTGAATGCAGGTCGCCGGAAGGGTGGAAGAATCCACCATCATGGTGACACACTGCCTAGCGTCATACGACTGCGCCTCGGGCTCGTCGTCAAGAAACTTCCCTTCAAAGAACAAACAACTTAGCGTCAGAAGGACGCACAACTCGGGTCCACCCCCTCGGGGACTCAATGCCAAAGGCGACCCGCACGCTCGGGGACTCGCTGGAACAACAACTACAAGCCCAAGAAACTCACCAATGAGGGGACGGCAGCGCTCCGTGATGAAATCTTGAAGACCCGAAAAGTCGTTCTGCAGCCCTGCAACAAGAGCATCACACACCTTCCGCTCCTCAGCTACAGCAGCGACAGCCGCCTTGGCCCTCTCCTCCGTCGAGCTCGCTTCCGCCTTAGCGGCCTTTAGCTCCCGCTCCAGCTCGGCCACCCGCTTTTCCGCGATAGGCAACGACGACTGGGCAGCCATCAACTCACCGACCAGGACAAAACCCTCGTGGGCCTTCGCAACCGCGGCCGAATGCCCCTTTGTAGCAAAACAAGGGTGAGATCACAATCAAGAACAAGAAAGCAATGGAGAGGGTAACTCAAAAACCTACCCGCGATCGCCTGCAGCTGCTGGTTCACCTCCTGCACAGAGCGGAGGTCGTGCTCTAGGCACTGTTTGGCGGCCAGTTGCTCCGCCGATTCACGTTGGAGCCCCTGCACAGACGAAACTAATGTAAGCAGACATCAAAGAATTTCCTAAGTGCCTAGCCGTTAAAATTCAGCGACTAGCCACTCGGGGACTGGACATCGAAGAATTTCCTAAGTGCCTAGCCGCTGAAATTCAGCGACTTGCCACTGGGGGACTGGACAACAAAAAGAAATAATAATCTACCCGCTGAAATTCAGCGAGCAGATCCTCGGGGACTGGACATACCTGAATAGCCGCACCTAGCATGTTGTGGAGCTCGACCGTGTCCACCGAGGGCAGCACGAAGGGTGTGCGTCCGCGACGCTGCTCGACTTCCGAGCCCAAAATGTTGGGTACCTGGGCTGATTGCGTCATGACACTCGCAGTAGAGGCCCTCGCCATGAAGCGAGGGAAGGTCGCCACCGCCGCTCCCAAAGCACTCGGCTGGGGCCTGACGCCCCGATAAGCGCCGCTGGCTCCACCTGCTGCGACCCGCGTCCACGTCGGCCTCTGCGGTCGTGTCTGCTCCAGTCAGAGCTTCACTTGGCGCGTTCGCCGACTGGTCCAAGACGATGACGACATCATCGCCCTTCATCTTCTTCGCGCCCTCGGCGGACGCCTCGACATCATCGCCCTTCCTCTTCTTCGAGGGATCAACTTCCTTCCCTGAGACGTCTACTGGGACCTTGGCCACTGAAGGGTGACCAATCTTCTTCACGCCAGTCCTGCAAAGGAAACGATCAACGATTCAGACAACATCTACAAACTAGAGATTCAACTCGACATGGCAAACACTCACCTGGCGACTGGGATGTAACGCAGGCCGGTGCGGATGTGCGCCAGCTTCAACAATTCTGGTCCCAGCTTGCGGCTGATGCCCATTTCGAATAGGGCCAGATCCCATGTCACGAATGCCTTCTCCATCGACGAGGCCGCGGCAACAGGAAGTTCCCCTCCGATAGACATGGGTGCCTCCCTCGATGGCGAGGCCTCTGCGATTGAAGCAGCCCCGAGGCATGTGAGGGCTGAGAACGGGGGTGGAAGCGATGCCAGTGGCACCTCATCCTCCACCATGGCCATACTCGCTGTCTCCGGCGCCTTCTTCGACGCCTTGGTCCCTGCATCGTCGGCCGTGCTAGTAGCTTCGGAGCTAGTTGCCGACCGAGGCGGCGACACTGCCTTGGGTACCTCCTTCTTCTTCTTCTTCGGCAACTTCTTCTTGGACAGCGTGGCCACGCACCGCGAACTGTGTTCGTGGACGTCGCCCTCACTCCCGTCGTGACTCTCGAGGCTCTTGCTGGCCTCGAGTTCACGTTGCCGCTGCCCGCGGGTTTTCCGAACCACGGGTGCGGCGACCTCCACGTACTCAGCATCATCATCGTCTTCGTCATCATCGTCACCAGAGGAGGACTCACTGTTGTCCTCCTCGGCCTTGTTCGAGCTCTCGTCATTGGCGGGAGGAAACCAGCCCTCCACAACTTGGAACAACTAAACCAAAGACACATGATTAGTAAACTGCGACTGCATTCCTGTGACTGCGATAATAAACAAGGGAAAACAAACTTACAGTTGGCACCTTGCGCTTCATGGTGTATGGATCGATCCCGGCCTTCGGATCACAATATTCCGCGTTAGTGATCTTCCTCGACACGGAGGCGTAGTCGTCGGCCTTCCACTCGACAGTGCAGGCCCTGGTCCTGTCATATTTACCGGTGTATTCGTACATCCAGTCAGCACGACTGGCCAGGGGCACCAATCGTCGCCCGAGCCAGCAATTATATAAATTGATGATCTTGAGACCATCCTTCTTCAGCTGGCGAATCGTTGTCAGCATCTCATCTACAACCATCCGTTGGTCATGCGGGAGCTTGGCGACTTGGAGTCGGCGCGGCTCGGTCCGCTCGGTGGAGTACTCCAGGAGTGGCAGCTCGCCGTCCGGCGTTGACTCACTGGCGTATAACTAGTGATTTTTCCACTTGCTTGCCGCCTTCTTCGGTAGCATGAGGTCGAGGAAGGAGACCTTGGACTTCACTTGGAAAGTGAGGCCGCCCGCTGCCAACATTGGGTCGCCTGCCCCGTCGCGACTAATCTGCCCGTGGAATAGCTCTTGCCACAGGGGAAAGTATGGGCGACAGCCCAGGTATCATTCGCAGAACGCCACGAAAAAGGTGAGCTGCTCGATGTTGTGCAGCCCTAGATCTGACAGCTGGATGTCGTAATACGCGCAGAACCGACGGAAGAAGAACGATGTGGGGAATCCAAGCCCCTCTCGAGATGGCTGGTGAAGCAAATAAATTCGCCGGCACATGGATCGGGCTCCACCTCCTCAGTCGCGGGAACTCGCCATCTCCTGGCGCAAAGAATCCCAACATCCTCGAAGGACTTCAACGTCGCCCCGGTACACTTGGACTTCCCCCACAATTCCTTCAGAGGAGCCATCGAATCGAGGATCTGGGCTCACTGGATCGCTCTAGAGGCTATGGAGGGAATGGGAGGTTGAAGGGCACACGGAGTCGGAGGAAATGTGAGGAATGCTTGCAACTCAGCCGTCACTCTCCTTATATAGCAGTTGGTTCTGGCCAATTTCGAGGAGCCGTTACCACGTGGTGATTACGCCGATATTACCGTTGGATTACCGAACGGCTAGTTTGACCAAGCTGACGGTCCAACTTCGTCTAATCGACTCGCCGACCCATTCGCCAAAGCTACGACTCGAACACACGCCAAATTGGCGATTCGAATGGTCGCCGTTAGTGCGACTGAAGATGCATGCTAAAGATTCTTTCTTTCATTGATGGAGTCCGTCGCCAATTCGACTAGGCGTCCAAATTGGACGCGAATACTCCGACTGCCAAAGAACACCTGTGACGAATCAATAATAGCCTCGGGGACTACTGATGGGGATATGCCGAGTGGGGTGTACCCAGCATGACGTTCACTACTGGATCATACTCTCAGCGAGTGGGCCTGCAGGACGACGACTGGACCGCGACCCAAGAGGAAGCCAGGCGACTGGAAGCTAAAGGCCCAGAAGTGTAGCTAGGCCCAGTCGGATTTGGTCAAAACCCTCTGAGTCCTTATCTAACTCGGTTGTAGATTTGTAAACCCTAGCGAGGTGATTCTATATAAACCTCCCTAGGGTACGCATAGCACTTACGTTCCATCATACACCCACTCGACTTGCCGCCTAGCCACCGAGCTCGCCCTTTGTAATCTCTCATCAATACAATCTACCAGGAGTAGGTATTTACCCTCCGGGGGGGCGAACCTGGGTAAATCCCTGTGTCTTTGCCCTCATCTCGCACCGCAGATGGCTGGCCGCCCTTGCCCCTCGTTCTACTAATCACTGCCAATCACAGCATCTGTCGTGGCCATTCCCACGATAATTCTCCAGGAAGGTGACAGTAAGCTTAACGAGCATCGATACGGTGGGACGCGTCTGTACCGTCCTCCCATACATACCTTGTTACCAGGCGAAGGAAACATGAAGGCAACCCAGTAGACATAACGACCACCCGTACAGGCGCATCCCGCCCGTACCACCTGGTCGTACCAACTTCGACAGAACCATTCAAAAAAAGAGAGAGAAGAAGACAAGGTGCAGTATGTGCGGAGTCTGTCCGTACCACACGCCCATACCAAGAGGCAGTGCGGCGGGGTAAGGGCAAGGATGGGTACAAAAAGTTTATATCCACTTCAATATTTCTATTCTAACAACCCCGGGTCAGTTGGTTACCTTCCACATGTTCCATTGTACTTCATTTTCTTTTACCTACCTTTGAAACTCCCTATCCTATAATTATTTGTAGTGTTTCATATTTATTTTATTTTTCTTTTCACGGTTGGGTGAATGAACTCCATTCGCATAATGAATCATTTGCTTTTACTTCGTTTGCTATTTTCACAGGGACTTGAACCTTGTGTGATGACGTGCATGGTTTGTGCCAACCGTGCAAATACTTGCATAGGCCACTTGGTTGTTTCAGCTCAACACTTCAACAAAAAAGTATTTGTTGAACCAAAGGTCCATGTAAATCAAAAGTGAGGTTACTCGTACCTCAAAGGTAAAGTATGTCACCCTGGATTTTTTCAAGCTTGGGGAGGTAACCACTTCTCACACTCTTTTTTGATAACTGAATTTTCTATTTTCTTATGATAACCTATTCAAGTTTGGTTCTTGCAAAAGTTCTAGCTTGGGGAAGTACTTATACATATGTAGAGTCTTGTGCAAATGTTCTTGTTCGATGAATTTTTTTTGTGCAATCATGTATCCCACTGTTTTTAAATGCTTGCTTAGGTAAGTTTTGTTATATGTTTATATAATGGATGCACTTGCTTTCGTTGGGATTCATAAGAGTTGAGTTAGATATTTGATGCACTTTGTTAAAATCTTTATCTAGCTTGAGAAGAACTTTGGGATCCTATAGAATACATTGCCACAATTTCTACACTTAAATCCTATGTCTTCCACTTTTGAAGTTTGAATTGTTTATCTTAGTTGGTTGATTTGTGAAGATGCCATGCTAGTGGGAGTAATTCAAAATATTTAGAGTAAAGCTTTTTATTTGAATAAATGATTAGTTGTGGAATATTTTGCTCTAGTTCCTTTATCTAACCGAGTATTGCCTTTGAGATAATATTGCCAAACAAGTACAACAAGAAAAAGTCTGAAATTTATGAATTGTTTGATGAATGATTGTCTTGAGAGTTTACCCTTGAAGATACTTAACCCCATAGATGTTTTGATAGACATGACAACACTCTTGAAAGGAGTTGTTTGATTGAAACGAAGTCTAGCGGTAGTTGTGATGCATGCCAAAGCTAACCTTGTTGATCAAACTATGATACTATTTAAAGAGTTCTATGTTTTTGATGCACACCTTGGGATGCCAACAACTTTGTGTTGCAGATATGCCCTAGAGGCAATAATAAAAGTAGTTATTATTATATCTTTGTGTTTATGACAAATGTTTGCATTCATGCTATAATAGTATTAACCGGAAATATTAATACTTGTGTGATTTGTAAACTAATTAGAGTCCCTAGTAAGGCCACTTTATAATACTAGCTTATTGGTTGATAGATGATCATGGTTTCCTGATCATGAACATTGAGATGTTATTAACAACAAGATCATATCATTAGGAGAATGGTGTGATGGACATACTCCTATAGATAAGCATAGCATGAAGATCAAGTAATTTCATTAGTTCGTTTGCTATAAGCTTTCTGATACATAGTAACCTAATTCCTTTGACCATGACATCATACTAATAACTATCACCAGATGGATGCTTTGATGACATCAAACACCACACCTTAACTGGGTGGCTATAAAGGTGGCATTGAGTGTTCGAAAAGTGTGTTTTGAGGAACATGGATCAAGAGTGGGATTTGTCCAGCCATATGATGGATAGATATACTTTGGACCCTCTCAGTGGAATGTCATCCAATTATCTTGCAAGCATGTGACTAGATCACAAGGGATAACTTATCACGGGAACGAGAAAAGAGTACTTATCAGTAATGTAGCACCCCGGGTTAAACCACTATCAGAAAATCGTCTGTTGTTTATATTTTGTGTATCATCATAACATCATGCATATTTTCAGCACTAAAGAACTTTGCTAAAAATCTTATCTTTATTTTCTAAATTACCTTCCTCTTTATTTTAAATCAAAACTCTGGTGTTCCGGATATCTCGGTTTGCCTAAAAACTATTTACAAAAGACTATTTAAAATAAACCAAATAAATAAAACTATCTATTTTGTCTGGGGAGGCAGACAACCGGCCAGGCCCAAAGGCCCAACCGGAGCCCACCTACAACCCAGAAAATAAAACCCTAGTCCCCACCTAGACAAACCCTAATCCCTACCTGCCACTCAACCTAGACCTAATCCTATCCTCTCCCCACTTCCGCCGCCATCCCCTGGACCGACCCATCCCGCGTACACTCTACGCGAGCAGTGCCCACCTGATCCTGCCTCCCTCGATCCCCCAACCCGACCCCACCTCTTGTGATCGATGCCCCACCTACCGCACGTCTTTCCTCGCCCTGCTTCTCGCTCATCCCGCGTCGACCACCTCCCTGCAGATCGACAACCGCCGCCGCCTAGACTCCTTCCTCCGCATCACCGGCCGTCTCCGGCTCCTCTCCTCGCTGGCCTCCCTCGTCCGCGTCCGGCCGCGCTCCCCTCCTCCCGCATCTGAGCGCCAGCGGCCATGCTCGCTCGCGCCCCTGCCAGAGGTGGCCGCCCCGAGCGCCGCAGACCCCGGCCGTCCCTGCCTCACCTCCTCCTTCTGGCTGCCGCCCTGCACTCCCCGAGCGCGCCTGCGCCCAGCCTCAGCCCCCCTCGTCGTCCTTGCTGTAGCGCTGCGGCGCCTCTCCCGAGCCGCCGCCTCATCAGCGCCCGTCGACCGGTGCCCCTCTACGGTTCCTCCCTGTCGCCCGGTCTCCTCTCCTCTGAGCCGCCACCGCCGGAGAGCCTCACCGCCCTCCCCTCTCGGTTGCCAAGCTCGGCTTGGCCGCCTCTGCAGCGTCGCACGCCTTCCGCCGTAGGACGTCACCACCCCGCGCGGCCCTTGTACGGTCGCCTGCATTGTTGTCCTTCCCGGAGGCCGCCAGGGACCTCCTCTCCCTCGCTGCATCCCCGTCCCGGGCACCTCCTCACCGACCGCGCCCTTTCTGCTTGCGGTTCGCGCGCTCGCTGCCGGAGCATGGCCTCCTTGCTGCCTCTGCTCAACATCGGGCCCCTTCTGCCTCTGTCCCTGGCCGTGTGCTTTGGCGGCTGTCAGATGCGTCAAGGCCACGCGCATGTTCCTTGTATCTTGTTGTGTTCATGTTGATGTTGTAGTTTCTACTACAGTGGATCCTGGCCCCGGTGCAATTCGATGTAACAAATGTTGGTGAGGTGAATTGATGTTTTGGTGGCGTTTGGGGATGATGCATAAAAGATGCGAACGAGGTGATGTCCGTGAGAAAAATTGTGTGGCTTCGCTCAAAGATCCCGACACACGAACCCAAGTCCGCCATCGACATCAAAGACGGAACCCCAAGGCCTTCGAGGTGAAACCGGCAATATCGTCTTCATGGAACGCCGAGTTCTTCCTCCCGGAACCTGAGGACCGAACCTCGGCGCTTCTCTGCCTCCTTGTGGATTCAGATCCGATGGCCGAGACATCGAAGACCAACCCCGCACCCTTGGAGCCAAGTTCGTCGAGCCCCCATGTGTGACCCTTTATCCGAGACCCTATTTTTATAATATATGACATTATCAACTGTTGCATATTAAATTGTTCGTACTCGCATACATATTGTGGTTGTTGGGGGTATTTAGGCGATAAACCTACATTAAATATGGAGTCTATATGCGGGATATCTTTGTCTTATTCCGGACTTCATTTAAATTGGCATAGCGAACCAAAGCCATGTTTTGTCTTGCTAATCCAACATTTAATTTGCGGGGTATCTAAACAACTAGAACCATATATTTAATTGTCGGGACCCCCGGTTCCGCTTAATATTGCCTAATTGCATCGCACCTTGCCATGTCATACACCATACATGCATCATGCCCGATTTTCTACCGTAGTATTAAATAGTCCATCCGGTGTTTCTTCTAGTGCTTTGCTTCTTCACGGATTAGGCCGATGAGTTGATGCGAGTGTCGACCCGATCTTCGGATGAACCTTCGGCAATGTTTTCAGGCGAGCACCTCCCCCTTTTCTACCTATCTTACTTTTATAGTATTTATTCCCTCCTGTTGATCTATTGCTATATGTGTTGCGGTGCTCTAGTTTTCGTACCTGTGATATCCCTTGCAGCCTTATATTGCCTTGGACACATCCTATTACCTGTTGTTTGGTAGATAGTTGGACTTGCGCGTCGTAGTCGCTTGCTCAAGTGCTGTTGCGTGTCGTCAAGTACCACAGTTGTTGGAGTATTGCCGCATGTTTAATGTTGGAGATGAACAAGACTTTCATTATTGTTTAATAACTAAAATTGAAGTAGGTAAATGCAGAGGCACAGGTGGGCAATAGATGTTATTTGGTTGTTAACCGTCCACTTGTGTCCCGTAGGACCCCGAGTTCTTGACACTTGTTCCGAGATCGAGCGCGCTAACCACAGGTGGGGTGTATGGGCACCCCCATTGATTAGTACCTGATTTCAAAGTATTGTACCGGGGGCCACAAGTAGTTTGGGGCTTTATTACTATTCTGTACTTATGCCATGCTTTACTGCTTAATTTAAATTGTGCGAGGTACTGCACTTGTACTGTTTAGGTAAGCGGAGTGTTTTCGCGGTATCGACAAGCCCAGTCTCATTTTCGGGTTCCCAGTCGTTTACAGCCATTGACGCAAACCCTGAGTCCGTCTCGGAGACCGGCCGACTTCGTTGCGGGTAGCTTAGTGGGGTGGCCCCCATGTACTTACTTTGGGTCTGGGAAACGTCATGACTTAGGCCCCGCCGACATACCGATGGGTGTATGTTAACTGATCTGGCAAAAAGGGTCGAAGTGCGTGTGGATACTTTGGTGCACCCCTGCAGGGTTAAATCTTTTCGAAAAGCCGTGTCCGTGGTTATGGACGACTTGGAGCACAGTTCTCGATCATAGACAACTATAACTAAAGTTTACTGTTATAATTTGACTTGTGTCCGATATGACTAGTAATCAGCTTCACTACAACGGAATGGCTAAATAAAAGTACCAACAACTGCTGGGTTTGGGATCTCTCATGCTAATTGTATCTGACTAGTAAGTGTTGCAACTACAACGGAATGGTTAACTAAAAGTGCCCACTGCTTATTATATCAGGATGACTATCTATACCTGACTAGTAATTGCTGCAACGACAACTGAATAAATAAAACTGCCAACTGTGTGAGTTCCTCGGTTGACTTCCTCGTTTGGTCTCGAGGGGGAAATACCAGGATGGGTATGTTTGGTTGTAGTATCAGGTTGGTTCCGAATAGGTCTTTCTTATCCCTCTCTGATAGCCGACAGTTAAATCGAGTCTCTATAGGTTGTTAGTGCATGCTGCGCTGCCGCTTCAGTCCACCATACCTATGTAGGCGAGGACCGCCGAATTCTAGCCTCGCCGTGTACTGGCCTCAGTACTGACCGCTCTCCTTTTCCTTTGCCCTTTGTCGGCACCCCTTTTGTTTAAGCAGGTTTGAGATCGACGTCGTTAGCAGGGTTACCCTTCCGGCTTGGCCTAGGCAGGGTTATGGACACCATTGGTTATTCTTCAGGGCTCTTAGCTCAATTTGCATCTTGTCCGTACTCGGACGCTATATCGTTTTAAAGGTGATTTGGATCTTTGTATTGTATATCTGTATTCTTGACTCTTTGAGTCGCTGTTGTATATATATGTTTTGTGGGTTCCATCGAGGACTATTGTGTAATGATATTACTTCGTTTTCCACCCGCACGCAAGTGCCTGGTGGGCACCTTTGAATCGTTTCTATGCGGGTTTGGCGGGAAGCGCTGAAACTTGCATAGGGCCGATTCCGAGGGTGTTACAAGTAACAAGGTTTAACTAGGTATGAAGAGATACCGACGATCAGATCTTGGATAAGTAAAATATCGCGAGACAAAGTGTAGAGGTCCTAACCTAATAAGGTGGAGATCCCTGTGTTTACAGTGCTAGTCCTTGGATCAATTAGCTAGCACCCACAGTTTAAGATGTAATATCAAGAAACAAAGGTCATATTACAACTCATAACAAGGAATAAAATAGTTCATTACATCTTACATATCTCATATGGCTATCTTATTACAAAGCAGCAGATATACAACTATAATGCGTGGAGCCCTTCATCTCCATATGCCACAGGCAATCATGTTGGTTGCAGACTTGTAATCCCTACTCAACAAACTTCACTAACATCAAACAAACCTACAACATAATAAGTTACAGCCACAAGGGTCAGTACATTTGAATTGTATAGGCAAGTGATATCATTTTGACATGGAGAATCTAACATCTACATGAATATATGTCTAAGTGGAGTTTTGGCTGGCCTTTGCATAAAATAAGTTTTTCCTATCCTTTGAAAATAGTTTTTCTCTTTTCAAAACATTTCATCACACATGGCACACTAGATACACACCAGGTGCTTCCCTTGTTCACCCAACAAGTTTTAACTTAGAGAAATTGGGATGAGGAGATCATTTCATTGTCTTGGATGCTCAAAATGTCCATTACCGAAGACACGGCTAAGTACTTAGGCTTTACCCTCTTAAGAGGTGGTGCACTTTTCCCACAAGACTCGACATGCATCGAGACGAGACTTTTCAGAAACAATCCCTCAGATCAGCACAGACATGTTCCATCCTATCATCACTACCACCAACTATCTGTCCGTCTGAGTTCTTGCAACCTAGTTGGTCAAGGCAGAGCCCATATGCCATGTGGCTGCATTGGAACCTTCTCAACACAAAACATCTCAAATCTCTTTGTTCCTGGGTGGCCATCCACAAGTGAGATACACCAAGGTGAACCATATAAATCGGCCCTGGGTAACCACTCAACAAAAACCATTCTTCCCATTCCACCCAGGTGACTCATTCACATAGTTGTTTTATTAATCAAAAACATAGTCATAGACTTTGCATAATATCATAGTATGAATATTCCACCCTTGCATTCTGATAGCTATGCTAAGCATACTAGCCTAAATTGTCTCTTGATTTAGGAAGATTCCTACCAAGATATATTCTATAGGATCTACTATAGCATAATCATATATAAAAATAGTCCTATCATGCATACTACAAAAATATCACTAATGCAATATTGAAAAGATAGGACTTTTGATGACCAAAGTATCACTTGACTTTTTAGTAGAGAATCTAGGTACTCTCCTTGATCTTGCAATTGTCACACATCTCAAGGTTCACTACAATACAATCAAGCAAAGCACACATTCAAAACTAACACTCAATCAAATAACAAAACAAAACAATAAAACAAAGGAATGCATGCAAGCATGCAAAAGGTTGTTTTATTGAAAAGTGGTTTCTAACAAGATTCTAAAAATTTCAAAACACCTACTGGTCTTTTATAAAAGTGGGAATTCATTTAAAATCAAGTTAGTGAGAATAGGCCTTTTAAATTATTTTTGTTTTACTAGAAATGCTTTTATTCAAAGTAATAATTTCCAGTGTTAACAAAATATATTTTCAAATTCAAATGTTAGTTTTTATGGTCACAGGGTTCAAAACAAAACCATTTTCAAAAGGTTTCACTCAAAAATAATTTTTAGATTAATTTTTATACTCAAAATAGTCCTAAACAAGTCTCTGCATAAAAACCTAATTTTTCAGAATCAAATGACCCAAGTAAGGCCATAGGTGCAAAGTACACATTTTTCTGAATCCATTGACACCAAATTTCCAATTTTTGGACAAATAGATCAAAATTTATGTTTTTTGCAAGTTTAAACATCTAAAAACATTTTCTAGAATTTTTTCTGAAAGTCTCAGCCATGTGGCGTGTTTCTACTGGCCTATACCGCTTCGGGTGGATCGAGCGTTGCGGTCCGTTGTATCTAATTGGAAACGTGCAGCTCAGATCGACAGATACCGATTCGCTAAATAATATATCCTAGCCGCAGAATCTAAATCTAACGGGTCCGCGCACGTTGACCAGAGACTGGCGGAGCTGGCTAATGCGCGCGGCGGCGGTGCATCTGGGGACTGCGGTTTGGAAGCTCTAGGGAGTGAGGGGAGGGTACAGGTCATTACCGAGTTCGCGGGGTCGAGGCAGTTCTCAAGGTGGTCACAGTTGATGAAGGGGCGCACTGATTTGGCTGCTATTGCTCGCCGGAGTTCGCGTCGGCATCGACGGTCTCAACGGTTGACGGAGTCGAGCACCTGGGATGCAAGTGAGCAAGGCAGAGCATCAGGGAGGTGCGCACGAGTGCAGGGGTTGCGACAGAATCTACCAAAGGGCAAGGGGTGGTTAGAGCTCACCAGGAAAACTCGCCGGAGTTGCGCGTCTGGGGCACGAGAAATTGAACGGAGGGGGTCAGTGTATGCGCCTTGGGATGACAAACACCATAGAGAAAAACAGAGGGCGAGGGGCGGTAGATTCTCACCGGAATCGACGAAGGAGTGCGTCCGTGGCCGCGGCGGTGCAAGCTTAAATCAAGGCAGCCTGGGGGCGCTCGGGTGCGGGAGGATGAGGGGAAATGGAGAGGAGGGGGCGGTTAAGTGAGCATGTTCGGGGGAGGAATTAACGTAATTATGTGAATCAATATCGGGCAGAAACGGCAGAGAGAGAGAGGGGAACGGGTCCTGCGCGGGGTTGAATACAATGACGTGGTGGTGGGGTCGGGGAGTCAGCGAGGGGTGAGTGGAGGTCACGGTGAGAAGGGTACAGCGGGAGAGAAAGAGCCGTGTGGGCTGAGATGGGCCGGGTGTTGGGCTGGCTGGGTAGGTTAGTTCGTTTTCTGTTTTTTTTCTTATTTTTTCTTTTCTGTTTCTATTTTATGTTTTTATTTTAATTAATTGATTTAAACTTCTTTTTGATTTCAAATCTTTTCCAAATCTTTTCAGTAGGTTTATACTATTTATTAGTGTGTTATTTAGTTCAACTTGGAGTAATCCAAATATTTTCTTATGGTTTAATATTCATTTAAGTGAGGCATTTTGTCTCTATTTAAATAAAGTTGAATATGGTTCATAAGCCCATATAATTTTATTTAAATAATCTTTTATTCTTTTATTTTATTTAAATTACTTTTCTTCATTTACCTATGGATTTTAACCATGATTTAAATTGTCTTTGAAATAATTCTTATTTCTTTCTTTCTTTGTCTTATAAAATCCATATGTTTTTATTTATAGTTCCAAAATTGGTGATTCCCCAGTTTGTATAATTTTATTTAATATTTTTTTTATCCTTTTAAATCCTTTTAGGATTACTTTTCTCATAATTTGGTGTTGATTTTAGTTAGGAGCTTTATTAGCCTTGGGAATACTTTCTTTTATCTTATTAAAATCATAAATTTTTATCCATCGCTCCAAATGGTGTGAAACCAACTCCCATGGTTTTGTAATATTTTTGTCTACCATTTATTGATCATTTAGAAATGTTATTGCCAAAATTTTATATGTAACAAAGCCACAGTCTTGGGGTGATCTTGATGATGAATTCTTTTATTAGGGTTTAAGGTTTTTGGTTTAACTTTTCCAAGTGCTTTAAATGCAAGATACTTCCATGCATGAATGCATTTGATCTTTTGAATATTTTTTATTGCTTTCTCATTCAAGTTTTGTCCAAGTAGGATTTTGATGTTTCCAATTAGAGGCAAAAGTTTCTTTTCCCCCTAAATTTCAACATTTATTTCTTTTGTTTGTTTATTTTTCACATTTCAAAATTTGGAAAATTTTGGGATGTGACAGACTACCACCCATAAAAGGAATCTCGTCCCGATTCGGGAAGGCTAGAAGCAACAAGTTGGTTTCAAGACAACTAGGGTACTAACACCCTTAAAATATTTTTAACTAGATTGCATCTTGGCTTACTTGGTGTCTTGATGTAACTTCTCTAGACAGTTGTTTGCATAGTGTCATTTGTTACCACATTTGAAACATGTGACAAGGTTGAGATCCTTTCCAAATTTTCTTGTCTTGCTCTTCTTCTTTTCTGGACAATTTGATGCATAATGGCCTAGCTCTTTGCATTTGTGGCACATCACTTGGCTAATATATCTCTTTATATTTGGTATCACTATCTCTTGTTTGTTTTCTTGGTCCTTCTTCTTTTCTGGACATTCATTAGCATAGTGTCCCATATCTTTGCAATTGTAACATTTCACCTGGCTAATGTCTTTCTTGCTGGGGTTGGGGTGTTTCTTCTTATTCTTGGGTTTCTCCAAAGCTAGGACGGCTCTTAGTTCATGTTCTTCATATTTCACCACAAATGTGGGAAAACTTCCTCGGTTCTTAGAATGGTTCCTAGGATAACGTCCACGTTTCCTCTTTTGTCCACCATAGTGGGTTACCTTGTATGGAGGTGCATACTGAGATTTGACTTTGTCTTCATCATCCTTGGTGGAAGTTGTACCTTCATGGGTGTTTCCAAAGACTTGATGCATTCCATCTTTAGCTTGATGTTTCATCTATTGAACTATAGGATAGATGTGGCATATAATAGGGACATGATCATTTCCTTCACATAGGAAACAAGAAATTTGAGATGTGGGGCATTGTTTAGCTGGATGTTTCTATTCACAATTTGGGCATTGGTCAATGTTCTCTTTATAAGTGTGTCCTATGTCTCCACAGATTTTGCAGACTTGAGTTCCTTCTATAATATCATCCTTGATATCATTGTTGTCACAATCTCTTTGGGAAGGGTTGCTTCTCATGTTGATCATCTAATTGGTCATCCTTTGCAACAATTGAGATTGGTATTCCAAGAACTTTAGCATGGTTGGGTCTAACTCAATGTTGTTGGCTAAAAACTGGGATGTCGCTTGATTCAACTGGGCTTGGGTTGCTAGCAGTTGTTCTGTCATGTGCATCTCTAGGTTGTTGTTACCATCCTTGATGTTGGAGTTGTGGTCTCTTGGAGAAGTCATCTGCTTGGGTTGGATTGGGATTAGATTTGGCAAAATATTTCTAGAGGAAGAATTCTACTCACACACAACAAATCACACAAAGCAATGTGCAAGCAATCACAATCATGCATTCCACTCAAACAACAAGATTCAAGCATATTTTAGGCAACAAAATATTTTTGCGACACCACATAAGATAGTGTAATCAATAAATCAATTTAAACTAAACACTAGTGTGGTGGTCCAACTATGGGTATCACTTGAGACCATTCCATCTTCTTAGTTGTTACTTCATGAACAATATCATGGTATCCCAAGAAGAAATTCTTGCATCTTGGTCACAGGGCTCAAAGGTGATGTCTATAATGTTTCCTCGTGAGTTGGGTTTCCTTAGTATCCAAGTCTTGGTTATTATTCCTATCTCACTTGTAGTCTTTACTGATGTCCAAGTTGAAGTCCTTGGTGAAGCTGAAGCTGAAGTCCTTGCTCATGTTGAAGTTTTTGTCCATCAAGTTGAAAAAGGAGAGATGTAGAATCAAAACAAAAAGTTGAGAAAAGAGTTTACAAGTTTGTTTGTAAATAAGTTTGAACAAATACAACTCCTATTTTTCTAAGGGTTTTGTCCAATCCTATGGTTGCAATCCTACAAGCAACACAGTGCTCTGATACCATATGTAGAGGTCCCAACATAATAAGGTGGAGATCCATGTGTTTACAGTGCTAGTCCCTGGATCGATTAGCTAGCACCCACAGTTTAAGATGTAATATCAAGAAACAAAGGTCATATTACAACTCATAACCAGGAATAAAATAGTTCATTACATCTTACATACCTCATATGGCTATTTTATTACAAAGTAGCAGATACAACTAGAATGCATGGAGTCCTTCATCTTCATATGCCACAGGCAATCATGTTGGTTGTAGACTTGTAATCCCTACTCATAAAACTTCACTAACATCAAACAAACCTGCAACATAATAAGTTACAGCCACAAGGGTCAATACATTTGAATTGTATTGGCAAGTGATATCATTTTGACATGGAGAATCTAACATCTACATGAATATATGT
The DNA here is from genome assembly GCA_916181665.1 of Avena sativa. Lineage (NCBI taxonomy): Eukaryota > Viridiplantae > Streptophyta > Magnoliopsida > Poales > Poaceae > Avena > Avena sativa. The sequence continues at coordinate 346,886,646 of OV702281.1, read as the reverse complement.
CTAAGTGGAGTTTCGGCCGGCCTTTACATAAGATAAGTTTTTCCTATCCTTTGAAAATAGTTTTTATCTTTTCAAAACATTTCATCACACATGGAACACTGGATACACACCAGGTGCTTCCCTTGTTCACCCAACAAGTTTTAACTTAGAGAAATTGGGATTAGGAGATTCTTGATCATTTCAATGTCTTTGATGCTCAAAATGTCCATTATCGGGGACATGGCTAAGTACTTAGGTTTTACCCTCTTGAGAGGTGGTGCACTTTTCCCACAAGACTCGACATGCATCGAGACAAGACTTTTCAGAAACAACCCCTCAGATCAGCACAGACGTGTTCCATCCTATCATCACTACCACCAACTGTCTGTCTGAGTTCTTGCAACCTAGTTGGTCAAGGCAGAGCTCATATGCCATGTGGCTGCACTGGAAGCTTATCAACATAAAACATCTCAAATATCTTTGTTCCCGGGTGGCCATCCACAAGTGAGATACACCAGGGTTAACCATACAAATGGGCCCTGGGTAACCACTCAACACAAACCATTCTTCCCATTCCACACAGGTGATTCATTCACATAGTTGTTTTATTAATCAAAAACATAGTCATAGACTTTGCATAATATCATAGTATGAATATTCCACCCTTGTATTCTAATAGCTACGCTAAGCATACTAGCATAAATTGTCTCTTGACTTAGGAAGATTCATACGAAGATATATTCTATAGGATCTACTATAGCATAACAATATATAAAAATAGTCCTATCATGCATACTACAAAAATATCACTAATGCAATATTGAAAAGATAGGACTTTTTATGACCTAAGTATCACTTTCCTTTTTAGTAGAGAAGCTAGGTACTCTCCTTGATCTTGCAATTGTCACACTTCTCAAGGTTCACTACAATACAATCAAGCAAAGCACACATTCAAAACTAGCACTCAATCAAATAACAAAACAAAACAATAAAACAAAGGAATGCATGCAAGCATGCAAAAGGTTGTTTTATTGAAAAGTGGTTTCTAACAAGATTCTAAACATTTAAAAACACCTACTGGTCTTTTATAAAAGTGGGAATTCATTTAAAATCAAGATACTGAAAATAGGCCTTTTAAATTATTTTTGTTTTACTAGAAATGCTTTTATTCAAAGTAATAATTTCCATTGTTAACAAAATATATTTTCAAATTCAAATGTTAGTGTTTATGGTCAGAGGGTTCAAAACAAAACCTTTTGCAAAAGGGTTCACTCAAAAAAAATGGATTAATTTTTATACTCAAAATAGTCCTAAACAAGTCTCTGCATAAAAACCTAATTTTTTAGAATCAAATGACCCAAGTAAGGCCATAGGTGCAAAGTACACATTTTTCTGAATCCATTGACACCAAATTTCCAATTTTTGGACAAACAGATCAAAATTTATGTTTTTGCAAGTTTAAACATCTTAAAACATTTTCTGGAATTTTGTCTGAAAGTCTCAGCCACGTGGTGACGAGGTTTAATCTCATCAATGCCCATTGTTATGGACTTGGGTTTTGGAGAAGATGGGGATGCTGGAGATCGTGGCACGGTTAACAGACAAGCAACCAGGGGACACGAGATTTACCCAGGTTCAGGCCCCCGGAGGGAAAACCCTACTCCTGCTTGTCTGCTCTTGATTACGGCGGAACCGAAGGTTACAGGGTGCGCAGATTCGATCTGGCGTGGAGGTGCGTGCGAAAGTATGAGTCGAGAGATCTAGGACGTGCCCTCCTGGCCTTTATATAGACTTAGGCAGGTCCCGGGCATAGTCCTAGTCGGTTACAGGTTCTAGGGTTTTACCCCTTTGAATTTCCTATCTATGCTAGTCTTGCTCTCCAAGGATCCGAAGGCGTCATGGGCCTTGGCCACCCGAAAATCTTCATGGGCCAGCGTATATCCGCTGTGGGCCTGCCTTGGGCTGGACCAGGTATGCCGAAGCCACGTACCCGTAGGGTATAACCATGTCAGTAGCCCCCGAGTGTTTAGTCGAATCATAGATTCGGCTGAGGACTCTTCCATTTTTCGGGTGCAACTATGTATTTAATAATATATGTGTGTAGGGATTGTTGACGCGTGTGTCTGACTCACCCGACGGATCAGGGTCAGTTAACTGTCTTAGGACGAAACAACACGATCTTCTTCAAGTTCGAGTCCCTCAACTCCAACCTGGAACATATGCTGGGGCAATTCGACTCAGGCCGCGGAGGACTTACAGGAGTGGAATTCTAGTAATTTTAATTAACGTACCCAACGCGTCCGTCGGGATTTTTCATCATGCTTGTTGACATGGATTTGTACTAGCAGAGCATAGTCATGTACGTTGCCAGGCCGTTAGATGATATCTGCAGGTCTTATCTTTGTGTCGCAGACACAGCATCCGAATGTTTGTCACCGCGGAGGTGTTTCGGGTGGCCAAGGAGATCGTTGCTCACTCAGCGTTTTGTTGGGGCAGAGATGCCAAAAAGTTTTTGCGTGCTGATCTGAAAGATCACAGTCGAAGAATTCATAGGGTGCGCGAGCAGCGCTCCCTATGGGAGTAGCCCCCGAGTGTCTGTTCGAGTCGTAGACTCGAGCAGAGACTTTAGTTCAAGCATTTGTTCAGTTGTTAGGTCCGTAGGACTCAAAAAATTTCGGATGATTAAATCCATCCTCCCTATGGGAGTAGCCCCCGAGTCAGTAGTGGAGTCGCAGACTCGATGTAGGACTCGAAGAAATACTTTGTCGTTATTCATCTTCCGGGTGCGCGGCCAGCGCTCCTGATAGGAGTAGCCCCCGAGTATTTAGTCGAATTGAAGATTCGAGTGAGTACTCTTAGCTCTTAGCTGTGGAACCAAAGAATTGTAGTTGGTGCTAGTATAGCTTTTGATGACATCAGTGCTGACGATCAATGACCTCAAGCGTCTACTACGCCAGAGATGACTTGACTGGACGAACATGGGTCCCACTTGCTGACTTTGAATTGACCGGTCACGCGGGGCGTGGAGATAATTACGGCGTCTCCTCGATTTCCGCGCGTAGTGGACGGCGTGGTAACGACGGTTCGTTGTGGTGTTGACACGTGTACCGCCAGATCTGCCGTTGGCGTTAGGTCTTCTGGATGAACGGCTGCCATGTGTCGTCTTCGCTGTTATAATCACTGAGGGGAACCGTGGTTTGTTTTCACCGCACCAGTTCTTGTGTTTCACTGCCTCCTTGCGCTCGAGCGATTCTTGCTTCGCGCTGGGATTTCCTTCCACATTTCCGTCGTCCTTTGTACGTTTTCACCGCCGGCGCCGCCGTAGCGTAATGGGGAAACCAAAGAAGTCTTCATCTGCGGTTGGGACCAGCGCCGCCGGAGGAAAGAAGGGCACCGCCGCTGCTCGTGTCACCGATGGTGGCTGGCGGCGATCAGAGACGCGGGAGAGCGATCTCCGCAAACTGCGCGAGCGGGGCCTGATCCCGCAAGATACGGAGGCTGTCAAACTACCCGGCAATGAGGTAATCCCCCGTCCCCCATCTGGGTACCGGGTTATGTTTCTCGCCTTCGTTTTGCGTGGGTTTTCGTATCCAGTCCATGACTTCCTTCGTGGACTGCTCTTCTTCTATGGGATTCAGCTTCATCATCTGTCTCCTAATTCTCTTCTCCACATTGCGTGTTTTATCACTTTTTGCGAGTGCTGGCTTGGCATTGAGCCACACTTTGGCCTCTTCCGGAAGCTCTATTCCGTGAAGAGGCAATCTGGTTCGGATGGTGTATATCCTATTGGGGGTTGCATCATCTCCCTTAGTCCCAATCTTCTCTTCTTTTCCTTTTCCATATCCGAATCTGTCCAGTACTGGCGGAGGCGATGGTTTTATATCCGCGACTCCGTAGTGCCCGGGCAAGATTTTGGTCTTGTTCCCTTTGACCCCTCCCAAATGATTCAGAAGAAAAGGTCTTGGAAAAACCAAATCTTAGACGGTGAGGTGGCGGAGATAGAGGCCATGTACCGTCGAGTGGAGGATCTCCAACTGATTCCTGAGAAGGAGGTGAACGGTGTGGACATCATCCGGACATTTCTTGAGCGTCGGGTGCAGCCTCTCCAAGCGAGGGCGCACCCGATGTTTCTTTATTCTGGGCGCCGTGATCCGACGAGGGTTTCGAGTGAGAAAATCTCCGAGGGGGATCTTGACAGGGCCCTTCGCGCGCTGCTGAAGTTCAAGGCCGGAGAAGAAATCCCGGGGAAGTCGCTGACTCCTCCCTTTTCTTCGACGTTGGTCGTACCGAAGGTGTAGATTTGTGCACGTAGTGCTCCCCTTTTTTGTCGGCTGTGTATTTGTTTCCTTTGTTTGCTAACAAAGTTCCTTCTCATTTTGCAGAGCTTCAAAGTGCCAGGCATGGTACCACCGTTACCCGAAAGGTATCCGAATGCCCCGGATAATGAAGTGGTTGATTTCGTGTTCGAGCTGCCGTCGGCGCGATCTCCGGCGGAGGATGCGGACGAGTCGAGTGAGGACCATACGCGAAAGCGGTCGCGGAGCTCCAGCGAGTCTTCGGATGCCTCGACTCCTCCGACTCCCAGAAACCCTCTGGGCCTTGAGCGTCATGATGATGGTCATGGAGGCTCTTCCTCTCCTATTCCTGCCATTCCTGTGCGGGCTGTAGCGCCGCACCCGCCAGCAAAGCGGAAGAAGGAAGAAAAGAAGGAGGAGAAGAAAGAAGAGAAGAAAGAGGAGAAGAGGACCCGAAGGGCTTCTCCTATCTTCGACCTGAGCGCATTGGGCTCGTAAGTTTTCTTGTTATACTGTTGTCCTTGTTCCTTCGTGATTTTTGCACTTGTGCTGATTGGTTTGTATGCAGGCAATCTTCCCATGATTCCTCCAGTGATGGTGAACGGGAGATGACGGGGGAGTCGAAGATTGCGTCTCCTCCCCCTTAGACGGTGGCGACTTCGGGTGGCGCGCCTCCGGATCCTCCATTGCAGGAGGTGCAGGTGGTTGCGCCTCAGAATTTCGCAGGAGGTCCTTCGGAGTCACCATCAGAGCATGTAAGTTTGCTGCTTCATATCACGGGGGGAGCCCCCGAGTATCTTCGTGTGCGAATCTTGTTTTTACTCCTTTGTGTTGGGCGTAGCCCCCAAGTCCTTTTCTTACTGCTATCTTTTTTTCTTCAGCCTTTTGTGCAGGAGGCCAAGCGACTGGTGCAGGAGCGCTTGGCACTGGAAGCGAAACTTCGGCAGCTTCAAGGTACCTGTCTGCCTCTTAACGCCTCTCTTATGTATCCTGCTTCTTTTGTTTTACACTTGCTTTTGTTAAATGCAGAGGAGCATAACGATTCCCTCCGTGAGGTCGATGCTCTCAAAAAGAGTCTTGGTCAATCAGAGCAGAAGGTCGGAGCCGCTGTTCGTGCGAAAGAGCGCCTCGAGATAGAGCTGACTAAGGCAGCTGAAGAGAAAGAGCGTCTGCAGCAGGAGGCCGCGGATCGTGAGGAGCAGCTGGCCACCGTTGCGGCTGCTCGTGAAAAGGAGGTGGCGATGAAGCTCATGGCTGCTGCCAAGGCTATTTCGGGTGAGTGCTAGTTTTGTACTTGTTTCTTTTTCTTCGGGTCTTCTTCTATGCTGCTTTTCTTCATTTTTCCTTCTTCTTTTTTGTCTCAGATGCCGCAGGCATCGAGTTCGACCGTGGTGCTCAGGAGCACGGGAGTGCTCTAGATGATGCCACTGTGGCAGTCGAAGACCGCTGCAGCACCGTCGTCAACTCCCTTGCCAAGGCGAAAGAAGTCCTTGGTCGTTTCTACAAGGAGCTTGTCCCGAAGGGCGCAGCCCTTGACGATGTGGATGCTCTGGCGGAGGCTCTGTCAGCCGAAGCGCCTGCGGCGTACAAACGCAAGCAGAAGGGCATCGGCGCGTCTGTCGGGCTGGCGATGGCCATGGCGGCTGGAGCGGAGCTGGATCTGCCCCAGATCACTTCTCAGATGCCGACGGCTGCGGATGGATCCGAGGTAGCCTTTGCTGCCTATTCTGCTCGCTGCAGGCGATATGGGCCCAAGCTCATTGATTTGCTGTCTGAGTATGCACTGCGGCAGCAGGGTGGGGCCAAAGCTAGGCAGTCTGGCTCCGAAGCGACTCAGGCTCCTGCATCTTAGGCGTAGTAAATGTAGGCTAGTTTGTAGTTTGTTTTTGTTGTAAATATCCTGAAGAACACCATCCTTGTGCCACGTAGTGGCTTTATATATTCAATGAATTTCTCTGAGTTGTGCTCCATCCTTGGCTGAATGTTTGTGTTTCTTTCTTTTGCTGCCGCTCTAGGTTCCTTCGGGTGCTGACCCTGTTGACGCTCCATCCGCAATGCCATTGCGACTATCCTTGGATGATTCCTCGCAGCTCACTTTCCTTCGGGATCGTGTGCATAGTCTGGAGAGGGAGTTGCTCGGGTTATGCGGTCATGCCGACGTTTGGAAGTCCAAGGCTGATCGTGGTGCAGCCAGAGAGGAGTACTTGATGGCGGAGTTGGTCCGGCTGTCCGAGCAACTGCAATGTAAGTTGTTCCTTGGTCGAGTTGTAGCTCTGTTCTTCGGATGAGCCTGCTGGCCTTACTCTTATGTTGTACGATTGTTGCAGGTGCAAATCTTGCTCCGAGGGAAGAAAAAGAGCGTGTCGCTGTTCGGGTCAATTGCTTGACTCAACAGGACATGGAGGCCGGCGGCTTCTTCTGGATGGATCGTGATCGCGCCGTAGCCCTGGCGACGGTGCAGGATCGTGTTCATCAAGTTTCGCGGGTGCTCCGCCAGGTGCAGACATCGCTTTCCTCAGTGCTGCATGTCATGTTCCCTTTGGATGCCGTGCCAACAAGCCTTGCCGGTCTTCTGTCGAAATTTCGGAACGTAAGCAATGTCAAGGAGTTGGTACGGCAGCAGCTTGTCGCAGGAGTGAAAGCTGCGTTGTCTCTTGTGAGGCTGCACCGGCCTGACGTGGATTTGGCTGCCGTGGCTGCTGGGCCACTTCTTCGCCCTGATGGTGGCGAGTGGGACATGCGTCCGCATTACGCGGCTGTAAGGCAGTATGCCGAACAGATTGTAGATTTGTTTGAGAAGTGTGCCCAGGTTATTCTTCAACATAGGTAGTACCTGTAAAAAGAGAGAGATGTAAAATTTGTATATTTCGGCTGGGCGTGTTGTGCCCTTTGTTGTAAATGTTTGTTTGTATGTGAGCACGCAGTGCTTTAATTGGATACGTGTCCTTTTCGTTTGCCTGACGTTGTCAGCTACTCAGGTGTACACGTTTGGCCCTCATTCGATGAAACCGTGAGGTGGGGGGAGCCCCCGAGTGTGCTTGTAGCATATAGTATATTTGCAGAAAACAGTGAAACGAAGTTTTGGGGCGAGACACTTAGCTTTATTTATATCGTAATGGAGGAGATACATTGTTCGGCTGAGTAGCCTTGGCTGGAAGCCTTATTGAAAGTAAAAGAAGGGGGTAGGTTGCTACGGATAGAACCGTCGCAGGTGCGAGATATTCCATGGGTTGGAGTATGCGACTCCAGACTCCACGTGCTTGAGGCGATAGGCGCCACCTGGGATGACTTCGGTGATGACATAGGGTCCTTCCCATGGCGACTCGAATTTATTCGGTCGCTTTTGCTTGAGTCGTAAGACGAGGTCTCCTTCGACGAAGGACCTTGGGCGCAGCCGGCGGCTGTGGTAGTTGCGGAGACTCTGCTGGGGCACCGCTGATCGAGCTATAGCTATATCCCGTGCTTCGTCAAGTGTATCGACAGCATCTTCGAGTGCGGCCGTGGATTCAGCTTCACTGTAGGCGGCGACCCGTGGGGCCTGGTGGCGTACTTCGGCTGGTAGTACGGCTTCGGCTCCGTGTACCATGAAGAACGGTGTGTAGCCGGTGGAGCTGTTTGGCGTAGTCCGTAAGCTCCACAGGACGGAGGGTAGCTCCTTCGTCCAATTTCCAGCTTTGTGTTCGAGTGAGCTCATGAGGCGCTTCTTGATGCCGGCTCCGATTAGGCCGTTGGCCTTTTCCACTTGTCCGTTTGTTTGCGGGTGTGCCACTGAGGCATATGTGATGTTGATCCCAAGGCCTTCGCAGAAGTCCTGGAATTCTTCGGAGATGAAGTTCGATCCGTTGTCGGTGATGATGCTGTGTGGTACGCCGAACCTGTAGACAATGGACTCGAAGAACTTGACGGCAGTTTTGCCTTTTTGGTTGGTGACCGGCATGGCCTCGATCCACTTGGTGAATTTGTCGACTGCAACCAGGAGGAAGACGTGTCCTCCTTTCGAGGATTTTGGCAATTTGCCGATCATGTCGAGGCCCCATTGAGCGAAATGCCAAGCTATAGGTATGGGCCTGAGCTCGGACCCGGGTGCGTGCGGTTTGTCGGTGAACCGTTGGCATTCGTTGCATCTTCGGACGATGTCCTTTGCGTCGCTCATGGCCGTTGGCCAGTAGAATCCTGCTCGTAGAGCTTTGGCGACAAGGGAGCGGCTGCCTGCATGGTGGCCGCAGATGCCTTCGTGGATGTCTTGGAGTATGGCCTTGCCGTTATCGATGGTGACGCACTGTTGAAGTACGCCCGTGATGCTCCGCTTGTACAGCTCGCCGTTGATGATGGTGAAGGCTTTTGACCGGCGAGATATGCGCCGGGCGTCTGTTGGGCTGTCGGGCAATTCTCCGGTTATCAAAAACTGGAGGTACGGTCGTGTCCAGGATTCTTAGACTGCCATGACCTGCATTAGGTTGATCATGGCTACCTCTGTGTCCAGTTTCTCGGGTCCTTCGTGTCCTTCGGGTAGCGTAGCTCCCGAGTGCTCTGATTCTTCGGGTGATCCCTTGGGGAATTTACGCTTGATGGATGGCACGCAGATTTGTTCGAGGAACACACCTGGTGGCACCTTTGCGCAGGTGGAGCCGATGTTGGCGAGTCTATCGACTTCCTCGTTGCTCTCTCTTCCAACGTGCCGAAGTTCGCATCCGTCGAATTCTCCTTCGAGTGCGTTGTAGAGCGCGCGGTACGCGATCATGTTTTCGGCGTGTGCGTCACACTCATTCATCGTCTGTTGGACGACGAGGTTGGAGTCACCGTAGATGACCAGGCGCGTTGCGCCGCATATCTTTGCCATCCTCATGCCATGGATGAGGGCTTCGTATTCGGCTTCGTTGTTGGAGGCCCTGAATTTCATCCGAAGGACGTACTTCATCTTGTCACCCTGCGGGGAGGTCAGTATGACCCCTGCTCCTGCTCCGGCTTCGCGCTTGGAGCCGTCGAAATGCATTGTCCAGGACTGCGACATGTCTGGGGCGTCTGGCAGCTGCAGCTCCATCCAGTGCACCAGGAAGTTCGGAAGGACTTGAGATTTGATTGCGTGTCGCTTCTCGTAGACGATGTCCAAGGGTGATAGTTCGATGCCCCACAGGGCCACCCGTCCTGTGGCCTCTGGATTATTCAGGATGCTGTTCAGGGGTGCTTCGTTGACGACCATCACCTGGTGCTCCTGGAAGTAATGGCTCAACCGTCGAGCCGTCATGAACACGACGTAGGCTAGCTTCTGGTAGTGAGGGTACCTCTGCTTTGTTGGTGTCAGTACCTCACTGAGGTAGTAAATTGGGCGCTGGACCCCGTGGGTCTTGCCTTCTTCGGGTCGTTCGACCACGAGTACAGTGTTGACCACCTGATGTGTGGCTGCTATGTACAGCAGCAAGGGCTCGCGCTCCTTTGGCGTGACCAAAACGGGCGAGGTGGAGAGGAGCCGCTTGAGGCTTTTGAATGCGTCGTTGGCTTCTGGTGTCCACTCGAACTTGTCTGCTTTACGCAGCAGCTAGTAGAATGGTAGGGCCTTCTCGCCCATACGGCTGATGAACCTGCTTAGCGCCGCTACTCGTCCTGCGAGCTGCTGGACGCCCTTGAGGTTTTTCGGCTTCTCCATCGTCATGATGGCTTTGATTTTCTTCGGGTTCGCCTCGATCCCTCGTTGAGAGATGAAGTACCCGAGAAGCTGACCTGATGGGACGCCGAAGGCGCACTTTTCGGGACTGAGCTTGATCCTGTAGCGATCGAGGTTGTCGAACGTCTCGCGGAGATCGTCGATAAGTGTCCTTGCCTCTCTGGTTTTTATTACTATGTCGTCGACATAAACTTGGACGTTGCGACCAATCTGGTCCTTGAGGCAGGCCTGCATGCATCGCTGGTATGTAGCACCTGCGTTCTTTAGCCCGAAGGGCATTGTGTTGTAACAGAATACTCCGAACGGTGTGATAAACGCCGTTTTCTCCTGATCTTCGATCTTAAGCCGAATCTAGTTATAGCCTGAGTAGGCGTCGAGGAAGGAGAGTTTCTCGCAGCCTGCAGTCGAATCGATGATCTGGTCGATCCGTGGAAGAGGGAAGTGGTCCTTTGGGCAATGCTTATTTAGTGACGTGAAGTCCACGCACATCCGCAGGATGTCCGTGTCCTTCTTCGGGACCATCACTGTGTTTGCAAGCCACTCGCTCTCTTTGATTTCCCTGATGAAGTCTACAGCGAGTAGTCTATTGATTTCCTTGCCGATGGCTTCGGGTCATGGCTCCGACAATCTTCGGATGGACTGCTTGACTGGCTTGGTGTCTGGAAAGACATTGAGTGCGTGCTCGGCGAATTCCCTGGGAACTCTTGGCATGTCCGCAGGACACCAGGCGAAGATTTCCCAGCGCTCACGGAGGAATTCGACGAGCGCGCCTTCCTATGCGGTGCTGAGGTCATTGGCGATCAAGGCCGTCTTGGAGGCATCCGTCGGATGGACCTGTACTTTCTTGGTGTTGACGGTGGAGTCGAAGGACATGTCAGGTGCGTTCTGTCTTGTGACTGGGGGTAGCCCATTGTCCGTCACCTCGCGGAGCCTTACAAGCTCGTCTTGCATGCCGAAAGACTGGGAGATTTTGTTGAAATCCCTGTCGCATTGGTCCGATCGGGTGAAGCTCCCATGGACTGTGATGACGCCCCTTGGTCCTGGCATCTTGAGTAGTAGGTATGCGTAGTGTGGGACGGCCAGGAACCTTGCGAATGCTACACGCCCCAGGATGGCGTGGTATTGTGACGGCCAGTCCACCACTTCGGATTCAAGACGCTCCTGCCGAAAGTTGTCCGGCTTTCCGAAGATGACGTCGAGTCCTATTTTGCCCAGGGGGAATATGCCCTTTCCTGGTACAATGCCGTGGAACGTTGTATCTGATTGTTCCAGGCTGCATTTCCTGATCCGCATAGCTGCCAGGGTGCTTGCGAACATTAGGTTGATGCCGCTGCCACCGTCCATGAAGACGCGACTCATCTCGAAGCCTCCGATCTGCGCCTCCAGCACCAGGGCAGCATGACCTGGGCGAGGGATCTGGCAAGGGTGATCCGCGCGAGTGAACGTGATGCAGGACTCCGATCCGCTGAGGTACTCAGGGATTGCAGGTGGAGTTGCCACGGCCAAGTTGATTTGTCGGGTGATTTTCTTCTGCACCCTGTTTGTGGGGCGTCCCTTCTGGATCATATTTAGTGCTCCCTTTGGTGGGGGGTATACGACCCCGGCGTTGTTTTGCGCTGGTGCGACTGGTTGGTTTGGGCCTCCAATAGGTTGCGGAGGAGGAGCTCCGTGTGCTATTTCTCCTTGCGCGGGTGCGTTTCCGAACGCAGGGATTGGGGCTTGTTGCCTCATCTGCGCCATGCTTTCGCTGAGTTTCTGGAACTCGCGGCAGTCCTTGAGCATGTGACTGGCTTTCTTTTTGCCATCTTGCTTTTCGATGTAGAAGTGGATGGTACATGGACCCCGAAAGTTTTTCGAATGCTGAGGGTCCGTTGTCACGGTCGCGGCGTTGCCACGATTGTGATGATCGTTCGCTGTCTCGGAGATTTCCTCCGCGGTAACCTCCGCTGTTGCGGCTGTTGTCATTGCGGCGGTCGGCGTAGCCAGCCGCGACCATGTCGGGTCCGTCGCGGTCTTCGTAGACACGCGATCTCCTCTTGCTGCGGCGTTCTCGCCTTCAGCCGTAGTCGTCCTCTTCATCTGATTGCGCTCGCTGGATGCAATTTTCGCCGTCCGCCCAACTGTTGGCAATTTCCATGAGGTGGTCGAGTGTCTTGGGTTTGACACGCCCAAGTCCTTCCTTGAAATCTTGTCGCTTGACGCCGTCTCTGAAGGCGTCGATGGCCCTCTCCTCGGAGATATGCGCTGCGGAGTTCTTGGTGGTAGACCAGCGTAATATGTACGAGCGAATAGATTCCCCCGTTCTCTGAGTGTAGGCTCGCAACTCTTCGATTGAGGCGGGCCTCTTGCTGGTGCCCTTGAAATTTCGGATGAAGCTGTAAGCTAGCTCCTCCCAACTTCGGATGGATCCTGATGATAGGCTGCTGAGCCAGACCCGCGACGCGCCTGTCAGCTGCAGCTGGAGGCATTGCATGGCGGTTTCTTTGTTACCGCCGTGCAGCTTGACGGATGACAGATGATCGCTGAGCCAAGATTTTGGATCTTGCGTGCCGTTGAACTTCGGAGTATCCGAAGGAAGCTTGAAATTGCGTGGCATTTTTGTTCGCCGAACAGATCTGCTGAAGCATCGAGCTCCACAGAGTTCTCCTTCATCTTCATCCATCTCGGACTCGGACGAGCATGCGCGTTTGGCTCGCGCTTTGTCGATTTTGCGTTGTGTAAGCGTGTCTCTGGCGTCGTAGTCGCGTTTATGGCGATGCGAGCTCTTCTTCCTTCGAGGAAGGTCGTGCTCCTCTTCCTCTTCGGATGAAGGGGTGGGGCTACGATCGCGCCTGACCGGTGCTTTCTTCTTCGGCTCCGCAGGAGCGTCTTCGTGGAGTGAAGCTCCGACGAGTCCGTCCGGTGAGTGCGGACTTATGCATGGCTCTTTTCGGGTCCCCCTCCGGAGGTTGGTGGGCCGCGAGATACGCGGTGGCTGCCAGGATCGCAGCTTGTGGTGTCTTCGGGATGATGTTGCCGTCGGCATCCATATCCATGAACGACGTGTGGAGAGTTCGGGTCACATCACGACGTTCCTTGGGATCCATGTTCTCCACCCGCGAGCGATGTTTGTTTCCCTGATTTCCATTCGTGCTAGAGCCGGGTGCCATGGCGGAGAGCGCAGCTCATCGCGCGCTGGACTCGGAGGCTGCTTGCTTGCGTTTATCAAGCGTCTCCTGCATCTTGACTTGCTTCTTGTGCTCCTCGATGAGGAGGTAGTGGTACGCCATCAGTAGGTCACGTGGTGAGTCCACAGGCAGGACTATGTCGCCTGCGACGGCACGACGTGCCTGTACCCATCCTTCTTTGCTAAGTTGGATGACGTGGCCGCTGTTCTCCCCTTCGGGTGGGGGGGATTGGCTTCTTCTGTTCCTGCCATTTCCGCTGTTTCCGTCCTGCGGGTTGGGGTTCGTGTTGGGCGACGGGTTGGGCGTTTGTTGATCCTGGATGACCGCGGCGCATAGGTAGCGCTCGTAGATCGGTTTGCTGCTGCCGCAGCTTTCAGATCCGGAACCGTAGGTCCCTTCATCCGAAGGTGGATCGCATAGATCGGAGTTGCAGCAGCTGCTGCTGTAGAACTCATCTATCGATGGTGACGTGCGTAGCACGGGGTGTGGAGCCCACGAGGCGGGCCTGATTGATGGCACGGGCACCCGCTCAGGAAGGCGGAGGGTGCCAGTTTGTCCCACCTGGAAGCAGAAGCTCCCGAACAAAATCTCGAGTCCTTCGCCTACGGGCTCGAAATCTTTTATGGTGGCCGACGAGTGGGCGGTGAAGTCGAAGGTCCCGAAGAGGAGGTGATTCTCCGTCGCCGCGGAGTTGTAGATCGATCGGGTTGGGACCGTCACGATCGCACAATCAGCAGCCCCGATTCCCACAGACGGCGCCAATTGACGAGGTTTAATCTCATCAATGCCCATTGTTATGGACTTGGGTTTTGGAGAAGATGGGGATGCTCGAGATCGTGGCATGGTTAACAGACAAGCAACCAGGGGACACGAGATTTACCCAGGTTCAGGCCCCCGGAGGGAAAACCCTACTCCTGCTTGTCTGCTCTTGATTACGGCGGAACCGAAGGTTACAGGGTGCGCAGATTCGATCTGGCGTGGAGGTGCGTGCGAAAGTATGAGTCGAGAGATCTAGGACGTGCCCTCCTGGCCTTTATATAGACTTAGGCAGGTCCCGGGCATAGTCCTAGTCGGTTACAGGTTCTAGGGTTTTACCCCTTTGAATTTCCTATCTATGCTAGTCTTGCTCTCCAAGGATCCGAAGGCGTCATGGGCCTTGGCCACCCGAAAATCTTCATGGGCCAGCGTATATCCGCTGTGGGCCTGCCTTGGGCTGGACCAGGTATGCCGAAGTCACGTACCCGTAGGGTATAACCATGTCACGTGGCGTGTTTCTACTGGCCTATACCGCTTCGGTTGGATCGAGCGTTGCGGGCCATTGGATCTAATTGGAAACACGCGGCTCAGATCGACAGATACCGATTCGCTAAATGATCTATCCTAGCCACATAATCTAAATCTAACGGGTCCGCGCACGTTGACCAGAGACTGGCGGCGCTGGCTACTGTACGCGGCGGCGGTGCATCTGGCGACTGCGGTTTGGAAGCGCTAGGGAGTGAGGGAAGGGGTGAAGGTCATTGCCGAGTTCGCGGGGTCGAGGCGGTTCCCAAGGTGGTCACTGTTGATGAAGGGGCTCACTGATTTGGCTGCTATTGCTCGTCGGAGTTTGCGTTGGCATCGGTGGTCTCAACGGTTGACGGAGTCGAGCACCTGGGATGCAAGCGAGCAAGGCAGAGCATCAGGGAGGTGCGCACGAGTGCAGGGGTTGTGACAGAACCTACCAGAGGGCAAGGGGTGGTCGGAGCTCACCGGGAAAACTCGCCAGAGTTGCGTGCTCCGTCGGTCGTTTGCAGGCGATGACGGGGCGAGCGTCTGGGGCACGAGAAATTGAACAAGGGGGTCAGTGTATGTGCCCGGGGATTACAAACAACATAGAGCAAAACACAGGGCGAGGGGCGGCAGATTCTCACCGGAATCGACGCCGGAGTACGTCGGTGGCCACAGAGGCGCAATCTCAAATCAAGGTAGCCTGGGGGCGCTCGGGTGCAGGAGGATGAGGGGAAATGGAGAGGAGAGGGTGGTTAAGTGAGCGTGGTCGAGGGAGGGATTAACTCGCGGAATCAACGCTAATTACGCAAATCAATATCGGGAAGAAACGGCAGAGAGAGGGGAACGGGTCCTGCGCGGGGTTGAAGACGATGATGTGGCGGTGGGGCCGGGAAGTCAGCGAGGGGTGAGTGGAGGTCACGGTGAGAAGGGTCCAGCGGGGGAGAAAGATCCGGGTGGGCTAAGATGGGCCGGGTGTTGGGCTGGCTGGGTAGGTTAGTTCGTTTTCTATTTTTTCTTATTTTTTCTTTTTCTGTTTTTATTTGAATCAATTGATTTAAACTTCTTTTTGATTTCAAATCTTTTCCAAATCTTTTCAGTAGGTTTATACTATTTATTAGTGTGTTATTTAGTTCAACTTGGAGTAATCCAAATATTTTCTTATGGTTTAATATTCATTTAAGTGAGGCATTTTGTCTTTATTTAGATAAAATTGAATATGGTTCATAAACCCATATAATTTTATTTAGATAGTCTTTTATTCTTTTATTTTTATTTAAATTACTTTCATTCCATTTACCTATGGATTTTAACCATGATTTAAATTGTCTTTGAAATAATTCTTATTTATTTATTTCTTTCTTTGTCTTATAAAATCCATATCTTCTTATTTATAGTTTCAAAATTGGTGATTCCAATTTGTATAATTTTATTTAATATTTTTTATCCTTTTAAATCCTTTTAGGATTACTTTGCTCATAATTTGGTGTTGATTTTAGTTAGGATCTTTATTAGCCTTAGGAATACTTTCTTTTATCTTATTAAAATCATAAATTTTTATCCATGGCTCCAAATGGTGTGAAACCAACTCCCATGGTTTTGTAATATCTTTTTTTACCATTTACTGATCATTTAGAAAGGTTGTTGCCAAATTTTTATATGGAACAAAACCATAGTCTTAGGGTGATCTTGATGATGAATTCTTTTATTAGGGTTTAAGGTTTCTGGTTTAACTTTTCCAAGTGCTTTAAATTCAAGATACTTTCCATGCATGAATGCATTTGATCTTTTGAATATTTGTTTTTTGCTTTCTCATTCAAGTTTTGTCCAAGTAGGGTTTTGATGTTTCCAATTAGAGGCAAAAGTTTCTTTTCCCCCTAAATTTTAACATTTATTTCTTTTGTTTGTTTATTGTTCACATTTCAAATTTTGGAAAATTTTGGGATGTGACACAAAGGGAAATTGGTATCGTATGTAAATGGTTCATTCGATCGCAAAGTAATCATAGAAATATGTGGGAGCCATATGAATTTCCAAATTCCTCTATTGGTTATTGATCGGAGAAGAGTCCCGGTCATGTCTGTATAATTCACGAACCATAGGGAGACACACTTAAGGATTCGATGTTGTTTAGTACATATGGAATGTAACTAGGGAGACTGAATGTTGTTCGGAGTCTCGGATGGGATCCAGGATATCACGAGGAGATCCGGAATGGTCCGGAGAATAAGATTCATATAAGGAAAGTCCAATTCCGGAGTTCGGGAATGATTCCGGTGTTTTCACCGGAATGATCTAGAAGGGTCTAGAAGGTTCGCCGGATCGGAAAGGGAAGGGTGCATGAATGTGTCATGACTAAGTGGAATGGTTGCATCATGTCCTAGGTCAAAGATCTATGCAAATAAAGAGTTAATACGAACTCCAAAATTGAAAGTCAAAGGGCAAGTTTGAAAAGTCAAACTGGGACAATGTTTCCTAGTGGAGGAAGAAGATAATCCTTATCTCCGTCCACCAAAAGCCTAGAAGGAGAGGGAGTTGAGGAAGGATTCAAACTCCCCTCTCCCTAGCTGCCCCTCCCTCTCATAAATAGAGGGGGGGCTGCCCCTCCACCACAACACCAACACCCAAGCTGCCAGTCGCGCCGCCCTAGTCGCCGCCGGATCCACCGCCTCCTCTCTGGATTTTAAACCCTAGATCACCGGGGAAACCCTAATACTCCACCATAACCCGCTCCGGCTTAGGCGAAGCCCTGCGGGATCTTCCCTCTACTTTCGACACCACATCGTCGTGCTTCCGGAATCGCGAGGAGAGAACTACAACCTCCGCTGCCTGCTAGAACAAGGGAGAGGAAGGTCTTCATCGAGTACCGAACGTGTGACCGACTACAGAAGCGCTGCCGGAACGCGGCGTCGGAAGGATCGTCAAGTGTACGACTACATCACCCACAAGAATCTTCTCTCGTTAACCTCTTTGGAATCTTCGAGGGTGAGTACTCTAATTGACTTGTTGCTTCAATCTAGTAGATAGATCTTGGCTTGTGTGTGTTCATGCGGTAGAATTTTTTGTTTTCCATCCTACGAACCCCTACACTTCGTTGGCCTACGGACGATCTATGGTACAACCCTTGATTTCGGCTATGAGTTAACGACATGGGTGGCATAAATGTCACCATAATGGGCAAAAGTATTGGTACTCTCGAAATTTGTGCAAACCATTGTTTAAAAATAATCACTCAACGATCCTTGTTGAGAATCATCCTTCAAAGAAGGAATAAAAAAATATGAAGATCCACACAAGTCCTTGGCATGGTCTCATTAATAGTTTATGAATTTTCTTGAAAAACAATGATTGGATTAGAAGTGTTTTGATAGCCTTGATTTACTAATATGGGTGTCAATAATACACTTCAATGTTATGCTACTTAGGACATGAACTCTCTTAATCAATTTTGCTATTAAAACATCCTAGTGTTCCTTGGAAAGTTGAGAGTTAACTAGAATAATTGTATTTTACACCTCTAATTATGTATACTAATATTAAACTGTCATCTCTCTAATTTTGATGAGCCTTTTCATTGGACGAAGTGCTGAACACATATGACTCCCAACCATAAGTGAATTCATATTCTCATTAAAGATCTTACTTTACAAAAGTAAGGAGATATAAAACTTAAAAGTCACAATAGGAGGATCACAAGTTTGATTTCAAAGCTAGATTCACTATAGACATGGATCATTGAAGTTTTAATTGATCTTTTATGGATTGGCATAACTAAGCTTGTGTTGCCTTGTATGAATATGTTCTTTCTTACTTTGAACTTGTAGGGAAAATAATAATACAAGGCAACGAATCTTCTACATCCAATATTATACTTTTGTTTAAATGTTTGCCTCATTTATGTTATCAAATCGTGCCTCATGAACATGATAAACTTGTCCATAAGCCACCTTATTGCTCAGGGACGAGCAAGAGTCTAGTTTGGGGAGGTTGATGAGTCCAAAATTGGATCATATTTAAGTATACAAAATTATTTATATTGTCACTCATTACATGCTATATCTAGCTCTAGCTATGCTTATTATGTATGATTATTAGTTCTCATTCATTTTCACATGGACTTTGCACAACTAGTAGTTTTTAGTAGAATTTTATTACTTTTTCTTACTTTTGATTTGTGTGTAGGTGTTGTGATGGATTATGGATAAAGAAAGGCAAAAGGAATCAACAGGATGCAATATGGAGAAGCTGTAGGCACCAGACTTAGGGGCTGTTTGGTTGTGCTTATTTATGGATTTTCGCTTTTGGTTTATAAGCCACAAAAGCACCTAAATAGTTGCTTTTTATTTTGCCTTTTGGCTTATACCATCGTACTACCATATTCAATTAAAAGCCAAAGCCAAAAACACCTATTTTGGTGCTTTTGTGGCTTATAAGCCAAACTCTAAAAGCTAGATTTAAGCCCAACCAAATAGGCCCTTAGCTATTTAAGGGGTGAAAAAGTGAATTTTTTCATCAACTACAAATAAATATCCAATGCCATGGTGTTGTGGCCCTCGTTCGTATGAATCCAACGAGCTGAAGAATAGCCAAAGCGGAGTTCGTATGAAGAAATGGCGACCAAAATACGAAAGCATTCAGTGTCGTTAATGACCACCGATACGGATGAGTATGGTCGTACCGTCCGCCCGTACCATGGGTATGGACACACGAAAACCATGTTTCTAGACGTGTTTCTTCACAGAATCCGTCTTGGTTTGTTCCTAGACCTTAGGTCATAAGGAACGTATTGGGGACTATTGGGAGCTCCCCTAGGCCTATATAAAGAGGTGAAGAGCCAAGGGAGAAGGATCTCTCTCCACATACCTCCACGGCGGATCCCTATCACCGTGCCATCTCCATAGCCGCCACACCTCCAAGATCCAGATCTCCATCTACACCCCACACCATTCAAGCAAGAGGAAGAAGAGAAGGAGGCCATCACCATCACCAGCACCACGCATCGAGCGCTGACTCCATCAACATCTCCATCTCCATCAACGCTTCCATCTCCCTCTCTCTTGTATTTAGTATTTGTAAGATTAAACATGACGATGATCTCCATGAATTCTTCTTTGTGTTATTGTTCATCTATGATTGAGTAATTGATTCGGTTCCAGGTTGAGGTATGATCGAGTATGTAACCCTAGACTTTGTGGCTTGATCTATTATATTACTCTCTCCCATAGTGACAAGGAGGAGATAAATAAGTTCATGTGATCCTTTGATCCGGAGTGTATTATTGACTTGCACAAGTGACAGTGATGCGAGGCTCTATGTAGTACACATGTGTCACAACCTGGAATCATTGGGATCATTTATTTATCTAAAGATGTATCTTGTGTAATTCCAATAGATGGCTACATATTTGCCCCTCTAGTACTAGTGAAACCGAAAGCCTAGACGCCGCCTTACTCTAGTCAATTATATATCTACAACCCCTCTCGTTTACTTTTAGTTTTAGTTTATGTTGTTCTTATTTATATCCTTGTTCTTAGTTACTTCAAACCTCACTCATTCATTGCCATTCTAGTAACCTGTAGAGTAGCCTATTTTCAAACATTGTTTTTGGTGCGAACGTGGCTGCATTGACAACATGGCTACGGAGTTGTGTTGTTGTCATTTGCAAAGCTTCCAAGAAACGAACTTTATAAATAATATTTGTTGCTACAAGTACTGCAATAACCCTGTTATTGATCACAGGAAAACCCAGGCATCACCGGCCCTCTTCTTTTCAGCTTCTTGGCCAGCTTCTTCCAGAATCTACCCTCGACCAGCTTCTCCCAGAATCTCATCTTCAAAATTCGTTCAAACTTCTTAACTAGTGGTTTCAATGTCAATTTAAAAGTATAAACGATTTTGGGAGATGAGATTCTGGGAGAAGCTGGTCGAGGATAGCTTCTGGGAGAAGCTGGCCAAGAAGCTGAAAAGAAGGGGGCCACCCTTGCTTGCCATGAAGCCTGGTTGCGGACATCAACAAAGTCGAAGAGTGTGCTTTTGGTGTTTATACATTACTAAACCGAGATAAGGAAAAGGAGAGAAAAACCAGCTAACAAATAGAAATTAAAGATACTCGAAAACACTACGACGAAGAAGTGACCGAGTTTCTTTTCGGGGCTCCAGAAATTCATTCATTGCTCATAGCCGACATACATATCCGACATATCAGGGAGTTCAGAGATACATGTATGTTCAGAGATACATACATTCTTCCCTTAGGTATAAAAAGGGCGAAGTAACGCTACATTTCACGGCCTCTTGGTTTCCTCACCTGACCTGTCCACCTTATTATTCTGCTGTTCCTGAGCATCTATAAGATAATATGCATCGTTGTGCGGAGCCTTGCTCATGATAAAAGGTCCCTCCCATGGGGATGATAATTTGTGCATGCCGGCAGTGTGCTACACTAGCCGAAGCACCAAATTCCCTTCTTTGAATACACGAGGGTTTATCTTCTGGCTATGGTAGCGTCAGTGATTTTGCTGATATATAGCTGATCTGGATTCTGGACAGTGCTAGTTCTCATGCTTCTTCGGGTAAGTCGACATCGTTTTCTCGGACTTCTTTTAACTTGGCCTCTGTTTATTGGGTGACTCTCAGCGAGGCATGTTCTATGTCAGCTGGTAAAATAGCTTCTGCCTCATACACGAGGAAAAATAAAGTATAGCCAGTTGAACGATTTGGTGTTGTCCTTAGACTCCACACTACTGAGGGTAATTCCTCTAACCAGCATCATGGTGTGCGCTGCAGTAGTTTCATGAGCCGATGTTTTATTCCGGACAACACTAGTTCATTAGCTCTTTCCACTTGTCCATTTGATTCTGGATGTGCGACCGATGCTATATCGAGTCTTATCCTTTTATCGATGCAAAATCGAGCAAAAGATTTTTGGTAAAATTTGTGTCATTATCTGTTATGATATTGTGTGGCTAGCCATATCTTAGGATAATATCCTTTAAGAATGTTACATTTGTGTGTCCATCACACTTTCTTATTGGCTTTACTTCTATCAACTTGGTGAATTTGTCCATCATAACCAAGATATGGGTCATATTGTCACGTGCTAGCTTGAACGGTCCCACCATATCCAAATACCACACAACAAATGGCCAAGTAATAGGGATAGTTTTAAGTTCATATGCCGACATATGGATCTTGATTGAGTATCTCTGGCAACCATTATACTTTCTGAATATATCCTCTGCCTTTTGCGGTGCACTTGGCCAATAAAATCCATGCCAAAATGTCTTGGCAACTAAGGCTCTTGATGAGGCATGATGCCCACATTCTCCTTGATGAATATCTCGGAGTATCTCTTTTTCCTTCCTCTGAACTAACACAACGTTGGAGCATATTTATGACACTTCTCTTGTATAATTCACCATTTATAATGGTATATGCTTTTTCCCTCCTTTGCACTTGCCTGGTCGAGATTTCATCACTCGGCAAGGTTCCATCCTTCATAAATGACATAATCGACTGGGACCAAGATGGCATGGCATGCACAGTGAAAACAACTTCGTCGACCAGCATTGGTTCGACCGACATTACTTCTTCCGACATATCTTGAGAAGTCTCCGGATTTGACTTGGTAGTCCCCAGGTCACTCGGAACTTCCTCCCACATCTATATCCATTGGTATAACGGCAGGTTCCAGATTTTCCGGTACATGAATCGAATGTGATTCGGGTGAGGGCTTAATTGATGGTTTTCTCTCAATAGAAGAGCCATGAACCTGGGTATATCATGTGTAATTGTGCTTGTTTGTTCTTGTTCGTGTGTGGTTTCTACCGCACTCTTCCTCTCTGAATTCCTCTTGCATCCATCCGGCCCCAACTCAAGCCGTCTCATGGCATCTGCCGTGATACCACCACGACTCTTTGTAAGGCTTTGTTGAATAATAAATAAATAAACGTTGTGCGCATCATTTTGATGCAGAGACCAGTGTGTCACCTCCATTTCAAAAAAAGGACACTTGCACTCTCTTTTCGAGGAAAATTTTCATTCACTTCAACTTCATTTTAGAATTCCTTTATTTTCAAACACATGTTTGATCTAAATTTATGTAGTTTTTTAATCCTGTAAGATTCATGATGATATGCCACTCTAATCCTATGGTTTTCTTCTTATTTTCGAAAGGGATCCTATGGTTTTCTATTATTGTGTTTTGAGAATTTTGCAAATCTAAGAGGTTCCTCAATTCAGAGCCCCTCGGTGAAGAACACGGAGTTGCCGCTTAGTCTCGATCCGATATGTTGTTATGTTGGTCATTTGACGATTCTAGCTCCCAAAGATAAGACGTTTCGCTTTGGGTAGTGATTGGTCCACATGGGATGTCGGGCAGGATGTATGGTCTCTTCCCTTAGTAAAATGGAGGCGACCTTTATTTGTCCCATCGTAGTTGAACGGGATATATGATCCCAACTGTTTGTTTGTTTGGTCTGCATTAT
The DNA here is from genome assembly GCA_916181665.1 of Avena sativa. Classification (NCBI taxonomy): domain Eukaryota; kingdom Viridiplantae; phylum Streptophyta; class Magnoliopsida; order Poales; family Poaceae; genus Avena; species Avena sativa. Next base: position 346,863,791 of record OV702281.1, on the reverse strand, counting down.
TATATGGTGCCAGTAGGAGCTTGTAATGTGGGGACGAGTGATTGTGTTAGATCGGGGACCAGGGAGATCGAGATGAGTTAGAGGTGGTGACAAGTTGCTGTGCTCTCTGTTTCTTTAGACGCATTTACTTTGATCTTTCAGTGGAGGGTACGTCCCTTGCCTTGTTTCTTCTGTCTAACCGCACATCAACAACACTTGCTCAGCTCGCAGTCGCGGAAGAGAAGTTGAATACTCGCGCACTCCCCCACAAAACATAGGATGCATGACTGAGTTCTTTCGAGTACAGAAAAGACGCATGACTTGCCTGAGAGCAGAATAGTATCATCACCGCTCCTCCGCGTGACCGCACGTTCGCCCTAGGGCTCGAATAGTATCATCACCACCCGGCCTAGTGCTGTCGCACACCTCCATCCTCCAACAGAAGAAAGGCGCACGACTTGCCACTTCTTTTCGACGGGGCGTGACCTGCCACTTGCACTAGAGTAGTACTCCGTATTATCCCATCAATGCATGACCGAACCGAACCCAATTTTCTACTGTTCCGGTGGCTGCTTCCTGCCGACTGTCGTTGGGTAATACTAGTACTTGAGCAGAGGGAAACGACGTTGCTTGCTGTGTTTCTGGTCTCGGCATGCCAAGCAAGCAACTCGATCGATGCGTACACTACTACTGCTGCCAATGTGGAGACGTTACATGACATGGTGCGGACTCTACCCAACACAACATCATATTTGTGTTGCCCTTTGCTTGACAAGTGATCGACTCTCCAGTACACACGGTTGCAGCTATGGCTCGTATTTGTCACTGTGAAGCAACAAGAGCCAACATTTGGAGCAACGGGACTAGTGCATGCCAGATCGCGAACAATGCACCAAATACGGAAAGACTTGTCACAGCATCTCCTAGCACACCCTTAAGATAACAGCCGGCTTAACCTTTAGGTCGAGAAAAGTGGATAAACCAGACACTTCATTCGAGGCCAGCCCTTAAATTTTTTTAAGGGGACCGTCAACCCCCCCCCCCCCCCCCCCCCCCCCCTCCCCCTCCACACCCCAACTCATAGATGTAAGGGTTGCTTGACCGACGCCATGGATACTGTGCAGCCGCCGCCAAGCCCTAGCGACGTCGCGCCGATGCAGGTGACACCTTCACCCCCTCCGCCAGTTCTGTCAACTGTCACCGCCGCCTCTGGCCCACTCGCTCCCGCCACCTCCGCTCATGTGCTGGCAAAAAGCTCGGCCACGAAGAAGCGCAAGCGACAAGGTTTCGTCGTCATCCAGGGAGGTGGCACCGCCGCCACGGGAACTCCACCACCCGCACGTGCCACAGCTGCATCGAAGAAGAAGCCGACGCAGTAGAAGGTGAGGAATGTCGTCCCCAAACGCAAGAAGACCCCCACAGGGATGCCCCACATCGCCGCCACCCCAAGCACTCCGGGAAAACAAGGCCATTGCCAAGCTCCTTGCGGAGGAAAATAAGATCATGTCGATGGATCGAAGCATCATGAACAACATCACTAAAGAGTGGCATGATGATGCAAGGAGGGACATCATCAAGAGACGGAGGGCAGCAGCGAGGGGAAGAGGCCATGCTCGGGCAAGGGGTGTTGGCAGTGGTGGCAGCGGTGTTGATACTTCCGGCTTGTTTGGCGACGATGATCGTCTTTGTTTTATGGTGGTGTGTGGTATTTTGGTTGCTCGTGTGCAACGTGGTTACGAGAAATTGTGTTACACTTGGTTAATTGTCACGTTTGTATGTTTAAAACTGTCAGATTTATTTAATTTCTCTATTTCATGTTTTAGGTTTAAGAGTTTGCGTAGTTGCGTTCGACAAACACTGTATACGCAAACGGTAAAAAAAAATCTCTTTTGAGGTTTGTCTGGTCCACCCTGGCCACGTTTTAAGGCCCGTTTAAGGTGTCCGTTGGAGCAATGGTGTGGTCGGCTAGAGATGCTCTCAGATCCCAATGATGTTTCAATCATGACAAAGCAGAAGCCCAAAGACAAAGTTCTCCAAATACTACTCCCCGGTTCCAAATTAATTGACTCAGAGAAATATGAGTCGATTAATTTGGAATGTAGGGAGTACAAGAAGTCCCAAGGCAGACCATCAGCATTTCAAGTCTGGCAGATTCAGAACCACGTTCGAGCTGTGTTTCTCATATAATCAATCAAAAACTGTTATACCATGCCCATTCTGATATAAAATGACCAAAGAGGCAGTAAGCATATGATCACAACAGCCTCGGTGCAGCAACTGAACTAATCATATAATTGAGGAAATACACACCAAACTGAAAGATGAGAGACGATAAAAATCAAAGTAGCCACATCCCTCAAACGTTTTTTTTAGGAAGATAATGGGGCCAGGAAGATGTTTATGTGGTATTCAAGTAGTAACTGCAGGAGACGATTAGAACATGCGTCGCCGATTTGGAACAATCTCAGGGCTGTTGTTCCGCATCATGGCAACGAATTCCTGATAGTTGATTCTTCCATCCTGAATAATTGATAAGAAGGAAATTATTAGCACCGTGCTGAACTGAGTCAGAGAGCTATTTGTTAACTCAAGTTGTAACTCTGAAATGTAAAATAGGATTAGTAATGACTGTCATTTTCCGTGCAGGTTGGTCAAAAAAAATAATGATGATATATACAAGTATGACGATGCAGCCCTAGAACAAACTGGTCGAGATAGATTCCACACATTTCCATTCACATCTTGTTAAAGTTATCGACGTGAATTCAGTTAAATGTGTATACATGCATCACTAATATAAATAGATGAGATAACTCCTGACAAAATCAAACCATAAGATACGACGGCATGTAGAAAGAAGTCAACATGTGCAGTTGTGCAGACTGCAAACACATATCAAACTTTCATTCCCATTAGGTGGGTTTGGCGTGGAATGATTTTGATGTTTGCAAGATATACTTACATGATCTGTATCTACTTCAGCGATGATGTCTTTAATTGTTTTATCATCCCCCATATCATACTTTCTCAGAGCTTCTTCTAACTCATCTACTGTTATGTATCTGCAAAAAAAGATTTATGCAATGAGAAAATAAATGCAACCAGCCATAATTACTAAATGCACTCTAATTTTGAAGTTTAATTACCCGCTGTGGTCCTTATCGAAATATTCAAATGCTTTCAGTATGTGATCTTCCTTCTCCAATCTATTCATGTGCATTGTCGCTGACACGAACTCGGAATAATCAATACTCCCATTTCCATCAACATCAGCCTGTATGGGTAATTTAGGAAAACAAATAAGGAGAAAAGTTGGCTTGTGCTAGAGCTATGTGAACAGTTGCAAAGCACTTTAAATGCTACAATCAAACTCTTCATAAGTTTCTTCCAAATGAACACAGGATGGTATATTGTGATCTACAACTCTACGTGATAAAGCATAGTAAAGAAAGCTATATGAAATTCCATGTGGTCTTCTTTTTTCTTTCTAAGTGGGATAGTTATTTCAAAACTTTCAAAGTGGAGAAGTGGTTTGGGTTAGACATAGGAAATACTCTGTAGAAAAATATTGTCTGTAAAGAAGCCAACAGTATGTGGCTATGGAGTGCAAACATACCGCCTCCATTAACTGTGCAATTTCTGACTCAGAGATTTTGGTGCCAAGTTTTGGTAAACCAGATCTTAGCTCTTCAAGAGTAATTGTCCCACTGTTATCAGTATCCAAGGATCTGAACATTTCTTTCAAACCAGTAATTTCTTCTTCAGACAAGTTCTCTGCAACAATCTGGTTATAAAGTAGAAAAGATTAGACCTATCTGTTAATGAAACTCAAGTTTAGCACACAAGGCAAATATTCTAAAGCATTCAATCACCTTCAATGCAACTTTTTTAAGTTTGTTCATTGCCCTGAACTGCTTCATTCTACTGATCACTGTAATGTCAAGTGGCTTGTCTGGGGCCTCTCCATCTTCTTTAATCCATGGGTGATCTGAATTTTTATAAAGTATTAGATAAACAAATTATATGTGCAAACAGTACATAAATGAATATTCGGTTCCTAGGAAGGCAGACAGATCTTCAACAACGAGAAGAAACTCACAAATTTCTGTCTGGACTACTACGAGAACTATTAGTGGCACTTATGCTTTTGTACAAAAAAAATGAGAGAAACTAGGACGAATGCCTAATTTACATTTGCTACTAACCTACTAGTATATGAGTGCACAGTTCTTTATCAATAAGAGCGGCATAACATGGATGTGTGCGCAATAAGATTGAAACAGAAAAGACAGTTGAATAATTACTCAAAATTTCTGCAGCAGTCAAGCGCTCTTTCGGGTCTTGCCGCAGCATCTTCTTCACCAAATCTTTTGCACCATTAGATATTGAAGGCCAAGGGTCAGATGAAAAATCTACGTGACCAAGCAAGACAGCCTCAAATATGCCATCCTCAGTGTCTGGAAAGGATGATTACAAAAAGGAAATAGAAAACACATGTTAGGGGACAAATAAAAGGACAAAATCTAGACGGAATGAGGATTAGCAAAATCACCTGCCCAAAAAGGAGGAACACCAGACAGAAGGATGTACAGAATAATTCCAGCACTCCATATGTCAGCTTCTGCTCCATAGTGCCGTTTCAAAACCTCAGGAGCAACGTAATATGCACTTCCAACGAGATCCTTAAACTGCTCCCCTATAAGATCCATAGTAGGTCTTCACTCAATCTGAGGATGCCATGAACAGAAAGAATAGCAGCCAGCTCTATATTCTACTTTCTAGCGATAAACAGCAAAACACCCTTTGCGCTGCAACAAGAATACTCGGCCACCACCAACAGTTTGCATGTTAAGCACCTCGGTTTCATCGGATAGTTTAGGTGTGATTTCTGATATCTGTGCATGGATGTTCTGCAGTTAAGTATGCTACCCCTTTTTTACTTGACTACACAACATTGTGCTATAAGTGTAGATAATGCAAATCTACAATGCGATTCATTATCACCTTCTCCGCCAAACAAGAGCTGGAGTTAGATGGTGGAGCATTGGATCCCCAATTCCCCCATTAGTACTAACAACAGCACAAAATAAGATGAAAGGTATTAAAATCTGAAAGATATAAGCATGACATAACCATTAAGTCAATTGGTGTGTTGCATCTAGTTCTAATTTTAGCAATGCCCAATTTCAAACCTGTCAATCCCAGCAAATCGGTCCAAGTCAAACCAAATTCTACATCAGGTCAAATCGTCCAAACAATCGCTTACAGTTCATCCATCTCGACTCAGGTAGTCCAAAGGATGCACTCACCATGCTTGAAGAAGACGGAGAGGCCGAAGTCGGTGGCCTTGAGGGGCGAGTCCTCCTTGTTATTCAGAAACAGAAAGTTCTCGGGCTTGAGATCCCGGTGGAAAACCCCCATAGAGTGGCAGCTGTGCACGACGGAGACCATTTCGCGGCAGAGCAGCGCCGCGGCTCGTTCGGAGTAGTGTCCCCGCGCGATGATGCGGTCGAATAACTCCCCGCCCTCACAGAGCTCCATGATGAGGTTGACCGAGTGGCGGTCCTCGTAGGCGCCGCGGAGCTCGACGATGTTGCGGTGGCCCGTGAGGTGGTGCATGATCTGCACCTCCCGCTGCACATCCTCGATGTCGTCGCGGTGGACGAGCTTCCGCGTGGCGATGGACTTGCAGGCGAAGCGCTGCCCCGTGGCCTTGTGCGTGACGAGGTACGTGACCCCGAACTGGCCCCGTCCCAGCTCGCGGCCGAAGGTGTAGGTCGCGCGCACGTCCTCCATCGGCTTTCCCAGAACGCGCCCCATCGCCGCCTGTCCCGCTTCCGGCGCCGGGGCCGGTGCCGTCTGGGGCTTCGGCGGCTGCCAGTGCGGCGGCTGGGGTTTGGGCTGGGCCGGCGGCGGGGGCGTGGCCGGCTGATCGGCGGCGGCGCGGCGGTGGCGCGAGGTGCGGTTGCCCATTGTGCTGTGTGTAAATGGGTTTGACGAAGGGGGATCGAGGTCGAGGAGAAGAGGAGGGTTGGGGTTCGAAGCAGCAGCGCAGTGGGTGTAGAGAAGACCGTGATCTGCGCTACGGTGTTTGGGGTCGGGTGCGGAAGCGAGAAGCAGTAGTAGACCGGCGTGGGACCGCGGCCCAACGTGTGGCGTGTCCATCCGGGCGGTTTCGTGGTAAAACGCGGCGAGGTTGTTGTCCCCGAGCTCGTGTTCGCGTGGTTGTCGAGTCATCGGCCAACTGGTATGCTCGTGCCGCTGATCTGGTCCGACTGGACGCCGTCACCGTTGTGTCCAGCTACGCTACTTACCACTCGTTGCCCTGGTCTTGCCTCTGCTCACAGCGTTTTCTTTAAACTATTTTCGAGAACGCGGGAGAACTGCAAGTCTTTAAAATGATTAAGTTTATGAGGGAAAAATCGGACCCAAAACCACTACCCATGAAGCCTTTCGGCATACAAAGCCGCTACCCATTCAAGCATATGACAAGCACACACGACTAGCCCGGCAAATAAGACCCGAGGTCAGGACATAGCACGTAGACCGCGCCACAACTGAAGCAAGATATCTCGAAGCAAACCCTAACTCCATGAAGACACACGTCAAGGTACAACCCACGCATAGTGTCTAGAAGAATCGGTAAGGGGACAACATGACTTGATCAAACCTGAGGATAGCGTTTGTCGAAGAAATGCCGGCACACATGTGCATTGCGTCCTAGACGTCCACACTCCGATTGCCGACATGGGAATCCATGAGTAACCCGAACAGTTCCTCCAAGGAAGGGATGATGTTATAGCGCCGCCACCGCTGAACCAGCAAAGTGAATCTAGGGTTTGCCCCGCTGCTCGGGAGGGGGCATGATGGAAGGGCCTAGACGACGCCTTCAAGAAGGTGACGTAGATGTCGTCCTGCAATAGCACATGATTTCTCTCATCCCTTGCATCAGCTCTGCAGCCCACCGAAAGGCGATTGTGGACCGATACCGAGAGGCCAGCACTTGGCACCGGTGAGGGTGGCAGCGACCACCTCGAGTTTCGCCCTGGCAAGACCGAGCTTGATGTCAGCCTTTCTTCCACATCCCCTGCTGGAAGGCATGTAGCGCATGCCTCACGTGACCTCTAGCCTTGGCCACTTGGAGTCAATCGGCGACAACAATGACCACCACGCTAGCCAGGACACCCTTCCGTCGCACGGACTCCATTGTCGCGCATTAGAGCTAACAAACGCCGCTTGGCAAGGCCGCGACTCCCAAAGCCTAGTGGGTAGGCCTAGATTGGTCCCATGAAGGCTTTCCTAGATTTAACAGGATGGTGCTTGGGAACCATCGGCATACCGCTCCACCTAGCCTCACCACTTCACAACCCCGCTAGCCCCGTGTCACTGCACCGGTCATGCCTTACCACACTGCCGCATATGTCGCCTTCTCTTTGTGTGACCTCCGCAATGCAGCCTCTCCGCACGCGGAGGAGGTGAAGGAGCCGTCCCTCCTTGCCCTCCGCCTTCGGTGAATGAGCGCCACCACCGCCGTCGGTAGTGGCCAAGAGAGCCCTGGATCAGAGGCTTTTTCTAAGGTTGGGGTGCCCTCTAGATCCATCCGCGCGAGCGACACGGGAGGGAGAGAAGCACTGGGTCGCTCTCCTATCTCTCGTTATCTTTTAATAAAATATCACGACGCTTATTTGTTATTTTTTAGGAGGGAAACAAGTTGGTTTGGGAAAATTTTAATGGTTCGCAAATTCCTAGATGTCCAAAAAAAGTTCAAGACATCACTAGATATAAAATTGCATTATAATACGGTGCAATTTTCAGTTTTTATATAGGAAAATAATATGATGATTTGTAACGAATGAGGTGAAAATATGATGGTTGGATCTTGATGGATAGATTGCGTTGCTGTTGGATTGATTGTAATATGGTGCATGCTACGCATCCTTCGGGCGATCGATCCGCCTGATCCCCTACATCATTCATCATCGAATTGAGTCTAGCTGAACCGTGAGGTGGGGTTGGGACCACCGACGAGAGAGCATCACACCCCTCGTGCAACCTCTCATAGTCGGAAAAGACCTCCTCTCCACCCTATGCTCTAAAAATCATTGGTTGTGAAGGTGAGTAGTTCGGTCTGGAAGTTTTCCGCGTTGTTTTACATGACATAAAGGGTAATGAGCCCCAACAGGAGGACTCCACGGTTGGGTATGATCCCCAAGAAAGGGCTCGGCACCGGATCTGATTTCTGAAGGAGAAATGCCCATGGCGTCCAAAGTGTTGGTGTAGAGGACATTGATGTTTTTGCCTCCATCGAGGATGACTTGGCTAAGGAAGATCTCATGGATGAAGAGATCCATGACGAGGGGAAAGCGCCCTACATATGACACATGCTCGGACCTACCATTGTGGTTGAAAGTAATCCGTATGTCCGACCAAGGTAGAACTTGGGGTTCGAATAATTCGGCGGTGTATACCTCCCTAGCGAAGAGCTTGTGATCCTTCCTCGCGTCGCACCCCGAGTCCTTGCTTATGATCATGAGTAGTTCTCTCAGAGCAACTTCCTTTCTCGCCTAGATGGTAGGCCCTTGAGGTTGTCTGAGATGTTGTCAGCGATGAGGCATGGCTTGGAACGGGTGACCCGTGTAGACATGCTTGTATATGGTAGTCTTTCTTGTGAAAGGGTCAATCGGGCATGGCACCAGCTTCCGCGACATTTTTTGGGGAGACGTCACTCCATATTGTGGCGTGATTCTAGGTCGTGCAAATAGCATGTCCGGTGACCAATGTCCTATTTTTTCCTCTAGAAGGCTCGATAATCTTGCTCGAAGTAGAGAGATGAGGGTCTATGCCTCGGGAACGACATGAATCGAGCTTGCACCACTTAGTTCAGTGTAGATCACAGTCGTCTGTGTGCCGCCATGAGCTCAGGCTACATCCAGGGCACAATACAAAATTGGTCATGGTATGCTTGGCTTTGGGGTTGTGTCTTTCACATGGCTTATAGGTGGGGGTTGACACCAATCAGGTTTTTCCTAACACTCCTTGGTGAGATGATGATTTGTTTATTCATGTCACGGGTAGTGCTAGTTCATTAATTCATCGTAAAACTCCATGCCCTAGCAAAGTATGTCATATATGAAAGTGCATGTGTGCTCCCATGTGTGGTTTTGGTAATTAATGACAATCTCTATAGACTAATGTTTGCATTGAGTTACACTTGTAGGAGTTGTCCATTGGCATCATTGAACCATTTGATGGTTTCAATTTTGAAGGATGAAGAAAAGAAGAAGATGAAGCAATGAACAAGGAAATATTCAATGGTCATTTGAGATTTGAGCATATTAGAAGCATGTCTTGAAGAAAAAGATAGAGTGAACTTTCTTACATTACTTCAGTACATCACGTTGAAGAAAGAAGATGACTCAAGGTTGATCAAGACTAAGTGCAAAGAGTTGATTCAAGATGGATCAACACTCGAAGAATAATTGAAGTTCAAGTTCAAGATGATCCATCTCTAGAAGATCATGAATATTTGAAGATAAGTACAAAGGAGAGGTTCTCTCATGGGACTATGGGGGAGAAATTCGCATGTCTTCATGAAGTGAGCGCAAGCAAGAGAAATCAAGACAGGTGTTCTATCTTGAGAAGGATAAGGTCGTGTTCAACATGCTCAAGTGGAGTGCGCAAGGTAAATGTATGATCTTAGTAGGTTTTATCTTTTGCCGGTCTCATGTTGTTAGTTGGGAGACTATGTTTAGTATAGATAGTCGTACTATCAAGAGGGGCTCTCGAGTGAGTAGCTCGATAGCATATTTTGGAGAGAGCTCAAATTTTTGCATACTTATATTAGCATCATATTTCTTGATTGTTATTTGGATCTTATCCATGTGAGGTTCTAGAGCTTGTGGTTATCTTCATAACAAGCTCTAGTTCATCAAAAACGGATTTCCCATGTATATCTTATTGCGTGTTTTTACCTTGGAGGTTTACCGACTCTTCATCTAGGGAGCTTTCTCACATATTTATACTTGGTATTTTACCTTAGTGATACACAATTTTTCCACCTTCTGTTGGTTTCTAATCTTTATTATATTTCCAACAAAATTGGTTTCATCTCATTCGGAGTTCGGATGGTTAAGTTATTGCAGTTTTGGCTCAGCAGTTTTTTGTTGGTGATAGTACCACAAAATCGTCGGTAGTACCGCAAGGACATGTTTTTCACTGGTACTACTGATGGAAGTTCCGGGTCACTTCCGCCTAGGCCATGTCAACCCGCATATTTGGTCCATTTTATGTTCGGAAGTGAGGCAGTAGTACTGGCGCCAATCTTTGGCGGTAGTAATGCCATGTACTACCTTCTCTTTCCTATTTTGTTTTGACCATTGGAAAGGGTTGGTGGTAGTACCACCAATTTGGTGGTACTACCGGGTCTACGCATTTTGGACTCAAATGGTTGGATTTTGGATCCCATTTAAAAGATGTCCTTTTTCATCCTTCCTTTCAAAGCTTTTTACACTATCTCTCCTCCATTTTTGACCTTCAAGAGCTTGTACTCTACCTATCTTCCTCATATGATTCTTGCATCATTTTAGGGATTTGAGAGAGGAGAACTAGATCTACAATCCTACCAAAACAAATCTCTTCTTTGTGAAGTAAATCTTGGGATTTAGATCTTGGAGAATTTGGTGTTCTCTTTTTTTGTTCTTTCTATCTTATTATCCCAATAGCTTTTGTAGATTTGGTGAAATTTAAGAGTGAAAGACTTTCCATTGCATTAGGTCCATTGATTTGAGTTCTCTACAGAGGATTTGGTTGGTGAAATCAAGAAAGCATAATACTCTTAGGTTCTTGGAACCTATACGGTTGGTGGCCTTTGTGGTAATTCTTGGGATCCTCTAATTGAGTTGTGGAGATTGCCTCAAGCTTGTACGGGTTTGGTGAATGTCCTTAAGTGTCCCATAGGGGATTGTATGCCTACCTTTTGTGGTGCGTACACGGGAGAATAAGGTGAGGCCTTTGTAGCGTCGGTGTGCCTCTGCATCTTGGGGTGAGGCCTTGTGTGGAATTGGGTGTGCATCGAGCCACCACACATAAAGGTGAGCCACTTGTGGCATTCAGGAAGCATTACTCTGTTGCACCTCTTCATAGGATACGTAGCTTCTTTGGAAGTAAACTTAGGGATAAAATCATCGCCTTCGCGTGCCTCAGTTATTTCTATATCCAAGCTCTTTACTTATACACTTTACATGGAGACATCCTTCATCCTTGAAGTTATATATCTTGCCATCACCTTATTTCATGTCTTGCTTAACATGGGTTATTAGTGCACTTAGCTGAACCTAGTGAATTTAGTTTTTGTGCTTGGTAAATTAAATGCTAGTTTTATTCCTCATTTATTACAGCCAAAACCTTAATTGTTTTAAAACACCTATTCACCCCCTCTAGGTGACGTCCGAGTCCTTTTAGTCTATCACCTCTGAGTGTCGTAAGGAGATTTGAGGGAGTATATATAGGGAGCCATGTGATCTCCATGGAGATTCCAGTGGAGTTAATGGAGGGATCAGGTGATGAAGCAAGCCCACCGAGGCTATCAATGATGAACTTGATGGATCCAAACAAGAACACATGTTCCTGGGCAAAGGTGGAGTTGACAGACCGATGATGTTGATGTTGGCCATCCAAGCTTGTCGAAGTAGATCTGGACGCGCTACCCCTACCTAGCATGCAAACTGTCGTGGTATTTTCTAGTCAGTAAATTTATGTTTGGTGGCGAACATGTTCTGCATAATCACATGGTAGAACATGGGAGACAAAGGTTTATGTAGGTTTAGGCCCCAACATACAATTCACGGTTGAAAGGATCGTATGGGCACCTAGAGGGGGGTGAATAGGTGCTACTTCAAATTTTCTTCTTTTTCAAATTAAGGTTTGACAATAAGGTAAATTCTCTAGATAATGCAACTACGGTGAATTTACCTATATGACAAAAAGCAAGGGCTACTACAACACAACGAAGTAACTAGTAAGTAAGGTGCGGTAAAGGATAGAGGTAACCGAAAAATGGACGCGGAGACACAAGGATTTGTTTCCCGTAGTTCCTTCCTTTTGAGGGGAAGTACGTCTACGTTTGGAGAGGGGGTGGTTTCAAACCACCAACGCCACGAGAGGCCTCCCTTGTTCTCCGATGAATCTCACCCCAATGGGATCGATTCACCTTCCACTATATCGGCAACCTTCAAGGTGGAAGCCGGCACCGTTACAATTTTGGGGCACACATCCACAACTTAATCGGAGGCTCCCAAATACAAGCAAGATGTCAAAGCAATCAAAGACAAGCTTGTAAGAACAAAAACAAGATCTAGGGTTTCCAACAAAACACTAGAGCAAAGGGGCCCTCAATGAAATGAGGGGGAAATGAAGATCTCTTTTGGTGAAGTAGTAGATCGGGGACTCCTCCTTCGATTCCCCAAAGATCAAGGACTTTGGGTGGTTGGATGATGAGATCTTGAGAATTTGAGTGGCTCCAATGGACTCCAATGGTGGGCAATGACTTTAATGAGCTGAGCAATTTGTCCCAAGGTAGGTGGAGGGGTATTTATACCCCTCCACGAAATATATGGCCGTTGGAGCATTAAATGACCGGTAGTACCGGTACTCAAGCGGTAGTACCGCTTGCAAGCGGTACTACCGGTCCAGTACCGGACCAAGTACCGGTGGTGACCTTGTTCTTCAGAATTCTTCAGTCTTGGGCGGTACCCCCTTGCGGTACTACCCCCAAGCGGTAGTACCGGACGTAGTAAGCGGTACTACCGGTTCGAGCGGTAGTACCGGTCCCAAGTACCGCTTGGTACTGACCAAAACGGAGAGGGGATGGTGCTAGTCAGTATGCAGCGGTACCGATGAGCGGTACGACCGCCTCAAGCGGTAGTACCGCTTGTACCAAGCGGTACTACCGATTGGGCCGGTAGTGCCGCTCCGTGGTACCGGTGGGTACTGACTAGTACTCACCCTTCTCTCTTTTGATCGGTGCCAACCGGTAGTACCGGTGTCAAGCGGCAGTACCGGTTGCAGGTCCGGTACTACCGGTTGACATAGAAGTTTCTGCAAAGGGAAAATGCTATGCCATGACTTGTGCCTTCTTTTATCAATCCTGTGATAAACTTAGTACACGGTTAAATCGATAAGTGTATTGTTATCAAACATCAAAATCCGAGGGATAGAAAAATGCTCTTTCAATCTCCCCCTTTTTGGTGTTTAATGACAATACACTTTTGCAGGATGATTTTAACAATAGGCAAATGAGATTTGTAAAATAGAGAAGAGACTCCCGCTAGATGTGTAGAGACAAATCTCCCCCTCTATTTTACAAACCCAACATGGGTGCACAAGTATGGATACTAGCATTTGAAGACATACCTTTGCACAAAACATGTGATGAGGAATATATAGACAATAGATATTGCATAACATCACAAGATGGATCCACATAAATAAACCACATAGTCGCATAAGATGGATCCAACCACATAGTTTCACACGACATAAACCACATAGTCTCACACGACATAAACACATAGTAGTTGTTGAAGATATGCCCAAGAGGCAATAATAAAGTGGTTATTATCATATCTTCACACTTATGATAAATGTTTACATACCATGCTATAATTGTATTAACCGGAAACATTAATACTTGTGTGATTTGTAAACTAAAATAAGAGTCCCTAGTAAAGCCTCTTGTTAAACTAGCTTGTTGGTTAATATATGATCATGGTTTCCTGATCATGAACATAGAGATGTTATTAACAACAGGATCATATCGTTAGGAGAATGATATGGTGGACATACTCCTATAGATAAGCGTAGCATAAAGATCAAGTCATTTCAATAGTTCAATTGCTATATGCTTTCTGATACATAGTAACCTAATTCCTTCGACCATGAGATCATGCATATCACCTTTACCAGATGGATGCTTTGATGACATCAAACACCACACCGTAACTGGGTGGCTATAAAGGTGGCATTAAGTGTTCGGAAAGTATTGGTTGAAACACATGGATCAAGAGTGGGATTTGTCCATCCACATGACGGATAGATATACTCTGGGCCCTCTCGGTGAAATGTCATCCAATTGGCTTGCAAGCATGTGACTTGGTCACAAGGGATCACATATCACGGGAACGAGAAAAGAGTACTTATCAGTAACGAGGTTGAACTAGGTATGCAGAGATACCGACGATCATAACCTCGGATAAGTAACATATCGTGAGACAAAGGGAAATTGGTATCGTATGTAAGTGGTTCATTCGATCGCAAAGTAATCGTAGAAATATGTGGGAGCCATATGAATTTCCAGATTCCTCTATTGGTTATTGTTCGGAGAAGTGTCTCGATCATGTCCGCATAATTCACGAACCGTAGGGAGACACACTTAAGGATTCGACGTTGTTTGAGTAGTTATGGTATTATGAGAAAGAGACCGAATGTTGTTCGGAGTCTCGGATGGGATCCGGGATATCACGAGGTGATCCGGAATGGTCCGGAGAATAAGATTCATATAAGGAAAGTCCCGTTTCGGAGTTCGGGAATGATTCCGGTGTTTTCATCGGGAATGTTCTAGAAGGTTCCGGATTGTCCGGCACTCCGGGGGGGAAGGGGTACATGAATGTGTCATTACATATTGGAATGATTGCATCATGTACTAAGTGTTCTTGCTGTCCCAAATATAGGATTAAATTGAATCCTAAAACAGAAAAGTCAAATGTCCAGTTTGAAAGTCAAACGGCTAAAACAAGAAACTGTGGGAAACAAGCAAGAGGAGTTGGAACCAACTTGGAGGAGGAGTCCAACTCCTCCAAGCCAGCGGCCAGCCCTAGGCCGAGTTGGGGAGGGACTCCCTCCCTCCCCTGGCGCGCCAAGACCCTCCCATCTATATAAGGAGGGGCAGGGCTCCCCTCCTAGAACACACAAGTTCCTATCTTCTACCTCCGGTTTAGAGCCGTTTTGGTTTAGAGCTTCTAATTGCTTTAGCCAGCGGTTTAGAGCCTTCTAATTGGTTTAGAGCCCTCTAATTGGTGTGTCTAATTACTAGACCACTAATAGCCTCTCTCATAAGCTCAACCATACTCGCACTGGCTTAAGGCGAAGCCCTGCGGGATTTCCCCTCTACTTCTGGTACCACGCCGTTGTGCTGCCGGAATCGCGAGGAGAGTGCTACAACCTCCGCTGCCTGCTGGAACAAGGGAGAGGAAGGTCTTCGTCGAGTACCGAACGTGTGACCGACTACGGGAGCGCTGCCGGAACGTGGCGCCGGAAGGATCGTCTACACGATCTTGAGATCGGAAAGAGTACGACTACATCACCCACGAGAATCTGCTCTCGTTAACCGCTTTGGAATCTTCGAGGGTGAGTTATTCCATCGACTCGTTGCTACAATCTAGTAGATAGATCTTGGCTTGTTTGTTTGTATGCGATAGAAAATTTTTGTTTTCCATGCTACGAACCCCTAGAGTGGTATCAGAGCCGTGTCTATATGTAGATCTGTTGCACGAGTAGAACACAATGGTCATTGTGGGCGTTGATGCTTTTATTGTAGATTGCTTTTTGTGTACTTTGCATCTTGCGGTATGTTGGGATGAAGCGGCCCGGGCTAACCTTACATGACATCGTTCATGAGACTTGCTCCACGCTTGACATGCAACTTGTATTGCATAAGTGGCTTTGCGGGTGCCTGTTTCTCCTAGCATAGTTAAGATTCAATTTACAACGGGTGATCAACAATGCTAGTATCAATGTTGTGGTTCTTGTTCGTAAGTTAGAACGACACTTATTGAAAGCCCCAAACCACGTAAATATGCAAAGAAAGTAGAGGCGTCTAACTTTGTTTTGCAGGGGTGTGCAGTGATGTGATATGGCCATGATTGTGATTATATTTGATGTATGCAATGTTCCTTATTGTAAGTCGGCAACCGGCAGGAGCCATATGGTTGTCTTTAATTTATGTTAAGTCCCGCGTGTCTATTCAAAGTAGTTGTAATAGTTGAAGCCGGTGGACGACAACCATGGAGCAGCGTCATTGACCTTGATGCCATACCGGTGATGATGGAGATCATGTTCGTGCTAGAAGATGGAGATCGGAAGCACAAAGAAGAAAGGCCATATCATATCACATATTATGAATTGCATGTGATGTTAATCCTTTTATGCATCTTGTATTGCTTAGTAGACGACGGTAGCATTATAAGATGATCCCTCAAGCACACAATTTCAAGTTCTTAAGTGTTCACCCTTAGTTAGCACCGTTGCTAAAGCTTGTTGTTTCGAAGCACCACGTGATGATCGGGTGTGTTAGATTCCGCAAGTGTATACAACGTAAGCAAGCCAGATTTGCTTATGCGGTGGCTAAGGTTTGATCTTGACGAGCCTAGCATGTACAGACATGGCCTCAGGAACACGGATTACCGAAAGGTAGAGCATGAGTCATATAGTAGATATGATGAACATGTTGATTGTTCGCCATTGAAGCTACATCAACTCTCGTGATGATCGGTTTTGATGTGGTGGATTTGGTTCGTGTGATCACTAAAACAATGTGAGGGATATTGTTTTGAGTGGGAGTTCACCTAGATTAATTTAATTATTGATTAGAACTCAAATTATCATAAACTAAATCAAAGTGAATTTGCATAGTTGTTGTAGTCATTGGCATCCGTTTACCACCTTGCGCTTAGTTATAATTGAGATGATAGAACTATAGAATTCTGGTTAGTTACTTTACGAACTGGTATCGTATTGTTTTGAAGTGTTAATCTAAAGTTTAAAAGTCCTATTGCAAACTTTCAGTAAGTTCCGGTTACTCCATGAAGCTTAATAATTAGTATTAAATCAAGAGTAACAATTCCAAGTGTTAGTATATAAGTATCATGTTTGTCTCCATGATTCTTGATATTCAAAGGATTCTCTTAATATCAAGGTTATCTAGGATCTGAAAGAGTTGTTTCAGAAACCATGATGTGTGGAAGATATTATGATATCTGAAACGAAGTTTTGGTCACAACATGATAGAGTATAATATGGCAAAGTTTATGTTCTCATATTTTGATGAGAATTTACAAAAAAAAAGGTTGGAGACACTTGTTGTCCTAATCCTCCAAAAGGTTTTTGGATAGCAACATTATACTCATGAATTCATCGTTACAAGCTAACAGTAGCTTGATCATGGACAATTCCATGATAAGGGTGAATATTTGATGTAGGTAAAATGTTTACTACACCAAGAGATTACTAAAGAAAGGAATTTGAAAGAACACCAAACATTTGATGATGGTGATCTACTTCAAAGTGCAAGTCCAAAGACATTGGTATTTAATTATACACGCTTTGGACTATATGTCATATGTATGACTCCACTATTGATATTGATAGATTCTTTCAAACAGAAAAGGAAATATTGAAAGAGAATCTCATAAATATATGGCAGAAAAGAAAAGACTAGAATTGTTCAGTTTAAGTATATAGATGATATACATGTTGTGGCTATATTCTTTGCTTATTAAACAATGTGGTTCTTAAGTATTTGATACTGAATTTGTTGGTATGAATCGTCATACGAAACAACAGAATTCATGAACTACAATGGCCTAAGTAACTAGCAAAAGAATATGTGATGATGTTCATCGAGAACAAATAAAGGGTTATTATGTTGCTCGTTAAAACATCAAAGCTTGCCTTCAAAGATTTGTTTTATCAGGTATTATGAGAACAAAAGGGTTGTTCAAATAATTGCCGTAATCCATAAAAGATGGATGATTCACAAATCTCGTTGGAGAAATCACATCCATAAAACTAGTGCTAAAATGTCGAAAGACAAATTGATTGAAAGATCACTTAGGAAGTGACATCGCTGTTTGAATTATATTGGAAAGATAACATGAAGAAACTCCATGTGGATGGAATTTTGGAGTCTTCTGATTTTTGATCAAATGACGCTTGTGAAACTTTCCTAGAGATAATTAAAACTTCGTTCATAGGCCAAAAGGGAACGAATGACTAGCTTATTGGAACTTGTACATATTGTTGTATGAAATCCATTATGTGTAGTCAAAAGCGATGGATTTCAACTTCATATGCTTTCTCCAAAAATTTGAGTGAATATATGAATATTTACTTAATAAGGATAAAGTATGAAACACTTGAAAAGTTCAAAGACTTTCAAGATGAAGTGCAAAATCATTGTAACAAGAATATGAATAGTTTATGATAAGATCATAAAGGAAAATATTTAAGTTACAAGTTTAGCATAATACCTAAGATTTAAGGAATCGTTCCGTGGATTTGCATTTTCCCGAAACACCATAAGTGTATGGAGCGTTCGAGATATGTAATTAAACCTTGTTTGACATGGTAAGATCAAAGGTATAATTTATAAAACTGCCATTATATTTTAAAGATTAAAAGCTTTAGAGATTACCGTTTTTCCACTGAAAAGAGCTCCATCATAATCCGTTGAAATGACACCATATAAAGTTATGGTTTGGGATAAAACCCAAGTTGTCCTTTCTTAAACATTGGTATGCTATGCATAAGAAAGATGTTTGCAACCAAAGTCGGATGAACCTGTCTTTGTATGTTATTTCGAATAACTGTTAAGTACTCCTCCATAACATCGGAGACAAAAGTGTTTGTCACTTAAAACGTCAAGTTTCTTTGAGAAGGAATTTTTCGTGAAAAGTTAAGTGGGAGGACAATAGAAACTTTGATAAGGTTAAAAGAACCTTAGCTATATGTGCAGAGTTGCGCAGCGCCGAAAAGTGTTTCGGAGGCAGCAACAATGCTCATGGTTCACGTACCTCAAAAGGTTGTGGTCACGGAGATCCAAGTTCCTATTGAAACAAGTAGGTCGGATGAACAATCAGATACCAAGATTTGAGGGTTGAATCATTATTTGAGAATAATGAACCGACTACATGCAGAGAAGCGATGATGGGCCCTGACTCCATAAAATGGCTTGAAGCCATAAAATCCGTGATAGTTCCATACACGAGAAATCAAGTTTTGAACTTGAAGGACCCTCGAGAAAGGTGTAAGACCTTACAGTTGTGTTTGGATCTATAAATAAATAGACATGGATGTTGCACATCTATGAAATGGTCGACATGTTGGGAAAGAGTTCACAACAATGTTCAAAGGTTGACTATGACAAGATTTGATCTTTCATAGTGATATTTAGTCTAGACGGATTAATGTAGCAACCATTACATATAATTTGTTATATGGTAGTTGAATAAACAAAACAAGTTCTTCTAATAGAATCGTTACCTAGGACATGTGCGTAACACGGTCCATAGGGTTTTGTTAATTCAAAGGATGCTAAAAGCATATGCAAACTTCAATGGTTAGAGTGAGCATAGCGGAGTTGGAATCTTCACTATGATGAAACTGTTAAAAGGGTTTAATTTCATCAGAGACGATGAAGATGCTTGCATTTGCAAGAAATTAAGTGGGAGCGCTAAGACATGTTTCTAATACATTATGTGGAAGACATATTGTTGATTGGAAATAATATATCTTTTATTAACACATATTAAGAATTTCATCCCGATGAAAGACTTAGGCAAAACCCAAATATTTGGCATCAATAGACGCTAATATGGTTGTGCCAGAAGTACATAGACAAGATATTGAATGAGTTCAATATAGAAACTACAAGAGAAGGTTCTTGTCGCACAGAAAGGATTGAATGAGTTCAATGTTGATGATATATTCAAGTGTATTGACATTTGGTAAAGTGAAACAAATAATCAAGTATAGATTGATACTTGATGTATGAAATCACAAAGAGTATTTATATCAATCATACTGTGATATGTACAAATCCAGATATGTCCTATGCTCTAAATGTTGAGAGCATATACCAGAATGATTCGTAAGATGATCATTGGACAATAGTAAGGATATTCTTATGATCTTCTGAAAGAACTAAGAGTATAATATTTGTAGAAGTGACAAATAGATGGTTAGTTCATTGTAAAAGTACTACATTGATACTAGTTTTGTCACAAAGTACAAATTAAGTTTATCTCAATCTAAACTAAGGGTGGCACAATATAATGGAAAGTGAGTTCCATAATGGATTTGGATGATTTCCAAAGTTAAGACATTGTGACAGATACTACAACAAAAGGCTAAGTATATGACTGCTATTATAGCAGCAAAAGAGGGCATTTGTGTCAAGAAGTTTGTTATCAAACTAGGTGTAGTTCACAGTGGGATAATACTATGAAGATATATTGTGCGACAATATTATCAAAATGTTTTAACCCCAAAGAGCTAAAGGTCACACCGAAAGACCAAATTTATACAAAGCCATCTCATTAGAGAATGAGTGATGCGTAGAGACGCAAAGACATGCAATTACACACGGACCTGGAAGTGTCAGATCCGGAGATCAGTTGACCACTAGCAATCGTGTACATACAACACCGGAAAGCCATAGGTGTTGAATACACAAAGATTTGAAACTAGATTATTGACTCTAGTGCAAGTGGGAGACTGTTGAAGATATGCCCAAGAGGCAATAATAAAGTGGTTATTATCATATCTTCACACTTATGATAAATGTTTACATACCATGCTATAATTGTATTAACCGGAAACATTAATACTTGTGTGATTTGTAAACTAAAATAAGAGTCCCTAGTAAAGCCTCTTGTTAAACTAGCTTGTTGGTTAATATATGATCATGGTTTCCTGATCATGAACATAGAGATGTTATTAACAACAGGATCATATCGTTAGGAGAATGATATGGTGGACATACTCCTATAGATAAGCGTAGCATAAAGATCAAGTCATTTCAATAGTTCAATTGCTATATGCTTTCTGATACATAGTAACCTAATTCCTTCGACCATGAGATCATGCATATCACCTTTACCAGATGGATGCTTTGATGACATCAAACACCACACCGTAACTGGGTGGCTATAAAGGTGGCATTAAGTGTTCGGAAAGTATTGGTTGAAACACATGGATCAAGAGTGGGATTTGTCCATCCACATGACGGATAGATATACTCTGGGCCCTCTCGGTGAAATGTCATCCAATTGGCTTGCAAGCATGTGACTTGGTCACAAGGGATCACATATCACGGGAACGAGAAAAGAGTACTTATCAGTAACGAGGTTGAACTAGGTATGCAGAGATACCGACGATCATAACCTCGGATAAGTAACATATCGTGAGACAAAGGGAAATTGGTATCGTATGTAAGTGGTTCATTCGATCGCAAAGTAATCGTAGAAATATGTGGGAGCCATATGAATTTCCAGATTCCTCTATTGGTTATTGTTCGGAGAAGTGTCTCGATCATGTCCGCATAATTCACGAACCGTAGGGAGACACACTTAAGGATTCGACGTTGTTTGAGTAGTTATGGTATTATGAGAAAGAGACCGAATGTTGTTCGGAGTCTCGGATGGGATCCGGGATATCACGAGGTGATCCGGAATGGTCCGGAGAATAAGATTCATATAAGGAAAGTCCCGTTTCGGAGTTCGGGAATGATTCCGGTGTTTTCATCGGGAATGTTCTAGAAGGTTCCGGATTGTCCGGCACTCCGGGGGGGAAGGGGTACATGAATGTGTCATTACATATTGGAATGATTGCATCATGTACTAAGTGTTCTTGCTGTCCCAAATATAGGATTAAATTGAATCCTAAAACAGAAAAGTCAAATGTCCAGTTTGAAAGTCAAACGGCTAAAACAAGAAACTGCGGGAAACAAGCAAGAGGAGTTGGAACCAACTTGGAGGAGGAGTCCAACTCCTCCAAGCCGGCGGCCAGCCCTAGGCCGAGTTGGGGAGGGACTCCCTCCCTCCCCTGGCGCGCCAAGACCCTCCCATCTATATAAGGAGGGGCAGGGCTCCCCTCCTAGAACACACAAATTCCTATCTTCTACCTCCGGTTTAGAGCCGTTTTGGTTTAGAGCTTCTAATTGCTTTAGCCAGCGGTTTAGAGCCTTCTAATTGGTTTAGAGCCCTCTAATTGGTGTGTCTAATTACTAGACCACTAATAGCCTCTCTCATAAGCTCCACCATACTCGCACTGGCTTAAGGCGAAGCCCTGCGGGATTTCCCCTCTACTTCCGGTACCACGCCGTTGTGCTGCCGGAATCGCGAGGAGAGTGCTACAACCTCCGCTGCCTGCTGGAACAAGGGAGAGGAAGGTCTTCGTCGAGTACCGAACGTGTGACCGACTACGGGAGCGCTGCCGGAACGTGGCGCCGGAAGGATCGTCTACACGATCTTGAGATCGGAAAGAGTACGACTACATCACCCACGAGAATCTGCTCTCGTTAACCGCTTTGGAATCTTCGAGGGTGAGTTATTCCATCGACTCGTTGCTACAATCTAGTAGATAGATCTTGGCTTGTTTGTTTGTATGCGATAGAAAATTTTTGTTTTCCATGCTACGAACCCCTACAGTAGTCTCACACATAGAATAGAGAGAAATCAAAGTTCACAAGCAATAAAAGGATCAAACAGAAGAGCGAGCTTGTGACTTCCCATGCAACACCCGTGCCTAAAGTGCAACTTCTCCCCCTTTGGCATCAAGACGCCATAAAGGGACAAGTGTAGAGCTAACGCCCCAAAGATCAATCATCATACTCCTCCTCCTCCTCCTCATCCTCAAGATCCTCCTCATCCTCATACGTAGGTGGGGCGCGGTGCGAGGAAGAGACATCATCGTCCCAACGGCTGTGCTGAGAAATCCACTGATCCTCTGGAGTGATATTGTTCTCGGATCCCTCGGAGATGATCAACCCTTGAGCAGACATGAGCTCCTTCTGACGAGAACAGGCTTTCTTTGCATACACGTGCGCCTCATACATACGCTTCTGGTTGTCAACCTGGAAGCAGAAGATCTTCTTGAGCTTGACCTCCATCCTTTTGGCCCAAGAGGGCTTGGTGTTCTTGCGGCGAGAGACCTCATAGTCAGTGTCATGACCACTGTCAGCATGCTCAGAGTCATCCTCATCCTCATCCTCATCCTCCTTACCTGGTGCAGCGCGAGGTTTATCATGTACCTTGATCTTGAGTGCCTTTTGTTGGAGATATGCCCTAGAGGCAATAATAAATGTAGTTATTATTATATCTTTGTGTTTATGATAAATGTTTACATTCATGCTATAATAGTATTAACAAGGAAACATTGATACTTGTGTGATTTGTAGACTTAATTTGAAGTCCCTAGTATAGCCTCTATACTTCACTAGCTTGTTGGTTGATAAATGATTGAGGTTTCCCTATCATGAACATTGAGATGTTATCAACAACAAGATCATATCGTTAGGAGAATGATATGGTGGACATACTCCTATAGATAAGCGTAGCATAAAGATCAAGTCATTTCAATAGTTCAATTGCTATATGCTTTCTGATACATAGTAACCTAATTCCTTCGACCATGAGATCATGCATATCACCTTTACCGGATGGATGCTTTGATGACATCAAACACCACATCGTAACTGGGTGGCTATAAAGGTGTCATTGAGTGTTCGGAAAGTATTGGTTGAGACACATGGATCAAGAGTGGGATTTGTCCATCCATATGACGGATAGATATACTCTGGGCCCTCTCGGTGGAATGTCATCCAATTAGCTTGCAAGCATGTGACTGGATCACAAGGGATCACATATCACGGGAACGATAAAAGAGTACTTATCGGTAACGAGGTTGAACTAGGTATGCAGAGATACCGACGATCATAACCTCGGATAAGTAAACTATCGTGAGACAAAGGGAAATTGGTATCGTATGTAAGTGGTTCATTCGATCACAAAGTAATCGTAGAAATAGGGAGCCATATGAATTTCCAGATTCCTCTATTGGTTATTGTTCGGAGAAGTGTCTCGATCATGTCCGCATAATTCACGAACCGTAGGGAGACACACTTAAGGATTCGACGTTGTTTGAGTAGTTATGGTATTATGAGAAAGAGACCGAATGTTGTTCGGAGTCTCGGATGGGATACGGGATATCACGAGGTGATCTGGAATGGTCCGGATAATAAGATTCATATAAGGAAAGTCCCGTTTCGGAGTTCGGAAATGATTCGGGTGTTTTCATCGGGAATGTTCTAGAAGGTTCCGGAATGTCCGGCACTCCGGAGGGGAAGGGGTACATGAATGTGTCATTACATATTGGAATGATTGCATCATGTACTAAGTGTTCTCGTTGTTCCAAATAAAGGATTAAATTGAATCCTAAACTGAAAAGTCAAATAGCAAGTTTGAAAAGTCAAATGGCTAAAACAGGAAAGAGAGGAAAAGAGGAAAGAGGGGGCAAAACCGAGTTGGGGAGGGAATCCCTCCTCCAACCGGCGGCGCCTCCACCAGGCCGAGTTGGGGAGGGACTCCCCTCCCTCCCCTGGCGCGCCGGCCCCCTCCACCTATAAAAGGAGGGGCAGGGCCTCCTCCTCAAGACACACAAGTTCCTATCCTCTAATCTAAATCCTAGCCCTAGACTCCGGTTTAGAGACGCTTTGGTTTAGAGCTTCTAATTGCACTAGCCTTCGGATTAGAGCCTTCTAATTGGTGTGTCTAAACCCTAGACCACTAATAGTTCTCTCTCATACTCCACCATACTCGCTCCGGCTTAAGGCGAAGCCCTGCGGGATCTCCCCTCTACTTCCGGTACCACGCCGTTGTGCTGCCGGAATCGCGAGGAGAGTGCTACAACCTCCGCTGCCTGCTGGAACAAGGGAGAGGAAGGTCTTCGTCGAGTACCGAACGTGTGACCGACTGCGGGAGCGCTGCCGGAACGCAGCGCCGGAAGGATCGTCTACACGATCTTGAGATCGGGAAGAGTACGACTACATCACCCACGAGAATCCGCTCTCGTTAGACACTTTGGAATCTTCGAGGGAAAGTTATTACATCGACTCGTTGCTACAATCTAGTAGATAGATCTTGGCTTGTTTGTTTGTATGCGATAGAAATTTTTTGTTTTCCATGCTACGAAACCCTACAGTGGTATCAGAGCCGTGTCTATATGTAGATCTGTTGCACGAGTAGAACACAATGGTCATTGTGGGCGTTGATGCTTTTATTGTCGATTTCTTCTTGTGTACTTTGCATCTTGCGGTATGTTGGGATGAAGCGGCCCGGGCTAACCTTACATGACATCGTTCATGAGACTTGCTCCACGCTTGACATGCAACTTGTATTGCATAAGTGGCTTTGCGGGTGCCTGTTTCTCCTAGCATAGTTAAGATCCAATTTACAACGGGTGATCAACAATGCTAGTATCAATGTTGTGGTTCTTGTTCGTAAGTTAGAACGACACTTATTGAAAGCCCCAAACCACGTAAAATATGCAAAGAAAGTAGAGGCGTCTAACTTTGTTTTGCAGGGGTGTGCAGTGATGTGATATGGCCATGATTGTGATTATATTTGATGTATGCAATGTTCCTTATTGTAAGTTGGCAACCGGCAGGAGCCATATGGTTGTCTTTAATTTATGTTAAGACCCGCGTGTCTATTCAAAGTAGTTGTAATAGTTGAAGACGGTGGACGACAACCATGGAGAGGCGTCATTGACCTTGATGCAATGCCGGTGATGATGGAGATCATGTTCGTGGTTGAAGATAGAGATCGGAAGCACGAAGAAGAAAGGCCATATCATATCACATATATATTGAATTGCATGTGATGTTAATCCTTTATGCATCTTGTATTGCTTAGTAGACGACGGTAGCATTATAAGATGATCCCTCATGCACATGAATTTCAAGTCATAAAGTGTTCACCCTTAGTTAGCACCGTTGCTAAAGCTTGTTGTTTCGAAGCACCACGTGATGATCGGGTGTGTTAGATTCTGCAAGTGTATACAACGTGAGCAAGCCAGATTTGCTCATGCGGAAACTAAGGTTTGATCTTGACGATCCTAGCATGTACAGACATGGTCTCGGAACACGGATCCCCGAAAGGTAAAGCATGAATCATATAGTAGATATGATGAACATGACGATTGTTCGCCATTGAAACTATATCAACTCTCGTGATGATCGGTGTTGATATGGTGGATTTGGTTCGTGTGATCACTAAAACAATGTGAGGGATATTGTTTTGAGTGGGAGTTCACCTAGTTTAATTACATTAATTAATTTGAACTCAATTTGTCATAAACTTAGTCTAAACTATTGCAAATATGTTGTAGATCAATGGAAGCCCCTACCATCAATTTTAATGCGTTCCTAGAGAAAGAAAAGTTGAAAAACAATGGAAGCAACTTCGCGGATTGGTTCCGCAATTTGAGGATTGTCCTCACAGCTGGTAATTTGACCTATGTGCTGGATGCACCGCTGGGTGACCCACCTGCAGCTGATGCTC
The DNA here is from genome assembly GCA_916181665.1 of Avena sativa. Lineage (NCBI taxonomy): Eukaryota > Viridiplantae > Streptophyta > Magnoliopsida > Poales > Poaceae > Avena > Avena sativa. Next base: position 346,837,419 of record OV702281.1, on the reverse strand, counting down.
CCGATGAAGTAAAGAATGTTTACCTCGCTCGGAAGAATCAGTACTCCATAGTTCAGTGTGCTATCTTGTATGGTTTGGAATCGGAGCTTCAGAAAAGGTTTGAGGATTCAGACCCATATGATATTGTCGAGGATCTCAAATTGATTTTTGAGACTCATGCGGCAATTGAAAGGTATGAGGCTTCTGAAAAGTTCTTTAACTGCAAGATGGAAGAGGGCAGCTCCGTCAGTGAGCATGTGCTTAAGATGTCTGGGCACGCAAACAAACTTCAAAGCTTGGGTATAGTGATTCCTAATGCTTTGGGGATTTACCGTGTCCTCCAATCACTACCACCAAGTTACAAGAACTTTGTGATGAACTACAACATGCAGAACATGAACAAGACGTTGCCAGAACTCTTTGCCATGTTGAAATCTGCAGAAGTGGAGATCAAGAAAGAGCACCAAGTGTTGTTGGTCAATAAGACCACCAAATTCAAGAAAGGCAAGTCTAAGCAAAAGGGACACTTCAAGAAGGGTGGTAAGAAAGTTACCACGCCGGCGAAGAAGACCAAGGCTGGACCCAAGCCTGATACTGAGTGCTTTTACTGCAAGGGAGAAGGTCACTGGAAGCGGAATTGCCCAAAGTACTTGGCGGATTTGAAGAACGACAACATCAAGAAGAAAGGTATATCTGATATACATGTTATTGATGTGTATCTCACTAGTACTCGTAGTAGTGCCTGGGTATTTGATACTGGTTTGGTTGCTCATATTTGTAACTCGAAACAGGTGCTGCAAAATAAATGGAAGCTAGCGAAGAACGAGGTGACGATGCGCGTGGGAAACGGATCAAAGGTTGATGTGATCGCGGTCGGCACGCTACCCCTTCATCTACCATCGGGATTAGTTTTATACTTAAATAATTGTTATTTGGTGCCTGCGTTGAGCATGAACATTATATCAGGATCTTGTTTATTGCGAGACGGTTACTTGTTTAAGTCCGAGAATAATGGTTGTTCGATTTATATGAGTAATATGTTTTATGCACATGCACCTTTGATAGATGGTCTATTCTTATTGAATCTCGATAGTGGAAATACACATATCAACAACATTGAGGCTAAACGTTTGAAATCAAGCGATAATTCAACCTATATGTGGCACTGTCGTCTTGGTCACATTGGAGTGAAACGTATGAAGAAACTCCATTCCGATGGACTTCTTGAATCACTTGATTTTGAATCACTTGAAAGATGCGAAGCATGTCTGATGGGTAAAATGACTAAGACTCCATTTTCTGGTATGATGGAGCGAGCTACGGACTTATTGGAAATCATACATACCGATGTGTGTGGTCCAATGAGTGTAGCATCGCGCGGTGGTTATCGTTATGTTCTTACCTTCACGGATGACTTGAGTAGATATGGGTATATCTATTTCATGAAACATAAGTCCGAAACTTTCGAGAAGTTTAAGGAGTTTCAAAGTGAGGTAGAGAATCAACGTAACAAGAAGATTAAATTTCTACGTTCTGATCGTGGAGGTGAATATCTAAGTTACGAGTTTGGCGAGCATTTGAAGAAATGCGGAATACTTTCACAATTGACACCGCCGGGAACACCATAGCGTAATGGTTGTCCGAACGTCGTAATCGAACTCTCTTAGATATGGTTCGTTCTATGATGTCACTTACAGATTTACCGCTATCATTTTGGGGTTATGCATTAGAAACAGCCGCATTCACTTTAAATAGGGCACCATCTAAATCCGTTGAAACGACACCGTATGAATTATGGTTTGGGAAGAAACCTAAATTGTCGTTCCTTAAAGTTTGGGGATGCGAAGCCTATGTAAAGAAGTTACAGCCGGACAAGCTTGAACCCAAAGCGGAAAAATGCGTCTTCATAGGATACCCGAAGGAAACTATTGGGTATACCTTCTATCATAGATCCGAAGGCAAAATCTTCGTTGCCAAGAATGGATCCTTTCTAGAGAAGGAATTTCTCTCGAAAGAAGTGACTGGAAGGAAAGTAGAACTCGACGAGGTTGTCAAACCTTCTCTCGAAATTGCGAGTAGCGCAGCACCGGAAGAAGTTCCTGCGGTGCCTGCACCAATAAGAGAGGGAGCTAATGATGGTGATCATGAAACTTCGGTTGAAGTTGCTACAGAGCCTCGGAGGTCAACGAGAACTCGTACCACTCCAGATTGGTATGATCCCGTTATGAGTGTCATGTTGGTGGACAACACCGATGACCCCGAGACATATGAGGAAGCAATGATGAGCCCAGATTCCAATAAATGGCAAGAAGCCATGAAATATGAGATTGGATCCATGTACGAAAACCAAGTATGGACTTTGGTGGACTTACCGGATGGCCGGAAGGCTGTCGAGAACAAATGGATTTTCAAGAAGAAAACAGATGCTGATGGTAATGTTACTGTCTATAAAGCTCGACTTGTCGCAAAAGGGTTTCGACAAATTCAAGGAGTTGACTACGATGAGACTTTCTCACCGGTAGCGAAGCTAAAGTCTGTAAGGATTATGTTAGCAATCGCTGCATATCATGATTATGAGATATGGCAGATGGATGTCAAAACAGCATTCCTCAATGGAGATATTGATGAAGAGTTGTATATGATGCAGCCCAAAGGTTTTGTCGATCCTAAAGATGCTAACAAGGTATGCAAACTTCAACGGTCCATCTATGGATTGAAGCAAGCATCCCGAAGTTGGAATCAACGTTTTGATAAGGTAATCAAAAGTTTTGGTTTTATACAAACTTATGGAGAAGCTTGTATTTACAAGAAAGTGAGTGGGAGCTCTGTAGCATTCCTAATACTATATGTGGATGACATATTGTTGATTGGGAATGATGTAGACCTTCTTAATAGTGTCAAGGAATATTTGAATAATAGTTTTTCAATGAAGGATCTTGGCGAAGCAGCTTACATATTAGGCATAAAGATTTACAGACATAGATCGAAATGCCAAATATCATTGTCACAGAGTACATATTTGGACAAAGTTCTAAAGAGGTTTGGAATGGAAGAAAGCAAGAAAGGGTTCTTGCCCATGTTGCCCAATATGACCTTGAGTAAAACTCAAAGTCCGACATCGGCAGAAGATAGAGAAAGGATGAGTAAGACTCCCTATGCCTCAGCCATAGGATCTCTAATGTATGCCATGCTATGTACTAGACCCGACATTGCATATGCTGTTAGTTTAACTAGCAGATATCAAAGTGATCCAGGAGTGGATCATTGGACAGCGGTCAAAAACATCCTTAAGTACTTGAGAAGAACTAAGGATATGGTTCTTTCTTATGGAGGTGATGAACAGCTCGTTGTTAACGGTTACACCGATGCTAGTTGGAACACCGATCCGGATGATTCTAAATCACAATCCGGATACGTATTTATTTTTAATGGTGCAGCAGTTAGCTGGAGGAGTGCAAAGCAAAGCGTTGTGGCAAGATCTTCAACTGAATCGGAATACATGGCTGCTTCGGAGGCTTCACAAGAAGCGATATGGATGAAAGAGTTCATTACAGAGCTGGGTGTGGTTCCTAGTGCGCTGGACCCAATGTCTATCTACTATGATAACATGGGCGCCATAGCCAATGCGCAAGAACCAAGGTCACACAAGAAGCTGAAGCATATCAAGCTACGTTTTCACGCTATTCGAGAACATATCCAAGATGGGGATATAAAGATTTGCAAAGTACACACAGATCTGAATGTGGCGGATCCGTTGACTAAACCTCTCCCGAGGGCAAAACATGACCAACACCAAACTGCCATGGGTGTTCGGCATATTACCATGTAATCTAGATTAGATGACTCTAGTGCAAGTGGGAGACTGTTGGAGATATGCCCTAGAGGCAATAATAAATGTAGTTATTATTATATCTTTGTGTTTATGATAAATGTTTACATTCATGCTATAATAGTATTAACAAGGAAACATTGATACTTGTGTGATTTGTAGACTTAATTTGAAGTCCCTAGTATAGCCTCTATACTTCACTAGCTTGTTGGTTGATAAATGATTGAGGTTTCCCTATCATGAACATTGAGATGTTATCAACAACAAGATCATATCGTTAGGAGAATGATATGGTGGACATACTCCTATAGATAAGCGTAGCATAAAGATCAAGTCATTTCAATAGTTCAATTGCTATATGCTTTCTGATACATAGTAACCTAATTCCTTCGACCATGAGATCATGCATATCACCTTTACCGGATGGATGCTTTGATGACATCAAACACCACACCGTAACTGGGTGGCTATAAAGGTGGCATTGAGTGTTCGGAAAGTATTGGTTGAGACACATGGATCAAGAGTGGGATTTGTCCATCCATATGATGGATAGATATACTCTGGGCCCTCTCGGTGGAATGTCATCCAATTAGCTTGCAAGCATGTGACTGGATCACAAGGGATCACATATCACGGGAACGAGAAAAGAGTACTTATCGGTAACGAGGTTGAACTAGGTATGCAGAGATACCGACGATCATAACCTCGGATAAGTAAACTATCATGAGACAAAGGGAAATTGGTATCGTATGTAAGTGGTTCATTCGATCGCAAAGTAATCGTAGAAATATGTGGGAGCCATATGAATTTCCAGATTCCTCTATTGGTTATTGTTCGGAGAAGTGTCTCGATCATGTCCGCATAATTCACGAACCGTAGGGAGACACACTTAAGGATTCGACGTTGTTTGAGTAGTTATGGTATTATGAGAAAGAGACCGAATGTTGTTCGGAGTCTCGGATGGGATCCAGGATATCACGAGGTGATCCGGAATGGTCCGGAGAATAAGATTCATATAAGGAAAGTCCCGTTTCGGAGTTCGGAAATGATTCCGGTGTTTTCATCGGGAATGTTCTAGAAGGTTCCGGAATGTCCGACACTCCGGAGGGGAAGGGGTACATGAATGTGTCATTACATATTGGAATGATTGCATCATGTACTAAGTGTTCTCGCTGTTCCAAATAAAGGATTAAATTGAATCCTAAACTGAAAAGTCAAATAGCAAGTTTGAAAAGTCAAACGGCTAAAACAGGAAAGAGAGGAAAAGAGGAAAGAGGGGGAAAAACCGAGTTGGGAAGGGAATACCTCCTCCAACCGGCGGCGCCTCCACCAGGCCGAGTTGGGGAGGGACTCCCCTCCCTCCCCTGGCGCGCCGGCCCCCTCCACCTATAAAAGGAGGGGCAGGGCCTCCTCCTCAAGACACACAAGTTCCTATCCTCTAATCTAAATCCTAGCCCTAGACTCCGGTTTAGAGACGCTTTGGTTTAGAGCTTCTAATTGCACTAGCCTTCGGATTAGAGCCTTCTAATTGGTGTGTCTAAACCCTAGACCACTAATAGTTCTCTCTCATACTCCACCATACTCTCTCCGGCTTAAGGCGAAGCCCTGCGGGATCTCCCCTCTACTTCCGGTACCACGCCGTTGTGCTGCCGGAATCGCGAGGAGAGTGCTACAACCTCCGCTGCCTGATGGAACAAGGGAGAGGAAGGTCTTCGTCGAGTACTGAACGTGTGACCGACTGCGGGAGCGCTGCCGGAACGCAGCGCCGGAAGGATCGTCTACACGATCTTGAGATCGGGAAGAGTACGACTACATCACCCACGAGAATCCGCTCTCGTTAAACACTTTGGAATCTTCGAGGGTAAGTTATTCCATCGACTCGTTGCTACAATCTAGTAGATAGATCTTGGCTTGTTTGTTTGTATGCGATAGAATTTTTTTGTTTTCGATGCTACGAAACCCTACACCTTTGGCTTGTGCACAATAAGAGAGCGAGTGGAGAGCGTCCTAGCAACGACGGGGCACTTGGACACAATGAGGGCCATAATGTAAGGAGCAAATGGTGGAACCCTCTGAGTGTGAGCAGCGGCAACCATCTCATTCCAAATGAAGTCTGTCACATCAAGAGGTTGGCCGGTTTCTCTGTTGAGGAAGGTGTTGAACAGCAAGTCAACGGAGAACCCATGTATCTCGTCCTTGTTGCCCGCACGAGGAGCAACAGTCTCACGGAAAATGCGATGGAGAATGTCATATGTGGGGAGGAGATCCTTGATTTTGCCAGCAATCCCACGGCCTCGAATATACAAAGGTCGGAGAACATCCTTTTTGGAGGGATTCTCCCGCATGTGACAGCGGAAACCACAAGGAACGTCACGGCCGCGGTCCTCATACCCCAATATGGCAGCAAACTCCGCAAGCGTAGCCTCCTTGACAGCACCTTGAGTCATCCAGGTAATCTTCCGATTGCGGCCATTGTGGAAGTGTGCAGTGGCATAAAACTGGCAGATGAGTAGGGGATCATAGTCATGCTGAAACTGCATAATGGGGAGCATACCAAGGTTTGAGCAGATTTCCTTAGCTTCACCAAAGTAGCCAGAGTTCTTGTCAATGTGTCCCAAGTCAATCCACTGCTGAGGCACCACCAGCTGGGTATTGGTCATAAGAACCTCATGATACACACGCTCTTGGAAGTCATCATAGAAAAGACTGTCTGCCCTTAACGCGCTCCTGCTGTGGGAGTATGCATTGTCCAGTTGGAGAGCCCTAAACTCTGCCTCAGAGATGTCAGAGAGTGTCTTTGGCCCAGATGGCCCAGAGCTGAGACTCTTGGTACGCCCAGTGGAAGGGGGGCGAGAGGGAGGGGCTCTGCCACGCCCAGCTGAGCGCTTGGTAGCCCCTTCGCGACCCCCACGACCACCTCGATTGGTAGGCAACTTGGAACGGCGTCTTGGCTGTGGCATAACTTCTTCCTCAGACTCAGTCTCTTCCTAAAAAATCTCACGGTCAGACTTGGAGCGCTTCCGTGCACCCCGAGAACCACCTGCATCTGTGAAAGCACGAGGGAGGATAGCACGGAGATAAGGACACAAGAATCAGGAAGGAAACAACCAAGAGAATCAACAAATTGGGCAGAACATGGTGGTCAGAGTGGACCGGTACTACCGGACCTGACAACCGGTAGTACCGCTGCAAGCGGTAGTACCGGAAAAAGTTCCGGTACTACCGGTTGAGCGGCACACCAGTTGTCAGATCGGACAGGAACGGGCCAAATTGACGGGATGAACTGCTAAATAGGCGATTCTACGAGGTAACAAGGAATAATATGGCAGTACAACCTTGCAAGTAGTCAATTTCTCCACAGATCTAAGCCCAAAACCTAGATCTAATGGGGAAATCAAACAAGAAGAGGAGGGGGCGGTTGTACCGGGATCCATGGCGGTGGAAAGGAGTGGGAGCCTGCCCGGAGGCCGAATCCAAGGAGAATCCGGAGGGAGGAGGGCGCGGCAGGGCTCCGGGGCCTTCAAGAACTCCGGTGGCGGCGCAGGTGAGAGTGGGGGACGTGGGAAATAATGAGGCACTGAGGGGTGCCTCTTCCCACGCGTCCATTATATACCTGGAACCGTCAACCGGTAGTACCGGTTGTTGGAGCGGTACTACCGCTTGGAAGCGGTAGTACCGGTTCTACGACCGGTAGTACCGGTTACCGGTAGGACCGGACATGCGGGCGGTAGTACCGTTCCTGGAGCAGTTTTGTCAGGAGACGACCTGGGAACTTCCCAGGTGCGGTAGTACCGCTCACACATCCGGTAGTACCGGTCCCATCTGAGTCCAAAGCCAGGGATCAAGGATGATTCTTGTGCGGGAAGAGAGAGGGTTTTCATGAGGGAGTATGGAGGCTTGGGTTAAGACAAGTGAGCTGAGAAGCACATGCACTCTAAAACCAAATGGAGGAAACAAATAAATACCAAAGTAGAGTGCATGAGACTAAGAAAGATGAAGACAAATCAAATAGATGGTAATTAAGAGTGAAGACCAAACCAACTAAGTGACAAACATGAGTAAGCACATCAAACCTCTCGATTGAGAGGGGGCGGTGGCCTAGGCCACCATATTTGAGTATACTCGGCTTGGCACCACGAAGATATATCTTGGGTCCATTACCGAAACTCATCATTGAGCTCACATATCACAAAATGATATTAAGAGGAATGATTTTTGTTTAATTTGCGCATAATGGGGGAAGGGATAGTCCAATCAATTAGGACCGCACTCCCCCTATGTCCATGCCTACACCTAAACCAAACATGGGTCGAGTATTAGGTGAGAGTGCAAGATAATCAAGTCAAACTCCTAGAATCTACGATATTTAGTTCATTCCTCAAGTAGCAAAACCTTGCTTCATCAAGAGGCTTCGTGAAGATATCGGCAAGTTGATCTTTGGTTGATACATAGGATAGATCAATATCACCTCTAGCAACGTGATCTCTAATAAAGTGATGTCGAATCTCAATATGCTTTGTCCTTGTGTGATCCACCGGGTTGTATGCAATATTGATGGCACTTTCATTGTCACATAGAAGAGGTACTTTGTCACAATGGACACCGTATTCCTTTAAAGTTTGCCTCATCCATAGCAATTGGGTGCACGCACTAGCAGTAGCAACATACTCGGCTTCGGCGGTGGAGAGTGATATACAATTTTGCTTCTTAGAAGACCAACATACCAAGGACCTACCAAGGAATTGGCAAGCCCCGGATGTTGATTTTCTATCATCCTTGTCTCCCGCCCAATCCGAGTCCGTGTATCCACAAAGAGCGAATGTTGAGCCTTGAGGGTACCAAAGACCATAAAATGGGGTATGAACTAAATATCGAAAGATTCTCTTGACCGCCATTAAATGGCTTTCCTTAGGAGCCGCTTGATATCTTGCACACACACCTACACTCAACACAATATCGGGTCTAGATGCACAAAGGTAAGGCAAAGAACCAATCATAGACCGGTATACCTTTTGATCCACATCTTTACCATTTGGATTTTGTTCTAGATGAGTCTTTGTTGCCATGGGAGTAGGGGCTCCATTCAAATCTTGCATTTTGAATCTCTTGAGCATATCTTGAGTATACTTGGCTTGATTGAAGAATGTTCCTCCTCTAACTTGCTTGATCTCAAAGCCAAGGAATACTTTCAACTCCCCCATCAAGGACATCCGGAACCTACTAGTCATAAGCTTTGAGAATTCATCATTAAAAGCTTTGTTAGAAGAGCCAAAGATAATATCATCAACATAGATTTGGCATACAAAAAGCTCCCCATTAACCCTCTTAGTAAAAAGAGTGGGATCGATTTTCCCAACCTCAAAGCCACGGTCAAACAATAACTCTCTAAAGTGCTCATACCACGTGCGTGGGGCTTGCTTGAGCCCATAGAGCGCCTTATCAAGTTTGTAGACATGGTTTGGGAAGTTGGGGTCCTCAAATCCCGGGGGTTGATTGACATATACCAATTCATTCAAAGGACCATAAAGGAATGCACTTTCTACATCCATTTGTTGCAACTTAAAGTTATGATGTGCCGCATAAGCACGAAGGATACGGATGGACTCAAGGCGAGCCACGGGTGCATAAGTCTCTCCATAATCAATGCCTTCAATTTGGGAATAACCTTGTGCAACCAATCTAGCCTTGTTCCTTACAATAATCCCATGCTCATCTTGCTTGTTCTTGAATATCCACTTTGTTCCAATAACATTGCGGCAATCCTTTGGCTTCTCAACTAACTTCCATACTTTGTTTCTCTCAAAGTTGTTGAGCTCTTTGTGCATAGCTTCTAACCAATCCGAATCTTCAAGGGCTTCCCACACTTTCTTTGGTTCAATCATGGAAATGTGAGCTTGATGTTCACTGAACCTCTTCAATTATGCTCGTGTGGAAATTCCTTTCCTTAAATCTCCAACAACATTTTGGTGAGTGTGGTCTCTTATTTCCAACATTCTTTCCTTTCTAGCTTCGCGACGAGCGTGGATCTCCTCATTGTTTCTTGGAGGACCCTCTTCATCATTTTGATCCTCGTCTTGACCATCAACTTGACCTTGGTCATTATTGGATTCATTCTCTATATTGGGAGGCACGGATTGACCTTGGTCTTGATCAAGTGTTCTTCTAGCCTCAACTTGAGCATCCCTCAAAACAGCTTGGATGGATCTTCCTTGGCAAATTGACTTGACTCCACTTGACACCCCATCAAATGGACCAAGCTCCCTTTGACTAGAGTTCACACATTGATCACTATGTTGAGGGTCCACATCTTGTCTTTGGCTTGAGTCAACGTCCTCCTCGGTAGATGGAGCATGTTGAGGTTGTGAAGATGAGGGCTCCACTCGAGTGGAGCATAGTTCTTCTCGATCCACCATAAGGGGTTCCTCAATGGGGCAGATATAACCCACACCCATTCTTCCTATGGCATCCTGAGGCATTTCAACATCTGCATCACAAGCATCAACACGCCCCCTTGGGGACCATCATATTCTTCGAAGGTCACACTACAAGATTCTATGACGGCTCCGGAGAGCTTGTCATAGATTCTATAAGTGTGAGATTCGAGACCATAGCCAACAAAAATACCCTCTAATGCTTTAGATTCGAATTTATACAAACGAACACCTTTGATGAGATAGAAACACTTACAACCGAACACCCGGAAATAAGATATGTTGGGCTTGTTACCGGTAAGAATCTCATATGGAGTCTTGTTGATTTTCTTGCGGAGGTAGAGCCGGTTTGAAGCATGGCAAGCGGTGGAGACGGCTTCGGCCCAGAAGTTGTATGGAGATTTAAACTCCGCCAACATGGTCCTAGCCATCTCAATGAGAGTCCGGTTCTTCCTTTCGGCCACACCATTTTGTTGAGGGGTGTATGCGGCGGAATATTGATGCTTAATCCCCTCATCACTAAGAAAGTCATTCAAGGTGTAGTTCTTGAACTCGGTGCCGTTGTCACTTCTTATAATCAACACGAGAACATTGTGTTGCCGTTGAACCAAGTTGATGAAGTCGATAAAAGTCCTTTGAGTTTCACTCTTCAACTTGAAGAAATAAACCCAAGAGTATCTTGAAAAGTCGTCAACAATCACCAAACAATATTTCTTCCCACCAAGACTTGCATGAGATGGAGGACCAAATAGGTACACATGATGGAGTTCCAAGATCTTGTTAGACTTGATTTGGTTCGTGGGCTTATGAGGAGCGTCATGCATCTTCCCTAGAACACATGCCCTACAAACACGATCTTTGGCAAAGGAAACATTTTCTTTTAGTCCAACAATATGGCCCTCTTTATGGAGACTTTGCAAAGTTATCATATTGACATGGGCTAGTCGGCGGTGCCATAGCCAGCCCACATCGGCCTTTTCGTATAAGCACATCAGACCTGCAGTGGCTTGCCCCGAAAAGTCCACCACATACAAGTCATTTTCGACGTACCCAACGAAAGCGACCTTGAGAGACTTGCTCCACATGAGGACCACAATATCATTATCAATAAAGACGGCAAAGCCCATCTTTCCAAGTGCACGGACAGAAAGTAAATTGTAACCAAGGGTTTCAACAAGCATGACGTTCGCGAGTGTAATGTCGTGAGCCACCACATCCTTGCCGAAACCCATTACCGTAGATTTTGACTTGTCGGCATATGTGACGGTGATTTGATCTTCATTTGACACCAAGTCCTTGACAATAGACGAGCTTCCGGTCATATGACAAGTGCAACCACTATCAAGCACCCATTTTGAACCTCCGGAAGCATAGGTCTACAAAAGATCAAGCTAGTTTTTAGGTACCCATTTTTCAATGGGTCCTCTTTTGTTAGCAACAAGGGTCTTGGGAACCCAAATAGACCAAGCAATATAACCATCATACGGACCAACATATTGTGCATACACATCACCATAGTAATCACGCATTAGAACATAGTGAGGGTTAGCACTTCCCGCAAAATCGTCATGAGACATAGTTTTGCCAATTGTGGTCTTACTCCCCACAATGGTCTTGTTGGTCTCTTGTGCGGGCTTGTCCTTCTTCTTCTTGTTCTTCTTCTTCTTATTCTTCTTCTTTGTTTTGGAGACAAAACCAATGCCCCTTTATCACCACTACGCCTTTGCTTGCTCAAAAGATCATCAATAGACTTGTTACCTTGTGGAAATGTGGTCTTTGCAAGCTCCCCCTTCAACCTAGCATTCTCTTCAAGGATAGTCGTGCTACTCGATGGAATGAAGTTACTAGGTGAAGGAATATTGGCCAATTGAGTTTGAAGCGTTTCATGGGACTTTGTGAGAGACAAGAGTTCACTCTCCAAGGATTTGTGGGCCTTGTTAAGCAAGCTAAAGTCCTCGGCAAGTTTTTCATGAAACACACCAAACTCAACCTTGTCCTTTTTAGCTCTTTTGTATTTAGCAATAGCATGATCACGCTCTTTAATGAGTTTGTTAACAATGATGTCATTAGCCTCATCAAGCCCTTCAAGTTTTGACTCAAGGGACAACCTAGTCTCTTGTTCTTCTTCTAGAGCATTGCTTAAAGCCTCTAGTTCAATCATATGTTCATGCCCAAGTTTACATCTAACATCTAGAAGCTCTTGAGTGTGGGAGAGTTGATCTAAGATGTTCCCAAAATGTAGTTTAGCATCACCTTCTAGGTTAGTCATGAACTCATCAAAGGCAATTAATTCCTTTTTAACATCAAGAGACATTTCATCATCAATTTCATCATTATATAATTGAGTAGAGTGGGATGATGAGGATACCTCAGTTCCTCTTGCCATAAGGCAAGTGACGTCCTTGGAGGAAGAGTTCTCATTTGGAGAGTCGAAGAGTGAGAGTGTCGGAGTAGAGGTGGTGGCTAGAGCAGCCATACCATGTGAGGTTTCTTCTTCTTCCTCATCTTCATCATCGTCATTATCGGAGGAGTATTCTTCATGAGTGATTAAGACAATTTCTCCCGATTTCTTGTTGATGGGGTTCTTTTTGATGAAAGGTTTCTTGTAGGGTGCCTTGAGAGTCTTCTTCAACACAAGATTCCCACCATTATCTTCTCTCTTCTCATAGGGGCAACTTGCCACAAAGTGGTAGCGGTCACCACAATTGAAGCAAGTTCTCAACCTAGTGGCATTCTCTCTTTTCCCATTTGGATTGCTTCTTTTTTGCATTTCCATCTTGGCCTTGGCGGGATTCTTCCAAAATTTCTTTGCATAGAAAGCCATATATTGACTATGAGCAATCTTGACATCATCGGGATGGTCCAAGGAGAGGCCTTCATCACTATCATCTTCATCTTCAAAGTTCACAACTTTGGCCTTTAAAGCAACATTGACCACATTGCTCATACCGGGGGCACGAGCACGGGCATCTTTGGCGTTCTTGGCGGCGACCTTGAAAGCGGCCATCTCTTGCATAACTTCGTTTGAGGTCATGAGATGGTAGTTGTGTCTTCCTTGTAAGCTCTTCAAGTCGGTGGGCTCAAAAGGCATGAGTGCACTCACATATTTCCTTTTTATCCATGCATCATCCACATGTGAGGCACCCACATTTCTAAAAGCGGTGGCGGTGGTCTTGAGCCTTCGATACATGTCTTCGTGATCTTCACCTTCTTTCATGTAGAAACCTTCGGCTTCATTGCTTAGAGCATCATATCTGTTCCTCCTCATACTCTCATTTCCAACAAACAACACAGTGAGAGCATCCCAAGCTTCCTTGGCAATGCTAAAGTGCTCAATGTGTGGATAATCCTTTGTTCCCAATCCTTGTTGAATCATATGCAAAGCAGTGGCATTGAGTTGACTATTGACAACCTCTCTTCTTGTCAAGTTGTTTGGATCCCCAATAAAGAGTCCATGCTCGATGATGTTCCATAGTTCAATGCAAGAGCTGCGCATATGAGTTCTCATTAGTGATTGCCATTGAGCAAAAGTAGCAGACTCTTCAAGCTTAGGTGGGTCACCTCTATTGTACACATGAGGGTGAGGGATGGGAGGATCGGGAGAGTACCAAGAATCACAGTGCTCGCCCTTCCCCCCATCAGGTCGTGTGGAGGAATTAGCATTGTCTAGTTTATCCCCTACCACCATACCTTCGGGGGATACCGGAGTATTCCCTTTAGGTGCGGGTGGTAGTTCCTCTTGAGGGGATGGGGGTGATGAGCCATCTTTGTCTTTAAGAAGTTTCTCAAGCATCTTCTTGACTTCGTTGACCAAGGAAGAGCTCAATCTTGTTTCCAAGTTTCTGAGATCTTCCATGGTCACCGGAGTTAACTCACTACCACCATCCCCTTCTTGGCTACCCATATTCTCTTAGGCGGTAAAGCCCGAATAAAGAGCCGAGGCTCTGATACCAATTGAAAGGATCGTATGGGCACCTAGAGGGGGGGGGGGTGAATAGGTGCTACTTCAAATTTTCTTCTTTTTCAAATTAAGGTTTGACAATAAGGTAAATTCTCTAGATAATGCAACTACGGTGAATTTACCTATATGATAAAAAGCAAGGGCTACTACAACACAACGAAGTAACTAGTAAGTAAGGTGCGGTAAAGGATAGAGGTAACCGAAAAGTGGACGCGGAGACACAAGGATTTGTTTCCCGTAGTTCCTTCCTTTTGAGGGGAAGTACGTCTACGTTTGGAGAGGGGGTGGTTTCAAACCACCAACGCCATGAGAGGCCTCCCTTGTTCTCCGATGAATCTCACCCCAATGGGATCGATTCACCTTCCACTATATTGGCAACCTTCAAGGTGGAAGCCGGCACCGTTACAAGTTTGGGGCACACATCCACAACTTAATCGGAGGCTCCCAAATACAAGCAAGCTGTCAAAGCAATCAAAGACAAGCTTGTAAGAACAAAAACAAGAGCTAGGGTTTCCAACAAAACACTAGAGCAAAGGGGCCCTCAATGAAATGAGGGGAAATGAAGATCTCTTTTGGTGAAGTAGTAGATCGGGGACTCCTCCTTCGATTCCCCAAAGATCAAGGACTTTGGGTGGTTGGATGATGAGATCTTGAGAATTTGAGTGGCTCCAATGGACTCCAATGGTGCGCAATGACTTTAATGAGCTGAGCAATTTGTCCCAAGGTAGGTGGAGGGGTATTTATACCCCTCCACGAAATATATGGCCGTTGGAGCATTAAATGATCGGTAGTACCGGTACTCAAGCGGTAGTACCGCTTGCAAGCGGTACTACCGGTCCAGTACCGGACCAAGTACCGGTGGTGACCTTGTTCTTCAGAATTCTTCAGTGTTGGGCGGTACCCCCTTGCGGTACTACCCCCAAGCGGTAGTACCGGACGTAGTAAGTGGTACTACCGGTTCGAGCGGTAGTACCGGTCCCAAGTACCGCTTGGTACTGACCAAAACGGAGAGGGGAGGGTGCTAGTCAGTATGCAGCGGTACGACCGCCTCAAGCGGTAGTACCGCTTGTACCAAGCGGTACTACCGATTGGGCCGGTAGTGCCGCTCCGTGGTACCGGTGGGTACTGACTAGTACTCACCCTTCTCTCTTTTGATTGGTGCCAACCGGTACTAGAACCGGTAGTACCGGTGTCAAGCGGTAGTACCGGTTGCAGGTCCGGTACTACCGGTTGACACAGAAGTTTCTGCAAAGGGAAAATGCTATGCCATGACTTGTGCCTTCTTTTATCAATCCTGTGATAAACTTAGTACACGGTTAAATCGATAAGTGTATTGTTATCAAACATCAAAATCCGAGGGATAGAAAAATGCTCTTTCAACGGTGAAGACATGAATCCTATTTATGACGTCTTGAATGTCTCTTTGTTTTTCAGGGACAAACTCGAGGGAGCCTCAAGCTCGTTTATGGTGGATGTGTGAGATCTCGGATGGGAGGACATACACTCGATTGGACAAATCTATGTGGTCTATCATTTCTCTCTCTAGCCCTTAGACCCCTTATATACTTGGTGGTCTAGGGTTATAGGTGTCGAGCCTATCAGCAGTCATAAACAAAACACCAGCGAGATATCCTAGATTTGATTTGAGTCAGTTACAATCGTTTCTGGTAGAATAATGAGCATGATACTGGCGTGACCTATAATCCAAGATGGTCGCCGAGTAGGTCCTAGCCTAACACCCGAGTCCTTGGATAGAGGATCCCCTGCCAAGTACCAGAGAACCATTACCTCATCAATATTTTTTGTAAGGTTACTATTCTCACAACATAACCCCATGTAGACTTCTACAACACAAGTATCATTATATTCATATCTATGGTGTGGGTTTGTAAGGTGTTCAACTGTCAACAGCCAGATTTTTAATCCCAGATGCCTGTTATGCCATACATCGCAATCCCAGGATTACTATTTTTGCGAGACATAACATAATTGGATACCATAGTACATCATCCATTACAAACCATACATAAGGTCTTACACAAATAAGGATCTCATGATCCAGTTCTTAATACAACTTCAAGCAGCGGAAATACGTAATAATAAAGGTAGCGTAGGCGAAGCTCCATCTTCGGGGTCACAGGCAATGCTGACGATGGGAGATGATCCTAGTTGTCGTAACCTTCCTGGGGTCCATCATCCTGGTACTCCTCTTCATAGTCTGGCCACGGGAATAGCCAGGGACAAAGCCATGAGTACTCTTTAAGTACTCGCAAACTAATACTAACAAGTGAAGGGGATTTTTGTAATAGGACAATAAGCTCTAGGGTTGTTTTGCAAAAGCCAGATTTACCGCTACTAAGTTCAGAAGCAAGAGAAAGCTAATCAAATTTTATAACACCTAAGTGGGAACTTGTATCTCGTGCCACAACCCTGTTGTGGTCAAGTCAAAGTCTCAAGTCATTTCACAAGTCATTTTGAAAACATCTGGCGGGGAAACAATATGGCCACTCGAATTGTCCATAACCGCGGACGGGGCTATTCGAATAGTTTGACACTCTGCAGAGATTGTACACTTTCACCACAACATTCGATACATCCGTCAGGAACAAATCCTGAATTCACCATACTCAGTATGCGGATAATCAATCCTAACCTTTCAATTACACGCCCTAGTATAAGCACCTCTCCTGTGAGTTTGGCCTCCCAACCATGACCAATTGTCATCTTGGGTACTGCACAGGTGGACAATCTTCACAAGGTAGCCTCAGCTCAGACCTTGGCCGTGAGGGAACCAATACTAAGGTATATAATTTTCCAGTCAAGCCCTACCCAATCTTCGGGTATTGTGGTTGTACGGTAAAATTGGAATGGTATCGCATCCAGACAACCACCAGTTTCATAAAGGGCTAAGGCTCATGCCTCAACATTTTCATCACCAAAATCATCTGGTGTTCGGAAACACATGTCAAAACATCTCAGTAGAATGTTCCATCATTCTAAGGTTTTCATAACCATCTTCACCAAGTATTCCCATCTAAAGTTGATCAAGTTTTATGCTTTAGCACTAGCATCTACAAGTGGGGGTGATTACTAATGAGGGGTGATAAACAAGTGGAGTTTCAACTAAGTACCACCTCATATCTTAGGATGACATCAAGGTTTTCTAACTTAGGACAAATTTTATGCTCTTTATGCAACCTTCAGTTATCTTTCTAGAATCTACAAGTCACTTAAGTACATTCTAAGGAAGTAGCTTTGATAAATAAATAAAGTAGAAAGCTTGCAAATAAAACTAGGAGGGGGTATCAAGTGGGTATGATCACATATGCTTAAGGCATATAGTTGGCATGGTAACAAGCAAGTATTTGCTTGCATCAGTCTTAGTATAAGCTTGCTAAGTTAATAGCTTGCAAGTATGGGCTTGCTAAAGTATAGTATCTTGCAAGTGTTAGCTTGCCTTGTGCAGAGCAGTGGTTGAAGTTCTCCTCGGCTTCTTCTTCGTAGTATCCTCCTTCCTCCTCGTATCCTTGGTCGGTACTAGCGTCTATAAATAAATACGAGGTACACAATCACCAAACAATACTTAACTACTTGCAAACATCACACAAAGGGGTTATATAGATGATCTAGCATCATCACTAACATTACAAGACTAAGGCACTTGACTTAATGATTTTAGTTTTAGAAAATTAATTTCTACTCATTGAAAAACTACATAAGATTTAATATTCTCCAAACCAAACATGGGATCATGTTGACACATGTCACCACCACATATTTTAGTCCATGGGAATGTGATTTAAAGTGGTGTCACAATTTAATAAGGTTTAATCCTTTTATTTTAAATCATTAAAGTGACTAGAAATGCCTATGTGGCATTCTTTTATTACTTGAACATTATTTCTGTAAGTAAACCCATATATTTTTATATATTCTGAAAGGTATGGTTGAATGTGGTTTTTGAGAGTTGGAATCAACTCAAAAGCTATTAGGGTTTAAATTTGAAAAATGTTTGAATGCAGAAAAGCTTCTGCCTTGTTATTTTTACCAAGGATGATCTACAGATCCAAATGATTTGAATCCAACGGTCTTGGATTCAGCATTTCAAGACCTTTTTAAAAAAAATTGGTTTCATACAATTTGGTGCACTGAATCGAGCTGGGTTGATTTTTGAAACTAGGTACAGAACTGTGTTTGAATGAAAATGGAAAAATCCAAATTCAAACAAATGGGCTGCGCGGGAAATGATACTAGGCCGGCCTGCTAAGCACAGCGCTTATGTGGGCTGGTTAAGTGGCTGTCCCCACGCGTCAGTGAGACAGGGGGTGCGAAGCGGTACTGGGAAATGTGGTGCGTTGGATTAGAAGTAAGATCAACGGCTGAGGGTCGTCGTCGACGATGAACTACTCACCGGCGAGCTCGAACCCTAGCGGCGCAGTGGGGGTCGTGGGAGGCTCACCGGGGCTCAGGCGAGGATCGGCGATGCGGGCGAACAACAAAGTCGACGACGGCGAACCTCCTGGTACCGGTAGCTTCTCCTGGGGCGGCTCCAATCGCTGGCCCCCTCTTCTCTAGCAGCGGCGGGCTCCGGTGAAATTCCGGCGAAGCGCTGCTCGCCTTGCTCCGGGAACAGGGTGGAACGATCAGTGAGGAGAGGGGAGTAGAATGGTGCAAAGAGTTTGAGAGGGGGAGGCCTCTATTTATAGTCTCGACGACGAGACCTAACGGGATGGGCAGGCGACGGTGGCGACATGGCTACGGGATGCTAGAGGCATGGCTGGCGGTGGCGATCGATCGGTGGTCTCCTGGCGATGCTCTACGGCTTTAATGCGTGTGTAGGGGCGGTGGCAAATGGTCTGGAACATGCGATGCTCTGCGCGGTAGAGGCGGCGTCTTTGACGGCGAGCTGGCTGTGAGGCATGGGGCGGCGAACGGGGATGTCTGGCGGTCTCCTGGGACGGTGGTGATCGCGTATGCACGCGGCGAGGGCGGCGCGCGGTCTGTGGGCGTGTGTCGAGGGTGGCGCTCTGGCGCATGCTCGACATGGTTGCTGGCGAGCTTGGCACGGTCTGTGCGTGTGGTCCAGGGGCTGGCAAGGTTCGTGCGCTGGACAGGGGGTGGCGGTGGACGCTGGGCTGTGTCCTAGACAAGGTTGGCACGGCTAGTTCTTCTCCTAGCTTGATGTCCACACTGGGGTGACATGGTGAGGCTTGGTTGTTCACCATTGATGACATTGCCAAGCTTACAGTGGGGCTAGTGCTTAGTTAAGTTTGCTAGATGATCTACTGAGGTTGCTGTGAGCTAGAGAGGGAACCAGTTAGGCCCAAATCACTGCTCACAATAGTGTTTAGGATTTGATTGATTTGCATCAGCAAGGTGTTTGATGAAATGGCCGCATGAATTCAAGTTTTGAATTTTGAAAAGATTTTTGGTGGGTGTGCTAAGCATGTGCTGGGGACTCTGTGGATGCTTGGGTTTTGAAAGTTGAGCTTGTTTCAGTGGTTTTTGAAAAGTGGGATCTTCCCATATGATAAATATTCAATTTTGAACTGTCCTTTAAACTATACATTCAAATGTTTTTGGATGATCACAAGGTGGGCCTTACTTTGTTATGAGTGCTATCAAGGGGTGCAAAGATCCAAACAAGTTTCTGTTAAGTTTTGAAAGTTAGAGACAGCCAAAGTAGGCATGGGAGTTAAATTGGCCAAAGTGACCATTCCCTTATTTTGTTTGTTTTGATTTATTTGTCTTTGGGCAAAGTGTGGGGATTGTTTAGATGATGTTTATTTCACCTAAGAATCCATTTACAAGCAAAGAAACACACAAGCAAGGTGATTCAAAAGAATTCAAATTGGAATGCATACACACATGCATGCTTTCATATTTTTAAATAGAAAAGTTTTTGTTAACCCTAATTTTGATGATTAGAGTTTGATGATCCAAGTTTAGTATTTTTGGGATGTTACAAACCTTCCCCCCTTAAACAAAATCTCGTCCCGAGATTTGAAAAAGGACGAAAAGATTACCTAGGATTTGAAGAGATCGGGAAACTCCGTCCTGATGTGACCTTTGCGCTCCCAGGTAGTTTCCTTTTCGGTGTGGTTGCTCCACTGAATCTTGAGAAACTTGATGCTTCTGGTTCTGGTAGCTCCGAAGGATTCTTCCAAAATACGGATGGGTACTTCGGGATAGGTCAGATCATCGTTGATCTCTATGGTCCGGTGATCGATATTCTTAAACACTTTTGTCTTCTCTGGAACTTCGAGGCACTTGCGAAGTAATGAGATATGAAACACATTGTGCACGGCTGACATCTCTTCAGGAAATTCCAATTGATACGACACTTCTCCTCGACGGTTCAGAATCTTGAAGGGTCTGATATATCTGGGGGCTAACTTTCCTTTCAGTTGAGAACGCCGCATTCCCTTCAATGGCGACACTTTCAGATACACAATATCTCCTATGTTGAAGGCGAGGTCTCGACGTCTCTTGTCGACGTAACTCTTCTGTCTGGACTAGGCTGTCTTGAGGTGCTCACGAATCTTGTGAACCTTCTCTTCTGCTTCTCGTAGGATGTCGGGTCCGAAAATCTGACTCTCTCCTACTTCTGACCAGTTCAAAGGGGTGCGACACTTCCTTCTGTACATGAATTTAAATGGGGCCTTTTGCAAACTAGCCTCATAACTGTTGTTCTATGAAAATTCTGCAAACGGCAGACAGTCTTCCCACTTAGATCCATATTCCAACACACATGCTCTCAGCATATCTTTGAGTATTTGGTTTACTCGCTCCGTTTGTCCATCGGTCTGGGGGTGATAAGCGGTGCTGAAATCTAGGTGGGTTCCTAAACCTTCTTGGACTTTCTTCCAGAATCTCAAGGTAAACTGAGTTCCTCGATCCGATACGATGTTCTTGGGGACTCCATGCAAACTAACTATTCTAGCGATGTATAACTCCGCTAGCTTTGAACTCTGATATGTGGTCTTGACGGGTAAGAAATGGGCGACTTTGGACAATCTGTCCACTATGACCCAGATAGAGTCATTTCCCATACTAGAAGTAGGCAATCCGGTGATAAAGTCCATTCCAACGGAATCCCATTTCCATTCCGGAATCTGCAAGGGTTGCAACAATCCAGCGGGTCTTTGATGTCCTGCCTTGACTCGCTGACATATATCACACTTGGCGATATAGCTTCCGATTTCTCTCTTCATCTTATGCCACCAAAATTGTTATTTCAAGTCTTGATACATCTTAGTTCCTCCGGGGTGGATAGAATAAAGAGTATCATGAGCTTCCTTCAGAATAACTTCTTTCAACTCAGAATCTGCTGGTACACAAAGGCGTCCTTTGTACCACAGAACTCCTTCTTCGTCTTCGGTGAATCCGGGTACTTTGCCTGTACCAATACGACGCTTGATTCCATCGATACTAGCATTTCCTTTCTGCGCCTCTTTGATCTGGCTGATCAAAGTGGGCTAAAGTTCTATGCTAGCCAAAAATCCTTCACTCACTAATTCTATTCGAAAATCTTCCATCTCTTTGTGCAAGCTTGGTTGCTCCTTCAAAATCATGGAGTTCAAGCGGCACGGCAATCTGCTAAGGGCATCCGCTACCACATTGGCTTTACCAGGGTGATAGTGAATGTCCAGATCATAATCCTTGATTAGCTCAATCCATCTTCTCTGTCTCATATTCAGCTCCTTCTGAGTGAATATATACTTCAGGCTCTTGTGATACGAATAAATCTCACAACGGTTTCCTATGAGGTAATGCCTCCATGTCTTCAGGGCTGGAACTACGGCTGCGAGTTCGAGGTCATGGGTTGGGTAATTTTGCTCATGTTGCTTTAGTTGTCGAGATAGATAAGATATAACTTTGCCTTCTTGCATTAGCACACATCCGAGACCGATCTTGGATGCATCGCAATACACGTCGAAGGGCTTCGTGATATCCGGCATGATTAAGATTGGAGCTGAAATCAATCTTCTCTTGAGTTCTTGAAAACTCGCTTCACATTTGTCTTTCCATTCAAACTTCTTGTCCTTCTTCAGCAATTGGGTCATGGGTCGGGCGATACTTGAGAATCCTTCTACGAACTTGCGGTAGTATCCCGCCAATCCGAGAAATGCACGAACTTGGGTTTGAGTGGTTGGGGCTTGCCAATCTTCGACATCTTTCACTTTTGCAGGGTCAACGACAATTCCTCTGGCTAATACAATGTGGTCGAGGAATCCTACCTCCTGTAACCAGAATTCACATTTGCTAAACTTGGCATACAATTGATGCTCTCTAAGGGTTCCAAGAATGGTCCTTAGGTGTAGCTCATGTTCTTCTTCCGATTTGGAATAAATCAGAATGTCATCGATGAAAACAACGACAAACTTATCCAGGAAGTCCATAAAAATCTTATTCATGAGATTCATGAATTAAGCGGGGGCATTGGTTAATCCAAAAGACATGACAGTATACTCGTGTAATCCATATCTGGTGGTAAAGGCAGTCTTTGGAATATCCTCTGCGTGAATCTTGAGTTGATGATAGCCTGTTCTAAGATCAATCTTAGAAAACACTTTGGCACCGGTCCACTGATCAAACAAATCTTCTATCTTGGGCAATGGGTACTTGTTCTTGATGGTGACATCATTCAACTTCTGATAATCCGTACACAAACGGTTACCTCCATCTTTCTTGTCCACAAACAAAACAGGGGATCTCCATGGTGACGCACTTGGTTGAATCAGTCCAATTTCCAACATGGCATCCAGTTGCTTCTTCAGTTCTTCTAGTTCAGACGGGTTCATACTATACGGACTCTAGGATATGGGTCCAGTTCCGGGGATTAGTTCGATGATAAACTCGATATCCCGATCTGGGGGCATACCGGGCAAAACATCTGGAAATACATCGGGGTATTCACAAACTATCCGGACTTGGTCAATGGTAGGTTGGGCTATACTCTTGTTGCACTTGAATTGACGAGGTAAGGTTTCAAATATATGCTCGACTGATATTCCGGCTGTACTGGTCATGGTTATGGCTTTCTTGGCACAGTCAATCAATCCTTTATGTTTGGACATCCAATCCATTCCTAGTACTACTTCCAAACCTTTAGTTCCGAGTACTACCAGATTAGCATAAAAATCTATGCCATGGATTCGGATAGGGACGGCTTTACAAATTTGCCTAGCCTTGGTGGTTGATCCGGGAATTTGAACGATCATAACATGCTTCAGTTTGGTTGGTTGAATTTTACTAGTGCATGCAAATTCTTCGGTGACAAATGAGTGCGATGCACCAGAATCAAATAACACTCGAGCAAGTACTGAATTAACAGAAAACATACCCAGCACGACGTCTAGCGCTTCCTGAGCTTCTTCAGCATGCATGAGAAAAAGACGGCGTTGCGGTTGAGCGAATTCCCTGGGGCAAACCTTCTTCCGGGCTGAACACGATGCTGCTGCTGAGTTGGGGCATTGGCATTGGGGGCTGCGGCATTCTTCTTGTTGGGGCACTCGTTGGAGTAGTGACCTTTATTTCCACAGTCATAACAAGTCACTAGCGAGTTGTCCTTTGCTGCAATAAGCACAACATTGCTTCCAGTCCTCGGGGCAGCGTTGGCGTTGGCGGTAGCATTGTTGTTGTTGAACTTGGGTGGGGCACGGTTGAAATTGCTAGAGTTGCCGAGGTTGTTGTGATTTCCTCCGGGCCTAGGGTTTCCACGGTTGGGATAAGTCAGACGGTTCATCGGGAGTCTGTTGGTTCTCGGGGCAAATCCTGGAGATGGTTTAGGGCGATACTTTGGGGTCTGATGGGTTCCTGGCTAATGCATCATGTGACGCTTGCGGTTATCATTGGCTTGGTTGATCTTTCCTTCCATCTGTATGGCAGAGTCGACCATGGCTTCAATATCAGCAAAGGGGATATTGACTAACACCGTCTGCATCTCATCGTGCAGACCATTCAAGAATCTCTCCTTCTTCTTGGCTTCGGTGTCGATCTCATCCGGGGCATACCTAGCTAATGACAAAAATTTGTCACGGTATTCCACCACGGTCATCCTTCCTTGCTTCAGTTCTCTGAACTCATCTCTCATTCTCTTGATCAAACCTGGTGGCACATGGGTTCTGCTGAACTTGACCTTGAATTCCTCCCAGGTCATCATCTGTCCTCTGGTCATTGCACGAACACTGTTCCACCATGCTCTGGCATCTCCGGCTAGATAGTGGGTGGCGAACAGAACCATCTCGTTGGCTTCCACTATGGCGACTTCCAGGTTATTTTCCATGGTTTGCAGCCAATCGTCGGCATCTAGGGGCTCTTCTGTCTTAGTGAAAACAGGTGGGTTGGTATTCTGGAAATTCTTGAGCTTCGATCCATGGTTGTCCTGATTTCCTTGGCCTTAGTTGTTGTGGGCTAGCTGAACTATCTGCTGAAGGGTGGCTAGATTGGCTTGACGTTCGGCTCTTTCAGCTTCGCGGTCAGAAACCAACATTTGCAGGATCTGCAACATCGGGTCCGGGGATGAACCACTTCCTCCGCGTGGCATCTGAAGATTGAGATAGATCATGAGAAAAGAGGGAAAATTCTAAGGTTCTGGGATTTTGAAAAGTTTTTAATGTTCGACTCAGATTTTCTAGCAACTTGCTTTTCATTCATTCACTCATAGCACACGATACAACACACACCACAACAAAGGTAAATAGATGGTTTTAGGAACCATTCTGGAAACTACGATACAGTGGGACTGAATACTACTCACTACGCTAGTGCTCAAGTGCTACTACTCCTTGGATTCGGTGTAGTCGTCATCCTCCTCATCATCGTCGTCATTGATGAAGGAGAAATCATCCTCATCGGTGAAGAAGTCCATAGCCTGATCCTCCAGAAAATCATCATCATCGATGAGATAGGAGTAGGGGTCTCCACGAAGATCCTCTCCGGCATTATCCCTTTCCTCCAACTGCATGTCTCTCTCGTGGATGGTCTCCTCCAAAGACGAGATACGGTGGCGAAGACGGGCAATGATGCGCTCCTTCTTGTCGAGCTGACGGCGGCGAGCCTTGCGATCCTTTGCTAGCATGGCGATGGTTTGATCCTTCATCTTGATGATGGCGGACTTGTGGTTGGAGTAGTCATGGCAATTGTCCAATTCTTGCTAACGATCGTACATCATGAAGCTAAGGTGGTCCAATTGAGTCTTCAGCTCGGGGTGGAATGGGGCTTCCAGTGGTTGTCCATTAGCATCACGCCTTGGGCAAAACTCAAAGCGGGTTCCCTTGATTTGATTGATACTCTGCCCACACAGATGGGCAAGAGCTTCCGACATGGCCCGGGCAAGTCCATCGAGCCAGTTGTTCTCTCTTAAGGTAAACTGAATTCCCTCAGTAGTGGGAGGTTCAATCTTTCCTCGGAGACTTGCAACAACTAGCCATTGCAGATCTTCTCCTCCTTGATCATTGAGCTGAGCTCCGAAGAACTAGGGGTGAGGACGCTCCAGAAGTTCCGAAAGCTAGTCCAAATCCCTCTCAAAGATAAGGTCTCCTCCATTCCCCAACTGATAAAACTTGTTGTATTTCACATCCATCTATAAGAATATAGGATGGGTAAGTTAGTAGAGTGTTCAAGTGTGTCAAATTTTATGTATTTTGCAAGAGTTTTTGAGGAACATGAATTTTCAAGAAAGAATCAAAGTGATAAGAATGGGAATAAGTTTTTGTAAATATTTGCTTCTTTTGATTTTGAAACTAAGTTTTTGATTCAAACGTCCAGTCTAACTAGGGTATCCTATGGTCAGGATGGCTCTGATACCAACTTGTCAACACCCGGATTTTTAATCCCAGATGCCTGTTATGCCATACATCGCAATCCCGGGATTACCATTTTTGCGAGACATAACAGAATTGGATACCATAGTACATCATCCATTACAAACCATACATAAGGTCTCACACAAATAAGGATCTCATGATCCAGTTCTTAATACAACTTCAAGCAGCGGAAATACGTAATAATAAAGGTAGCGTAGGCGAAGCTCCATCTTTGGGGTCACAGGCAATGCTGACATGGGAGATGATCCTAGTTGTCGTAACCTTCCTGGGGTCCATCATCCTGGTACTCCTCTTCATAGTCTGGCCACGGGAATAGCCAGGGACAAAGCCATGAGTACTCTTTAAGTACTCGCAAACTAATACTAACAAGTGAAGGGGGGTTTTTGTAATAGGACACTAAGCTCTAGGGTTGTTTTGCAAAATCCAGATTTACCTCTACTAAGTTCAGAAGCAAGAGAAAGCTAATCAAATTTTATAACACCTAAGTGGGAACTTGTATCTCGTGCCACAACCCTGTTGTGGTCAAGTCAAAGTCTCAAGTCATTTCACAAGTCATTTTGAAAACATCTGACAGGGAAACAGTATGGCCACTCCAACTATCCATAACCGCGGACGCGGCTATTCGAATAGTTTGACACTCTCCAGAGATTTTACACTTTCACCACAACATTCGATACATCCGTCAGGAACAAATCCTGAATTCACCATACCCAGTATGCGGATAATCAATCCTAACCTTTTAATTACACGCCCTAGTATAAGCACCTCTCCTGTGAGTTTGGCCTCCCAACCATGACCAACTGTCATCTTGGGTATTGCACAGGTGGACAATCTTCACAAGGTAGCCTCAGCTCAGACCTTGGCCGTGAGGGAATCAATACTAAGGTATATAAGTTTCCAGTCAAGCCCTACCCAATCTTCGGGTATTGTGGTTGTACGGTAAAATTGGAATGGTATCACATCCAGACAACCACCAGTTTTATAAAGGGCTAAGGCTCATGCCTCAACATTTTCATCACCAAAATCATCTGGTGTTCGGAAACACATGTCAAGACATCTCAGTAGAATGATCCATCATTCTAAGGTTTTCATAACCATCTTCACCAAGTATTCCCATCTAAAGTTGATCAAGTTTTATGCTTTAGCACTAGCATCTACAAGTGGGGGTGAGTACTAATGAGGGGTGATAAACAAGTGGAGTTTCAACTAAGTACCACCTCATATCTTAGGATGACATCAAGGTTTTCTAACTTAGGACAAATTTTATGCTCTTTATGCAACCTTCAGTTATCTTTCTAGAATCTACAAGTCACTTAAGTACATTCTAAGGAAGTAGCTTTGATAAAGAAATAAAGTAGAAAGCTTGCAAATAAAACTAGGAGGGGGTATCAAGTGGGTATGATCACATATGCTTAAGTCATATAGTTGGCATGGTAACAAGCAAGTATTTGCTTGCATCAGTCTTAGTATAAGCTTGCTAAGTTAATAGCTTGCAAGTATGGGCTTGCTAAAGTAGAGTATCTTGAAAGTGTTAGATTGCCTTGTGCAGAGCAGTGGTTGAAGTTCTCCTCGGCTTCTTCTTCGTAGTATCCTCCTTCCTCCTCGTATCCTTGGTCGGTACTAGCGTCTATAAATAAATACGAGGTACACAATCACCAAACAATACTTAACTACTTGCAAACATCACACAAAAGGGGTTATATAGATGATCTGGCATCATCACTAACATTACAAGACTAAGGCACTTGACTTAATGATTTAAGTTTTAGAAAAGTAATTTCTACTCATTGAAAAACTACTTAAGATTTAATATTCTCCAAACCAAACATGGGTTCATGTTGACACATGTAATCACCACATATTTTAGTCCATGGGAATGTGATTTAAAGTGGTGTCACAATTTAATAAGGTTTAACCCTTTTATTTTAAATCATTAAAGTGACTAGAAATGCCTATGTGGCATTCTTTTATTACTTGAACATTATTTCTGTAAGTAAACCCATATATTTTTATATATTCTGAAAGGTATGGTTGAATGTGGTTTTTGAGAGTTGGAATCAACTCAAAATCTATTAGGGTTTAAATTTGAAAAATGTTTGAATGCAGAAAAGCTTCTGCCTTGTTATTTTTACCAAGGATGATCTACAGATCCAAATGATTTGAATCCAACGGGCTTGGATTCAGCATTTCAAGACCTTTTTAACAAAATTGGTTTCATACAATTTGGTTCACTGAATCGAGCTGGGTTGATTTTTGAAACTAGGTACAAAACTGTGTTTGAATGAAAATGGAAAAATCCAAATTCAAACAAATGGGCTGCGCGGGAAATGATACTGGGCCGGCCTGCTAAGCACAGCGCTTACGCGGGCTGGTTAAGTGGTTGTCCCCACGCGTCAGTGAGACGGGGGGTGCGAAGCAGTACGGGGAAATGTGGTGCGTTGGATTAGAAGTAAGATCAACGGCTGAGGGCCGTCGTCGACGATGAACTACTCACCGGCGAGCTCGAACCCTAGCGGCGTAGTGGGGGTCGTGGGAGGATCACCGGGGCTCAGGCGAGGGTCGGCGATGCGGGCGAACGACAAAGTCGACAACGGCGAACCTCCTGGTACCGGCAGCTTCTCCTGGGGCGGCTCCAACCGCTGGCCCCTTCTTCTCCAGCAGTGGCGGGCTCTGGTGAAATTCCGGCGAAGCGCTGCTCGCCTTGCTCCAGGAACGGGGTTGAACGATCAGTGAGGAGAGGGGAGTAGAATGGTGTGAAGAGTTTGAGCGGGGGCGGCCTCTATTTATAGTCTCGACGACAAGACCGAACAGGATGGGCAGGCGATGGTGGCGACATGGCTACGGGCTGCTAGAGGCATGGCCGGCGGTGGCAATCGATCGGTGGTCTCATGGCGATGCTCTACGGCTTTAATGCGCGTGTAGGGGCGGTGGCAAACGGTCTGGAACACGCGATGCTCTGCGCGGCAGAGGCGACGTCTTTGACGGCGAGCGGTGGCTGTGAGGCATGGGGCGGCGAACGGGGATGTCTGGCGGTCTCCTGGGACGATGGTGATCGGGTATGCATGCTTTCATATTTTTAAATAGAAAAGTTTTTGTTAACCCTAATTTTGATGATTAGAGTTTGATGATCCAAGTTTAGTATTTTTGGGATGTTACATCAACCCATGTGTCTAAATGTAGTCAAACGTCTATATTTTGTACGGTGATTTGATTTCTGAGTGGTTCGTCGAAGTTGATACAAGGCTTTGGCTAAAATGATTTCCATCAAATTGTAGTTCCACCACAAAGGAAATTATTTTACACTCTTGTGATGTTTTGTATAGTGCTATGATTTCTCGGTGGTTTATCAAAATCGATACAAGACTTTGCTTGGATGATTTCCATGAGACCGTAGTTTCAACACAAAGTATAACATATCTAGTGTGCAACTTGGATATTTGAGGGTACGACAAGTATGCAACATCAACGAATGGATACGTCCTTGATGCCTTCCCAAAAAAATTTGGTAGGTTCAGAGCAACATAAGGTACATGAGTTTATCAGTTGCACTCAAATAGAGGAATTTCGATCCTAAAATTTTCTCCCACTCTTTCATAGGCCTATGTGGGTCCTTGTTTTGTTGTAATGATCTCCTGATAATCAAGGTCTTCGAAGGATATGCCTGCATCCGAATCTTCCAACACCTTTGGGACATAGGTTGAATGGTGTGCTATAATCCCATCAGGAGAATGTTCAAGTCACGGACCTTGATAGGACTTGGTTTTACCCAATTTATCCATATCTAATTCCTAGATCAAATAGGAACTCACTTTCTCAATATATTTAGGTGTGCTAATTATAATCAAACCATGCTCATACAACGATATTATACAGAATCTATATTGGGACCTCTGTATAGAACACATGGAAAGTATACATCGCTCATGTAGCGCATCTTTATATCAGAAGACAACTTAACCTACCGAACTATTTAAGTTTGCGTAGTGACTTTCTAAGTTGAACACTCCATAAAATTCTATTTGCTCTATCTTGGTTTAGAATAGTATACCTTTGGGCACCTTCATATATATGTCCGAATCCAAGTTACCATATAGGCAAGCATTAATAGCATCCATAAATTTCATTTCCATGGCCATATTTATTTTCACTAAGATCAAGTATCTAAAGGTATTCCATCAATGATCGGGAGTAGTCTCCTTAGAATCGACACTTGATCATTAAGCAAACCCTTGAGAGATCATCTTGGTTGTGTACCTTACTACCTTATTGTTTTTATTTATCTTTTGAAATCAAATCACGTATGGATAATGGGCGTATGTGGGGAATAAGTTAGACACACATGTCTAAACACCTCTCTTTTGTTAAGAGATAACAACATGCATTGACTGTATGTTACTAATCTTTTTAGTATTATATTTTCTTATAATCAACGAGCATGTATGACTTGGTGCCAAGACCTATGAGTAAAGAAATTAAAGTAGAAATTCACCATTGCATGGTTTATTGACTCGCTTGTATTAACATAATTTATGTCAAAAAAATTTATAGCGTATCAGGCGCATACTCTTGCTCCTAGGTATTTCCCATTCCGAAGGAAGGTTTCCATTATAGGATATTTTTAGTCTATTATCTTACGTCCTGAATTTTATACTTGTTCTCAGTCTCAACACTTATTCCTATTCTTATTTTATAGGACTCACATGAGTGACTGTGATAAATATCTCTTACAATTTTTTTGGCGCCCCCGGTACTCGGCATTAGAAAAGCCGGATTTTTCATCCTTTTAGGCCTTTGGAGGGTCATACTATCATTTTTCTTCATACTTTAACCCTTTTCGGTTACATTGCTTGTAGCCACATGCATGACACAATGTTTAGACCACTGATGGAGTTGATTCGCTAATTAACACAAATCTATTATCTCTTAAACTTCTTTATTGGACGAGAGTCATGAGCTTGGATTCTTGTGGGAAGCCACATAATTTATCGACTTTTATCGAAAGGGGTTAATTTTGAAAGAATGTCCATGTAGTGATAAGGCATTTGATGGTGTCCAAAACATAAAATTGGTTATTTGTGAACTCCATCCTTAGGGCTAATTAAAAAATTACTGGTAAGAATCACCAATGGAAGTCCTAGTGACGTTACATAAATCTAATGAGTATTTCAGTTGCAACTTCCCAAACAAAGTTAAAAGTTAGGTTGAACCGTTTGGGTTGCCCAAAAAAATCGGGTTGGGTAATTCGGGGTATATGAAAACGGGACTTTTAGAAATGACACCCAATATTTTCCTGAAAATTTCAATACTCAACAATCAGGGCACCTGAAAATTCGAGTTTGGGTAATCCTGAATTGCCCAAAATACACACAAATGACAATGCTAGTGGCCATCGATCCAGCGTCACATGTTTCTCATGTCACCGTTGTCGCTGTTGATGTGGAAAAAGAAGGATGGAGGGATGGAGGCATCGTGTTATCCTCGCAGAGCTCGTTGTTGTCATCTCGTTGGGTAATATGGAGCGAGGCGGGGCTAGATTTTGGCGGCAGAGCGTTATGGCCTTGGAGACGGCGTGAGCAATGATACTGGCGGGCTGGTGGCGACTGACCAGTGTAGCGGACGGGGCAGTGGTCGGGCGGGTATACGGGGAGGGAGACTAGGAGATGCTCACACAGTTTGGGGAGTGGGGGTCAGTTTAGGTGGGGCAGGAACACCACACACACAGAGGAAACTTAGCTTTTGCAATGGAATTTTTTGGGTTGAGCCTTGTCTAATATTGTGTTCACGGGGTTTTGAGTGGGTTGTTATTTTATTTTGGCCTATTCAGGGAAATCGGTTATCGTGACTGATACATCGTAAACGTATCTATAATTTTGATGCTCCATGCTTGTTTTATATCAAATATCTTATGTTTTGTCTACACTTTGAGGCAGTTTTATATATTTTCTGAAACTAACCTATTGACAAGATGCTGCAGTGCCAGTTTCCTATTTTCTGCTGTTTTTTGTTTCAGAAAATCTAGTAAAGAAATATTCTCGGAATTGGACGGAACAAAAGCTGAAGTTCCTATTTTTTCAGACGCAACATGGAGCCCGAAGGAGAGACGAAGTGGAGCCACGAGGTGGCCACACCTAGGGCTGGCGCGGGTCTACCCTAGGCCGCACCGCCCTATGGTGGGTGCCCCTCGGGCGTCCACCGACCTTGCCCCTTCTCCTATATAAACACCCCGAGGTAGAAACCCTAAGTATCCAATCAGAAATCCACGAAAAAGTCTGCAGCAGCCGCCACCATCGTCCCTAGATCGGGGGGATCCGAAGCTCTTCCCGGCACCCTGTCGGAAAGGGGAGATCACCCTAGAGGCCTTCTTCATCACCATGCCAGCCTCCAGAGTGATGCATGAGTATTTAACCCTTGGACTACGGGTCTATACAGTAGCTAGATGGTTGTTTCTTCTCTTTTGTGCTATCATGTTTAGATCTTGTGAGATCCGTTCATGATCAAGATCATCTATTTGTAATCCTACATGTTGTGTTGTTGGGATCCGATGGATATTGAGTACTACGTCAAGATTTATTATTGATTCTATCATGTCTATGTTATTTGTGATCTTGCATGCTCTCCGTTGTTAGCAGATGCTTTGGCCAAGTAGATGCTTGTAACTCCAAGAGGGAGTATTTATGCTCGATAGTAGGTTCATGCCTCTAGTAATCTGGGGAAGTAATAGAAATATCTAAGGTTGTAGATGTGTTGTTGCTACTAGGGAGAAAACAACAATCATTTGTCCAAGGGCAATTGTATTGTTTACTTTACACACTTTGCTTAATGCAATTATCTGTTGCTTGTAACTTAATACTGGAAGGGGTTCGGATGATAACCTGAAGATGGATTATGAGTCATAGATGCAGTTTGATTACGGTCTATGTATTATGTTGTAATGCCCAAACGAATCTCACAAAAATCACCATGACATGTATATGCATTGTTATGATTTCTCTACCCTGTCAATTGCCCAACTGTAATTTGTTCACCCAACATGCTATTTATCTTATGGAGAACACCTCTATTGAACTACAGACCCCGGTCCATTTCTTTTTATTGATATACCATCTACTGTTTACGTTTACTGTTTACTTTCTGCAATTACCACAAGAAATTACTATCTTCCACACTATACATTTAATCCTTTGGTTTTAGCAAAATCGGTGGGATTGACAACCTCACTGTAAATTGGGGCAAAGTATTTTGGTTGTGTTGTGCAGGTTCCAAGTTGCTAGCAACACCTTGGGAGTTGTTTCCTTTCTCCTACTGGTTCGATAACATTGGTTTCATAACTGAGGGAAACTTGCTGCTGTGCTCATCATACCTTCCTCTTGGGGTTCCTAACAAGCTCTACATCATTTGAGCCATTAGTGACTTCTAGTAAATTTGGGGTTTTCAAACTACTACTAATGTAGTTCTCGGGTTTGGTTTTGTGCTTCGGTTTTATGCCCAATCTGAGTTAGAAGAGTTGGTCATGTGCATAACCCTAGAATATGATTTATTCTTAATTATGTCTTTAATTAGTCATAGATAACGAGGATAGACTTAAAACTAATTTGGGAAAGACTTTGTAACCACATCCTTTATCAACTACCACAAGATTAATCTCATAAGTAATGATAATATTAAGTACTCTAAGATAATTTTATAGATAATCAAGGAACATAGTTATTTAAATTAATGATCATTGATATACATTAAGTGGAAAAGTCTACAGCCATATTGGTTAGAACCAATGCTTCCAAATTTAAAAGGTTATATCGACAAGTTCTTTTGGGCATTCAGATCATGGTATCCTAAAAAAGTATGCATCAGAACCACTTCGTTGTATATTATGTTGTTCTCACTCTTTATCATATTATCTTCCATACAATTCTCAAAAAATTACGTATCATTATGTCACCTTAAATTTTAAGGATGATTTTTTGTAAAGGGCCATATTGGTTAGAACCAATGCTTACAAATTTAAGAGGTTATATCGACAGGTTCTTTGTGCATTTAGATCATGGTATCCTACAGAAGTATGCATCATAACCACTTTGATGTACTCTCTCCGTCCCAAAATAAGTGAATTGGGTTTGGATTTGGGTTTATCTAGATTTGGATTACATGCGAATCTAGATAAACCAAAGTCACTTATTTTTGGACGGAGGGACTATATTATTTTGTTCTCTCTTTATCTTATAATCTTCCATACAATTCTTAAAAAATTACGCATCATTCTCTCACCTTAAATTTCAAGGATGAAATTTCTCGTAAAGAGGGAAGGATGTAAAACCCTAGATTTGCTAAGAGCATATCTAATAGCTGCCCTATAATAGGGCATAGCCGTTTTTAGAGCATTTGGAGATAAAAATATGCTCCAAAAGATGTCCTATCACTATTTGGTGATGCAAAAATAATTAGGACATGCCCTAAAAAAGGCCCTCATGCTGAAATTTGCAGCACCACAGTTGTGCCCTAAAAAAATATGCAGCGCAAGCACCAGCTGAAACTTTATCCCACCTCTACCCACCACCGGTTCTAGTGTTAGGTGCCCTATTTCAATCACCTGAAATGGCAAAAAACTTTTTAGTGCCCAAAAAACTTCTCTCTAAATCCCTAAAGCTGTTTTGAAGTGTCCTATTATACATCATCTGTTAGAGATGCTCTAAGTTAAGTAATCCAGATCTAACTAGTTTAGAGAATATATGGGTCTAAAAGATCAGTTATAAAAGAAAATTCCTTATTTGACACTAGCTTAAAATGCGGTTTATTATTTGACCCTAGAAAATTATTTCTTCCTTATTTGATACCAAGTCTAAATTTTTTCCCAATATGACATTTCGTTCACTCTGTTTTCACTTTACCGTTTAGATCCTGATTAGACCTATCAGTTTTTTTCCTTCATAGACAAAATTACCCTTGTTGTATAGAAGTTGCGCATGGTCAATGTTGGCAGCATCATCGGTACAACCACCATGTCGTCCGCTGCTTGTTCTGCATGTGCAATTATGCAAGGCCACTTGGGCATGACCCCATTGCCATTCTACGACTGCAGTTTTGACGGTGGGGGTGGAATGAGAGTATACGAGGAACGAGAACCAAGGAAGGCGGCGTGGGCAGAGATCCAGAACGGGCGGGCAGTGCCCTTGCAGGAGGTCGAGGGAGGCGGGGTAGCGCGGTGTGGAGGTGGGTCACCGACCACGTGGAATATGGGGCGGCATGACGGGGGAGGAGGAGCGCTGCGGTGGAGGAGGTTCTCATAGGAAACCAGGAAGATGGGGCAACACACGGTTCTAATGGTAGTTCGAGGAGCTGCCGGAGCTAGGCCTTGTGGGCACTGATGCTGTACTGGTGGGGAGGCGCAGGGGTTCGATGGCAGAAAGGAGCGGCGGATGACACCGTCCCGGCTGGAGGTGAGAGCCCTGCCGGCACAACATGGAACAAGGCCGTGTGGGCGAGTTGGTGGTGGCGTACAAGGTTATCAGAGAGTTGTGGCCAGCAAGCGGGTTGTTATCAGGTTCAATGAGAATCGCTAGTTCCCCTGTTACATTCGTGGATGTCTATTTAGATCAAATTTTTCTTTATATGTACGGTGATTTGTACTATCACTCAATTTTATTTGATTTAGATTAGTACAATTGGTTTGCCTAATTGAGTCTCGTCGGATGATCAGTTGTTCTCATAGGCCTCAGGTGCACTTTTTTGTGACATAATGAACAAGGGGCATGAATGTCTTTTCAGGTGTTATTTAACACTATTAGTAGATAAAATGGATGGAATGTCATATTAGGAATAAAATTTAGACATAGTATCAAATAGGGAAGAACTTTTTTCCTAGGGTCAAATAAGGAATCCTATTTTAGTCTAGTGTCAAATAAGGAATTTTCTCCAGTTTATACCTTAGGGTTGTTTATAGTTTGATATACTTAACAATATTACTAGTGATATTGTCGGAGAATATGTCCCATGAAGGAACAAGGGGTATAACGAGCCCTGAGTTCGTGAGGGGATTGAACACGTGTTCAGAGCTTCTCAACGACGATGACGACAATAGAGCGTGCACACGACACAGAGTGGACACAGGATTTTTTTACCGAGGTTCTAGACCTTGGCGAGAAGGTAAAGTCCCTACTCCTACTTTGTTGTATTGATTGCGGTGTCTCACGAGGGTACAAATGTGGATGAATGTCTGATGGCTCTGAAATTCGCCATCTTTCTCTGTGTTTAAACATTATTTTTAGTCAAGCAATTGACAAAAAAAACTCTCAATCCTTGCCACTAATGACTAATAATTGCAAAGATATGTAAAACCTTGCTTTGAATTATATTGTGCAGGAAATCACGGGTTTTAATGCGAAATCAGGAGTCATAGTGAAGGAATTAGAGAAAATCCACACGTCCAAGTTATTTGTAAGCAAATTCTAGGCGTCAGTGCGCGTAACGACCAACAGTACGGGCAGAGCCCGCCCGTATGGGTGCCGACGGCTTCGTCTCATCAAACCCTAGAACTTTTGTGAAGACGCCTATATATTTTGAGGCTCTAGCCGCCCTCTAGAGAGCCGCCATTCTCAGATTTCATCACAACACCACCAAAAGAGATCCACACTATTGTTTATCCAATCCACCATCCATCCCTCTACTAGCCATAGCCATTGCTTTGTACTTTAGATTTCCTTGTGATTTGGCGACCATTGTAAGAACATTTAATTTCAATCTAAGTATTTTGCACAATATTTTCTATCCTTGATCTATTTGTTATGAGTGAGTAGTCCTCACAGGCTGTGGATTGGGAAGAAACCTCGCAGCAATTATGTGCATCTAATCATGGGAGTATTGTATTTTGTTTGCAATTGAGATTTGTATATTTTATTTCTTTGTCTCTTGTCTCGATCTGTGGACATGTAGGTACCCAAGATCCCATAGATTGATAAAGGCTTGAGGTGAGATACTTGGCTAGCGGTGATCTCATGGGAACCCCAGTGACAGAAAGGATAGTACGGTCTTCGCTTAGCGATCCATTCGAGATCACAACAACATCACCACTTAATGCTTTAATCCGTGTTCTTCACTTAATAAATGTTTGTAGCCCGTGGATTCGGTGTGCACTTGGTTGGATTAAAAGGATATTGCTATGCTCGCTGTATCATGGGGGCTTTAGTATACCAGGATGTGTTGCCCACAAGATATTATCTCCATTCAAATATTACACATGACTATGCTTATTATTATTATTATTATTATTATTATTATCTTTTATCCGATATGATGTGCAGCTGTAGGTGGATCTTCAACACTAGCCTATTTTCCATCCATTGATTCAACCCACTATAAAAAGTAAACTAGATTGGTCTGGTAAATTAAGGTAAAACAAAGAAACAATGTCTTGTAGACATGTCCTTATTTATTTCCTTTGAGCATTGCTTTCCAAGGTTCGATTAAACCTAGGTCTTCTAGGGAAAAAGCTATTATACTACATCCATGAATCCAGATCAAAGGTATCAACCCTTTTTCTGGCGCCGTTGCTGGGGAAGCAATTTCGCTATCCTGGTGAGGTCACTAGAGAACTTGTTCTTAGTTTTATTATTAGTTTGTAGTTTAATCTTGTTGTTAGTTTACTTTGTTATCTATTTTAAAACCCCTAAAAAATAGTTACTTGTTATTTGTTTTCATTACTTAAAAAATTACCAAAAATACAAGAGCCATGGCTCAAAAGAGACTTGGGGAGTATGTTACTCCCACTGATGACTTTATTCGTGCACCTTTCACTCACCCGCTATTGATGCGAAAACTTATGAAATTAAGCCCAACCTTTTAATCTTGGTTCAACAAAACCAATTTGGGGGCTCATCCTCTAAGGATTCGGGTTTGCACTTAAATACTTTACTGGAATTTGTGACATGATGCGTATTAAGGATGAAAATCCAAATCCTGTTAAATTCATATTGTTTCCTTTCTCTCTTAAAGGAAAGGCTAAGGATTGGTTGCTCGCTCTACCAAAGGGCACTATTAAATCTTGAGTGGAATGTACTAATTTGTTTATGACTAAATTTTTTCCCCTAGCTAAGACTATGCAGCTAAGATCCAATAAAACAAGTTTTAGACAAGAAGACCGTGAGCCACTAGCGCTTGCGTGGGAGAGGATGAAAGAAGCCGTAATGAACTGTCCTAGTCATGGGATGGAAGAATGGCTTATATTACATTTGTTTTATAATGGTCTTAACCCAAAGTCTAAGTCTATGCTAGATAATGCAGCAGGAGGAACAATCATACGAAAGCAAATTGAGTGTTGCAAAGAAACTTCTTGATGATATGCAAAACAACCATGCCCAATGGCATGTGGAAAGAACCTCGAAGAGAGTAAGTTCAATTATCGAGGTAAATAATGAAGAGCTTACATCTAAGGTAGACGAGCTGCTAAGCATAGTAAAAGGTAAGATGATACCCAAGTTAATGTTGTTGCTACCGATGTTAATGATGTTAATTTTATAGATCGTACTCCTTTTAATCCTGCATGGAAAAATCATTATTATTCTAATGCTCAAAAACATTATCCAAATCCTGCAGGAGCTCCTTATAATAGTTATGATAATAATAATGGAGCAAACCATAAAAATCTCTCGTTGGAACAAACTGTTAGAACATTTATTCAAGCCCAAACCAAGAAAAACATTATGCTTATTAAAATCATGGAGAACCATGAGAGTAGTATAGGATAATTATCTAACTATGATGTTGCAATTAGAATGATGTGCGGGCTCTACAGGAAAGAACAAAGACCGTGGAGGCTCAATTGGGTAAATTTGCTGAGAGCCAAGCTCCCATACTAGAAACCTTTTTTGAAAAACCCGAGCCAAATTTGGTAGAGGACCTCAAGATGATGAGGGTTGTAACCAATGAAGAGAAACATGAAGAGCTAGACTATAGCAATGCGCCAACACCGGAGTATACTGTAACATCCCAAAAATACTAAACTTGGATCATCAAAATCTAATCATCAAAATGAGGGTTAACAAAAACTTTTCTAATTAAAATTATGAAAGCATGCATATGTGTATGCATTTAATTTGAAATCCTTTTAAACCAACTTGTTTGTGTGTTTCTTTGCTGGTAAAATGTTTTTAGGTGAAATAAACATCATCTAAACATTTCCCACACTTTTACCAAAGACAAGTAAAGCAAAACAAATAAAATAAAGGAATGGTAATTTTGACCAATTTAACTCCCAAGCCTACTTTGGCTGTCTCAAACTTTCAGAACCTAACAGAAACTTTTCTGGATCTTTGCACCCCTTGATTTTACTCATAACAAAGTATCAAGGCCCACTTTGTGATCATCCAGAAACTTTCAAATGCATAGTTTAAATGACAATTCAAAATTGAATCTTTATCATATGGGAAGATCCCACTTTTTCAAAAACCACTCAAACAAGCTCAACTTTCAAAACCCAAGCATCTGCAGACTCACCAGCACCAATCTAGCACACCCACCAAAAATCTTTTCAAAATTCAAAACTTGAATTCATGCGGCCATTTCATCAAACACTTGGCAGACACAAATCAAACAAAATCAAAACACTATTGTGAGCAGTGATTCTTGCCTAACTGGTTCCCTATCTAGCTCACAACCAGCTCATTAGATCATCTAGCAAGATTAACCAGGCACTAGCACAACTGTGAGCTTGGCATTGTCATCAATTGTGAACAGCCAAAGCCACCCTTTTCACCCCCATGTCGACAACAAGCTAGGAGGAGAAACAAGCCTAGCCAGCATGTCTGGGAGCAAGCAAACACTCCATCACCACTCCCTGTCCACCGCTCGAAACCTGCCAGCCACTGGACCACGCGCACAGACCATGCCAACCTCGCCAGCAACCATGCCGAGAGCACGCCCCGTGCGCCACGCTCGACCAACGCCCACAGACCGCGCTCCGCCCTCGCCGCGTGCATACGTGATCACCACCGTCCCAGCAACCCCGCAGACACGCTCGTTCGCCGCCGCGCGGACCACGCGCGCTGTGCGCCATTAAATTCTCCGTCGGGCACGCGTAGAGCACCGTCGTGTTCCGACCAAACCGCACCGCCCCACGTCTCGCCACCGTATCGTTGAGCATCGCCAGGGAACACCGTACCGTCCCCTACCTTCGCCCATGCCAATAGCCGTCTGTACCATCGCCCCCGACGAGCTCACCTTGCGCCCCGTCGGTCCCCTCGCTCGACTATAAATAGAGGCCACCCCCAGCCGAATTGAGCACACCATTCTACTCCCCTCTCATCACTGATCGTGCCACACCGTCCCCGGAGCAAGGCGAGCAACACTTTGCCGGAATTTCACCGGAGCCCACCGCCTCTGGAGAAGAAAGGAGCCAGCGATTGGAGCCGCCCCAGGAGGAGCCACCGGTACCAGGAGATTCGCCGTCATCGACTTTGTCGTTTGCCCGCCTCGCCGACCCTCGCCTGCACCCCGGTGAGCCCCCAGCACCCCCCACTGGCCGCGATAGGTTTCTGTCTCGCCGGCGTTGCCCAACGTCGACGATGACTCCCAGCCGTTGGATTAGAACCAGATCGAACGTCCCACATCACCCCATACCGCTTCGCACCCCCTGTCTCACTGACGAGTGGGGACAACCACTTAAACAGCCCACGGAAGCGCTACGCTTAGCAGGACGGCCCGTTAACTTTTCTCGCGCAGCCCAGTTATTTGAATTAAACCTTTTCCATGTTATTTCAAACACACTTCTGTACCCAGTTTAAAAAATCAACCCAGGTCGATTCGATGCACCAAATTGAATGAAACCAATTTTGTTGGAAAGGTCTGGGAATGCTGAATCCAAGCCCGTTGGATTCAAGTCGTTTGGATCTATAGATCACCCATGGTAAAAATAACAAGGCAGAATCTTTTCTGCATTCAAACATTTTTCAAATTTAAACCCTGATAGCTTTTGAGTTGATTCCAACTCTCAAAAATCACATTTAACCATACCTTTCAGAATATATAAAAATATATAGGGTTACTTACAGAAATAATGTTCAAGTAATAAAAGAATGCCCCATAGGCATTTCTAGTCACTTTATGTAATTAAAATAAAAGGGTAAAACCTTATTAAATTGTGACACCACTTTAAATCATATTCCCATGGACTAAAATATGTGGTGATGACATGTGTCAACATGATCCCATGTTTGGTTTGGAGAATATTAAATCTTAAGTAGTTTTTCAATGAGTAGAAATTACTTTTCTAAAAATAAAAGGAATTAAACCAAACTTTAATCTTGTAATGTTAGTGATGATGCTAGATCATCTATAGGACCCTTTTGTGTGATGATTGCAAGTAGTTAAGTATTGGTTGGTGATTGTGTACATCGTATTTATTTATAGACGATAGTACCGACCAAGGATACGAGGAGGAAGGAGGATTCTACGAAGAAGAAGCCGAGGTGAACTTCAACCACTGCTCTGCTCAAGGCAAGCCTAATACTACTAGTTGAATGAGCAAGCTATTAACCTTGCAAGCTAACACTTGCAATTTAGCAAGCTTATACTGATATTGTGCAAGCCAATACCTGCTTGTTACCATGTCAACTATATGCCTTAAACCACTTGATAAACCAATCCTAGTTTTACTTACAAGCTTCTTACTTCATTTCTTTATCAAAGCTCTTACTTAGAGTTTACTTAGGAGAATGGTAGATACTAGAAAGATATGTGAAGTTTGCATAAAGAGCATAAAATTTGGCCTAAGCTAGATAATCTTGATGTCATCCTAAGGCATGAGATTGAACTTGGTTAAAACTCCACTAGTTTACCACCCCTCATTAGTGCTTACCCCCACTTGTAGATGCTAGTGCTAAGCATAAAACATGATCAACTTTAGATGGGAATACTTGGTGAAAATGGTTATGAAAACCTTAGAATGTGGATCATTCTACTGAGATGTTTTGACATGTGTTTCCGAACAACTGATGATTTTGGTGATGAAAATTATGAGGCATGAGCCTTAGCCCTTTATAAAACTGATGGTTGTCTGGATGCGATACCATTCCAATTTTATCGTACAACCACAATACCCGAAGATTGGGTAGGGCTTGACTGGAAACTTATATACCTTAGTATTAGTTCCCTCACGACCAAGGTCTGAGCTGAGGCTACCTTGTGAAGATTGTCCACCTGTGCAGTACCCAAGATGACAGTTGGTCATGGTTGGGAGGCCAAACTCACAGGAGAGGTGCTTATACTAGGGCGTGTAATTGAAAGGTTAGGATTGATTATCCGCATACTGAGTATGGTGAATTCAGGATTTGTTCCTGACGGATGTATCGAATGTTGTGGTGAAAGTGTACAATCTCTGCAGAGTGTCAAACTATTCGAATAGCCGCGTCCGCGGTTATGGACAGTTGGAGTGGCCATACTGTTCCCCTGTCAGATTTTTCAAAAATGACTTGTGAAATGAATTGAGACTTTGACTTGACCACAACAGGATTGTGATATGAAATACAAGCTCCCACTTAGGTGTTATAAAACTTCAACTAGCATTCTTTGCTTCTGAACTTAGTAGAGGTAAATCTGGCTTTTTGCAAAACAACCCTAGAGCTTAGTATCCTACTACAAAAACCCCTTTAACTGTTAGTATTAGTTTGCGAGTACTTAAAGAGTACTCATGGCTTTGTCCCTGGCTATTCCCATGGACAGACTATGAAGAGAAGTATCTGGAGGATGGACCCCAGGAAGGTTACGACAACTAGGATCATCTCCCATCGTCAGCATTGCCTGTGAACCCGAAGATGGAGCTTTGCCTACGCTATCGTTATTATTACGTATTCCGCTGCTTGATGTTGTATTAAGAACTAGATCATGAGATCCCTATTTGTGTAAGAACTTATGTATGGTTTGTAATGGATGATGTACTATGGTATCCAATTCTGTTATGTATCGCAAAAATGGTAATCCTGGGATTGCGATGTATGGCATAGCAGGCATCTGGGATTGAAAAAATCGGGTGTTGACAAGTTGGTATCAGAGACATCCTGACCATAGGAGACCCTAGTTAGACT
The DNA here is from genome assembly GCA_916181665.1 of Avena sativa. Classification (NCBI taxonomy): domain Eukaryota; kingdom Viridiplantae; phylum Streptophyta; class Magnoliopsida; order Poales; family Poaceae; genus Avena; species Avena sativa. The sequence continues at coordinate 346,794,319 of OV702281.1, read as the reverse complement.
GGACGTTTGAATCAAAAACTTAGTTTCAAAACCAAAGAAAACCAATATTTACAAAAACTTATTCTCATTCTTATCCCTTTGATTCTTTCATGAAAATTCATGTTCCTCAAAAACTCTTGCAAAATACATAAAATTTTGACACACTTGATCACTCTACTAACTTACACATCCTATATTCTTATAGATGGACGTGAAGTACATCAAGTTTTATCAGTTGGGGAATGGAGGAGACCTTATCTTTGAGAGGGATTTGGACCAGCTTTCGGAACTTCTGGAGCGTCCGCACCCCGAGTTCTTCGGAGCTCAGCTCAATGATCAAGGAGGAGAAGATCTACAGTGGCTAATTGTTGCAAGTCTCCGAGGAAAGATTGAACCTCCCACTACGGAAGGAATTCAGTTCACCATAAGAGAGAACAACTGGCTCGATGGACTTGCCAGGGCCATGCAGGAAGCTCTTTCCCGTCTGTGTGGGCAGAGCATCAATCAGATCAAGGGTACTCGCTTTGAGTTTTGCCCGAGGCGTGATGCAAATGGACAACCACTAGAAGCCCCATATCACCCTGATCTAAAGACTCAATTGGACCACCTTAGCTTCATGATGTACGATCGTCAGCAGGAGTTGGACAACTGCCGTGACTACTGCAACCACAAGTCTGCCATCATCAAGACGAAGGATCAGACCATCGCCATGTTAGTAAAGGATCGCAAGTCTCGCCGCCGTCAGCTCGACAAGAAGGAGCGCATTATTGCCCGTCTTCGCCACCGCATGTCATCTCTGGAGGAGACCATCACCGAGAGAGACATGCAGTTGGAGGAAAGGGAGAATGCCGGAGAAGATCTTCGTGGAGACCCCTACTCCTATCTCAGCGATGACGATGATTTTCTGGAGGATCAGGCTATGTACTTCTTCACTGATGAAGATGATTTCGCCTTCATCGATGATGATGAGGGTGAGGAAGCCACAAATTTCGAGGAATAGTAGCACTTGAGCACTAGCGTAGTGAGTAGTATTCGGTCCCACTATATCGTAGTTTTCAGAATGGTTCTTAAAGCCATCTGTTTTTCGTTGTTGTGGTGTGTGTTGTACTGTGTGCTAAGAATGAATGAATGAAAAAGCAAGTTGCTAGAAAAATCTGAGTCAAAATTTAAAAACTTTTCAATGACCCAAAACCTTAGAAATTTCCCCCTTTTCTCACGATCTATCTCAATCTTCAGATGCCACGTGGAGGAAGTGGTTCATCCCCGGACCCGGTGTTGCAGATTCTGCAAATGTTGACTTCGGACCGCGAAGCTGAAAGAGCGGAACGTCAAGCCAACCTAGCCACCCTGCAGCAGATAGCCCAGCTTGCCCACAACAACCAAGGCCACGGAAATCAGGACAACCATGGATCTAAGCTCAAGAATTTCCAGAATACCAACCCACCTGTTTTCACTAAGTCAGAAGAACCCCTAAACGCCGATGATTGGTTGCAAACCATGGAAAATAACCTAGAAGTCGCCGAAGTGGAAGCCAACGAGAAAGTTCTGTTCGCCACCCACTATCTAGCCGGAGATGCCAGGGCATGGTGGAACAGTGTTCGCGCAATGACCGGAGGCCAGATGATGACCTGGGAGGAATTCAAGGTCAAGTTTAGCAGAACCCATCTGCCACAGGTTTGATAAAGAGAATGCGAGACGAGTTCAGAGAGCTGAAGCAAGGAAGGATGACTGTAGTGGAATACCGTGACAAATTCTTATCATTATCTAGGTATGCCCCGGATGAGATCGACACCGAAGCCAAGAAGAAAGAAAGATTCCTGAATGGTCTGCACGATGAGATGCAGACGGTATTAGTCAATATCCCCTTTGCTGATATTGAAGCCCTTGTCGACTCAGCTATCCAGATGGAAGGAAAGATCAACCAAGCCAATGAGAACCGCAAGCATCGCATGATGCATCAACCCGAAACCCATCAGACCCCAAAGTATCGCCCGAACCCATCTCCAGGATTTGCCCCAAGAACCAACAGACCCTTGATGAACCGTCTGACCTATCCCAACCGTGGACACCCTAGACCCGGAGGAAATCACAACAACCCCGACAACTCTAGCAATTTCAATCGTGCCCCACCCAAGTTCAACAACAACAATACTACCGTCAACACCAACACTGCCCCGAGGACTGGAAGCAATGCTGTGCCTGTAGCAGCAAAGGACAAGTCCCAAGTGACTTGTTATGACTGTGGAAATAAAGGTCACTATTCCAACGAGTTCCCCAACAAGAAGAATGTCGCAGCACCCAATGCCAATGCCCCAGCTTAGCAACATCGTCGTGTTCAGCCAGGGAGAAGATTTGCCCTAGGGAATTCACTCAACCGCAATGGCCGTCTTTTTCTCATGCATGCTGAAGAAGCTCAGGAAGCGCCAGACGTCGTGATGGGTATGTTTTCTGTTAATTCAGTACTTGCATGAGTGTTGTTTGATTCTGGTGCATCGCACTCATTTGTCACCGAAGAATTTGCATGCACTAGTAAAATTCAACCAACCAAACTGAAGCATGTTATGATTGTTCAAATTCCTGGATCAACCACCAAGGCTAGGCAAATTTGCAAAGCGGCCCTATCCGAATCCATGGCATAGATTTTTATGCAAATCTGATAGTACTCGGAACTAAAGGTTGGGAAGTAGTACTAGGAATGGATTGGATGTCCAAACATAAAGGATTGATTAACTGTGCCAAGAAAGCCATAACCATGACCAGTACAGCCGGAATATCATTCGAGCATATATCTGAAACCTTACCTCGTCAATTCAAGTGCAACAAGAGTATAGTCCAACCTACCATTGACCAAGTCCGGATAGTCTGTAAATACCCTGATGTATTTCCAGATATTTTGCCCGGTATGCCCCCAGATCGGGATATCGAGTTTATCATTGAACTAATCCCCGAAACCGGACCCATAGCCCAGATACCATATAGTATGAACCCGTCTGAGCTAGCAGAACTGAAGAAGCAACTGGATTCCATGCTGGAAATTGGATTAATTCAACCAAGTGCGTCACCATGGAGATCACCTGTTTTTTCGTGGACAAGAAGGATGGAGGTAACCGTTCGTGTACGGATTATCGGAAGTTGAATGATGTCACCATCAAGAACAAATACCCCTTGCCCAAGATAGAAGATTTGTTTGATCAGTTGACCGGTGCCAAAGTGTTTTCTAAGATTGATCTTAGAACTGGCTATCATCAACTCAAGATTCGTGCAGAAGATATTCCCAAGACTGCCTTTACCACTAGATATGGATTATACGAGTATACCGTTATGTCTTTTGGATTAACCAATGCCCCCGCTTATTTCATGAATCTCATGAATAAGATTTTTATGGACTTCCTGGATAAGTTTGTCGTTGTTTTCATCGATGACATTCTGATTTATTCCAAATCAGAAGAAGAACATGAGCTACACCTAAGGACCATTCTTGGAACCCTTAGAGAGCATCAACTGTATGCAAAGTTTAGCAAATGTGAATTCTGGTTACAGGAGGTAGGATTCCTCGGTCACATTGTATCAGCCTGAGGAATTGCCGTTGACCCTGTAAAAGTAAAAGATGTCGAAGATTGGCAAGCCCCAACCACTCAAACCCAAGTTCGTGCATTTCACGGATTGGCAGGATATTACCGCAAGTTCGTAGAAGGATTCTCGAGTATCGCCAGACCCATGACCCAATTGCTGAAGAAGGACAAGAAGTTTGAATGGACCGACAAATGTGAAGTGAGTTTTCAAGAACTCAAGAGGAGATTAATTTCAGCCCCAATCTTAATCATGCCGGATATCACGAAGCCCTTCGATGTGTATTGTGACGCATCCAAGATCGGTCTCGGATGTGTGCTAATGCAAGAAGGCAAAGTTATATCTTATCTATCTCGACAACTGAAGCAACATGAGCAAAATTACCCAACCCATGACCTTGAACTCGCAGCCGTAGTTCTAGCCCTGAAGACATGGAGATATTACCTGATGGGAAATCATTGTGAGATCTATACGGATCACAAGAGCCTAAAGTATATATTCACTCAGAAGGAGCTGAATATGAGGCAGAGAAGATGGATTGAGCTAATCAAGGATTACGACCTAGACATTCACTATCACCCTGGTAAATCCAATGTGGTAGCAGATGCCCTTAGCAGATTGCCGTGCCGCTTGAACTCCATGATTTTGAAGGAGGATCATGATACTCTTTATTCTATCCATCCCGGAGGAACTAAGATGTATCAAGATTTAAAAGAGCAATTTTGGTGGCATAAGATGAAGAGAGAAATCGGAAGCTATATCGCCAAGTGTGATATATGTCAGCGAGTCAAGGCAGGACATCAAAGACCCGCTTGATTGTTGCAACCCTTGCAGATTCCGGAATGGAAATGGGATTCTGTTGGAATGGACTTTATCACTGGACTGCCTACTTCTAGTAGGGGAAATGACTCTATCTGGGTCATAGTGGACAGATTGTCCAAAGTCGCCCATTTCTTGCCCGTCAAGACCACATATCGGAGTTTGAAACTAGCAGAGTTATACATCGCTAGAATATTCAGTTTGCATGGAGTCCCCAAGAACATCGTATCAGATCGGGGAACTCAGTTTACCTCGAGATTCTGGAAGAAAGTCCAAGAAGTTTTAGGAACCCGTCTAGATTTCAGCACCGCGTACCACCCTCAGACCGATGGACAAACAGAGCGAGTAAATCAAATACTCGAAGATATGCTGAGAGCATGCGTGTTAGAATATGGATCCAAGTGGGAAGACTGCCTGCCGTTTGCAGAATTTTCATACAACAACAGTTATCAAGCCAGTTTGCAAATGACCCCATTTGAATTCATGTACGGAAGGAAGTGTCGCACCACATTGAACTGGTCGGAAGTAGGAGAGAGTCAGATTTTCGGACCCGACATCCTACGAGAAGCAGAAGAGAAGGTTCACAAGATTCGTGAGCACCTCAAGACCGCCCAGTCCAGACAAAAGAGTTACGCTGACAAGAGACGTCGAGATCTCGCCTTCAACATTGGAGACTTTGTTTATCTGAAAGTGTCGCCATTGAAGGGAATGCAGCGTTGCCAACTCAAGGGAAAGTTAGCCCCTAGATATATCGGACCTTTCAAGATTCTGAATCGTCGAGGAGAAGTATTGTATCAATTGGAACTACCCGAAGAGATGTCAGCCGTGCACAATGTGTTCCATATCTCATTACTTCGCAAGTGTCTCGAAGTCCCAGAGAAGACCGAAGTGTTCAAAAATATCGGTCACCGAACCATAGAGATCAACGATGACCTAACCTATCCCGAAGTACCCATCCGTATTTTGGAAGAAGCTTTCCGAACTACCCGAACCCGAAGCATCAAGTTTCTCAAGATTCAGTGGAGCAACCAAACAGAAGAGGAAGCTACCTGGGAGCGCGAAGATCACATCAGGACGGAGTTTCCCGATCTCTTCAAATCCTAGGTAATCTTTTCGTCCTTTTTCAAATCTCGGGACGAGATTTTGTTTAAGGGGGAAGGTTTGTAACATCCCAAAAATACTAAACTTGGATCTTCAAACTCTAATCATCAAAATGAGGGTTAACAAAAACTTTTCTAATTAAAATTATGAAAGTATGCATATGTGTATGCATTTAATTTGAAATCCTTTTAAACCAACTTGTTTGTGTGTTTCTTTGCTGGTAAAATGTTTCTTAGGTGAAATAAACATCATCTAAACATTTCCCACACTTTTCCCAAAGACAAGTAAAGCAAAACAAATAAAATAAAGGAATGGTCATTTTGACCAATTTAACTCCCAAGCCTACTTTGGCTGTCTCAAACTTTCAGAACCTAACAGAAACTTTTCTGGATCTTTGCACCCCTTGATTGTACTCATAACAAAGTATCAAGGCCCACTTTGTGATCATCCAGAAACTTTCAAATGCATAGTTTAAATGACAATTCAAAATTGAATCTTTATCATATGGGAAGATCCCACTTTTCAAAAACCACTCAAACAAGCTCAACTTTCAAAACCCAAGCATCTGCAGACTCACCAGCACCAATCTAGCACACCCACCAAAAATCTTTTCAAAATTCAAAACTTGAATTCATGCGGCCATTTCATCAAACACTTGGCAGACACAAATCAAACAAAATCAAAACACTATTGTGAGCAGTGATTCTTGTCTAACTGGTTCCCTATCTAGCTCACAACCAGCTCAGTAGATCATCTAGCAAGGTTAACCAAGCACTAGCACCACTGTGAGCTTGGCATTGTCATCAATGGTGAGCAGCCGAAGCCACCCTTGTCACCCCCATGTCGACAGCAAGCTAGGAGGAGAAACAAGCCTAGCCAGCATGTCTAGGAGCAAGCCAACACTCCACCGCCACTCCATGTCCACCACTCGAACCCTGCCAGCCACTGGACCACGTGCATGGACCATGCCAACCTCGCCAGCAACCATGCCGAGAGCATGCCCCGTGCGCCACGCTCGACCAACGCCCACAGACCGCGCGCCACCCTCGTCGTGTGCATACGTGATCACCACCGTCCCAGCAACCCCGCAGACACACTCGTTCGCCGCCGCGCGGACCACGCGCGCTGTGTGCCATTAAATTCTCCGTCGGGCACGCGCAGAGCACCGTCGTGTTCCGATCAAACTGCGCCGCCCCACGTCTCGCCACCATATCGTTGAGCATCGCCAGGGAACACCGCACCATCCCCTACCTTCGCCCATGCCAATAGCCGTCTGTACCATCTCCCCCGACGAGCTCACCTTGCGCCCCGTCGGTCCCCTCGCTCGACTATAAATAGAGGCCACCCCCAGCCGAATTGAGCACACCATTCTACTCCCCTCTCATCACTGATCGTGCCACACCGTCCCCGGAGCAAGGCGAGCAACACTTTGCCGGAATTTCACCGGAGCCCGCCGCCTCTGGAGAAGAAAGGAGCCAGCGATTGGAGCCACCGGTACCAGGAGATTCGCCGTCGTCGACTTCGTCGTTCGCCCGCCTCGCCGACCCTCGCCTGCACCCCGGTGAGCCCCCAGCACCCCCCACTGGCCGTGCTAGGTTTCTGTCTCACCGGCGTTGCCCAACGTCGACGATGACTCCCAGCCATTGGATTAGAACCAGATCGAACGTCCCACATCACCCCATACCGCTTCGCACCCCGTTGTCTCACTGACGAGTGGGGACAACCACTTAAACAGCCCGCGGAAGCGCTACGCTTAGCAGGCCGGCCCGTTAACTTTTCCCGCGCAGCCCAGTTATTTGAATTAAACCTTTTCCATTTTATTTCAAATACACTTCTGTACCCAGTTTCAAAAATCAACCTAGGTCGATTCAGTGCACCAAATTGAATGAAACCAATTTTGTTGGAAAGGTCTGGGAATGCTGAATCCAAGCCCGTTGGATTCAAGTCATTTAGATCTATAGATCACCCATGGTAAAAATAACAAGGCAGAAGCTTTTCTGCATTCAAACATTTTTCAAATTTAAACCATGATAGCTTTTGAGTTGATTCCAACTCTCAAAAATCACATTTAACCATACCTTTCAGAATATATAAAAATATATAGGGTTACTTACAGAAATAATGTTCAAGTAATAAAAGAATGCCCCATAGGCATTTCTAGACACTTTATGTAATTAAAATAAAAGGGTAAAACCTTATTAAATTGTGACACCACTTTAAATCATATTCCCATGGACTAAAATATGTGGTGATGACATGTGTCAACATGATCCCATGTTTGGTTTGGAGAATATTAAATCTTAAGTAGTTTTTCAATGAGTAGAAATTACTTTTCTAAAAATAAAAGGAATTAAACCAAACTTTAATCTTGTAATGTTTGTGATGATGCTAGATCATCTATAGGACCCTTTTCTATGATGATTGCAAGTAGTTAAGTATTGGTTGGTGATTGTGTACATCGTATTTATTTATAGACGCTAGTACCGACCAAGGATACGAGGAGGAAGGAGGATTCTACGAAGAAGAAGCCGAGGAGAACATCAACCACTGCTCTGCTCAAGGCAAGCCTAATACTACTAGTTGAATGAGCAAGCTATTAACCTTGCAAGCTAACACTTGCAATTTAGTAAGCTTATACTGATATTGTGCAAGCCAATACCTGCTTGTTACCATGTCAACTATATCCCTTAAACCACTTGATAAACCAATCCTAGTTTTATTTACAAGGTTCTTACTTCATTTCTTTATCAAAGCTCTTACTTAGAGTTTACTTAGGAGAATGGTAGATACTAGAAAGATATGTGAAGGTTGCATAAAGAGCATAAAATTTGGCCTAAGCTAGATAATCTTGATGTCATCCTAAGGCATGAGATTGAACTTGGTTAAAACTCCACTAGTTTACCACCCCTCATTAGTGCTTACCCCCACTTGTAGATGCTAGTGCTAAGCATAAAACATGATCAACTTTAGATGGGAATACTTGGTGAAAATGGTTATGAAAACCTTAGAATGATGGATCATTCTACTGAGATGTTTTGACATGTGTTTCCGAACAACTGATGATTTTGGTGATGAAAATGATGAGGCATGAGCCTTAGCCCTTTATAAAACTGATGGTTGTCTGGATGCGATACCATTCCAATTTTATCGTACAACCACAATACCCGAAGATTGGGTAGGGCTTGACTGGAAACTTATATACCTTAGTATTAGTTCCCTCATGGCCAAGGTCTGAGCTGAGGCTACCTTGTGAAGATTGTCCACCTATGCAGTACCCAAGATGACAGTTGGTCATGGTTGGGAGACCAAACTCACAGGAGAGGTGCTTATACTAGGGCGTGTAATTGAAAGGTTAGGATTGATTATCCGCATACTGAGTATGGTGAATTCATGATTTGTTCCTGACGGATGTATCGAATGTTGTGGTGAAAGTGTAGAATCTCTATAGAGTTTCAAACTATTCGAATAGCCGCGTCCGTGGTTATGGACAGTTGGAGTTGCCATACTGTTCCCCCGTCAGATTTTTCAAAAATGACTTGTGAAATGAATTGAGACTTTGACTTGACCACAATAGGGTTGTGATATGAAATACAAGCTCCCACTTAGGTGTTATAAAACTTCAACTAGCATTCTTTGCTTCTGAACTTAGTAGAGGTAAATCTGGATTTTTGCAAAACAACCCTAGAGCTTAGTATCCTACTACAAAAACCCCTTTAACTGTTAGTATTAGTTTGCGAGTACTTAAAGAGTACTCATGGCTTTGTCCCTGGCTATTCCCATGGCCAGACTATGAAGAGGAGTATCTGGAGGATGGACCCCAGGAAGGTTACGACAACTAGGATCATCTCCCATCGTCAGCATTGCCTGTGAACCCGAAGATGGAGCTTCGCCTACGCTATCGTTATTATTACGTATTCCGCTGCTTGATGTTGTATTAAGAACTGGATCATGAGATCCCTATTTGTGTAAGAACTTATGTACGGTTTATAATGGATGATGTACTATGGTATCCAATTCAGTTATGTCTCGCAAAAATGGTAATCCTGGGATTGCGATGTATGGCATAACAGGCATGTGGGATTAAAAAAACCGGGTATTGACATATACCGTGGAAGATCTATTGAAGATGATCACCGTAAAGGATCCCGATATAGAACAAGGTAACGATGCTATGTACCAACAATTTATACAACAAGTAGCATGTAAAGTTTGTGAGCTAGAGTTGGAGTACAAAAGACTAGCTGATAAGCTTTCTGCTAAGCTAGATGATATATTTGAGACTACTATTAAATTTAAGTTGGGAGTTAATGAGATATTCGCACTTTGTGATCTTGGTGCGAGCGTCTCAACAATTTCTAAAATTTTATTTGACAAGTTAAACTTGGGGCCATTTATTACCACTGAATTAAGACTCCACCTAGCGGATTAAACTTATAAACAAGCTGTTGGTATAAAAGAAAATATAGTTGTTAAAATAAAAGGTAGTCCTGCACTTATTGATCTTGTTATTGTGGACATGCCTAAAGATCCCATAGGACCTATAATTTTAGGTAGGCCATTCCTAAGAACTATTAAAGCTTTGATTAATTTACATGAAGGGAATGTAAGAATTGGGCTACCATCTAGAGATCCTTTTATAGTCTATTTACCTAGGAAAAATAAGGCCAAGCCTAATGACGATGATGGTATAATTACTTTGAAAGCCAACTATTTTGGAGTGGGTATTGCACTCCTCAAACCTAAATGATTGCCATCTGGTTCAAGCTAATTGATCTTAACTAGAAGCGCTTCATGGGAGGCATCCCATGTAAAATAAAATTTTAAATTATGTTAGTCTTGTTTGTTTTTGTTTTTGTTTTGTTTTAAATAAAGTGTTCAAGCATACCTTTGGAGAGAGGAGAATAAATAAGGTAATCCTCGATCTCTATTTTTACTAACATATGGCCCAAAGTACTGCTGATTTTTTATGAAGTATGATTTCTGTTATTTTACTTTTGATGAGATGTGCAAAGATGTAGGGAGCTACTAAACAATTTTTTTAAGTTTTTATAGCTCACAATACCTATAATGACGGACCGTACCATGAGCCCGTACCACCTCAAGTCAAAGAAAAATAGAAACTTTGATTTTTTCCGTAGTGAACAGTGTCAATAACGACCTATGGTATGATCGGACGCACCCGTACGGTGTGCCCGTACCGTATCCTCGAGCAAACATCAGATTTCAAGCAACCATATCGTATTGATAATGACCAGCAGTACAGGCACGTCTAACCGTACCGCGCGCTCGTACCGAGCACACCGCCAGGGAGAAGCTGTTGCCCCCAAGGTTTGTCACCTTGTACGGGCAGGATCCGGCTATACCGCCCTCCTGTACCACGTATTCGGCCACCATAAACATCATGAGGATGGTAATCTAAAATTCCCAAATATCAATCTCTCTTTCTTCTTCCTCCAAACTCCACACTACCTTCATTGGATCTTCATATTTACTCAATCTATCTTTGATTCCTCGCACTCAATCGATCTAAGGTATGATTCTCCTCCTATCCTCAAGTTATTTTTGCAAAAGCTTCACTCAACCATTCACCATTGTCAATTTAGGCTTAGGTCTTGTTTTTGATTCAATCTTGATATTGAGCTTGCTGAGCATTGTTTTAGAGGAGAGTTCTTTTGTAACTAGTGTAGAGGATCACATATGCTATGTTTCTATTTGATCAAAATTTCTTATTAGCATTTTTATTATTTCTTATTTGTTCAATATTATTATTTTTAGATGAACACGAGGAGCCGTACATGTGTAGTGGCTATGGCACCTTCCGAACCACCCGTTGATACGTTGACCCTCGAGTCACTTGGTATCGAGTTCATCGAGGAGTTCCACATGAACTGTTTCAACCGTCTGAAGCTTCGGGAAATCAAGTCCACCAAGTGGGTGTGTCCTTACATCCTAAACCAACTCGGCATTTGTGCTGATTTTGATTTATTCTGCAACAATGTTGGTTTGTATGACCTTGTCTTTTAGGATGCCGTCACGTGTTGCCGCTTGACACTCGAGTTCTTCAGCACCTTGACGTAAACGGTGGATCATTACTATTATACCGAGGAACAAAGGCCTTGAGTTGATCGCGTCAAATTCCGCCCCATGAACCGTGAGTACATCCTAACACTCGACTGATACGTCCAAAACGTATCTACTTATCCGCACACTTTTTCTATTGTTTCTTCTCTAAACTTGTGTGATTTGGATACAACTAACCCGGACTAACGCTGTTTTCAGCAGAATTACCTTGGTGTCTAGTTTTTGTGCAGAAAATCAACTATCAGGAAAATCCCGAAAAATATGCCAAAAATCCTATTTCACCAGAAGACTCACAGAGCCAGAATACGAGACATAGTGGGGCCCTGGGTGGCCCACACCCCCAGCCGCGCAGGCCAGGCCTGTCCACGCCTGAAGGGGGTGTGGCCGCCCCAGGCACCCCCTCGGCCTCCCTCTTTGCCTATAAGTTGCCTTCTGACCTAAAAACTCAGGAGGGTTCGATGTTTTTCCAGAAAGAGTTCCGTTGTGCCGCCACCACCAGAAACCGCGATTCGGAACCAGAAACTCCGTTCTAGCACCCTTCCGGGACGGGGAATTTGGAGAGGATCATCGCCATCATCATCAAAAACGCCTCTCCATCAACCATCCATGTTTCCCTCATCCATGAGTGAGTAATCCCGCGTTGTAGGCTATGGGGATGGTAGGGATTGGATGAGTTCTATCATGTAATCGAATAAGATTGTTAGGGCATGGTGCCTAGTATCTCTATTAGTACTATTTGACTTTGTTGCAACTTGTTGTGCTTAATGCTTGTCACTAGGGCCCGAGTGCCATGATCTGAGATCTGAACTTATTATTGATTCATGATGATAGTATTGTTTGTGATCTTATCTACAAGTTGTGTACACATATCATTGTCCGGATCCAAAGGCCCCGAAGTGACAGACATTGAGACAGCCGGAGGGGATGGCTATGATGTGAGGATCACATGTGTTCACGAAGTGTTAATGCTTTGCTCTGGTGCTCTATTAAAACGAGCACCTTAATTGCTAGTAGTTCCCTTGAGCCCTGCTGCAATGGGCTGGCAGGACAAAAGATGTTGTGCAAGTTCTCATTACGAGCACACATGAATATATATGGAGCACATGCCTTTGATTGTTTAGTACTTGGATGCTTTATCTTATTTATCTGTAATTGCCCTAGATCTTGAAGTTACATGTTTAGACTTGTCCATGCAACGCCCATCCATATATCCCTACTCCTACCGCACTCATATCCTATTGTTTGCTACTACAAAACTGTTGCTACTGATAAGCTTCTGTGATCAAGAACTATTTCCAGGTGCAGCTGAATTAACAACTCAACTATTAAGGCTTATAAGTATTCTTTGGCTCCCCTTGTGTCGAATCAATAAATTGGGTAATACTACCCTCGAAGACTGTTGCGATCCCTATACTTATGGGTCATCATCGACCAATGGGCTCAATGTTTTAGGTTTGCCAACAACGCCACTGATATACGCACAACTACTTTTATCTTAGACCCGAAACCTTGGAAATATTTTAACTTGATGAGAATCCGTGGAAACACGCGTAAGGGAAACCAAATTGATCACCCTACTATCTGCTATTTATTTTATGTGATTGCTAACACCTTGCAGGAGCGTGGTGAGTTTACTAGTGTTAATGAGGAGGACATGTTGATCCTCACTAAGGCTGATATTGTTAATTGTAACGCCAAATTTGGGCGCCCTGCTTGTGTTTTACCTTAAGAAACAGGCTCTTCAAACTCGTGGACCCATATGTGCAGGGGGAGTTGTGACCGTTCTTGCACATGCACTTCACGTTAACCTAGGTAAACCATTGGTAGGAAGTAATTGTCTCGGTCTCTCTACTCCAAGAGCATGTGGTATGGTCTCTAAAACTCATGGTAGATATTTTCTCGATATACCTAGAGCGGATCACTTGATCCCAGCTCCTTTGCCTAATGTTCTCTTCTCCATCGAGGAGGGACGTTTGCGTTATGACGCGCTGAGGCTAATCTACCCCAACAAGAGATAACCATGGGAGGAGGAGAAGATGAAGAAGTAGAAAAAGAAGAGCCCGAACAATATGAGCAGCCACCACTACACCACCTTTGATGACGTCTACGCACTCGAAGGAAATATCCATAACATGAACAACCTCTCCATCAACCTTCGAGATGCTACTGCAAGCCTCAACACCCAGTTCCAAAATTGGCATGGCCAATGGAACAAGGGAGATTATCCACCACCACCATAATGAGTAAAAAAGGGGCTTGCAAAAGCCTGAGCTTGGGATGTGTCCCCTTGAAAATTTATTTGTGTAATAATGAGGTTGTACTTCAGCTCCTTGGGAGCTTTGAAACACTCGTGTTGGCTTGTTCCAACACTTTGCCTTTTTCCTTTGCCTTTTATTTTGCTTTTGTTTTATTAGTTTGACTTTATTTTCTTATAACCCTTGCTTGGTCGCAAGATCCTTTCTATTCTTTAATCCCCTTCCTCAAAAATACAAAAATATTTTTCCATTTTTCCTTTTTTCATAAATGTGGATTCGCACTTTGCCTCTTTGCTTTTATATTATTATGAGAGTAATTGTGTTTGAGTTTTTTAAGGAACACATCCCTATAAAGAAGAGAATCATGAAGTCCCTTATGAGAGGTATGTCCTATGTCTCCCACTTTTGAAGTTTGAGTTGTTTATCTTAGTTGGTCGATTTGCTAAGATGCTATGCATGTGGGGGTAATTTGATTTATTTAAAGTAAAGTTTTTTATTAGTATGATGGTTAGTTGCTAAAGCTCTTTCTCTAGTTATTTTAGCTAACCGAGTCTTGCCTTAGAAATAATAATGCCAAACAAGTACAATAAGAAAAATTCTAAAATTTATGACTTGTTTGATGAATGATTGTCTTGACAATATACCACTAAAGATACTTAACCCCATAGATATTTTGATAGTCTTGACGACACTCGTGAAAGGAGTTTTTTTATTGAAATAAAGTCTAGTGGTAGTTGTGATGCATGCCAAAGCTAACATTGTGGATCAAACCGTGGTACTAGATCATGAAAAACAAAGAAAAAATTCTGCTATTTATGATCCTAGTGCACACCTTTGGGATGCCATCAACTCCGGTAGCTTTTGAATGATCTATGGTATAACCCCGGATTTTGTCTATGAGTTGATGACATGATTGGCATCAGTGTCAATGTATGGGCAAAAGTATTGGTATTCTCAAAGGTTGTGTAAACACTTGCAAAAGTATTTCTTTGTAGAGACTTTTTGATTTTAAACAGGGAGATGAAGAGAAATTTCCTGAGTCGTGGACAAGGTTCTGTGCCTTGATTCATGCACATCCTGGATGTCCATTACCCAAAATTTAGCTTCTTGATATTTATTATAATGGACTAACTGATGATTCTAGGACATACCTAGATAGTTTTGTTGATTGTGTTTTTAGGAAAAGAACTCCTTCAGATGCTGAAGAATTAATGGCTAAAATAAGAAATAATTATGATGATTGGACTTCAACTGAGCTAATTACACCTGAACCAATTGTGCCTGAACTAGTTCCAACACCAACACCAAAGAAGAGGGGAATGATTGCATTAAATGATGAAGTGATGAAAGAAGCTAAGAAATTTCATAAGGAGAAAGGTATTAGAGCTGAAGATGTGAAGAATCTACCTCCTATAGAAGAATTATGTAAGCCAATTCACCACTCATCTACTATTGAGGTACACTCTCTCCACTTTGATGAAGGTGATATTACCTATGGTAAGCCTCCTGATCAATGCTTAGATGAACTTGACACCTTTATTGTTAAACAAGGTAATTTTAATAAAAAAGATCAGAATCATTTATTGGAAAAATATAGAGATATTAATGAGTTGAAAGATATTGTGAAAAGAATTGCTAATGTTGTTAAAATTCTTTGTAAACACTTTCAAATGGTTCAAACTCAAATTGATCAACTTGCTGAGGTACAAAATGATATGCTAGTTAATGCCTCAGGAGATAAACATGCTTATGGAATTAGAACTAGGAGTGGTGTAGCTACTCAAGATCATTTATATCCTGAAGGACACCCTAAAAGAATTGAGCTGGATTCTCAACAAGGTGAAAGTAGTGGCAGTCCTCATAAGAGAAAGAAAAATAAACATAAAATAGTTGAGGAACCCTCTGAACCTGTTGTAGATCCTAATAGTATATCAGTCTCTGATGCTGAAACTGAAAGTGGTGATAAAAATGATGCTCCTGACAAGGAGGAAGTTGAGGAAGGACGTGAGAAGCACACTAAGAACACTAGGTACACTAAGGAAGATTTTATTGCTAATAAACATGGTAGTGAGAGAGAACCTTGGGTGTAGAAGCCTATGCCTTTTCCAAATAAAAAACACAAGTCAAAGGAGGTAGAACATTACAACAAGTTTTGTGAGTGGATGAAACCTTTATTTTTGCAAATTCCTTTGACTGATGCCATTAAGTTACCTCCTTATTCAAAGTATATGAAGGATATTGTCTCTAATAAAAGGAAGATTCCTAATGATGAAATTTCTACTTTGCTTGCTAATTATTACTTCAATGGTAAGGTTCCAAAGAAACTTGGTGATTCAGGTATACCAACTATTCCTAATGAGTTTGATGAATGATTGTCTTGACAATTGATAGTCTTGACGACACTCGTGAAAGGAGTTGTTTGATTGAAATAAAGTCTAGTGGTAGTTGTGATGCATGCCAAAGCTACCGTTGTGGATCAAATCGTGGAACTAGCTCATGAAAAAGAAAGAAAAGTTCTGCTATTTATGATCCTAGTGCACACCTTTGGGATGCCAGCAACTCCGGTAGCTTTTGAATGATCTATGGTATAACCCCGGATTTTGGCTATGAGTTGATGACATGATTGGCCTCAGTGTCAATGTATGGGAAAAGTATTGGTATTCGCAAAGGTTGTGTAAACACTTGCAAAAATAAACATCCAGCAATCCTTGAAAAGGTATGACAAGAAAATATATCTTTGAAGATCCACATAACAAGTCCTTAGCATGGTATCATTGAAGGGAATATGCCCGAGAGGCAATAATAAAGTGGTTATTATCGTATTCCTTGTTTATGATAAATGTTTATTTTGCATGCTATAATTGAATTAATATGGAAACGTTAATACATGTGTGTTTAATAAACAAAAATGAAGTTCCTAGTTATGCCTCTCTTATAAACTAGCTCGTTGATTAACAAGATGATCAAAGGTTTCCTGATCATGGACATTGGATGTTGTTAATAACAAGGTCACAAAATTGTTGGAATGATGTGATGAACATTCATCCAAAGTATATCATTACGATCAAGGTCATTGTGTTTATATTGCTATAACATCATACGAAGTAATGTTAGTCCTTAGACCATGAGATCATGTCAATCACTAACACCGGAAGAGTATCTTGATAACATCAAACATCACACCGTAACAGGGTGATTATAAAGATGGGTTCAGTGCTACAAAGGTGTTATGTTGAGGCTCATGGATCAATAGTGGAATTTGTCCATCCTGATGACGGAGAGATATACTCTGGGCCCTCTCGGTGATATCACATTGGTTATCTTGCAAGCAAGTGATTTGATCACTAGAATGTTATATCACAGGAACGAGAAAAGAGTACATGTCGGTAACGAGATCAAACTAGGTATGGAGATACCGATGATCGAATCTCGGACATGTAATATATCGCGAGACAAAGGGATTGAGTTACATGCTTATAAGGTTTACACGATCACATAAGTCATCGTTTAATATGTGTGAGTTAGTACAGATCTCCAGGTCCCGCTGCTGATTATTGATCGGAGAGGGGTCTCGATCATGTCTACATTATTCGAGAACCGTAGGGTGACACACTTAAGGGATAACGACACCATTCAGAGCAAATAATATGCCAGAGAAATAAAAAGGAAAGCGCAAGAATTTATTTCACTAGACATCAAAACTGTTTCGGTTGAAATTGCTGAAACTGGTTCTGCATGTGAAATTGAAATGTTATAAGGTTTTTTTCATTAGAGTAATTAACAAAATTCTGAATAAATAAATAAAAGAGTTTTATTTAATGAGAGATTACATTAAATTTGTTAGAAATTTAATGGAGGTGAGTGGAACTTTGAGTGGGTGGCTATTTATGTGAGTGGGAGCTCCACCCACATGAATGTGGAAGAGGTGGGGGCACCTCCATGGCTTCCATGCCATGGGAGGGGGCTGCCTCCCTCTCCCGATAAAAGGCACCCCACTGTCTCCTCTCATCTCACACCTCCTCATGAAGGATATCTCTCCCCCTTTAGATTTTTCCCATGGTCTCGGATCAGCGAGATACATGTTACCGGTGGCTTTTTCTAGAAGGTTTTGTTGCTTCCGCTGCTTAGCTGGAGCGAGGGCGCGGAGGTTGTCAGGGTACCCCGGACGTGTGTGCGATCACGGATGCACCATTGCTTTGCGGTGCTGGACTTGATGGTGCTGGACCGGATGGACCAGATGGACTTCATCACGATCTTGAGATCGGCAAGCGTTCGTCTACATCATCCACGAGTACAACCTCGTTAACGCTATTCAGTCTTCGAGGGTATGTATTCTATGGATGTATATCCACCCGTTGCTTATATATAGTAGATAGATCTTGGTACTTAGTTGTTCCCATCGTAGGAAATTTTTTGTTTTTTATGATGCGAACCCTACAGTGGTCTCAGAGCCGGATCTATGCATAGATGATTTACACGGGTAGTACAGTGGGCGATGATAATCATTTTATTTCTTCTTAGTTGTACTTTGGATATTGGTGGCATGGTGGGATGAAGCGGCCTGGAAAAACTTTACATGTCCTCACACATGATACCTGTTCCACGCTTGACATGCAACTAGTTTTGCATAAGTGGCTAGCGGGTGTCTGTCTCTCCTACTATGGTCAATATCTAATTTGCAACGAGTTGTCAACAATTTGGTTATCCTTGTTGTGGTTTATGTTCGTAGGTAAGAACGGTTCTTTCTTCGAAAGCCCTAAGCCACGTAAAACTTGCAATGGATAAATTAGAGGCGTCTAGTTTAGATTGTTGTTGGGCTAGTGTCATGATATGGTGATGTTGTAAGTAGAAGTATCTCTTACAACAAAAATAACGTGTAAGTTCCATAGACCTTGGCCTTACACATAGAGGTATGATGGCGATCATACCATGATGCACGTGATGGAGATCATGTGCAAGAACTATATCATTTCACTTATTAACATGTGATGTTTGTTGCATCTTATATTGCTTGTTTGGCGTTTTATTAGCATAATAAGATGATTCCTCATTTAGATATCAAGATAAAAAATGTGTTCTCCCTTAAGTATGCACCGGTTATGTTTCGTCGCTTCAAGACATCACGTGATGATCGGTTGCTCTTGGATCCACGATCATATTTCGGGTGTAAGACAGTTACACACGTGAATACTAAGGTTCTTACTTGGTGAGCCTAGCATGTACAGACATGGCCTTGGAACACGGACCGAAAGGTTCAGCATGAGTCATATGGAAGATATGATGCCCATTTGATGCTCGCCTTTTAAGCTACACCAACTCACATGATGATCAGACTTGGTGTAGTGGATTTGGTTCATGTAATCACCAAAATGGCACGAGGGATGTCGTTTTTGAGTGGGAGTTCATTTCTAGTTTGGATTAGAAGAACTCAATTTATCATAAATTAAATCAAAGTTAATTTGCATAATTTGTTGTAGTCATTGGCATTCGGTCACCACCTTATGCATAGTTGTAATTGAGATAATAGAACTATAGAATTCTGGATATATACTTTACGAACTAGTATCGTATTGTGTTGAGTGTCAATCTAAAGTTTAAAGTCCTATTGGAAACTTTCAGGAAACTCTGTTTACTCCGTGAAATTTAATAATTGGTATTAAATCAAGAGTAACAATTCCAGTGTTAGTATCTTAAGTATCATGTTTGCCTCCATGATTCTTGATTGTTTTAATATCAAGTTTATCTAGGAGCTGAAAGAATTTTTTCAGAAACCATCATGTGTGGCAGATATAATGATATCTAAATTAAGTTTATCTCAATTTAAACTATGGGTGGCACAATGTAATGGAAAGGAGATTCCATGATGGATTTGGATGAATTCCAAAGTTAAGACATTGTGACGAATACTACAACAAAAGGCTAAGTATATGACTGCTATAGTAGCAGCAAAGGAGGGCATTTGTGTCAAACAGTTTGTTATCAAACTAAGGTGTGGTTTGCAACGGGCTAACACTAAAGATATATTGTACGAAAATAGTATCGACATGATTTAACCCAAGGAACTAAAGGTCTCACCAAAAGACCAAATTTATACAATGTCATCTCATTAGAGAATGAGTGTTGCGTAAAGACGCAAAGACATGCAAATACACACAGACCTGAAAGTGTCAGATCCGTAGATTATGTTAACCACTTAAAATCGCGTATATGGAACACCAGAAAGCCATAGGTGTTCAATACGCAAAGTTTTAAAAGTAGATTATTGTCTCTAGTGCAAGTGGGAGACTGAAGGGAATATGCCCGAGAGGCAATAATAAAGTGGTTATTATCGTATTCCTTGTTTATGATAAATGTTTATTTTGCATGCTATAATTGAATTAATATGGAAACATTAATACATGTGTGTTTAATAAACAAAAAGGAAGTTCCTAGTTATGCCTCTCTTATAAACTAGCTCGTTGATTAACAAGATGATCAAAGGTTTCATGATCATGGACATTGGATGTTGTTAATAACGAGGTCACAAAATTGTTGGAATGATGTGATGAACAATTATCCAAAGTATATCATTACGATCAAGGTCATTGTGTTTATATTGCTATAACATCATACGAAGTAATCTTAGTCCTTAGACCATGAGATCATGTCAATCACTAACACCGGAAGAGTATCTTGATAACATCAAACATCACACCGTAACAGGGTGATTATAAAGATGGGTTCAGTGCTACAAAGGTGTTATGTTGAGGCTCATGGATCAAGAGTGGAATTTGTCCATCCCGATGACGGAGAGATATACTCTGGGCCCTCTCGGTGATATCACATTGGTTATCTTGCAAGCAAGTGATTTGATCACTAGAATGTTATATCACAGGAACGAGAAAAGAGTACATATCGGTAACGAGATCAAATTAGGTATGGAGATACCGATGATCGAATCTCGGACATGTAATATATCGCGAGACAAAGGGATTGAGTTACATGCGTATAAGGTTCACACGATCACAGAAGTCATCGTTGAATATGTGGGAGTCAGTATGGATCTCCAGGTCCCGCTGCTGATTATTGATCGGAGAGGGGTCTCGATCATGTCTAAATTATTCCCGAACTGTAGGGTGACACACATAAGGGATACTGACACTATTCAGAGCAAATAATATGCTAGAGAAAGAAAAAGGAAAGCGCATGAATTTATTTCACTAGACATCGGAACTGTTTCGGTTGAAATTGCTGAAACTGGTTCTGCATGTGAAATTGAAATGTTATAAGGGGTTTTTGTTAATTAGAGTAATTAAAAAATTCTGAATAAATAAATAAAAGAGTTTTATATAATGAGAGATTGCATTAAATTTGGTGGAAATTTAATGGAGGTGAGTGGGTGGCTATTTATGTGAGTGGGAGCTCCTCCCACATGAATGTCGAAGAGGTCGGGGCACCTCCATGGCTGCCATGCCATGGGAGGGGGCTGCCCCTCTCCCTATAAAAGGCACCCCACTCTCTCCTCTCATCTCACACATCCTCGCGAAGGATCTCTCTCACCCCTTTAGAATTTCCCCATGGTCTCGGATTTGTTGCTTCCGCTGATTCACTGGAGCGAGGGCGAGGAGGTTTTCGGGGTACCCGGACATGTGTGCGATCACGGATGCACCACTGCTTTGTGGTGCTGGACTTGATGGTGCTGGACCGGCTGGACCAGATGGACTTCATCACGATCTTGAGATCGGCAAGCGTTCGTCTACATCATCCATGACTACAACCTCGTTAACGTTATTCGGTCTTAGAGGGTATGTATTCTATGGATGTATATCCACTCGTTGCTTGTATCTAGTAGATAGATCTTGGTACTTAGTTGTTCCCATCTTAGGAAATTTTTTGTTTTCTATGCTGCAAACCCTACACTCATTACTACTCTATGAATCTTTCTTGAAAAGTAATGATTGGATTAGAAGTTTTTTTTTTGATAGAATTGGTTCATTGATGTGGGTGTAAATAAGACACTTCATTGTTATATTACTTAGTACATGAAACTATCTTACTCAATTATGCTATTTAAACATCCTGGTGTTCCTTGGCAAGATGAGATTTAACTAGAAGAATTGGATTGATTGCTACACTGCTAGTTATTCATATTGATATTAAACTCTACTTTGATTTTCTTGAATTTCCAAAGCTTGTATAGTACTCTTGTCATCTCTCTAACTTCGATAAGCCTCGCAAATTAATGAAGTGTTATGCAAATATGACTACCAACCGTAAGTGAATTCTTATTCTCGTTGTTTCAAGTTTGAACGCTGAATTCCTTATAGTTCTTTTGTTTCTTCTTGCTCGAGGGAGATCAAGGTTAGAGCTTTTGGGAAGTTGATGACTCTGAAATTTTCTATCTTTCTCTATGTTTAAACATTGTTTATAGTCAAGCAATTGATAAGAAACTCTCAGCCCTTGCCACTAATGACTAATAATTGCAAAGATATGCAAAACCTTGCTTTGAGTTATGTTGTGTAGTAAATCACGGGTTTTAATGCGAAATCAGGAGTCATAATGAAGGAATTAGAGGAAATCCACACGTACAAATAATTGGGAAGCAAATTCCAGGCGTCGGTGCGTGTAATGACTAACGGTATGGGCGGGGCCCGCCCGTACGGCTCGCACGTATGGGGTGTTGATGGCTTCGTCTCGTCAAACCCTAGAACTTTTGTGAAGACGCCTATATATTTTGAGGCTCTAGCCGCCCTCTAGAGAGCCGCCATTCTCAGATTTCATCACAACACCACAAAAGGAGATCCACACCGTTGTTCACCCATTCCACCATCCATCCCTCTAGTAGCCATAACCATTGCTTTGTACTTAAGATATACTTGTGATTTGGCGACCATTGTAATAATATTCGATTTCAATCTAAGTATTTTGCACAATGTTTTCTAGCCTTGATCTATTTGTTATGAGTGAGTAGTCCTCATGGGCTGCGGGTTAGGGAGTGACATGGATATACCCTACGGGTGCCTCACATTGGTATACCCGGTCCAGCCCAAGTAAGGCCCACATGAAGACTTGCTGCCCAAGGAGACTCCGGGTGCCCCTAGTAGAAGTTCGACTCCTTGGAGAACACGACCAAGCTATAGATAGAATATTCAAGGGTGAAACCCTAAGTTGTAACCGACTCAACCTACCTCGGGACCTGGCTTATATATATAAAAGCCAGGGGGACACAGCGAGGAAGACCTGGACAACTCATACACACACGTCATGCCAGATCGCATCTACGCACCCCTGTAACCTTCGGTTCTGCCATAATCAAGAACAGACAAGCAGGAGTAGGGTTTTCCCTCTGGGGGCCTGAACCTGGGTAAACCTCATGTCCCCTTGTTGCATGTCTGTTAACCATCTCGCAATCTCCAGCATCCCCATCTTCTTCAAAACCCAAGTCCATAACAATGGGCATTGACGAGTCGAACCCTCGTCAATTGGTGCCGTCTGTGGGAACAAGGGACGCTGATCGTGCGGTCATGATTGTTCCATGCGGATCGATCTTCGATTCCTTGGCGACAGAGAATCACCTTCTCTTTGGCGCTTTCGACTTCACCGCCCACTCTCCATCCACTCGCAAAGATTTCAAGTCCGTAGGCGACGGATTCAAGATGCTATTCGGGAACTTCTTATTCCAGGTGGGCTAGACGGGTACCCTCCGTCTCCTAGAGCGGGGCTCGTGGGTGCCACGAATCGACGCCCTGCGCACGTTGTTGCTGACGGACGATTCAGATGACAACGGTAGTGGCAACTCCAACCTGTGTGACCCTCCTACAGAGGAAGGAACCTACGGTTCTGGATATGAGAGCTGTGGGAGCAACGATCTCTCCTCATGCTACCTGAATCATCGCGCTATGACCCTCATAATGGCAACATCGATGACGGAACTGAGCCGCCACTGAATACCCCACCCAATCCCCTCCCAACCCCCTGACTAAGAATATAAGAAACGGGGAACCCTCGCTAGATCCCAACAGGAACCGGACACCTCAAGGCACCAAGGGCATATACCGTGTCCGCAACGAGATCCACCTCTCCAACGAGGATTGGGAGAGGGTGCACGATGCCATACAAGGCACTCACCTTATACATGTGGACGCTCCACGTGACATTCTAATGGGGTGTTCTGCTACAACACCATGCCTTTCGGGCTGAAGAATGCAGGCACCACATATCAATGATGCATGCATGCATGCCTAAAGAGCCAGATCGGTCACAACATGCAAGTCTATGTCGACAACATAGTAATCAAGACCAAGGAGGCCAGAACACTCATCGACGATCTCCTAGAGACATTCGACAAACTTGATCGCTACAAGATCAAGATGAACCCGGACAAGTGCGCCTTCAGCATCCCGTCTGGCCAATTACTCGGGTACTTCATCTCTCAACGTGGCATCGAGGCTAACCCGAAGAAAATCAGGGCTATACCAGCCATGTAGAATCCCAAGAATGTCAAAGGAGTCCATAAACTAGCTGGGCGAATCACGACGCTCACCAGGTTTATCAGCCGCATGGGCGAGAAGGCCCTCCCTTTCTATCAGCTGCTGCGCTAGGCCAAAAAATTCGAGTGGACAGCCGAGGCCGACGAAACATTCGAAGACCTTAAGCGCCTGCTCTCCACATCTCTTGTACTGGTAACACCAAAGGAGAGGGAGCCTTTGCTTCTATACATTGCAGCCACGCACCAGGTGGTCAGCACTGCCCTCTTGGTCGAATGACCCGAAGATGGCAAGACCCACGGGGTACAACGCCCAGTCTACTACCTCAGTGAGGTACTGACCCCGACAAAACAAAGGTATCCTCATTACCAGAAGCTCTCCTATGGCGTATTCACGATAGCACGTCGACTAAGACACTACTTCCAAGAGCACCAGATCATATTCATCAATGACACGCCACTGTCGAACATCCTGAACAACCCCAAAGCTACTGGGCAAGTAGCCCTGTGGGGCATCGAGCTGTCACCTTGAGACATTGTCTACGAGCGCTGCACCGCCATCAAGTCCCAGGTGCTCCCTGAATTCTTCGTCAACTGGATGGAACTCCAGCTACCGGATACTCCGGACATGTCCCAATCTTGTAAAATGCACATCGACGGCTCCAAGCGCGAGGCTGGAGCAGGAGTCGGCGTGATACTGACGTCCCCTCAAGAGGATAAGATGAAATACGTCCTTCGGATGAAGTTTCGCGCATCCAACAATGATGCTGAGTATGAGGCACTCCTACATGGCATGCGGATGGCCAAGGTGTGTGGCGCTACGCGCCTTGTCATCTACGGTGACTTTAACCTCGTCGTCCAACAGACGATGAACAAGTGCGACGCTCATAGCGCCAACATGATCGCATATTGTGAGCTCTACAACTCACTCAAAGGGGACTTGGAAGACCGCGAACTCCGGCACGTTGGCAGGGAAAGCAATGAAGATACCGACAAGCTTGCCAACATCGTCTCCACCTTATCCGTAGTGCCTCCAGGTGTGTTCCTCGAACAAATCTGTGTTCCCTCCATCAAGCATAAATTCCTGAAGGACACAGTCGAAGCCGCAGGACACTCGAGGGCTGCGCCACCCGAGAAATCCAAGGGACCCGAAGAGCTCGACATGGAGGTCGAACTGGTGAGCCTCATACAAGTCATGGTGGTCGAGCAGACGTGGACACAACCATACCTCCGCTACCTGATAAGCAAATAGATGCCTGAGGACTCGACTGATGCCTGGCGCATAGTCCACCGATCAAAGGCATTCACCATCATAAATGGCGAGCTGTACAAACACAGCATTTCGGGTGTGCTCCAGCGATGCGTCACCAATAGTGACGGGAAAAGCATCCTCCTCGACATCCACGAAGGTATCTGCAGCCACCATGCAGTTAGCCACGCCCTCGTCGCTAAAGCTTTGCGAGCTAGATTTTACTGGCCTACTGCTATGCGCCATTACAAGGACATAGTACAGAGATGGAACGCCTGCCAAAGGTACGCCAACAAGCCGCACGTGCCTGGATCAGAGTTGCATCCAATACCATTGGCCTGGCCCTTTGCCCAGTGGGGACTCGACATGATCGGCAAGCTGCCAAAGTCCTCGCCAGGAGGGCACGTATTCCTCCAGGTGGCTGATACGTCCAATTTGCATCACTATTCTATATCATAATTTACTGCTATTCATTGATATATTTCATATTAAGAGGTGATACTTATGTTGTTTCATCTATTTTTTCATGTTGAATGACTCTTGGAGGATGAACTACCGGAGTCAGGATTCTGATGGAAAAAAGCAGTGTTTGGATGCAATTTTCGCGAAGATCAGAAAATAAATGGAAAATCATATTTTTCCAGAAGACGAAGGATGCCAGAAGGGGAGGCTGAGATGGTCCACAGGGGGCCCACACCCTCATGCGCGGGCCACCCTATACCTCGCCACCAGGGGGTGTGGCCACCCTGGCCCACCTCCTGCTCCGCCCTTTCTCCTATATCTTCTCCTCGAAACCCTAATACACGGGGAGCGACCATAGAAAGATTTCGCCGCCTCTACAGGGCGGAAACTACAGAGAGAGAAAGAGCTCTCTGGTAGATAGATTTCTATCGAGGAAATTCCTTCCCGGAGAGGGGAGATCATCGCCATCGACACCGTCATCAAGCTAGACTTCATTGGGATCATAATCATCATCCTCACCACCATCTCCACTAGAACCATCATCACCACTCCATCCCGCTATAACAATTGTGTTGAATCTTGCATAGTTCTTACGGGAAACTTTCCCGGTGTTGATTACTTTTGTAGTTGATGTTTGTGAGTGGAACCATTGAATTATTTTTTATGTTTAGATTGTTATTCATCATCATATCATCTCTGATTTTGATCCATATGATGTCTCTTGAGTAGTTCGTTTAGTTCTTGAGGACATTAGAGAAGTCAAGTTGTTAGTAGTGGAATTGTGTTGAGGTATTATTCAATGGTTTGACATTTAAGTTGTGGTGCTATTCTTCTAGTGGTGTCATGTGAATATCGACTACATGATACTTCACCATTTATGGGCCTAGGGGACCACATTGTGTATTTGGCTACTAATTGTGGGGTTGCCGGAGTGACAGAAACCTGAACCCCCGTTAGGAAACCTTTGCACATGGGAGTGTAGGATCTCAGAGTATAATGCTGTGGTTAGGTTTTTATCTTAATTACTTTCTTGTAGTTGGGGATGATCGCAAGGGGTTTAATCACAAGTATGTATTAGTCCAAGTAAGGTCAGTACATTAGCAAAGGTTCACCCACACAACACTTATCAAACCAAAGAAGATTAATCAACTATATGAAACGAAAGCACTTGACAGTATTCCCATGTGTCCTCGAGAATGTTTGGTCCTCATAAGTATTACAACCGGCTTGTCCTTTGATAAGAAAGGATTGGGCCAATCACTGCATTTATTTGTTGTCTTTATTTACCTGCACTTTATTTCCTTGCATTATCAAAAACCCCTAAAAATCCGTTTGCTAAGTATTTACAGAGAATTCCTGCTCCAAACCACTAGTCAACACCTTCTGCTCCTCATTGGGATCGACACTCCTATTTATCGAAAGTACTACGATACACCCCCTATACTTGTGGGTGATCAAGACTATTTTCTGGCGCCATTGAAGAGTGGAACTGGTAAAGGAAACTTCTACTATGAGTATTGCTTTTTATTTCTGTTTGTTACTTTGTTTCCAATATGGATAACCCACTTGGTTTCCTATTTGGGAAAGCTACTACCCCTGCTAGGGTAGTAGATGAACCACCACTTGTTGAGATAGATCCTTTTAAGATACCTACAAGAATTTTTGATCGTGTTATGGATAATTATTTTTTTGGGGATGGAAATGTCCATCCTGGTGATCACTTTCTTTTTATCCATGAATTATGCGGGTTGTTTAAGTGTGCAGGTATCACAACAGAGCAAGTTAAGAAAAAGTTACTCTCTATATCATTGAAAGGAAGATCTGAAGAATGGTATAAGCTGCTGAAGAATGGACAATCTATGGAATGGGAGGAAATTGTGCCTCTCTTTTATTCTAAATTCTATCCTAAGAGTGATATTCATAAGGATAGGAATCAAATATATAATTTTTGGCCTCGTGATGGAGAGAGTACAGCCTAAGCTTGGGGAGATTAAAGTTACTAATGCTTAAATATCCTATTCATGAACTCCCTAATAATATTATTATCGATAAATTTTATGCAAGGCTTTCTCTTCATGATAAAGATTTATTAGATGCTTCTTGTGCTGGATCATTTACACGTATGAAGGAAGAAGCTAAATGGG
Organism: Avena sativa; assembly: GCA_916181665.1. Classification (NCBI taxonomy): domain Eukaryota; kingdom Viridiplantae; phylum Streptophyta; class Magnoliopsida; order Poales; family Poaceae; genus Avena; species Avena sativa. The sequence goes on along the minus strand of OV702281.1, from coordinate 346,766,194 downwards.
ATCTTCTAGACCGTATTCAAGAGAATACTGAAGCTGTAGGGTTTGCAGCATAGAAAACAAAATTTTCCTACGATGGGAACAACTATGTACCATGATCTATCTACTAGATACAAACAACGGGCGGATGTATATGTAGGGTTCGCAGCATAGAAAACAAAAATTTTCCTACGATGTGAACTATGTACCAGGATCTATCTATTAGATACAAACAACGGGCGGATGTATATCCGTAGAGAACATACCCTTGAAGACCGACAAAGCTTAACGAGTTCAACTCGTGGTTGATGTAGACGATCTCTTGCCGATCTCAAGATCGAGAGGAAGTCCTAGCGTCGAAAATCAGCAGCGCATCTGTGCTCGCACACACGTTCGAGGCACCGAGCAACCTCCGCCTCCTCGCTCCAGCGATGCAGTGAAAGCACAACTCTTTCTTGCCGAATAGCCACCGGGAACATGTATCTCGCTAGTCCGAGACCATGGGGGATAAATTCTAGAGGGGGAGAGAGATCCTTCACGAGGAGGTGTGAGAGACAAATGAGAGGAGGGGCTCCTTTTATAGGAGGAGGGGGGCACCCAAGGGGGTGGCCGCTGGCCATGGGGGCTGCCCCTCCCCTCCTTCATTCATGTGGGTGGACACTCCACTCACAAAATGGCCCTTCAATTTTCTCCACTCAAAAATCCACTCAAATTCCCATTAAATTTCCACCAAATTTAATGCAAACTCTCATTAAATAAAACTCTTTTATTTTATTCAGAATTTTGTCAATTACTTTAATGACAAACAATCACAAATAACCCCTTGCTAGAATTCTATTTCACATGCATAACCACTTTATGCAATTTCACCCGAAAACCTATTTTGGTATCTAGTGAAATAAATTCCTGCGCTTGTTCATTCTTTCGGCATGAAACTTTTGCTCCAATTGGATGTCGGTGTCTCTTAAGTGTGTCACCCTATGGTTCGTGAATAATTCGGACATGATCGAGACCCCTCTCGGATCAATAATCAGAAGCGGGATCTGGAGACCCATACTGACTCCCACACATTCAACGATGACTTTCTTGTGATCGTCGGAACCTTTTATACTAGTATCTTAATCCCTTTGTTTCACGATATATTACATGCCCGAGATTCGATCATCGGTATCTCCATACCTAGTTTGATCTCGTTACCGACATGCACTCTTTTCTCGTTCCCGTGATATAACATTCTAGTGATCAAATCACTTGCTTGCAAGCTAATCAATGTGATATCACTGAGAGGGCCCAGAGTATATCTATCCGTCATCGGGATGAACAAATTCCACTCTCGATCCATGAGCCTCAACATAACACTTTATTAGTTCTGAATCCATCTTTATAATCACCCTGTTACGGTGTGACGTTTGATGTTATCAAGAAACTCTTCCGGTGTTAGTGATTGACATGATCTCATGGTCTAAGGATTAGGATCACTTCGTAAGTTGTTATAGCAATATAAACTCAATGACTTTGATCGTAATGCTATACTTCGGATGAATGTTCATCACACCATTACACTAATGTTGTGATCCCGTTATTAACAACATCCAATGTCCATGATCAGGAAACCTTGATCATCTTGTTAATCAACGAGCTAGTTTATGAGAGAGGCATAACTAGGAACTTTATGTTTGTTTATTAAACTCACATGTATTAATGTTTCCGTATTAATACAATTATAGCATGCAAAATAAACATCTATCATATACTTGGAATACACATAATAAACACTTTATTATTGCCTCTCAGGGCATATTCCCTTCAGTCTCCCACTTGCACTAGAGACAATAATCTAGTTACATAGTGATAAATCTAACACCCATTGAGTTCTGGTATTGATCATGTTTTGCTCTAGGGAGAGTTTTAGTCAATGGATCTGCTACATTGAGATCCGTATATACTTTACAAATCTTTATATCTCCATCCTTGACATGCTCGCGGATGGAGTGAAACCGGCGCTTAATATGCTTGGAATGCTTGTGAGACCTTGGCTCTTTGGCATTGGCAATGGCACCATTGTTGTCACAATAGATCACTATTGGGTCCAACGCGTTTGCAACCACTCCTAGTTCGGATATGAACTCCTTCATCCAAACTGCTTCCTGAGCCGCTTCTGAAGCAGCAACATATTCGGCCTCCATTGTTGATCCCGCTACCACAGGTTGTTTGGAGCTCCTCCAACTAACTGCTCTGCCATTCATGAGAAACACGTATCCGGATTGAGACTTAGAGTCTTCCGGATCGGTGTCAAAGCTAGCGTCGACATAACACTTAGCGACGAGCTCTTCTTCACCTCCGTATACAAGAAACATATCCTTAGTTCTTCGTAAGTACTTAAGGATATTCTTGACCGCTATCCAGTGTTCCGAACCTGGATCCGATTGGTACCTACTAGTCAAACTAATAGCATGTGCCACATCCGGTCTTGTACATAGCATGGCGTACATTATAGAGCCTATGGCTAAAGCATAGGAGACTTTGTCCATTATCTCTCTTTCTTCCGCCGAAGACGGACTTTGAGTCTTACTCAGTGTCTTGCCTTGCAACATAGGTAAGAACCCCTTCTTACTTCCGTCCATTTTAAACTTCCTTAAAATCTTATCAAGGTATGTACTTTGCGATAGCCCTATTAGGCGCCTAGATCATTCTCTATAGATCTTTATGCCTAATATGTATGACGCTTCACCTAGGTCCTTCATTGAAAATTTGCTGTTTAGATAACTTTTAACAATGTTTAAAAGATCTATATCCTTTACGATCAATAATATGTCATCCACATATAATATCAGAAATGCCACATTGCTCCCACTCACTTTCTTGTAAATACAAGCTTCTCCATAAGTTTGGACAAATCCAAACTCTTTGATCACCTCATCAAAGCGGAGATTCCAACTTCGTGATGCTTGCTTCAATCCATAGATGGATCGCTGAAGCTTGCACACCTTGTTAGCATCCTTAGGATCGACAAAACCCTTTGGCTGTATCATATACAACTCTTCTTCAATATTACCATTGAGAAACGCGGTTTTGACATCCATCTGCCATATCTCATAATCGAAATATGCAGCAATTGCTAACATAATCCTAACTGACTTTAGCATCGCTACGGGAGAGAATGTCTCATCGTAGTCAACTCCTTGAATTTGTCGAAACCCCTTTGCGACAAGTCGAGCTTTATAGACAGTCACATTACCATCAGCATCAGTTTTCCTTTTGAAAATCCATTTGTTCTCCACGGCCTTTCGGTCGTGAGGTAATTCCACCAAGTTCCAAACTTGATTTTCATACATGGATTCCATCTCGGATTTCATGGCTTCTAACCATTTGTTGGAATCCGGGCTCATCATCGCTTCTTCATACGTCGCAGGGTCATCATTTTCATCAACCATGAAATTCATGACAGGATTTCCGTACAGCTCGGGAGCTGGACGCGTCCTGCTTGACCTGCGAGGTTCGGTAGTACTCTCTTTCGGAGTTTCATGATCATTATCATTAGTTACCTCTTCAGCAGGTGGAGCCAACTCCGGAACAACTTCCGGCGCTGCGCTACTCGCCATACTTTGAAGAGAAGGTTCAATAACCTCTTCAAGTTCTACCTTCCGACTACTCACACCTTTCGCGAGAAACTCTTTCTCTAGAAAGGATCCATTCTTGGCAACAAAAACCTTGCTCTCGGATCTGTGATAGAAGGAATACCCAATAGTTTCCTTAGGGTATCCTATGAAGACGCATTTTTCCGCTTTGGGTTCGAGTTTATTCGGTTGAAGTTTCTTCACATAAACATCACATCCCCAAACTTTAAGAAATGATAGCTTAGGTTTGTTTCCAAACCACAATTCATACGGTGTCTTTTCAACGGATTTGGATAGTGCCCGATTTAAAGTGAATGCAGCAGTTTCTAGTGCATAACCCCAAAATGACAACGGCAAGTCCGTCAGAGACATCATAGATCGAACCATATCTAATAAAGTACGATTACGATGTTCCGACACACCGTTCCGCTGTGGTGTTCCGGCAGGAGTGAGTTGTGAAACAATTCCACACTCTTTCATGTGAGTGCTAAACTCGTAACTTAGATACTCACCTCCACGGTCGGATCGTAGAAATTTGATCTTTCTATTATGATGATTTTCCACTTCATTCTGAAATTCCTTGAACTTTTCAAAGGTTTCAGACTTGTGTTTCATCAAGTAGATATAACCGTATCTACTCAAATCATCCGTGAAAGTAACAAAATAACGATATCCACCTCGCGCCGACACACTCATTGGACCACATACATCAGAATGTATGATTTCCAATAAATCTGTCGCCCGTTCCATTGAACCGGAAAACGGTGTTCTAGTCATCTTGCCCATAAGGCATGGCTCACATGTATCAAATTATTCAAAATCAAGTGATTCCAAAAGTCCATCCGAATGGAGCTTCTTCATGCGTTTAACGCCAATATGACCTAGACGGCAGTGCCACATATATGCGGATATATCATCATTAAGTTTAATCCTTTTAGCATCAATATTATGAATATGTGTAACATTATCATCGAGATCTAATAGAAATAAACCATTCATCATTGGTGCATGACCATAAAAGATTTCATTCATATAAATAGAACAACCATTGTTCTCGGATTTAAATGAATAACCACTTCGCATCAAACACAATCCAGATACAATGTTCATTCTCAGTGCAGGCACCAGATAACAATTATTCAAGTTTATAACTAATCCCGACGGCAAATGGAGAGGCAGCGTTCCGACGGCGATCACATCAACGCTTGATCCATTGCCGACACACATCTTGACCTCACCCCTTGCTAGCGGCCGCTTGTTCCGCAACCCCTGATTCGAGTTACAAATATTAGCAACTGAATCGGTATCAAATACCCAGGTGCTACTGCGAGCACTAGTCAAGTACACATCAATAACATGTATGTCATATATACCTTTGTTTGCCTTGCCGGCCTTCTTGTCTGCCAAATACTTGGGGCAGTTGCGCTTCCAGTGGCCAGTCCCCTTACAATAGTAGCACTTGGTATCAGACTTAGGTCCAACTCAGGGTTTCTTTTCAGGCACGGCAACAGGCTTGCCGCCCTTACTTCCCTTCCGTTTTCCCTTCTTGTATTTCTTGAAACCAGTGTTCCTATTGATCATCAACACTTGATGTTCCTTTTTGATCTCCACTTCTGCAGTTTTAAGCATTGACAGAAGCTCGGGGAGAGACTTCTTCATGCCTTGCATATTATAGTTCATCACAAAGCTCTTATAGCTAGGTGGCAGAGACTGTAGAACACGATGGATGCCTAAGTCAATGGGAATCGTTATTCCCAAGGACACAAGCTTATCGGCGTAACCCGACATCTTGAGTACATGCTCACTAACGGAGTTGTGCTCTTCCATCATGCAGCTAAAGAACTTTTCTGAAGCGTTGTAGCTCTCTACAGCAGCATGTGTGTCGAAAATCATTTTCATCTCACCCATTGTATCAAATGCATTGCCGTTTTCGAAGTTCCGGCTCTAGCCCATACAATATGCCGCAATGAACTAAGTTGTGGTCCTCCTGACGAGTCTGATAGACATTCTTCTCCTCGTCAGGGGCATCCTCTAAAGGTGGGGGGCCTAGTGGCGCTTCTAGCACGTATTGTTTTTGTGCAGCAGAGAGGAGAATCCTCAAATTCATGGCCCATTCGGTAAAGTTGCTACCGTTAGTTGCTAGTTTCTCTTTCTCCATGAACACATTGAAATTAAAAGCAGGTGGTGGCATCTACAACAGAATTTGTAAAGTTTAGACTAAGTGTATGATAGATTGAGTTCAACTAATCCATATTACGAATGAACTCCCACTCAAAAACGACATCCCTCGTGCCTTTTTGGTGATTACATGAACCAAATCCACTATACCAAGTCCGATCATCATGTGAGTCGGTATAGCTTCAAAGGCGAGCATCAAATGGGCATCATATCAACTATATGACTCATGCTTAACCTTTTGGTCCGTGTTCCGAGGCCATGTCTGTACATGCTAGGCTCGCCAAGTTAGAACCTTAGTATTCGCGTGTGTAACTGTTTTACACCCGAAATATGGTCGTGGATCCAAGAACACCCGATCATCACGTGATGTCTTGGAGCGACGAAACATAATCGGTGCATACTAAAGGAAGAACACATTCTTATATTGATATTTAAATGAGGGATCATCTTATTATGCTAACAAAGCGCTAAACAAGCAATATAAGATGCTATCAAACATCACATGTTTATTAGTGAAATGTTATGGTTCCCGCAGATGATCTCTATCATGTGCATCGTGGTATGATCACTATCATACCTATATGTGTAAATCCAAGGTCTATGGAGTTTACACGCTATGTGTGTTGTAAGAGTATCATCTCATACTTCTACTTACAACATCACCATATCATAACACTAGCCCAACTACAATCTAAACTAGACGCCTCTAATTTATCCATTGCAAGTTTTACAAGGCTTAGGGCTTTCGAGATAGAACCGTTCTTACCTACGAACATAGACCACAACGAGGATAACCAAATTGTTGACAACTCGTTGTAAAATAGATATTGACTATAGTAGGAGAGACAGACACCCGCTAGCCACTTATGCAAACTAGTTGCATGTCAAGCGTGGAACAGGTCTCATGTGCGAGGACATGTAAAGTTTATCCGGGCCGCTTCATCCCACTATGCCACCAATATCCAAAATTACAACAAAGGAGCAACAACATGATCATCATCTCCCACATACTCATATGTGTACTACCCGTGTAAAGCATCTACACATAGATCCGGCTCTGATACCACTGTAGGGTTCGCAGCATAGAAAACAAAAAATTTCCTACGATGTGAACTATGTACCAAGATCTATCTATTAGATACAAACAACGAGCGGATCTATATCCGTAGAGAACATACCCTTGAAGACCGACAAACCTTAACGAGTTCAACTCGTGGTTGATGTAGACGATCTCTTGCCGATCTCAAGATCGAGAGGAAGTCCTAGCGCCGCAAATCAGCAGCGCATCCGTGCTCGCACACATGTTCGAGGCACCGAGCAACCTCCGCCTCCTCGCTCCAGCGATGAACCGGAAGCACAACTCTTTCTTTCCGAATAGCCACCGGGAACATGTATCTCGCTAGTCCGAGACCATGGGGGATAAATTCTAGAGGGGGAGAGAGATCCTTCACGAGGAGGTGTGAGAGACAAGTGAGAGGAGGGGCTCCTTTTATAGGAGGAGGGGGGGCACCCAAGGGGGTGGCCGCCGGCCATGGGGGCTGCCCCCTCCCCTCCTTCATTCATGTGGGTGGACACTCCACTCACAAAATGGCCCTGCAATTTTCTCCACTCAAAAATCCACTCAAATTCCCATTAAATTTCCACCAAATTTAATGCAAACTCTCATTAAATAAAACTCTTTTATTTTATTCAGAATTTTGTCAATTACTTTAATGACAAACATTCACAAATAACCCCTTGCTAGAATTCTATTTCACATGCATAACCACTTTATGCAATTTCACCCGAAAACCTGTTTCGGTATCTAGTGAAATAAATTCCTGCGCTTGTTCATTCTTTCGGCATGAAACTTTTGCTCCAATTGGATGTCGGTGTCTCTTAAGTGTGTCACCCTACGGTTCGTGAATAATGCGGACATGATCGAGACCCCTCTCGGATCAATAATCAGAAGCGGGATCTGGAGACCCATACTGACTCCCACACATTCAACGATGACTTTCTTGTGATCGTCGGAACCTTTTATGCTAGTATCTTCATCCCTTTGTTTCACGATATATTACATGTTCGAGATTCGATCATCGGTATCTCCATACCTAGTTTGATCTCGTTACCGACATGCACTCTTTTCTCGTTCCCGTGATATAACATTCTAGTGATCAAATCACTTGCTTGCAACCTAATCAATGTGATATCACCGAGAGGGACCAGAGTATATCTATCCGTCATCGGGATGAACAAATTCCACTCTCGATCCATGAGCCTCAATAACACTTTATTAGTTCTGAATCCATCTTTATAATCACCCTGTTACGGTGTGACGTTTGATGTTATCAAGAAACTCTTCCGGTGTTAGTGATTGACATGATCTCATGGTCTAAGGATTAGGATCACTTCGTAAGTTGTTATAGCAATATAAACTCAATGACTTTGATCGTAATGCTATACTTCGGATGAATGTTCATCACACCATTACACTAATGTTGTGATCCCGTTATTAACAACATCCAATGTCCATGATCAGGAAACCTTGATCATCTTGTTAATCAACGAGCTAGTTTATGAGAGAGGCATAACTAGGAACTTTCTGTTTGTTTATTAAACACACATGTATTAATGTTTCCGTATTAATACAATTATAGCATGCAAAATAAACATCTATCATATACTTGGAATACACATAATAAACACTTTATTATTGCCTCTCAGGGCATATTCCCTTCAGTATATCCGTAGAGAACATACCCTTGAAGACCTACAAATCTTAACGAGTCCAAACTCGTGGTTTATGTAGACGATCTCTTGCCGATCTCAAGATCGAGAGGAAGTCCTAGCGCCGCAAAACAGCAGCGCGTCCGTGCTCGCACACACGTTCGAGGCACCGAGCAACCTCCTCCTCCTCGCTCCAGCGATGCAGCGGAAGCACAACTCTTTCTTGCCGAAAAGCCACCGGGAACATGTATCTCGCTAGTCCGAGACCATGGGGGATAAATACTAGAGGGGGTGAGAGATCCTTCACGAGGAGGTGTGAGTGAGAGAGAGGGAGGGGGGCTCCTTTTATAGGGAGAGGGGGGCACCCAAGGGGCCATGCGCCCAGCCATGGGGCTGCCCCACCTCTTCCACATTCATGTGGGTGGACACTCCACTCACTCAAATGCCTTTCAATTCCCTCCACTCAAAAACCCACTCAAATTCCCATTAAATTTCCACCAAATTTAATGCAAACTCTCATTAAATAAAACTCCTTTTATTTATTCAGAATTTTGTCAATTACTTTAATGACAAAAATTCACATATAACCCCTTGCTAGTATTTCATTTCACATGCAGAAACACTTTCTGCAATTTCACCCAAAAACCTGTTTTGGTATCTAGTGAAATAAATTCCTGCGCTTGTTATTCTTTTCGGCATGAAATTTTTGCTCCAAATGGATGTCGGTGTCTCTTAAGTGTGTCACCCTACGGTTCGCGAATAATGCGGACATTATCGAGACCCCTCTCAGATCAATAATCAGAAGCGGGGTCTGGAGACCCATACTGACTCCCACACATTCAACGATGACTTTCTTGTGATCGTCGGAACCTTTTATGCTAGTATCTTAATCCTTTTGTTTCGTGATATATTACATGTCCGAGATTCAATCATCGGTATCTCCATACCTAGTTTGATCTCGTTACTGACATGTACTCTTTTCTCGTTCCAGTGATATAACATTCTAGTGATCAAATCACTTGCTTGCAAGCTAATCAATGTGATATCACCGAGAGGGCCCAGAGCATATCTATCCGTCATCGGGATGAACAAATTCCACTCTCGATCCATGGGCCTCAACATAACACTTTAGTAGTTCTAAACCCATCTTTATAATCACCCTGTTACGGTGTGACGTTTGATGTTATCTAGAAACTCTTACGGTGTTAGTGATTGACATGATCTCATGGTCTAAGGATTAGGATCACTTCGTCAGTTGTTATAGCAATATAAACTCAATGACTTTGATCGTAATGCTATACTTCGGATGAATGTTCATCAGGCCATTACACTAATGTTGTGACCTCGTTATTAACAACATCCAATGTCCATGATCAGGAAACCTTTGATCATCTTGTTAATCAACGAGCTAGTTTATAAGAGAGGCATAACTAGGAACTTCCTTTTTGTTTATTAAACACACATGTATTAAAGTTTCCATATTAATAAAATTATAGCATGTAAATAAACATTTATCATAAATACGGAATACGATAATAACCACTTTATTATTGCCTCTCGGGGATATTCCCTTCAGTCTCCCACTTGCACTAGAGACAATAATCTAGTTTGAAAACTTTGCGTATTGAACACTTATGGCTTTCCGGTGTTCCCTATACGTGATTGTAAGTGGTTAACATAATCTACGGATCTGACACTTTCAGGTCCGTGTGTATTTGCATATCTTTGCGTCTCCACGCATCACTCATTCTCCAATGAGATGGCATTGTATAAATTTAGTCTTTCGGTGAGACCTTTAGTTCCTTGGGGTTAAACCATGTTGATATTATTGTCATACAATATATCTTTAGTGTTAGACCGTTGCGAACCACACCTTAGTTTGATAACAAACTTCTTGACACAAATTCCCTCCTTTGCTGCTACTATAGCAGTCATATACTTAGCCCTTTTGTTGTATTATTCGTCATAATGTCTTAACTATGGATTTCATCCAAATCCATCATGGAATCTTCTTTCCATTACATTGTGCCACCCATAGTTTAAATTGAGATAAACTTAATTTGTATCTTGTGACAAAACTAGTATCAATGTAACGCTTTACAATGAACTATTTGTAATTGTTTGTCACCTCTACACAAATATATTCTTAGTTCTTTTAAAAGATCATAAGAATTTCCTTACTATTGTCCAATGATCATTTTATGATTCATTCTGGTATATGCTCATAACACTTAGAGCATAGGACATATCTGGATGTGTACATATCATGGTATGATTGATCAAATCATTCTTGTGATTTCACTCATCAAGTGTCAAAGCACTTGAATCTTGTTTCACTTATCAAGTGTCGATACACTTGAATCTTGATTCAATTCCTTTCCATGCAACAAGAACTGTTTCTTGTAGTTTCTATATTGAACTCCTTCAATATCTCATATATGTACGTTTGGCACAACCATATTGGCATCACAGTCTATCCACTATAGACATTCATGCTAAATATTCGGGTTTTGCCTAAGTTTTTCATCGAAATGAAATTCTTAACCTTTGTCAATAAAAGATACATCATTTCTAATCAACAAGATGTCCTCCACATAATGTATTAGAAATATGTCTCAGCGCTCCCACTTAATTTCTTGCAAATGCAAGCATCTTTCATCGTCTCCATATGAAAACTCCTTTTCCATCACGGTGAAGATTCCAACTCCGCGATGCTTACTTCAACCATTGAAGTTTGCATGCCCCTTTTAGCATCCTTTGAATTAACAAAACCCTTTGGATCGTGTCATGTACACGTCCTAGGTAACCATTCTATTAAATGAACTTTTGTTTTGTTTATTCATCTACCATATACCAAATTATATGTAGTGGTTGCTACTTTAATCCGTCCAGACTAAATATCGCTATGAAAGATCAAATCTTGTCATATTCAACTCCTTGAACATTGTCGTAAAATACTTTTCTAACATGTCGACTATTTCATAGATGTGAAACATCCATGTCTGTTTCTTTATAGATCCAAATATGACCGATAGGTTTTTACACCTTTCCGGAGGGTCTTCTAAGTTCAAAACTTGATTTATCGTATATGGAACTATCACGGATTTTATGGCTTCAAGCCATTTGACAGAGTCAGAGCCCATCATCGCTTCTTTGCATGTAGTCGGTTCATCATTGTCAAACAATAATGATTTACTCTCAAATCTCAATCATTTGATTGTTTATCCGACCGAATTGGTTCAATAAGAACTTAGACCTCTGTGACCACAACCTTTGAGGCACGTGAGCCATGAGCATTATGGCTGCCTCCGGAACATTTTCCGGCGCTGCGCAACTTAGCACATATAGCTAAGGTTCGTTAACCTTACCAAAGTTCTATTGTCCTCCCACTTAATATTTATGAAAAATTCCTTCTTTAAGAAACTCCACGTTTCAAGCACAAACCCTTTTGTCCTTGGTGTTATGGAGGAATAAACAATTGTTATTCGAAATAACCTACAAAGACATGCTCATCCGACTTTGGTTGTAAACATCTTACTTATGTTTAGCATACCAAAATTAAGAAATAACAACTTGGGTTTTACCCCAAACTATGACTTCCATGGTGTCATTTCAACGGATCAAGATGGAGCTCTTTTCAGTGTAAAAGCGGAAGTCTCTAAAGTTTTAATCTTTTAAAACATAATGGCAATTTTATAAATAACACCTTCGATCCAACCATGTCAAACAAGGTTTCATTACAAATCTCAAACACTCCATACTCCTATGGTGTTTCGGGAGATGTAAATCTAGGTGTTTTGCTAAACTTGTAACTCAAATAAATCCCTTTATGATAAAATCATAATTCATTTATTTTCTTGTTACACTTATAACTCAAATAAATCCCTTATGATAAAATCATAAACCATTTATTTTTATTGTCACAATGATTTTCACTTCATCTTGAAAGTCTTTGAACATTTTCAAATATTTCACACTTCTTTCTCATTAAGTGAATATTCACTCAAATTTCCGGAGAAAGTATATGAAGTTGAAACCCATCGCTTACGACTACACATAATGGACTACATACATCGATATGTATAAATTCCAGTATTTTAGTCGTTCGTTCTTATTTGGCCTTTGAACGAAGTTTTAATTATCTCGAGGAAAGTCTCACAAGCTTCACTTGATCAAATCAAAGACTCCAAAAATCCATGAAAATGGAGATTCTTCATGTTTTCTTTCCAATATAATTTAAACGGCGATGTCACTTCGTAAGTGATCTTCCAATCATTTGTCTTGCGACATTTTAGCATTATTTTTTATGGATGTGATTTCTCCAACTAGATTTTTAAATCATCCATCTTATATGGAATACGGTAATTATTTGAACAACCTTTGTTCTCATAATACCTGATTTAAATAACAATTATTAAAACAAATCTTGAAGTCAAGCTTTGATGTCAACGAGAAATACAAACAACGGTTTGTTTGTTTTCGATGAACATGATCACATATTCTCTTGCTAGTTACTTAGGCCATTGTGGTTCATGAATTGCGTCGTTCCGTATGAAATTTCATACCAACCAATTCGGTATCGAATACCCAAGAATCACATTATTTAACAAGCAAAGAATACAACCATAACATGTATATCATCTATATACCTAAATTGGATATTTCCAATCTTTTCTTTTCTGCCAAATATATTTTATAGATTCTCTTTCAGCATTTCCTTTTCCTTTTTAAAAGAATCTATCAACATCAAAAGTGGCGCCATATACATGACACATAGTCCAAAGCATGTATATTCAAATAATAATACCTTTGGACTTGCGCATTGAAGTAGATCACCATCATCAAAATGATCGGTATTCTTTCAAAATCCATTCTTTAGTAATCTTTTAGTGTAGTAAACACTTTACATACATCTTTTATTCATCCTTATCATGAAAACTTTCATGATCAATGTAGAGGGAGTGTCCCAACCTTTACACAATATAAGGTGGTATCCCCTGTGTTTACAATGCTAGTCCCTGGATCAATAGCTAGCATCCACGGTTAAGATGTAATATCAAGATACAAAGGTCATAACATAACTTTATAACTAGGAATAACATAATTTTATTACATCATACATAGCTCATTTGGCTATTACATTACATTGCAGCGGAATAACTATAGTCATGGGGTCCTTCATCTTCAAAATGCCACAGGCAAATGCTGGTTGTAGGCTTTGTAATCCTATTCAATCAATATTCTCTAAAACAATCAAACCTGCAACATTACAAGTTACAGCCACAAGGGTCAATACATTTGAATTGTATTGGCAAGCTTCACTACTAGGTATAATATGAGTGGATCCTATCAATACATGCATATTTGGCTAAGTAGAGTTTAAGGCTTATGTGCATAAAGCAATATTTATCCTATCTTTTCAAAATGGGTTTGGTCCTTTGTCAAATCTCTTTTCCAAGCTCCTTGAACTCCTTGGTAGAAATTCAAGTGTTCAAGTCCTTGTCAAAATCCATTGAGCTCCTTGGTAACCCCAAGTGCAACAATTTTTATCAAAATCTCATGAGTTCCTTGGTAACCCCAAGTACATCAAGCTTTAGGCAAAATCTCTTGAGCACCTTGGTAACCCCAAGTGCATCAAGCTTAACAAAATCTCTTGAATTCCTTGGTACCCCCAAGTGCATCAAGTTTTTATTTTAGAAGTTGGAATGTCGAGATCTCCCATAGTTCAAACATTAGTTGCTCAGTATTGTCCATAACCAGGGACACGGCTAAGTACTTAGATTTTATTATCTTCTGCAGAAGGAGTACACTTTACCCACATGTCACAATCCCATCCTTTTGCCACCAGTGGCCTACTGGATTAGTGCTCACCAAGATGGAGTACTGGCAGATTAAGAATGTGACGAAGTCTTTCCAAAGGGTCCTCCCATACACCATTGCTAGCTTGCCTTCATGTAGGATTCCAGGTCCCCATGTCCAGTTAACTGAGGACAGTGCATGAGTCTTCCCAATGTAGTTGACTAAGCCAGAGCCATAATAGCATGTGGTTGCACACGAAAGCCACAATTGGAGAAACATGTTCAATCTCTATGTTTCCTAGGTGGTTTTCTTTTGGAGCACAACACAAAGTGATTCCCATAGACATGGTTCCTTTTGTTGCCACCCTCTTCAAAACTTAAAGTATCTTCCACCTAGGTAGTTCATTGAGTCCTTGTTTTATTATGTAAAACACAAGTCCTTTTCTCAACCTTTGTAAAATCTCAACATGTATCTCTTTTCAAACTATAGCATGGCTAAGCATGTAACAACTACATTGTTTTCTCTAAGGAATGGATAGGGAATCCTATTAGGATTTTAGCATAGCATAAGTACAAAAAGTATTTTCATGCATGTTTCAAAATCCACTAAGTATAATGAAAATAGTAGGACTTTTGATGATAGTGTCACTTGACTTTTTGGAAGGGAATGGTGGTTCACTCCTTGATCTTGCTAGTCTCACACTTTGCTAATTTCACTACAATCAATCAAGCAAACTCTATATCAACTAGCATTCCAATAATCAATCAAACCACAATTCACACACATAAAACTATGGGATCTAAGATCTAAGTCATGCATGTAAGCATGTAAAAGATGGTTCTAATTGCAAAGGTGGTCTCCACTAGGCTTCTAAACTTTGTAAAGTCCAAAGTGGTCATTTACCAAAATGGCAAAGTTATTTGCAAAAAGGGTTTTGTCCATAAACCATTTTTAAATCCATTCAACATTTTATGTGGTGGAAAAACATTTTTATCAAGCAACAACTTTAAGTGGTTCACCAAATAAGTTGAGGTTTCTCAAAACTTGGTGTTTTATGGCCAGTAGGTTTGATTCCAAAATATTTTCCCAAAGTTTTTACTCCAAAAATATTTTCATAACAAAATTTATTATTTTTATTTGGCTAGAAATGGACCAGATCAATTAATCTATCCTAAATTTCACCAAATTTATTTTTAACTCCATGGGTTGGTTCCTAGGGGCAGTAAGTTCACCACAAGCTAATTTGCCAAGGTTTCAAACTTATAAACATTTTTGAATCATTTTTCTATTCTAAACAAGCATACAAAAGTTTCTAAAAAAACAAATTAACAGATAATATTTACTAAACTAAGGGTATGGTTGGCTAGGGTTTGTTCTCCTGAATCCAACGACATAAAATTTGTAATTTTTGGACGTGTGAATCCAAAGTTACAAGGGTTTGAAAATTGAATCTATAACAGATTCAAATCTGTTTTTAAAACAAAAACATGGCCACGCGTCACGTTCTGGTTGGGTGGTACCGGTTCGGCCGGATCACGCGCTATAGCCCTTGGATCTAATCAGATCGTGCGGCATAGGACGCGTACCTCTTCGCGGCTTAAGTGATCTATCGCAAGCGTCCGATTAAGATCCTACGGTGCTAGCGTGCTTGCCAAAGTTTGGCGGTGCTGGCGGTGGCTAGCGGCAGCGTACGGCCAGGCGAGGTGCTAGCGGTGGTTCTAGGAAGCAAGGGAGACGGAGGGGGTGCTTACCGCGTTCGCGAGGATGAGGTGGTGCTCGACGTGTGATCGACGTGGCAAGGGGCGCACGGGGTCAGGTGGAATCGCTCACCGGAGGTTGCAACGGCATTAGACGGCTCTGTCCACGGTCGAAGGCGACGTTGTAGATTGCCCTAAGGCAAGACAGGGGCATGGTTAGGCGCGCAAGACCAAGGCAAGGATGTTTGCGTGATCGAGAAGACGCGGGGCGGTCAGTGCTTACCGGGGGAGGTCGTCGGAGAGGTTGCAGACGCGGCGGCGTTCGGAAGCTTGACGTAGCCGACGCTCTGGGGCGCCCGCGGTCGAACGAAAGGTACTGGGAGATGCGCCAAGAAGTGGTGAGTCTGGGTGCGAGGTCAGGGAGGCAAGGGGTGGTGATACTTGGCCGGAATCGATACCGAACCTCGTCGGAGCAGAGGGTGCTCGGGGAGGAAATTGGGGAGGTCTGGGGGCGTGCCAGCGCGGGGTGTCAGAGGGGAAATGTAGAGGAGGCATGGGCGTTTAACCCTGCGTGATCAAAGAAAGTAACGATGGTCGCGTTAAGACGAATTAAGGCGCGGAATCACTCCAGGAAACAGCGACGAGGGAGGAAGAACAAGTCGCGCGGGTGTGGACGATGAACAGGGGGAGTGGGGTCTACCTGGCAGTGAGAAAAGAAATGAGGGGGAGGTCCACCAGTCATTCTCTCTGTGGGTTTGATACTGCATGCGAATCGTTTTTCCTCGGGAAGGAATAGCTGGGCTGTTTCTGGGCTTTAGTGGGCTACTGGGTTGGGTCGACCTAACCTCATTTTTTTTCTATTCTGAATCTTTTTCTTTTTCCTGAATCTAATTTCTGATTTGAAATTCAAACAACAAACAACAATCAAACAATATTCAAACCAATTCAAACAATCACTATACTTTGTACTTTGAATTTGGTTCTGTTTATCAACATACACCAAATTCCAAAATAAAATAATAATTTTTATTTTTTTGAGGATCCATCCTTTAATTAAATAAAATGGATCTTTAGTTATTTAATAAAATAGGGTTTGATTTAATTAACAAAATCTCCATTTGAAATCCAAATATTTTCAAAACCAAATCAGTAGGTTTTATTTGGAAATAAAGAATACTTGGAAACTTGTTTAAAACAAAATAACCTTTTATTTTAGGGTCCATTAATAATTAAATACAATAGACCTTCATTATAAAATCAACTAGGATTTATTTTATTAAAATATTTATTTTGAAATATAAAATAAAGTCAAAACACTTCAGTAGGTTTTATTTGAGAATATAAAATATTTGGGAAAACTTATTTAAAATAATTTTAATAAGTTTTTGATGTTTTAATTAAAATGGTAAAACCTTTTATTTAGATAAAAATTGGATATTAAATCCTTATTAATTTATTTAAATAAACCTTTGCTATTTTTATTCAAAACAAAATGTTTTAATTCCAAAGCTTGGCCAAGGTTTAATTTGGCTTTATAAAATAATCTTTATTTATGAATCCACCTTTTCTTTTGAAAACCAAATCTTTTATTAAAAGATCCAAAATAGTAATTCCAAAACATTTTAATTTCCTTTAATAAATGTTTATCTTTTTAAATCTCTTTAGGATCTAATTTGATTCAACTTGGTTTGAGGTTCCAATTGAATTCAAAATTTTTCTTCTGGCCCTGAAAATCAAACAAAGTTTTATTTTATTCATTTATTTTCATATTACAAGATTTGGAAAATCTTGGGATGTGACAATCAAGCTACTATAGCTTATAAAGGCGAATCGTGAGTATAACATTACTTTCCAAAACCCTTTTGGATTATTAGGATGTCTAGCATCTCCAACCTTCGTAAATTCTCATCCAATATGAGAACATATATTATACTCTATCATATTGCAACCAAAACATTGTTTCAGATATCATTATATCTGCCACACATGATGGTTTCTGAAATAATTCTTTCAGCTCCTAGATAAACTTGATATTAAAACAATCAAGAATCATGGAGGCAAACATGATACTTAAGATACTAACACTGGAATTGTTACTCTCGATTTAATACCAACTATTAAATTTCACGGAGTAAATAGAGTTTGCTGAAAGTTTGCAATAGGACTTTAAACTTTAGATTGGCCCTCAACACAATACGATACCAGTTCGTAAAGTATATATCCAGAATTCTATAGTTCTATTATCTCAATTACAACTATGCATAAGGTGGTGAACGAATGCCAATGACTACAACAAATTATGAAAATTCACTTTGATTTAATTTATGATAAATTGAGTTCTACTAATCCAAATTAGAAATGAACTCCCACTCAAAAACGACATCCCTCGTGTCTTTTTGGTGATTACATGAACCAAATCCACTACACCAAGTCCGATCATCATGTGAGTCGGTGTAGCTTCAAAGGCGAGCATCCATATGGTCATCATATCAAAACATATGACTCATGCTTAACCTTTTGGTCCGTGTTCCGAGGCCATGTCTGTAAATGCTAGGCTCGCCAAGTAAGAACCTTAGTATTCGCGTGTGTAACTGTCTTACACCCGAGATATGCTCGTGGATTCAAGTACACCCGATCATCGCGTGATCTCTTGAAGCGACGAAACATTGTCGGTGCATACTTAAGGAAGAACACATTCTTATCTTGATATCTAAATGAGGGATCATCTTATTATGCTAATAAAACGCCAAACAAGCAATATAAGATGCAATCAAAATATCACATGTTTATAAGTGAAATGATATGGTTCCTGCATATGATCTCCATCATGTGCACCGTGGTATGATCTCTATCATACCTTTATGTGTAAGGCCAAGGTCTATGGAACTTACACGCTATGTGTGTTTGTAGAGGGAGTGTCCCAACCTTTACACAACATAAGGTGGTGTCCCCTGTGTTTACAATGCTAGTCCCTGGATCAATAGTTAGCATCCACAGTTAAGATGTAATATCAAGAAACAAAGGTCATAACATATCTTTATAACCAGGAATAACATAATTTTATTACATCATACATAGCTCATTTGGCTATTACATTACATTGCAGCGGAATAACTATAAGTATGGGTCCTTCATCTTCGTAGTGCCACAGGCAGATGTTGGTTGTAGACTTTGTAATCCTAATCAATCAATCTTCACTAAAATCAATCAAACCTGCAACATTACAAGTTACAGCCACAAGGGTCAATACATTTGAATTGTATTGGCAAGCTTCACTACTATGTATAATATGAGTGGATCCTATCTTTACATGCAATTTTGGCTAAGAAGAGTTTAAGGCTTATTTGCATAAAGCAATGTTTTATCCTATATTTTAAAAATAGTTTTGGTCCTTTGTCAAATCTCCTTTTCCAAGTTCCTTGAACTCCTTGGTAGAAACTCAAGTGTTCAAGTCCTTGTCAAAAATCCCTTGAGCTACTTGGTAACCCCAAGTGCAACAAGTTTTATCAAAATCTCATGAGTTCCTTGGTAACCCCAAGTGTTCATGTTTTCAACAAAATCTCTTGAGTTCCTTGGTAACCCCAAGTACATCAAGTTTTTTCAAGGTCTCTTGAGCTCCTTGGTAACCCCAAGTGCATCAAGTCCTTAAGAGTTTTCTTTTAGAAATTAGAATGTCGAGATCTCCCATAGCTTCAAACTTTAGTTGCTCAGTATTGTCCATAACCGGGGACACGGCTAAGTACTTAGATTTTATTATCTTCTGCAGAAGGAGTACACTTTACCCACATGTCACAATCCCATCTTGTTGCCACCAGTGGCCACTGGATTAGCACTCACCAAGATGGAGTACTGGCAGATTGAGAATGTGACGAAGTCTTTCCAAAGGGTCCTCCCATACACCATTGCTAGCTTGTCTTCAGCACCCATGAAGCATTCCAGATCCCCATGTCCAGTGAACTGAAGACAATGCATGGGTCTTCCCAATGTAGTTGACTAAGCCAGAGCCATAATAGCATGTGGTTGCACACGAAAGCCACAATTGGAGAAACATGTTCAATCTCTAAGTTTCCTAGGTGGTTTATTTTGGAGCACAACACAAAGAGATTGCCATAGACATGGTTCCTTTTGTTGCCAACTTCTCCAATACTCAAAGTATCCTTGGCCACCCAGGTGGTTCATTGAGTCCTTGTTTTATTATATAAAACACAAGTCCTTTTCTCAACTTTATAAAATCTCAACATGTATCTCTTTTCAAAATAAAGCATGGCTAAGCATGTAACAACTACAATATTTTCACTAAGGAGTGTATAGGGAATCCTATTAGGACTTAGCATAGCATAAGTATAAAATTGTTTTCATGCATGTTTTCAAAATCCACTAAGTATAAGAAAATAGTAGGACTTTAGATGATAGTGTAACTTGCCTTTTTGGTAGGGAATGATGGTTCACTCCTTGATCTTGCTAGTCTCACACTTTGCTAATTTCACTACAATCAATCAATCAAACTCTATATCAACTAGCATTCCAAATAATCAATCAAACATTTCACACACATAAAACAATGGGATCTAAGACATGCATGTAAGCATGCAAGAGATAGGTTTATTTGCAAAGATGGTCTCCTCTAGGTCTCTAAACTTTGTAAGATCCAAGGTGGTCATTTTCCTAAGTGGCAAAGTCATTTGCAAAAAGGGTTTTATCCAAAAACCATTTTTAAAACCATTCATCATTTTATGTGGTGAAAAATGTTTTTATCCTCTCAAAACTTTTTAAGTCTTTCACCAAATGAGTTGTTAATCCACAAAACTTGGTGTTTTGGGTTAGTAGGTTTGATCCAAGGCATTTTCCCAAAGTTTCTACTCAAAATCATTTTCATAACAAAAACCATTATTTTCATTTGGCTAGAAATGACTGAATCAAGTTTTCCATCCTAAACTTTACCAAATCCATTTTCCAAACTATGGGTTGGTTCCTAGGGTCAGTAAGTTCACCATAAACTATTTTTCCAAGGTTTCAAACTCAAAAACATTTTTGAATCATTTTTCTAGTCTTAACAAGCATACAAAAGTTTCTGCAAAAACAAACAAACTAACAGATACTATTTGCTAAACAAATTCCATGGTTGGCTAGGGTTTGTTCTACTGATTCCAACGATATAAAATTTGTAATTTTTGGACATGTGGATCAAAAGTTACAAAGGTTTGAAAATCACATTCTATTCTGATTTCAATTCTGTTTTTAAACAGAAATGGTGACACGCGACACTGTCTAATTGGACGGTACCGGTTCGGCCGGATCGGCAACGTGGACCACAGGATCTAAAGTGAGACGTGCGGCGCAGGATCGATCTTACCCTTTCGATAAGTCAATCAGTCGTGTGCATCGGATCTAGATCGGACGGCTCCTACTGACTTGCCAAAGGCTGGCGGCGCTAGGACAACGGCGAGCGGCGGAGCGGCCAGATGATGGCGGCGCTGGCAAGGCAGGAAGCGAGAAAGGGAGGGAGTAAGCTTACCAGAATCGCGAGGATGTGTTGATGCTCAAAGTGTGGTCGACGTGGCAGGGGGCGCACGGGAACGGTGGCGATTGCTCGTCGGAGACGTCGTCGGCGTCGGGTGGTTCTGTCCGTGGTCGAAGGCGGCGCTGTAGATCACGCGGAGGCAACAAGAGGGTGCGGTCAGAAGCGTAAGATCAAGGAGGTGACGTGTGCGTGAATTAGAAGGCGCGGGGCGGTCGGAAACTACCTGGGTACTTGCCGGAGTTGAAGACAGACGGCGGCGCTCAGAGCTTGGTCGGAGTCGACGCTCAGGGACGCCCGCGGTCAAACGAGGGGCACGGACAGATGCGTCGGAGGTGGGGAAGGTGTGAGATAGGTCGAGGAGGCACGGGGTGGCAGGACACGGCCGAAATTTGAGAAGGAAGCTCGTCGGAGCAGCGGCGGTTTGGAGCTGATTTCGAGCAGCCTGGTGGCGAAGAGGGGTTGGTGTTTGAGGGAAATGACAGAGGGAGGAGAGGTGCTTATGTACGCATGGTCAGGGGCAAGATTAACGCGGCCATTACTTGTGAATTTACGCGCGGTTGAATGACAGAGAACGGCAGCGCGGTTTTGGGGAGAAGGGGTCGCGCGGGTGAGCAGGATGAACAGGGAGGTGGGGTCTGTTGGTCAGTGGGAAAAGGAGTGAGAGGGAGGTCCACCAGTCAGCGTCTGTTCGGGTTAGAGGCTGAGTGCGTATCGTTTTCTTCGGGGAAGGGAAGATGGGCTGGTTCCTGGGCTTATTGGGCTTGGCCAATTGGGCTGAGTCCAGATCCTATTTTTTTTCTTTCAAATTATTTTTCCTTTTCTGTTCTCATTTTTCTGTTTTGAGAACCAAACAACAATTCAAACAAGCAAAACAAATCAAACAATCATCAAACTTTTCACTTGAATTTGGTTCTGTTTAACACATAAGCCAAAATCCAAAATGAAATAATATTTTAAATCTTTTTAGGTTCCATTTATTGATTAAATAAAATGGACCATGGTTTATTAATCAAATAGGGTTTGATTTAATTCATAAAATCTTTATTTGAAATCTAAATATTTTTAAAACCAAATAAGTAGGTTTTATCTGGGAATATAAAATACTTGGAAAACTTATTTTAAATAATTAAATAAATTTTGATGTTTTGGAAATAGTAAATCCTTTATTAAGAAAACTTGGAATATTATTCTATTTAATAAACCTTTACTATTTTTATCAAAACAAAATGTTTTATTTCAAAAGTTTGGCCAAGGTTTAATTTGGTTCTATGGAATAATCTTTATTTATAAAACTTTTATTTCTTTTGAAAACCAAATCCTTTTATTTAAAAGATCCAAAATAGTATTTCCAAAATATTTTATTTTCCTATATTAAATGTTTATCTTTATAAATCCCTTTAGGATTCATTTGATCCAAATTGGTTTGAAGTTCCAATTGAATTCAAAAAGTTTCTTCTGGCCCTGAAAATCAAACAAAGTTTTATTTTATTTCCTTTATTTTTCACATTACAAGATTTGGAAAATCTTGGGATGTGACAGTGTTTTAAGAGTATCATCTCATACTTCTACTTACAACATCACCATATCATAACACTAGCCTAGCAACAATCTAAACTAGACGCCTCTAATTTAT
Organism: Avena sativa; assembly: GCA_916181665.1. Classification (NCBI taxonomy): domain Eukaryota; kingdom Viridiplantae; phylum Streptophyta; class Magnoliopsida; order Poales; family Poaceae; genus Avena; species Avena sativa. Next base: position 346,743,064 of record OV702281.1, on the reverse strand, counting down.
CCATTGCAAGTTTTACGTGGCTTAGGGCTTTCGAAGATAGAACCGTTCTTACCTACGAACATGAACCACAACGAGGATAACCAAATTGTTGACAACTCGTTGCAAATTAGATATTGACTATAGTAGGAGAGACAGACACCCGCTAGCCACTTATGCAAAACTAGTTGCATGTCAAGCATGGAACAGGTCCCATGTGCGAGGACATGTAAAGTTTGTCCGGGCCGCTTCATCCCACTATGCCACCAATATCCAAAGTACAACTAAGAAGCAATAGAATGATCATCATCGCCCACATACTCATATGTGTACTACCTGTGCAAAGCATCTACGCATAGATCCGGCTCTGATACCACTGTAGGGTTCGCAGCATAGAAAACAAAAAAATTCCTACGATGGTAACACCTATGTACCATGATCTATCTACTAGATATAAACAACGGGCGGATGTATATCCATAGAGAACATACCCTTGAAGACCGACAAAGATTAACGAGTCCAAACTCGTGGTTTATGTAGACGATCTCTTGCCGATCTCAAGATCGAGAGGAAGTCCTAGCGCCGCAAAACAGCAGCTCATCCGTGCTCGCACACACGTTCGAGGCACCGAGCAACCTCCGCCTCTTCGCTCCAGCGATGCAGCGGAAGCACAACTCTTTCTTGCCGAAAAGCCACCGGGAACATGTATCTCGCTAGTCCGAGACCATGGGGGATAAATACTAGAGGGGGAGAGAGATCCTTCACGAGGAGGTGTGAGTGAGAGAGAGGGAGGGGGCTCCTTTTATAGGGAGAGGGGGGCACCCAAGGGGCCATGTGCCCAGCCATGGGGCTTCCCCCACCTCTTCCATATTCATGTGGGTGGACACTCCACTCACTCAAATGCCTTTCAATTCCCTCCACTCAAAAACCCACTCAAATTCCCATTAAATTTCCACCAAATTTAATGCAAACTCTCATTAAATAAAACTCCTTTTATTTATTCAGAATTTTGTCAATTACTTTAATGACAAACATTCACATATAACCCCTTTCTAGTATTTCATTTCACATGGAGAAACACTTTCTGCAATTTCACCCTAAAACCCGTTTCGGTATCTAGTGAAATAAATTCCTGCGCTTGTTATTCTTTTCGGCATGAAACTTTTGCTCCAAATGGATGTCGGTGTCTCTTAAGTGTGTCACCCTATGGTTCGCGAATAATGCGGAAATTATCGAGACCCATCTTAGATCAATAATCAGAAGCGGGATCTGGAGACCCATACTGACTCCCACACATTCAACGATGACTTTCTTGTGATCGTCGGAACCTTTTATGCTAGTATCTTAATCCTTTTGTTTCGCGATATATTACATGTCCGAGATTCGATCATCGGTATCTCCATACCTATTTTGATATCGTTACTGACATGTACTATTTTCTCGTTCCCGTGATATAACATTCTAGTGATCAAATCACTTGCTTGCAAGCTAATCAAAGTGATATCACCGAGAGGGCCCAGAGCATATCTATCCATCATCGGGATGAACAAATTCCACTCTCGATCCATGGGCCTCAACATAACACTTTAGTAGTTTTGAACCCATATTTATAATCACCCTGTTACGGTGTGACGTTTGATGTTATCAAGAAACTCTTCCGGTGTGACGTTTGATGTTATCAATCAACGAGCTAGTTTATAAGAGAGGCACAACTAGGAACTTCCTTTTTGTTTATTAAACACACATGTATTAACGTTTCCGTATTAATACAATTATAGCATGTAAAATAAACATTTATCATCAATAAGGAATACGATAATAACCACTTTATTATTGCCTCTCGGGCATATTCCCTTCAGAAGCATGGGAGAATGACAAAGGAAGAAAGTCAGGTATAAATTATGATTATGAATGCATTAATCTTTTATGGGAACTGATGATTTTCGTGATATTAGTACTGAGTATGGTCTTGATTCTCAAAGTATTGCCAATTGTTTTAAGGCCTTTGCCTCTTATATTGAAATTCCCAAAAAGAAGTGGAACAAGTACCATGCACCATATAAAGATATTGTTAATCGTGTTCCTGCTAGAAACACCGAAGTTTGAACTGTTGATCACATTTTGCCTGAACCTTATATTGAGAAAATACCTTTCCCTGCTAAGGTAAAGGAACATTCTATTATACCTAACGTGGTTAGAAAAAGTAGAAATAAAACTGTGGAACCTGATGAACAAATAAATATTGAACCTATAGTGGCCATTGTGAAAGATATTGTCACTAAAAATGTAGAAGATGGGCACATTATATTTTTTGAAGATGCTTGTAATATTGTCTCTCATCCTAGTAAGGCTAGGAAAGCTAGTGTACCTATGCTTTCTATTAGAATTGGTGATCATTGCTATTATGGTTTATGTGGTATTGGTGCTAGTTCTAGTGCTATTACTTATGAGATTTACATGGAAATTATGCATGGAATTGGTCCTTATGAACTTGAGGACATTGATGTGGTTATTCACCTTGCTAATAGAGAGACAGTCTGTCTAATTGGCATTGTAAGAGATGTGGAAGTTCTTTGTGGTAAGATTAAATATCCTGCTGATTTTCTAGTGCTTGGTAAGGAAGCTAGTAAAACTTGTCCTATAATTTTTGGTAGACCTTTCTTGAACATTTGTGGAGCTATTATAGATTGTAAGAAGGAGAAAGTTTTAACTAAATTTGGTGGAGAATCTTATGAGTTTAACTTTTCCAAATTTGCTAAAACTCCTGATGAAAATGAATTGCCTAATGAGGATTTTAGGGTCGAACAACTTGCTTCTATTGATCCAGTTTATGATCTTAGACCTCTTTTTGATGATTTTCAATATGCTCATTCTGATGATAAAGTTGTTTCTTGTGACAGTTATATTGTCAACTTTATTCAAAGTGCTACTGGAAGTTATTATGAGAGAGGGAAACATGGTTTTATGCATGTCAATAATATTAAGTTTCCCCGCTTTATGTTAAAAGCTTTGAAGTTGCACTTGTTTTGTCTTCCTATGCTAGTGGCCTTTTGTCTATTTAATTTGTTTTCTTATGAAACTCCCTTGCATAGGAAGTGGGTTAGACTCAAATGTGTCGGATATTTGCTTCTTGATGCTCTCTTTCACTTCAAATTCTATATCTCCTATGAGAGCATCATTGAAATTATCATGCCCATCTTAATGGCTATAAAGAAAGAGCTTTTGGGAGACAACCCATTTTAGTTTTCTTTCGGATTTTGTTTCTTTGAGTCTTGGAAGTTATTACCTTGTAATAACCGCTCCTTATCCTTTTTGTTTGGTTTTTGTGTCAAGATCAACCTCTTTTGAGAAGTAGAGGAGTTGTGAGAAGTTGCTATCCTGGGACAGATTTTTGTGCTGCATTGTAAAAATTCGTGAAAGATCCCAGTACGTCGGATGGAGATGTAATTTTCTGTTCTTGTACCCCATGTTGTTATCCAACTTTCGTTAGATTTGCAATTTTTGATTTGAGCAACAGAAGATTTTCTAAAAAAATCAATCTTTACCTCCTGGTATGTTTTGACAGAGTTCTGACATCAATTACATTGCCTCTTAAATTGGTTTCCTTTTAGATTATTTTTGGGATTTTTGAAAGGAGTTATTATAGTAGTTTTTGTTTTGATGGATTTCAGTTGAAATTTGAACCCAAAGGTTCTTTGTTTTTGCATACACTAATGTTGCTATTGAAGATTGTGTGGAGCTTTGTGTGAAAGGAACTTTCAAGTGTTGGAGAGAAGGAATCTGTAGAGTCCGTTTCCGAATAGGTAAAAGTGTTGAAAACAGAAGGTTCGAGAAAAAATTTTCTCTTTATATTTTTGTAGTTTTTATTCCATACGGAAGGTAATGAGTCGAAACAGGGGAGGAAACGGAGTCCGGGTGGGCAACACATCCCAGTGGCGCGGGCCCTGTCTATCCACGCCACTGATACGTCGGAAACGTATCTATAATTTTTGATGTTCCATGCTTGTTTAGTATCTACTTTTCTTTGCTTTGTCTACACTTTGAGGTATTTTTATATGTTTTCTGGTACTAACCTATTAACAAGATGCCACAATGTCAGTTGCCTGTTTTCTTCTGTTTTTGGTTCCAGAAAGGCAGAAAATCAATATTCTCGGAATTGGACGGGACAAAAGCCAAAGTTAATATTTACCATGGGGAACACAAAGCCTAAATACGAGACGGAGGAGAGCCACCAGGGGGCCACACCCCTGCCCGCGCGGCCAAGGTGGGCCCGCGCCTATGGGGGTGCGGCCGCCCTAGCGACCCCCTACCTCGCATCTTCGCCTATAAACACCCCCCTATGCCTAAACCCTAAGGACCCGATCAATATTCCACGAAACTGTAGAGGTTGTCAACCTAATAAGGTAGATTCCTCCTGTGTTTTACAATGCTAGTCCCTGGATCAATAGCTAGCATCCACAGTTTAGATGTAATATCAAGAAACAAGGGTCATAATATAACTTTATAACCAGGAATAACATAAATTTTATTACATCTTTACATAGCTCATTGGATATTACATTACATTGCAGCGGAATAACTATAGTCATGGGTCCTTCATCTTCAAAGTGCCACAGGCAGATGTTGGTTGTAGACTTTGTAATCCTAAACATTCAATTCTTCACTAAAATCAATCAAACCTGCAACATTACAAGTTACAGCCACAAAGGGTCAATACATTTGAATTTTATTGGCAAGTGATACTATATTAGTAAAGTGGAGTCTATCATCTATATGCATTTGGCTAAGTGGAGTTGAGGCTTGCATTGCTCAAAATAGATTTTTCCTTAACATATGAAAATACTAAGTTTTTGCTTTGATAAAATCATTTTTCTCAATCAAAGATTGAAGATCCTTTACAAGGCATCTCTCAATCAAAGATTGAATATTTCAAACAACCCTTGTTCAAACCACAAGTTTTAACTTAGAAATTTGAATGATGAGATCCTTGATTGCTTCCATGTCTTGATGCTCAAATTGTCCTTTACCAGGGACATGGCTAAGTACTTAGGTTTTACACTCTGCAGAGGTGGTGCACTTTCCCCACAAGACTTGGTTTCCCAAGACAAGATCTTTCAGAAGCCTTCCCTTAGACCAAAATGGACGCGCTCCAACCTATCAAACACTACCACCCACTGTCCATATGGCTAAGTTCTTGCAACCTATATGATCATGGTAGAGCCCATATTGCCAAGTGGTTGCACTTGAAGCTTCTCAACATTTGACATCTCAAATCTCTTTGTTCCTGGGTGGCAATCCACAAGTGAGATACACAAGGTTCACCAGTCCCCTGGCCTTGTGTAACCACTCAACCAAACACCACCAAGCCTTCCCATTCCACCCAGGTGATTCATTAACTTAGTTGTTTTATTAGACAAAATCACAAGTCCTCAGACTTAGAATATTTTTCCATAGTGTGAATATATATTCCACCCATGTTTTCTATTAGCTAGGCTAAGCTTGATAGTAGTAGGAATCTTATCTTAGGAAAATCCCACTAAGGATTCATCTACTAGGTTTTCCTATAGCAAGGTTCATACTTAGCAAAATCCATGCAAGTTTACTTAGCAAAATTCACTAATGCATAGAGAAAATAATGGGACAAAAAGTATGAAGCATCACTTGCCTTTTTGGTAGGGAATGGTGGTTCACTCCTTGATCTTGCTAGTCTCACACTTCTCTAACTTCACTACAAGTCAATCAAGCAAACACAAAATCAACTAACATTCCAAACCAAGGTCAAACAAACAATTTCACACTCACAAAGCAATGGAATCTAAGTCATGCAAAGGATGGTCTTATTTCAAGGATGGTCTCTACTAGGTTTCTAAACTTTGTAGGGTCCAAATTGGTCATTTACCAAAATGGCAAAGTCATTAGTTAGAGGGTTTTGCCCAAAAACCATTTTTAAATCCATTCATCATTTTATGTGGTGGAAATTAGTTTTATCAAATCCAAAACCTTTTAAGTCTTCACCAAAAGTTTCTAACTCTCAAGAATTGGTGTTTTGGGTCAATAGCTTTGAATCAAATTGTTTTCCCCAAGGTTTTTATTTCAAAATCATTCTCATAATAAAACGATTATTTTTACTTAGCTAGAAATGGACTAATTCATTTAATCCTTCTTAAACTTTTCAAAATTCATTTTCAAAATCATGGGCTGGTTCCTAGGGTCAGTGAGGTCACAACAAACCATTTTGCAAAGGTTTTAATCCAAAAATCATTTTTAAACAATTTTTCTAATCTTAAACAAGCACACAAAAGGATCTGCAAAAATAAGCAAGCTAAGAGTTACTATTTGCTAAACTAATTCCACAGTTGGCTAGGGCTTGCTCTCCTGAATCCAACGACATAAAATTTGTAATTTTTTGACGTGTGGTTTAAAAGTTACAAAGGTTTGAAGTTTGCAAATAAATCTGATTCAAAAATCTGTTTTAACTCAAACACTGGCCACGCGTCGCTATCTCACTGGCTGATACCGGTTCGGCCGGATCGGCATCGTGGTGCGTTGGATCAAGTCAAATCGCGCAGTCCAGAGAACGTACCTATTCGCGACTAAGTGATCTAATCCTGCTCGTTCAAACTAGATCGAACGGCTCTCAGTGCTTTGCCAAAAGCTGGCGGCACGGGACGGTGGCTAGCGGCGGAGCGGCCAGTCGATGACGGCGCCGGCGGTACAGGAAGCAAAGGAGGGTGGGGAGATGCTCACCGGAATCGCTGACGCTCGCTGATGCTCAACGTGGTACTTGTCCGTCGAGGGGCGCTAGGGGGCAGCTGTGATTGCTCGTCGGAGACGAGCTGGGCTTTGGGCGGTTCAGGAGGTCGTCGAGGGCGAGGTTAGGGGGCGTCCTAGGACAAATGGAAGATGCTGTTAGGTTCGCACGAGCCTGGAGATCATCATCGTGTCCACGGGGAAAGGAGGGGAGGTCAGGTACTACTTGGGGACGTCGTCGGAGAAGAGGGCAGACGGCGGTGCTGCAGGTCGTCGACGTTGCCGACGCTGTAGGGTACCCGCGGATGAATGAATGGCACAGAAAGATGCGCCAGGGTGTGGTGAGCGTGCTCGTGTGCTCGGGGAGGCAGGAGGTGGTGTCGAGTCGCCGGAATCGGCTCTGGACTTCGTCGGAACAGAGGGTGCTCGGGGAGAAATTGGGACGGCCTGGGGGCATGATTGGGAAAGGAGTCAGAGGGGAAATGAAGAAGGGACGCTGGCGATTTATCCTGCGTGGTCAAGGCGAGGTAAAGACACGACATTAAGACGAATTGATTCCGCGGAATCACAGCAGGTAACGGCGTCGAGGGAGGAAGAAGGGGTCGCGTGGTGAGGACGATGGCTAGCGAAGTGGGACCGTTGCGTCAGTGGGAAAAAGGGTGAGGAGAAGGTCCACCAGTCAGTGGCTTTGCGGGTAAGGGAATTGGTGCCAAACGTTTTCTTCGGGGGAAAGAAGTTGGGCTGGTTGGTGGGCTTCCTAGGCTGCTGGGTTGGGTCAGATCCACTTCCATTTTTTTTATTCTGTATTCTTTTCTTTTTCTGAATCTAATTTCTGCTTTCAATTTCCAAACAAACAAACAATGTCCAAATCAAATCAAATAATCACCAAACCTTGCACTAAGAATTTGGTTCTGTTTAGTAGCACAATCCAACTTCAAAAATAAAATAATATTTTAAATCTTTTTAGGTTCCATTTATTAATTAAGTAAAATGGTCCATGGTTTATTAATAAAATAGGGTTTGGTTTATCTAATAAAATCTTCATTTGAAATCCAAATGCTTTAAAAACCGAATATTTGGAAAACTTGTTTAAAACAGAATAACCTTTTTATTTTAGGGTCCATTAATAATTAAATAAAATGGGCCTTAGTTATTAAATCAAATAGAGTTTGATTTTTATTAATAAAATCTTTATTTGAAACCTAAATATTTTCAAAACCAAATTAGTAGGTTTTATTTGTGAATATGTAATATTTGGAAAACTTATTTTAAATAAATAAACAAGTTTTGATGGTTTAGAAATAATAAAACCTTTATTAATAAAAACTTGGATATTAAATCCTTATTACTTTATTTAAATAAACCTTTACTATTTTATCCAACACAAAACATTTTATTTTAAATACTTGGCCAAGGTTTAATTTGGCTCTGTTAAATAATCTTTATTTATAAATCCACTTTTTCTTTTGAAAGCAAAATCCTTTTATTAAAAGATCCAAAATAGTATTTCCAAATGTTTTTTTTATTTTTTTTATTTTTCCTTTTATTAAATGTTTATCTTTTTAAATCCCTTTAGGATTTAATTGATTCAAATTGGTTTGAAGTTCCAATTGAATTCAAAAAGTTTCTTCTGGCCCTGAAAATCAAACAAAGTTTTATTTTATTCATTTATTTTCACATTACAAGATTTGGAAAATCTTGGGATGTGACAGAAACCGTCTGTAGCCGCCGCCACCGTTGTCCCTAGATCGGGGGGATCTGAAGCTCTTCCCGGAACCCTGCCGGAGGGGAGATCATCCAGGAGGCCTTCTTCTTCATCATGCCAGCCTCCGGTATGAAGCGTGAGTAGTTCCACCTTGGACTACGGGTCCATGTAGTAGCTAGATGGTTGTATCTCCTCCTTTGTGCTTTCATGTTTAGATCTTGTGAGCTCCGTTCATGATCAAGATCTCACCTATTTGTAATCATGCATGTTGTGTTTGTGGGGATCCGATGGATATTGAGATTAGTATGTCAGATTGATTAATGATTTTGTCTTATTGATTCTATCATGTCCGTGTTGTTTGAGATCTTGCATGCTCTTTGTTGTTAGTAGCTATCTTGGCCAAGTAGTTTCTAGTGACTCCAATAGGGGGTATTTATGCTCGATAGTGGGTTCATGCCTATATTTAATCTAAGGGAAGTGACAGAAATCTCTAAGGTTGTAGATGTGCTGTTGCCACTAGGGAGAAAACAACGGTCTCTTGTTCATGGAACAAGTGGATTGTTTACCTTACACACTTTGCTTAAAGCAGTTGTCTGTTGCTTGCAACTTAATACTGGAGGGGGTTCAGATGATAACCCGAAGGTGTATTTCTAGTCATAGATGTAGTTGGATGGCGGTGTATGTATCTTGTTGTATTGCCCAATCGAATATCATAGGATCATGAATGTCTAGTATTGCATTGTTATGCCTTGCTCAGTCCTATCAATTGCCCTGCTGTAATTTGTTTACCCAGCATGCCATGTTTGTTTATCTAAGGAGAACACCTCTAGTGAACTATGGCCCCGGAAAAATCTTTACCATTGATACATCTTCCACTATTCCTATTTACTTGTTGCAAACCACTATTACCTTCCACACCATACAGTTAATCCTTTGTTATAGCAAACCGGTGAGATTGACAACCTCAATGTTCATTGGGGCAAAGTCTTGAGTTTGTGTTGTGCAGGTCTCCAAGTTGCTAGCAACACCTTTGAGTCGTTTCCTTCCTCCTACTAGTTCGATAACCTTGATTTCTTACCGAGGGAAAACTTGTTGCTGTGCTCATCATACCTTCCTCTAGGGGTCTCCCAACGAAGTGTTCACGCACTCATCAAGCCTTTTTATGGCGCCGTTGCCGAGGAGGTTAAGGACGTCTTCACAAGGGAAGTCCTTCTCAACCTTTCTCTTTTCTTTATTTTTGTTTTGATTACTTTCTTTTTCTTGGTTTTGTTTGCCTCTTGTTATCAAAAACTCCAAAAAAATTAGTTTAGTTTGGTTTTCTTTCTCTTATCAAAAACACAAAAAAATTAGTTCCTACTCTAGTTGTCACCTTGCTCTAGCTCACCATGTTGATCCCCAAGTTCAACCTGAAAGACCTTTCATTGGGTAGTGGCTCTATAATTGGGATAGAAAATATTGAAGAATTCTTTAATCTTGTTAGAAAACATGAGGATATTAAGGATAGATCTATAGCAGAACTTGCTCCTAGTTATGAAATTGTTGCAGCTTCTTTAGTTCATATGTTGGAGGCTAGGTTTATTTACCTTAACCCCATGATGCAAATTTTGTTTCTCAAACTAAAAGAAGAAATGGATCCTGAAAAGAAAGACTTTATACTAGAATCTTTACTAAAAGAATTCAATGATGTTGCTAAGGAAGCCAACAAGGTCTTTGAATGTTTTGATATGCTAGGCTCATGTGTAGATGTTATGGGTACTTTAGATAAAACCAAACCCAGAGAGGAAGTTAAGATACCCATACCCTTTAAACTTGTAGGAATGCATGAAGCCTTAGAAAAGAATTTTGATTTGATTGTTCTAGAAAATCCTTTTGATTAAAGTAGTGAACCAAGGAGAGATGAGAAGGAATCCTCCAAAATTCATTTGGATGAGATACCTTTCCTAGTTGAAGAGTTTGCAAGTATTGATCTTATTCTACATTTGAAAACATTTGATTCTTGCTTCTTGTGCCTAACTTAAAGGCGTTAAAGAAAAGTACTTGTTGGGAGATAACCCAAGAGTTTCCTTGAGTCTTGGAAGTTATTACTTCAGTAATAACCTATCCTTATCCTTTTTGTTTGCTTTTTGTGCCAAGAATGACCTCTAATGAGAGGGAAGTAAGATTTGGGGAGTTGCTGTCCCGAAACAGATTTTTGTGCTCCACCGTAAAAATTCATGAGGAATATATGTAAGTAGTATTGAGCAGATATTTTGCGAATAAATCCCCCAGTATGTTAGCCAACTTTCGTTAGTTCAGCACTTTTTTATTTGAGCAATAGAAGGTCTTCGAAAAAATTGGTTTCTATCTGCTGGTCTGTTTTGACAGATTTCTGCCATTATTTGCATTTGCTTCTTATTGATTTTTATTTTGGGTTCTTTTTGGGAAATTGAGCTTTTTGAGGGAATTGCTACAGTATATTGTGTTTTTAGTGAAAATTTTGCTATTCTAAAGCTAAACCCAAAGGTCTATTATCTTTTGAATACACTAATGATGCTAATGAAGATTGTGGGAAGTTTTGTATGAAGGAAATTTTTTAGGTGTAGAGAGAGAGTGATGTAATGAGATGAAGAATGGACAAAAGCTCAATTTTGGGGATGCCACCCTGTGTCACCCCATGAAATATTCAAGAGGTACAAGCGTCAAAGGTTGGGGATGCCCAAGGCATCCCCTTCTTCATCAATAAAAAGCTTAGGTCTTTCTAGACACTTCATTTTTATTGTTTCATGGACTATTGTGTTGTTCTTGGAGCGTCTTAGTTTTCGTTTGCTTTGCTTAGTTTGTTTAGTTTGCTTGAATAAAGTAGTTTGGACCCCCGTTCTCTCTGTGTTGTTTCAAATAAGTTAATTGGTGTTGGAGAGGAGTAGAAAGTTCTTGCTTGAGTAGTACAAGAGGAGCTTGCTTTGACCGTGACTTAGACTTTATCATGTCATGCTACGTGTTGTTTTGACCTTATGCTTAGTGATTATTGATGTATCATGACTTGTTCCAAACAATTGTGATTGCTTAGTGTGCCTTGAAGGAATCATGCTTGTTTTAGCATACAAAAGCATAGTATTGTGGTATTCTCCTTTGATGTTTTGTTTGGGTTGACTTGGCACATGCTCACACCATGTTATGACAATGAACAAGTCACAATAGACTCTATGATCATTTAGTCCTTGACTTGTAGTACCACTCTATGCTTTGATTAGTAATGTTTTGTCGCTCTGCATGATTATGGCCATTATTGCTCTCTTAGTTGGTCGCTCCCAGTGTTTTGCTAGCCTCCACTTGTATGAGTAAGCTCTACTCATGCATCCAACTCCCAAGAAACCAAGTTATTCCAAAGTGTCCACTATAAATTACTATTCATGGTGTGTTACACCATTCCAAGTATATTCTTGTTTTCATCTATCTTCCAATTAAAAAGTACTTTGTTATGTGAAAACTTAGTGATTAAAGCTCTCACGAACTTGATGGCACACTTTATTTTTCTTTCCCCTAATAAACATGAACCATTGTGTCATCTATCTTGTATATGCTTGCACTTATACGTTGGAATTAGCAAAACCATGTTGTCATGGGGAACGCTTTCAAAATTGCACTTGTACTTTGTACCCAGTTGATATCATGCTCTTTTGTTTATGGATTTCGTCGGTGTGAAATGAAAGGGGAGCTTGTTAATCCGTGGAGTTATGTATGTGTGTTAGAGAAACGCCTGGGCCGCTAGCCTAAACCATGCCTAATCATGGTGGAAACTTGCAGCATCACCATAGTGACATCTATGAAGCATTCTTCTTAAAAAAATAGATTGAAAAAAGGTTGAGAAAAATAAAAAAATGAGAAAAGAGGAAGAGAGAAAAAAGCACCATATTCCCATGGTAAATAAGAAGAATGCTGATATGCTCATTATCTGCTTGTCTTGTCATTTTGGTTATGGGATAGCTCCTGTACCATGTGCAAGGGGTACCCCGTTGGCGGTTCTCTATGATACACATGTACTTACTATGACAAGAACTTGCAAGTAACTAAACTTGAGTAGCATGAGGAGCGGCCCTCGTATTCAAGGGACATGAGATTGCCAATTTATACTTTGTCAAGCATATACTCCATAGTTTGTTCACTTTAACCTTAATCACTTCAAGATGCTTATGATAGGGGCAATGAGAGATGAAAGCTAACAAGTACCATAATTTTTGGAAGCTATTTTTGAGACTTGAAATCCCTGCTTCCCTTATGAAGGGCCTTTCTTCCACCATTATATTGAGTCTCCACCTTCTATCTTTAGGCACTAGTTAAGAGAGCATAGTTGCCATTATTAGTTCTATGTGCATTGTCCCAAAACTTATTGATTGATGCATATTGTTGATATTTCTTGTTCTTGTGCTATTTGTATCTAGCCACTCTTATGAACTTTGAAGGCGTCCTATGCATATATTTGCTACTCCATGGGGACAAGCTAAATGCCACTATGCCATGTTTTCTATTTTTGAAATAAACAAACGTTTTTCAATGCATGTTATTCATGATCTTTGTTTGTAGCCTTTCATGTTGCATGCATAGTTACTTTGTCTAATTGTTATAACTCCATCTTTCATGCTCATGTTTAGAGTTCTTTGATCCCAGGTTTCAATGCTTGCAAATGGTTTGATCTTGATTTTGATGGTGCATGTCACCTCAAAAATTATTCTTTTTATAACCTACCTACTCGTGGATGAGCATGAGTTAAGCTTGGGGATGCTTGATACGTCGGAAACGTATCTATAATTTTTGATGTTCCATGCTTGTTTAGTATCTACTTTGCTTTGCTTTGTCTACACTTTGAGGTGTTTTTATATGTTTTCTGGTACTAACCTATTAACAAGATGCCACAGTGTCAGTTGCCTGTTTTCTTCTGTTTTTTGTTTCCAGAAAGGTAGAAAATCAATATTCTCGGAATTGGAGGTGACAAAAGCCAAAGTCAATTTTTTACCCTAGGGAACACGAAGCCTGAATACGAGACGGAGGAGAGCCACCAGGGGGCCACACCCCCTGGCCGCACGACCAAGGTGGGCCCACACCTAGGGAGGGTGCAGACGCCCTGGCGACCCGCCTGCCTCGCCTCTTCGCCTATAAAGACCCCCTATGCCTAAACCCTAAGGACCCGATCAATATTCCACGAAACCGTCTGTAGCCGCCGCCACCATCGTCCCTAGATCGAGGGGATCTGAAGCTCTTCCCGGCACCCTGCTGGAGGGGAGATCATCCCGGAGGCCTTCTTCCTCATCATGCCAGCCTCCGGTATGAAGCGTGAGTAGTTCCACCTTGGACTACGGGTCCATGTAGTAGCTAGATGGTTGTATCTCCTCCTTTGTGCTTTCATGTTTAGATCTTGTGAGCTCCGTTCATGATCAAGATCTCACCTATTTGTAATCATGCATGTTGTGTTTGTGGGGATACGATGGATATTGAGATTACTATGTCAGATTTATTAATGGTTTTGTCTTATTGATTCTATCATGTCTATGTTGTTTGAGATCTTGCATGCTCTCCGTTGTTAGTAGCTATCTTGGCCAAGTAGTTGCTACTGACTCCAAGAGGGGGTATTTATGCTCGATAATGGTTCATGCCTCTATTTATTGATTCTATCATGTCTGTGTTGTTTGAGATCTTGCATGCTCTCCGTTGTTAGTAGCTATCTTGGCCAAGTAGTTTCTACTGACTCCAAGAGGGGGTATTTATGCTTGGTAGTGGGTTCATGCCTCTATTTAATCTAAGGGAAGTGACAGAAATCTCTAAGGTTGTAGATGTGCTGTTGCCACTAGGGAGAAAACAACGGTCTCTTTTTCATGGAACAAGTGGATTGATTACCTTACACACTTTTCTTAAAGCAGTTGTCTGTTCCTTGCAACTTAATACTGGAGGGGGTTCGGATGATAACCCGAAGGTGGATTTCTAGTCATAGATGCAGTTGAATGGCGGTGTATGTATCTTGTTGTATTTCCCAATCGAATCTCATAGGATCATGAATGCCTAGTATTGCATTGTTATGCCTTGCTCAGCCCTGTCAATTACCCTGCTGTAATTAGTTTACCCAACATACCATGTTTGTTTATCTATGGAGAACACCTCTAGTGAACTATGGACCCCGGTCGAATCTTTACCATTGATACATCTTCCACCGTTCCTGTTTACTTGTTGCAAACCACTATTACCTTCCACACCATATAATTAATCCTTTGTTACAGCAAACCGGTGAGATTGACAACCTCACTGTTCATCGGGGCAAAGTCTTGAGTTTGTGTTGTGCAGGTCTCTAAGTTTCTAGCAACACCTTCGAGTCGTTTACTTCCTTCTACTGGTTCGATAACCTTGGTTTCTTACTGAGGGAAAACTTGCTGCTGTGCTCATCATACCTTCCTGTTGGGGTCTCCCAACAAAGTGTTCACGCACTCATCAGCCACCAGGGGGTGTGATCACCCCGGAGTCCGTCTCCATCCTGTTTTCACCCAGTACCTTCGTTATGTCGTAAAAATTCGTAATATATAATCACCCGGATCTCCCGAGGTTCGTATATCATGTTATCATCGTGTTTTTGTTTCAATCTGTTTCTATCAGGCTGATTCTCAGTTTTGGAGCCACAATGTCTTCCTCTGGATCACCCATGGAGGACTCCTCCGTGGACCTCATCAACCCGTACATGTATGAGTTGAAGATTCACCCCAAGGAGTTATTACTCAAGCACGAGAAGGTAAAGATAAAGGAGGTTCAAGGCCCTAAAGGAGAAGGCAGTCTGGAGGATAGGATGGAAGCATTGGAGAAAAAAGTTTTTAGGTACAAGAAGATGGCGGAACGGGAAGTGGACGTCATACATAAGATAAGTTCAATGCTCGTCGCCAAGCACAAGAAGGGGACTGCCAAGCTTCGGGACGATATCCTCTCTCTCCACTAGACCACCAACCAATTACAAGCACATCTCTACAACATGCAAAATCAAAACTGTGAGTATGAGGCTAGGTTTAAACGCACAAGCTCTGCTGCTAGTTTCAGGATTGTGGAAACCAAGACATCTTTTGTGGATGGTGAGCCTTTACCTTGGAAGTCCGACGATGACAAGAGAACAACACCACTATCGAAGGAGTAATTCGTCATCAGGTTTTGGCATCCCCTTGGCTTGTTCCAAGCTTGGGGGAGTGCCGCGGTATCACATCATTATCATTATCTTTTTACCTTTTTAGTAGATTCTTATTTTGAATAGAGAAGTTATCATTTAGGATGGTTTGCATTGTGGAAGTATCTCTCCTTTAGTTGGTTATCTATGTATCCCTTGGTGTGAGTGCCTTTATGGAATATTAATGAGAAGTTTCATCTTTTACTCTTTGGACATCTTATTTTAGTTTGCAATCTCTATTATATGATTGATCTTGTTTGTTAGTATTGGTATCACTTTGGGAGCATCAAGTAAATCTAAATTGGTTTTGGCAAACCGAGTCCTGGTCAGTAGCAACACTTTTTGAGGTTTGAAAGGAAAAGAGAAAAGCACTTACATGTATTTTATAGCGATTTCTATTTCCGTGCCCTTGGTTCGTTAGTTGTACTCAGTTTTCCCCAGCCTCTTAGTTTTTCCTCACTTTTCCCCTCACCATGTTAAGAAACCCTCGCGGGCCCTCACAGGCGCTCGAAAGGAGGGATACCGTCAGGTCAAAGGCTTGACCGTTACATGCTGACTGGAGGGACCGCGTTGGGGCGGGTCGGGTGTTGAGAGTTACTTTACAAGGCCTCGACCGCTACATGCCTGACTGGTGGGGCCGCTTTGGTGCGGGTCCTGCCGTGGCCGATACGTGCTTACGGGTGGGGGCCAGGATACACGTCGGACCCGCCATCCTTCTCTCGCTGCCTTGTGGGCCGCTTTTTTCATAATTGGGTGGCCGGTGCAGTCAATGAAAAATGGGGCCGTTCCGTGGGGCTATCGAAGCCAATGAACGATGGGGCCGTCATGTGGGGTCGTCGAAGCCAATGACTCATGGGTCCGTGATGCGGGCTGGAGGGGGGGATTTGCATATTTGCCATGTTTTACATTGCAACTTGCATATTTGCCATTTTTGTGTGTCGCTAACATGTGGTGGTCATGTTGCAAATATGCAATTTTGAAAGAAAATGTTCGTTCCGTGGGGCCATCGAAGCCAATGAACGATGGGGCCGTCATGTGGGGTGGGGCCTCGAAGCCAATGACTGATGGGGCTGTGATGTGGAGCTAGAAGGTGGATTTGCATATTCACCATGTTTTACATTGCAATTTGCATATTTGCCATTTTGTGCTTCACTGACATGTGGTGGTCATGTTGCAAATATGCAAATTTCAAAGAAAAGGTTCGTTCTGTGGGGCCATCGAAGCCAATGAACGATGAGGCCATCACTGATCAACAACTTAATCACCTAAATTCCAAGTATATTTTATTGCATAATTCACTTACATGTGATGCTTTATTGATCATTTATGTTACTGAAATACTACAATATAGGCAATGTTGATTATATGACCCACTTTACAGCCTAGTTGCCATATTTGCAGGAAAGGTGCGCAAAGGCACCCAAACCCCTAGGCAGTACACATTATTCATAGAAGGCAGTATGAGAAGGACCAACTTTGTTAAAGAAGCAGAAGAAGAGGAGGGACTAAAGGGCAAAAAGGCAGTGCACGCGCACTAGAAGAGCAGCAGTGCAGACACGCAGAAGGGGATTCGAACCCACAGACACGCACGGTGGGGGGGACCAGAGGCCGTGCACGCAGGGCGTGTGAGGCAGCACACCGTAGGAGGCAGAACCCTGTCTCCTTCTTCTTCCTGGCGATCAATTCCTTTGGCAAGTTCTTCTTCCTGGCGACTTAGGGATCTGGAGCAGCACCTCTCTCGGCGATTCTTCCTCGACATCTTCTTCCTCCCTCTGTACTCTCTTGCTGATCTCTCCCTCTCCTCTCTGTATCTGATCTTCTGCTTGGCTTGAACTTGTTGAGAAATTGAAGTTGTACTCTGAATCTCTATATCCCTTTTACTGTGAAATTAATCTGAGTATAATTGTGATTGTGTGGTTTTTGTACTTCTAGCCCTTTGCTGTTATGTAATCTCTGTTTGTATGCTCGACTCTGTCTCCTTCATCTGACTGCTTTGTATATTGCCTAGTTCTCTGTTTCTGCACTGCCTGTCTGATCATCTTCTTCCCTGCTAATCTCTCTCTCTCTCTTACTCTCTATCTCTCTCTAGATCTCTCTATTTCCCTCTCCCAAACCTGTTCCTCTTATCTTGTGCTTGTTTCTGCTTTGTTTTGGTTAGATGCTGCCTAGATCTCTAGATAGTACTGCCTGCTTCTTCCTCTGTTCTTCCAGTGTTTCTCAGTTCTGTATGAAAACTGCTCAGTGTGTGCAATAGAACTACTCTGTTCTAGTTGTTCTGCCTGTTTCCATTGTCTCTTTCCTTAAATCCTTTGCTGCTGTGTAGAATCTATGCGATCATACCCTCCTTATACCCCTGTTTCTCCTTGATCCTTGACTGTTTCTTCTATGTTCTGTTTAATCACTGCTTGACAACCTCTAAAACAATTGTGCTTGCTAAGCTGTGTGAATCCAGACTTACGTAGCTTGATCCCTGTGGAAAGAACACGACAACACTCTATATTAAAATCTCATATCAATTTTGGTGCCGTTGTCGGGGATCAACTATAGTTAGGAATTGTAGTAATGCAGACTTAGTGTTATTTTCTACATGTTTCATCAGATGCTTGTGATCTGTTTTTCCTGTGATTTATGATGTGCAGGTAATAGGTGTATGAGTGATAGAGAAGAAGTGATACTGAATAATTTTGATCCAGAAATTGAGGGAACCTTTCTAAGAAGAAGAAGAAGAAGAAGAAGAAGAAGAGAGAAACAAGCAGAAACTGTAGCAGTCATGGGTGATAACCAGAGGGTTTTGCTCAGGGACCTGTGGATTCCCAAGGACCAAGGGATTGCTTCTGGGATTATTTCTCCTATAATTTAGGCCAACAACTTTGAATTGAAGCCAGCTCTGATCAACATGGTGCATCATTCTCAGTTTGGTGGTTCAGCACTTGAGGATCCTCATGAACATATCAGGACATTCCTTGAGTACTGCAATACATTGAAGCAAAATGGAGTTCCACCAGATGCCATCAGATTGTCTCTGTTTCCATTCTATCTCAGGGATGGAGCAAGGTTGTGGCTGCATTCTTTACCAGCTGACTTGACAGATACCTCGAAACATCTGTTGCAAGCTTTTCTTCAGAGATATTTTCCCCCAACCAAGCAACAGAGTTCAGAGACAAGATTACTAGATTTGTTCAGTATGATGGTGAGAGCCTGTATGATGCTTGGCAGAGATACAATACAATGATCAGAATGTGTCCACACCATGGTTTGGATAAGTGGTTAGTGTTGCAAACATTTTACAAGGGACTGACACATCAAACCAAAGCATATGTTGATTCAGCAGCTGGAGGAGGAATAATGAACAAAACTCTTGATGAAGATTTTGCTCTGATTGAAAGTATGGCATCTCATCACTTCCAGTGGTCCAGTGAAAGAGCAGTAGCACCTCAGCCCGTGGAATGCATGTTCTGCAGCAAAAAGATTCTCTGCCAGCTCAAATTGAGTTACTGAACAAGCAGATGGCCAGTGTTATGTCAACTTGTGGAGCAACCTCAGTGGCATCAGTCCAAACTGCTTAGCAAATTTGTGAAGCTTGTGGTAAGCCTGGGCACTTGATAGCAGAATGTACACTCTATGCAACAATTGGTCCACCTGTGTCTGAAGTGAATTATGCTCAAGGACAGAACCAGGGTCCATTCTCTCACAGTTACAATCCAGCTTGGAAGAATCACCCCAACTTGTCTTATAGAATCAATGTGCCACCACCTTCTGGTCAGTCATTTGTAAGTTTAAAAGGAAACAATCAGCCAGCTAGGACACAATATTACAAGCCACCAGAAAATCCAGTTGCATAGAATTCAAGGATGGAAGAGTTGATTGAAATGCAGAAAAAGTTGCTGGCATCTATGCAGGATCAGTTCAAAGGCCTGAGTAGCAAAGTTGACACCATTTGTGGAAAATTGGGTAAGGATAAAACAGAAGGAAGATTACCCTCTCAACCTGAATAGAATCCAAAGGCAAATTGTCAATCAATCTCAGTTATAGGAGCAGTTACTACAAGATCAGGTGCAGGTCTTTTGACAACACCACAAATATATCAACCTCCTGCGAGAAGGGTAAATGCAGATGAACCAGTGCCAGAGAAGAGAGATGCTCAACAGGAAAAAGGAAAGGAACCAATGGTTGAAAACAATGAGAAAACAGAATTGACAGTATCAATCGAGAAGTTCAGAGTTCCATTTCCTGAAAGGCTGGAGAAAACTAAGAATGAAAATAAATTCAGCAAGTTCTTGGAAATGATGAAGAAAGTGCAAATTACAATTCCCATTCTAGATGCTATAATGCATGTTCCAATGTATGCCAAGTTTCTGAAAGATTTGTTGTCAAAGAAGAGAAGCCTGGATGAGCCAGAGATTGTTACATTGTCTAAGGAGTGCAGTGCAGTGATTCAGAATGCTTTGCCAACTAAGTTAGAAGATCCAGGAAGCTTCTGTGTTCCTTGCATTATTGGGAGCAAAAAATTTATGGCAATGTGTGATCTGGGATCATCTGTTAGTGTTTTGCCTCTGTCAGTTAGTCAGGAATTACATTTAGAAGACATGCAACACACATCCATGACTCTGCAACTAGCTAACAGATCATTCAGGAAACCAGCATGGATGTTGATGGATATACCAGTTGCTGTGGGTGAATTTGCTTATCCTGTGGATTTCATCATTCTGGATATGAGTGATAAAACTGAAACAATAATCCTGGGAAGACCATTCTTAGCTACAACTAGTGCTTTGATTGATGTACAAGAAGCAAAGCTAACTCTGAGATTTGGTCAAGATGAAGTAATGTTTGATATGAAACATCCAACTCATATTCCACAGAGCAATGAACAATGCATGAGAATTGATACAGTCAGTAGCTGTGTTTCAGGCTTGTTCTGTGAAACAAAAGTTGAAAGCATTGAGTTGAATGGGGACAGAATTTCAGAAGAAGGACATCACTTTGCTATCTATCAAATTGCTGATGGCAGAAAGAGTGTAGCTGTGAATCCATCAGAGGAACAAGTTGAATACAAACCCTTGCCAAACCATTTGAAATATGAATTTCTGGGGGCAGAGAAAAACTTCCCTGTGATCATGAGCTCAACTTAGACTGTTGAACAGACTACTGCAGTGGTGAAATTACTCAGAAAATACAGAGAAGTTATTGGATACTCCATTGCTGATATGAAAGGAATAAGTCCAGCTGTTTGCAATCATAGGATATTCCTGGAAGAAGGAGCTAAGCCAACCTGAGAGCACCAAAGGAGATTAAACCCAACTCTGCAGGAAGTGGTAAAAAAAGAAATCCTGAAACTGTTGTCTGCTGACATAATTTATCCCATCAGTGACAGTGAATGGGTGAGTCATATTCATGTAGTTCCAAAGAAGGGAGGAATAACTGTGGTTGAGAATGAGAAAGGAGAACAGATTCTCACCAGAAAAACCACAGGTTGGAGAATGTGCACTAACTTTAGAAAATTAAATAGTGCAACTAGGAAATATCACTTCCCTCTCCCATTCATTGATCAAATGCTTGAGAGATTAGCTGGTCATGAGTACTATTGTTACATGGATGGATATTCAGGTTTCCTGCAAATTCCAATTCATCTAGCTGATCAAGACAAAACAACCTTTAGCTGTCCATATGGTACTTTTGCCTACAGAAGATTGCCCTTTGGCCTATGCAATGATCTAGGCACATTTCAAAGATGTGTAATGTCCATATTCTCAGAGGAAATTGAAAGAATTATGGAAGTTTTCATGGATGATTTCACAGTCTATGGAAGTGACTTTGAGAAATGCATGGAAAATTTGGAAACTGTATTGAAGAAATGCCAGCATCACAATCTAGTGCAAAATTGGGAAAAATGTCACTTCATGGTAAAGGAAGGAATTATTCTTGGACATCTCGTGTCAGCAAGAGGTATAGAGGTTGACCAAGCAAAGATTGAGGTGATCTCTCATCTGCCAGAACTAGTAAATGTTAAGGGGGTGAGAAGTTTTTTAGGACATGCTGGATTCTATAGAAGATTCATCAAGTTTTTTTCAAATATTGCTAGACCACTTACCAATCTGCTGAATCAGGACGTAAAATTTGATTTTGATGAAAATTGTTCAAATGCATTTTCCCAACTCAAACAATCTCTGGTTTCAGCTCTAGTTGTCCAACCACCAGACTGGAAACTGCCTTTTGTCCTGATGTGTGATGCAAGTGATTTTGTTGTTGGAGTAGCTTGGATAGAAGAAAGACAAGGTTCTCCATGTGATCAGTTATGCAAGCAGAACAGTTGATAGAGCCCAAGCAAACTACACAACTACAGAGAAAGAGTTGTTGGCAATTGTCTATGCATTTGACAAGTTTAGACAGTACCTGGTGGGAAACAAGTGTGAGGTGTATACAGATCATGCTGCAATCAAATACTTGATGAACAAGAAAGAGGCAAAACCAAGTCTCATCAGATGGATACTACTCCTGCAAGAATTTGATAAAGAAGTAAAGGATAAAAAGGGGACAGAGAATCTTGTTGCTGATCATCTGTCAAGAATTCTAGATATTCCAGCAGAAAATTTCCCCATTAATGAGAATTTTCTAGGAGAAGGATTGATGCAAGCATTTCAATTGCAAGGAAAATTCCCATGGTATGCTGATATAGTCAATTATTTGGTATGCAAAATCATTCCAGTGGATTTCAGTTATTAGAAAAGGAAGAAGTTCTTGCATGATGTCAGAGAGTACTTCTGGGATGAACCTTACCTATTCAAGCACTGCAATGACGGAATAATGAGAAGATGTGTTCCTGAGGAAGAAATACAGAGTGTAATCTCTGATTGTCACTCTTCTCCTTATGGAGGTCATGCGGGTCCATCCAAAACACAAGCAAAAATTCTGCAGGCAGGATTTTTTTGGCCAACAATGTTCAGAGATACATATCAATTTGTCAAGAAATGTGATCCTTGCCAGAGAACTAGAAAGATTTCTAGGAGAAATGAGATGCCTCAGCAAGGAATTTTGGAAGTTGAATTGTTTGATGTATGGGGAGTTGATTTCATTGGTCCTCTGCCATCATCACAAGGATTTAAGCACATCTTGGTAGCTGTTGACTATGTTTCCAAATGGGTTGAGGCAGTTCCCACAGTAAATTCTGATTCAAAAGCAGTCTGCAAATTATTCAAGAATGTAATATTTCCTAGGTTTGGAGTACCCAGAGTTGTAATCAGTGATGGAGGTGCACACTTCAATAATTTCCAGCTGCAGAATCTGCTGAAGAAATATGGTGTGGTAAACCACAAAGTAACAACTCCTTATCATCCTCAAGAAAATGGCCAGGTTGAGATCTCAAACAGAGAAATCAAATCAATTCTGGAAAAATTAGTTTCCACAACAAGAATAGATTGGTCAATGAAACTGTCAGATTCTTTGTGGGCATACATAACTGCATATAAGACACCAATTGGTATCTCACCCTTTAGGCTGGTCTATGGGAAAGCATGTCATTTACCTGTTGAGTTGGAGCACAAGGCTATATGGGCACTGAGAAAATTAAATCTGGACATTGACAAGGCTGGCAAAGCAAGGAAACTTCAGCTATGTGAATTAGAGGAGCTGAGGTTGGATGCTTATGACAGTGCCAGAATTTACAAGGAGAAAACAAAGATTTGGCATGACAAGCATATACTCAGAAATAAATTCTGTGATGGAGAGCTTGTGCTTGTTTATGACTCAAGATTCCACCTGTTTCCTGGTAAATTCAAGTCCAGATGGTATGGCCCTTGCCAAGTGAAGCAAGTATACAAAAATGGGGCAGTTCTGGTTCAGAGTCAATCACAAGGAACATTCCTAGTAAATGGATAGAGACTCAAGCACTATCATGTTAGTGATCCAATGGAAATTGTTGAGGAAGAAGAAGCAAATGGAGATGCTGAAGTGGAAATTCCAGCTGCTCAGCAGCTGTGATCATCTCAGGAGCTTGGTCAAGCTAATGACCTTAAACAAGCGCTTATCAGGAGGCAACCTGACCTGTAAGTTCATATTTTATTGTCTTTCTTAGTTCCTTTAATTATTAGCTTGTTGCTTTTGTTTTGTATTTGTTGTTTGTATTTGTTATCCTTCAGGAATAATAGCATTTGATCAGAAGCAGAAGAGAAGCAGAGTATCCAGGAGGGCAATACAGTGAAATCCTGCTGAGCAGAGCATCAATTGGAAAGAAAGCCACCAGGCAGTACAAGCCCCTTACTGAAGCAGTGCAAATGCAACTTGGTGAGCTGTTTCTTAGCCCAACTTGTTGTTTATACCTATTGCAAATCATAAGTGTGGGGGAGATTCATTTGCTGCACCATCATGTCATTGCTGTGCTTTTCCTGAGCTGTTGTCACTTTTGCAATGCAAATCTCTGCTGCTAGCTGAAATTTTTTGGTGAAACTTTTGGTTTCAGTTTTTAAATCTTACCTTGGCAAACTTTCTTTCAATCTGGAATTTATTGAGCTCTGTATCTAAAATATTCATGGAAATCCTCTGTTCACTTTCTTATAATATATAAGATATGTTTGGTAATTGCTAGATTTCTTTGCTTACTTACACTGAGGAAAATTGATCTATTGAGATAAAAACTAAAACTATATGGCAGTCCATTTCTGAGCCTTTTAGGCAGTACTAGCACTAGCCTGGTGTGTTCCTAGGAATGGCCAGGTGAAGCAACAATGTACTAACCTATTGTTTATGTTGCCCAATCTAAAATCTAGTACATGCATTAGCCCGGTGTGTTCTTGGGAATGGCCAGGTGAAGCAACAATGTACAACTATCAACTTCTTGTCATGAGCAACAAAATCATTACATGCATTAGCTTGGTGTGTTCCTGGGAATGGCCAAGTGAAGAACATTGTACAAGTTTTAAATATTTCATAGATGCAACCATTTAGCATGAGCATTAGCATGGGGTATTCCTAGGAATGGCCATGTGAAGCAAATGGTGCTAGGCTTTGAAATGTTTGTTGTCTCTCTATTCTGAATTATCCCTGCAAACCTTTTGAGAATTTAGCTTTTTGTTTGGACCCAGCCTTGGACATCATCATAGTTTTTCCTTCTATCTCATAGATTAGTTCTCATCAGTGTAGATAAATCTAGAATACTACCAATTGACAGCATATTTATATTCTAGAGAAAGTGAACATTTCATTTGCATGATTGTGTTAGAGAAAATGTTACATAAACTCCAGATTGTTTGCAAATGTTTTTCACTGAAAGGTTTAATGCTGAAACCATTTGATTCTATCTCTGCATATTTACTTGAGGACAAGCAAAGATTTAAGTGTGGGGGTGTTGATCAACAGCTTAATCACCTAAATTCCAAGTATATTTCAGTGCATAATGCACTTACATGTGATGCTTTATTGATCATTTATGCTACTGAAATACTACAATATAGGCAATGTTGATTATATGACCCACTTTACAGCCTAGTTGCCATATTTTCAAGAAAGGTGCGCAAAGGCACCCAAACCCCTGGGCAATACACATTATTCACAGAAGGCAGTATGAGAAGGACCAACTTGGGAAAGAAGCAGAAGAAGAGGAGGGACTAAAGGGCAAAAAGGCAGTGCACGCGCACTAGAAGAGTAGTAGTGCAGACACAGAGAAGGGGATTCGAACCCACAGACACGCACGATGGGGGGACAGAGGTCGTGCACGCAAGGCATGTGAGGCAGCGCACCGCAGGAGGCAGAACCCTGTCTCCTTCTTCTTCCTGGCGATCAATTCCTTCGGCAAGTTCTTCTTCCTAAAGACTTAGGGATCTGGAGCAGTACCTCTCTCGGTGATTCTTCCTCGACATCTTCTTCCTCCCTCTGTACTATCTTGCTGATCTCTCCCTCTCCTCTCTATATCTGATCTTCTACTTGGCTTGAACTTGTTGAGAAATTGAAGTTGTAATATGAATCTCTGTATCCCTTTGCTATGAAATTAATATGAGTATAATTGTGATTGTGTGGTTTTTGTACTTCTAGCCCTTTGCTGTTACGTATTCTCTGCTTGTATGCTCGACTTTGTCTCCTTCTTCATCTGACTACTGTGTATATTGCCTAGTTCTCTATTTCTGCACTGCCTATCTGATCATCTTCTTCCGTGCTATTCTCTCTCTCTCTCTCTCTCTCTCTCTCTCTCTCTCTCTCTCTCTCTCTCTCTCTCTCTCTCTCTCTCTCTCTAGATCTCTCTATTTCCCTCTCCCAAACCTGTTCCTCTTATCTTGTGCTTGTTTCTGCTCTGCTTTGGTTAGGTACTGCCTAGATCTCTAGATAGTACTGTCTGCTTCTTCCTCTATTCTTCCAGTGTTTCTCAGTTCTGTATGAAAACTGCTCAGTGTGTGCAATAGAACTAATCTGTTCTAGTTGTTCTGCCTCTTCTAGTGATTTGTACTGCCTGTTTCCGTTGTCTCTTTCCTTAAACCTTTTGCTGCTGTGTAGAATCTGTGCGATCATACCCTCCTTATACCCCTGTTTCTCCTTGATCCTTGATTGTTTGTTCTTTGTTCTGTTTAATCACTGCTTGACAACCTCTAAAACAATTGTGCTTGCTAAGCTGTGTGAATCCAGACCTACGTAGCTTGATCCCTGTGGAAAGAACATGACAACACTCTATACTAAAATCTCATATCAGTCATGTGGTTGAAGACAATAACCGATGGGGACGTGATGTGGGCTTGGGGGGGGATTTGCATATTCGCCATGTTTTACGTTGCAACTTGCATATTTTCCATTTTGTGTGTTACTAACATGTGGTGGTCATGTGGCAAATATGCAAATTTGAAAGAAAATGTTCGTTCCTTGGGGCCATCGAAGCCAATGAAATATGGGGCCGTCATGTGGGGTCGTCGAAGCCAATGACCAATGGGGCCGTGATGTGTGGCTGGAGGGGGGATTTGCATATTTGCCACATTTTATGTTGCAACTTGCATATTTGCCATTTTGTGTGTCGCTGACATGTGGTGGTCATGTGGCAAATATGTAAATTTCAAATAAAAGGTTCGTTCCATGGTGCCATCGAAGCCAATGAACGATAGGGCCGTCATGTGGGGCCATCGAAGCCAATGACCGATTGGGCCATGATGTGTGGCTGGAGGGGGGATTTTCATATTTGCCACGTTTTAGATTGCAACTTGCATATTTAACATTTTGTGTGTCACTGACATGTGGTGGTCATGTGGCAAATATGCAAATTTCAAAGAAAAGGTTCGTTCCATGGTGCCATCGAAGCCAATGAACGATGGGGCCGTCATGTGGGGCCGTCGAAGCCAATGACCGATGGGGTCATGATGTGTGGCTAGAGGGGGGGTATGCATATTTGCCATGTTTTAGATTTTAACTTGCATATTTGCCATTTTGTGTGTCGCTGACATGTGGTGGTCATGTGGCGAATATGCAAATTTCAAAGAAAAAGTTTGGCAGATATGAAAAAATCCCAGAGCAGCTACTCCACCAAACATTGTCAGGTGGGGTCGTGTATGACACACGTGAGGTCGTCTCTCTCTCATCCGCTCCTAGCCCCCAGCCCCGAGCAGCTCCTACCCCACCGGCGGTCAGAGCAGCCATCGTCGGCGCATCGGCGGCTCCGTCCTACGGTGGCGTCGGACGGACTGCCGCGATGCAACTCAACCACGGCTCTAGCACCTGTTTCGTCCGCACGCATTCTACGTTGAGGCAGTACCGACCACAGGCAGGTCCGCCACCCACGACGACCGGGATTTTGTTCTGCCGCCATAGCTCGACGCACGGTCGCAACAATTGCTAGTAGTGCTTGGTAAGACCTTCACTCCTGCTCCGCCCACCCTAATCGATTCGGTTCCCGTAATTTCCTCGATATTGCAGGGGTAAATTAGTCTTCAATGTCTGGTCATAGCAGGTACACCGGCGAGGGTGGGGATTCGATCATGTCGTGGCCACGTTCTCCTTCTCCTACCATGTCAAAAGTGCATGTAGCTCCTTCTCTTTGTACTACTGTTGAATTTGAAGTGCTTCCATGGCTTTTCGGGCTGATTTTAATTGGGTTTGTTTTGGGATTGTTACAGTGTGCTATGCAAGCAGATGATCCATGGTACATTGCATACCAAGATGAATCAACCTAGTGGTCTAGCAAGAGGATGGATTTGGAGGAGATGGTTGCCAATAAAGGTGATGAATTGGCCCTAAAAACCTGTTGATATTAGAGATGACGCATACTGTCAAGGAAGAAAAGAAGAACTCAGAGCTTATTCACAAAGAGAAGTTGACACTTGAGGCTGATCTTGCTGTATCTGATCAAGTGGTAGAAAATATAAAACATGAACTTCAAGTGAAGGGGGAGGATAATAGTAGATTCATGTGGGAAGTTTTAGTAGTTGTCATCCCCGTCCTAACAGTTACACTATGGGGTTGTGGTGAAGGTGGCACATGTGATTAGTTGAATTGATAGCTAATTTAGATGGTAGAATTGTTATTAGATGGATGGTTGTGAGTTCCTGCAAATTTAGTCACTTTGCGGTCCCAAAGTTGTCATGAGAATGCATTGCGGGGACCGAGTTGCTTGCCATTGGATCTAGCGGCCCATAGTTGGCATGCCATATTCCATGTAGACTTGCAGCGTTGACAGCAGCATCCATTCCCCGTTCTTCCTGACGCCCCATTCTTCTTCTCCAAAGAGATGATCTATCAAAGAAAGTACTACTCCCTCTGATCCAATTTAGTTGACTCAAATTCGTCAAGATACGGATGAATCTAATACTAATTCATGTCTAGGTATAATCGAATCTAGACAAATCTAAATCAACTAATACAAGCCCACCGGAGATTGTCAAAGCAAGTACTGCTACTTATGAATCAGCATATCCACCGGTCTCACGGCTCAAATACATACTCCCTCCGACCCATATTAGCAGTAAAACTTGACTAGATACATTTCATATCTAGATGAATCCAAGTCAACTAATATGGGTCGGAGGGAGTATAAAATTTATTCAAATCGGTTCACGGGGGCTTGATCTACGTCGTCGCGGTGATGTTGCGGATGATGGCTTCAATCGTTGTCGCATCGATGACCACTGATGGCGCCGCCGTCGCCTCGGCGTCTTTAATCAGCAACGGATTTGAGGAGGTGAACATGAGTGAGACGGACAGAGACAAAAATTTCAAACGCTTAGATCCTCAACGCTGCATGCCGTTCCAGCCACCACGCTTGGATCCGCGCCGCTGCAGGACGTTTCGACCCCCATGCTTAGGTATGCGCCGCCACACACCGTTTGGACCGCCAGGCTTAGATCTGCGCCGCCGCACACCGTTCTGACCCCCACGCTTAGGGTCGCGCCGACGCACGCCATTCAGACCGCCAGGCTTAGGTTCGTGCTACCCCATGTCGTTCGGACCGCCACGCTGTCGTACGTCGATAGGGGGAGGAAGATGCGACTGGTATACGTGCGACGGGGAAAGGGAGGGAGATACATCCAGACTGTTGGGCTCTCCTCTCCATACAAGGTTGGTGCGCCCATTGGGAGAGAGACCTCTAGCCTGTCGGGCTCTCCTCTCCGTACAAGGTAGGTGCGCCCATCGGGAGAGAGAGAGACCTACATCCCGTCGGATCATGATATATCCAACGGTGGTTAGCCAAGATCCGCGTGTCATACATCTCGACCAATCAAAGCACAACAGATGTTGTGAGGGTTTGAGTCAGGAGAGAGGGGAAAAGTGAGGAAAACTTTAGAGGGACGGGAAAAGTGAGGAAAACTTTAGAGGGAGAGGAAAACTGAGTAGAGCTAACGAAAACAAGGGCACTCAGATAAAAAATGAGTAAGGGAAATTCAAGCTTTTGGCATAAAACATGGAAAAATGTGTTATTTGTACAAAATAATTCATCTTGGCCGACATTATATTGTTTGCAACTCAGATATACACACGTGTTCCAAATTTGGCCTCATTTAGACAAAGTATGTTTTGGGATGGGTTATTTTGGAGGTTGATCGAGTAGAAAGCCATGCATCTTCATAGCTAGTAGCTCATTCCAACAAGGGTTTAAGAAGTGGTTTAGGGGATAAGTCTATTTATCTTTATTTCCTTTTCCTTTTATTATTCATGCTAGGTTTTAGGCAACATAACAAGACTCCATTTGAAGGTTGCACTGTGTTTTGACTTTTTTTGAATTAAACTAACCCTAAAACCATTTTTCGAATTTAATCACTTAGAAAAAGAAAAATGTGGCTAATTACAAGTTAATCCAAAATTTCCAATTTCATATGGTAAATCAATCTAACATACACAAGTGTGCCAAATTTTGGATCAATTGGTCAATGTTTAAGCCATGAACTAGCTAAACCCCATGTGTTGACCACATGTAGAGGGAAAAACTGAGCAGTGCTAAGTAACTAGGTGCATGACCATAGAACTTGCAATAACACATACATTATAGGATTATCCAACATACAAATTTGGGGGCGTCACACTAGTTCGAATTAAATAAAAACATTGACGGTAGCTAAAATTTATCATACAAATTTAAATTAATAATTCAAATCCATTTTTTCTTGCTCCTAGTGTTTTTCGCTGGGTTCACCACCTTGCTCCTGGTGATCCTAGCTGGAATATTCTCGGAGTCCACCATCAGCTTCTTCCATTTTTTCCCTTTGTTCATTTTCTTTGCATCCAATGAATTAAGTGCTTTAGTCTGTCGTACAATTGGTTCAATCACGTTTCGATCCGCTGGTTTATACGGTTGAAAAAGCATTGTCCCCATTTCTGCCATATCCGCTGGTGTAATTCCTTTATGCTTGAACTGTGCTACAATCTCCCACGCAGTTGATGTAATATCATACCGATCGACTGGTTCAATCTCCCCTACATTTGGTTCAATCTCCTCTCGATAGACTGGTTCAATCTCCCCTGCATTTGGTTCAATCTCCTCTCGATCGACTGGTTCAATCTCCCCTACATTTGGTTCAATCTCCTCTGCATTTGGTTCAATCTCCCCTCGATCGACTGGTTCAATCTCCCCTGCATTTGGTTCAATATCCTCTGCATTTGGTTCAATCTCCTCTGCATTTGGTTCAATATCCTCTCGATCCATTGGTTTAATCTTCCCTGCATTTGGTTCAATCTCAAACGCTTCATTCTCATTTGCATTTGTTGCTCCCGCTTGATCATCCATTCCATAAGCTGGGTCCACTGCATTTTTACAAAGCATAGCAATGTGCCCTAGGATCCCACAATGTTTGCACTTACGTCGTTGAGGTGGTGCACCACCCTCTGCACTAGCTCTTATCCTATTCTTCCTTGGCCTACCTGCTGGTCTAGTAAAAAAATGGAGGGTATAGCTTGAAGCCTGGATCCACTTTCATCCATTGGTCTTTTCCGAATAAGGCTTGAACATTCTTAGCATATGCTGCCCTAAATTTGGCAACAGAGAAATACTCCGACACATACTGATCAATTTCACCCTCTTCACCTCCTAGAACACCCATGAAAAACAATGCATGTATGCAGGGTTTCCCACGGAGCTGCCATTGCCTGCAATGGCATGTCCTACCAACCAAACTCACTAGATACCTCCATTGCCTATCTTTACTATCAGTGTACGTTATCTTAGCCTCTATTCCTCTTATAATGCATTTCATCTTCAATTGTTTTGCCCTGGCATGCAAAGCCTTAATCAAAGATGGGAGGATGAGATGGCCAGCAAATACTGTTGATGCAATTATTTGACGCAAATCAATATTTATCATGATCATCTGCCTAATCTTATCAAATATTTGCCACATCATAAGCCCTTTCAGTGACTTGACCTTTGCATTGAAACTCTCTGCAAGGTTAATTATTACTTAGTCTACCTTGCAAATTTCATTAAATTGGCTTCTTGACCACACCATTCCATGATGTGCATCCAAGTACTCCTTCACCACAGGTTTTTGTTTATACAACACTTACAAATGATACAAATGCTTCCTCAAACTGCATGTGCATGAAGCTGGCCATAGGTTGCCAGTATAAACTTTACCCTTGAATTTATTTGTAAAATTCTGCACTAAGTGTCGCATACATTCCCTATGCTCCACTCCAGGGAATACCGCTTCTATAGCTTTCTCCAAACCTTTGCAAGCGTCCGTGTGGATAGTAAGTCCTGGTGGATGACCTATAAGGTCGCGCAAATTCTCCAGAAACCAAGTCCAACTTTCCTCTGACTCAATCTCCAAAACTCCATAAGCAACAAGGAACATCCAATTGTGGCCATCAACTACAGTAGAAGCTACTAGCTGTCCTTTAGATCTGCCATGAAGAGCTGTTGCATCCACGGACAAATAAGGCCTGCAACCATCCAGAAACCCTTACCAGCAAGCTTTGAAACAAACAAAAGCCCTTCTAAAGAACTCCTTCTCCATTGTCTTCCCTCTTATTTTGTACTGAACTTCATGCATGTCTATCTGTACAGCACTACATGGACTAGCCATCTCCACTTCAGCTTTGAAGCTGTAAAGCAAATGGAAACTTTCATTCCATGGACCATTGATCCTCTCAAGAGCCATTTCCTTTCCATAGAACATCCTCATGTAGGGTCCTGTAATAGTAAAAAAATTAGAAACTTCTTTTATGGGCGTTGTTGCACCAAGTGATGGGTTCGCTCTCATCCAATCCATGATTGCATCTACCAACCACCTAGTCTTTGCTAGTTTTTTTTGTCCTTTGGTTTCCCCCCTTGAGGTGGACAAGAATGTTCAAACTGGTTAATTTTTATCTAAAACATAATTAAAATGTCAGGTAGAGCTAACAAACTCTACACAGTGATATAAAATACACAAGTGGTTGTAATACCTGAACCAAACTTCTCTTGAGCATAGTGGATGCATGCATCCTCGACCTACACCTCTTGTATGGGAACTTCACTTTGAACCTTGTTGGATCACTCTTAATAACATCATAAGCATTATTGGTGTGAATGCAATATGTAGTAAGGGAATTACGATAGTGTCACATCCCAAGATTTCCAAATCTTGTAATGTGAAAAATAAATGAATAAAATAAAACTTTGTTGATTTTCAGAGTGAGAAGAAACTTTTTGAATCCAATTGGGAACCTTCAAACCTATTTTGATCAAGATAAATCCTAAAGGGATTTAAAAAAATAAACATTTAATAAAGGAAGTTTTAAAATATTTTCATTTACTATTTTGAATCTTTTAAAATAAAAATATTTATTTTCAAATGAAAAGGTAGAATTATAAATAAGGTCTATTGTATAAAGCCAAATTAAAACTTGGCCAAGTCTTTGAAATAAAATATTTCTATTAGTAAAGGTTTATTTAAAATAAATTAATAAGGATTTAATATCCAAGTTTATTAAAAATAAAGGTTTTACTATTTTAATTAAACATCAAAAACTTATTTATTTATTTTAAACAAGTTTTCCAAGTATCCTTTATTTTCAAATAAAACCTACTGATTTGATTTTGATAATATTTAGATTTCAAAATGGAGTTTTGATTAAATCAAAATCTATTTGATTTAATAACAAAGGTCTATTTATTTAATTAATAATGGACCCCAAAATAAAAATATTATTTTGTATTTGGGATTTGGTTTGTGTTGTTAAACAGAACAAAATTCAATTGCAATGTTTGGTGAAAGTTTGATTTGATTTGAATGTTTGATTGTTGTTTGAATTTCAAAACAGAAAATAGAATTAGAAAAAGAAAAGCATTTGGAAAGAAAAAAAATGGAACCAGACAGCAGCCCAACTGGCCAAGCCCAACAAGCCCAGTACCAGCCCAGCTTTTCTCCCTCCCGAAGAAACGTTTCGCACTCAGTTTTTAACCCGCAGAGCGACTGACGAGTGGACCCTCTTCCCTAACTCTCTCACTCACTGACGCCAGGACCCCACCTCTCCTGTTCATTGTCTTCGAGCCCGCGCCGATTACTCCCTGCCATTGCAGCCATTACTCCGGCGATCAATACGCGTTGATTCCGCGACCGTTACTCGCCGTGACTGCGCCCTATTAACCGCCCTGGCCTCCTCTCCATTTCCCCTCACGCGCCTCCCTCTCTCTGCCCCCAGGCAGTCGTAATTTCGAGCCGCACACTCACTGCTCCGACGAGCTTCCTCCTCGATTCCGGCCGAACCTCGCCGCCCCTTACCTTCCTAAGCACACCGCCGTGATCCCCACTCCCAGGCGCACCTGTCTGTGCCCTCCGTTCAACCGCGCGCGCCCCAGAGCATCGACTTCGACAACTTCTGAGCGCCGCCGCGTCTGCTTCCCACTCCGGCGAACTCCACAGGTAAACTCCATTCGCCCCAGCACTCCTCGATGATACTCCCACACTCGCCACACTCTCCTGCATCTGACCATGCTCTTGTCTTGCCTTAGGGAGATCTGTAGCGTCGACCCCGACCACAAACAGAACCATCTGACGCTGACGACAACTCCGGCGAACGATTACTCTCGCTCCAGTGCGCCCCTCGCCAGACCAACACCACCTCGAGCTTCACCGTGACCTCCTGAACCCGGTGAGCACTTTCCCCTCTCTCTTTGCTTCCTAGAACCGCCGCTAGCCCACCGTCTAAGCGTGCGCCGCCGTCTGCCGCCGCCAGCGCCGCCACTAGATGGCAAGCGTGCTGCGCGCCGTTAGATCTTAATCGTACGCACGAGATATATTCTTAGCCGAAGGGGTACCGATCTATCTGTGCCATGCGTTGTTAGTTTAATCCTACGGCCAGCATCACTCGATCCACCCGAACCGGTACCGACGAATAGGAAAACGCCACGTGTCACCAGTTCTGTTTAAAAACAAAGTTTGAATCAGATTTAGATGCAGATTTGAAACCCTTGTAACTTTTGATCCACACGTCCAAAATTTGCAAACTTTATATCAATAGAATCAGTAGAACAAGCCCTAGCCAACCATGCAATTTATTTAGTAAAAAGCCTCTGGTAAAATGATTGTTTTTCCAGAAACATTTGTATGCTTGTTTAGGTTATAAAAATTATTCCAAAATGTTTTTAGGGTTGAAATCTTTGCAAATTGGTTTGTGGTGAACCTACTGACCCTAGGAACCAACCCATGGTTTTAAAAATGGATTTTGTGAAGATTAGGATTGAAAAATTTAACTAGCCCATTTCTAGTCAAATAAAAGTATTGATTTTACTATGAAAATGATTTTGGAGTAAAAACTTTGGAAAATTGTTTTGAATCAAACCTACTGACCCTAAACACCAAGTGTTGTGAATTAACAACTTATTTGGTGAACAACATAAAGTTTTTGCTTTGGTAAAAACATTTTCCATCACATAAAAAAATGTTTGGATTTAAAATGATTTATGGACAAAAACCTTTTGCAAATGACTTTGCCACTTTAGAAAATGACCACTTTGAACCTTACAAAGTTTAGAGCCTAGTGGAGACCACCTTTGCAAATAAAACTATCTTTTGCATGCTTGCATGCATATCTTAGTTTCTATTGTTTTATGTGTGTGAATTGTTTGATTGATTATTGGTTGGAATGCTAGTTGATATTGTGTTTGCTTGATTGATTTGTAGTGAAGTTAGAAAAGTGTGAAACTAGCAAGATCAAGAAGTGAACCAACATTCCCTACCAAAAAGGCAAGTGACACTATCATCTAAAGTCCTACTATTTTCATTATACTTAGTGGATTTTGAAAACATGCATGAAAAGAATTTTCTATACTTATGCTATGCTAATCCTAATAGGATACCTTATATATTCCTAGGGAAAACAATGTAGTTGTAAAATGCTTAGCCATGCCAGATATTTTGAGAAGAGACACATGTTGAGATTTTATGAAGTTGAGAAAAGGACTTGTGTTTTTATATAATAAAACAAGGACTTAATGAACCACCTGGGTGGACAAGGATACTTTGAGTTTTGGATAAGGTGGCAACAAAAGGAACCATGTCTATGGCAATCACTTTGTGTTGTGCACCAAAAGAAAACCACCCAGGGATTTAGAGATTGAACATGTTTCTCCAATTGTGGCTTTCGTGTACAGCCACATGCTACTTATGGCTCTGGCTTAGTCAACTACATTGGGAATACCCATGCACTGTCCCAGGTACTGAAAATGAGGGAACTCGAAACCCTACATGGGTGCCTGAAGACAAGCTAGCAATGGTGTATGGGAGGACCCTCTGGAAAGACTTCGTCACATTCTCAATCTGCCAGTACTCCTTTTTGGTGAGTACCTATCCAGCGGCCACTGGTGGCAAAAAAATGAGAGTGTGTCATGTGGGTAAAGTGTACAACTTCTGCAGAAGATAATAAAATCTAAGTACTTAGCCGTGTCCCCGGTTATGGACAATACTGAGCAACTAAAGTTTGAAGCTATGGGAAATGTCGACATTCTAATTTCTAAAAGAAAACTTTTAAGTGACAACAAAAGACTTGATGCACTTGGGATTTACCAAGGAGCTCAAGAGATTTTGATAAAGCTTGATGCACTTGGGGATTTACCAAGGAGCTCAAGAGGTTTTGATGAAAACTTGAAGCACTTGGGGTTACCAAGGAGCTCAAGAGATTTTGACAAAGACACTTGGTGGATTCCAAGGAGTTCAGAAAGATTTGACAAAAGATCAAAACCATTTTGAAAAGATAGGATAAATTATTGCTTTCTGCAAATGAGCCTTAAAAACCCTACTTAGCCAAATATGCATGTATTGCTAGGATCCACTTATATTCTACATAGAAGTGAAACTTGCCAATACAATTCAAATGTATTGACCCTTGTGGCTGTAACTTGTAATGTTGCAGGGTTGATTGAAATTAGTGAAGATTGATTGATTAGGATTACAAAGTCTACAACCAACATGTTTGCCTGTGGCACTTTGAAGATGAAGGACCCCATGCTTATAGATCTTCTGCTGCAATGTAATGTAATAGCTAAATGAGCTATGTAAGATGTAATAAAATTATGTTATTCCTGGTTATAAATTCATAATATGACCTTTGTTTCTTGATATTACATCTTAACTGTGGATGCTAGCTATTGATCCAGGGACTAGCATTGTAAACACAGGGATCTCTACCTTATTTAAAGGTTGGGACCTCTACAGATAGTCCCACATCATTTCAAATACGGTGCCTTCTGAAATCTTAGGATCATCCCTGTCCCACTCAATTACTGGCAAGTCCTCACCATCATACTCGGCTAAAATGAGGCTGTCATTGTTCTCCTCGCTCTCTTCGTCATCAATATCATCAAATCTGGCACCCTGGGAAATTTCATCCGTGTATTGATCCTCTAGTGCATGTTTACTGAATCTATCTAAAAATTCAGGAAACATCAACTCATCCTCAGCATCTAGTGGAGGCACTCCCTCGTCAGGCTCTGGCTCGTCCTCTAGGGGAATTTACAATATATTTTACCTATTAAATCTTCCTGAGTTATGGAGGTTGCAACCACCACCGGGAAGTAAAATCTAGAGAGATATTGTTCAAAACCATGAATTACACTGGTATCCAGTCTAATCGCCAGCCGAAATACCAGCACTGGATCAATCCTATTCGAAAAGCAAGGCAGTTAGTTGAGCACCAGCGATTCGCGCTCAAATACTGCCAATAATCAACCACAAAAGGGAAACGATGCTTGCCCAGATGGAATGCATGCGTTAGATCCCTATGATTCCACCAAATCTTCTCCTTGCTCGACGCGGATGGACGGTGCGCCAGCCGGTGTTACATACTATTCCATGAAAGGGGTAGATCTAGCAAGGGCGGTAACAGAGCCAGAGGTGGCGTGGTCTCTGCCGCCAGGGGGGAGGGACGGATCTAGGGCCGAGGATGACATAAGGTAGGAGGGAACAACGGCGGAGCAGTGGAGGGGCGGTGTGGGAGCTGTTTAGGCTCGGGGGAAGCGAATGCTTTGTGTGAGCAAGAATGGCCGGTCCGATGTGTTTCCATGCGGCCCCACCCTTCACCATGTATGCAAGACCCGTCCCAACGTGGCCCCACCCTTCACCACGTATGCAGGACCTAACCCACACACGGCCCCACCAGCCAGGCATGTAACGGTCGAGGCCTCGTAATGTAATGCTCAACGCCCGATCCGCCTCAACGTGGTCCCACCGGTCAGCATGTAACAGTCAAGCCTTTGACCTGACGGCATCCCTCGGTCTGAGTGCCCACGAGGGTTTCTTAACATGGCGAGGGGAAAAGTGAGGAAAAACTAAGCGGCTGGGGAAAACTGAGTACAACTAACGATCCTTGGGCACGAAAATGAAATCCCTATTTTATATCATTTTCTTTCGTTCTTGATTGGCTCATAAGCTTAGTATTCTGTAGTTAAGATCTTTTGTGTTTTCAAGGAAGATTGCATGTTTGTCTTTATCACTTGTATGCTTGTTTGTTTCCTTCAACTCTTTTGCTTGCTACCTAGCCTTGCTAGCCAAAAACCTGTACTGAGAGGGAATACTTCTCGTGCATCCAATCCTTTAAACTTAAACCTATGCCATTTGTGTCCACCATATCTACCTATTAGCATTATTGCTATTCCAAGTAAATTCTGAAGCTCCATCTATCTTTCAAATTAAAAATTATTTTGTTATGTGAAAACTGGTTAGTAAAGCTCTCACGAACTTGATGGCAGACCTTATTTTTCCCGCCCTTAATAAACTTGAACCATTGTGTCATCTATGTTGTATATGCTTGCACCTATAGGTTGGGAATTAGCAGAACCGTGTTGTCACGGGGAACACTTTCAACACCTGTAAATATCTACCCCGTTGATATCATGCTCTTTTGTTAATGGATGTCGGCGGTGTGAAATAAAAGGGGAGATTGTAAGTCCACGGAGCTATGTAATGTGTTAGAGAAACGCCTGGGCCGCTAGCCTAAGACATACCTAATCATGGTGGAAACTTGCAGCATCACCATAGTGAGCAATCTATGAAGCATTCTTCTTATAAAAAAGAGAGAGATAGAAAAAAAGAGGAAAAGAAAAAGAGGAAAGAAGAGAAAAAAAGAACCATTTTCCCATAGTAAATAAGAAGATTGCTGAGATGCTCACTGTCTGTTGCCTTGTCATTTTGATATGGGATAGCTCCTGTGTCTTGGGGCAAGGGGTAACACGTCGGTGGTTCTCTATGATACACATATATTTACAATGACAAGAACTTACCAGTAACTAAAGTTGAGTAGCATGAGGAACGACCCTCATACTCAAGGGACATGAGATTGCCAACTTATATTTCGTCAAGCATATACTCCATCTTTGTTCATTTTAACCTTAATCACCTCAAGATGCTTATGATAGGTGCAATGAGAGCTCAAAGCTAGTAAGTACCATAATCTTTTGAAAGCTCTTTATGAAACTTGAAATCCATGCGTCCCTTTGTGAAGGGCCTTTCTTTTACTTCTTAGTTGAGTCAGTGAACCTATTCCTTTATATCTCCAGCAAGCATTTGAATTGTTGTGTTTCAATCATTCATATGATGATTTATTCAATCATGTTTCTTATCTTCCTTGTTTTGCACATTGTTCTTATCTGAATGAGTATTACTTTGAAAGCCATTATTTTGAAAAGTCTTTTATGTTTCAGCAAAAAGGACTCCTGTTATAAACTTCTTTACAAAAGTTTTGCTTGAAAAAGTATGATTTGTCATCTGTTCTTTGACCAATAACAAAGGTTGCCATTACCAATTATGATTTGTCTTTATGCATCTTTATTGTGACTCCCATACTCGTTGCAAGTTAAGTTATATAATGGTGAGTTGCTTTCTTTTATGAGTTGTGTATTGGTGAATGTGATTCTTCTTGTCCGTATTATTTTTATCGACACTTCACTCCATAAACATGTGGACATGTTTACTGAGCTCAGTTTTCGCTTGGGGACAAGCGAGGTCTAAGCTTTGGGGGAGTTGATACATCCAATTTGAATCACTATTCTATATCATAATTTACTGTTATCCATTGATATATTTCATATTAAGAGGTGATACATATGTTGTCTCATCTATTTTTCATGTTGGGTG
Source organism: Avena sativa (assembly GCA_916181665.1). Lineage (NCBI taxonomy): Eukaryota > Viridiplantae > Streptophyta > Magnoliopsida > Poales > Poaceae > Avena > Avena sativa. The sequence goes on along the minus strand of OV702281.1, from coordinate 346,703,460 downwards.
ACTCTTGGAGGATGAACTGCCGGAGTCAGGATTCTGATGGAAAAAAGCAGTGTTTGGATGCAATTTTCGTGAAGATCAGAAAATACCAGAAAATACATGGAAAATCATTTTTTCCAGAAGACGAAGGATGCCAGAAGGGGAGGCTAAGATGGGCCACAGGGGGCCCACACCCCCCATGCACGGGCAACCTTGGGCCGTGCCACCAGAGGGTGTGGACACCCTGGCCTACCTCCTGCTCCGCCCTTACTCCTATATCTTCTCCTCAAAACCCTAAAACACGGGGAGCGACCACAGAAAGATTTCGCCGCCTCTACGGGGCGTAAACTACAGAGAGAGAAAGAGATCTTCGACAAACAGATTTATGCCGGGGAAATTCCTTCCCGGAGAGGAGAGATCATCGCCATCGACACCGTCATCAAGCTAGACTTCATCAGGATCATCATCATCATCCTCACCACCATCTCCACCAGCACCATCATCACCACTCCATCCCGCTGTAACAATTGTGTTGGATTCTTGCATAGTTCTTAGGGGAAACTTTCCAAGTGTTGATTAATTTTGTAGTTGATGCTTGTGAGTGGAACCATTGAATTATTGTTTATGTTCAGATTGTTATTCATCATCATATCATCTCTGATATTGATCCATATGATTTCTCGTGAGTAGTTCATTTAGTTCTTGAGGACATGGGAGAAGTCATGTTGTTAGTAGTGTAATTGTGTTGAGGTATTATTCAATGGTTTGACATTTAAGTTGTGGTGCTATTCTTCTAGTGGTGTCATGTGAACGTCGACTACATGATACTTCACCATTTATGGGCCTAGGGGAATGCATTGTGTATTTGGCTACAAATTGTGGGGTTGCCGGAGTGACAGAAACCTGAACCCCCGTTAGGAAACCTTTGCACAAGGGAGTGTTGGATCTCAGAGTTTAATGTTGTGGTTAGGTTTTTATCTTAATTACTTTTTGTAGTTGCGGATGCTTGCAAGGGGTTTAATCACAAGTATGTATTAGTCCAAGTAAGGTCGGTACATTAGCACAGGTTCACCCACACAACACTTATCAAACGAAAGAAGATTAATCAACTATATAAAACGAAAGCACTTGATAGTATTCCCATGTGTCCTAGAGAACGTTTGGTCCTCATAAGTATTACAACCGGCTTGTCCTTTGGTAAGAAAGGATTGGGACACTTGCTACATTTATTTGTTGCCTTTATTTACTTGCACTTTATTTTCTTGCATTATCAAAAACCCATAAAAATCCGTTTGCTAAGTATTACAGAGAATTCCTGCTCCAAACCACTAGTCAACACCTTTTGCTCCTCGTTAGGATCGACAATCATATTTATTAGAAGTACTATGATACACCCCCTATACTTGTGGATCATTAGTGGTAGTCAACAAATTCTCGAAGTGGATCGAGGCCATGCCCGTCACTAACCAGTCTGGTGCCGCCGCCGTCAAGTTCTTTGAGTCCATTGTGTATAGGTTCGGAGTGCCCCACAACATCATCACCGACAATGGATCAAACTTCACGTCGAAGGATTTCTGAGGCTTCTGCGAAAACCTCGGGATCAACCTCACATACGCCTCCGTGTCGCATCCGCAGACCAATGGGAAGGTCGAAAAGGCCAACGGTCTCATCGGCAACGGCATCAAGAAGCGGCTCCTACGCCCACTCGAAAGGCTTGCGAGAGCTTGGGCAGATGAGCTACCCTCCGTTCTATGGAGCCTGCGCACAACGCCAAACAGCTCAATTGGCTACACACCCTTCTTCATGGTGCATGTAGCGAAAGCCATGTTGCCTGCTAATGTACGCTACAAGGCCCCGTGGGTCGTTGCCTACAGTGAGGCCGAATCATCGCCTGCACTCGAAGACGCCGCTGACACACTGGACGAAGCTCACGACGTCGCCGTAGCCCGTTCGGCGGTGTATCAACAAAGTCTTCGCAACTACCACAGCCGTCAGCTATGCCCAAGGTCCTTCGTCGAAGGAGACCTCATTCTGCGACTCAAGCAGGAAGGGCACCTAAAGCTCTGATCACCTTGGGAAGGACCTTACGTAGTCACTGAAGTAACCCAGGTGGTGCTTACCGCCTAAAGGAGGTAGAGTCAAGAGTCGAATACTCCAACCCCTAGAACATCACAAATCTGCGATGCTTCTACCCATAGTTGTCTTTTACTTTTAATAAGGCTATTCAACCAAATATTGTACCCTCTACATTATGATGAATAAAAGCTAAGTATCTTGGCCCAAAATTCTCTCCATTTTACATTTACGTCGCTAAACACGCTCAAGGATACGCCTCACCTTACGACTTCGTCGATTGACAATAACGCATAGCAACTGAGTAGCTAACCACGTCAGGCTAACGAAAAGGACATCCACAATCTATAGTCAAACAACACACTGCGTGCTAATACATAAAACTTTACAAGGGCGTTAACAGCCCACTCGACAATATACAGACTTTACATTGTTTCGTATTCTACTTACAAGACTCAACCATGCTGAAGCAGGATGGTCGTCCGCTCCTCAAAAACATCTATGATCTCCTTAGTATACTGCGCCACGGCCGCATAATGCGGACGCATGTCCCAGGCCATACTATTCGGAGGTGGAGGTGGCCCAGCTGCAATCTCCGCAAGGTTGACATCGCAACGATGCAGCCGAACAAGTGATAGGGCTGCCTTCACACCCACCACCAGCTGATGACGCACTAGCTCCTTCACGGCGCTCGTGTCACGAAATCTTCCAAGCAAGCCCAAAAAGCTGGAGGGAGCCGAATCCAGAGGGAACATTGTGGCCCAGATCACCGCGAGTGACGACCGCGCATGCTTGAGCCCCTAAAGCACCTGATGGACGCGGTCTTGCACTATCACAAGAACAATCGCTCGGTCGCGGTCTATCCAAAATAAGCCTCATGCCTCCAACTCCTGTTGCGTCAAGCAATTCATTCGAATTGCAACACGCTCTTTCTCTTCATTTTGAAGAAGATTGACAACTACACAAAAAGCAGTAAGTGAGAAGACATAAACACCCGGCGCAGTCGAAAAGACAAAGGTTTATGGTGACTTACACTGGAGTTACTCGCCAACCTGCCAAAATTCCTCAAGGAAAATTCTTCCCTAGAAGTGGCCCGGTCGGCCTTGGATTTCCAAACATCCGCATGACCACAGATCATGAGAACGTCCTTCTACAGGATTCAGATGCGATCACATAGAAACGACAATTCCGACACCTCACTCGGTGGCGGACGGGCGCCAAACATAAGAGGAGGCGTAACCATCGGTTCAGCACTCGAAGTACCCTAAGGGTATACAAGCAACAGAGCATCAAAATCACAACATTTGACAACAGTCAAAAGGTGCACTTAGATTTACATAAATTAACCACTACGTGGTAGAGTGAACTTGTCTATCATAAAGCATTACAAGCGCAATGGCTAAACAAAATCAAAATATTGCTACAATTACAAGGTAGAAGACCTAGGTGGCAGCATCCGAAGCAGCTTCTGACTCCGAAACTCTAGCTTTGGCCGCCCGCTGCTTCTCCAGCGCATATGTGGCTAAGAGGTCAATCATCTTTGGGCCAAAATGCTTGCACTTTGAGGCAAAGGGAGCAAACACTACCTCGATGCCATCTGCTCCCATCGGCATCCTGGAGGTGATCTGCTCAAGGTCTAGCTGCGCGCCAGATGCCACCTCCATCGCTAACCCCATAACAGCGCCCACGCCCTTCTGCGTCTGCTTGTAGCTCGCAGGAGCATCACCCGCCAAAGCTTCTGTGAGGGAGTCTACGTCGTCAAGGGTGATGCCCTTCAGATTAATCTCCTTGTAGAAGTGGGCGAGAACCTCCTTAGCCTTTCCCATCGAATCCATAGCAGAGTTGTAGCAATCTTCGATCGCTGCAACGACATCTGCCATGGGATCCCTATGCTCCAAGACACTGCGATCAAACACAACGCCAGTAGCATCTGTAAGGCGTGGAAAAACATCGGATGAGAACAAAAGGACATGTACCTGAAGAAATCACAATCTAAATAAGAGAAGCTTGGTGACTTACCGGATAGCGCTTTGGCAGCAGCCATGAGCTTCTCCGCCATAGCCTTCTCCTGAGATGTCGTGGCAGCCGCAAGCTGCTACTCACTATCCTGGGCTTCTTGCTGTTGGTGTTGAAGGGCCTCCGCAACATCCTTTGCCTTGCTCTCCGCCTGCCCGAGACTCTTTTGGAGTGCATTCAGCTTGCGGAGGGCATCATTGTTCTCATTTGCAAAACCCAACAAGGAAACATCAAAACAAACAAGTCCTAGTAAAACTCACAATCAAATAGAAGGAATCCATGTACCTTGGAGCTTCTTGAGGTTGCCCTCCAGAGCAAGGTGTTGCTGTCCCAGTCGATTGATGTCACAGATAAAGGGCTACAAAGATAAACAACACACCAGATGAATAAAGGACTCGAGGGTTCATCCAAGAGAGGAAATAGACTACTTACGTGGTCACCCGAAGACTCCGAGGGTTTTTCTTGCATCTTCCGAGCAACAATTGCACGAGCCCTTGGCCTCAGGGAGCTCGAGTTGTCGTCTTCAGAGTCGGCCACCATCTTTGGGAATGTCGAAACAACTTTCGACTCCCCATGCATCTCTTCGAGTTCCTCCTCGAAAGATTCTTCCGAGGAGTTCCTCCTAGCACATTCGACGAACCAAGTCAACAGCAAGCTAATACTTAGCATACTAAAAATCAACAAGAAGGGATCAGAAACTCACGAGGGAATGTCGGATAAATCAAACACTGGAGCCTCCTTCTGCTCCTTCTTCGTCTTCTTCTACTTATTCTTGGCCGGTGGTTGAGGAGCCACGACTCGAACATGCACGACAGGAATGGGGGACTCTACACCCTCATCCCCACCATGACTCCCATCCGAACTCTCGCTCAGGGACCTCTTCCGAGATAGCCCTTCACTCTGCTCGGGGGCTTCGGTAGTAGGTGATTGAGCAGGGGAAGCTCAGAATCAGACTCCTTGTCCCCACCGTCTGGTGCGTCCTCGAACTTCTCGGGCAGAGGTGGCATCATGCCCTTCACCTTGAAGTTCTGCGAGTTAAAAGCCAAAGAAGAAGATCAGTCAAAAAATAGCAAGCAAGAAACATTCGAAATGGCACTACATGCAACTACAGGTTTTACCTGAGGGACCACTTTCTTGGCGTGAAAAGGGGAAGTCCCAGATTTCCCTGGCAGATCCTCTTCGGCCTTGTGCTTCAGCAGAGGCCGAAGCACGTGGTCAAGGTCAGTCGAGGACATCTCCTCTAGAAAAACTCTTGTCACGTCATTGGGGACAGAGTACAAAACATCGGATGCGCCCTCGCTTGGAGCGACTGCACCTGATTCTTGAGGAAGGTGCGAATAATATCAACACCATTAACCTCCTTGCCCGCAATTAGCTAGAGCTCGTCCACCCGCTGAAACAACTTCTCCACCTCTTTGGATTCACCGTCCATAATGTCGTTTTACCATGAACGCTTTCGGGTGATCTTCTTGGTGGAGTCAAAGGGAGCAAGCCCGTAGTGTTGGCCATCCAGCTTGACATCGCGGATGTAGAACCATTTGTTCCGCCACTTCTGGACGGACTCGGAGAGATAGAGGGAGAAAAACTAGACAGTGGGGCGGATGGAAATCCCGCACCCACCCAGTGGATACACGCCACCGGTGCCAGATTACCTGTTCATAGAGTAAAGTCTCCGGAAGAGGCCAAAGTGTGGCTTGATACCGAGCCAGCACTCACAAAGCATGATGAAGCACACAATGTGGAGAAGATATTTGGGTGAAAACTGATGGAGTTCAAGCCCATAAAGAAAAAGAATCCCACACAATGAAATTCGTGGGCATACAAAGAAAGGCCGCGAATAACAAAAGCGTAAAACATGACTCGAAACCCTTCAGGTGGACGTGGGATTACCTCCTGATCAGGAAGGAGAGCGTCGCCCTTGTTCTTGGAGATCAGACCGGACTCGCGCAGCTTGCGCAAGTCCGCATCCCTAATCTGGGAGCACCGCCATCCACCATTGGTGGTGTGGCTGGGAGCGGCGACCTTCTTGGCGGTGCTAGCAGCGCTCGATCCTGCTGCAGTGGATGAGCTCTTCTTCGCCTTGCCCATCTTGGCGGCACGGTGAGCGCGGCGATGAGAGCGGAGGAAATCAGAAGGGAAAATGCGGAGAATGTCCAGCGCGCATCACGAGCTCTGGAAATGGCAGCAGCAAGAAGATGATGGCAAATGACGAAGGAGTAGATTACTCTATTTTCACCATGGTATAAGAACACGAGGAAGATGAAGAGGAGTCGTTGATACAGAAGCTCTAACGCATGCCCTTCATCTCACCGTACACGTGGCAACAACCGCCCGAACCGTCATGAACACGCTGCCCACTACGCACGGGAATCAAAGAGGTGCCATAATTTTCGCCAAAGTTACGCGTGACTAGTAAAATCCACGCCATAAGGTGGGACCCACGATCGTCATGTCGCATCTTCTCTTCTACCGTAGAAGGTTGAGATCACCAGGCGTCAGCAATGACGTCATCAAAGCAAAGCCAGTAATAGCTCGACACTTTTGATTAAACAAAAGTACTTACTCGAGTCTACGATTTGACTAAGTACTCGGGGGCTACTCCTATCAGGAGCGCTGGCCCCGCACCTGAGAAGTAACAATAGTAAAAATGCCTCGACGAAATCTTTGATTCCTACGTCGAGTCTGCGACTCCACTACCGACTCGGGGGCTACTCCCATAGGGAGTTCTGGTCGCGCATTCAAAAAAATACGTCATTCGGACAGACAATCAAACATCCACATCTGCAGAACTAAAGTCTCTGCTCGAGTCTATGACTCGAACAGACACTCGGGGGCTACTCCCATAGGGAGCGCTGGTCGCGCACCATATGAACTATTCGAATGACGTATGAACAAAAATCTTTTTGGCAACTTTGCACAAATTAAAACTAAGTGAGAAGCTGTCTCCTTGGTCACCCAAAACACCTCCGTGGTGATAAACTTTCTGATGTTGTGTCTATGACGCAAAGATAAGCCCTACAGATATCATCTGATGGCCTGGTAACGCACCAGACTGCACTCTGCCATTAACATACCGTGACAACATGCACGATGAAAAATCCTGACGGACGCGTTGGGTATCTGACTTAAAACACAGGAATTCGACTCCTGAAAGACCTCAACGGCCAGAGTCAAATTACGCCAGCATTGTTCTGGATTCGAGTCCGGGGACTCGAGTCTGAAGAAGATCATGTTGTTTTGTCCAATGATAGTTAACTAACCCTGATCTGTTGGGTGAGTCAGGCACACATATCAATAATCCCTATGAAATAACGTATTGATTCGAAAGACAAGTTCGAAGGAGAAGCACTCGAAAGATTATAGAGTCTCTAGTCGAATCTACGATTCGACCTAACACTCGGGGGATACTGACATGGATATAACCTACTGGTGCCTCACATTGGTATACCGGATCCAGCCCAGGGAAGGCCCACATGAAGAATTGCTTCCCAAGGAGACTCCGGGTGGACCAAGTCCAGTACAAGTTTAACTCCTTGGAGAACATGGCCAAGCTATAGATAGAATATTCAAGGGTGAAACCCTAACTTGTAATCGACTCGACCTACCCTGGGACCTAGCCTATCTATATAAAAGCTAGGAGGGCACGGCGAGGAAGACCTAGACAACTCATACACACACCTCATGCCCGATCGCATCTGCGCACCCGTGTAACCTTCGGTTCTGTCGTAATCAACAACAGACAACCATGAGTAGGGTTTTCCCTCCGGGGCCCTGAACTTGGGTAAACCTCGTGTCCCCTTGCTGTGTGTCTGTTAACCGTCTCGCGATCTCCAGCATCCCCATCTTCTCCAAAGCACAAGTCCATAACAATGGGCATTGACAAGTCGAACCCTCGTCAGGGAGAAACCTCACAGCAATTATGTTCATCTAATCATGGGAGTATGGTATTTTGTTTGCAACTAAGATTTGTATCTTTTGTTTCTTTGTATCTTGTCTCGATCTGTGGACTTGTAGGTACCCAAGATCCCATAGATTGATAAAGGCTTGAGGTGAGATACTTGGCTGCGGTGATCCCATAGGAACCCCATTGACAGAAAGGGCAGTACAGTCTTTGCTTAGCGACCAATTCGGGATCACAACAACATCATCACTTAATTCTTTAATCTATGTTCTTCACTTTATAATCTTTTGTATGCCGTGGCTTCGGTGTGCACTCGGTTGGATTAAAAGGCTATTGCTATGCCCGCTGCATCACGGGGGGCTTTAGTATACTAGGATGTCTTGCCCACAAGAGATTATCTCCATTCAAACATACATATGACTATGATTATTATTGTCTTTTATCCCATATGATGTGCAGCTGCAGGTGGATCTTCAACCCTAGCCTATCTCCATCCATTGATTCAACCCACTATAAAAAGTAAACTAGATTGGTCTGGTAAACTAAGGTAAAACAAAGAAACAAAGTCTTGTATACGTGTCCTTATTTATTTCCTTTTAGCATTTCTTTCCAAGGTCCGATTAAACCCAGGTCTTCTAGGGAAAAAGCTATTATAATACATCTGTGAATCTGGATCGAAGGTATCAATGTCAAGGGTTTGGTATCCCAATGATTGATCCCCTTTAAGGTAGGAGTAGCTGTAACATCCCAGCATTAGAGCCCAAAAATAAGTTGAACCCAGATGTGTGCATTGCATTCATGCATATAAAATCCGAATAATTTTCGCGCTTTTGAACAAAACTTGTCAAAGTGATTAAAGTTTCTCTTAACTTGGTGAAATTAAAGTAAATCATCAAGTTAACTGCGATAAGTTTCAATATGACCTTTGTTAAAACCTTATTTTGGGTACACATGATTTGATCTAAGGGTAGATCAAATGCAGTAAAACTAAACCACCAAAATATTACTTAAGGATTGATGTTAACCTTTAAGAGATCATACCCTAGTATTCATCACACAACTCATGAATACCAAATTGTAAATATAACTTAAGTAAAAGGGATGAAACAACTAAATCTTGACCTATCTTAATCTTGTCTACCTACACCATGAGTATCATGGTAACACCTAATCTTAACTTTTAAGTGAGATTGAGTAGGAAAGAAACTAAGACATGATCATTCATCATATATATTTCTTTCCACCTCAATCCTTATCATCTATATTGAATCAATATGATAGTTTGTGGACTTAACTCACTCCTAAATGGATAGAAGAGTTATCTTGATTATATATTCATATGGTGACCAAGAAGATTACAAGGATGAATTCTGAAGATAGTTACCAAGGAGTAATCCTATTGAGTCAAGTAGGTATAGTCAATAAAACACATCTCCTAGTAAAAATTAAGATACTAAAAAGAGAATTATATACAACTATAACATTGTATTGATAAAGCCTTAATTAGTCAATTGGAAATCTAGGCCATAAATTATACAAGGACTATAATGATCATGCTTAAGACATTAACAAGGAATGATAATATTAAGTATAAATGGCATTGGTGGTTGGAACTTAACTACACTCCAGTGTGAATATGTTATCTTAAGTTAGTAATAACAAGGCACCATAATATGGTGTGTGATTTGGATATAAGTTATTGGAGTTTAGTAGTCATAAGATAAGATGACTAAGCTGAAGTTATAATAGCATGGAGTTATTGAAGTAGTGTTATTCTTCTTACAAGATATTAAACACTTGAGGAAAGTAGGTTTTGGTAGATACACCTAATGGAATAATGTTAGTAATAGAGGATAAAGGAATTATACCAAGGGAGTTAGAAGCAACTACCAAATGAATTAGAGGATGATCATTCAAGTGAAATTAGATTCATAAGAAAACACTTTAAAGAAAAGGATGATCCCTATGGGGACATCATGTTAAGCTTAGTGTCAAGCTCCTTGGATTACAAATGGATTTAGAAGGTGGAAATGTTGGTAATAATGTTATTGTGAAATAAAACTCATCATGTTAATCCATGAGGATGAATTTGAAGAAGTAAATATCTAGGAAAGGAATTCCTTAATCAGGAGTCCAAACTCATGAAAAATGGAAGATAAGAATTCTTCGTAAACACTCAGTTTTAAATCTTTAACCACACATATTATGCATCTTATCTGATTGATTTATCATCCTATTTCCACAATGATTTATAGGGATATTTTCCTATAACAAATCCCTAAAATATGTTTTGTCACTTTCCAAACATTTAAACCATACAATCTAGGAACTTTAATTATTAAACCTTACTTTCAAGCCATTATAAAAGAATAACTCCATTACTTTACCTCAAATAATGGTATCATTTCTAATCATGAGCATAAAGTCAATAAGTCTTAAACCTTAAATGATATCCGTAAATCTAAGATCTCATATAAAATTAAAGCATTATAAAACAGATAGTAAGAAATGGTAATCTTAAAACCTAAATTCTATGCAAGGTATAACCAACCAATTATCTTAATATCATTTAAGTCTATGAGGATAGCACTAGCCACTTTAGTTGTCAAGAATTATATGTGTCATATAATAAGATGGATCACTATGTAAAAATTTCTTTAATGATAAGTTAATAACAATCAAATCTCATGAATTAATAGTAATGCATTCCCTAATAAATTATGGTTTATTTAGGTAAATTAAATTCATAACAAAAACCTCTACAAAATATTAATAAAAGAATGACTTATATGAAAGGAAATAAAGAAAATATATAAACCATATATCATAAAGGTTCACAAATAAATTGCAATAGATATCATTTGTTGTTGCAAGCATTCAGCAATTAAACCTTAGAAAGAAAATTCAAATCAAATGAGTAAATTAAAATCTAAAATCAAAACAGAAAATAGAAAAAGGAAATAGAAAAAAAAGAAGGATCTGGCCCGAGTAGCAGGCCGGCCCAGCATTTTCTCTGCCTATCCGTCACTCGCGAGCCACAGCCAGCTTCCACCACTCAGTTCGTCGAAGCCCAACAATGGCCCAAGTCTGCATACCCCTTTCTCCAATCTATCGTCATCGTCCACCTCGCGTAGCCGCCAAAGCAGCTCGCTGGCAGCAGCGCCACCGCTCGCTGGCGTGGAGTTTCGTGCTGTCGCCCGCCAGAGGGGATAAGGAGGCCACTATGACGCAACTCTGCCTCGTCCTCATCCACTCCCTCTCCCTCTGAAGCTCTCTCTCTCGATTTCTTCCTCGAGGCCGAAACCCTAGCTAACCTCGCCGTCGTGTTGCACCTCCCCACTCCTTTCCAAGTAGCCATGGTGTAGCCCCGTGCTCCGTAGATCCTCTGGGTGGAGTCCAGCATCAAGGGGAGCACTGGGAAGGGCAAATTTTGCCGTTCCTTTCCGTGGAGGTTCGTCAGAATCCTCGTCGGAGAGCTCGCCTCCGACCGCGTCCGTCCTCACCGACACCACCGCTGCAACCAGGGTGAGTCACTGATGCTCAAGCATCTTGCCTCTACCCCTATCGCACTCTCTAGCATGCTCGCATCGTAGTGCCGCCATACGCCGCCGTCAGTCGTCGTCGTTACAGTGGTTCCGATGACCAATCGGGGGCGGCGCCACCACTAGTAGACTCCCCGTGAAATACTTGTTCGAACGTGTGGTCTCGCTCGACTGCGCATGCTCGCAAACGCCTACTCCGATGACCATCTGGTGGTGGCCGGCGAAGTGGGGTCACGCTGACGTCATCCTGAAGCCATGCTCGTGTCACCCTTGACCCAGTCCACTAGTTGACTAGTACACGCCTAGGTGGCATACTGACGTGGCCCTAATCCCACTGGTCAGTGACCTAGGGTAGCTCTGGATGTGGTGTAAAAAGTTATTTCCTGTTTAGGAAAATAGATAAAATGTTATAAGTCCAAATTTAAATATGCCAGAAATTTAATAAAATCATTAAATCTTGTTAAATCAATAACTTTTATTTTATAATTCAGAAAAATATATGTAATATATGAAAATGTTTGGAAAAATAAAATCTATAATTCAATTGTGTCATCCAACATCATTATATTAATTATTTAAATAAATATTATTTAATAAAGATTTTATAAATAATAAAACTTTGATAATTCATATTTTAATAATGGTAAACGATAAAAATATAAATAATATACCGAAATTCTTAGAAAAATAAGAAATAAAATTTAATATTATAATCATGTATTATTATTTCACCTAATTAAATATTTATTAAGTGTTTATTCAATATTAAATATTATAAAAATAATATCTTATTATTTACCAATCACAAAAATAAATATAATATACCAAAATGATCACAAAAATAATAGCTACATGTTAAAAATATAATATTCCACTTTTGAGGTAAATAAAAAATTTAAACAACTTAATAACTTGAATTTAAACCTATTTCCTTAGTTGATAATTCATATAAGGGTAAATAAAAATTTCTAATATTTCTAAACTTAGCTAATTGAGTTTAATAAATAGTATTAGTATTAAATATTGATAATATGAAGCCAAAATGGCTCAATACATTTTAAATACAATCTTATTGAATTATCATTCAACCATAAGTGTAGATTATTTTCTAAAAAAATCCTTATCAAATATAAAATCTTTAAGAATAAAATTGTGACTAAATAAAATATTTTCTCTTACTTCAACCACAAGTTTATCAATATACCAAGACACTATAGTGAATTCATAAGTAGTTAAGTAATATTAATTCTTTACTCACAAACCATAACCACACTCTTATAAGAAGATAAATGTTCTTAATCCATTATAATAATAAGAAAACATAATTCAAATAAAAGTAATATCACTCTAAAGTAACTTTAAAGAAACATTATAAAATAAACAAGTACAAATACCATAAGCATTACACTTTAAGTCCATCAATGTTTTTAAAGTTAACTTTAGCGTAAAAGATTTTAAATATAATGCTAAAAACTTTGTTATGTATTTTATAGTTAACTTTGGTCTATTTTAATTAAGTCATAAAGCATCTCAATTCCAAACCATTCAAGCAAAGCATAGATAACATTAATCACATTCTATCAATCTTATTCTAAAAGCCGTCAAGGTTGCTTAAACCTTAACAAAGAAATCTTTTCTTCAAATGTTATTCTTTTTGCCACGTCAAATAACAAATCTTAATATATTGTATTCAACACTTAATAACTAAACTTAAAAACTTTGATCATCATCAGCAGATAACAATTAGTCATAATCCTTACTTGTATACTTTGGATTGTAACACCTAAGTTCCTTATAAATATTATTAGTGAAAAATAAAAATTCAAAGATAAAACAATTCTTATATAAGCAGTATTGTATAGCATTCCTCATCTGTATACCTTATTGGTTGTGTGGTATTTTAAATACACATTGTTCTACACACCCTCACCAGCCTCAATAAGAAGCACAAATGCGAAACTTATCCAAAAGTGTAACAAATTCTAAAGAAACCTTTCCATTTTCCAAACCTTAGATCAACGCATATTCTGGGAAGACGAATTTAAACAAATTGCATTACATCACTTATGCATAATAGCATCCCGCTTCTTTAAACATTAGTCCTTATCAGACCAATGATGCTGATTTCAGATATTGGATCTTATATTGTCTCGAAGACCGTGAGTGCATAATATTGTAATCACAAAAGGCAAGTTCAAACTTGCTCATGTCCTTTGATTATTTTTTGTAAATTATTTTGCAAATCCAGTGTTTTCATCACCTGCATTTCAAAAAGGTCAGAAAACATTGTTTTCATAATAATATGATTATAGGTTATTTACCATGAGGTAATAACCAACTATGAAAAGTTCCGGTGGTAAAAGAACATATTATCTAGGACTTAACAAACAATGTCGCCAGTGATTCTTGCGTCGTATATTACGCGTTAACCATGATATTCGGAATGGGACGGAGAAGTTAGCTGTATCTTCTTCCTCTCGCATGTAGCCGGATGTGCAGGTCATGGCTGTTATCCTTGTAGCGTGCATTTTAATTGGTAATTCGTAGAGGATATGCAGCATATGGGTGGGAACCCTCGTCATCCCACGATAGTTCTGGCATCTAACAGTCTGTACAAACCATTGCCGTAATTCAATGGGTGGGCATGGTGTACACCAAGGAGGCATGCGGGGTCGCGAAGGGGGCAGTGATTGGCTTGGATCATATTTTGGGCCCCACATCATGGAATTGTGGACGGGAATAAGCTGCCCGGTTGTGCAACAAAGAGTTGATCTCTCATGGGTAAAGTGACACACCTCTGCAAAGTGCAAGAACTGTAACTTGTTACTCCCTATTCCGGGAAGGAGCGGCAAACGCGGCGGGAAAGGAACTCCATGAAAATCTGGTAAACCCATGAAGGCTGACGGACATAGCTTTTCAGAATAAAAGCAACCTTTGAAGAAATGTTTACAAAAACCTGCATTGCCTATTACCTATGGCCTGTGGTTGTAGATATAGTGCATCAAACACTCCTTTTTAGTGAACTTGCTGAGTACGCTCGTACTCAACATATCTTCTTAACCCTTGCTAGATTTTGAAGCCATTAAGATGATGTCTACATCAAGTTATGCTCCAGGGGTCATCATCAAAAGCTCAAGCTCTTCAATAAAGTAAAGGAAGTCAACGTATACATCAACTCAAGTGAGGACGAAGTTGCTGATTAGGTAGAAAATAACCTCTAGCCATAGAACCTACTTCTGTAGAAGGTTGCAATAGCAACAATACCAGCCAAATAGTTTGGTGATAACCTTATTAGCATATTAGTTTTGATTTATTTATTTCTGATTCTTCTTTGAAAGAAGTTTCTTTCTCTCTCTTTAACCTAGAATGTACTTTGGATCTTATGAAAAGAGTTGAGTTGTAACCTTTAGCCATGTCTTGGACCTGTTGTGTTTCTGTTGTACCACTCTGAGGGATGTAATACTAGTGAATGGTGTTTCATTGGTGTTATGTCCATGACCATAGTATACTTCATCATGTAGTGGTATGCTAGGTCACCGCAGTAGCCCTCCTTTTATAATGGAGTCAGGCATCTTCCCCCAAATCTTGGGTGATAAGGGTCACCACACTATCGTCCACCGAAGTCCTGGTCTACGAGACTACTTTTCATGGACTATGTATTGGTTTGTTTGCTTCCCACTGGTACTTCGTAAAGCTGGAGATGTTGGTGTCTCTTGTCGCTACACAAATCCACATGCTCCCTTATTTTCACCAAAATGACAAAGGGTGGCACTGTCAGTGCCGAGGTCATCTTCTTTGCTTTTGCACTGAAGGAGCCGGACCGCCTCCTCTTTATCGAGGTGGTTCGTGTGGTCTGAAAAGTCTTGGTGCCACTTATCGGGTTTCGCCGTCTTCGTTGCTTTTTTGCGAGATTATGAGTGTGCCCTTAGGACACGCTCAAAGGTATCCTAGGCCCTTTGGGGGCCAAGGAATCATGAGAGACTTCCCCTCATGAGGCAGCCTCTCGAAGCCGAGCTGGGTGAGGCTAAGGCTTGAGGCTCGTGAGGGACTAACCCCCCGGTGTTTGGCTTATGGGCCCCCGACTGTAACCCCCGGGAGCTTGTGGCGCACGTGTCCCTTGATGAACACGAAGGGGCAAGGGCCCAAACATTTGGTGGGCCCTACCACCACTCGGGTCAACACCAAAATGCCATCACACACATCTCGATCGTCCACATGGAACGACATCACGCTTTCACCATCGAATGCAGCGAGGCCTTTGGAGAAGCCTAGTCTGCCTTGGGAGTTGCTCCCTCATGATTTGACGGCACGTGGGGTGAGCCCGCGGTTAATGCCACACACCATAGGCGGCGACGTGACCTCTCATCTTGTTAATTAGGGGCACAGGCGCGATGCCTTCTTATTGACGTCACTTCCCTTCTCCTGCATACCTTCCCCCCTTTCCAAAGATAGGTCCTCACTTCTCCACATGGTGCCCGAGCGCTTTTCTGTCGCCAAAAAAGGAAAGTTTGTGATGGTGGAGGCAGAGGAAGCTCCACCGGTGAAGCGCGGCCGTGGGCGGCCAAGCGGGAGCGATCATGGGAGGCGTGGCGGTCATGGTTCCCGTCAGGCTGCCACGTCTTCTCCTAACGCTGTCGTTACAACCGAGGGGGAGGCGCCGGAAAAACACGATCGCAGTCACCCTCGTGGTAGCTGCCGGGGGTACCATGGGGGCACAACGGAGGGAAAGGCAGTGGCCTAGAGCCCATATTGCTCCCACCTCAGCCTCCCCCGACGGTCGTGATCAAGATCAAGGATGACCCCGATCCCGTCCGAGTCATCAATTTCATCCTCATCCTCTAGGATGAGGACTGATTCACGAGGGTGAAGCTTCCTTAACTTTTCGCACTTGGGGTCACGGGAAAAATTCATGGAGGTGTGTTGCAGCAACATTCTGGCAGTCATGATTGGTGGAGCATGAACGTCGAGACCCCCGCGCCGAGTGAGATGTACCTCACCAACGATTGGGATCACTTCATCTGCGACCACAACATCATGCGTGGATCTGTGCTGCGGTTCCGCTATACCAGCGGGTGAGGCTTCTCTGTGTCGGTGTTTGACCCCCTGATGTGCCGCGTCAACTGCCCGCGCCACCTAATGTAACATCCCAAAAATCATGAATTACAAAATCATGCATTGCACTCTTATTGTCATAGCATTTAGGGTTAGCATAAAAAATTTCAAAGTTTGGAATCAAACAAAACCATTTATATGCCCATTTTACTTTTTATATGAGGCATGGTTTTGTTCTTATTTTCAAAGGACCAAGGTTTGTTTGTATAAACAGTAGTGTTTGACACACATTTGAGTGCAAGGATCACACTACAAAAATCAAGAAAATATTTGAATTCAAACAAGTTTGAAAAGGGTTTGAAAACCATTTCTGAAAAATCAAACAGAAAAAGAAAAGGTTAAAAGAAAAAAATAAAACCAGCGCTGCACTTTGAGCCTAGCTCCAGAACAGGCCCAAAATCCCACCGGGGCCATTTCCCCTTCCCCCTCTCTCTCACCCGCGCTCACCTTACCCCACACTCGCTGACAGTGGCCCTAGTCTAGCTCAGCGTTGTCTCCCCCAAATCTTGCGCGACGACCATGCCGTTGCCGTACCTCGCCGAATCAATTCGATTCAATTCCGTTGATGCAGGCAGTAATTCGTCCGGCCCTCACCTGCTACTTAATCCCCACACCACCACGGCCATTTCCCCTCAACTCTCCTCACCAGAACGCCACCAGGCTGCACGCATTTGAGCTCGAAACTCTGTTGTCCGACGAACTCAGACGAGGTATTCCGGTGAGCACCGTCCACCCCCTCCCCTCTCGTTCATGCTGCCGTACTCCCCTTGCTCGTACGCTTCTTCTCATGCCTTTTATTCATCTTCTCGTGACCCAGAACATCGGCTACGTTGATGCGTGCACCAATTGTTGATGTGGAGCACTTTGTTGGAACCCCAAGAGCAAGGTGTGATGGAGCACAGCGGCAAGTTTCCCTCAGTAGAGACAGAGGTTATCGAACCAGAAGGAGGAAGGAAATGTCACACAGGTGTTTCTGGCAACATGGAGATCTGCACAACACAAACTCAAGACTTTGTCCCAACGAATCAGTGAGGTTTTCAAGCTCACCGGTTTGCTGTAACAAAGGATTAAACATATGGTGTGGAAGGTAATGCTTTGCAGCAAGTAAACAAGTAACAGTGGAAGATGTATCAATGGTAAAGATTGGACCGGGGTCCATAGTTCACTAGAGGTGCTATCCTTAGATAAACAACATGACATGAAGGGTAAACAAATTACAGCGGGGCAATTGACAGGAACTAAGCAAGGAATAACAATGCAATTACTAGCTAGCAAGATCCTATGAAGTTGATTGGGCAATACAACATTATACATAGACCGTAATCCAACGGCATCTATGACTAGAAGTCCACCTTCAGGTTATCATCCGAACCCCCTCCAGTATTAAGTTGCAAGCAACAAACAACTGCTTTAAGAAAAGTGTGTAAGGTAAACAATCCATATGTTCTATGAACAAGGTACCATTGTTTTATCCCTAGTAGCAACAACACATCTACAGCCGAAGAGATTTCTGTCACTTCCCTTGGAAACTAGAGGCATGAACCCACTATCGAGCATAAATACTCCCTCTTGGAGTCACTAGCAACTACTTGGCCAAGATAACCACTAGCAACGGAGAGCATGCAAGATCACAAACAACACAGACATGATAGAATCATAAAGATAGAACCATTAATCAAACCAACATAATAATCTCAATATCCATCGGATCCCCGCAAACACAACATGCATGATTACAAATAGATTAGATCTTGATCATGAACGGAGCTCACAAGATCTATACATGAAAGCACAAAGGAGGAGATACAACCATCTAGCTACTACATGGACCCATAGTCCAAGGTGGAACTACTCACGAATCATACCGGAGAGAAGGCCTCCGGGGTGATCTCCCCTTCGGCAGGGTGCCAGGAAGAACTTCAGACCCCCCCCCCCCCGATCTAGGGATGATGGTGGCGGCGGCTACAGATGGTTTCGTGGATTTCTGATTGGGTCCTGAGAGTTTCTGTATCGGGGGCTTCTGATAGGCGAAGGGGCGAGTCCGGGAAGCGATCAAGGTAGGCAAACCCTACCGAGGCGCGGGTCCACGTGACCCCGCGCCTGGGGGGTTTGGCCTCCCTAGACCACTTCTCCGTCTCCCCTCTGGACTGCTTGTTCCCCACGGAAAGTTATTGACTTTAACGTTCGTCCCGTCCAATTCCAAGAATATTTTTTTACTAACTTTTCTAAAACCAAAAACAGCAGAAAACAGGCATCTGGCACTGTTGCAACTTGTTAATAGGTTAGTACTATAAAACATGTAAAAGGAACCTCAAAGTGTGAACAAGTAAAGCAAAGTAGATACTAAACAAGCATGGAGCATCAAAAATTATAGATACGTTTCCAACGTATCATACGTCCAGCACCGTGAGCACCTGATGCCGCCCTCATCTCCGACAAGAAATCCCGGTAAGATGCGACCGCCCCTTGGCCTCTGAATCAAACGATCTTGTTCGCCTGAACCTTCCGCATGTCCTGATACACTTGGTTTGCGCTAGCGTGATCCAGAGCATCGACGTCGTCTTTGCCAACTCGTACCGGACGCTGTCCGCAACTCCGACGAGCCCCATCGACCACAGCAGCTCGCCTCCGTCCAAGCCGAATCCACATTGAGCTTCCTCGCGACTTTGCGACGCTGGTAAGCCACCGCACAGGCCCTAGCCCCCTCTAGAATCGACGGAGCATCGCTGGCTGAAGAGCCACCGCCGCCAGCCCCCATTTGCGCCGCCCATCTATGGTTGCATGTGTTAGAGCCGTCAGATATAGATCCTAGGTTTGAGATTAGTTCGTAGGCCGAAGTGGTATCGTTAGATCTGAGCCACTGGATCTGACTTAGATCCAACGTTCCACGCGCTCGATCCACGCGAAGTGGTACTGACCAATCATGAGCGCCCACGTTTTTGGATTTTAGATTTAAAATCTTTTTTTGAATCTATTAGAGATTTAAACTTGTGAAATTCATATCTTTTGTTCTGTTTATCCAAAAATGCAAATAATATAACATTGGATTCAGAAAAATAAATCCTACATTACCGTGGGCTTAAATTTGTATTTTGCTTCTAGAAATATAGAATTTTATGCAGAACACTTTATATGCATATTTTGACTATATAAAATGTTTATATAATTGTTTTGAGGAAAATATAAGTTTGTTTAGACTTGAACTAAATGGTTTTATGTTTAGTACTGTTTGATTAGACTTGTTAGTATAGAAAATTCGTTCCATTGCATTTGCATGCATTCATATATATTTTTGCTTGAATTATTTGAATGTGAATTTGGTGCTATTATTTTATGTGTAGATTTTGGTGCTAGTGGTGATTGTGAGTGTGAGGATTGTTGCTACTCCCCCAACTACTACCAAGGAAAGTGGTGCTTCATGTATTTTGTCCTACTATTTTTGACTATGCATTAGTGATATTTTGAATAGGACTTGCATGGAATTTTTGCTAAGTATAAATATATGCTATGCCATGTGAAATCCTAGTGGTTGTAGTCTTGGTAGAATTTTATCTAAGTTAAGATACTTGATATGATATCACGCTTAGCCTAGCTAGTAGCAAACAAGGGTGGATTATATTACATGCTATGGAAATTTTTCTAAGTCTTTGACTTGTGTTTTTGTTTAATAAAACAACCAAGTGAATGAATTACCTGGGTGGAATGGTATGATGGTTTGTGTTGAGTGCTTACACAAGGCCCATGTCTATGGTCTACCTTGTGTATCACACTTGTGGAAAGCCACCCAGGAACAAAGGGATTTGAGATACTTAGTGTTTAGAAGCTTCTAGTGCAACCACATGTCATATGGGCTCTTCCTTGATCATATAGGTTGCAATAACGCCAGATGGACAGATGGTGGTAGGGTGATAGGTTGGAACGCATCCATGGTGGTCTAAGGGAAGGCTTCTGAAAGATCTCATCTCGATGCATGTCGAGTCTTGTGGGAAAAGTGCACCACCTCTCGAGAGGGTAAAACCTAAGTACTTAGTCGTGTCCCCGGCAATGGACAATTTGAGCATCAAGACATTGAAGCTATAAAGGATCTCCTCATCCCAATTTCTAAGTTAAAATCTAGTGGTTAAACAAGGGTTAAAGGTTCACCAACGTCTATTGTGTTGGGCCACACAGAGATAAAACAAAAAAACTTTTTCCTCTAACGTGGTGATCCCAAGATCTAGCTGAGGTAGAAGGCCACGAGGTTTACCACTAGACGCGCAGTTGCGGATTACTGATGTAGCGTGTTAGTTGATGAAGTGCAGTCCTTTGCAATCCGATCGTCCTGGTGCTGATCGTACAACACCTCTACTGGTATCCACACGTACAAGGAGGAGCACCGGCGGGGAACTGCTAGGTTCAAAACGACGGCAAGACTGCTGTGGAGCTAGGGTTTCCAACACATGGAATTACCTAACCGAACAACGATTAACCCTTATGGGTTGCGGTGCTCCACTATATATAGGGAGTGAACGTGGGCTCCACTCTCATGGCCCATTCACTAAAGCCCATATAACACTAGTCACCGTGAGTCCAACTCACTAACTCAGTCCTAATCCGGCTTGGGTCCAACCCAACCAGATTACCGGTTCAGATCCAATCCGAACTTGCTCCCGCTCTTAAGTGTGTGACCCCGCAGGCTCATGGCTACTTGGACATGATTAGAGTCTGACTCTCAATCGATCAGTCGGTAGCGGCTCCTAGCAGAACGTGTCGACTCCCAATTACCAATGAGTCATGATGACTTGCCTTTCTAATGCGACTTGCGTCTGAGTCCCTTTTGCCTCACAATATGCCTTGTCAGACTATAGGCGAATATTTGTCATCCCTTAAATAGTCCGACTCTCTTCTCGATCCGAGATAAGTGATTCACCCGACTAACTCTTAGTCGATCGCCTCGGTTAAAACTTAACCGAGTCGTGCATGGCCATGCTTTCCGAATCATATCATCTGAGAGGGCCCAGAGAATATCTCTCCGACCGGAGGGGCAAAATCCCATCTTGGTTATTCACATCACACAGCTTGATTCTCAGTCGACCCGAACTCTGCCTTTATAACTACCCGGTTACGGATCAGCGTTTGACAGAACCTAAGTCGGTGATCCTCAACTCGGACTATACAATGACCTCAGGTCTAAGGATTACATTGATTGAGATATACAAATGACAACTTGTTCATTGTTCCTCAATATGGGTCAATCCGAATCGCTAAACTCTTTAGCCGAATTTGTGTAAGTTGGAATAGCATCTCCATGCCCATGACAAGTGGAACCGAGTCATCAAGCCAACTTTCACATTGGTCTAAGTTGTGTGTCCAGCACAACCTCAATGACCAAGGATATTTAGTACAAACAACATGAATGTATAGTTCCACAACCGAATCACATATTCAATGATACACATCAGATGTTTATACGAGGACAACTTAATATCTTTATGAATACAATGGGAAATCTCATCATACATGATTGCCTCTAGGGCATATTCCCAACAGTCTCCCACTTGCACTAGAGTCAATCTTTCGACATCACATGTCTAAGCATCTAATTCCCATGGCTCTCAGGTGCGCCTCATGCTTTGGCTGTGGTAATGGCTTTGTCAACGGATCCGCAATATTTGCATCCGTGTGTACCTTGCATAACTTGATATCACCCTGATCCATGAACTGGCGAATCAGGTGGTACCGCATGAGTATGTGCTTGTTCTTCTGGTGTTGTCTAGGTTCCTTGGCTTGTGCAATAGCACCATTGTTGTCACAATACACGTCTAACGGATTGGACGAGCCCTGAACCACACCAAGATCCATGAGAAAATTCCTCATCCAAACAGCTTCCTTTACTGCCTCTGAGGCGGCAATATACTCAGCCTCTGTTGTAGATGCAGACACAGTCTCTTGCTTGGAACTCTTCCAGCTCATAGCACCTCCGTTTATAATAAACACGTATCCGGATTGCAAACAAGAATCATCAGAGTCGGTAAGATAACTCGCATCCGTGTAACCCTTTACACTGAGTTCATCTTCACCACCATAAACCAAGAACATATCCTTAGTCCTTCTCAAGTAATTTAGGATATTTTTAACCGATGTCCAGTGGATCTCTCCAGGATCAGCCTGGTATCTGCTCACAACACTTAGAGCATAGGAAACATCCGACCTAGTACAAATCATGGCATACATGATGGATCCGACTGCAGAAGCATACGAAATCGCACTCATCCGACTTCGCTCATCAGTTGTCGAAGGACACTGAGTCTTGCTAAGTTTTACACCATGGGACATCGGTAAGAACCCCTTCTTAGACGATTCCATGTTGAACTTCTTCAACACTTTGTCCAAATAAGTACTCTAACTCAATCCAATGAGCCTCCTTGATCTATATCTATAGATCCGGATTCCGAGGATGTATGTTGCCTCACCCAAGTCTTTCATTGAGAAACTCCTTTCCAATGATTCCTTGGTTTCTTGCAACATCTGGACATCATTTCCAATCAGTAATATGTCATCCACATATAAGATTAGAAAGTTTACTTTGCTCCCACTAAACTTCTTGTATAAACCAGAATCATGATCACTCTTGATGAAGCCAAACGATTTGACTACCTCATCAAAGCGAATATTCCAACTCCGAGATGCTTGCTTCAACCCATAAATGGATTTCTGAAGTTTACATACCTTGTCAGCATTAGCCGGATCGACAAAACCCTCGGGCTGTATCATATACACATCCTCAGTTAAATTTCCATTAAGGAAAGCCGTTTTGACATCCATCTGCCATATCTCATAGTCGAAATAGGCTGCTATAGCTAACATGATCCGAACTGATTTAAGCATCGCTACGGGCGAGAAAGTCTCTTCGTAATCAACTCCTTGAACTTTTCGGAACCCCTTCATGACAAGACGTGCTTTATAGACAGAAACATTTCAATCCATATAAGTTTTCTTCTTAAAGACCCATTTGCACTCGACGGGTCTTGCACCGTCTGGCAGATCAACCAAGTTTGAAACTTGATTTTCATCCGTGGACTTTAACTCAGATCTCATGGCTCCAAGCCATGACTCAGAATTAGATCCCACCATCGCTTTCGAAATAATTTGCCGGCTCATCACTATCTAACAGTAATACATCACGAACACTTTGTAATCTTGCCGATCTTCGTAGTACAGGTGTTGATGCCGGCTCAGCTACCATGACCGGCTCAACCTCCAAGGTTTTTGCTGACTCGCTACTAGCCGGTTCCTCTCGAATTTCTTCGAGCTGCACCATGCTCCCACTTACTCCCCGACTGAGAAACTCTTTCTCAAGGAAGACACCGTTCCGAGCGACAAACACTTGCCCTCTTCTCGGTTGTAGAAGTAGTAACCCAAGGTTTCCCTCGGATACCCCATGAAAATACACTTATCTGACTTGGCCGTAAGCTTGTCCGACTGAAGTTGCTTGACAAATGCTTCACAACCCCAAATCTTAAGAAAAGAAAAACTTGGCTTTTTGCCTGTCCACATCTCATGCGGTGTCTTCTCTACCGACATTCACGGTACTCTGTTTAGTGTGAACGCCGCTGTTTCTAGACAATAACCCCAAAATGATAAAGGCAGATCTGTCCGACTCATCATTGATCGTACCATGTCCAACAAGGTCCCATTCCGCCTTTGCGAAACACCGTTCTTTTGCGGCGTTCCTGGCGGAGTAAGTTGAGGAACTATTTTACAACTTTTCAGATGGTCATCAAACTCATGGATCATGTACTCGCCTCCTCGGTCCGACCGAAGAAACTTTATTTTCTTGCCAAGTTGATTATGTGCTTCATTCTGGAATTCTTTGAACTTTTCAAAGGCTTCCGACTTATGTTTCATCAAGTAGATATATCCATACATACTCAAATCATCAGTGAAGGTAATGAAGTACTCATAACCACCCCTGGCTGTCGTGCTCATTGGTCCACATACATCACTATGTACTAGTCCCAACAAGTTGGACGCCCTTTCGCAACTCTTTGCAAAAGGTGTCTTGGTCATTTTGCCGAGTAGGCAAGATTCGCATGTCTCGAACGAATCCAAGTCGAACGAAGTTAGGAGTCCATCATCATGGAGCTTCTTCATGCGTTTCCAACTTATATGACCAATCCGACAGTGCCAAAAGTAAGTCATATTCAGATCATTTGGTTTCAACCTTTTAACATTTATGTTATAAACCGACTCACCATCAAGATTCAAAATAAATAACCCGTCCTGGACGGGTGCAAAGCCATGAAACATATCATTCAAATACAAAGAACAACCATTATTCTTGATATTCGACTCATAGCCTTGCCTCATCAAACATGAAGCCGAAATAATGTTTTGACTGAGTACTAGAACATAATAACAATTATTCAGTTCCATAATGAATACGGAAGGTAAATGAAGCTGCATTGTGTCGACTTCCAACGCAGCAACTCTTGCTTTGTTGCCGACTCGAATATCAACCTCTCCTATTGTTACGCTCCTAGTTCTTACCAGTCCGTGCAACGAGTTGCAGATGTGAATAACTGATCTGGTATCATATACCCAAG
Organism: Avena sativa; assembly: GCA_916181665.1. Classification (NCBI taxonomy): domain Eukaryota; kingdom Viridiplantae; phylum Streptophyta; class Magnoliopsida; order Poales; family Poaceae; genus Avena; species Avena sativa. The sequence goes on along the minus strand of OV702281.1, from coordinate 346,678,255 downwards.
AACTAGTAGGTGCATCAGCAAGATATATGTCTATAACATTGCAAACAAGTGTACCTGAGTCGGAAGTTATACCTCCACTCTTGTCTTTGTCGGCCAAGTACTTTCTGCAGTTCCTCTTCCAGTGGCCATCCGCCTTGCAATAGAAGCAAGTGGATCCGGATGAAGTAGATGGCTTACTCCCTGAGGAAGCACTTGGGACCGAGTCCTGAGCCTGCTTTCCTCCTCACTTAGCCTTCTTCTTAGTCCAAGAACTCTTCTTGAACTTAGCCTTATTCTGCACCATCAACACTTGACTGGCACCCTTCTTGAGATCCGCCTCTGCCTGCTTGAGCATCCCATGCAATTCAGTGAGCTTCTTATCCATACCATGCATGTGGTAGTTTGAAATGAACTGCCCATATGCACTAGGAAGAGAGTTCAGAATTATATCCGTAGCGAACTCTTCGCTAATGGGGTAGCCAAGCCTCTCCAGAGACTGCACGTAACCAACCATTTTGATCACATGCAGACTCAGTGGATCACCATCCTTAAGCTTGCAACTCAGCAAAGCCAGAGAGACTTGATACCTCTCAGTCTTCGCATGTGCCTAGAACATACTTTTGAGGCTTTCGATCATATCGTAGGCCTCAACATGCTCGAACTGCTTTTGCAAGTCCGGTTCCATGTGAGCAAGCATAAGATAGCTAATATCCGTGGACTCATACTTAGCCCGACGGTAGGCATTGGTGGCAGCGACAGTCGCATTCTCATTCGGCTCATCTGGAAGTGGGTTGTCTAGGACATGGTCCTTCTTTTCTTGTTTGCGAACAATTCTCAGATTTCGATACCAGTTGGTAAAATTAGTGTCGTTCAGTTTATCTTTCTCAAGAATGGTTCTCAACGCAAAACCGGATATCTGAGAGTGACTGCTACTTGGTGCCATGATCTACAATAGAAAATTGCAAAGCACTTAAGACATGTATTCATAAAAGAGCAAGCATATTAAAGACTTTAATATTTTATGCTCCTACTAGAACCAACACCCCTTCGATGGTTGCTTAGTGATTCAGGACCCTAAATAAGCAAGTCGGCTAGTGAGCTTTAGAATCACCGCTAGCCGCCAAGTGATCTAGGTAGACAAATCCTTGTCAATCGCATCTCATACGACTCCTGTTGGACGGGTGGCATCACATGCCCCGGCTCCCGTCCGACTTTTCTCCGAGCCCCACAACCGTTGTGATAGACCCGTCTAGCTTACCGAGTGTTTCCGCAGTAAGAGTCCGACTCGAACCCACCTAGTAGGAAAGAATTGGCAACACCTCAATTTTATGAGCCCATTACCAAAAATGTCCGACTTGTGATGGTGCAAACACTGGCAGGGAAAACCGACTAGACCTTCTTTGAGGGATTAAATTTTACCGACTATCTAATAGAGGTAAAACAGAGACATAACAATAACACAAAATAAATCAATTATAATATGAAATGGTATGGCTCCCTTCATGGAAATCTCCATCTCCACAAATCCTGTAATTCGACTCGTGCCAACTCTTGCCACTTGCCGTCTTACTCCATGTCGCCGACATGTACAACACCTTGCATGCCTTCTGGGTTCCCCAAACAGCTACACTAGCTTAGTAAAGTAAATTACAAGGAGAATCTGACACGCAGGTCGTTATACAATAATATGACAGCACCTAGTCTCTAGCCAGCTGATAAAACCATGATTCGCAAATTAGTATGGATTACACACATACATCACATGCACATGAAACATACCATTCAGAACTTCCTGCAAAAACAAGTTATGCATAGATATGCTATCTATCGGCGTTGTGAAACTCGCAACGACATCTAAGGCGCTACGACAGGGCGAAGCCGGAGGTCCCGAAAACGTAGATCTCATCTACGATCTGGACATGGATTTCGACCATTGTTCCGATTCGATCAAACTTTTTGATCTTCGATCACCACATCTGGATTTACGTGTCACATTCTACCCCGATGGCGGAAGCCGACCGGTATGGGTATGTCGTTCCACGACCTCAGCAATATGATCACGGAAATCAGATCTACCATTCCCCGAGTACAGTTGATCCAATGAACCTCGTACAAAACTGATCTATCTCATAGATCGACCACCAAAACATCATATAGATCTCATCTACAGCCTACCGCATATCATATATATGAGATCTCGAGCCTAAAACCAGAAGCTATCGCTCTGTTACCACTGTTGGGCCACGCAGAGATAAAACAAAAAACTTTTCCCTCTAACTTGGTGATCCCAAGATCTAGCTGAGGTACAAGGCCACGAGGTTTACCACTAGACGCGCAGTTGCGGATTACTGATGTAGCGCGTCAGTTGATGCAGTGCAGTCCTTTGCGATCCGATCGTCCGGGTGCTGATCGTATAGCACCTTTGCTGCTATCCACATGTACAAGGAGGAGCACCGACAGCGAACTGCTAGGTTTGAAACAACGACAGGACTGTTGTGGAGCTAGGGTTTCCAACACATGGAATGACCTAACCGAACAACGATTAACCCTTCTGGATTGCGGTGCTCCACTATATATATTGGGAGTGAACATGGGCTCCACTCTCGTGGCCCATTCACTAAAGCCCATATAACACTAGTAACCGTGAGTCCAACTCACTAACTCAGTCCTAATCCGGCTTGGGTCCAACCCAACTAGATTACCGGTTCAGATCCAATCCGAACTTGCTCCCGCTCTTAAGTGTGTGACCCCGCAGGCTCATGGCTACTTGGACACGATTAGAGTCCGACTCTCAATCGATCAGTCGGTAGCGGCTCCTAGTAGAACGTGCCGACTCCCAAGTACCAATGAGCCATGACGACTTGCCTTTCCAATGCGACTTGCGTCTGAGTCCCTTTTTCCTCACGATATGCCTTGTCAGACTATAGGCGAATATTTGTCATCCCTTAAATAGTCCGACTCTCTTCTCGATACGAGATAAATGATTCACCTGACTAACTCTTAGTCGATCTCCTCGGTTAACACTTAACCGAGTCGTGCATGGCCATGATTTCCGAATCATATCATCCGAGAGGGCCCAGAGAATATCTCTCCGAGCGGAGGGGCAAAATCCCATATTGGTTATTCACATCACGCAACTTGATTCTCAGTCGACCCGAACTCTTCCTTTATAACTGCCCAGTTACGGATCGGCGTTTGACAGAATCTAAGTCGGTGATCCTCAACTCGGACTATGCAATAACCTCAGGTCTAAGGATTACATTGATTGAGATATACAAATGACAACTTGTTCGTTGTACCTCAATATGGGTCAATCTGAATCGCTAAACTCTTTAGCCGAATCTGTGTAAGTTGGAATAGTATCTCCATGCCCATGACAAGTGGAACCGATTCATCAAGCCAACTTTCACATTGGTCTAAGTTGTGTGTCCAACACAACCTCAATGACCAAGGATATTTAGTACAAACAACATGAATATATAGTTCCACAACCGAATCACATATTCAATGATACACATCAGATGTTTATACGAGGACAACTTAATATCTTTATGAATACGATGGGAAATCTCATCATACATGATTGCCTCTAGGGCATATTCCCAACATATTGGTGGTTCCTTGGATGATTTGACAAACAAAAACTTAGTGTTTTCAACTGATAAGGAATAGCTATTTGAGCAAAGCAAGCCTAAGCTACACTTAGCCAAATTCATGTAGATGTTAGAAATTACTATTCTACTATGGTATCACTTGCCAATACAATTCCAAATGTATTGACCCACTGTGGCTGTAACTTATGACGTTGCAGGTTACTCTAATGGAGAATAGGGTTGTGAGTCTACACTCAACATGCTTTCCTGTGGAACATGAAGATGAAGAATTATAGTTATTTACTTTATGTTATGAACTCTTGTACTGAACTTTGGCTATTGAGTTGTAAAATACTATGTTTATCTCTGGAATGACGACATAATAAAGACCTTTATATCTGTGTACTTCATCTTAAATTGTGGATGCTAGCATTTGATCCAGGGACTAGCATTGCAATCACAGGGACCTTTACCTTATAAAGGTGGGGTCTTATAGATGGTATCAGAGCACTGTGTTTCTTGTAGGATTATGACCCTAAGTTGGATTAGACTAAGAAAACCACTAAGGAAAAATGAAACTCTTTGCAAATTCCACACTTGTCTTTTTCTTCTCGTAAAACTCTTCTAATCTTATTTCTCATCTCTATTTGTAGATGGCCGCTATCAACGAAGCCGTCAAGAAGGTACCACTCATGACCATGACTTTAGAATGTGAGATGGAGTTTCCCAAAGCACTCAAAACCCTTATGGTTAACTTGGGGATACATGGTGAGCCTGTGTACAAGGTATTTCTAGTTATGGATGAAGGAGAAGAATATTGGTGGGTGCAACTTCACTTATACAAAAACAAGGGAGACAACCACAAAGAGTTGGGATTCTACATGGGCACCAACTCAGAAATGTATACGACATTCTTTGACTCTGCAAGGAATGCAGCTTGGAATGCTATCAAAGAGCTTGGTGAAAGACTCAAGTGTAGAATGCTCAACACTCAAAATGATCTTAAGGAGGAGAAGAAGTATACCCAAGACTTAGAGAACGCCATAAAACGTCTAAGGGAAGATATCATAGACTTAGCATATGGGTGAGAATTGTAACGTACTCCGCTAGTTGGACCACCACACTTGTCGTTTTCTCGCAAAAAATTGTCTAAGTTATGTTCGAACCTTAGTGTTTGTGGTAGACTGTGTATGCCATGAATTGTATGTTTTATGGATGTTTGTACGCCTTTTGCTTTCATTTTACTGTCTTGATTTTCTCTTATTTGTGTTGTTCTAATAATTCTCTATCTTACATTAGATGCCTAGCTTTGTGATCAGCACTGCCGAGGATTTCAATGGAACTCGTTTTGGTTCACGTATCGTGCAGTTCACTAGTGTGCTCAACCTCCCACTTCCTAGTATCAAGGCACTCAAGCTTACCAAGTTTGATAGGAAGGATCTTTGGAGCTTTAGAGTCACGTAGCCGGGACGCCAGACGGAGCCACCCACGGAGGAGATTACCTTCAAGCTGATGCACGATGACAAGGAGAAGGGACTTGAGGTAGTCATGCAGGAACTACTCGAACGTCTCTGCGGATGCCATGCCACCGAGATTAGAGGCCTCTACTTCCACCCGTTCGGGAGACGTGACAAGGAGGGAGAGGCATTGGTGTATGAGGGCGCTTCTAGAGAGACGATAGATCCAGTTCGTCTGTACCTCCAGGATCTAGAGGGTCTTATTAGACACTTCGACACAGATAGGACCAACGTCATGCTTAGGAATGACGATCTCTAGTTTTATTTGAGGGAGAAGGACAATCTCTTCGTGGAGCAGGACGAGATCGTCAAGGAGATGGAGGCCAGATTCGAGAGCCAGGACAAGAAGTTCAAGAATCAGGAGAAAAGAGTCCAAGACAGAAACAAGAATATTAAGAACATGAAGGCTGAGATAGAGGCCAAGGACTTCGAGCTCGAGACCCAGCAGGGAGTGATTGAGAGGCTGCGCTCATAGAAGAGAGCTCTTCGTGCGAAGGTCGAGGCCTTGACCACTAGTGTCGAGGAGTACAAGACAGCCAAGGAGACAGCCGGACTTACACTTGTTAACGTGGAGGTCGACATGGAGGAGTAGTGTAGAGTACTCGACTATCTTTTACCTATCATACTTTGATTATTGAGTCGCAATGACCATCCAACATGTGGATGGCTTGCTAGTGTGTTTACATTTCCAAAACTTGTTGTTTACGTTGTTCAAACTCTATGCTATCTCATGCTTGATTATTTTGTGATTGTTGCTATGTGATGTATTATGCATATTAAGCATCTATGGGTTATATCTCATTCCTTACCTTATTGAAACCACAGATGCCTCCCTGTCGTGCCAATCCCAACCAAAACAACAACAATAACGTCAATCCCGAGATGTAGCAGCTGATGACAGCTCAAGAACAGTTGATGCAGATGATGACCCAGTTCATGGCAAATCAGAACCAGAATAACAACAACAACCAACCAAAACAACCCACTAGCATTTTACATGCTTACAAGGTTCTTGAGGTTGAGGCCAGTCAAGTTCTCGGGAACAACTGATCCAATGGTAGCCAATGACTGGCTACGCTCTATGAATAAGGACTTGGTCACTATTGGCTTCACCGATGAGGAAAAAGTCAGGTTCGTAGCACACCTGCTTGAAGGACCAGCAGCAACATGGTGGGACAACTTTCATATCACCACTCCCCTTGAGGATGCGACTTGCGCTATTTTTGAGGATGGATTCCGTACAGCTCACATCTCATCAGGAGTGATGAACTTGAAAAATAAAGAGTTCCACAATCTGAAACAGCGTCACCGCAGTGTGGCTGAATACATTGAGGAGTTCATCAATCTGGCGTGCTACACTGGATGAGGTTGATACTGATGCCAAGAGGAAGGAGAAGTTCCTTGAGGGACTTAATGATGAGATGAACCTGCAGCTATCTGTTGCCTATGTCCCAACATATCAATCACTTTGTGACAAGGCCACCATCTTAGAAAGCAAAATGAAGCAGGTTGAGAGCATGAAGAGAAAGCATAACTTTGATAAGAACAGCTCAGGATCCTCTCACAAGCGTCCCCATGGTGATGATAGTGGAGGTTATGGATCCCACAAGTATGGGAAGTATAACAACCACCACAACAACAACCGTCACCATGACAACAAGCACCACCGCAGTCATGATAATGATAGATACAAGAACCATAAGAGTGGACATAAGAGCCACCACAGTGGAAATGGCAATGGAAGTCATCCTGCTAAAAGAGATATCAGTCAGGTTGAGTGCTTCAAATGCAAGAAAACGGGGCACTATGCAAATGAATGCCCAGAAAAGAAAGTTGAACGAGCCAACAAACCCAACCCTTTCCAGAAGGGACAAGTGAACCACATCAATGTGGAAGATATCTATGAGGAATATGATGATGTGGCTGGTAAGTTCAAGCTTAATTCTTTTCTAGCACTTGTTCTTTTTGATACTGGCGCATCGCATTCATTCATATCAAGAGAATTTGTTGATAAAAATGGACTTCCAACTGAAACAATTGGGTGTCCTATAAAAGTAAGCTCTCCCGATGGAGAGATGATAGTGAACTTTGGATGTCATGATCTAGTAATAGAGTTTGGAAAGTATAAGTTTCCAGTTAGTTTGATAAACCTAGATTCCCAAGGATTGGATGTTATTCTGGGCATGGATTGGATGACTAAGTTTGAAGGAGTACTAGAATGTGCCAATCGTACTATCACACTTACAACCCCAAATAAGAAACGGATTAGGTTCAAGTCTAACTTTGAATCTAAAGGAAGTAAGTTAAATTCTCTTAAGGGGGTTAGCATAGACAGTGTGCCAATTTTGAAGGAGTATCCGGATGTGTTTCCGGAGGAATTGCCTGGAATGCCACCAGATAGAGATTTAGAGTTTCTAATTGATTTGCTGCCAGGATCTAGGCCAATAGCAAAGAGACCCTACAAGATGTTAGTTTATGAGTTGAAGGAACTCAAGAAACAACTTGGAGAACAGTTGCAGAAAGGTTTTATTCAACCATGTTCTTCGTCTTGGGGTGCACCAGTTCTGTTTGTTGAGAACAAAGATAGAAGTCAAAGGCTATGCATAAACTATCATTCACTCAATGAGGTGACTATCAAGAACAAATATCCTTTGCCTAGAATCAACGATCTATTTGATCAACTAGAAGGAGCCCGTGTGTTCTCAAAGATTGATCTCCGATCAGGTTATTTTCAGCTAAAGATTAGAGAGCAAGACATACCTAAGACTGCTTTCACCACTAGATATGGATTGTATGAGTACACCGTGATGCCATTTGGTTTGACGAATGCACCAGCCTATTTCATGAACATGATGAACAAAGTGTTCATGGAGTTTCTTGACAAGTTTGTTGTCGTATTCATCGACGACATTTTGATATATTCCAAGAGAAACGAAGAGCATGAAGAGCATTTGTGTTTAATACTTGAGAAACTCAGGGAGCACATGTTGTATGCCAAGTTCAGTAAGTGTGAATTCTGGCTGAATGAAGTTGGATTTCTCGGACATATTGTGTCGGGAGATGGTATAGTTGTCAATCCTGCAAAAGTGTCAGCTGTGACTGAGTGGGAATCTCCCAAGTCAGTGAAAGAAGTTCGTAGTTTCCTCGGCTTGGCGGGATACTATAGAAGATTCATTGAGAATTTCTCAAAGGTAGCTAAGCCAATGACAGAATTAGTCAAGAAAGAAAAGAAGTTTGATTGGACTGAAGGATGTGAAGTCAGTTTCCAAGAATTTAAGAATAGACTAGTGTCAGCACCAGTCTTATGTCTGCCAGATTTGGAAAAGGATTTCCAAGTCTATTGTGATGCATCTCACCAAGGACTAGGTGGAGTTTTGATGCAAGAAGGGAAAGTTGTGGCTTATGCCTCGAGACAACTCAAAACTCATGAAGTAAATTATCCTACTCATGATTTAGAGTTAGCCTCTGTTGTCCATGCACTCAAGACATGGAGACATTATCTTTTGGGAAAATGTTGTGAGGTGTTCACAGATCACAAAAGTTTGAAGTATATCTTCACACAGAAGGAAATCAATATGAGACAAAGAAGATGGCTGGATCTCATCAAGGACTATGACTTGAGTTTGCAATACCATCCCGGTAAAGCAAATGTTGTAGCGGATGCTTTAAGCCGTAAGGTTTATGTGAATGGCCTTACTAAGGGACAATTTCCATATGATCTGTGTGCCCAATTCAAAGATCTCAGATTGGAGATAGTACCTGAAGGACATCTCATGTCATTGGATGTTCAACCCACATTGTTGGACAATATCAAAGAAGCCCAAAAGTTGGACGAGGAAATTGAAGAGATTAAGGATAAAATTAGTAAAGGGAAAGCTAAAGGATTCCATGAAGACGAACATGGTACTTTATGGTATGGAAAACGTATCTGCATTCCGCAAGATCCGGAACTTTGGAAAGTTGTTCTGCAAGAAGCACACAACTCACCATGTTCCATTCATCTGGGTAACACCAAAATGTACATGGATGTGAAGGAAAGATTTTGGTGGAATAATCTCAAGAAGGACATCGCAGAACATATTGCTTTGTGTGATGTGTGTAGTCGAGTGAAAGCGGAACATCAGAAACCGACAGGATTATTACAACCACTACCTATTCCTGATTGGAAGTGGGATAAGATTGGCATGGATTTTATCAGCGGGCTGCCAAAGACCAAATCTAGATACGATTCTATTTGGGTTGTTGTAGATCGCCTAACTAAAGTGGCTCATTTAATACATGTGAAGACAACCTATACAAGTTCCAAGCTAGCCAAAATATATATGAACAGGATTGTATCTCTGCATGGAGTACCTAAGAGTATTGTGTCTGATAGAGGGACTTAGTTCACTTTGCATTTTTAGCGACAACTGCATGAATCATTGGGAACAAGATTAGAGTTCAACACAGATTTTCACCCCCAGACTGATGGACAGACAGAAAGGACCAATCAGATTCTGGAGGATCTGTTGAGGGCATGTGCCCTAGACTATGGTGCTAGTTGGGATGAAAGTCTGCCTTACGCAGAATTCTCTTACAATAACAGCTATCAAGCCAGCATTGAGATGACACCGTTTTAATTTCTTTATGAAAGGAAGTGTACTACGCCATTGCTATGGAGTGGTATAGGAGAAAGAAATTTGTTCTGACCAGAACTGATTAAGGAAGGTGAAGATAAAGTCAGATTAGTAAGGGACAGATTGAAGATAGCACAGTCCCGACAGAAGAGATACGCATATCCAAAGCGTAGTCGATTGCCCTCTCCTCAGAGATGTTTGTGGTGGAGTTCTTGATGATAGACCAGCGTAGTATATATGAGCGGATGGACTCGTTAGTCCGTTGGGTGCAAGCCCGCATCTCTTCGATTGAGACTGGCCTCTTGCTGGTTCCCTTGAAGTTGCAGATGAAACTGTACGCTAGTTCTTCCCAGCTTCGGATGGAGCCAGAGAGGAGGCTGTTGTAGGGTTCGCGGCATAGAAAACAAAACAATTCCTACGATGGGAACAACTATGTACCAAGATCTATCTACTAGATACAAGCAACGGGCGGATATACATCCATAGAGAACATACCCTTGAAGACCGACAAAGCTTAACGAGGTTGAACTCGTGGTTGATGTAGACGAACTCTTGTCGATCTCAAGATCGAGAGGAAGTCCTAGCGCCGCAAATCAGCGGCACATCCGTGCTCGCACACACGTCCGAGGCACCGACCAACCTCCGCCTCCTCGCTACAGTGATGCAGTGGAAGCACAACTCTTTCTTTCCGAAGAGCCATTGGGAACATGTATCTCGCTAGTCCGAGACCATGGGGATAAACTAGAGGGGGAGAGAGATCTTTCATGAGGAGGTGTGAGTGAGAGAGAGAGAGAGGGAGAGGGGCTCCTTTTATAGGAGGATCGGGGACCCAAGGGGGTGGCCGCCGGCCATGGGGCTGCCCCCTCCCCTCCTTCATTCATGTGGGTGGAAGCTCCACTCACAAAATGCTCCTTCAATTCTCCACTCAAAAATTCCGATTAAATTTCCACCAAATTTAATGCAAACTCTCTTTAAATAAAAATCCTTTTATTTATTAAGAATTTTGTAAATTACTTTAATGATAAACATACACATATAACCCCTTGCTAGTATTTCATTTCACATGCAGAAACCCTTTCTGCAATTTCACCCAAAAATAGTTTCGGTGTCTAGTGAAATAAATTCCCGCGCTTTGTTATTCTTTTCAGCATGAAACTATTTGCTCCAAATGGTGGCAGTGTCTCTTAAGTGTGTCACCCTACGGTTAGCAAATAATGCGGACATGATCGACACCCCTCTCAGATCAATAATCAGAAGCGGGACCTGGAGATCCATACTAACTTCCACACATTCAACGATGACTTTCTTGTGATCGTGAGAACCTTTTACGCTAGAATCTTAATCCCTTTGTCTTGCGATATATTACATGTCCAAGATTCGATCATTGGTATCTCCATACCTAGTTTGATCTTGTTACTGACATGTACTCTTTTCTTGTTCCCGTGATATAACATTCTAGTGATCAAATCACTTGCTTGCAAGCTAATCAATGTGATATCACCGAGAGGGCCCAGAGAATATCTATCCGTCATCAAGATGAAAAAATTCAACTCTCGATTCATGGGCCTCAACATAACACTTTAGTAGTACTGAACCCATCTTTATAATCACCCTGTTACGGTGTGACGTTTGATGTTATCAAGATACTCTTCTAGTGTTAGTGATTGACACGATCTCATGGTCTAAGGATTAGGATTACTTCGTATGATGTTATAGCAATATAAACTCAATGACTTTGATCGAAATGCTATACTTTGGATGAATGTTCATCACACCATTCCAAAAATGTTGTGACCTCGTTATTAACAACATCCAATGTCCATGATCAGGAAACCTTGATCATCTTGTTAATCAACGAGCTAGTTTATAAGAGAGGCATAACTAGGAACTTTCTGTTTGTTTGTTAAACACACATGTATTAACGTTTCCATATTAATACAATTATAGCATGCAAAATAAACATCTATCATATACTTGGAATATACATAATAACCACTTTATTATTGCCTCTCAGGGCATATTCCCTTCATTCTCCCACTTGCACTAGAGACAATAATCTAGTTACATAGTGATAAATCTAACACCCATGGAGTTCTAGTGTTGATCATGTTTTGCTCTAGGGAGAGTTTTAGTCAACGGATCTGCTACATTGAGATCCCTGTGTACTTTACAAATCTTTATAACTCCATCCTTGACATGCTCGCGGATGAGTGAAACCGACGCTTAATATATGGATGTCAGGCCTAGCATGCTCTTAATTCGTCTTTCCCTTGATAAGTCATCAAATTTGGTGCTTTTTGATCCCCAGTTGCTATGGGGATTAAATAAAAAAATCCAAGTCTTGAATGAAAGGATCTGGTTGGAATCTTAAAGTGTGGTAGAAAGGTTGTGGATGCTGCACCAATTCTTGTCGGTGCGCTTGGCTTCACCCCGCATCTCCCTTCGGGGTACTCGCATGTGGAACCAACTAACAGGTTTGTTTGCTTGGAATTCTTGTGAGACCTTGGTTCTTTGGCATTGACTATGGAACCATTGTTGTCACAATAGACCACCATTGGGTCCAACATGCTCGCAACCACACTTAGTTCGGTTATGAACTCCTTCATCCAAACTGCTTCCTGAGCCACTTCCGAAGCAACAACATATTCAGCCTCCGTTGTTGATCCCGCCACCACGGATTGTTTGGAACACCTCCAACTAACCGCTCCACCATTCATGAGAATTCATATCCGGATTGAGACTTAGAGTCATCCGGATCGCTGTCAAAACTAGAGTCGACATAACACTTAGCGACGAGCTCTTCTTCACCTCCGTACACAAGAAACATATCCTTAGTTCTTCGAAAGTACTGAAGGATATTCTTGATTGCTATCCAGTGTTTCGATCCTGGATCAGATTGGTTTCTACTAGTCAAACTAATATCATGTGCCACATCCGGTCTTGTACATAGCATGGCGTACATTATAGAACCTATGGCTGAAGCATAGGGAACTTTGTCCATTATCTCTCTTTCTTCCACCATAGCCGGACATTGAGTCTTACTCAATGTCTTGCCTTGCAACATAGGTAAGAACCCCTTCTTACTTCCGTCCATTTTAAACTTCTTTAAAATCTTATAAAGGTATGTACTTTGCAATAGCCCTATTAGGCGCCTAGATCTATCCCTATAGATTTTATGCCTAATATGTATGACGCTTCACCTAGGTCCTTTATTGAAAATTTGTTGTTTAGATTACTTTTAACACTGTTTAAAAGATCTATATTATTTTCGATCAATAATATGTCATCCACATATAATATCAGAAATTCCACATCGCTCCCACTCACTTTCTTGTAAATACAAGCCTCTCCATAAGTTTGGATAAATCCAAACTCTTTGATCACCTCATCAAAGCGGAGATTCCAACTCCGGGATGCTTGCTTCAGTCCATAGATGGATCGCTGAAGCTTGCATACCTTGTCAGCATCCTTAGGATCGACAAAACCATTTGGTTGTACCATATACAACTCTTCTTCAATGTTGCCATTGAGGAACACAGTTTTGACATCCATCTGCCATATCTCATAGTCGAAATATGCATCAATTGCTAACATAATCCTAACAGACTTTAGCATCGCTACGGGAGAGAATGTCTCATCGTAGTCAACTCCTTGAATTTTTCGAAACCCCTTTGCAAAAAGTCGAGCTTTATAGACGGTTACATTACCACCAGCATCAGTTTTCCTTTTAAAAATCCATTTATTCTCCACGGCCCTTCGGTCATGAGGTTAGTCCACCAAGGTCCAAACCTGGTTTTCGTACATGGATTTCATGGCTTCTAACCATTTGTTGGAATCCGGGCTCATCATCGCTTCTTCATACGTCGCGGGGTCATCAATTTCATCAACCATGAAATTCATAACAGGATTTCCGTACAGCTCGGGAGCTGCAGGCGTCCTGCTAGACCTGCGAGGTTCAGTAGTATTCTCTTTCGGAGCTTCATGATCGTTATCATTAGTTCCCTCTTCATTTGGTGAAGTCAACTCCGGAACGACTTCCGGCGCTGCGCTACTCACCATATTATGAAGAGAAGGTTCTACAACCTCTTCGAGTTCTACCTTCCGACTACACACACCTTTCGCGAGAAACTCTTTCTCTAGAAAGTTTCCATTCAGGGCAACGAAAACCTTGCCCTTGGATCTGTGATAGAAGGAATACCCAATAGTTTCCTTAGGGTATCCTATGAAGACGCATTTTTCCGCTTTGGGTTCGAGTTTATCTGGATGAAGTTTCTTCACATAAACATCGCATCCCCAAACTTTAAGAAATGACATCTTAGGTTTGTTTCCAAACCACAATTCATACGGTGTCTTTTCAACGGATTTAGATGGTGCCCGATTTAAAGTGAATGCAACAGTTTCTAGTGCATAACCCCAAAATGACAGTGGAAAGTCCGTCAGAGATATCATAGATCGAGCCATATCTAGTAAAGTACGATTACGACATTCTGACACACCATTTTGTTGTGATGTTCCGGCAGGTGTGAGTTGTGAAACTATTCCACACTCTTTCATATGAGTGCTAAACTCGTAACTTAGTTACTCACCTCCACGGTCGGACCATAGAAATTTGATCTTTCTATTATGATGATTTTCCACTTCACTCTGAAATTCCTTAAATTTCTCAAAGGTTTCAGACTTGTGTTTCATCAAGTAGATATAACCGTATCTACTCAAATCATCCGTGAAAGTAACAAAATAACAATATCCACCTCGCGCCGACACACTCATTAGACCACACACATCAGAATGTATGATTTCCAGTAAATCTATCGCCCGTTCCATTGAACCGGAAAACGGCGTTCTAGTCATCTTGCCTATAAGGCATGGCTCACATGTATCAAATGATTCGAAATCAAGTAATTCCAAAAGTCCATCCGAATGGAGCTTCTTCATGCGTTTAATGCCAATATGACCTACACGGCAGTGCCACATGTATGCGGATATATCATCATTAAATTTAATCCTTTTAGCATCAACATTATGAATATGTGTAACACTATTAACGAGATCCAACAGAAATAAACTGTAACATCCCAAATTTTGCATTAAGATGTTACTAGAAGCATGCATCATATTTTTGCATCATGGCATATCACAAATTTTAATTGCATTAGAACCCCTCTTCCTAAACCTGGACCTTTTTCTCTTATAGTCCTATAAGGACATGATGGGTTTATTTAAACCAAATCCTCAAAAGGCTATGCAAAAGGTTTACTCTATGACCCCATGTTGATCTCCTCCTTTTTACAAAAATTTAGAAGCTGGTTTCATTAAATTCGAACTTGTTATGCAAAGTTATTAAAGAAAAGGTAAAACATAAATTAATAAAAGTATTAAAAAACTAACCTAAGCGGGCCAGCTAGACCAGCCCGCGACCTATCTACCGCCATGCCTGGCAAGAGAGCAGCACGCAGCGCTGTGGGCCGGCCCAGCCCCCATCCACAAGCATAGCCCCGCAGCCGCTAACCTAGGGGTCCCACCCCGTCGTCGTCTCCGTGGAGTTCGGAACGAACTCGGCTCCATCGCCGCGCCAGGAACGGATTTCCGTCCGAATCGGAGTTGAACTCTGCGACCCTCGCCCCAAATCTCCTGGCCTTTTAAACCACACACCCTGCCACTTCAAAACCATAAACAAATCCCAACCTACCGCCACCGGGATGCCTCGCTTCGATCTCTTCGGAGCAGCCGCCGAGGAAGCTTCAATCTCTTCGGCGATATGGAGCTCCCTTTTCCCCAATTTCTTCTCTAATGCGGCCCTCTCGCTCGACCATCTCTCCTCATCCGCTTCTCCCCTTGTTTGTCGCAGTAACCCCTCCGCAATTGCTCGCCGACGTTCCGCCGGAACTCACGAAGATCGGCGGAGCACAGTAGCTGGACGAGGAAGCGAAGCTCGCCACCGTCCGTGCCAGGGGAACCGCGAGGACCTGCTGATCACTGTCGGCCACTCCATCGCGATCGTCGCCGCCTTGTAAGTCGTTGCCATCTCCCCCGTCCGTTAGATCGAGAACCTACATCCTAGATTAGATGGATCGGCAAAGGGGTACGGCCCTATCGCGTCACGCCGCGTGGCAAGTGCGCGTTAGCGCGCATAGTCAGCGCTTCGCCCGCGCGCCCAATCGAATCTCGACACGTGGCGGAATTTGTTTAGATTAGATCTATGTTATTTTAAATAGGCAGAAAACATTATAAACTTGCGAAATTCATAGTAAATAGACCACTTACAAATAAAATGTCATTGGATTTCTAAAATTGTGTAGAACATAGATCTGAAATAATATCACGAGTTTGCTGTAGTAATATCTGTGTAGATTTTAATCTCTAGATTGGAGTATTTAATTTATAGAAAAATAATTAAAATTCAGTTTTAGTTGATTCTCGTTGCGTTGGCTTTGTTTTTACGATGCCAACTGTCTAAAATTATAAAACCTTGCTTAGGATCTTTAGATCTGTTTCGTGGCAGATTAGAATTTTGGATCTTCTTATGAGCATATAAAATAAAGTAATAACCCAATTTGCCTAAAATCTGTGGGAAATCTATTATATATTAAAAGTATATTACAGGGGCTAACCAGAAATTAGAGAATTAGGCTAGAA
Organism: Avena sativa; assembly: GCA_916181665.1. Taxonomy (NCBI): domain Eukaryota; kingdom Viridiplantae; phylum Streptophyta; class Magnoliopsida; order Poales; family Poaceae; genus Avena; species Avena sativa. The sequence goes on along the minus strand of OV702281.1, from coordinate 346,661,914 downwards.
AATCCTACAAAAATCAGTCACATCTAGCCATTAACTTTTTCAATCATAAAACGTCAGCCGATGGATCGTGGACCATGAAATTAAGTTAGATAAATTACGCACCATTGCCACAGTTAAAAGTTGCTTCCCTATCTCAAAACCTACTTAGTTAAAAAAAACCTAGGTTAATTTTTCCTCTCGCATCCTTCTCTTCCATGTCCATAGCAAGCCCATGGCCGCCGCCCTTTACATGCCAATCTGCTCGCCGCCCCAAAGCCTTCTTTAGCCGCCCTCCTCCTGGAGTTGTTGCGCGCTGCATCAGTTATCCTCTTCTCTGTTTTACTCACGGGCTTGACTTCACTGTTACTTGGATGAGATGTCGAGATCGCTGATCGAATTTGCACAAATTAATCAACTTTATCCTGTTGCGTACGGGCCTTATAAGGTAGCTAGATTGGTGTGTGGTTGATACTGCGTACAGCGATTCAACTCGATGAGGTATGCTTGGGTTCTTCCGATCGGAAAGTACATACGGCGGCAGTTTGTGGGCTCTCCTTCTATTCTTTGTTGTTGTTCCCTATTTCTCGTCAATTGATCATTAGATGGCCTCTCTTGGATTGATTTTGATTCCTTCTGGTGTACTAGCGTTGAAGTGGATGCAATCGGGAAGGTGGAGGATGGGAGAATGACCAACGTCCATGTGTCCGGCCGGCCGCAGTGTGAGTTTTTCATCGATGGCTTCCATTTAAGTACTGTTTGCAAATATTAGGACGGAAACGATTGGGAAAACATAGCTAGATACATGGTTGATTTTTTATTATTTCAAAGAACGTGATTAGCTGATACGTAGATCCGTCTTTGCAAAAATACTTGGTATAGCTAACACAAGAACTTCCTACTTTGGTTCACGATGCTCATGTTCATCAGATTGGAAGGGGTTAGGAGGAGATATATGTCTATTTAATGCTGGTGTAGTTCATAGTTTCATACATCATATATAACCTGTAGATCTTATTCGAATTAGACTTAAATACAAGTTGGAATACGACAACAAGGACTAGCCTCATAGGAGATAGGAATATATTGTTTCTACAAAAGAAAAAGAAGTGTGTTGCTCCTAGAAATTTATTATGATGCAATAGTTCGGATACATGCTGATACATAATTTTCGGTAATGACATGTTTTTTCAGAAAGCTAAGGGACAAGATCCGAATTGCACATGATTTTCCTGTTTGCTGCAAGAGCATCAAGAATGAAGATCGATTAGACATCGATAAAAAATGTTATTTAGTCTTTAGTTTCGATCTATTCATCGCTATCTATTAGTTGCGAGTACGCACCAACACTACTAAATTTAGCTTTGGTTGTTCAAATGCATTCATAAAAATGGCAGCTACTTTGATTTTGCTGCTAAATGATTATAGGTTAACAACTATATTCGTCAAGAGGTTCATCATAGGCATGTTGGCATCAAATTAAGAATATTTACTGTATGTCACTCACCTATTGGTAGACATGTTTTCCAGAAAATTGATCTATTCAATTAGTCTAGCATGTAACTGTACACTTAATTGTCAACATATTTACTAAGAGGGCCACATTCATATTTATGGTTGCAAAACAAGGTTCAGATGGTGGAGTACGGATTGAACACTTATTTTTAGAAGTCATACTTTCTACAATTATGGTTAATATAATGTCTGAATTAATCTAACATATAACAATGTCGTTGACATTTCAGGTTGTAACAGAAGGTTGAAATCGTGGAGTATGGATTGAACACTAATGCTTAGAAGCCATACTATCTACAATCGGGATTAATGTTATAGGAATGAGTAGAGTTTTAAGTGACTCTTCTTTGTGCCACTTAATTTCTTTACTATCAAAGAATAACTTCCCTTACGCCTTCACACTTTAAGGAGCTCATATGGAACGAGCGCATGGTATGTAACGATTTGTGCTTACCATAAAGATTGAATTTACAGTTCAGGCTAATATGGTTGTTACTTCAAATATTCTCCGAACTGAATGACAATTGTAGGCTAGAAATTCTAGGAAAAATGGCAAAAGATTGAACCATCTGTTATGTCACCCTAATTTTTAATTGCATGATTCATGGTTTATATGTAGCTTAGAGAGGAAAAAATATGGTCGCTGGAAATTATGGCCTCCCCACATCTAAATGTAGCCTCTACTTTCTTTGGTGGAGGTCATTAAATTTATGATATGTAACTAAAAACCACTCATCCATTCGTGACACATTTGTCACAACTATGCCTTGCCCGGCCACATCACTACAACTAACCATATGTGTGGGACAATATCTTCCTTTCTTCCCTCCACAAGTCTTATTTCCGTACCTTTTCCAAGCACATCAAGCTTGACTGTACAACACATACCCCCTCTCCTAATATAAGTCTCCTTTCAACCGACGCCTTGCATTAATCTACAATACTTCTCTGATATATTAATATAGTCCACTCAGAGTGATGTTTTTAAGATTTTCTCAATCATGTGGTGTTCATGTCATACCTACTATTAATAAAGAGTGTATTACCATTTCTTGAGGTAAGATGTTTCTCATACAGTATTACAGGCAAACAACAAGCTTCCTAACATAGAAATCAACTATGGGCTCAGGTGACCCATTTCGATAATATGAGCTTGAATAACCAACACAAGGGTGGATTAAGATTTCATTAGATCGCACTCTAGATGTGAAATATTTGATCTAGATCATAGTCAGACACATAATAAGACAAGAAAATATTATACCCTGGTAAAAGTATGTAATGTAATGCAGAAACCAAAGACAATTCTTGGTTGACTAATATTTATATTTTTTAGTCTACTGATAAATATCATGTTTTTTCAAACAATTAAATTTCAAATATTAGTTACCATTTACATAAATAATATAAATATTATAACAATGAAAAAATATACAGGTATACACTTGACATGGGTTGAAATTTAGATGCACACATTTTATTTGATGGCAGCAAGATTGGCTTCATGTTTTAGTGAGGAAAACGTTGAAGGTATGAATGTACAATTGTAATAATTAAATGAATTACAAGTAAATTATTGTGAAAACTTGCATATTATAATTTCCTATAAGTATTTTCAGAAAAATAACAATATTCATTATCTTCTAGGTCTCTTGGATAGGTTATATTATTGTTTCATGGTAAAACTATATCCATATTAATCACACTAAAATACTTTCAACAAAATTTATTTCGCAAATCTAAATCCCAATGACAATGCTCTTAAGTTTTATTTGTATTTTCAACCATATAGAAAAACCGATCAAGATGTTGCATGCGCGAATGCGCGGGCCACTATGCTAGTTAATACTAACAGTATCCCAAACACATTAGCAACCCAGAAAGAATACCTTGGTCGAATTGGAACTCAATCTTTCCTATTATCATGTTGCATACATGCATATTATTTCTATGGCATTATTTTGTGCAAGTTGTGATTGGACCTATGTTTGTGTTTCGTTAGATTGTTCGGAGTGCGCTGAGAAGTACTGTTGTGTAGAGTGCTGCTCGGATCAAGGCAAGTTACACCACTTGTTCATATTATTATCTCAGTTTTGATTCTATGCATGTGATCTCCAATTTCTGTAGTATGCATGTGTAGGATGTTCTGGTAGAATTTTTTCTTAGTATTATTTTGCAAGTACGATGATTTGTAGTATGCCATGAGTAGCTCTATAATTAGGATTTTCCCCTCCTAATAGATTACCCCTGTTTTTTTTAAATCCTTGCTATGATATATATATAAAGTACCGTTGGGGGTTCGAAAGACAAGGAATTTTCTAAGTATAAAGGCTCTCTTGAGCGATTTTTTCTTCTCAAATCCACTTCAAAATAAAACTAAGTTTTCTTCTGCCATGTTTCGGAATTCAGAAGCTTCCAAGTGCAACCACAATACATATGAATTCTGTCTTGGCCTAGTACTTAGTGGGAAACCTCACCGGGGTACCAACATTTGGAGGTTCTTGGCATGGTTGGATCCAGCTAATAGAGGGGATACTAAGGGAAAGCCTCTCCATGTTCTTGTCTTTAAAAGGACTTGGTCGTGGATTGCGGGTAAAGTGCGCAAACTCTCGAGTGTATTGCAATATGATCGATTAGCCGAGTTCACGGAAAAGAACACTTGAGCATCTGAAGGATGGAGCCTCTGAAGGATCTTCCTCTCACTCTTTCAAAACTTAAAGTTTTCAAAAATCCATGGCGTGAGTCATATCGCCAATGGATGGGATTTTGGGGACTTGGTGAGTAATATCCAAGTGTTAGGTTGTTTGGACACTTGGTGAGTAATATCCTCATGTGCCATTCTACCCTATATTACTTAAGCAAATGTTTACAAAGTAGGAAAACTTTCTCTCTCTTTTCTCCATACTTAGAGAAAACTAGCTTTGTGCAAATGAACTCCATAGCCTAAATTAGCCTTGCATGTAGTGTTAGTCTTTTCTTTCCTTGGTTTAATTTTCCAATACATTCAAAGTATTGACCCAACTTGTTGGCTGCACGTCTTATTAATACGTCCAATTTGCATCACCATTATATATCATAATTTGCCTCTATTCATTCATATATTTCATATTAAGAGGTGATACTTATGTCTTTTCATCTATTTTTGCATGTTGGATGATTCTTGGAGGATGGGCTGCCGAAGTTAGGATTCTGATGGAAAAAGAGGTGTTTTGATGCAATTTCGCGAAGATCGAAAAAATACCATAAAAACTATGAATCATATTTTCCCAGAAGACGAAGAATGCCAGAAGGGGAGGCGGAGATGGGCCACAGGGGGACCACACCCCTTAGATCGTGCCTACAGGGGGTGTGGCCCACCTAGCCCACATCTAGCTCCGCCCTCTTGCCTATATCTTCTCCTCGAAACCCTAATACATGGGGGGCAACCAAAAAAATATTATGCCGCCTCTGCGGGGCGGAAAACACCGAGAGAGAAAGAGCTCTCCCGCAGATAGATTTCTACCGGGGAAATTCCTTCCCGAAGAGGGGAGATCGTCGCCATCAACACCATCATCAAGCTAGACTTCATCGGGATCATCATCATCATCATCATCATCATCCACACCATCATCTCCACCAGCACCATCATCACCACTCAATCCTGGGATGCATAGTTCTTAGGGGAAACTTTCTCGGTGTTGATTACTATTGTAGTTGATGCTTGTGAGTGGAACCATTGGATTATTGTTTATGTTCAGATTGTTATCCATCACCATATCATGTTTTATCTTGATCCATATGATGTCTCGTGAGTAGTTCGTTTAGTTCTTGAGGACATGGGAGAAGTCATATTGTTAGTAGTGGATTTGTGTTGAGATATTATTCAATGCTTTAGTATTTAAGTTGTGGTGCTATTCTTCTAGTGGTTTCATGTGAACATCGACTACATGATACTTCACCATTTATGGGCCTAGGGGAATGCATTGTGTATTTGGCTACTAATTGTGGGGTTGCCGGAGTGACAGAAACCTGAACCCCCGTTAGGACACCATTGCACAAGGGAGCGTAGGATCTCGGAGTTTAAGGCTGTGGTTAGGTTTATATCTTAATTGCTTTACTGTAGTTGCGGATGCTTGCAGGGTGTTTAATCACAAGTATGTATTAGTCCAAGTAAGGTCAGTACATTAGCACAGGTTCACCCACACAACACTTACAAAACCAAAGAACACTACTCAGCTATTTTAAGCGAAATTACTTGACAGAATTCCCATGTGTCCTCGAGAACTTTTGGTCCTTATAAGTATTTCCACCGGCTTGTCCTTTGCTAAGAAAGGATTGGGCCACTTGCTGCAATTGTCCGTTGTCTTTATTACTTGCACTTTATTTCTTTGCTTTATCATAAAACCCCTAAAAATCCGTTTGCTAAGTATTTATAGAGATTTCCTGCTCCATACCACTAGTCAACACCTTATTCTCCTCGTTGGGATTGACACTCCTATTTATCGAAAGTACTACGATACACCCCCTATACTTGTGGGTCATCAAGACTATTTTCTTGCGCCATTGCCGAGGAGTGAACACTACTAGGAAAAGGCCTATCAGTGGCGCACCATTTTGGGACTTCTGTGGCGCATATGGGATACGCCACTGTTATCTCTCCACTAAAGTCAAGTTCTGTGGCTGTAACATCCCTAAAATCATAATTTCAAAGTTTGCATATCATTCATGCATGCATATAGATTTGAGATCAAAATTTCAAATTCATTTCAGAAAAACAGAAACACTTGGTGCTATGATTTTATGTGAACAGATTTAAATCAAATGACTATCCCCATTTGAAAATTTGATTGTTTATAAACCAAGTTGTTGCCTTCTATGAAGATAGGTTTGGGTGTAGAATTCAAACCAAGTTTTCCAAATTAGAAATGGTTTCAAAAACCACTTTTCAAATTTTGCAAACCAAGTGCCAAGTCTCTGTTATTTTGAATCTCCAAGCTTGATCAAGCCCTTGAAAAGCAACCACATGTTTTTGTGCCTATATTTGAGACCACTGCTCACTGCAAAAATCCCAAGAAAATTTGAATTCAAATGGAACTTGAATTCATTTGAAAATCAATTCAGAAAATAGAAACAGAAAAAGGAAAAAGAGAAAGAAATAGAAAAGGGCCGGCGCCAGGATTCCAGCCCAGCTTCAGAACAGGCCCAGCTAGCCCACCCGGGCCATCTCTTTCTCTCTCGCACGCGCCAGCGCACCCACACAGCCGCTGACAGCCAGACCCCACCTCCCCTTCGCGCATTTCGCTGACCAGCGGGCCCCGTCCACGACGCCCTCGTCTTCCCCAAATCGCGCCCGCGACCACGTCGCCGCTGCAGTGAAGCCGGTAATGGCGCGGCGTAATTGGCCTTAATGCCGCAGGCGTTTCCTGTCGCGCCTGGGCCTATTTAAGCCCCTCTGCACCGCGAGCTTTTTCCCCCACTCTCCTCGCTCACTCCGCCACCAGGCTGCGCGCATTAGCTCTCGAAGCCCCGCGGTACCGACGACTCCGACGTCCAATTCCGTTGAGCCTCGACCGCCCCCCTCTCTCTCGTTCAAATGAGGATGCTCAGCACGTTCTTGCGCACCTGCTGACACATTTCTTTTGCCTGCTCGTGACCCAGGTCTTCGTCTCCGTCCACGACCGAAACCACCTGCCCAGGCGACCAATTCAGGTAAAACCCGAGCTCCCCTTGCCCCCTCCTCCACGCGAGTTTGTTCGCCTACGTTTTACGCAACTCCTGATGCCTCTGGCTCGTGTTAGGGCGACGCCAAACCTCGGCAAGCACCACGTCTGCAAGCGACCGACGCCGCCCGTTACTCCGACGAGCTCCTGAAGCCGTGCCAGCGCGCCCCTTCGCAAACTAACGCCACCTCGAGCATCAGCAGCCTCCTGCAGTTCTGGTAAGTGCCTCCTTTCTTCCCCGGGCGACCTAGAGCGCCAGCACCGCCGCTGTCAGATGCGCCGCCACCTGTCGCCGCCGCTAGCGCCGCTCGTTTTAGGTTAGATGATTTTTAGCCGTCAGATCTGGATCCTACGCGTAGAAATAGTTCACTTAACGAAGGGGTATAGACAGATCTGAGCCGTGCAGCGTTAATTAGATCCAACGGCATAGAAGGGTGATCCGGTGCGAACCGGTACGCGCCAGTAATATCGCGACGTGTGGCTAGGGTTAGATTTAAAAACAGAATTCAAACCAGATTTTGATCCAAATTTCAAATGGCTATAACTTTTGATTCCCACGTTAGATTTTTGCAAATTTTATATCGTTGGATTCAGTGAATCAAGTCCTTTCTGAATCTGCATTGTGTTTAACAAATAGTATCTGTTAAAATGACTTTGTATGCAGAAACATGTTTAGGTCCATTTTGGGCATAGTTTTTGTTTAGCAAATTGTTTTAGGCTAAATGAGTTTGGTTAGCAAACTTTTGGCTTGGTTATGTTTCTGTTTCATGCACTTGCTTGGTAGAGTTTTTCAAAAAAAACATCACTTAGCATTTTCTTGCATGCATGCATTCATATTTTTTCTTGTATATGAATTGTATGTAATTGTGTGCTACAAAATTTTTGTGTAGATTTTGCTAGTGACTATGATTGTGAAGAGTGCTACTCTCCCCATTACCAAGGCAAGTGATACTACATGATATTTCCACCCTTTATTTTGAATAAGCATTAGAATTATTTTTGCTAAGTCTTGCATACTACTTTTGCCAAATGCTATGTTGGGAAATCCTATGTAGTATAGAATTGTAGAATTGCTAGGGAATTTTCCTAAGTTAAGTTACTATGCCATGCTTAGCCTAGCTAGTAGAAAACAAGGGTTGGTAAAGTATGTACATGCTATGGTGAAATAATTCTAAGTCCTTTGGGACTCATGCTTTTCTTAATAAAACAACTAAGTCAATGAACTTCCTGGGTGGAATGGGACTTGAATGGTGGTTTTTGGTTGAGTGGTTACACAAGGCCATGGATTTGGCTTGTGTATCTCACTTGTGGTATGCCACCCAGGCACAAAGGGATTTGGAGGCCAAGTGTTGAGAAAGCTTACAGTGCAACCACTTGGCAATATGGGCTCTGCCTTGATCATATAGGTTGCTAGAACTTAGTCATTTGGACAGTTGGTGGTAGTGGGATGATAGGTTGGAACGCGTCCATTTGACTAAGGAAAGGCTTCTGAAAGGTCCTGTCTTGGGAAACCAAGTCTGGTGGGGAAAGTGCACAACCTCTGCAGATGGAAAATCTAAGTACTTAGCCAAGTCCATGGCAATGGACAACTTGAGCATCAAGACATGGAAGCTACAAGAATCTCATCACTCCAACTTCTAAGTAAAACTTGTGGGTGAACAAGGGTAAAGGACCCCAATGTCTATTGGTGGTTTCTTGGGAAGTTTTTGACAAAGAAAAACTTAGTGATTTCAACTAATAGGGAAAACCTATTTTCAAACAAATCAAGCCAAGCTACACTTAGCCAAAATGCATATAGTAATATAGTCCACTTAAAATTTACTAAGGTATCACCTGCCAATACTATTCCAAAGTATTGACCCACTGTGGTTGTAACTTGTGATGTTGCAGGTTACTCCGATGATGAGTAGGAGTCATGAGTCTACACTCAACATGCTTGCCTGTGGCACATGAAGATGAAGACTTATGTTTATTTACTTATTCCAAAACTCTTGTATTAGGCCTTTGGCCCTGAGTTGTAAAAGACTATGTTTTATCTCTGGAATGAATGTAATAAACGACCTTTGTATCTGTGTACTTCATCTTAAACTATGGATGCTAGCATTGATCCAGGGACTAGCATTGCAATCACAGGGATCCTTTCCTTTACAAAGGAGGGATCTTACAGATGGTATCAGAGCATTGTGTTGCCTGTAGGATTATGACCCCTAGAATTGGAAAACCACTAAGGAAAATTTTCAACTACTTCTACACTTGTCTATTCTTCTCGTAAAACTTTTCTAATCTTCTCATTCTCATCTCCATTTGTAGATGAACTCCATCAACGAAGCCGTGAAGAAAGGGCCACTCATGACCATGACCTTGGAGTGTGAAACTGAGTTTCCCAAGATTCTCAAGGACCTCATGGTGGCAATGGAAGCACATGGTGCAGCTGTTTACAAAGGCTTTCCGGTGATGCATGAAGGAGTGGAGTATTGGTGGGTGCAACTTCACTTGTACAAAAACAAGGAAGACAACCACAAAGAAAGAGGATTCTGCATGTACACCAACACTGTGATGCACACCACATTCTTTGAGTCAGCAAGAGAAGCAGCTTGGAGGACTATCAAAGAACTTAGTGCTAGAGTCAAGTGCAGAATGCTCAACCTCCAAAAAGACTTAGAGAAAGAGAAGGAACTTACCCAAGAGTTGGAAGCCACCAAGCAAACCTTAAGGGGAGATATTATAGACTTAGTGATGGAATCATGTGAACAAGATAGGTGGATTGCCTCTAGAAACATTGTGTTAGCCAATAGATCCAGTGAGATAGAATTGTGAACGCACTTCGTTAGTTGGACCACCACCTATCACCTTATTTTCCAAAATGATACCTTAAATAAGTTGGACCTTGATTGATGTAATGGATTCATGTATGCATGACTTGTGTGATTTTGTGTTCCAAGGATGTGTATGTGATGTTTGTCTTTATTTATCTTAAATAGTGTTGTTCTAACTTTTCTATCTTATAAATAGATGCCTATTACCATCAGCACTGTTGAGGAGTTCCAGGTTACCAGTTTCGGTCCTCGTATCGTCGAGCTTACCACTTTGCTCGATCTCCCTCTTCCCACCATCATGGTGCATCCACTCACCAAGTTCGAGAGGAAGGACCTCTGGGGCTTCAAGGTGAACCAGCCCGGACGCCAGACAGAGCGTACTACAGAGGCCATCGTCTTCAAGCTGATGCACGACGACAGGGAGAGAGGCATGGAGGTAGTCATGCAGGACCTGATAGGACGTCTGTTAGGCCGTCACTCCCAACAGGTTAGGGGCACCCACTTCCACGTCTTCGGAAGACGTGATGTTGATGGAGAGTCCATTGACTTTGAGGACGACTCAAGGGACGCGGCAGAGCCGATACGTCTCTATCTCCAGGACTTAGAGTCTCTCATCAGGCACGTGGACACGGACAGGACCAACGTCATGCTCAGCAATGACGAGCTCCAGGTGCAGCTTCGCGAGAAGGACAAGCTTTTCGCACAGCAGGACGAGATAGTCAAGGAAATGGAGGCGAAGTTCGAGACCCAGGACCGTAAGTTCAAGAGTCAGGAGAAACGCGTCCAGGATAGGAACAAGAAGATCCGGGACATGACCGAGGAACTGAAGTCTAAGGATTTCGAGCTAGAGCAGCAGCAGATGGTGATCGAGAGGCTTCGCTCCCAGAAGAGGGCTCTCAAGGCCAAGATCGATTCCTTGACCACTACGATTGAGGAGAACAAGAGCGCGATGGAGAACGCAGGTCTTACCTTTGTCGAGGAGGAGATTGATGCCGATGAGTAGACTTGACTACTCGTTTATCTTTCATTATCGTACTTGTCATTCTTGAACTTGTTATTGGACCATCCGACATGTGGATGGCTTGCCACTTGTGTGTTTTACTTCGAGAACTTTGTTATTCTGTTGTTGAGCTTTTATCCTTGAGTTGCATGCTATGTGTTTGCTTGTGATGTATTGTGCATAAAACATCTATGGGTATCTCATTCTTATCTCTATTTGAACAAACCACAGATGCCTCCCCGTCGCGCAAACCCCAACCCCAACAACATCACTCCAGAAATGCAACAGATGATGAATGCTCAGACGCAGCTTATGCAGATGATGACCACATTCATCCAAAACCAGAATAACAAAAACAACCCCAATAACAACAACAACAATAACAACAACAACAACCCTCCGGGTTTTGATATGCTCACCAGATTTCTGCGTTTGAGGCCAGCTAAGTTCTCGGGGACAACTGATCCCATGGTGGCCAATGATTGGCTACGTTCTGTGAACAAGGACTTAGTGACCGTGGGCTACACGGATGCTGAAAAGGTCAGGTTCGCAGCGCATCTGTTGGAAGGACCAGCCGCCACATGGTGGGACAACTTCCAAATCACCACTCCTTTAGATTAGGTGACTTGGGCTATCTTTGAAGATGGCTTTCGCACTGCTCATATCTCATCAGGAATGATGAGCCTGAAAAAGAAGGAGTTTCACAACTTGAAGCAGCGCCACCGCAGCGTGGCTGAATACATAGAAGAGTTCAACAATCTGGCGCGCTATGCACCGGATGAGGTTGACACAGATGCCAAAAGAAAGGAAAAGTTTCTGGAAGGCCTGAATGATGAGTTAAACTTGCAGTTGTCTGTGGCATATGTTCCAACTTATTAGTCTCTGTGTGACAAGGCTGCTATTTTGGAGAGTAAAATGAAGCAAGTCGAGAGTAGGAAGAGGAAACACTCCGATAAGCACAGCTCGGGATCGTCTCACAAACGATCTCACTATGATGACAGTGGAAGCTCAGGATCCCATAAGCATGGAAAATTCAACAAGCACCACAACCACAACCGTCATGACAACAAGCATCACCGCGGTCATGACAATGAAAAGTACAAGAACCACAAGAGTGGACATAAGAGCCACCACAGTGGGAATGGTAGTGGAAGTGGAAGTCAGCCTGCAAAAAAGGACATCAGTCAGGTTGAGTGCTTCAAATGCAAGAAGCTGGGGATTATGCTAATGAGTGCCCTGAGAAGAAAGTTGAAGGACCTGTCAAGCCCAATCCTTTCCAGAAAGGTCAGGTGAACCACATTAATGTGGAAGAGGTCTATGAGGAGCCTGACGCTGTTGCTGGTAAGTTCAGACTCAATTCCATTCCAGCATTTGTACTCTTTGATACTGGTGCATCTCATTCATTCATATCAAGAGCATTTGTTGAAAGAAATGAACTACCGGTAGAAACTATCGGGTGTCCTATAAAAGTAAGTTCTCCTGGTGGAGAAATGATAGTGAATTCAGGATGCCATGACCTAGTCATAGAATTTGGGAAGTATAAGTTTCCCGTTAACTTGATTATATTAAACTCCCAAGGCTTGGATGTCATTCTGGGAATGGACTGGATGACTAAGTACAAATGAGTGATAGATTGTGCCAGCCATACTGTCTCACTCACCACTCCGGAAAATAAAAGGATCAGATTTAAGACCAGCTTTGGAGCAAAGAGGAGTATGCTTAATTCTCTTAAGGGGGTTAGCATGGACAGTGTGCCAATTGTGTGTGAGTATCCGGATGTGTTCCCGGAAGAATTACCAGGAATGCCACCGGATAGAGATGTGGAGTTTCTGATAGATTTGGTACCAGGTGCTGGACCAATAGCAAAGAGACCATACAAAATGTCAGTTGATGAACTGAAGGAACTTAAGAAGCAACTAGGAGAACAATTGCAGAAAGGATTTATTCAACCAAGTTCTTCATCTTGGGGAGCCCCAGTATTGTTTGTGGAGAAGAAAGATAGAAGCCAAAGGTTATGCATAGATTACCGTTCGCTCAATGAGGTAACTATCAAGAACAAATATCCTTTGCCAAGGATCAATGACTTGTTTGATCAGCTAGAGGGAGCATGTGTGTTCTCGAAGATTGATCTCCGGTCAGGCTATTTTCAACTCAATATAAGAGAGCAAGACATACCTAAAACAGCATTCACCACAAGGTATGGATTATATGAGTATACCGTGATGCCTTTTGGCTTAACCAATGCTCCAGCGTACTTCATGAATATGATGAACAAGGTGTTCATGGAATTCCTCGACAAGTTTGTTGTCGTTTTCATCGATGACATCTTAGTCTACTCCAAGAGCAAGGAAGAGCATGAAGGACACTTGCGTTTGATACTTGAAAAGTTAAGAAAGCATAAACTTTATGCCAAATTCAGCAAGTGTGAGTTTTGGTTAGAGGAAGTTGGTTTTCTTGGTCATGTTATGACAAAGGATGGTGTGGCAGTTGATCCTGCTAAAGTTTCAGCTGTGACAGAATGGGAATCTCCCAAGAACGTGAAAGAAGTACGCAGTTTCCTTGGCTTAGCGGGTTACTACAGAAGATTCATTGAGAATTTCTCAAAAGTTGCTAAACCTATGACTGAATTATTAAAGAAAGACAAGAAGTTTGCTTGGTCTGAAGGGTGTGAAGTCAGCTTTCAAGAATTGAAGAAGAGACTCGTGACTGCACCAGTTCTATGTCTGCCAGATTTGGAAAAGGATTTCCAAGTATATTGTGATGCGTCTCATCAGGGTTTGGGTGCCGTACTTATGCAAGACGGTAAAGTTGTGGCCTATGCCTCGAGACAACTCAAAACTCATGAAGTAAACTATCCTACTCATGATTTGGAGTTGGCCTTAGTCGTCCATGCACTCAAAACATGGAGACATTACCTTTTGGGAAAGCGTTGTGAAGTGTTCACCGATCACAAGAGTTTGAAGTATATCTTCACCCAGAAGGAAATCAATATGAGACAAAGAAGATGGTTAGAGCTTATCAAGGATTATGACTTGAGTTTGCAATACCACCCCGGTAAAGCAAATGTTGTAGCAGACGCTCTAAGTCGTAAGGTATTTGTGAATGGCCTTACCAAAGGAGAATTACCAGATGATTTGTGTAAGCAATTCAAAGAACTCAGATTGGAGATTGTGCCTGAAGGACATCTTATGTCTTTGGATGTTCAACCCACTTTGTTGGACAAGATCCGAGAAGCTCAGAAGACCGATAAGGAAATTGAAAGGATTAAGGAAAATATTAGCCAAGGGAGAGCTAAAAGTTTCCATGAAGACGAACAGGGTACGTTATGGCATGGGAAACGTGTCTGTGTTCCACAAGATCCGGAGTTACGGAAACTGATTTTACAAGAAGCACACAACTCTCCGTATTCTATCCACCCAGGTAACACCAAAATGTACATGGACATGAAAGAAAGATTTTGGTGGAACAATCTCAAGAGGGACATCGCCGAGCATATTGCGTTGTGTGATGTTTGTAGTAGAGTAAAGGCGGAGCATCAGAAACCAGCAGATTTGCTTCAACCACTACCTATTCCTGATTGGAAATGGGACAAAATTGGTATGGATTTCATCAGCGGATTGCCAAGGACCAGATCAGGATATGATTCCATATGGGTAGTAGTGGATCGCCTAACTAAAGTGGCTCATTTCATACCCATGAAGACAACCTATACAAGTGCCAAGTTAGCTAAAATCTACATGAGTAGAATTGTATGCCTTCACGGTGTACCTAAGAGTATTGTGTCCGATAGGGGAACCCAATTCACTTCCCATTTTTGGAGACAGCTACATGAGTCATTAGGAACGAGGTTGGAATTCAGTACTGCTTTTCATCCTCAAACCGATGGACAAACAGAAAGGACTAAACAAATCCTTGAATATATGTTGAGGGCATGTGCCCTAGACTATGGAGAAAGTTGGGATGAAAGTCTGCCTTACGCAGAATTTTCATATAACAACATCTATCAAGCCAGCATTGGGATGGCACCGTTTGAGTTTCTCTATGGAAGAAAATGTACCACCCCATTGTGATGGAATGGTGTGGGAGAGAGAAGTCTATTTGGTCCAGATCTTATCAAAGAAGCCGAAGAGAAGGTCAAAATGGTTAAGGACAGGTTGAAGATAGCACAGTCTCGACAGAAAAGCTACGCAGATCCTAAGCGTAGAGAAGTCACCTACGAAGTTGGTGACAGAGCCTACCTTAGAGTATCACCACTCCGTGGAGTGAAGAGATTCGGAGTCAAGGGAAAGTTGGCACCAAGATATGTTGGGCCATTCAAGATTCTGAGTCGCAAAGGAGAGGTTGCTTATGAAATTGAACTGCCGGTATCTCTATCAGCAGTCCATAATGTATTTCATGTGAGTCAGCTTAAGAAATGTCACCCAGAAATGGAAGAAACTTCTTTGAAGGATACCATACCTTTGGAAGAGATTCAACTAGAAAGTGATCTCACATATGAGGAAAAGCCTATCAAGATTCTTGAGACTGCAGAAAGAGTCACGAGAACAAAGACCATCAAGTTTTGCAAAGTACAATGGAACCATCACTCCAAGGAAGAAGCAACATGGGAAAGAGAAGACGATCTTCGGAAAGACCACCCTCACCTATTTGCTAGCCAATCCGAATCTCGAGGGCGAGATTCACCTTAAGGGGGTTAGATTTGTAACATCCCTAAAATCATAATTTCAAAGTTTGCATATCATTCATGCATGCATATAGATTTGAGATCAAAATTTCAAATTCATTTCAGAAAAACAGAAACACTTGGTGCTATGATTTTATGTGAACAGATTTAAATCAAATGACTATCCCCATTTGAAAATTTGATTGTTTATAAACCAAGTTGTTTCCTTCTATGAAGATAGGTTTGGGTGTAGAATTCAAACCAAGTTTTCCAAATTAGAAATGGTTTCAAAAACCACTTTTCAAATTTTGCAAACCAAGTGCCAAGTCTCTGTTATTTTGAATCTCCAAGCTTGATCAAGCCCTTGCAAAGCAACCACATGTTTTTGTGCCTATATTTGAGACCACTGCTCACTGCAAAAATCCCAAGAAAATTTGAATTCAAATGGAACTTGAATTCATTTGAAAATCAATTCAGAAAATAGAAATAGAAAAAGGAAAAAGAGAAAGAAATAGAAAAGGGCCGGCGCCAGGATTCCAGCCCAGCTTCAGAACAGGCCCAGCTAGCCCACCCGGGCCATCTCTTTCTCTCTCGCACGCGCCAGCGCACCCACACAGCCGCTGACAGCCAGACCCCTAATCCCCTTCGCGCATTTCGCTGACCAGCGGGCCCCGTTCACGACGCCCTCGTCTTCCCCAAATCGCGCCCGCGACCACGTCGCCGCTGCAGTGAAGCCGGTAATGGCGCGGCATAATTGGCCTTAATGCCGCAGGCGTTTCCTGTCGCGCCTGGGCCTATTTAAGCCCCTCTGCACCACGAGCTTTTTCCCCCACTCTCCTCGCTCACTCCGCCACCAGGCTGCGCGCATTAGCTCTCGAAGCCCCGCGGTACCGACGACTCCGGCGTCCAATTCCGGTGAGCCTCGATCGCCCCCCTCTCTCTCTCGTTAAAACGAGGATGCTCAGCACGTTCTTGCGCACCTGCTGACACATTTATTTTGCCTGCTCATGACCCAGGTCTTCGTCTCCGTCCACGACCAAAACCACCTGCGCCGCCGCTTGACTCCGGCGACCAATTCAGGTAAAACCCGAGCGCCCCTTGCCCCCTCCTCCACGCGAGTTTGTTCGCCTACGTTTTGCGCAACTCCTGATGCCTCTGGCTCGTGTTAGGGCGACGCCAAACCTCGGCAAGCACCACGTCTGCAAGCGACCGACGCCGCACGTTACTCCGACGAGCTCCTGAAGCCGTGCTAGCGCGCCCCTTCGCAAACCAACGCCACCTCGAGCATCAGCAGCCTCCTGCGGTTCTGGTAAGCGCCTCCTTTCTTCCCCGGGCGACCTAGAGCGCCAGCACCGCCGCTGTCAGACGCGCCGCCGCCTGTCGCCGCCGCTAGCGCCGCTTGTTTTAGGTTAGATGATTTTTAGCCGTCAGATCTGGATCCTATGCGTAGAAATAGTTCACTTAGCGAAGGGGTATAGACAGATCTGAGCCGTGCAGCGTTAATTAGATCCAACGGCACAGAAGGGTGATCTGGTGCGAACCGGTACGCGCCAGTAATATCGCGACGCGTGGCTAGGGTTAGATTTAAAAACAGAATTCAAACCAGATTTTGATCCAAATTTCAAATGGCTATAACTTTTGATTCCCACGTTAGATTTTTGCAAATTTTATATCGTTGGATTCAGTGAATCAAGGCCTTTCTGAATCTGCAATGTGTTTAACAAATAGTATCTGTTAAAATGACTTTGTATGCAGAAACATGTTTAGGTCCATTTTGGGCATAGTTTTTGTTTAGCAAATTGTTTTAGGGCTAAATGAGTTTGGTTAGCAAACTTTTGGCTTGGTTATGTTTCTGTTTCATGCACTTGCTTGGTAGAGTTTTTCAAAAAAAACATCACTTAGCATTTTCTTGCATGCATGCATTCATATTTTTGCTTGTATATGAATTGTATGTAATTGTGTGCTACAAATTTTTTGTGTAGATTTTGCTAGTGACTGTGATTGTGAAGAGTGCTACTCTCCCCATTACCAAGGCAAGTGATACTACATGATATTTCCACCCTTTATTTTGAATAAGCATTAGAATTATTTTTGCTAAGTCTTGCATACTACTTTTGCCAAATGCTATGTTGGGAAATCCTATGTAGTATAGAATTGTAGAATTGCTAGGGAATTTTCCTAAGTTAAGTTACTATGCCATGCTTAGCCTAGCTAGTAGAAAACAAGGGTTGGTAAAGTATGTACATGCTATGGTGAAATAATTCTAAGTCCTTTGGGACTCATGCTTTTCTTAATAAAACAACTAAGTCAATGAACTTCCTGGGTGGAATGGGACTTGAATGGTGGTTTTTGGTTGAGTGGTTACACAAGGCCATGGATTTGGCTTGTGTATCTCACTTGTGGTATGCCACCCAGGCACAAAGGGATTTGGAGGCCAAGTGTTGAGAAAGCTTACAGTGCAACCACTTGGCAATATGGGCTCTGCCTTGATCATATAGGTTGCTAGAACTTAGTCATTTGGACAGTTGGTGGTAGTGGGATGATAGGTTGGAACGCATCCATTTGACTAAGGAAAGGCTTCTGAAAGGTCCTGTCTTGGGAAACCAAGTCTGGTGGGGAAAGTGCACAACCTCTGCAGATGGAAAATCTAAGTACTTAGCCAAGTCCATGTCAATGGACAACTTGAGCATCAAGACATGGAAGCTACAAGAATCTCATCACTCCAACTTCTAAGTAAAACTTGTGGGTGAACAAGGGTAAAGGACCCCAATGTCTATTGGTGGTTTCTTGGGAAGTTTTTGACAAAGAAAAACTTAGTGATTTCAACTAATAGGGAAAACCTATTTTCAAACAAATCAAGCCAAGCTACACTTAGCCAAAATGCATATAGTAATATAGTCCACTTAAAATTTACTAAGGTATCACTTGCCAATACTATTCCAAAGTATTGACCAACTGTGGCTGTAACTTGTGATGTTGCAGGTTACTCCGATGATGAGTAGGAGTCATGAGTCTACACTCAACATGCTTGCCTATGGCACATGAAGATGAAGACTTATGTTTATTTACTTATTCCAAAACTCTTGTATTAGGCCTTTGGCCCTGAGTTGTAAAAGACTATGTTTTATCTCTGGAATGAATGTAATAAACGACCTTTGTATCTGTGTACTTCATCTTAAACTGTGGATGCTAGCATTGATCCAGGGACTAGCATTGCAATCACGGGGATCCTTTCCTTTACAAAGGAGGGATCTTACAGTGGCGCATATTGAAATGCGTCATAGAAGTCTGAAAAACTTCTGTGGTGCATATTGCCCAAATGTGCCACATAAGTCCCGAACCAGATCTCAAACTTCTGTGGCGCATTTTGCCAATATGCGCCACAGAAGTTTTTTTCAAATTTCAAAAAAAAACCGGCCAGATCTGGCCGGAGGTGGTGCTCGCCGGAGGTGGGGGTCGCCGATGGAGGAGAGAAGGTCGTTGGTGGAGGAGGTGGAGGTCGCTGGTGGAGGAGAGGAGGAGGCCACCGGAGGAGGAGGAGGAGGAGGATAAGGTCGCCGGAGGAGGAGCTCGCCGGGGTGGAGGAGGAGGGAGGTGGGAGGAGGAGGAGCTCGCCGGGGTAGAGGAGGTGGGAGGTGGGAGGAGGAGGAGCTCGCCGGGGTGGAGGAGGAGGGAGGTGGGAGGAGGAGCCCGCCGGGGTGGAGGAGGAGGGAGGTGGGAGGAGGAGGAGGAGCTCACCGGGGTGGAGGAGGGAAGAGCTCACCGGAGTGGAGGAGGAAGGAGCTCACCGGGGTGGTGGAGGAGGAGGAGGAGAAGCTCACCGGGGTGGAGTAGAATCTGTTTTTCCTACTTGACCTTCTGTGGCGCATGATCTTCTGTGGCGCATATAGATGCATGTGCCACAGAATGTTGGTCAGAGTACAGTCAATGAGATTCTGTGTAGGGTCTACCCGAGCTTTCTATGGCGCATATGTCCATATGCGCCACAGAAGTTGGAACTTCTGTGGCGCATGTGGACATATGCGCCACAGAAGTTCCAACTTCTATGGCGCATTTTTCCTATATGCGCCATAGAAGTGTGAATAGTTTTGTGGCGCATTTGATGAAATGCGCCAGTGGACAACTTTTATGGCGCATGGTCAGAACCATGCGCCACAGAAGGTCTGTCTATCTATAGCTAGTTTCCTAGTAGTGGAAGCGCTATTGAAGAGTGGAACTCGTAAATGAAACTTCTACTGTGAGTATTGCTTTTTATTTCTATTTGTTACTTTGTTTCCATTATGGATAACCCACTTGGTTTTCTGTTTGGGAAAACTGCTACCACTGTTAGGGTAGTAGATGAACCACACCCTGTTGACATAGATCCTTTTAATATACCTACAAGTATTGTTGATCGTGTTTTGGATAATTATTATTTAGGGGATGGGACTGTCCATCCTGGTGATCATTTGCTTTTTATCCATGAATTATACAGGTTGTTTAAGTGCGCAGGTATCACAACTGAACAGGTGAAGAAGAAGTTACTCTCTATATCCTTGAAAGGAAGAGCTGAAGAATGGTTTAAGCTGCTAAAGAATGGACAATCCATGGAATGGGAGGAAATAGTGCCTCTCTTTTATTCTAAATTCTATCCTCCTAGTGAGATTCATAAGGATAGGAATCTGATATATAACTTTTGGCCTCTTGATGGAGAGAGTACAGCTCAAGCTTGGAGGATATTGAAGTTACTAATGCTTAAATGTCTTATTCATGAACTCCCTAATAATATTATTATCAATAACTTTTATGCTAGGCTTTCTCTTTATGATAAAGATTTACTAGATGCTTCTTGTATTGGATCATTCATATGAAGGAAGAAGCTAAATGGGATCTCCTAGAACGTATTCAAGAGAACACTGAAGCTTGGGAGAATGACAAAGGAAGAAAGTCAGGTATAAACTATGATTATGAATGCATTAAATATTTTATGGTAACTGATGACTTCCATGATATTAGTGATGAGTATGGTCTTGATTCTCAAGTTCTTGTAAAATGTTTTAAGGCCTTTGCCTCTTATATTGAAATTCTCAAAAAGGAGTGGGACAAGTACCATGCTCCTTATAAATACATTGTTACCCATGTTCCTACTAGCGTTGAAGTTTGTACTGTTGATCCTATTTTGACTGAGCCTTATGTTGAGAAAATCCCTTTTCCATCTAAGGTAAAGGAACATTCTATCGTAGCTAATGTGGTTAGAAAAAGTGCAAAGAAAGCTGTGGAACCTGATGAGCAAATAGACAATGAACCTGTGGTAGCTATTGTGAAAGATCTTGTCACTAAAAATTTAGAGGATGAGCACATTGTCTTCTGTGAAGACGCTTCTAATATTATCTCTCATCCTAGTAAGGCTAGAAAAGCTAGTGTCCCTGTGCTTTCTGTTAAAATTGGTGATCATTGCTACTATGGTTTATGTGATATTGGTGCTAGTTCTAGTTCTATTCCTTATGAGCTTACAGGGAAATTATGCATGAAATTGGTCCTTGTGAGCTTGAGGATATTGATGTGGTTATTCACCTTGATAATAAGGAAACCATTTGACCTATTGGTATTGTAAGAGATGTGGAGGTTCTCTGCGGTAAGATTAAGTATCCTTCTGATTTTCTAGTGCTTAATTCAGCAGCTAGTAAAACTTGTCCAATCATTTTTGGTAGACCTTTCTTGAACACTTGAGGAGATATTATAGATTGTAAAAAGGAAAAGGTTTTAACTAAGTTCGATGGATATTCTTATGAGTTTAACTTTTCCAAATTTTCTAAAGCTCCTTGTGAATATAGCTTGCCTAATGAAGATTTCAGGATGGAACGACTTGCTTCTATTGATCCAGTTTATGACCTTGGACCTCTTTTTGATGACCGTAAGTATGCTCATTTTGATGATAGAGTTGTTTCCTGTGACAGTTATATTGTCAACTCTATTCAAAGTTCTACTGAAAGTTATTATGAGAGAGGGAAACATGGTTTTATACATCTCAATAATGTTAAGTTTCCCAGTTTTATGTTGAAAGCTTTGAAGTTGCATTTGTTTTGTCTTCCTATGCTAGTGGCTTTTGTTTCAACAATTTGTTTTCTCATGATACTCCCTTGCATAGGAAGTGGGTTAGACTCAAATGTGTTGGTTATTTGCTTCTTGATGCTCTCTTTCACTTCATATATATATCTCCTATGTGAGCATCTTTGAAACTTTTAAGCCTAACTTAAAGGCATTAAAGAAAACTACTTCTTGGGAGATAACCCAATAGTTTTGTTGAGTCTTGGAAGTTATTAACTCAGTAATAACTGCTCCTTATCCTTTTTGTTTTGGTTTTTGTGTCAAGATCAACTACTTTTGAGAAGTAGAGGAGTTGAGAAAAGTGGCTGTCCTAGGACAGATTTTTGTGCTGCATTGTAAAAATTCGTGAAGGAGCTCATTACTTTGGAAGGAACTGAAATTTGTTGTGCTTGTTCTCCAAGTTGCTACCCAACTTTCATTAGTTTTGAACTTTTTTATTTGAGCAACAGAAGTTTTTCTAAAAAAATCAATCTTCACCTGCTGGTCTGTTTTGACAGATTTCTGCCATCATTTGCATCTGCCTCTTATATTGATTTCCTTTCAGATTCTTTTTGGGTTTTTGGAAAGGAGTTGCTACAGTAGATTTTGTTTGATGGATTTCAGTTGAAGTGCATACCTAAAGGTTTATTTTTTTTGCATACACTAATGTTGCCATTGAGGTTTGTGTAAGGCCTTTCATGAAGGAAATTTCCAGGAGAAGGAGAAAAGGAATCTGCAGACTTCGTCTTTGATTAGGTAAAAAATGGTGAAAACTGAAGGTTCGTGAAAACCCTATATTTTTATAGTTTTGATGTTTTTATTACATACGGAAGGTTACGAGACGAAACAGAGGAGGTAACGGAGGCCAGGGTGGCCGCACCCACCCTAGGCACGGGCCCCAGCTGGCCGCACCTGGAGGGGGTGTGAGCCCCCTAAGCTCCGTCTCTGCCTCGTTTTCGCACCAGTACCTTCCTTATGCATTGAAACTTCGTAATATATAACCCCCCCCCGGATCCCCCGAGGTTCGTATGTCGTGTTCTCGTCGTGTTTTTGTTTCGATATGTTTCTGTCAGGAAATCTTCTCAAGTTTAGAGCACCATGGTCTCGGCCAACGCAAAGGCAAGAAGCCCGAGGAAGATGATCCTCAAAACCCCAACGAGGAGGAGATATTGGTTGGGGATGAAGAAGACATGGAGGAGGACGAGCATCCGGACACCCGCGCAACCGTCGCAAGCATTGGAGTGGTGGCAAACCCTATCAACCTTAGGAGGACATCACGGATGTCTACATGAGGGAGAACTCCATGTCATATCCTCGCTCCACGGTCACGTCCTCCACGTACCAAGAATCCCTTCCATACTCTTATACATGAGCAAAAATTCCAATAGGTTCCCAAAGGGAACTTGCCCTCTATTTGGGATCTGCCTCGTTCTAACCATGTAGGGAAGGAACACTCTAAGAAGGAAGAGTGGGGAAATAATAACAAGGACTGGGATTCTCGGTCCGACATGATCATGAACCACATTGAGCATAATTCGGAGTTGATTCGTACTCTAACCTTCGAGATTGACGATTGAACTGATTGAAGAGCTTATCAAGAGGACACCACCACCACCGAAGGAGTAATTCGTCATCAGGTTTGGCATCCCCTTGGCCCTTTCCAAGCTTAGGGGAGTGTCGCGGTATCACGACATTATCTTTTACCTTTTACCTTTTTAGTAGATTCATATCTTTGGTAGAGAAGTTATCTTATAGGTTGGTTTGCATGTGGAAGTATCTCTCTTTTAGTTGGTTATCTATGTATCCCTTGGTGTGCGTGCCTTTATGGAATATTAATGAGAAGTCTCATCTTTACTTTTTGCACTTCTTGTTTTAGTTTGCAATCTCTATTATATAATTGATCTTGTTGATCAGTATTGGCATCACTTTGGGAGCATCAAGTATATCTAAATTAGTCAGTAGCAATAATTTTTGAGGTTTGAAAGGAGAAGAGAAAAAGCTTACAGGTATTTTGTATCATTTATTTTCTTTCTTGATTGGCTCATAAGCTTAATATTCTTTATTTAAGATCTTTTGTGTCTTCAAGGAAGATTGCATGTTTAGCTTTATCACTTGTAGGTTTGATTGGTTCCTTCAACTCTTTTGCTTGCTACCCAGCCTTGCTAGCCAAAAACCTATTTTGAGAGGGCATACTTCTCATGCATCCAATCCCTTGAACCGAAACCTATTCCATTTGTGTCCACCATATCTACCTATTAGCATCATTGTTATTCCAAGCAAATTCTCAAGCTTCATCTATCTTTCGAATTAAAAATTATTTTGTTATGTG
Organism: Avena sativa; assembly: GCA_916181665.1. NCBI lineage: Eukaryota > Viridiplantae > Streptophyta > Magnoliopsida > Poales > Poaceae > Avena > Avena sativa. The sequence goes on along the minus strand of OV702281.1, from coordinate 346,637,850 downwards.
AAAACTAGTTAGTAAAGCTCTCACGAACTTGATGGCACACCTTATTTTCTTTCCCCTAATAAACTTGAACCATTGTGTCATCGAAGTTGTATATGCTTGCATCTATACATTGGGATTAGCAGAACCATGCTGTCACAGGGAACGGTTTCAACAACTGTAAATACATACCAAGTTGATATCATGATCTTTTGTTTGCGGATGTCGTCGGTGTGAAATAAAAGGGGAGCTTGAAGTCCATGGAGTTATGTATATGTGTTATAGAAACGCCTAGGCCACTAGCCTAAGCCATGACTAATCATGGTGGAAACTTGCAACATCACCATAGTGAGAAATCTATGAAGCTTTCCTCTTATATAAAAAAGAAGAGACATATTGAAAAGAGGAAAGAGAGAAAAAAGCGCCATTTTCCCATGGGAAATAAGAGATTGCTGAGATGCTCACTGTCTGCTTGCCTTGTCATTTTGGTTATGGGAAAGCTCTTATACCATGTGCAAGGGGTACCCCGTTGGCGGTTCTTTATGATACACATATGCTTACAATGACAAGAACTTACCGGTAACTAAAATTGAGTAGCATGAGGAGCGCCCCTCGTACTCATGTGACATGAGATTGCCAACTTATATTTCATCAAGCATATACTCCATCTTTGTTCACTTTAACCTTAATCACCTCAAGATGCTTATGATAGGGGCAATGAGAGCTCATAGCTAGTAAGTACCATAATCTTTTGGAATCTCTTTATGAACTTGAAATCCCTGCTTCCCTCTATGAAGGGCCTTTCTTCTACTAAGTTGAGTCAGTAAACCTACTTCCTCTCTATCTCCAGCAAGCATTTGAGTTGTTGTGTTTCAAGCATTCATATGATGATTTATTCGATAATGTTCTTCATCTTCCTTGTTTACACAAGACTCTTATCTATTGAGTATTACTTTGAAAGCTATCATTATGAAAAACCTTTTTGTTTGAGCAAAGAGTGATCCTGTTGTAAAACTTCTAAAAAGCTTTATTTGTGAAACTGTTTGCCAGCTGTTCTCTGACCAAGAATAAATTTTGCCAATTCCAATTATGATTTATCTTTATGCATCTCTATTGTGACTCCTGTACTTGTTGCAAGCTAAGTTATATAATGGTGATTTGCTTTCTTCTATGAGTTGTGTAATGGTAAGTGTGATGCTTCTAGTCCGTATTCTTTTTATCGACACTTCACTCCATAAACCCGTGGACATGTTTACTGAGCTCGGTTTTCACTTGGGGACAAGCGAAGGTCTAAGCTTGGGGGAGTTGATACGTCCAATTTGCATCACCATTCTATATCATAATTTGCCTCTATTCATTGATATATTTCATATTAAGAGGTGATACTTATGTCTTTTCATTAGTTTTTGCATGTTGGATGATTCTTGGAGGATGGACTGCCGGAGTCAGGATTTTGATGGAAAAAGAGGTGTTTTGATGCAATTTCGCAAAGATCAGAAAAATACCAGAAAAACTATGGAAAATCATATTTTCCCAAGACGAAGAATGCCAAAAGGGGAGGCGGAGATGGGCCACAGGGGGCCCACACCCCCCAGGCGCGGGCCACCCCTAGGCCGCGCCTACAGCGGGTGTGGCCCACGTGGCCCACCTCTAGCTTCGCCCTCTCGCCTATATCTTCTCCTCGAAACCCTAATACACGGGGGGCGACCACAGAAAGATTCCGCCGCCTCTGCGGGGTGGAAAACACCGAGAGAGAAAGAGCTCTCCGATTGATAGACTTCTGCCGGGGAAATTCCTTCCCGGAGAGGGGCTATCGTGTCCATCAACACCATCGTGAAGCTAGACTTCATCGGGATCATCATCATCCACACCATCATCTCCACCATCACCATCATCACCACTCCATCCCGCTGTAACAATAGTGTTAAATACTTGCATAGTTCTTAGGGGAAACTTTCCCGGTGTTGATTACTATTGTAGTTGATGCTTGTGAGTGGAACCATTGGATTATTGTTTATGTTCATATTGTTATCCATCACCATATCATCTTTGATCTTGACCCATATGATGTCTCATGAGTAGTTCATTTAGTTCCTGAGGACATGGGAGAAGTCATGTTGTGAGTACTGGATTTGTGTTGAGATATTATTCAATGGTTTAGTATTTACTTTGTGGTGCTATTCTTCTAGTGGTGTCATGTGAATGTCGACTACATGATACTTCACCATTTATGGGCCTAGGAGAATGCATTGTGTATTTGTCTACTAATTGTGGGGTTGCCGGAGTGACAGAAACCTGAACCCCCGTTAGTACACCATTGCATAAGGGAGCATGGGATCTCAGAGTTTAAGGCTGTGGTTAGGTTTATATCTTAATTGCTTTCCTGTAGTTACGGATGTTTGCAAGGGGTTTAATCACAAATATGTATTAGTCCAAGTAAGGTCGGTACATTAGCACAGGTTCACCCACACAACACTTACAAAACCAAAGAAGACTACTCAGCTATTTGAAGCGAAAGCACTTGACAGAATTCCCATGTGTCCTCGAGAACGTTTGGTCCTTATAAGTATTTCCACCGGCTTGTCCTTTGATAAGAAAGGATTGGGCCACTTGCTGCAATTGTTCGTTGTCTTTATTACTTGCACTTTATTTCTTTTGCTTTATCAGAAAACCCCTAAAAATCTGTTTGCTAAGTATTTACAAAGATTTCCTGCTCCATACCACTAGTCAACACCTTATGCTCCTCGTTGGGATCGACACTCCTATTTATCGAAAGTTCTATGATACACCCCCTATACTTGTGGGTCATCACTTATGTGCAGAATCCGAAGATTGAAAGGTGCGTAGGGATCATGAGTCTGCACTCAACAAGCCTGTGGTGTTGATGGACTTAAGTAATTTTTATGTTTCCGCTGTATTTTGAGCTAGCTATATGCTAAGCAAATTTGTAATAATTTCATACTATAGATTCCTCATGTAATAATGACATTGTGTTTTACATGATATTCATCGACTGTGAGTGCTAGCTATTGATCCAGGGACTATCATGTAAATCACAGGGACTTAGGATCTTTAACGATCCAAGGTCACAACATAAACCATTCATCATTGGTGCATGACCATAAAAGATATCATTCATATAAGTCAAACAACCATTATTTTCGGATTTAAATGAATAACCTCTGCGCATCAAACATGATCTAGATACAATGTTCATGCTCAGTGCTGGCACCAGATAACAATTATTCAAGTTTATAACTAATCCCGATGGTAAGTGTATAGGTAGCGTTCCGACGACGATCACATCAACGCTTGATCCATTGCTGACACACATCTTGACCTCACCAGTTGCTAGCAGTCGCTTGTTCCGCAGCCCCTGATTCGAGTTACAAATATTAGCAACTGAACCGGTATCAAATACCCAGGTGCTACTGCGAGTACTAGTCAAGTACACATCAATAACATGTATATCGTATATACCTTTATTTGCCTTGCCGGCCTTCTTGTCTGCCAAATACTTGGGGCAGTTCCGCTTCCAGTGGTCTGTCCCCTTGCAATAATAGCACTCAGTATCATACTTAGGGCCAACTCGGGGTTTCTTTTCAGGTATGGCAACCGGCTTTCCGCCCTTCTTTCCCTTCTGTTTACCCTTCTTGTATTTCTTGAAACCAGTGGTCTTATTGATCATCAACACTTGATGTTCCTTCTTGATCTCCACTTCTACAGTTTTAAGCATTGATAGAAGCTCAGGGAGAGACTTCTTCATGACTTGCATGTGATAGTTCATCACGAAGCTCTTATAGCTAGGTGGCAGAGATTGGAGAACACGATGGATGCCTAAGTCAATGGGAATCGTTATTACCAAGGACACAAGCTTATCGGCGTAACCCGGCATCTTGAGTACATGCTCACTTACGGAGCTGATCTCTTCCATCATGCGGCTAAAGAACTTTTCTGAAGCATTATAACTCTCTACAGCAGCATGTGTGTCGAAAATCATTTTCAACTCACCCATTGTATCAAAAGAATTGCCATTTTCGAAACGCTTTCGAAGTTCTGGCTCTAACCCATACAATATGCCGCAATGACCTAAGTTGTGGTCCTCCTGACGAGTCTGATAGACGTTCTTTTCCCCGTTAGGGGAATCATCAAGTGGTGGGGGGCCTAGCGGTGCTTCTAGCACATATTGCTTTTGTGCAGCAGAGAGGAGAATCCTCAAATTCATGGCCTAGTCGGTAAAGTTGCTACCATTCGTTGCAAGTTTCTCTTTGTCCATGAACACATTGAAATTAAAAGCAGGTGGTGCCATCAACAACAGAATTTGTAAAGTTTAGACTAAGTTTATGATAGATTGAGTTCAACTAATCCAAATTAAGAATGAACTCCCACTCAAAAACGACATCCCTCATGCCTTTTTTGTGATTACATGAACCAAATCCACTACACCAAGTCCGATCATCACGTGAGTCGGTGTAGCTTCAAAGGCAAGCATCAAATGGGCATCATATCTTTCATATGACTCATGCTTAACCTTTTGGTCTGTGTTCCAAGGCCATGTCTGTACATGCTAGGCTCGCCAAGTAAGAACCTTAGTATTCACGTGTGTAAACTGTCTTACACCCGAAATATGATCGTGGATCCAAGAACACCCGATCATCACGTGATGTCTTGGAGAGACAAAACATAATCGGTGCATACTTAAGGGAGAGCACATGTTTATCTTGATATCTAAATGAGGGATCATCTTATTATGCTAATAAAACGCCAAACAGGCAATATAAGATGCAACAAACATCTCCATCATGTGCATCGTGGTATGATCCTCATCATTCCTTTATGTGTAAGGCCAAGGTCTATGGAAATTACACGTTATGTGTGTTGTAAGAGTATCGACTTATACTTTTACTTACAACATCACCATATCATGACACTAGCCCAGCAACAATCTAAACTAGACGCTTCTAATTTATCCATTGCAAGTTTTACGTGGTTTAGGGATTTCGAAGATAGAACTGTTCTTGCCTATGAACATGAACCACAACGAGGATAACCAAATTGTTGACAACTCGTTGCAAATTAGATATTGACTATAGTAGGAGAGACAAATACCCGCTAGCCACTTATGCAAAACTAGTTGCATGTCAAGCGTGGAATAGGTCTCATGTGCTAGGACATGTAAAGTTTGTCCAGGCCGCTTCATCCCACTATGCCACCAATATCCAAAGTACAAATACGCCCACATATACATATGTGTACTACCCGTGCAAAGCATCTACGCATAGATCCGGCTCTGATACCACTGTAGGGTTCGCAGCATAGAAAACAAAAAATTTCCTACGATGGGAACAACTATGTACCAAGATCTATCAACTAGATACAAGCAACGGGCGGATATATATCCGTAGAGAACATACCCTTGAAGACCGACAAAGCTTAATTAGGTTGAACTCGTGGTTGATGTAGACGAACTCTTGCCGAGCTCAAGATCGAGAGGAAGTCCTAGCGCCGCAAATCAGCGGCGCATTCGTGCTCGCACACACGTCCAAGGCACCGAGCAACCTCCGCCTCCTCGCTCCAGTGATGCAGCGGAAGCACAACTCTTTCTTGCCGAAAAGCCATCGGGAACATGTATCTCGCTAGTCCGAGACCATGGGGGATAAAATAGAGGGGGAAAGAGATCCTTCACGAGGAGGTGTGAGTGAGAGAGAGGGAGAGGGGCTCCTTTTATAGGAGGAGGGGGGACCCAAGGGGGTGGCCTCCGACCATGGGGCTGCCCCCTCCCCTCCTTCATTCATGTGGGTGGAAGCACCACTCACAAAATGCCCCTTCAATTCTCCACTCAAAAATTCCCACTCAAATTCCCATTAAATCTCCACCAAATTTAATGCAAAATCTCTTTAAATAAAACTCCTTTTATTTATTCAGAATTTTTTCAATTACTTTAATGAAAAACATTCACATATAACGCCTTGCTACTATTTAATTTCATATGCAGAAACACTTTCTTCAATTTCACCCGAAAACAGTTTTGGTGTCTAGTGAAATAAATTCTTGCGCTTTGTTATTCTTTTCAGCATGAAACTATTTGCTCCAAATGGTGTCGGTGTCTCTTAAGTGTGTCACCCTACGGTTCGCGAATAATGTGGACCTGATCGAGATCCCTCTCAGATCAATAATTAGAAGCGGGACCTGGAGATCCATACTGACTCCCACACATTCAATGATAACTTTCTTGTGACCGTGAGAACCTTTTATGCTAGAATCTTAATCCCTTTGTCTCGCGATATATTACATGTCCGAGATTCGATCATCGGTATCTCCATACCTAGTTTGATCTCGTTACTGACATGTACTCTTTTCTCGTTCCTGTGATATAACATTCTAGTGATCAAATCACTTGCTTGCAAGCTAATCAATGTGATATCACCGAGAGGGCCCGGAGCATATCTATCCGTCATCAGGATGAACAAATTCCACTCTCGATCCATGGGCCTCAACATAATACTTTAGTAGTACTAAAACCATCTTTATAATCACCCTGTTACGGTGTGACGTTTGATGTTATCAAGATACTCTTCCAGTGTTAGTGATTGACATGATCTCATGGTCTAAGGATTAGGATTACTTCGTATGATGTTATTGCAATATAAACTCAATGACTTTGATCATAATGCTATACTTTGGATGAATGTTCGTCACACCATTCCAATAATGTTGTGACCTTGTTATTAACAACATCCAATGTCCATGATCAGGAAACCTTGATCATCTTGTTAATCAACGAGCTAGTTTATAAGAGAGGCATAACTAGGAACTTTCTGTTTGTTTATTAAACACACATGTATTAACGTTTCCATATTAATACAATTATAGCATGCAAAATAAACATCTATCATATACTTGGAATATACATAATAACCACTTTATTATTGCCTCTCAGGGCATATTCCCTTCAGCTGCTGAGCTAGGCCCTGGTTGCGCCTGTCAGCTGCATCTGAAGGCACTGTAGGGCGGTGTTCTTGTTCCCTCCGTGGAGCTTGACTGATGACAGATGATTGACGAGCCAGGTTTTTTCCTGCTGCACGCCATCGAACTTCGTGTTGTCCGAAGGGAGCTTGAAGTTCCTCGGCATCCGCGATTGCTGAATGGATCTGCTAAAGCATCTGGCTCCGCACAGTTCTCCGTCGTCCTCCTCGGACTCAGTTGAGCATGTGCGCTTAGCGTGATTTGTTGATCTTGCGCTATGTGAGCTCCCTATGATCGTCGTAGTTGCTGCTGCGGCGCCGTGGGCTCCGGCGGCGTCGAGGCAGGTCATGCTCCTCTTCCTTGGATGAGGGCATGCGGCTTCGAGTGAACTTGATCGCGGCCTTTTTATTCAGCTCCGCGGGGTTTCATCGTGGAGTGCAGCTCCAACGAGTCCGAGGTCTACTAGCACAGACTTGTGGATCGCGTTCTTCGGGTCTCCCGCTGGTGGCGGGTTAGATGCAAGATAGGTGGTGGCATCCATGATCGCAGCCTGCGGCGTTTTCGGCATGATATTGCCTTGCGAGTCCATCGTCATGAAGGACGTGTAGAGTGCCTTGGTGACCTCGCGCCGTGCAGTAGGGTCCATACTCTCCAGGCGAGATCGGTATTTGTTGGCGTTGTTCCCGTGTGAAGAGGAGCCGCCAGCGGAGAGCACAGCTCGCCGCATGCTTGACTTCGTCGGCGGCCCGCTTGCGCTTTTAGAGCTCGCCCTGCAGCTTGACCTGTCGATTGTGCTCATCGATCAGGAGCCAGTGATAAGCCATCAGCAAGTCATGGGAGGCATCCACAAGTAGGATGTGATTGCCCCGCATGGATTCACGTGCGATCTCCCAGCCCTATTCGTTGAGGTGGATCTTGTTGCGGGGGTGATTGACGCCCTTAGTGCCTCGAGCTCCCCTATTAGGTGGGTTCTCCATATTTCCCGCGTTCACAACCTGAGGGTTGGGTGGGGGATTGGGAGGTGCGTTGGGAGTTTCGTCTAGCGGTGGATCGGCTCCATTGTTGACGTTGCCACCATGGATGACAGCGCATAGATAGCGCTCACGGAGAGGGTCGCTGCTTCCGCAGCTCTGAGATCCGGAACCGTAGGTTCCTTCATCCGAAGGGGGATCGCACATATCGGAGTTGCAACTGCTGCTGTCATCCGAATCGCCCGCCAGCGTCGATGTACGCAGGGCATCGATGGGTGGGACCCATGAAGAAATACTGATTGATGGAAGTGGCACCAGTTTTGGGAGACGGAGGGTGCCGATTTGCCCCACCTGCAAGTAGAAGCTCCCGAACAGCATCTCGATTCCATTGCCTACGGACTCGAAATATTTGCAGGTGGCCGGCGAGTGGGCAGTGAAGTCGAAAGCGCCGAAGAGGAGGTGATTCTCCATCGCCGAGGAATCATAGATCGCTCCGGATGGGACTGTCACGACCGCACGATCAGCATCCCCCTTCCCACAGACGGTGCCAATTGACGAGGGTTCGACTCGTGAATGCCCATTTTTATGGACTTGGGTTTAGGAGAACATGGGGATGCTGGAAGTCGCGAGACGGTTAACAGGAAAGCAACACGGGGACACGAGGTTTACCCAGGTTTAGGCCCCCGGAGCGAAAACCCTACTCCTGCTTGTCTGTTCTTGATTACGGCGGAACCGAGGTTACAGGGGGTGCGCAGATGCAATATGGCATGAGATGTGTGTATGAGGTGAGTTCGTCCTTCTCGCCGTGCCCTACTGGCCTTTATATATATAGGCTTGAACCCTTTCAAATTCTATCTACAGCTAGACTTGTCCTCCAAGGAGTTGAACTCGCCATGGGCTTGGGCCACCCGAAATCTTCCTAGGCTACAGGTCTTCACATGGGCCTTCCTTGGGCTGGACCGGGTATACCAATGTTATGCACCCGTAGGGTATATCCATGTCAGACGCAACTATATGGTCGCAACTATATGGCCGGAACACTTGTTCCCGCCATATAGTTGGTCTAACGGCAAAATTTTAGGGTTTCTAGGGTTTTTTTCCTAGCGGCTGTAACTATACAACCAGAACTTTTGTTCCCGCCGTATAGTTGGTCGTTAAACCTTCTATATACTAGGATGAAAAATTTGTCGATGGGTCAAATATCTATATAGCCGGAGCTATACGGCGGGTATTTTTATTCCCGCCGTATAGTTGGCCGCTAAAGCTTCTGTACTCATCAAAAAAATTCTATTTCTTCAAGAATTACTTTTAGACTAAAACTTAGCAAAACAGCTTGTTTTGACAGAAAAATGACAGACTAAATTGTCGACCAACTTTGGCGTGTATAAAACAGGAAATTTTAGTACCGCGGAATCTCTCCTTCTCACTGGAGTTTTCTAGCACTCTTTATTCTATATAAAACTTAAACTAAAACTTAAAACATTACTCAAAACTTTATTTCACATGGGTTGCCTCCCATGCAGCGCTCTTTTATGGTCAACAACTTGACCTTGATGTTGCTCAGTTAGGCCATATGAGTGGAACACCCACTCCAAAATAGTTGTCCTTCAAAGTGATGGCCTCCTTCTCATCTTGCTTGGCTTTCTTTTTCCTAGGGAAATGAATAACAAAAGGATCCATCGAAGGCAATTGGAGCTTCATGTTCCCTCCATGAAAATTAATCAAAGCCTTAATAGTTCTTAAGAAAGGACGGCCTAATATAATAGGAGCAGTAGCATCTTCAGGCATTTCAACAATAACAAAATCAATAAGAGCAGGACAGCCTTTAATGTACACTAAGGTATTCTCTTTAATGCCTACTACTTGTTTATAAGTAGAATCTGCTAGATGTAATTTTAGTTCGGTGATTTCAAAAGAGCCAAGGTTTAACTTATTAAAAATACTCTTTGGAATTGTTGAAACACTTTCACCTAGATCACACAGTGCAGCTATTTCATTAGTCCCAATTTTAATCTTAATAGTGGGCTCAAATTTATCATCTAGCTTAACAGGAAATTTTTTAGCAAATTTTTATTTTCTTCCTCAATCTCACATACCTTTATTGCTACCTGATTAAGGAAGTGTTGATACATGGATTCCTCATTTCCTTCACTTACCGGAATCTTGACATTGATCCTTTTTACAAGATCTTCAACTGTGTAGTTCGGTGAAGGAGCATTGCTATAATCAAGTTCTTCAGGCTCGTCCCTTTGAATCCTTATCATCTTGAGGTCTTCAACTGGACTGGGCTCAGCTTTACCTACAAATTTAGCTATAATGAGAGTTTGACTCTCGGATATCTTACCTAGCTATGCCTCAACAATCCTTGTTCTTTCTTGGAGGGCCTGCAAATCATTTCTCAAACTAACAGCTTGGTTAGATAATTTACCAAGCATAGCATCATGGTTCTCCGTAATTTTAACTAAAATATTGTTTTGATCATTTTGTGAGTCCATAAAATATTTAAGAGTTTCTTGGAGACTACTATTACTTGATGCCATATTATTATTAGAGTTACCTGCCGGACTAGAATAATGTTTCTGAAAATTTGGATTATAATTCTTCTTCCAAGCAGGGTTATAATCATTACGAGCTATGAAGTCTATTTCTTCAATAGTTGGTTCAGGAGTTGCTCTTATCTGGGTTTCCTTACCTTTACGGCTAATATGATCTCATCCAACTTAGCATTGAGTTCTTCATTTTCTTGAGGTGTGACGGAGTTCACCTTCTTCGTGTTTGATCTTTCCACATGCCATTGGGCATGGTTGTCTTGCATATTTTCTAGCAGCTGCTTTGCTTCGGTAATTTGTTTACACATAAATGTTACTCCATCTGCAGTATCTAGCATAGACTTAGACACAAGGTTAAGAGCATTATAAAATAAATGGATAATTAAACAATCTTCCATCCTATGGCTGGAACAGTTTCTCATGCATGCTTTCATTATCTCACATGCAAGCGCTAGTGGATCACGCTCTTCCTGTCTAAAACCAGTAATATTAGATCTGAGTTGCATTGTCTTTGCAGGTGGAAAGAATTTAGTCATAAATAAAGAAGTACATTCCACTCATGATGCAATAGTATTTCTAGGCAAAGATAACAACCATTCTTTTGCTCTTCCTCTAAGAGAGAAAGGAAATAAGCGCAACTTGACCGCGTCAGGGTCAACATCTGTAATGCGCATCATATCACATATTTTAGTGAAAGTATTTAAGTGCATACCTGCATCTTATAAAGTAGAGCCTCCAAATTTATTCTGTTGAACCAAACTTAAATAGTGGTTCTTAATTTCATAATATTCAGTAGCAATTGCTATCTGAGTAATAATAGTACACAAATAATCATTGTTGGGAGTTGCAAAATCACTTAGCTTATTTCCAGCCATACTTCCTATGTTTTTGTATTTTCTTAAATATGTACTGATGATGATAAAACAAGAATTAAAAGACTAACTAATTTTTTTGTTTTTCACAAAAATACTGAAAGCAAACTAACAAAATTAAAAGCGAGAATTAAAACTAGCAAGGTTCCTACTAACCTCACCAGGGTAGCTATTGCTTCCCCGGCAATGGCGCCATAAAAAGGTTTGATACCTTTGATCCAGATTAGGGATGTAGTATAGCTCTTTTTCGCTAGTAGACCTAAGTTTATCGAATCCTCGGGAAGCAGAAATCAAAGTGAGATTACTTAAACGGACCTTCGAGAGTTTTAGAATTCCTTTTGCGTTTTCACCAGACCAAGAGTTTGTGATCTTTTTGTTGTTGTTGATGATGGAGATAGAGAGGGCCTAGGGTCTTCGGTTTTCACCAGTAGCTATGCAAAACATCTGATGGGAATAATAGATAATAATAAAGTATGCATGTAATCGTTAGAGCAAGATAATTATATGTGGGCAGTGCATCCATAATTTTTATCGCCTCCGCAACCACTTATAGCAATAACCTACTAGTCTCATCCATAGAAGAAAGAAAACTAATGATATGCTTAGTGATGTCACCGTTAATCCCAAGTAAATTCCTCACATACAGCCATACTATCCTTTCTGTCACTGGGGTTCCCATCCTACAGATCAGTCATTACTCACACTCCCTTTACCTGGATCAATCCTCGTGATCTTGGTTACCTAACAAGTCCTTATACTGAGGCAAGAGAGGGTACTACAATCATCATGTCATACAAACTAATACATGATCCCATCTATGATAAATAACATGCACAAAAAGCTACATGGCTAGCCCGAAGCCCTTAGCCCAAGGAGAATTACAGATGAAATCGACAATCATAAACATTGTAATAGAGATCATAAGGTTAATAGCAAATAGTCTTAAAATGTCGCCAATTGGAGAAGAGATCTACTATTACAAGTGGTGGGATATGGCTATGGTGGTGGAGAAGGGTTTAGAGGTTTAGATCTAGATCTATTCCTCCGACGTGGCGGCTTCTGGTGCCAGGAAGAGTTGGGGTCGAAAAAGAAGTGATGTTTCCCATCGCCCGAAGCCTCTTTATATAGGGGTCCCTTCATGAAAGTTGTTTTGTTTGGCCTAATGGAGTCGATGCCAACTATACGGCCGGAATAAAATTCATGCCGTATAGTTGGTCATTAAAGCTTTAGTATTCACTTCACGGCTCCTGGTTTCTTTGACGTGTTGGAAATCTCGTATCTTTGGCATTTATGTAGTGATTCCCATCATCATTCGTCATTATATGCACAGGGAAAAATAGAAACAAAGAATTGCAAACCCCTTTGATAATTAGGCATTAGTGGCAGGTTTTAGTGAGATATTTCATCAAATATATGAATAATATCTAGTTTAAATGCAGACGTGGATGGCTATATTTCACAGCCATCAGTGCCATAGCCAATGCACAGGATCCAAGGTCACACAAGAAGCTGAAGAATATCAAGCTACATTTGAATGCTATTCGTGAGCATGTCCAAGATGGTGACATAAAGATTTGCAAAGTACACACAGATCTGAATGTGGCAGATCCATTGACTAAACCTCTTCCTAGGACAAAGCATGACCAACACCAGAATGCCACAGATGTTAGGTATATTACCATGTAATCTAGATTATTGACTCTAGTGCAAGTGGGAGACTATTGGAGATATGCCCAAGAGGCAATAATAAAATGGTTATTATTATATCTTTGTGTTTATGATATAATTATATTAACCGGAAACATTGATACTTGTGTTTTGTTAACATAAAAGAGTCCCTAGTAAGCCTCTTGTTAAACTAGCTTGTTGATTAATAGATGATCATAGTTTCCTGATCATGGACATTAGATGTTATTAATAACAAGATCATTTCATTAGGAGAATGATGTGATGGACACACTCATATAGTTAGCATAGCATAAGATCAAGTCATTTAGAGTTTGTTTGCTATAAGCTTTTAAATACATAGTAACCTAATCCTTCGACCATGAGATCATGTTAATCACCATCACCGGATGGATACTTTGATGACATCAAACACCACTTCCATAACTGGGTGGTTATAAAGGTGGCATTAGGTATTCTGAAAGTATGTGTTGAAGCACATGGATCAAAAGTGGGATTTGTCCATCCATATGACGGATAGATATACTTTGGGCCCTCTTGGTGGAATATCATCCAATTGGCTTGTAAGCACGTGACTACGTCACAAGGGATGTCATATCATGGAATGAGTAAAAAGTAATTATCGGTAACAAGGTTGAACTAGGTATAGAGATACTGACGATCAAACCACGAATAAGTAAAGTATCGCGCGACAAAGGGAATCAATATCATATGTAAATGGTTCATTTTATCACGAAGTCATCGTAGAAATATGTGGAATCCGTATGGATTTCCAGATCCCTCTATTGGTTATTGATCGGAGAGGTATCTCGATCATGTCTGCATAGTTTACGAACCATAGGGAGGTACACTTATGGATTCGATGTTGTTTGAGTAGTTATGGAATGTGAGTTGGAGACCGAATGTTGTTCGGAGTCTCGGATAGGATCTAGGACATCACGAGGAGATCCAGAATGGTCCGGAAAATAAGATTCATATAAGGAAAGTCAATTTCTGGGGTTTAGAAATATTTTTGGTGTTTTGACAGGAAACTTCTAGAATGTTCTAGAAGGTCCACCACCCTAGAGGGGACACTTGGGATGTATCATGTCCTAATGGGACTGGCCGCATCATGCTCTAGGATAACTCAGCTAAGGACTAGGAGGGGTCAAATCCTTGTTTGAAGAAGTCAAATCCTAGTTGGAAAAAGTCAAATCCTCGTTTGGAAAGGAGAAGGAAAACTTGAGGGACAAAATTTTCCCTCTCCCTTCCTTGGCTGCCGGCTTGAGGAGTTGGGGTAGGACTCGGACAGGGGTAGGAACCCTGGCCGCCGCCCCTTCACCCATATAAGTGTTGGAGATATGCCCTAGAGGCAATAATAAATGCAGTTATTATTATATCTTTGTGTTTATGATAAATGTTTACATTCATGCTATAACAGTATTAACCAGAAACATTAATACTTGTGTGATTTGTAAACTAAATTAGAGTCCCTAGTAAAGCCTCTTTAATAATACTAGCTTGTTGGTTAATAGATGATCGTGGTTTCTCGATCATGAACATTGAGATGTTATTAACAACAAGATCATATCATTAGGAGAATGGTATGATGGACATACTCCTATAGATAAGCGTAGCATAAAGATCAAGTCATTTTAATAGTTCAATTGCTATAAGCTTTCTGATACATAGTAACCTAATTCCTTCGACCATGAGATCATGATAATCACCATCACCGGAAGGATGCTTTGATGACATCAAACACCACACCGTAACTGGGTGGTTATAAAGGTGGCATTGAGTGTTCGGAAAGTATGGGTTGAGGCACATGGATCAAGAGTGGGATTTGTCCATCCATATGACGGATAGATATAATCTGGGCCCTCTCGGTGGAATGTCATCCAATTAGCTTGCAAGCATGTGACTAGCTCACAAGGGCTCACATACCACGGGAACGAGAAAAGAGTACTTATCAGTAACGAGGTTGAACTAGGTATGCAGAGATACCGACGATCAAAACCTCGGATAAGTAAACTATCATGAGACAAAGGGAAATTGGTATCGTATGTAAGTGGTTCATTCAATCGCAAAGTAATCATAGAAATATGTGGGATCCATATGAATTTCCAGATTCCTCTATTGGTTATTTATCGGAGAAGTGTCTCGGTCATGTCCGCATAATTCACGAACCGTTGGGAGACACACTTAAGGATTCGATGTTGTTGTGTAGTTATGGAATGATGAGTAAGAGACCGAATGTTGTTCGGAGTCTCGGATGGGATCCGGTATATCACGAGGAGATACGGAATGGTCCGGAGAATAAGATTCATATAAGGGAAGTCCTGTTTCGGAGTTCGGAAATGATTCCGGTGTTTTCACCAGGAATGTTCTAGAAGGGTCTGGAAGGTCTGGCACTCCGGAGGGGGAAAGGTACATTGATGTGTCATGACAATATGGAATGGTTGCATCATGTACTAGGTCACTTGGCTGGGCAATATGAAG
The DNA here is from genome assembly GCA_916181665.1 of Avena sativa. Classification (NCBI taxonomy): domain Eukaryota; kingdom Viridiplantae; phylum Streptophyta; class Magnoliopsida; order Poales; family Poaceae; genus Avena; species Avena sativa. Next base: position 346,622,349 of record OV702281.1, on the reverse strand, counting down.
ATAGAAATAAAATCCAAGTTTGAAAGTCAAACACAAATTTGAAAAGTCAAATCCGAAGTTTGCTTGGTGGAGGGAGAGTAGGAAACCTACCTAGGGTAGGAGACCTACTCCCTCCACCCGCTGGCCAAGGAGGAGGAGTTGGAGGAGGACTCCCTCCTCCCAGCCGCCTCCCTCCCACCTATATAAGGAGGGGTAGGGCGCCCCTACCCCTCACACCAAAAACCCTAGCCCCAAGTCGCCGATGCCACCACCTCCAAGTGCTGCCGCCACTTAGGGCTCCTCCCAAGTCGCCGACTAGGGTTTCCCCAAACCCTAGCCGCAGGCTACACCACCCTCCTTGGTGCTTCTAAACCCTATATCGCCAAGGCCCCTCTCTTGCTCCAGCATACTTGCTCCGGCTTAAGGCGAAGCCCTACGAGATCTCCCCTCTACTTTCGACACCACGTCGTCATGCTGCCGGAATCGTGAGGAGAGTGCTACAACCTCCGCTGCCTGCTGCAACAATGGAGAGGAAGGTCTTCATCAAGTACCGAACGTGTGACCGACTGCGGAAGCGCTGCCGGAACGCAGCGCCGGAAGGATCGTCTACGCGATCTTGAGATCGGCAAGAGTACGGCTACATCACCCACAAGAATCTGCTCTTGTTAACCGCTTTGGAATCTTCGAGGCTGAGTTCTTCTATCGACTCGTTGCTACAATCTAGTAGATAGATCTTGGCTTGTTTGTGTGCATGCGGTAGAATTTTTTTGTTTTCCATGCTACGAACCCCTACAGTGGTATCAGAGCCGTGTCTATACGTAGATCTGTTGCACGAGTAGAACACAATGGCCATTGTGGGCGGTGGTGCTTTTATTATCAATTGCTTTTTGTGTACTTTGCATCTTGCGGTATGATGGGATGAAGCGGCCCGGGCTAACCTTACATGACATCATTCATGAGACTTGCTCCACGCTCAACATGCAACTTGTATTGCATAAGTGGCTTTGCGGGTGTCTGTCTCTCCCATCATAGTATATATTCAATTTACAATGGGCACTTGATAGTTCAAGAATCAACGTTGTGGTTCTTGTTCATAAGTTAGAACGACACTTATTGAAAGCCCCAAACCACGTAAAATATGCAAAGAAAATTAGAGGCGTCTAACTTTGTTTTGTAGGGGTGTGATGTGATGTGATATGGCCATGATTGTGATTATATTTGATGTATGCAATGTTCCTTATTGTAAGTTGGCAACCGGAAGGAGCCATATGGTTGTTTTTTTAATTCCGTTAAGACCTGCGTGTCTATTCAAAGTAGTTGCAATAGTTGAAGCTGGTGGACGACAACCATGAAACAGCGCCATTGACCTTGACGCTATACCGGTGATGATGGAGATCATGTTTGTGCTTGAAGATGGAGATCGGAAGCACAAGAAGAAAGGCCATATCATATCACATATTATGAATTGCATGTGATGTTAATCCTTTTATGCATCTTGTATTGCTTAGTTCACGATGGTAGCATTATAAGATGATCCCTCATGCACACAATTTCAAGTTTTAAAGTGTTCATCCTTAGTAAGAACCATTGCTAAAGCTCGTTGTTTCGAAGCACCACGTGATGATCGGGTGTGCTAGATTCTGTTGGAATTATGCCCTAGAGGCAATAATAAAGATGTTATTATTATAATTCTTGTTCATGATAAAGTTTATATTCCATGCTAGAATTGTATTAAGCGGAAACATTAATACTTGTGTGGTTTGTGAACAACACCGTGTCCCTGGTACGCCTCTAAGGACTAGCTCATTGATCAATGATGGTTAAGGTTTCCTAACCATAGACATGAGTTGTCAATTGATAATGAGATCATATCATTGGGAGAATGATATGATGGACAGACCCAAACTAAGCGAAGCAATTAGATCGTTTCATCGTGTTCATCTTTGCGAAGCTTTTCCTATGTCAAATATTGTATTCCTTAGACCATGAGATAATGCAACTCCCTGGTACCGGAAGAAAGCTTTGAGGTCATCAAACGTCATCCTATGAGAGGGTGATCATAAAGGTGTCTCTCAGGTGATCGGAAAGTATCTGTTGGGTTGTATGTATCGAGATGGAATTTGTCCCTCCCAAGTCGAAGAGATATACTTCGGGCCCACTCGGTAATCGATATCAACACCTCTTGCAAGCATGTGGTTAAGGAGTTAATCACAAAGTGATATCGGATTACGGAACGAGTAAAGTACTTGCTGTGAACGAGATTGAACTAGGTATGACGGTACCGACGATCGAATCTCGGGCAAGTAAAATATCGCGAGACGAAGGGAATATATATATGGGATTGATTGAATCCTGGCATCGTGGTTCATCCGATATGATCATCGATGAATGTGTGGGAGTCAATATGGGTGCCCAGACCCCGCTGTTGATTATTGATAGAAGATCATGTCTGCATATTCTCGAACCCGTAGGGTCACACACTTAACGTATCTCGACGCTAGGATAGATTGGATAATTGGTTTTTGAATTTTTGTTCGGAGTCTCGGATGGGATCCGGGACATCACGAGAGGTTCCGGAATGGTCCGGAGAATAAGATTCATATAAGGCAGTGCAGTTTTTGGAGTTCGGAATTGTTCCGGGTTAATCGGTATTGTACCAGAAGCTTCTAGAACCTTCCGGAAGGGTACCAACGTGGCCCCACCTTCCGGGAGGGGGCATGGGCCTATGAGGGAGTGTCCTGGGCGCATTGGGCCAGGGGAACAAGGCCCCATAGGGCCCAGCCGATCCTAGAGAGTTTAAATCGTTTAAACTAGAGATAGGGTTTCTAGAAGAGGGGAGAGTCCATGCCCCCCACTCCTTATCCTTTGGGCTTGGGGGAGGGGCTAGGGCTGCGCCCCCCTCTATATAAAGAGGGATGGGGCGCACCAACCCTACACACCTCTCCTCCAAACCCTAGCCGCCTTGCTAGCTTTCCTCTCTCCCTCCCGACTGTTTGTAGGCGAAGCCCTGCTGCAGAAATTCTCCACCATATACACCACGCCGTCGTGTTGTAGATCCAATCTATCTCTCCACCATACTTGCTGGTCCGAGGAAGGAGGAGACGTCGAGGTGCTGCACGTGTGCATCTCACGGAGGCACCGCCACTTGTGGTGCTAGATCGGATCGGATCGCGAGGAGGAGAAGCGAGTACGACTACATCACCCACGTTCCGACGAACGTTCCGCTGTGCGAATCTTCAAGGGTATGAAGATCTAATCCAATCTCTCTCGTTGATTGCATCTCCTAGATTAGATCTTGGCTTTCCCTCTGTTCGCATCCGTAGAAAATTTTGATTTACTATGCCGCGAAACCCTTCAGTGGTATCAGAGCTAGATCTATGCGTAGATGTGTTTCACGAGTAGAACGCAACATGGTTGTTACGGGCGTTGATGTTTTCTGTTGCAAGCCTCTTGTTTGTGTTCTTCTTATGACGCGGGATAGTGAGATTGAAGCGGTCCAGGCCAACCTTACGCGACGTCGTTCGCGAGACCGGCTCCGCACTTGACGTGTGGCTTGTTCCACACATGCGGCTGGTGGATGTCAGTTTCTCTCACTATAGTTGTCATGGGATTAACACCGGAGTTTGGCAACCATAATATCACCGTTGTGGCTTTCCGTAGGTAAGAATCGTTCTGAGCATCTACTCCCATAAGCCACGTAAAACATGCAACAACAAAGTAGAGGCGTCTAACTTGTTTTTGCAGGGAGTGTTTTCTGTGATATGGTATGGCCCAAGATGTGATGTGTATATTGTATGCGATGATCATGTTTTGTAATGTTTCACGACTTGCATGTCGATGAGTACACAACCGGCAGGAGCCATATGGTTGTCTTTATAATTGTGTATGACCTGCGAGTCAACTTCTTATACGCCATGTAATAGCTTTACTTTACCGCTAAGTAGTTAGCAATAGTTGTAGTTGCTATTCGTGGTGGAGGCAATCATGGTGGAGTGATGGAGATCATGCCGGAACGCACAAGATGGAGATCATTGCGCGAGGATTGGCTATACCATGTCACATAAAGTTATATGCATGTGATGTTTATCCCTTTATGTATCTTATTATGCTTAGATCGCGACGGTAGCATTATAAGATGATTCCTCACTTAAAGATCAAGATAAAAACTGTGTTCTCCCCAAGTATGCACCGTTGCGAAAGTTCGTCGTGTCCAAGCATCACGTGATGATCGGGTGCTATAGACTCTACGCTCACATACAACGGGTGCAAGCCAGTTTTGCACACGCAGAAATACTTGGGTCTAGCTTGACGAGCCTAGCATGTACAGACATGGCCTCGGAACACAAGAACCGAAAGGTTAAGCATGAGTCATATGAGTGATATGATCGACACTTTGTTGTCCACCATTGAAACCACATCTCTTCTTGTGATGATCGGATTAGGTGTGGTGAATTTGGATCGTGTTCACTAAACAACTTGAGGGATGTTGAATTTAGTGGGAGTTCATCTAGTAATTTGATTAAATTGAACTATTTATCATGAACATAGTCTAAGTTGTACTTGCAAATACTGTAGATCACATGGCCAAGTCCAACTTCAACTTCAACGTTTTTGCTGAGAAGGAAAAGCTTAGAAACAATGGGTCTAACTTCACCAATTGGTTCCGCAATCTAAGAATCATTCTGTCTGGCGGACAAAAGGACTATGTCCTTGGGAAAGCGTTAGGTGACCCCCCTGCTGCAACTGCGCCGGCTGATGAGAAAGCTGTCTATCAGTCGCGCAAAGATGATTATGGTGTGATTAAGAGCACCATGTTGTTTGCTATGGAACCGGAGCTTCAAAATCGTTTTGAAGAGTATCCCGGGCCCTTCGAGATTCTCGAGGAGATGAAAACCATGTTTCAGACTCAGGCCCGTTCTGAGAGATATGAGATCTCCGAGAAGTTCTTTAACTGCAAGATGGAGGAAGGGAGTTCCGTTAGTGAGCACGCCATAAAGATGTCGGGCTACACTCAACGTCTTGAGCAACTGGAATGCACGATTCCAGAGGAGCTCAAGATTGATAGGGTTCTGCAATCACTCCCTCCCAGCTACAAAAGTTTTGTAGTGACTCATAATCAGATTGGTTCCACTGATACGATCACCGAGCTCTTCGCAAAGCTGAAGGCTGCAGAGGTGGACATCAAGAAGGATAATCATGTGTTGATGGTCAACAATCCCTCCTTTAAGAAAGGTAAGGGAGCAAAGAAACCCTTCAAGAAGGGCGGCGGCAAGCGCAATGCCCCTGCTGAGAAGAAGCTCAAGTCTGGTCCTAAGCCCGACACTGAGTGCTTCTATTGCAAGGACAAGGGTCACTAGAAGCGCAACTGTCCGAAGTACTTAGCGGAAAAGAAGGCTGGCACCATCAAAGGTATATTTGATATACATGTTATTGATGTTTTCCTTACTAGCCCTCGTTGTAGTGCCTGGGTATTTGATACCGGTTCAGTTGCTAATATTTGTAACTCGAAACAGGAGCTACGGAATAGACGGCGGCTTGCGAGGGATGAGGTGACGATGCGCGTTTGCAACGGATCAAGAGTTGATGTGATGGCCGTCAGCACGCTCTCCTTAGTTTTACCTTCGGGATTAGTTTTAAACCTTAATAAGTGTTATTATGTGCCTGCGTGGAGCATGAACATTATTTCTGGATCGTGTTTATTGCAAGACGGTTATTCATTTAAATCGGAGAATAATGGTTGTTCTATTTATATGAGTAACATCTTTTATGGTCATGCACCTCTTGTGAATGGTTTATTTCTTCTAAATCTCGAAAGGGATGAAACACACATCCATAACATTGAGGCTAAGAGATGCAAAGTAGATAGTGATAATACTACTTATTTGTGGCACTGTCGTCTAGGTCATATTGGTGTAAAGCGCATGAAGAAACTCCATTCTGATGGACTTTTGGAGTCTCTTGATTTTGAATCATTTGACACATGCGAACCATGCCTCATGGGCAAGATGATCAAAACCCCGTTCTCCGGTATGATGGAGCAAGCAACGGACTTGTTGGAAATCATACATACCGATGTATGCGGACCGATGAGTGTTTCGACGCGCGGTGGATATCGCTATTTCCTCACTTTTACCGATGACTTAAGTAGATATGGGTATATCTATTTAATGAAACATAAATCTGAAACATTTGAAAAGTTCAAGGAATTTCAGAATGAAGTGGAGAACCATCATAACAGAAAGATTAAGTTTCTACGATCCGATCGTGGAGGTGAATATTTGAGTTATGATTTTCTCACGCATCTTAAAGCAAGTGGAATCGTTTCACAACTCACGCCACCCGGAACACCACAGTGCAATGGTGTGTCTGAATGCCGGAATCGAACCCTATTAGATATGGTCCGATCAATGATGTCTCTTACTGATTTGCCGTTATCATTTTGGGGTTATGCATTAGAAACCGCTGCATTCACTTTAAATAGGGCTCCATCTAAATCCGTTGAGACGACACCGTATGAACTGTGGTTTGGTGCTAAACCTAAGTTGTCGTTTCTTAAAGTTTGGGGATGCGAAGCTTACGTCAAGAAGTTGATGCCGGACAAGCTCGAACCCAAAGCGGAGAAATGCGTCTTCATAGGATACCCTAAGGAAACTATTGGGTATACCTTCTATCACAGAACCGAAGGCAAAGTGTTTGTCGCAAAGAACGGTTCCTTTCTTGAGAAGGAGTTTCTCTCGAAAGAAGTGAGTGGGAGGAAAGTAGAGCTAGACGAGGTTATTGAACCTTCTCTTGAATTGGAGAGTAGCGCAGCACCTGAAATTGTTCCAGTGCCGCCTGCACCAACAATAGAGGAAGCTAATGACAAGGATCATGAAGCTTCGGACGATGCTGCTACTGAACATCGCATGTCGACAAGGTCGCGTGCCCCTCCTGAGTGGTACGGCAACCCTGTCTTGACTGTCTTGTTGGTAGAAGACAGTGAACCTACGAACTATGAGGAAGCGATGATGAGCCCAGACTCTGAGAAATGGCTGGAAGCCATGAAATCCGAATTGGGATCCATGAGCGAAAACCAAGTATGGACTTTGGTGGATCCTCCTAGCGACCGAAAGGCCGTTGAGTGCAAATGGATATTCAAGAAGAAAACGGACGCGGATGGTAATGTTACCGTCTATAAAGCACGGCTTGTCGCAAAAGGTTTTCGACAAGTTCAAGGTGTTGACTACGATGAGACTTTCTCTCCCGTAGCGATGTTTAAGTCCATTCGGATTTTATTAGCAATTGCTGCGTTTCATGATTATGAAATATGGCAGATGGATGTCAAGACTGCTTTACTCAATGGGAACATTGATGAAGAGTTGTATATGATGCAACCCGAAGGTTTTGTCGATCCTAAGGATGCTAGTAAAGTATACAAACTTCAGCGTTCCATTTATGGACTGAAGCAAGCATCTCGGAGTTGGAACCTTCGTTTTGATCAAGTGATCAAGAGTTTTGGATTTGTTCCAAATTGCTACGAAGCTTGTATCTACAAGAAAGTGAGTGGGAGCTTGGTGACGTTTCTGGTACTGTATGTGGATGACATATTGATTATCGGAAATGACATCAACATGCTTAACGATGTGAAGAGTTATTTGAACAAGTGTTTTTCAATGAAAGACCTAGGTGAAGCTGCTTATATATTGGGCATCAAAATCTATAGAGATAGACAAAGACGCCTGATAGCTTTAAGCCAGAGTACATACCTAGATAAAGTTATGAAAAGGTTCAGAATGGATAAGGCAAAGAAAGTTTCAGTGCCTATGTTGTCAGGTAAGATATTGAGCAAGGCTCAGTGTCCAGCTACGGTAAATGATAGGGAAGCTATGAGCAAAGTGCCTTATGCCTCGGCCATAGGTTCCAACATGTATGCCATGCTGTGTACTAGACCGGATGTGTCCAATGCTCTTAGTTTGACGAGCAGATATCAAAGTGATCCAGGAGTGGAACACTGGACAGCCGTGAAGAACATCCTAAAGTACCTAAATAGAACTAAAGAAATGTTCTTAGTCTATGGGGGTGATGAACAGCTTGTCGTAAAAGGTTACGTCGATGCTAGTTTCGACACCGACAAGGATGATTCCAAATCTCAGACAGGATACGTTTATATTTTGAATGGAGGAGCTGTGAGCTGGAGAAGCTGCAAGCAAAGCGTGATCGCGGGATCTACAGTGGAAGCGGAATACATGGCTGCTGCAGAAGCGTCAAGTGAAGGAGTTTGGATCAGAAACTTCATCACTGAGCTTGGCGTGGTTCCAAGTGCATTGGACCCACTAGAGATATTGTGTGACAACACTGGCGCCATAGCACTCGCTAAGGAACCAAGATATCATCCAAAGACCAAGCATATCAACCGCAAGTTTCATATAATCCGAGATTATATAGCAGATGGAGATCTGAAGATTAGCAAAGTACATACGGATCTGAATGTCGCAGATCCATTGACTAAACCTCTTCCACGTGTAAAACATGATCAACACCTCAGTGCCATGGGTGTGAGATTGTTGCCAGATGTAAACTAGATTATTGACTCTAGTGCAAGTGGGAGACTGTTGGAATTATGCCCTAGAGGCAATAATAAAGATGTTATTATTATAATTCTTGTTCATGATAAAATTTATATTCCATGCTAGAATTGTATTAAGCGGAAACATTAATACTTGTGTGGTTTGTGAACAACACCGTGTCCCTGGTACGCCTCTAAGGACTAGCTCATTGATCAATGATGGTTAAGGTTTCCTAACCATAGACATGAGTTGTCAATTGATAATGAGATCATATCATTGGGAGAATGATATGATGGATAGACCCAAACTAAGCGAAGCAATTAGATCGTTTCATCGTGTTCATCTTTGCGAAGCTTTTCCTATGTCAAATATTGTATTCCTTAGACCATGAGATAATGCAACTCCCTGGTACCGGAAGAAAGCTTTGAGGTCATCAAACGTCATCCTATGAGAGGGTGATCATAAAGGTGTCTCTCATGTGATCGGAAAGTATCTGTTGGGTTGTATGTATCGAGATGGAATTTGTCCCTCCCAAGTCGGAGAGATATACTTCGGGCCCACTCGGTAATCGATATCAACACCGCTTGCAAGCATGTGGTTAAGGAGTTAATCACAAAGTGATATCGGATTACGGAACGAGTAAAGTACTTGCTGTGAACGAGATTGAACTAGGTATGACGGTACCGACGATCGAATCTCGGGCAAGTAAAATATCGCGAGACGAAGGGAATATATATATGGGATTGATTGAATCCTGGCATCGTGGTTCATCCGATATGATCATCGATGAATGTGTGGGAGTCAATATGGGTGCCCAGACCCCGCTGTTGATTATTGATAGAAGATCATGTCTGCATATTCTCGAACCCGCAGGGTCACCACTTAACGTATCTCGACGCTAGGATAGATTGGATAATTGGTTTTTGAATTTTTGTTCGGAGTCTCGGATGGGATCCGGGACATCACGAGAGGTTCCGGAATGGTCCGGAGAATAAGATTCATATAAGGCAGTGCAGTTTTTGGAGTTCGGAATTGTTCCGGGTTAATCGGTATTGTACCGGAAGCTTCTAGAACCTTCCGGAAGGGGACCAACGTGGCCCCACCTTCCGGGAGGGGGCATGGGCCTATGAGGGAGTGTCCTGGACGCATTGGGCCAGGGGCACAAGGCCCCATAGGGCCCAGCCGATCCTAGAGAGTTTAAATCGTTTAAACTAGAGATAGGGTTTCTAGAAGAGGGGAGAGTCCATGCCCCCCACTCCTTATCCTTTGGGCTTGGGGGAGGGGCTAGGGATGCGCCCCCCTGTATATAAAGAGGGATGGGGCGCACCAACCCCACACACCTATCCTCCAAACCCTAGCCGCCTTGCTAGCTTTCCTCTCTCCCTCCCGACTGTTTGTAGGCGAAGCCCTGCTGCAGAAATTCTCCACCATATACACCACGCCGTCGTGTTGTAGATCCAATCTATCTCTCCACCATACTTGCTGGTCCGAGGAAGGAGGAGACGTCGAGGTGCTGCACGTGTGCATCTCACGGAGGCACTGCCACTTGTGGTGCTAGATCGGATCGGATCGCGAGGAGGAGAAGCGAGTACGACTACATCACCCACATTCCGACGAACGTTCCGCTGTGCGAATCTTCAAGGGTATGAAGATCTAATCCAATCTCTCTCATTGATTGCATTTCCTAGATTAGATCTTGGCTTTCCCTCTGTTCGCATCTGTAGAAAATTTTGATTTACTATGCCGCGAAACCCTTCAGATTCTGCGAGTGTATACAACATGAGCAAGCCAGATTTGCTCATGCAGAAGCTAAGGTTTGATCTTGACGATCATAGCATGTACAGATATGGTGTCGGAACACGGATCACCGAAAGTTAAAGCATGAGCCATATAGTAGATATGATGAAAATGTTGATTGTTCGCCATTGAATCTACATCAACTCTCGTGATGATCGGTTTTGATGTGGTGGATTTGGTTCGTGTGATCACTAAAACAATGTGAGGGATATTGTTTTGAGTGGGAGTTCACCTATATTAATTTAGCTATTAATTAGAACTCAATTTGTCAAAAACTTAGTCTAAACTATTGCAAATATGTTGTAGATCAATGGCGGCCCCTACCATCAATTTTAATGCGTTCCTAGAGAAAAAAAGTTGAAAAACAATGGAAGCAACTTCGCGGATTGGTTCCGCAATTTGAGGATTGTCCTCAATGCTGGTAATTTGACCTATGTGCTGGATGCACCGCTGGGTGACCCGCCTGCAGCTACTGCTACCGATGAAGTAAAGAATGTTTACCTCACTCGAAAGAATCAGTACTCCACAATTCAGTGTGCTAACTTGTATGGTTTGGAATCGGAGCTTCAGAAAAGGTTTGAGAACCATGACCCACATGATATTGTCCGTGAACTCAAAATGATATTTGAGGCTCACGCGACAGTTGAGAGTTATGAGGCTTATGAAAAGTTCTTTAACTGCAAGATGGAAGAGGGCAGCTCCGTTAGTGAGCATGTGCTTAAGATGCCTGGGCACGCAAACAAACTCCAAAGCTTGGGTATAGTGATTCCTAATTATTTGGGGATTCACCGTGTCCTCCAATCACTTCCACCAAGTTACAAGAACTTTTTGATGAACTACAATATGCAAAACATGGACAAGACGTTGCCAGAACTCTTCTCCATGTTGAAATCTGTAGAAGTGGAGATCAAGAAAGGGCACCAAGTGTTGTTGGTCAATAAGACCACCCAATTCAAGAAGCAAGGCAAGTCTAAGCAAAAGGGAAACTTCAAGAAGGGCGGTAAGAAAGTTGCCGCGCCGGCAAAGAAGACCAAGGCTGGGCCTAAGCCTGATACTGAGTGCTTTTACTGCAAGGGAGAGGGTCACTGGAAGCGGAATTGCCCAAAGTACTTGGCGGATTTGAAGAAAGGTATATCAGATATACATGTTATTGATGTGTATCTCACTATTACTCGTAGTAGTGCCTGGGTATTTGATACTGGTTCGGTTGCTCATATTTGTAACTCGAAACAGGTGCTGCAGAATAAACGGAAGCTAGCGAAGAACAAGGTGACGATGCGTGTTGGAAATGGATCAAAGGTTGATGTGATCGCGGTTGGCACGCTACCTCTTCAACTACCAACGGGATTAGTTTTATACTTAAATAATTGTTATTTGGTGCCTGCTTTGAGCAGGAACATTATATCTGGATCATGTTTATTACGAGACGGTTACTTGTTTAAGTCCGAGAATAATGGTTGTTCGATTTATATGAGTAATATGTTTTATGCACATGCACCTTTGATAGATGGTCTATTCTTATTGAATCTCGATTGTGGTAATACACACATTAATAATATTGAAGCTAAACGTTTGAAATTGAGTGATAACTCGACCTATATGTGGCACTGTCGTCTTGGTCATATTGGAGTGAAGCGTATGAAGAAACTCCATTCCGATGGACTTCTTGAATCACTTGATTTCGAATCACTTGATTTCGAATCACTTGAAAGATGCGAAGCATGTCTGATGGGTAAAATGACTAAGACTCCATTTTCTGGTATGATGGAGCGAGCTACGGACTTATTGGAAATCATACATACTGATGTGTGTGAACCAATGAGTGTAGCATCGCGCGGTGGTTATCGTTATGTTCTTACCTTCACGGATGACTTGAGTAGATATGGGTATATCTATTTCATGAAACATAAGTCCAAAACTTTCGAGAAGTTTAAGGAATTTCAAAGTGAGGTGGAGAATCAACGTAACAGGAAGATTAAATTTCTACGATCTGATCGTGGAGGTGAATATCTAAGTTACGAGTTTGGCGAGCATTTGAAGAAATGCGGAATACTTTCACAATTGACACCGCCGGGAACACCACAGCGTAATGGTGTGTCCGAACGTCGTAATTGAACTCTCTTAGATATGGTTCGTTTTATGATGTCACTTACAGATTTACCGTTATTGTTTTTGGGTTATGCATTAGAAACAGCCACATTCACTTTAAATAGGGCACCATCTAAATCCGTTGAAACGACACCATATGAATTATGATTTGGGAAGAAACCTAAATTGTCGTTCCTTAAAGTTTGGGGTTCCGAAGCTTATGTAAAGAAGTTACAGCCGGACAAGCTTGAACCCAAAGCGGAAAAATTCGTCTTCATAGGATACCCGAAGGAAACTATTGGGTATACCTTCTATCATAGATCCGAAGGCAAAATCTTCGTTGCCAAGAATGGTTCCTTTCTAGAGAAAGAATTTCTCTTGAAAGAAGTGACTGGAAGGAAAGTAGAACTTGATGAGGTTATTGAACCTTCTCTCGAACTTGCGAGTAGGGCAGCACCGGAAGTAGTTCTTGTGGCGCCTGCACCAATAAGAGAGGAAGCTAATGATGTAGATCATGAAACTTCGGTTGAAGTTACTACGGAACCTCGCAGGTCAACGAGAACTCATACCACTCCTGATTGGTATGATCCCGTTATGAGTGTCATGTTGGTGGATAACACCGATGACCCTGCGACATATGAGGAAGCAATGATGAGCCCAGATTCCAATAAATGGAAAGAAGCCATGAAATCCGAGATTGGATCCATGTACGAAAACCAAGTATGGACTTTGGTGGACTTACCGGATGGCCGGAAGGCTGTGGAGAACAAATGGATTTTCAAGAAGAAAAAAGATGCTGATGGTAATGTTACTGTCTATAAAACTCGACTTGTCGCAAAAGGGTTTCGACAAATTCAAGGAGTTGACTACGATGAGACTTTCTCACCGGTAGCGAAGCTAAAGTCTGTGAGGATTATGTTAGAAATCGCTGCATATTATGATTATGAGATATGGCAGATGGATGTCAAAACAGCTTTCCTCAATGGAGACATTGATGAAGAGTTGTATATGATGCAACCCGAAGGTTTTGTCGATCCTAAAGATGCTAACAAGGTATGCAAACTTCAACGGTCCATATATGGATTGAAGCAAGCATCCCGAAGTTAGAATCAATGTTTTGATAAGGTAATCAAAAGTTTTGGTTTTATACAAACTTATGGAGAAGCTTGTATTTACAAGAAAGTGAGTGGGAGCTCTGTAGCATTCTTTATACTATATGTAGATGACATATTGTTGATTGGGAATGATGTAGACCTTCTTAATAGTGTCAAGGATTATTTGAATAATAGTTTTTCAATGAAATAGCTTACATATTAGGCATAAAGATTTATAGAGATAGATCGAGACTCCTAATATCATTGTCACAAAGTAAATATTTGGACAAAGTTCTAAAGAGGTTTGGAATGGAAGATAGCAAGAAAGGGTTCTTGCCCATGTTTCCGAATACGACCTTGAGTAAAACACAAAGTGCAGCAACGGCAGAAGATAGAGAAAGGATGAGTAAGAATCTCTATGCCTCAGCCATAGGATCTCTAATGTATGCCATGCTATGTACTAGACCCGACATTGCATATGCTGTTAGTTTGACTAGCAGATATCAAAGTGATCCAGGAGTGGATCATTGGACAGCAGTCAAAAACATCCTTAAGTACTTGAGATGAACTAAGGATATGGTTCTTTCTCATGGAGGTGATGAATAGCTCGTTGTTAATGGTTACACCGATGCTAGTTGGAACACCGATCCGGATGATTCTAAATCTCAATCTGGATACGTATTTACTTTGAATGGTGCAGCAGTTAGCTGGTGGAGTGCAAAGCAAAGCGTTGTGGCGAGATCTTCAACTGAATCGGAATACATAGCTGCTTCAGAGGCTTCACAAGAAGCGATATGGATGAAGGAGTTCATTACAGAGCTCGGTGTGGTTCCAAGTGCGCTGGACCCAATGTCTATCTATTGTGATAACATGGGCGCCATAGCCAATGCGCAAGAACCAAGGTCACACAAGAAGTTGAAGCACATCAAGCTACGTTTTCACGCTATTCGAGAACATGTCCAAGATGGCGACATAAAGATTTGCAAAGTACACACAGATCTGAATGTGGCGGATCTGTTGACTAAACCTCTCCCGAGGGCAAAACATGACCAGCACCAAACTGCCATGGGTGTTCGGTATATTACCATGTAATCTAGATTAGTTGACTCTAGTGAAAGTGGGAGACTGTTGGAGATATTCCGTAGAGGAAATATTAAATGCAGTTATTATTATATCTTTGTGTTTATGCTAAATGTTTACATTCATGCTATAACAGTATTAACCAGAAACATTAATACTTGTGTGATTTGTAAACTAAATTAGAGTCCCTAGTAAAGCCTCTTTAATAATACTAGCTTGTTGGTTAATAGATGATCGTGGTTTCTTGATCATGAACATTGAGATGTTATTAACAACAAGATCATATCATTAGGAGAATGGTATGAAGGACATACTCCTATAGATAAGCGTAGCATAAAGATCAAGTCATTTTAATAGTTCAATTGCTATAAGCTTTCTGATACATAGTAACCTAATTCCTTCGACCATGAGATCATGCTAATGAACATCACCGGAAGGATGCTTTGATGACATCAAACACCACACCGTAACTGGGTGGTTATAAAGGTGGCATTGAGTGTTCGGAAAGTATGGGTTGAGGCACATGGATCAAGAGTGGGATTTGTCCATCCATATGACGGATAGATATACTCTGGGCCCTCTCGGCGGAATGTCATACAATTAGCTTGCAAGCATGTGACTGGATCACAAGGGATCACATACCACGGGAATGAGAAAAGAGTACTTATCGGTAACGAGGTTGAACTAGGTATGTAGAGATACCGACGATCAAAACCTTGGATAAGTAAACTATCGTGAGACAAAGGGAAATTGGTATCGTATGTAAGTGCTTCATTCGATCGCAAAGTAATCGTAGAAATATGTGGGATCCATATGAATTTCCAGATTCCTCTATTGGTTATTGATCGGAGAAGTGTCTCGGTCATGTCCGCATAATTCACGAACCGTAGGGAGACACACTTAAGGATTCGATGTTGTTGTGTAGTTATGGAATGATGATAAAGAGACCGAATGTTTTTTGGAGTATCGGATGGGATCCGGGATATCACGAGGAGATCCGGAATGGTCCGGAGAATAAGATTCATATAAGGAAAGTCCTATTTCGGAGTTAGGAAATGATTCCGGTGTTTTCACCAGGAATGTTCTAGAAGGGTCTGGAAGGTCCGGCACTCCGGAGGGGGAAAGGTACATTGATGTGTCATGACAATATGGAATGGTTGCATCATGTACGAGCTCACTTGGCTGGGCAATATGAAGAGAGAAATCAAATCCAAGTTTGAAAGTCAAACACAAATTTGAAAAGTCAAATCCGAAGTTTGCTTGGTGGAGGGAGAGTAGGAAACCTACCTAGGGTAGGAGACCTACTCCCTCCACCCGCCGGCCAAGGAGGAGGAGTTGGAGGAGGACTCCCTCCTGCCAACCGCCTCCCTCCCACCTATATAAGGAGGGGTAGGGCGCCCCTATGTAAGATCCTTCCTTTATAAAGGAAAAGGATCCCTGTGATTGCAATGCTAGTCCCTGGATCATTACTAGCGTCCACAGTTTAAGATGAAGTACACAGATACAAAGGTCATTTATTACAGCCATTCGAGAGATAAACATAGTTCTTACAACTCCAAGGCCACAGGCCTAATACAAGAGTTTGAATAAGTAAATAAATAAAAGTCTTCATCTTCATGTGCCACAGGCAAACATGTTGAGTGTAGACTCATGACACCTAATCCTCATCAGAGTAACCTGCAACATCACAAGTTACAGCCACAGTGGGTCAATACTTTGGAATAGTATTGGCAAGTGATACCTTAGTAATTTTAAGTGGTCTAGATACTATATGCAATTTTGGCTATGTGTAGCTTGGCTTGCTTTGCTCAAAATAGGTTTTTCCTATTAGTTGAAATCACTAAGTTTTCTTTGTCAAAAAACTTTTCCCAAGGAACCACCAATAGACATTGAGGTCCTTCACCCTTGTTCACCCACAAATTTTACTTAGAAATTGGGATGAGGAGATTCTTGATAGATTCCATGTCTTGATGCTCAAGTTGTCCATTGCCATGGACTTGGCTAAGTACTTAGATTTTTTCCATCTACAGAGGTTGTGCACTTTCCCCACCAGACTTGGTTTCACCAAGACAGGACCTTTCAGAAGCCTTCCCTTAGACCAAATGGACGCGCTCCAACCTATCATTGCCACTACCACCAACTGTCCAAATGGCTAAGTTCTAGCAACCTATATGGTCCAGGCAGAGCCCATATTGCCAAGTGGCTACACTAGAAGCTTCTTAACACTTGGACTCTAAAATCTCTTTGTTCCTGGGTGGCTTACCACAAGTGAGATACACAAGGTAAACCATAGAAATGGGCCTTGTGTAACCACTCAACATAAACCTTTCCTTCCATTCCACCCAGGTGTTTCATTAACTTAGTTGTTTTATTAGGCAAAACACAAGTCCAAAGGACTTAGAAATATTTTCATCATAGCATGTATATATTTTACCAACCCTTGGTTGCTACTAGCTAGGCTAAGCATGGCATAGGTAGTAACTTAACTTAGAAATTCCCTAGCATTTCTACAACTACTAGGATTTCCCAACATGGCATATAAGCAAAATATAGCATGCAAGTCTAACAAAATATTTCTAATGCTTAGTAGAAAACATAGGAATGATAATATTCATGAAGTACCACTTGCCTTGGTAGTTGGGAGAGTAGCACTCGTCACAATCACAATCACTAGCACCAAAATCTACACAAAGATTGGTAGCAACAAATTACACACAAAACATATACAATAAAAAATATATGCATGCATGCAAGATGGTAAATGATGATTTTTAAAATTCAACCAAGAAAGTAAACATTAATGATTCACTAACAAGTTGAAAACTTGCCAAACAACCAATATTTAAACCCTAAATCAATTCCTAAACATTTCATAAACTCTCATTAGTCCTACACAAGTTTCTGCAAACAAAACCCTTTTAACAGAAGCTAAACATTAAACACATTGCATATTTAGAAAGAGCTTGCTCTCCTGATTCCAACGGTATAAAATTTGTCAAATTCTAACGTGGGGATCAAAAGTTATAGCCCAATCAAATTTGAATAACAATCAGATTCAAATTCTGTTTTTAAACTCTAACAGCTGCCACGCGGCGCTATCCTATTGGCGCGTACCGGTTCGCACGGATCGGTCGACGCAGATCGTTGGATTAAAGTGATCGACGGAGTTGGAGACGGTGTCGGGGACTGGTAGTGCTCGTTGGAGTCGACGGCCTGGAGCAGTACAGGACGAACTAGAGGTGTCAGTAGGAGCACAAGGAGGTTGCGAAGATGTTCGCATGAACCAGAGAGGAAGGGGCGCACGGGGTTTACCAGGATTGGTCGCCGGAGTAGGTTCTGTCTGCGGCGGTGCAAGGGCGAATACTGGCAGCCTGGTGGCGCTTCTGTCTGGCTTTGTTGGGGGAAATGGCCGCGAGGGGGAGAGGTTTATGTAGCCGGAGCTGGGCGTGGAGTTACTCGCGGAATCAATGGGAATCAACGCGGCAGTGACTGCGGCGAGTAACGGTGGAGTGAGCATCGCAGGCGCGCGTGATTGACGAAGACGACGACGTGGTCACGGGTCCACTTGTCAGCGAATAAAACAGAGAGGGGGTGGGGTCCGGGCGTCAGCGACTCCGTGGGTGCGTCTGCGAGTGAAAGAGAGAGAGGGGGAACCCGGGTGGGCTTAATGGGCTGCTTTCTCAGTTGGGCTAAATTAGCAGCGCCAGCCTTTTTCCTTTTCTTTATTCCTTTTCTATTTCTGTTTTGAATTTCTAGAATGAATTTCAAATGATTTCAAAAGCTTTTTTAATTCAAACTTTTCCAGGATTTTTGTAGTGTGCAATAGTCACAAATCTGGGCATAAAACCAAATGGTCACTTTGAATTGGCTTGGTCATTTGGAATAAAATAGAATAAACAGTGGCATAGCACTTGTTTTATATTGGTTTTGAAATTGGTTTTCAAATTTGTATTTGCTTTGAAATTTTAGTTTAAACCTTAGCAATCTAGCAAAACAACCTGAGAGCAATAAGACATCAAAGTTTGGTTTCATGAACAACAATCTCTCATTAGAGAGTAGCATTTGTTTCAAATGCTGATCACATAAAATAATGAGCGCATATGCTCCTGTTTTGAAATGGTTTTCTGAAATTGAAACCCTAAATGATTATGGATGCATGGATGATATGCATGAGTTTGAAACATGATTTTGAGGATGTTACAGATCTAACCCCCTTAAGGTGAATCTCGCCCTCGAGATTCGTATTGGCTAGCAAATAGGTGAGGGTGGTCTTTCCGAAGATCATCTTCTCTTTCCCATGTTGCTTCCTCTTCGGAATGATGGTTCCACTGAACTTTGGAAAACTTGATAGTCTTATTCCGTGTGACTCTTTCTGCAGTCTCAAGAATCTTGATAGGTTTCTCTTCATAAGTGAGATCACTTTCTAGTTGAACCTCCTCCAAAGGTATAGTATCCTTCAAAGAAGTTTCCTCCATTTCTGGATGACATTTCTTAAGTTGACTCACATGAAACACATTATGGACAGCTGACAGGGATTCTGGCAGTTCAATTTCATAGGCAACTTCTCCTTTGCGACTCCGAATCTTGAATGGTCCAACATATCTTGGTGCCAATTTTCCTTTGACTCTGAATCTCTTCACTCCACGAAGTGGTGACACTCTAAGATAGGCTCTATCACCAACTTCGTAGGTGACTTCTCTACGCTTAGGATCCGCGTAGCTTTTCTATCGGGACTGTGCTATCTTCAACCTGTCCTTAACCAACTTGACCTTCTCTTCGGCTTCTTTGATAAGATCTGGCCCGAATAAACTTCTTTCTCCCACACCATTCCATAACAATGGGGTGGTACACTTTCTTCCGTAGAGAAACTCAAATGGTGCCATCTCAATGCTGGCTTGATAGCTGTTGTTATAAGAAAATTCTGCGTAAGGCAGACTTTCATCCCAACTGGCTCCATAGTCTAGGGCACATGCCCTCAACATGTCTTCAAGAATCTGATTAGTTCTTTATGTTTGTCCATCGGTTTGAGGATGAAAGGCACTACTGAATTCCAACCTCGTTCCCAATGACTCATGTAACTGTCTCCAAAAATGGGAAGTGAATTGAGTTCCCCTATCAGACACAATACTCTTGGGAACTCCATGTAGACATACAATTCTACTCATGTAGATTTTGGCTAACTTAGAACTTGTATAGGTTGTCTTCACGGGTATGAAATGAGCCACTTTAGTTAGGCGATCTACTACTACCCATATAGAATCATATCCTGACCTGGTCCTTGGTAATCTGGTAATGAAATCCATACCAATCTTGTCCCACTTCCAATCAGGAATAGGTAGTGGTTGAAGCAAACCTGCTGGTTTTTGATGTTCCGCCTTCACTCTACTACACACATCACACAAAGCAATATGTTCGGCGATGTCTTTCTTGAGATTATTCCACCAAAATATTTCCTTCATGTCCATGTACATTTTGGTGTTACCCGGATGAATGGAATACGGTGAGTTGTGTGCTTCTTGCAAAATCAGTTTCCGTAGCTCCGGATCTTGTGGAACACAGATACGTTTCCCATGCCATAAAGTACCCTGTTCGTCTTCATGGAACCCTTTGGCTTTTCCTTTGCCAATCTTTTCTTTAATCTCTTCAATTTCCTTATCATCTTCTGGGCTTCTTTGATCTTGTCCAACAAAGTGGGTTGAACATCCAAAGTCATGAGATGTCCTTCAGGCACAATCTCCAATCTGAGTTTTATAAATTGGGTACACAGATCATCTGGCAATTCTCCTTTGGTAAGGCCATTCACAAAAACCTTACGACTTAGAGCATCTGCTACAACATTTGCTTTACCGGGGTGGTATTGCAAACTCAAGTCGTAGTCCTTGATGAGTTCTAGCCATCTTCTTTGTCTCATATTAATTTCCTTCTGGGTGAAGATATACTTCAAGCTTTTGTGATCGGTGAACACTTCACAACGCTTTCCCAAAAGATAGTGCCTCCATGTTTTGAGTGCATGGACAACAGAGGCTAACTCTAAATCATGAGTAGGATAGTTCACTTCATGAGTTTTGAGTTGTCTCGAGGCATACGCCACATCTTTTCCTTCTTGCATAAGTACTGCACCCAAACCCTAATGAGATGCGTCACAATATACTTGGAAATCTTTTTCCAAATCTGGCAGACACAAGACTGGTGCTGTCACAAGTCTCTTCTTCAATTCCTGAAAGCTGAGTTCACAACCTTCAGACCAGGCAAACTTCTTGTCTTTCTTTAGCAATTCAGTCATAGGCTTAGCTACCTTGGAGAAATTTTCAATGAACCTTCTGTAGTAACCTGCTAAGCCAAGGAAACTACGAACTTCCTTCACTGACTTGGGAGATTCCCATTCTGTCACAGCTGGAACTTTAGCAGGATCAACTGCTACACCATCCTTTGTCATAACATGTCCAAGAAATCCAACTTCATTCAACCAGAATTCACACTTGCTGAATTTGGCATAAAGTTTATGCTCTCTTAACTTCTCAAGTATTAAACGCGAATGTCCTTCATGCTCTTCTTTGCTCTTGGAGTAGACTAAGATGTCATCGATGAAAACGACAAAAACTTGTCAAGGAATTCCATGAACACCTTGTTCATCATATTCATGAAGTATGCTGGAGCATTGGTCAAACCAAATGGCATTACGGTATACTCATACAATCCATACCTTGTAGTGAACGTTGTCTTAGGTATGTCTTGTTATCTTATCTTGAGTTGAAAATAACCTGACCGGAGATCAATCTTTGAGAACACACAAGCTCCTTCTAGCTGATCAAAAAAGTCATTGATTCTAGGCAAAGGGTATTTGTTCTTGATAGTTACCTCGTTGAGTGAACGGTAATCTATGCATAACCTTTGACTTCTATCTTTCTTGTCCACGAACAAAACTGGGGCTCCCCAAGATGAAGAACTTGGTTGAATAAATCCTTTCTGCAACTGTTCTCCAAGTTGTTCCTTGAGTTCTTCCAGTTCATCCACTGACATTTTATATGGTCTCTTTGCTATTGGTCCAGACCCTGGTACCAAATCTATAAGAAACTCCACATCTCTATCTGGTGGCATTCCCGGCAATTCTTCTGGAAACACATCCGGATACTCAATCACAATTGGCACACTGTCCATGCTAACCCCCTTAAGAGAATTTAGCTTACTTCCTTTTGATTCAAAGTTGGACTTGAATTTAATCCGTTTTCTTTCCGGGGTTGTGAGTGCAACAGTACGATTAGCACAATCTAGTACTCCTTCATACTTAGCCATCCAACCCATCCCCAATATTACGTCCAGTCCTTGGGAATCTAGGATTATCAGACTCACTGGAAATTTATGCTTTCCAAACTCTATTACTAGATTCCGGCATCCAAGACTTACTATCATATCTCCACCCGGAGAACTAACTTTTATTGGACACCCAATGTTTTTAGTTGGAAACCCATTTCTATCAACAAATGCTTTTGATATGAATGAATGTGATGCTCCAGTATCAAAAAGAACAAATGCTGGAATAGAATTGAGTCTGAACTTACCAGCAACAGCATCAGGCTCCTCATAGACCTCTTCCACACTGATATGGTTCACCTGTCCCTTCCAAAAAGGGTTGGGCTTGTTGGGTCCTTCAACTTTCTTTTTTGGGCATTCATTTGCATAATGCCCCATCTTCTTGCACTTGAAGCATTCAACCTGACTTATGTCTTTCTTGACAGGCTGGCTTCCACTTCCACTTCCATTACGACTGTGGTGGCTCTTGTATCCACCCTTGTGGTTCTTGTACTTGTCATTGTCATGACTACGGTGATGCTTGTTGTCATGACGGTTGTGGTTGTGGTGCTTGTTGAATTTCCCATGCTTGTGGGATCTTGAGCTTCCACTGTCATCAAAATGGGAACGTTTGTGAGACGATCCCGAGCTGTGCTTGTTTGAGTGCTTTCTCTTCCTGCTTTCAACTTGCTTCATTTTGTTCTCCAAAATAGCAGCCTTGTCGCAGAGAGACTGATAAGTGGGAACATAGGCCACAACCAACTGCAGATTCAGCTCATTCAACCCTTCGAGGAACTTTTCTTTCCTCTTAGCATCTGTGTCAACTTCATCTGGTGCATATCGCGCCAGATTGTTGAACTCCTCAATATATTCGGCCACGCTGCGGTGGCGCTGCTTCAGGTTATGGAACTCCTTCTTTTTCAGACTCATCACTCCAGATGAGATATGAGCATTACGAAAGCCATCCTCGAAGATAGCCCATGTCACATCTTCGATGGGAGTGGTGATCTGGAAGTTGTCCCACCAAGTGGCGGCTGGTCCTTCCAGCAAATGTGCTGCAAATCTGACCTTTTCGGCATCCGTACAGCCCACGGTTACCAAGTCCTTGTTCACAGAACGTAGCCAATCATTTGCCACCATGGGATCAGTCGTCCCTGAGAACTTTGCTGACCTCAATCTCAAGAACCTGGTAAGCATATCAAAACCCGGTGGGTTGTTGTTGTTGTTATTGTTGTTGTTGTTATTGTTGTTGTTTTGGTTCTGGATGAACGTCGTCATCATCTGCATCAGCTGAGTTTGAGCGGTCATCATTTGCTGCATTTCTGGAGTGATGTTGTTGTTGTTGTTGTTGTTGTTGTTGTTGGGGTTGGGGTTTGCACAACGGGGAGGCATCTGTGGTTTGTTCAATAGAGATAAGAATGAGATACCCATAGATGTTTTCATGCACATTACATCACATAAGCAAACACAAAGCATGCAACACAATGATAAAGGTTCAACAACAAGATAACAAGTTCGCAAAGTAAAACACACAAGTAGCAAGCCATCCACATGTCGGATGGTCAAATAACAAGTTCTCAAGCAACAAGTATGATAATAAATGATAAATGAGTAGTCAAATCTACTCCTCGGCATCAATCTCCTCCTCGACAAAGGTAAGACCTGCGTTCTCCATCGCGGTCTTGTATTCCTCGACACTAGTGGTCAAGGTCTCTATCTTGGCTTTGAGAGCCCTCTTCTGGGAACGAAGTCTCTCAATCACCGTCTGCTGCTGCTCGAGCTCGAAGTCCTTGGACTGCAGTTCTTCAGTCATGTCCCGGATCTTCTTGTTCCTATCCTGGACACGCTTCTCCTGACTCTTGAACCTCCTGTCCTGGCTCTCGAACTTCGCCTCCATTTCCTTGACTATCTCGTCTTGCTCCGCGAAGAGCTTGTCCTTCTCGCGAAGCTGCACCTGGAGTTCCTCATTGTTGAGAATGACGTTGGTCCTGTCAGTGTCCACGTGCCTAATGAGAGACTCTAAGTCCTGGAGGTACAGGCGAATCGGCTCTGCTGTGTCCCTCGAATCGTCCTCGAAGTCAATAGACTCTCCATCCTCATCACGTCTACCAAAGACGTGGAAGTGAATACCTCTAACCTGTCGGGAGTGTCTTCCTAGCAGACGTCCTATCAAATCATGCATAACTACCTCAAGGCCTCTCTCCTTGTCATCATGCATGAGCTTGAAGACGATGGCCTCTGTGGTAGGCTCTGTCTGGCGTCCGGGCTGGTTGACCTTGAAGCCCCAGAGGTCCTTCCTCTCAAACTTGGTGAGGGGAAGCACCATGATGGTAGGAAGAGGAAGATTGAGCAAAGTAGTAAGCTCAACGATACGAGGACCAAAGCGAGTAACCTGAACTCCTCAACAGTGCTGATGGTAACAGTAGGCATCTATTTATAAGATAGAAAAGTTAGAACAACACAATTCAAGATAAAACAAAAGACAAAACATCACACACATATCCTTGGAAATCAAAACACACAAGTCATGGAATACATGGATCCATTACAACAACCAAGGTTCAACTTATTTTAAAGTCACATTTTGGAAAATAAGGTGATAAGTGGTGGTCCAACTAGCGAAGTACGTTTACAATCCTATCTCACTGGATCTGTTGGCTAACACAATGTTTCTAGAAGCAATCATCCTATCTTGCTCACATGACTCCATCACTAAGTCTATAATGTCTCCTCTTAAGGTTTGGTTGGTAGCTTACAACTCTTGGGTATGGTCCTTTTCTTTCTTTAGATCATTTTGGAGGTTGAGCATTCTGCACTTGACTCTATCACCAAGTTCTTTGATGGTCTTCCAAGCTGCATCCTTTGCTGATTCAAAGAATGTAGTGTGCACCACTGAATTGGTGAACATGCAGAATCCTTTTTCCTGATGGTTGTCTTCCTTGTTTTTATACAAGTGAAGTTGCACCCACCAGTATTCCACTCCTTCATCCATCACAGGAAAACCCTTATACACAGCTGCACATTGTATCTCTAATGCAACCATGAGGTCCTTGAGAGCCTTGGGGAATTCTGTCTCACACTCCAAAGTCATTGTCATGAGTGGTCCTTTCCTCACGGCTTCGTTGATGGAGTTCATCTACAAATAAAGATGAGAGAGAAGATTAGAAAAGTTTTACGAGAAGACTAGACAAGTGTAGAAGTTGAAAATTTTTCCTTAGTGGTTTCCAATCCTAGGGTCATAATCCTACAGGCAACACAGTGCTCTGATACCATCTGTAAGATCCCTTCTTTATAAAGGAAAAGGATCCCTATGATTGCAATGCTAGTCCCTGGATCATTACTAGCATCCACAGTTTAAGATGAAGTACACAGATACAAAGGTCATTTATTACAGCCATTCCAGAGATAAACATAGTTCTTACAACTCCAAGGCCACAGGCCTAATACAAGAGTTTGAATAAGTAAATAAATAAAAGTCTTCATCTTCATGTGCCACAGGCAAACATGTTGAGTGTAGACTCATGACACCTAATCCTCATCAGAGTAACCTGCAACATCACAAGTTACAGCCACAGTGGGTCAATACTTTGGAATAGTATTGGAAAGTGATACCTTAGTAAAATTTTAAGTGGTCTAGATACTATATGCAATTTTGGCTATGTGTAGCTTGGCTTGCTTTGCTCAAAATAGGTTTTTCCTATTAGATGAAATCACTAAGTTTTTCTTTGTCAAAAACTTTTCCTAAGGAACCACCAATAGACATTGAGGTCCTTCACCCTTGTTCACCCACAAATTTTACTTAGAAATTGGGATGAGGAGATTCTTGATAGCTTCCATGTCTTGATGCTCAAGTTGTCCATTGCCATGGACTTGGCTAAGTACTTAGATTTTTCCATCTGCAGAGGTTGTGCACTTTCCCCACCAGACTTGGTTTCACCAAGATAGGACCTTTCAGAAGCCTTCCCTTAGACCAAATGGACGCGCTCCAACCTATCATTTCCACTACCACCAACTGTCCAAATGGCTAAGTTCTAGCAACCTATATGGTCCAGGCAGAGCCCATATTGCCAAGTGGCTGCACTAGAAGCTTCTTAACACTTGGCCTCTAAAATCTCTTTGTTCCTGTGTGGCATCCCGCAAAACCACTACTAGAAAATCGCGTTGTTTTTGTGTGCATTGCATCATCATGACCGCATGCTCATGTCATCATGCCACATTGCATTTGAGCATCGTCATCATCTTGCGTTTGCTTGCATAAAACTATTTTCAGAAAAACCGGTTCTTGTTTTCTAAACGCCCCGTCTTTATTCAAACGCAAACCCGGGTCGCCGGAATATTTTGTTTTGACTAAATATGTTTTGCAAACGGTCCGTTTAAATAAATAAAATATTGCATCATTTTTAGTGGGGCAGTCGAACGGGCCGAATGACCCGAACGACCACCCTAGAAAATACAATCGGTCCGCCCCTTAATCCTACAGCTACCCACCTATCTACCCACACACCCTTCCACCTCACCCCCACCAATAACCTGCTGCCACCTCACCCTCTCCCTATCCCCAACCAATCAAACTCTGCCACCTAGCCATCCCCACTCCCTCTCTCTCTAAACCCACCCCCACAGCACACTCACGCACACACCCCACACCACCACTGTTCCCCTCCCTTCCACCCGGGTCCCACCGACCCCACCTGCCGATCCCCATGCGCCCCACCCGGCTCTGTCCTCTCTCACCCGTCCTCCCCATCGCCCCAACGCCACCAACCGCCCGCGACCCCGCGCCCCCAACCTCCGCCTTCCCCCCCCCCCCGGCGTCGCCGCCCTGCTCCTCCCTCTCCGCTCGCGACCCCCCCCCCCGCTCACCCGCCCTTCTCCCGCGCCTCCCCGCCGTTCTGCGTCGGCCTGCGCCGCCGCGCCCGGTCCTCCGCCCGCCGGAGGCCGCCCCTGCACCGCCACCAGCTCGCCTCCCCGCCTTGCTCGCCGGGCCTTCCCCGTCCCCCGCATCCTCGCCAGGCCGCCGCGCGCCCCGATGCGACCTCCCTCGCGCGGCCCTCATCTCCTCTGCGTCCGCCTCTGCCTCGCCCCGCTCCCGTTCGAGCCCGGCGCCGGCCACCGCCCTCCTCGCCTCTGCCGCCCTGCTTCCTCCACCCCGAGCCGCGAGCCCCCCCTCACCGCCGGCCTCAGCTCGCCCTCCGGCGACCCTCCTTCCGCCGGTCCTGCTCCGCCGCGACCCCCGATCCCCTCGGCCACCTGCGCCTCCCGCGAGTCGCCGCCGGCCGCGACGCTCGCCGCCGGCCCGGCCTCTGCCTCCTCGCCTGCGACGAGTCCCGGCCCCGTCCTCCACGCCCCGTCCCCGAGCATGTCATGGCCACCTCCTGCCTCCGGTGCTGATCCACGTTCTCCGAGTAAAAGGTGGTGTTGGTACTGAGCGGGTGTGGTACGAGGATAAGAAGATGTTGTTGCCTGTCAAGAGACCAAGACCGGCACCGGGTCCTCAAGATCTTCGTCACGGAATGCTAAGAACCCTGAGACCTCAGAACCGAAGATCGATCCCACCGAGACCCTCGGCACGCCAATACCTCCTTCACAGATCTGAGGACCGCGATCCCGAAGCCCGATCCCGGTGATCCAAGGGCCACGCCAGGACCCGAGCCTAAAGGTCGCCAGGATCCGCCGGCGCCGAACCAAGACCGACATCGCCACCTAGAAACTCCGACAAGGACGCCAAGGTCGTTTAAACGGAACGCCAAGCTCGCCACTTTGAACGCCATGACCGTCTACGCAGACCCGATGACCACGAATGCGACAAGATCGGCACCAACCCGGAAGAATCCGATGCGCCCCTACGCCACGCCAAGTTCGTCTACTCGAACGCCAAGATCTACCCCGATCCGAAGACCCTAACCCCGGAGTCCGAGAACGATCCGTCGAACCCCGGACCCTGAGACCGACCCCGAACCCTGGAACCCCAAGTTCGTCGAGACCCCCCCTAATGTGTGAACCCCTTCCCGAAACCCTATTTTATAACATAATACGACTTGTTGCATATTAATTGTTCATCTCGCATGCATTTTGTGTGGTTGGGGGCCTTATGCCGATTCACCTATAATTAAATATGGGACCCATATGCGGGCAAATCTAGCCTTATATTGGCCTCATTTAAATCTGTGTAGCGAACCCGGTGCTATCTTTTGCCATGCTAAAACAACATTTAATTTGCGGGGTAGATAAACAACTTGAACCATCTAACTAATTGTCGGGACCACGGTTCCACTTAATATGACCTAATTGCATCGCCCCTTTGCCATGCCATGCATCATATCATAAGCATGCCGATCTTTTGCCGTAGTATTAAATATTGCATCCGGTGTTTATTCTAGTGTTTTGTTTCTTCGCGGATAAGGCCGTTGAGTTGATGTGAGCTTCGTCCCGATCTTCGGTTGAACCTTCGACAATGTTTTCAGGCGAGCATCTCCCCCTTTCTACCTATCTTACTTTTATAGTATTTATTCCCTCCTGTTGATCTATTGCTATCTGTGTTGCGATGCTCTAGTTTCCGTACCCTTGATATTACTTGCAGCCTTATATTGCCTTGGACACATCCTATTACCTGTTGTTTGGTAGATAGTTGGACTTGCGCGTCGTAGTCGCTTGCTCAAATGTTGTTGCGTGTCGTCCAGTGCCACAGTTGCTGATGTATTGCCGCATGTTGCTGTTGGAGATGATCATGGTTTTACTTATCGTTCACTTTAATTCCTGTTTAACAACTAAAATTGAAGTAAGCAGAGGCATCGGTGGGTGATAGAAAATATTTGGTTTCCGAACGCCCACTTGTGTCCCGTAGGACCCCGAGAACTTGATACCTGTTCCTTGATTTATCGCGCTATCCACATCCAGGAGGTATATGGGACCCCCCTTAGCCAGAGCTTGATTCAGTCTTATTTCTTGGGGCCACAAACTAGTTTGAGGTTTTATTTACGATCCTGTACTTATGCCATGTTTTACTGCTTTATTTACGATTGTGCGAGGAGCACACTGTACTGTTTAGGTAAGCGGAATGTTTTCGCGGTATCGACAAGCCCAGCTACACTTTCGGGTTCCCAGTCGTTTACAGCCATTGACGCAAACCTTGAGTCCGTCTCGGAGCTAGCTTACTTCGTTGCGGTTCTACTCAATGGGGTGGCCCCCTGAAATATTTCTGAATCCTGTGATTGCTTTGTCGTGAAAGCCTCGTTGGGTTTTGATTTGGTTTTTCCGAGGTTGATCGAGTGTGTGTTGCTATTGGTGCACCCCGGCCGGGTAAAACTTTCTGAAAGCCGTGTCCGCGGTTATGGACGACTTGGAGCACAGTATCTCGACCATAGACAAGCATAACTAAAGTTTATTGCTATAAATTTGACTTTATAATGACTAGTACTCAGCTTCACTATAATCGAATGGCTAATTAAAACTGCCAACAATTGCTTGCTTGGGTCGTCGCTGGCGACCATTGTAACTGACTAGTAAGTATTGCAACTACAACGGAATGGCTGAATAAAAGTACCAACAACTGCTGGGTTTTGGGTTATCTCATGCTATCTATATCTGATTAGTAAGTGTTGTAACTATAACGGAATGGTTAACTAAAAGTGCCCACTGTTTATTTTATCAGGATGATTATCTATACCTGACTAGTAATTGCCGCAACGACAACCGAATAAATAAAACTGCCAACTGTGTGAGTTCCTCGGTTGACTTCCTCGTTTGGTCTCGAGGGGGAAACACCAGGATGGGTTTGTTTGGTGTAAGCTCAGGTTGGATCCGAAAAGCTCTTCCTTACCCCTCTCTGTTAGCCGCCTGTTGCATCGAGTCTCTATAGGTTGTTTAGTGCATGCTGCCGCTGCCACTTCAGTCCACCATACCTATGTAGGCGAGGACCGCCGAATTCTAGTCTCGCCGTGTACTGGCCTCAGTACTGACGCTCCTTCTTTTTCCTTTGCCCTTTGTCGGCACCCCTTTTGTTTAAGCAGGTTTTGAGATCGACGTCGTTAGCAGGGTTACCCTTTCGGCTTGGCCTGGGCAGGGTTATGGACGCCATTGGTTATTCTTCAGAGCTCTTAGCCCCATTTGCATCTTGTCCGTAGTCGGACGCTCTATCATTTTCAAGGTGATTTGGATCTTGGTTCTGTATATCTGTATTCTTGACTCATTGAGTCGCTGTTGTATATATATATGTTCTGTGGGTCCCATCGAGGACCGTTGTGTAATGTTATTACTTCGTTTTCCACCCGCACGAAAGTGCCTGGTGGGCACCTTCGAATCGTTTCTATGCGGGTTTGGCGGGTTTCGCTAAAACTTGCATAGGGCCGATTCTGAGGGTGTTACATCCTGGGTGGCTTACCACAAGTGAGATACACAAGGTAAACCATAGAAATGGGCCTTGTGTAACCACTCAACATAAACCTTTCCTTCCATTCCACCCAGGTGTTTCATTAACTTAGTTGTTTTATTAGGCAAAACACAAGTCCAAAGGACTTAGAAATATTTTCATCATAGCATGTATATATTTTACCAACCCTTGGTTGCTACTAGCTAGGCTAAGCATGGCATAGATAGTAACTTAACTTAGAAATTCCCTAGCATTTCTACAACTACTAGGATTTCCCAACATGGCATATAAGCAAAATATAGCATGCAAGTCTAACAAAATATTTGTAATGCTTAGTAGAAAACATAGGAATGATAATATTCATGAAGTACCACTTGCCTTGGTAGTTGGGAGAGTAGCACTCCTCACAATCACAATCACTAGCACCAAAATCTACACAAAGATTTGTAGCAACAAATTACACACAAAACATATACAATCAAAAATATATGCATGCATGCAAGATGGTAAATGATGATTTTTAAAATTCAACCAAGCAAGTAAACAGTACTGATTCACTAACAAGTTGAAAACTTGCCAAACAACCAATATTTAAACCCTAAATCAATTCCTAAACATTTCATAAACTCTAATTAGTCCTACACAAGTTTCTGCAAACAAAACCCTTTTAACAGAAGCTAAACATTAAACACATTGCATATTTAGAAAGAGCTTGCTCTCCTGATTCCAACGGTATAAAATTTGTCAAATTCTAACGTGGGGATCAAAAGTTATAGCCCAATCAAATTTGAATAACAATCAGATTCAAATTCTGTTTTTAAACTCTAACAGCTGCCACGCGGCGCTATCCTATTGGCGCGTACCGGTTCGCACGGATCGGTCGACGCAGATCGTTGGATTAAAGTGATCGCGCACGGCTCAGATCTAAACGTACCGTTTCGTTAAGTGATTCTGTTGCACGTGTTAGATCTAGATCTAACGGCTCTTGATCAAATGACCAAGGTCTGGCGGCACGCGGCGACGGCGAGCGGCGGCGCGCTCGGTCTACGGCATCGCGGTGGATACAGAGAGGGCTGGGGTCAGTGGAAATTCTTACCAGACTCGCAGCGACGCATTGAAGCTCAACGTGGTGGTAGCTTGGCAAGGGGTGCGCTGTAGTGGCCGTGGGATATCGTCGGAGTGGATGACAGAGTCGGGCTCGGGTGGACGGCGACGTTGGCGATGTTCTGCTCCGCCCTAACGCAAACGGAGGGCATCAGTGGGTGCGCATAGGTCAGGCGAACAAGTCAGCGTCAAAGGGAAGGCACGGGGCAGTCGGTTTTTACCTTAATTGCTTGCCGGAGTTGGAGACGGCGTCGGGGACTGGTAGTGCTCGTTGGAGTCGACGGCCTGGAGCAGTACAGGACGAACTGGAGGTGTCAGTAGGAGCGCAAGGAGGTTGCGACGATGTTCGCATGAACCAGAGAGGAAGGGGTGCACGGGGTTTACCAGGATTGGTCGCCGGAGTAGGTTCTGTCTGCGGCGCTGCAAGGGAAAATACTGGCAGCCTGGTGGCGCTTCTGTCTGGCTTTGTTGGGGGAAATGGCCGCGAGGGGGAGAGGTTTATGTAGCCGGAGCTGGGCGTGGAGTTACTCGCGGAATCAATGGGAATCAACGCGGCAGTGACTGCGGCGAGTAACGGCGGAGTGAGCGTCGCAGGCGCGCGTGATTGACGAAGACGACGACGTGGTCACGGGTCCACTTGTCAGCGAATAAAACAGAGAGGGGGTTGGGTCCGGGCATCAGCGACTCTGTGGGTGCGTCTGCGAGTGAAAGAGAGAGAGGGGAACCCGGGTGGGCTTAATGGGCTACTCTCTCAGTTGGGATAAATTAGCAGCGCTAGCCTTTTTTCCTTTCCTTTATTCCTTTTCTATTTCTGTTTTGAATTTCTGGAATGAATTTCAAATGATTTCAAAAGCTTTTTGAATTCAAACTTTTCCAGGATTTTTGCAGTGTGCAATAGTCACAAATCTGGGCATAAAACCAAATGGTCACTTTGAATTGGCTTGGTCATTTGGAATAAAATAGAATAAACAGTGACATAGCACTTGTTTTATATTGGTTTTGAAATTGGTTTTCAAATTTGTATTTGCTTTGAAATTTTATTTTAAACCTTAGCAATCTAGCAAAACAACCTGAGAGCAATAAGACATCAAAGTTTGGTTTCATGAACAACAATCTCTCATTAGAGAGTAGCATTTGTTTCAAATGCTGATCACATAAAATAATGAGCTCATATGTTCCTATTTTGAAATGGTTTTCTGAAATTGAAAGCCTAAATGATTATGGATGCATGGATGATATGCATGAGTTTGAAACATGATTTTGAGGATGTTACACCCTGCCCCTCACACCAAAAACCCTAGCCCCAAGTCACCGACGCCACCATCTCCAAGTGTTGCCGCCGCTAGGGCTCCTCCCAAGTCGCCGACTAGGGTTTCCCCAAACCCTAGCCGCCAGATACACCACCCCCTTGGTTCTTCTAAACCCTAGATCGCCAAGGCCCCTCTCTTTCTCCACCATACTCGCTCCGACTTAAGGCGAAGCCCTGCGAGATCTTCTCTCTACTTCCGACACCACACCGTCGTGCTGCCGGAATCACGCGGAGAGTGCTACAACCTCCGCTGCCTGCTGGAACAAGGGAGAGGAAGGTTTTCATCGAGTACCGAACGTGTGACCGACTGCGGAAGTGCTGCCGGAACGCGGCGCCGGAAGGATCGTCTACGCGATCTTGAGATCGGCAAGAGTACGACTACATTACCCACGATAATCTGCTCTTGTTAACCGCTTTGGAATCTTCGACGGTGAGTTCTTTTATCGACTCGTTGCTACAATCTAGTAGATAGATCTTGGCTTGTTTGTGTGCATGCGGTAGAATTTTTTTGTTTTCCATGCTACGAACCCCTACAATAAGGAGGGGTGAGGGCGCCCCTATCCCCTCACCTCAACCCTATCCGCCAGCGCCACCCCTCTCTCCTCCATACCCTGCTCTGTCTTAGGCGAAGCCTTGCAGAAAACTCTCCTCCTCCTCCACTGATACGTCGTAAACTTATCTATAATTTTTTATGATCCATGCTTGTTTTGTATCAACTTTGTTATGTTTTGTCTACACTTTGAGGTATTTTTATGCATTTTCTAGAACTAACCTATTGACAAGATGTTGCAGTGCCAGTTGCATGTTTTTTCCTGTTTTTGGTGTCAAGAAAGCCAGAAAAGAAATATTCTCGAAATTGGACGGGACAAAAGCCAAAGTCAATATTTAACCCGACACGACACGAAGCCCGAAGGAGAGACGGAGGAGGGCACCAGGGCGGCCACACCATACTGTGGTGTAGGCCCTCCTGGTCGCGTGGCCACATGGTTTGGGCCCCCTGGACCTCCACCGACCTTGCCCTTTCGCCTACATATACGTCTCCTCAGGACGTAAACCCTAACGCGGGCAGAAATCCATGAAAAGGTCTGTAGCACCACCGCCACCGAAGGGGAGATTCGGGGGACAGAAGTCTCTCTTCCGGCTCCCTGCCATGATGGGGAATTGCCTCCGGAGCCATCTCCATCGAATCCACCACCATCTCCATCGCCGTTGCTGACTCTCATGATGAGGATGTAGTAGTTCTTCCTCGAGGCTAAGGGCCCTACCGATAGCTATGTGTTCATCTCTCTCTCTCTCTCTCTCTCTATGCGTGATCTTATTGTGATCATGAGCTTTGTAATCAAGTAGATCTACTCTGCTACTCAAGTGCTTTAATTATTATCTCCGGCTATCCCCACGTGTGTGAAGGTGACAGTGTGCACACCGTGTGGCACTTAGGATAAATATTACATAAATACTTACCATGAGTTATATTTGGAGTTGAATGTCTCTATGAAATTGTGGTGTTTGTAGGAACCATCTAGCGCTCAAGGTGACGGTGTGGGTTTATCTAGATGGGGAATACGAACTTTAAGGAGTGCTTTTGTAGCCCTGCCATGGATTAGAGTTGTCCAACTGGAGAGTAGTTCAGAGTAGAATAATGAAGAGAAGATATTTATATGAGAGTGTCCACTAGTGAAAGTATGATACCTAGGCCTTTTTTCTAAGCATTGAAACACCATTTACAACTAGTTCTACTACATGTTTGCTTTCTTCCATATTTATTTTAGATTGCCTTTAGTCTTCCTCCCCGTCAAGCTCTTTTCTGGCCCCATTGTATTATAATCATCCATATTACTTGTATTTCACTATCTCTTCGCCGAACTAGTGCGCCTATACACCTAACAAGTGTATTGGGTGTGTTGGGGACACAAGAGACTTCTTGTATCTTGATTGTGAAGGGTTCGCAGCATAGAAAAAAAATTCCTACGATGGGAACAACTATGTACCAACATCTATCTACTATATACAAGCAACGGGTAGATATACATCCATATAATACATACCCTCGAAGACCGAATAGCATTAAAGAGGTTGTACTCGTGGATGATGTAGTCGAACGCTTGCTGATCTCAAGATCGAGAAGAAGTCCATCCAGTCCAGCAGGTCCAGCACCATCTAGTCCAGCACCGCAAAGCAGTGGTGCATCCATAATTGCACACACGTTCGGATACCCCAACAACCTCCGCGCCCTCGCTCCATCGAAGCAGTGGAAGCAAAAAATCCTTCCAGAAAAAGCCATAGGGAACATGTATCTCGCTGATCCGAGACCATGGGGAAATTCTAAAGGGGGAGAGAGATCCTTCACGAGGAGGTGTAAGAGTGGAGGAGGAGGAGGTCCTTATATAGGGTAGGGGAGCAGCCCAAGGGGGCATGGCCACCGGCCATGGAGGGTGCCCCCACCCCTCCCTCATTCATGTGGTGGAAGCTCCACTCACATAAAGAAGATCGTCCATTTTCTCCACTCAAATTCCCATTAAATTTCCACCAAATTTAATGTAATCTCTCTTTAAATAAAACTCTTTTATTTATTCAGAATTTTGTTAATTACTTTAATTAACAAAAATTCACATAAAATCCCTTGCTAGTATTCAATTTCAGATGCAGAACCAATTTCAGCAATTTCAACCAAAACGATTCCAGTGTCTAGTGAAATAAATTCCTGCGCTTTCCTTTTTCTTTCTCTGGCATATTATTTGATCCAAATGGTGTCGGTATCCCTTAAGTGTGTCACCCTACGGTTCGCGAATAATTTAGACATGATCGAGACCCTCTCCGATCAATAATTAGCAGTGGGACCTAGAGATCCGTACCGACTCCCACACATTCAACGATGACTTCTGTGATCATGTGAACCTTATACGCATGTAACTCAATCCCTTTGTCTCGCGATATATTACATGTCCGAGATTCGATCATCGGTGTCTTCATACCTAGTTTGATCTCGTTACCGACATGTACTCTTTTCTCGTTCCCGTGATATAACATTCTACTGATCAAATCACTTGCTTGCAAGCTAACTAATGTGATATCACCAAGAGGGCCCAGAGTATATCTCTCCGTCATCGGGATGTACAAATTCCACTCTTGATCCATGAGTCTCAATATATTACATTCGTAGCACTGAACCCATCTTTATAGTCACCCTGTTACGGTGTGACGTTTGATGTTATCAAGATACTCTTTTGGTGTTAGTGAAATACATGATCTCATGGTCTAAGGACTAAGATTACTTCGTATGATGTTATAGAAATATAAACACAATGACCTTGATCGTAATGCTATACTTTGTATGAATGTTCATCACATCATTCCAACAATGTTGTGACCTCGTTATTAACAACATCCAATGTCCATGATCAGGAAACCTTTAATCATCTTGTTAATCAGCGAGCTAGTTTATAAGAGAGGCATAAATAGGAACATTCTTTTTGTTTATTAAACACACATGTATTAATGTTTCCATATTAATAAAATTATAGCATGCAAAATAAACATTTATCATAAATAAGGAATACGATAATAACCACTTTTATTGTTGCCTCTCGGGCATATTCCCTTCAGATTACAGGGTTGCTTGAGAGGGATATCTTTCACCACTTCCTCCCTGAGTTCGATAAACCTTTGGTGATCCACTTAAGGGAAACTTGTTGGTCTTCTACAAACCTCTGCACTTGGAGGCCCAACACTATCTACAAGAATAGAAGCGGCATAGACATCAAGCTCTTTTCTGGCACCGTTGTCAGGGAATTAAATAAGAAGCTCCCACGTCAACAACATGCCATCAAAGCTCTTTTCTGGCGCCGTTGCCGGGGAGGTAAGGTAAAAGGTACTCACATCCTCTGGCTACTAAGCTATATTCTAGTACTGTTGCTGGTGTGTGAGTGCTTGAAGTTATTTTCTTTAGATTCCGCAATTATATCTTTTTGTTTCTTGTTTTTATTTTCACTAGTTAGGCTTAATGGAAAACAACAACAAAATTAGAGAGCTTTATAGTATTTATCTTGAGTTAGGACATGAAGTATTTGAAGAGAAAATTAAAAACCTATGGAACATTATTTGCATGCTAATATCAATGTTATTAGTATGAATCCTTTGAACACCATTATTGCTAATGCTATGGAAACGTCTAAGCTTGGGGAAGCCAGTTTTTATGAAAATGATCTTTTTAGTTCCCCAGCTTTAGAGGAGAAAATTTTCCATGATGATACTATACCTCCAATATATGATGATTACAATGATGAATTTGATATTTTCAGTCCACCTACTATTGAGGAGAAAATTTGTTATGATGATACTGTACCTCCAATATATGATGATTACAATGATGAATATGATATTTTTAGTCCACCTACTATTGAGGAGAAAATTAATTATGATTACAATATGCGTCCTATATTGGATGATTATAGTGATAAGAATAATAATGATAGCTATTTTGTTGAATTTTCTCCTACTACGATTAATAAGAATGACTATGCTTATGTGGAGAGTATTAATTATTTTATGCATGTGGCTCATGATAAGAATGTTTTATGTGATAGTTATATTGTTTATTTTATTCATGTTGCTAGTTAAAGTTATTATGAGAGAGGGAAACAAGGTCTCATGTATCTCAACAATATTAAGTTTCCCCTCTTTATGTTGAAAATCTTGAAGTTGCACTTGTTTTGCTTTCCAATGTTTGTTGCTTTGTGCTTTCATGACTTGATTCTTTACAAGATTCCTATGCATAGGAAGTGGGTTATACTTAAATGTGTTTTGAATTAGCTTCTTGATTCTCTCTTTTACTTCAATTCATATTTCTTATGTGAGCATCTTCTCAAATTATCAAGCCTAACTTAAAGGCGTTAAAGAAAAGTACTAATTGGGAGATAACCCAAATTTCAGTAGGTTTTTCTTTTGGTGAGTCTTGAAATTTATTACTTCTGTAATAGCCTCTCCTTATACTTTTTGTGTGGTTTTTGTGCCAAGAATAACCTCTAATGAGAGAGAAGTAAGATTTGGTGAAGTTGTTGTCCCGAAACATATTTCTGTGCTTCACTGTAAAAATTCGTGAAAAATCCCTGTCTGTCGGATTGATCTGTAATTTTACGAGCTTATGCCCCATATTGTTATCTAACTTTCGTTAGTTCAACACTTTTTGATTTGAGAAACATAAGGTCTTCGAAATAATCGGTTTTTACCTGTTGTTCTGTTTTGACAGATTTCTGCCATTATTTGCATTTGCCTCTTATGCACTGGTGGAAATGAGGCCTTTAGTTGAGGTCCTGTGGCATCCCGCTAAAACCACTACTAGAAAATCGCGTTGTTTTTGTGCATTGCATCATCATGACCGCATGCTCATGTCATCATGCCACATTGCATTTGAGCATCGCCATCATGTTGCATTTGCTTGCATAAAACTAATTGCGGAAAAACCCGTTCTTGTTTTCTAAACGCCCCGTCTATGTTCCCAAACGCAAACCCGGGTCTCCGGATTATTTTGTTTTGTCTGCTATCGGTTTGCAAAAGCCCTGTGTTAAACAAATAAAATATTTAATTATTTTAGGGGTGCAGTCGAACGGGCCGATTCGACCCAGACGACCACCCCCAGAATAAAAACGGTCCAACCTAGAAACCTTTCTCTACCAATCCTATTCTACCCACCCAACCAGCCACATCACTTCCACCACTCACGGCTCGCCACATCCCCCCTGTCCCAAACCCACCCAATCAGGGCCTGCCACCTCACCCCTAACCTCCAGCCAACCACCTGGCCACCACCCAAATCCCCTGCCGCCACCCCCCCAACTGCCAGCCCGGCCCCACCCCTCTCACACAACACACGCACTCCACACACGCAACCCCACTCGCACGCAGCCACCTGCCCCACCCCGGTCAACCACCCCTGGCCCCACCTGCCAGCGTCCCTGACGCACGCCCCCTTCTCCCCCGCAGAGCCGTCCCCTTCCTCTCGCCCGTTCGCGATCCCCTCCCCCAGGCGCCGCCGCTCTGCTCCTCCGGCCGCGACCCCGCCCCGGCCGCGTGCCCGCCTGCAAGCCTCGCCGGCCCTCCTACCCTCTCCGTCGCTCCTGACCGCTCCGTCTCGCCTCTGCGCCTCTCCTCTCCGCCCTCCTCCACCGCTGCCCTCCAGCCGCCCTGGACCTCCTCCCCTCCACGCCTCCCCGCCGGTCGCCCCGCCCTCGTGCCGCTCGGCTCCACCCCCCTTCCGCGGCCGCCTCCGCCTCGCCAGCGAGCCCCGCCGCCTGGGTGACCTCGTCGGCCTCCTCCCGCGCCCGGCGCCCCCGTCGAGCTCCCCGCCGCCTCCCGGCCGCGTCGTCACCAACCCTCCACCGCGGCGCACTCGAGCTTCACCACCTCTGGCCGCCGCGAGACCCCGCCTCGCCTCCTCTTCCTGCAGACCATGCCCCCGTAGCGAGCCCGCGACCGGCGCCTCCTCCTCCCGCCCAGCGCCGCGGCGGCCTCCGGCTCCCCTCCTCCTGGCCGCCCTTCCACCTCCGGGACGCGGGACCCCGCCGAGCCCCGCCTCTCCGGCCCGTTCTCCCCTGTCCCGTCGGCTCCACCCTCCGGTCCCGCGCGTGCCGGTCACTGCGAGCGTTGCCCTCCCCCTGGGGCGCCTCTGCTTTGCGCGGCCGCGTCGGCCCTCCTTCCTCCCTGTGCAAGCAGCACCAAGTCTGTAGCGAGCCGCCGCCTCTGCCGGTTCTACTCCGCGTGACCTCGCCGTCCTCCTCTCGTTCGCGTGTGGTCGCGCCGCGTCGGTGCCGTTGTGTCACGCGGCTCCCTCGCCTGCTGCTTGTTCTCTGCTAAACGCGTCTTAGCTTGCGAGTTCCTCTCCACGCGTGACCTTTGTCTTCTTGTTGCACGCTCAAGCAGAGGCGCTTGCTCTATGTATCTTTGCCAAATCCCCTGCTCCACGCGGACAGTGCATGTGTGCCTCCTGTATTTTGTTATATACAGTTCCTCAAGCCGAGAGCCCCGATAAGAACCACGTCACGAGACACCATGATCTTCCGCGGGCCTTCGACACGGAATCGCCAAGATCCACCGACGCCAAACCCAAGACCGACACCGTCACCCGAGAACTCTAACAAGGACGCCAAGCTCGTCGAGATCCCGGATGCCAAGACCGATCTGATTCGAGGACCCGGCAAGATCTCCGATCCGACACATCGACAAGTTCGCCACGAGAAGCCGCTTGAACCCGAGGGTCCATCGACAGGACCTTCGACGCGAACACCGAGCTCCTCTCCCCGAGTCCGAAGACCGAACCCTGGCGCGCCAAGTACTTCACCCCGGGCATCGAGACCCTGAAAGGCAAGTTCTCCTTCCCGGAAGCATCAACGCCCGTGCGACAAGATCTACTTCCCAGATCCGAAGACCCTAAATCCTGGAGTCCGAACCTGATCCCCGTCGAACCCTGAGACCGACCCCGAACCCCGGAACCCTAAGATCTGCCGAACCCTAATGTGTGATTCCCTTCCCGAGCCCTATTTTATTAAATGAAATATAAACCTGTTGCATATTAAATTGTTCATATTTGCACACATATCATGTGGTTTGGGGGCCTTATGCCGATTCACCATATAATTAAATATGGGGCCCATATGCGGGCAAATCTAGTCTTATATTGGCCTCATTTAAATTTGTGTAGCGAACCAGTAACTTATTTTGCCATGTTCAAACAACATTTAAATTGCGGGGTTTCTAAATAACTTGAACCGTTTAATTAATTGTCGGGACCCCGGTTCCGCTTAATATGACCTAATTGCATCGCATCTTTGCCATGTCATACATCATACATGCATCATGCCCGATCTTTGCCGTAGTATTAAATAGTGCATCCGGTGTTTATTCTAGTGTTTTTGCTTCTTCGCGGATTGGGCCGTTGAGTTGATGCGAGTGTCGACCCGATCTTCGGATGAACCTTCGGCAATGCTTTTCAGGCGAGCATCTCCCCCTTTCTACCTATCTTACTTTTATAGTCTTTATTTCCTCCTGTTGATCTATTGCTATCTGTGTTGCGATGCTCTAGTTTTCGTACCCGTGATATCCCTTGCAGCCCTATATTGCCTGGGACACATCCTATTACCTGTTTCTTGGCAGATAGTTGGACTTGCGCGTCGTAGTCGCTGGCTCAAGTGCTGTTGCGTGTCGTCAAGTACCACAGTTGTTGGAGTTTTGCCGCATGTTTAATGTTGGAGATGATCATGGCTTTAAATATTGTTCACTTTAATTACTGTTTAACAACTAAAATTGAAGTAAGTAAGCAGAGGCACAGGTGGGCAATAGATGTTATTTGGTTGTTAACCGTCCACTTGTGTCCCGTAGGACCCCGAGTACTTGATACCTGTTCCTTGAATATTCGCGCTATCCACATCCGGGAGGCTTATGGGACCCCCCTGAGCCAGAGCTTGATTCATTCTTATTTCTTGGGGCCACAAACTAGTTTGAGGTTTTATTTACTATCCTGTACTTATGCCATGCTTTACTGCTTTATTTACGATTGTGCGAGGAGCACACTGTACTGTTTAGGTAAGCGGAGTGTTTTCGCGGTATCGACAAGCCCAGTTTTGGGTTCCCAGTCGTTTACAGCCATTGACACAAACCTTGAGTCCGTCTCGGAGTCAGCTAGCTTCGTTGCGGGTCTACTCAATGGGGTGGCCCCCTGAAATATTTCTGAATCCTGTGATTGCTTTGTCGTGAAGGCCTCGTTGGGTTTTGATTTGGTTTTTCCGAGGTTGATTGAGTGTGTGTTGCTATTTGTGCACCCCGGCCGGGTAAAACTTTCTGAAAGCCGTGTCCGCGGTTATGGACGACTTGGAGCACAGTATCTCGATCGTAGACAACTATAACTAAAGTAGTGCTATAAATTTGATTTTATAATGACTAGTAATCAGCTTCACTATAATGGAATGGCTAAATAAAACTGCCAACAATTGCTCTCTTGGGTTGTCGCTTGCGACCATTCTATCTGACTAGTAAGTACTACAACTACAACGGAATGGCTAAATAAAAGTACCAACAACTGCTGGGTTTTTGGGTTATCTCATGCTAATTGTATCTGACTAGTAAGTGTTGCAACTACAACGGAATGATTAACTAAAATGGGCCACTGCTTACTTTATCAGGATGATTATCTAAACCTGACTAGTAATTGCGGCAACGATAACTGAATAAATAAAACTGCCAACGGTGTGAGTTCCTCGGTTGACTTCCTCGTTTGGTCTCGAGGGGGAAATACCAGGATGGGATTGTTTGGTGTAAGATTCAGGTTGGATCCGGATAGGTCTTCCTTACCCCTCTCTGATAGCCGCCAGTTGTATCGAGTCTCTATAGGTTGTTTAGTGCATGCTGCGCTGCCGCTTCAGTCCACCATACCTATGTAGGCGA
The DNA here is from genome assembly GCA_916181665.1 of Avena sativa. Taxonomy (NCBI): domain Eukaryota; kingdom Viridiplantae; phylum Streptophyta; class Magnoliopsida; order Poales; family Poaceae; genus Avena; species Avena sativa. The sequence goes on along the minus strand of OV702281.1, from coordinate 346,580,262 downwards.
GGACCGCCGAATTCTAGTCTCGCCGTGTACTGGCCTCAGTACTGACGCTCCTCTTTTTCCTTTGCCCTTTGTCGGCACCCCTTTTGTTTAAGCAGGTTTTGAGATCGGCGTCGTTAGCAGGGTTACCCTTCCGGCTTGGCCTGGGCAGGGTTATGGACGCCATTGGTTATTCTTCAGGGCTCTTAGCTCAATTTGCATCTTGTCCATACTCGGACGCTATATCGTTTTCAAGGTGATTTGGATCTTTGTGTTGTATATCTGTATTCTTGACTCTTTGAGTCGCCGTTGTATATGTCTGTTCTGTGGGTCCCATCGAGGACTGTTGTGTAATGTTATTACTTCGTTTTCCACCCGCACGAAAGTGCCTGGTGGGCACCTTTGAATCGTTTCTATGCGGGTTTGGCGGGAATCGCTAAAACTTGCATAGGGTCGATTCTGAGGGTGTTACAGAGTGGTATCAGAGCTCAGCAGTTGCGATACCCCACAAGTCCAGCCTGTAGGATAACCTAGCTAACGGCCGAAGTAGAGTGTCAAAACTATTTCTGCAAAATCGGTTGGATAGTTCTGATTAGGTCTGCTTTTACTCCTTACCCCTCTGCTGCTCTCCTCTCACCTCTGCGTGTTTTGAATCCGCTCTCTTCTCTCTCTTCGAGTCCAGGATTTCTCGTGGTTGGGTTCCGTCGTACCTTCAGGGTTTCGCTTCCTCCTTTGGTAACGGTGTTGCTACATCTGGTCTTCATGCTATCCGAGGAATCCTTCGTCTGGTGGACTTCTCTTTGTTCCTTCTCTTGCCTTCCAGTGTTTTCTGACGCGACGACATCATCTACGCCAGATCCGATGCAGAGTCTGCATCACTCCTTTGTTCCGAACCTCGCTTGTCGAGATCTTCAGTCTAATTCCGAGAGTTGGTTGCACAATTCGCCTATTCATGTGCAGAGTAATGCTTTGGGTGCGCGATGGACTGATCACCATCCGACTACTCTTATCATTCGCTCCTGCACATTGAATGGTGAATCATTGCAGTTATACTCCTTCCGCGGAAGCTAGAGGTGGCTTTATTTGTTGCTACCTCTACCTTCGACCTTTTGTTTCCGGAGTGTTTCTCTCAACGATCACGGACAACCACCTCTTGTTAGTGGTGTCGCGAGGATCTACACGAAGCGCGAAGGATCAGATCGTCGGCCTTCTTTCCGGTACCAGGAGGCGGATCTCGAGGGCGAGATCCATTGTTAGTGGTGTCGAATTGTAGCATCCCGCTAAAACCACTACTAGAAAATCGCGTTGTTTTTGTGCATTGCATCATCATGACCGCATGCTCATGTCATCATGCCACATTGCATTTGAGCATCGCCATCATGTTGCATTTGCTTGCATAAAACTAATTGCGGAAAAACCCGTTCTTGTTTTCTAAACGCCCCGTCTATGTTCCCAAACGCAAACCCGGGTCTCCGGATTATTTTGTTTTGTCTGCTATCGGTTTGCAAAAGCCCTGTGTTAAACAAATAAAATATTTAATTATTTTAGGGGGGCAGTCGAACGGGCCGATTCGACCCAGACGACCACCCCCAGAATAAAAACGGTCCAACCTAGAAACCTTTTTCTACCAATCCTATTCTACCCACCCAACCAGCCACATCACTTCCACCACTCACGGCTCGCCACATCCCCCCTGTCCCAAACCCACCCAATCAGGGCCTGCCACCTCACCCCTAACCTCCAGCCAACCACCTGGCCACCACCCAAATCCCCTGCCGCCACCCCCCCCCCCCCAACTGCCAGCCCGGCCCCACCCCTCTCACACAACACACGCACTCCACACACGCAACCCCACTCGCACGCAGCCACCTGCCCCACCCCGGTCAACCACCCCTGGCCCCACCTGCCAGCATCCCTGACGCACGCCCCCTTCTCCCCCGCAGAGCCGTCCCCTTCCTCTCGCCTGTTCGCGATCCCCTCCCCCAGGCGCCGCCGCTCTGCTCCTCCGACCGCGACCCCGCCCCGGCCGCGTGCCCGCCTGCAGGCCTCGCCGGCCCTCCTCCCCTCTCCGTCGCTCCTGACCGCTCCGTCTCGCCTCTGCGCCTCTCCTCTCCGCCCTCCTCCACCACTGCCCTCCGGCCGCCCTGGACCTCCTCCCCTCCGCGCCTCCCCGCCGGTCGCCCCGCCCTCGTGCCGCTCGGCTCCACCCCCCTTCCGCGGCCGCCTCCGCCTCGCCAGCGAGCCCCGCCGCCTGGGCGACCTCGTCGGCCTCCTCCCGCGCCCGGCGCCCCCATCGAGCTCCCCGCCGCCTCCCGGCCGCGTCGTCACCAACCCTCCACCGCGGCGCACTCGAGCTTCACCACCTCCGGCCGCCGCGGAACCCCGCCTCGCCTCCTCTTCCTGCAGACCACGCCCCCGTAGCGAGCCCGCGACCGGCGCCTCCTCCTCCCGCCCAGCGCCACGGCGGCCTCCGGCTCCCCTCCTCCTGGCCGCCCTTCCACCTCCAGGACGCGGGACCCCGCCGAGCCCCGCCTCTCCGGCCCGTTCTCCCCTGTCCCGCCGGCTCCACCCTCCGGTCCCGCGCGTGCCGGTCACTGCGAGCGTTGCCCTCCCCCTGGGGCGCCTCTGCTTTGCGCGGCCGCGTCGGCCCTCCTTCCTCCCTCTGCAAGCAGCACCAAGTCTGTAGCGAGCCGCCGCCTCTGCCGGTTCTACTCCGCGTGACCTCGCCGGCCTCCTCTCGTTCGCGTGTGGTCGCGCCGCGTCGGTGCCGTCGTGTCACGCGGCTCCCTCGCCTGCTGCTTGTTCTCTGCTAAATGCGTCTTAGCTCGCGAGTTCCTCTCCACGCGTGGCCTTTGTCTTCTTGTTGCACGCTCAAGCAGAGGCGCTTGCTCTATGTATCTTTGCCAAATCCCCTGCTCCACGTGGACAGTGCATGTGTGCCTCCTGTATTTTGTTATATACAGTTCCTCAAGCCGAGAGCCCCGATAAGAACCACGTCACGAGACACCATGATCTTCCGCGGGCCTTCGACACGGAATCGCCAAGATCCACCGACGCCAAACCCAAGACCGACACCGTCACCCGAGAACTCTGACAAGGACGCCAAGCTCGTCGAGATCCCGGATGCCAAGACCGATCTGATTCGAGGACCCGACAAGATCTCCGATCTGACACATCGACAAGTTCGCCACGAGGAGCCGCTTGAACCCGAGGGTCCATCGACAAGACCTTCGACGCAAACACCGAGCTCCTCTCCCCGAGTCCGAAGACCGAACCCTGGCGCGCCAAGTACTTCACCCCGGGCATCGAGACCCTGAACGTCAAGTTCTCCTTCCCGGAAGCATCAACGCCCGTGCGACAAGATCTACTTCCCAGATCCGAAGACCCTAAATCCCGGAGTCTGAACCTGATCCCCGTCAAACCCTGAGACCGACCCCGAACCCCGGAACCCCAAGATCTGCCGAACCCTAATGTGTGATTCCCTTCCCGAGCCCTATTTTATTAAATGAAATATAAACCTGTTGCATATTAAATTGTTCATATTTGCACACATATCATGTGGTTTGGGGGCCTTATGCCGATTCACCATATAATTAAATATGGGGCCCATATGCGGGCAAATCTAGTCTTATATTGGCCTCATTTAAATTTGTGTAGCGAACCGGTAACTTATTTTGCCATGTTAAAACAACATTTAAATTGCGGGGTTTCTAAATAACTTGAACCGTTTAATTAATTGTCGGGACCCCGGTTCCGCTTAATATGACCTAATTGCATCGCATCTTTGCCATGTCATACATCATACATGCATCATGCCCGATCTTTGCCGTAGTATTAAATAGTGCATCCGGTGTTTATTCTAGTGTTTTTGCTTCTCCGCGGATTGGGCCGTTGAGTTGATGCGAGTGTCGACCCGATCTTCGGATGAACCTTTGGCAATGCTTTTCAGGCGAGCATCTCCCCCTTTCTACCTATCTTACTTTTATAGTCTTTATTTCCTCCTGTTGATCTATTGCTATCTGTGTTGCGATGCTCTAGTTTTCGTACCCGTGATATCCCTTGCAGCCCTATATTGCCTGGGACACATCCTATTACCTGCTGCTTGGTAGATAGTTGGACTTGCGCGTCGTAGTCGCTGGCTCAAGTGCTGTTGCGTGTCGTCAAGTACCACAGTTGTTGGAGTTTTGCCGCATGTTTAATGTTGGAGATGATCATGGCTTTAAATATTGTTCACTTTAATTACTGTTTAACAACTAAAATTGAAGTAAGTAAGCAGAGGCACAGGTGGGCAATAGATGTTATTTGGTTGTTAACCGTCCACTTGTGTCCCGTAGGACCCCGAGTACTTGATACCTGTTCCTTGAATATTCGCGCTATCCACATCCGGGAGGCTTATGGGACCCCCCTGAGCCAGAGCTTGATTCATTCTTATTTCTTGGGGCCACAAACTAGTTTGAGGTTTTATTTACTATCCTGTACTTATGCCATGCTTTACTGCTTTATTTACGATTGTGCGAGGAACACACTGTACTGTTTAGGTAAGCGGAGTGTTTTCGCGGTATCGACAAGCCCAGTTTTGGGTTCCCAGTCGTTTACAGCCATTGACGCAAACCTTGAGTCTGTCTCGGAGTCAGCTAGCTTCGTTGCGGGTCTACTCAATGGGGTGGCCCCCTGAAATATTTCTGAATCCTGTGATTGCTTTGTCGTGAAGGCCTCGTTGGGTTTTGATTTGGTTTTTCCGAGGTTGATCGAGTGTGTGTTGCTATTTGTGCACCCCGGCCGGGTAAAACTTTCTGAAAGCCGTGTCCGCGGTTATGGACGACTTGGAGCACAGTATCTCGATCATAGACAACTATAACTAAAGTAGTGCTATAAATTTGACTTTATAATGACTAGTAATCAGCTTCACTATAATGGAATGGCTAAATAAAACTGCCAACAATTGCTTTCTTGGGTTGTCGCTTGCGACCATTGTATCTGACTAGTAAGTACTACAACTACAACGGAATGGCTAAATAAAAGTACCAACAACTGCTGGGTTTTTGGGTTATCTCATGCTAATTGTATCTGACTAGTAAGTGTTGCAACTACAACGGAATGGTTAACTAAAATGGGCCACTGCTTACTTTATCAGGATGATTATCTAAACCTGACTAGTAATTGCGGCAACGATAACTGAATAAATAAAACTGCCAACGGTGTGAGTTCCTCGGTTGACTTCCTCGTTTGGTCTCGAGGGGGAAATACCAGGATGGGATTGTTTGGTGTAAGATTCAGGTTGGATCCGGATAGGTCTTCCTTACCCCTCTCTGATAGCCGCCAGTTGTATCGAGTCTCTATAGGTTGTTTAGTGCATGCTGCGCTGCCGCTTCAGTCCACCATACCTATGTAGGCGAGGACCGCCGAATTCTAGTCTCGCCGTGTACTGGCCTCAGTACCGACGCTCCTCTTTTTCCTTTGCCCTTTGTCGGCACCCCTTTTGTTTAAGCAGGTTTTGAGATCGGCGTCGTTAGCAGGGTTACCCTTCCGGCTTGGCCTGGGCAGGGTTATGGACGCCATTGGTTATTCTTCAGGGCTCTTAGCTCAATTTGCATCTTGTCCATACTCGGACGCTATATCGTTTTCAAGGTGATTTGGATCTTTGTGTTGTATATCTGTATTCTTGACTCTTTGAGTCGCCGTTGTATATGTCTGTTCTGTGGGTCCCATCGAGGACTGTTGTGTAATGTTATTACTTCGTTTTCCACCTGCACGAAAGTGCCTGGTGGGCACCTTTGAATCGTTTCTATGCGGGTTTGGCGGGAATCGCTAAAACTTGCATAGGGTCGATTCTGAGGGTGTTACAGGTCCAAATTGGCCTTTAACACCGGTTCTACCACGAACCAGTGTTAAAGGGGCTGCCCGTACCAGCATGGTCCAGAAAGAAAAAAGGCCCACCCCGTTTAACACCGGTTCGAGCCTCGAACCGGTGTTAAAGGCCCTGCCCCACCACGCCGCGCAGGACCCCCCCATTTAACACCGGTTTATGGCTTGAACCGGTGTTAAAGGGTGTGCTCCTATATATAATACACCGCAGCCCACCCCCTCTCTCTCATTGTTTCACTCTCTCATTTTGGAGCTTAGCAAAGAGGGTGAGAGGGTGCTAGTTTGTGTTTTCTTCCTATGCACAAGAGGTGTTCGTTGAAATGCCCGAGAGCTCGAATTAAGTTTTCTCGTTGCTCTTTCCTCCACGGTCGAGGTCAGCAACTTTATCCTTTCATGTGTCATTGATGTACTATAAAAGTGGTCAGCAACTTTATCCTTTCATGTGTCATTGATGTACTGTAAAAGTGGTCATCTCCCTATTAATTCATGATGTACTGCAATGATTTTTGATATACGTAATTAATTATATAATGCAGATGAACCGGCAATGGATGTACGGTGACTGACGCACTTCCGAGTACATTATGGGCCTCCAAAATTTCATCGTTGTGGCTAAGGCAAACCATGGTCACAATGGTTTTATGTGTTGTCCAAGTGTTCACTGTCAGAACAAGAAAGACTACTCAAATACCAAAACCATTCACGCCCACCTGTTTCAGTCTGGTTTCATTCCCAGCTATAATTGTTGGACCAAGCACGGAGAAAGAGGGCCTATGATGGAATACAACAAAGAAGAAGAGGATGATGAGAACTATCATAACATGTATCCTGAATACGATGATACTGCAACGGGGTTAGATGAAAATCAAGAGGAAGCAAATGGGCCCGCTGATAACGATCTTGGTCGGGCCATTACTGATGCAAAGGAAGAATGTGAAACTGAAAAGGAGAAGGAGAAGCTGGAGCAGATGTTAAAGGATCACAAAACATTGTTGTACCCAACTTACGAAGATGGCCACAAAAAGCTAGGTACCATACTGGATTTGCTGCAATGGAAGGCAGAGAACGGTGTGACTGACAGCGCATTTTCAAAGTTGTTGGTAAAAATGAATAATCTTCTTCCAAGAAATAATGAATTGCCCGACAGTACATACCAAGCAAAGAAGGTTGTCTGCCCTCTAGGATTAGACGTGTAGAAGATACATGCCTGCATTAATGACGGCATCCTCTACCGCGGTGAGAAGTACGAGAATTTGGATGCATGCCCGGTATGCACTGCACTGCGGTATAAGATCAAACGATATGACCCTAGCGATGTTGAGGGCGAGGCCTCGAGGAAGAAGGTTCCTGCCAAGGTTATGTGGTATGCTCCTATAATACCATGGTTAAAATGTCTCTTCAGAAACAAAGAGCATGCCAAGTTGTTGCGATGGCACATGGAAGACCATAAGAAAGACGCGATGTTGAGACACCCCGCTGATGGGTCACAGTGGAGAAAAGTCGAGCGAGAGTACCCGGACTACGCACGTGACGCAAGGAACTTAAGGTTTGGTATAAGTACAGATGGCATGAATCCTTTTGGGGAGCAGAGCTGCAGTCACAGCACCTGGCATGTGACTCTATGTATCTATAACCTTCCTCCTTGGTTGTGCATGAAGCGGAAGTTCATTATGATGCCAGTGCTCATCCAAGGCCCGAGGCAACTCGGCAACGACATTGATGTGTACCTAAGGCCATTAGTTGAAGAACTTTTACAGCTGTGGGCCAAACCAGGTGTACGTATGTGGGATGAGCACAAAAGGGAGCCATTTTACCTACGAGTGTTGATTTTTGTAACCATCAATGATTGGCCTTCTCTTAGTAACATTTCAGGGCAGATAAACAAGGGATTCAAAGCATGCATGCACTGTTTAGATGAGACTGAAAGTGTATATTTGGATAAATGTAAGAAGGTTGTGTACCTAGGGTATCATCGATTTCTTCCGAACCTGCATCCCGTAAGAAAGAAAGGCAAGCATTTCAAACGTCTGGCAGAACCCCGGAGGAAGCCTGTCCTCCGTATTGGTGAGGAGGTATTTGGTATGGTCAAGAACCTAGAAGTAATCTTTGGAAAAGGTCCTGGCAGTCTATCTTTTCCGAATGACGATGCCGGACACACGCCCATGTGGAAGAAGCAATCTATATTTTGGGACCTACCCTATTGGAAAGTCCTAGAGATCCGCTCTTCAGTCGACATGATGCACGTGACGAAGAATGTTTGCGTGAACCGGCTAGGCTTACTGGGAGTGTATGGGAAGACAAAAGATACACCGGATGCATGGCAGGACCAGCAACGTATGAAAGAACCTGAAAAGCCTATGCATCCTAAGAACGAGAAGGGTAAAGGACGCCACTTAACTCCTGCCAGCTACGCTCTTACCAAAGTAGAGAAGGAAATATTTTTTGAATGCCTGAGCAGTATCAAGGTCCTGTCTGGCTTCTCGTCGAATATAAAGGGAATAATAAATATGGAAGAGAAAAAATTCCAAAACCTGAAGTCTCATGACTGCCATGTGATTATGACGCAATTGATTCCGATTGCATTGAGGGGGCTTCTACCTGAAAATGTTCGAGTACACATTGTGAAGCTTTGTGCATTCCTCAATGCAATATCTCAGAAGGTACTCGATCCAAAAAGCCTACCAGGGTTACAGACAGATGTGGCCCAATGTCTTGTCAGCTTCGAGTTGGTGTTCCCACCATCCTTCTTCAATATTATGATGCATCTCCTGGTTCACCTAGTAGAAGAGATTGCCATTCTCGGTCCTGTATTTTTACACAATATGTTCCCCTTTGAGAGGTACATGGGAGTCTTAAAGAAATATGTTCATAACCATGCTAGGCCAGAAGGAAGCATCTCCAAGGGCTATGTAACAGAGGAGGTCATTGAGTTCTGTGTTGACTTTATTCCTGACCTTAAGGCGATTGGTGTTCCACAATCACGACATGAGGGGAGACTGCATGGAAAAGGCACCCTAGGATGTAAAGCAATGATACGTAGGGACGGGCATTCTCTCAATCAAGAACTCTACACGGTTTTATAAAGATCTATCTTGGTTGCCCCGTATATCAATGAACACAAGAATTTTATACGCCTCAAACACCCGGGATATTCTGATGAATGGATTATAAGTGAACACATGGCGAGTTTTGGCAGCTGGCTACAAAGACTTCTCACGAATAACACCACTGTTTGAGATCAGCTGTACTTGTCGGCCAGGACACCATCTTCGACTATATGTACTTTCCAAGGGTACGAGATAAATGGGAATACATTTTACACGATAGGCCAAGATAAAAAGAGCACAAACCAAAACAGTGGTGTCCGCTTCAATGCAGTAGAAGACAATGGGCAAAATACCACGTATTATGGGTTCATAGAGGAGATATGGGAACTTGACTATGGACCTAATTTTAAGGCCCCCTTGTTTTGGTGCAAATGGGCCAAGCTAACAGGAGGAGGGGTTGAGGTAGACAAGAAGTACGGAATGACAACAGTGGATCTCAACAATCTTATGAAGGTAGACAAGAACTTAGACGAACCATTCGTCTTAGCCAATGATGTGGCTCAGGTTTTCTATGTGAAGGACATGTCTACCAAACCAAAAAAAAGAAAAAAAATAAGCAAACAGATACATCACACGATGAGCCAAAGCATCACATAGTTCTTTTAGGGAAAAGAAACATCGTGGGATTGGAGGACAAGACAGACATGTCAGAAGATTATAATAAGTTTGATGAAATTCTGCCCTTCAAAGTGAAGACTGACGAAACCATCCTGTTAAACGGTGCTGATACTCCATGGTTATGGCCGACGCGATCATAAGATTGACTATATGTATTAAATGAACCATTTTTGGCACACATATGTATCTCAACATGGAAATAAATTTTATATTTCTTCTGTTAACACTATATGTATTAAATGAGCCATTTTGCTTCCCGCCATTTCTTCCCGCCATTTTTCTTCCCGCCAGTTCTTCCTGCCATCTCTTCCCACCATTTCTTCCCGCCAGTACTTCCCGCCAGTTTTCTTCCCGCCATTTCTCACTATATATATGTAGGATTGGCTTCCATTGTCATTGCACATCTCTAGACTCATATCTGCAACCTCATCACTCTTTCCCATGGCTTCCACCGTGCCACTAACCCTCAGGGAGGCAGAGGCGCTTTGCGCCTCGAACCCCTGCCCACCGGTCTACTGCGTCCCCGTCGGCTGGATGCTGAGCGCCGGAGGCATGTCGGTTCCTCCTGTCCCTCTAGGTGTGGTGCGCCGGATGGCCATCACGAACCACTACTACTTCGAACTCACGGCAGAGCAGCGGAGGAATCCCAACTGGCATCCCGACTATTTCTCGACTTGGGAAGCCTTCTTCGGGGATCGGCGTGAGAGTGCGCTGACCAGGCACGAGGAGGACGGCCCGCCTCCTCCAAAATTCAACGAGGCCGGTCGTTGGCTGTGGTGGCGCGGCCGGACTCTCGAGAGCATCATGGCCTACGACATGGCCGCCGACTCTAACCCCCGCCTGCGCTACCCTCAAGTCCATCTCACGCGTACTCTGCATTTAAGGTTCAACTACGGCGACCCCAACAACGACAACGACGATGGCCGCGGCGAGTACGACGACTATAGGCGAGTATTACAGGTGTAGGCAGGAGCATGACTGAATCACTCCAACATTCCAAAACAAGTTCGGCCGATTGTGACTTGATATGGCCATGTATCTTAATTTTCAGTTCTTCTATGTATCTTAATTTTCAGTCGTGCTTTATGTAACTTACTATTAGTTGCGTTATATACTTTAATTCTAGTTCTATCGTAATAAAATTTTCTCCCCGCCGATTATTTCCCGCCCTTTTGCTCCCACGCATTCTGTCCGCCCTTTCCCATTTGTTACTAGTTTGAATAGTTAGAATTTTATTTTTTTAAAACAAAAAATGTTTTAGGATTAATTATTCAAATGCAAACAAATTTCATGTTGAAAGTTTTGTCAGATTCCAAAGTATACAAAAGATGCTAAATTTAAATATCCAAACAATTCAAAAATATTACTACAAAATAAAATATGATTTGCTCTAATAAAATAGGGTTAGATTCCTTTTCAGATGCTTAATATTTCTTAAGTTCAAAGTTTTCGGGTTTGCTATTTTATTTTTGTCTTAATTGAATAATCAAAATTCATATGTAAGTGTTTTAATCATTTTGAAAATTTTCATCTACAGTAACTATAAAATGTTTTTATATGAATGGATAGATCTTATTTTTCTAAAAATTATCATATATTATTCATATTTTTCTGAGTTGAAATGAAAAAGATATGAATTTTCTAAATTCTATCCTATTTTTTAATTAAAAATGCCCTCACCCTTTAATGTACGAAATAAATGCCCCCCCTTTAACACCGGTTCTAGCCACGAACCGGTATTAAAGGGGGGGGGTGTGCGCGTGAAATGAAATCCCCACACCCCCCCTTTAACACCGGTTCGTGGTCGGAACCGGTGTTAAAGGGGGGGTTATAACGCGCGCACCTCCTCTTCCTCTTTCCCCAGCCAGATCGAGGAGCACAGAGAAGCACAGAGAGAGGAGCCGTCGCCGCCGCGCCCACCCACTCTGTTGCCGCCGCCTCGTCATGATGTTCTTCCGCGTCCAAGGAATCGACGTGGGGCATCCGCAATCGACCCCCAAGCATCGCTTCTTCTCCGAGCCCGACGACTACCACCGTCGACATCATCGCCGTTTCCGACCCCTCCCACCCTCGCGGACACCTCTGGTAGACCCACGGTGAGCCCACGGTTCTCACCCGCCCCTCCGCTCGCTCCCTCTCGCTCGGAGCTGTCATCGCCTCGCTGCTCTGCAAGCGCCGCCGCTGGCCGTCGTCGTTGACGTCGCTCCGGTGACCTCTAGGTAGCGGCGCCGCCCGTTTTAGGTAGGCCGCATCATGCTGATTCGAACCCGCTACCTCGCACACCCTAGGTCGCTCTCCAGCGCCGCCGCCGTCTGGAGCATCCTCCGGTGAGCCCGCATGGCACATGTGTGGCTGTGACGTGGCCCCGGTCCCACACGTCAGCCACTGTGGCTAGCCCCTGTTTTGGTGGGTTAGGGTGTGCTCACGTCAGGATGACGTAATAAGCGGTTTAATAATTCTAGTAAATGTTTAAATCTTGTAAATTCAATAACTAATTATTTATAAGTTAGAAAAATACAAATAATATATCAAAATGATCAGAAAAATGAGAACTATCTATTTAAGCTATAATCATGCATTGTTAATCAACTTACATGACAAGTTTAATTAGAAAATTATAATGAACCCTCTCATATGCATCCAGGGTTTCTCCGAATTAGGGTTTGGACCCCTCGGACCTCATTTAAAATGATCAAGCATGCTTAGGGTTTTAATTTCATTTGTGTATTTTTGTGTATTTATTTGTGTATTTTTGTATGAATAATATGTATATTTGTGTATGAATCCAAGTCCACTTGAATGTTTACTCTCTTACTCTAGATAATATTATTGTTTTAGAAACTACGGATTCACTCAGTAGAAACCTTGAAGAGGAAGAAATAATGGAGAACATGATCCACGAGGACACCTCACAATATCTGAACTTGGAGGGACATGATGACAGCTCAAGTAGTCATGGAGAAGATGACGACTCCAGTGAACGCACTTTAGTGATTACAAAGTTTGTCGAGGTATATGCATGGATTAAGCCTCTGCTGACTTGCACCGATTGATTTGTATATATGTACATGTATTAATTAACGCTTCTTTCTTCTTTTAGCCCTCCGGATCGACCAGCCAGCAACAATCTCCTTCTATGAAAAAGAGCAAGCGAGGCGCGAGCCATCGGTTGAAAGATCGTGCAAAGTTCACGATCGAAGCAGTCCGTGTTGATGGCAGGCCGATGGAGCCCAAGAAGGCCGCAGACAAATTTATACGTCAGGATGGAGTTCTTGTTAGGGACCAAATCCCAATCACAATTGAATATTGGAATAAGCCAAAAAAGGGCGACGGTACCTTTGTCGATGAAAGATCCAAAGAAACGCTTTGGACTTCGTTGTTGGTAAATTTCACCCTACCGCCAGAGGAGGATGAATATAAACCGGTTATAAAGGAAAAGGTGAAAGATTGGACTCTAAAGAAGATGGCTAAATCTTTCCGCAACTGGAAGACAAAATTGAACAAATTTGTCAAAGCTCGCGAGACTCCAGATTTCGAAGACGCATATTATGCAAAGATAAGACCTCACTGGCCCGAATTTGTGGCATACAAGGAAGGTGCTATAGCTACAAAGAGGTCAGAAACCAATACGCTAAATGCCCAGCAGAAGGAATATCACCAAAGGACGGGGTCAGGTGGCTACATATCTCAGAGGCCTAAGTGGGAGGAAGCTGAGAAGGCCCTGTGCGCTAGAGGGATCACACCCCAGACAGAGGGGTGGGACCTAGGTGCAAATACTTGGTTCTACGGAATCGGGGGAAGGTTGGACCCAGAAACGGGATTGTGTATCTTCCCAATAATTCTTGCCAAACCCGTCAATGAACTTATCACGGCATACGAGGAAATAGCCGCCAGGACCTTCCATCCTGATAGACAGAATGACCAGCTGACACGTGCCATCGGTAAAAAAGAACACACTGGACTAGCACGAGGCACAAGGGGTATGACGTGGAAGGATGGGTTTGCCTAGTGGGGCGACTCTTACAGATGGCGCGAAAGAAAATAAAAAGAGCGTACAGACCGGGTGACACAGATAGAACATGCACTTGTGGTGTTGCAGGCGCAAGTGAATGCACAAAATATCCAGTAAGCTACCGTCCCATCTCAGCGGCACAAAGAGCCTGCATTGGAAGCTACCGGCGGCCTAGACTCTGCGCCGAAAAGCAGCATGGCTTCCACGGAGAACGTGCAGCCCACACTTGAAATGGCGGGTCCTTGATACCCCGTGGATGAGATCATGGAGAGCGAACACGCTGAGCTACATGTGATATTAATGGGCTTATCCATTAAGGTGGCGGTCGGCTATGCCTTACCTCCTGTAGCTGGTGGAACTTACCACTCCCGACCGATTCCAGATGGCTATGCTATTGTCGGGGTGGATGATGTTGTGAAGGAATATGAGGAAGCACAGCTTGACCATGCTACAGGTGAAGGGGAAACTCAACTCAAATTTGTAGTGAAAACAACCATTCTTTGGAAGAAGGAACACATCGTGATTCCAAATTGGAGGCCACTGGCACCCTCGCCATCTTCGCAGCGTCAGCAGTCTAAGCCGCCTCAGCCGTCTCCGGGTCATCAGAATACTCCCATGTCGTCTCCGCCGCGTCAGCCGTCTCCAGTGCTTCAGCCATCTCCTGCGCGTCAGCCATTTCCGGCGCGCCAGCCATCTCCTGCACGTCAGCCATCTCCGGCGCGCCAGCCATCTCATGCGCGTCAGCATAAGCGGAAGAGCACTGCCATGAAGAGCACTAGCACTGCCACGAAGAAATCCACAGGAAACCATACACCGAAGAGTTCAAGAAACTACGTCCCACATCCTTCCGCCAAGCCATTGCCGGTATTACCATGGAATTGCAGCGACAAGGAGAACAAGAGGATCTCGGAAGAAGAGGTCAAGAAATTCTTTGCACCTAGACGGGCCGAGCCAAAGGAGAAACTAGATCTGGCGGTGGTGGAGAAGTTTTACAATAACCTTTTGAAACATGAAACCCCACTTGTGCCAGACTATGAGCGCCAGATTATAAAGGGGGATGCAAGGCGGAGGGAGTCTAAAAGTAGTAGTCATGCACCCCAGAAAACAGTTCCCATGCTCGAAGAGTAGGAAAACCAATCGTGCGCCCCGCTCCAAGTGTTCGACACATGGATAGCTCCTCCTGTAAATGATTACGAGGAAGAGCTACAAAGAAAGGCCGGTGAGATGGGGATGACTTACATTGCATATTTGAACATCATGGGAGACCACTTGCCCAAAGGCGATGTCAACCCCATACAGCCATGGAAGTACGGGAAGAATCTCGTCAAGAAAGAGGAGCTCAAGAATCTACCAACAAAAATGCGAAGATTGCATAAGTGGTACCTTGATTTCTGCAAGACGAGAAAGGAAGAATGGATCACGGTGCATATAAGAGATCAGATTTTCTTGTGCAGAGATGACAAGATCACCTTCAACATTCAAGACTTGCATTTTTTTATTCAATCAGAAGGAACTCGACAAAGCTGCCATCAGCCTTTATTGTGTCTAAGTACTATTTCTATAATTTCTATCTCATCTCATTCAATTCATTAATTGCATGTATATATGCTCACCATATATATTTATACTATTATGCAGGAAAAAGGTTATGGAATGCATGAAAGGAGGCCCTTTTGACATTGGGTTCGTTGACCCAAATAGAGTTCATGAACAAGTGGTAAAACACAAACCCGGACAAACAGAAGATTTCTTGCTAAGGTTTTTACTGAGACAACAAACCAAAAGGGAAATACTATTGGCTTACAACTTCTCGTGAGTGTTACCCTCTCTTCTACACATTATGTTTCGGTTTACTCGATGTTAAGTGTAACTGATGATGAGTTATGTGTGCGTGGGTTCCACTTTATTCTGCTAGTCATTCAAGTTGATTCAGGAAAAGTCCTTGTCATGGACTCGTTACGAAAATACCAAGAGCTATGGGCAGACTTTAAAGAGATGCTCCAGAGCTAATTTCAATAATATTATCGCACTAGATCGACAACTTTCGTGACAACAAGTAATTAATTACTCCTTTATCCATTTTCTTTGTCGGACAGGGTTTGGAAAAGGTTCACGGGCAGGGCAGTGGGTGAATGGTCAGAAGAACTAAAATTTGTAGATCAAAATGTAAGTAATACTAGCCAGCTAGGTCTGCGTATCTCTTTGATTCTGCTTCCAATTCCATTATATCATGCTTTATTGATTATTATTTTGATTGAACTCTCTATTCTCGTAAAGTGCGTGCATCAAGGACCCGGCAATAACTTATGTGGATACTATGTTTGCGAGTTCACTCGCAACACGATATGTGCGACGGGCCAAGCCTCACTAGAACAACTTAGAGTAAGTAAACGAAGTATACACAACATTATTTTATTACCATCAATTGTGTTGAGTTTCATTTTTATATATATATTGACCCCATTCTTCATATATATATTTAGATCGAACGGATGCGGGACAAACTCCTACCATTTGACAGCATACGAGCCATTCAAGAGGAATTGGCGGGGTTCATACTTGATGAGGTCGTCATGCCTGGCGAAGAACTCTTTAGATATCCAAAATGAACGTGTACGGAGATGTTATATTGTATATATGCTTGAACGTGTTTGTCTTGTACTTGATGCTTCAACATGTACGGAGAATACCATAATGACGATGTTTGTATATAATAATAGTTGCTTAATTATTCATGTACTCGTATGTACCGACAATGTATGTGTATACCTCTCCTGATCGATCCCCCTCCCCCCCCCTCGTCCCCGTCGCGCCGCAGAAATCTGCCCAAAACGGGGCGGCGGCAGAACTTTGCCGCGACAGAGATTTAGGTTGTTTTCCTGCCGCGACAGAGAACCTTTAACACCGGTTCATATTACGAACCAGTGTTAAAGGGGGGCTGAGCGCTGCGGCAGCCCCACGAGTGCCACCCTTTAACAGCGGTCATATAAGAACCGCTCTTAAAGGGGGGCTCTTACACCGAACCCTCAACAGCGGTTAGAGGCCACTGTGTGCACTAGTGATGGGTTTCTTTTTGAGTTCTATTTGATCACTTGAGCTTTTAAAAGGAATTTCTACAGTAGCTTGTGCTTTAATGGGTTTTAGTGTGTTGAAACTAAACCCAAAGGCTAATTATCTTGAATACACTAATGTTGCTAATTAAGATTGTGTGAACTTTTGTATAAAGGAAATTTTCAAGTGTAGGGGAAGAACAAGGTGATGAGATGAAGAATGGACAAAAGATCAAGCTTGGGGATGCCACCCCGTGTCACCCCAAGAAATATTCAAGAGGTAGAAGCATCAAAGCTTGGGTATGCCCAAGGCATCCCCTTCTTCATCAATAAAAATCTTAGGTCTCTTTTTAGACACTTTATTTTTATTGCTTCATGCACTATTGTGTTGTTCTTGGAGCGTATTTTTTTGTTTTACTTTGCTTGTTTGCTGCAATAAGTTGGTTGGATCCCAGCACACTTCTTTTGGAGAGAGACACACCCCGTTATTCATTACCTAAAATACTCTAGTTTTCATTCTTATTGTTTTGTGGGTGTTCTCTTTTGCTAGCACTATGTTTAGCCTTAGTTTTCTTATGCTTTTTGCTTAGAACTTTTTAGTTCTTCTTTGAAGATTTGTGAGACAATCTCACTGATCTTTATTGATTATTACCCTTGTGAGTTGTTTCAATTAAGTTGATTGGTGTTGGAAAAGAGTAGGAAGTTTCATGCTTAAGTGGTACAACAGGAGCATTGTTTTGATTGTGGCTTAGACTTTATCATGTCATGCTAGATGTTCCTTTGACATTATTATTAATGATTATTGTTGTATCATTACTTGTTCCAAACAATTGAGATTGCTTAATGTGCCTTGAAAGAATCATGCGTTGTTTTAGCATACAAAAGCATAATATTATGGTATTCTCCTTTGATGCTTTATTTGGGATGACTTGGCACATGCTCACACCATGTTATGACTATGAACCAGTCACCTTAGCCTCTATGATCATTTAGTTTTTGAATTGTGATACCACTTTATGCTATGATTGATAATGTTTTGTCGCTCTACATGATTATGGCCATTATTGCTCTCTTAGTTGGTCGCTCCCAGTCTTTTGCTAGCCTCCACTTGTACTGAGTAAGCTCTACTCATGCATCCAACTCCCAAGAAACCAAGTTATTCCAAAGTGTCCACTATAAATTCGCATACATGGTGTGTTACACCATTCCAAGTATATTCTTGTTTTATCTATCTTCCAAATTAAACTTGTTATGTGAAAATTAGTGATTAAAGCTCTCACAAACTTGATGGCACACTTTATTTTTCTTGCCCCTAATAAACTTGAACCATTGTGTCATCTATGTTGTATATGCTTGCACTTATAAGTTGGGAATTAGCAAAACCATGCTGTCATGGGGAACGCTTTCAACACCTGTAAATATCTACCCAGTTGATATCATGCTCTTTTGTTTATGGATGTCGGCGATGTGAAATAAAAGGAAAGTTTGTAAGTCCATGGAGTTATGTATATGTGTTAGAGAAACGCCTAGGCCACTAGCCTAAGCCATGCCTAATCATGGTGGAAACTTGCAGCATCACCATAGTGAGCAATCTATGAAGCATTCTTCTTATAAAAAAAGAGAGATAAAAAAAGAGAAGAGAAAAAAAAGAGAAAGAAGAGAAAAAAGCACCATTTTTCCATGGTAAATAAGAAGATTGTTAAGATGCTCATTGTCTGTTGCCTTTACATTTTGATATGGGATAGCTCATGTGTCATGGGGCAAGGGGTACCCCGTTGGCGGTTCTCTATTATACACATATACTTACAATGACAAGAACTTACCGGTAACTAAAGTTGAGTAGCATGAGGAACGACCCTCGTACTCAAGGGACATGAGATTGCCAACTTATGGTTTGTCAAGCATATACTCCATACTTTGTTCACTTTAAACCTTGATAACTTCAAGATGCTTATGATAGGGGCAATGAGATCTGAAAGATAATAAGTACCATAATTTCTGGAAGCTCTTTATGAAACTTGAAATCCCTGCTTCCCTTTGAAGGGCATTTCCTACTTTTATATTGAGTCTCCACCTTCTTTCTTTATGCACCAATTAAGAGAGCATAGTTGTCATTCTTATTTTTATGTGCATTGTCCCAAAACTTATTGATTGATTCATAATGTTGATATTGCTTGTTCTTGAACTATTTGTATCTAGTCACCCTTATGAACTTTGAAGGTGTCCTATGCATTTATGGTTTCCTACTCCATGAGGGACAATATGAATACCACTATGCTATGTTTTCTATATGTGAAACAAACAAACGTCTTTCAATGCATTGTTATTCATGATCCTTTGTTTGTATCCTTTCATTTTGCAACATAGTTGCTATGTCTTATTGTTAGAACTACATCTTTCATGCTCATATTTAGAGTACTTTGATCCCAGCTATCAATGCTTTACAAATGGTTTGATCAAGATTGTGATGGTGCATGTCACCTCAAAAATCATTCTTTTTATCACGTACCTACTCGAGGACGAGCAGGAGTTAAGCTTGGGGGTGCTTGATACATCGTAAACGTATCTATAATTTTTGATGCTCCATGCTTGTTTTGTATCAACTTTGTTATGTTTTGTCTACACTTTGAGGTATTTTTATACATTTTCTTGAACTAACCTATTAACAAGACGCCGAAGTGCCAGTTGCCTGTTTTCAGCTGTTTTTGGTTTCAGAAAAGCCAGAAAATAAATATTCTCGGAATTGAACGGGACAAAAGCCAAAGTCAATATTTAACGCGACATGACACAGAGCCCGAAGGAGAGACGGAGGAGGGCACCAGGGCGGCCACACCATACGGTGGCGCGGGCCCCTGGTCGCGTGGCCACATGGTGTGGGTCCCCTGGCCCTCCACCGACCTTGCTCTTTCGCCTACATATACGTCTCCTCGGGGCGTAAACCCTAACACGGGCAGAAATCCACGAAAAGGTCTGCAGCGCCACCGACACCGAAGGGGAGATTCGGGGGACATAAGTCTCTGTTCTGGCACCCTGCCGGGACGAGGAATTGCCTCCGAAGCCATCTCCATCGACTCCACCACCATATTCATCGTTGTTGCTGACTCCCATGATGAGGAGGGAGTAGTTCTTCCTCGAGGCTAAGGGCTCTATCGGTATCTATGTGTTCATCTCTCTCTCTATGCGTGATCTTATTGTGATCATGAGCTTTGTAATAAAGTAGATCTACTCTGCTACTCAAGTGCTTTAATTGTAATCTCCGGCTATCCCCATGTGTGTGAAGGTGAAAGTGTTCACACCGTGTGGCACATAGGCTAAAGGTTACATAAATACTTATCATGAGTTATATTTGGAGTTCGACGTCTCTATGAAATTATGGTGTTTGTAGGAACCATCTAGCGCTCAAGGTTATAGTATGGGGTTATCTAGATGGGGAATACGAACTTTGAGGAGTGCTTTTGTAGCCCTACCATGGATTAGAGTTGTCTAACCGGAGTGTAGTTCAGAGTAGAATAATGAAGAGGAGATATTTATATGAGAGTGTCCACTAGTAAAAGTATGATCCCTAGGCCTTGTTTCTAAGCATTGAAATAAGGGAGATGAAAGTCTTCATCGACTATCGTACGTGTGACCTACTGCGGAAGCGCTGCCAGAACGTGCCGCCGAAAGGATCGTCTACGTGATCTTGAGATCGGCAAGTGATAGACTACATTAACCATGAGATCCGAATCTCGTTAAACGCTTTGGATCTTCGAGGGTTAGTTCTCCACAATCTCGTTGCACCAATCTCGTAGATTAGATCTTGGTTTTATGTGTTCCCGCGATAGAAATTTTTTGTTTTCCATGCTGCGAACCCTACAATACCTACTTCTCATGCAGATGCAGCCACCTCCATTAAGATTATCAAGGAGATCATCTTATCCAGGTTTGGAGTACCCCGGTTGTTGATTATAGATGGCGGAACACATTTTATGAAGGGACCTTTTAACAAGGTACTTCAGAAATATAGGGTGGACCATCGAGTAGCCTCACCCTACAGCCCACAAACTAGTGGGCAAGTGGAATTGTCTAACCGAGAGATCAAGGTCATACGTCAGAAAATTGTGAACATGTCAAGAAAGGATTGGGCTTTAAAGCTTAACGATGCACTATGGGCATACCATACATCTTACAAGAATCCTATGGTAATGACTCCATACAAGATGGTCTATGGTAAAACTTGTCACCTTCCATTAGAACTTGAGCATAAGGCTAGGTGGGCTATTAAACTATGAATTTCGATTTTAAAACTGCTGGGGAAAATGACTCTTAGATATGCATGCTTTGGCTGAACCCAGGAATGAGGCCTATGAAAATGCTAGGATATTTAAAGATAAGTGAATAAATAGAATGATAAAAAAACAGAGGAGAAGGAATTAAATAGGGGATAAGGTTTAAGATTTTTGAAGAAAAGTTGAAGTCCAGATGGGAAGGACCTTGTCACATTCCAAATTTTAGATTTGGTCTTGCATATCATTCATAGCATTGCATCATATCTTTCCATGCAAAACCGTCGAATAGATAGGTTCGGCGGAACGCCACCTTCAAAACCCTATTTTGTTTCGCTACGAGTTTCCTGCGGGGAGCTTTAGAGAGACTTGCAACAACCACCCCTGTAGGTTCGAGTTTTCACTCAAACTTTGACTGAAGGTTGTGCCCCTCGACGATACGAACCCGTAGGTGCGAGAATCGCTCCAATCGGAGTTCGTATGCAAAAGACTCGGACGTTTTAGTGAACCGCCGGAAAACGGTCCGAAAATCCGGACCGATTTCCGAGTTGGAGTCAACTTCTGGACCGTTTTTGAGTAGAATCCGCACGAGTGTCTATTTAAAGAGGGACCCCCACCGCCTCGATTTCCGTGCCCGACCCCGCCACCAGGTACCGCGCCACCGCCGCCGCCCCTCTCCGTCCCCGCCGCTGCCACCCCGCGGATCGCCGTCGCCTCGCCACCGCGCGACCCCGCGCCGCCGTCACCGCCGCCACCTGCGCCGCCAGCGCGCGACCCCGCCGCCGCCTTGCGCCGCTGCCCGCACGCCTTGCTTCGCGTGCGCGCATGCATGCGTACACATGCACTATCGCGCGCCGTTTTGCGTCGCGCCGTTTTGTCCGTACCGCGTCGCACGCGTGCCGTTTTACGTTGCGCCGTTGACGATCTTGAACCACCCGTAGTTGACCGTGTGCGTCCGTGCAGGAAGAACCTCGACGCCGGAACCAATCGCCACCGCCGTCCGGAGCTCGCCGCACCATCCGGAGTCCGTTTCGCCATCCGTTTCCGGTAAGACAGCAGCCACCGTCAGATCTCAGATCAGCGGCTTAGATCGTTCGTTGACTGGTCAGCATCCCAGGCGTTGACTAGTCAGACGCCCAGTCAGCGCCCAGTCAGCAGACGAGTTGACCAGTCAAACAGACACAATTGACTGGTCAATTTCGTTAATCCCTTTAATTAACAGATTTCGGTAGAATCTTGTAAATTGCGTAGAAATTCAACCGCTTGGCCAAAAATTGCAAATAAAATATGTACGGGTTCAGTGAGTCGTGTAGAATCTCGTTGTACCTTTCGTTCAGACTTTTACTGTCAGGTTTAGTACAGTTTAATCAAACTAGTTAGTGGCCTTTTCGGAGTAATAAATTCGTAGAAAAAGATCCGTAGCTCCAAAAATCACGTGTGATATGTCCCTGAACTCGTGTGAACGAGGGGAATCTCATCGTGAATTAAAAAGGTAGGCTTACAGTAAAAACTTCTGCAGTTTTTGTCTAATGGCTTTCTGCAGTGTTTTAATTACTCGGGGAGTTTTATAAATCCTTTTCGAGTAATTCCAATTGGTACTGTTTCTAATCAGCGATGCCTTTGCGGTAGAATATTTCCAAGATTTTACAAACAGTATACTACCGGTAGTGAATTATTTAAGTTCTAGCTCTAGTTGTGAGCATTACTTTTGTCTATTAGTTTCCCTAGCGCTAAAACTATTTTTCATGCATGCAATCGGTAGTGTTATGTTATATGATGTTGTGGTGCAGCTTTATCACCAATTCACTTGCCGTTCTTGCATTCATGCATCATATTTGTTGCATATGTTGTGGATTGTTTGTTTATGAATGCAATTGTGTCGTGTAGATTGTGCTGAGTGCAACGCTTGTTCGTGTGAGGATTGTGCTCCAGACCGCTACAACCAAGGCAAGTAGATGCTACTTTGTTCATGATATCGTCCTACTATTTTCTATGCATTGTCGTGTATTTTGTAGATGCATGTGTAGGATGATACTATCGCTATGCTATGTCCTATTATGTGGTAGGACCCTCTTTGTAGATGAACCACCGTTGGTAGATGTGCTTAGCCATGCTATATTGAACGAGGGCTGGGTTACATCCATTACACTTGTCTTCTCAAAGTATTGGTTTGTGAAAACTAAAACAATTTAATCAATGAACCCCCTGGGTGTGATGGTATTGATAAATTTTGGTGGTTTCATTGCGGAAAGGCACCCAGGTATCAAGAGAGAATGATTGGCTTCTTTATTGTGTAGCTTACGTGTACAACCATGTGCCAATAATGAAATGGGCGGTTGGTTGGACTTAGTAGGTTGTGGTAACTCGAACCCGCGTATCCAGAGATGTAGACTTTTGGTAGGTTGGACCGGTGCGCGTCAGGATTGAGGAGCTACTTCCCGAACAGTCTCTTCTTGGTCTTCTCCCTATCGTCACCCAAAATGAGAGTGACGGTACGAGCTGGGCTGGCCAAGTCACATGGGTAAAGTGTACTAACCTCTGCAGAGTGTATAATCTAATCGATTAGCCGTGTCCCCGGTTATGGACATCTGAGTTGCTAGATATTGATTCCATGACATGTTTCTCGCTCATTCTAATTTCATAATTGCTTTAATATTGTTGGGTTAACTTAATTGGGATCTTTTCAAAGAAAAATCAAAACTGTTTATGAAAGTAGGACAAATGTATTTGCAAATGCAAGCCAAACACAGCTCCACTTGCCAAATATGCATGTAGATGTTAGTACTATTGTCTCCTTTACTAGCTCTACTTGCCATACATTCCATGTATTGACCCTTCGGGGCTGCTACATTTCATGTTGCAGGATATTCTGATTCTGATTGATTGTTATAGGCCACGGTACTCCACTCGTCACTTGTTCACTTGTGGGCAATTTGAAGATTGGAGGATTTACATGTTTATGTTGCTACCTGAATAATTTGAGCTAGCTTTATGCTAAGCTTTTATTGTAATAATGGTACTCTGGATCTTTGTAGTACATGATACACGGTTATTTTGCTATGTTATCTATCTTACTCTATTGTGGGCCAATGAACCGATCCAGGGATTGGCATGTTACATAGAGGCCACGGTCTTTTCAGAACCGGGGTGTCACAGGATGGTATCAGAGCCCGTGTGTCGACTGTAGGATCGTGACCTAGGATTGGATTAGGAAGCCATAGAGTTATTAAGCCTATATTAACTCTATCTTTCCTCTTATACCTTTCACCCTCGTAAATTCTTACCATATGCTATTCTCACACTTTCCTCTTTTACTTGATAGATGGGAGACATCAGGACTGAGTATGTCACCATGGAGTCACCAAGGCCCTTTGCAAGGCAGTTAGCTCAGCTCTCTCAGTCATTGGGATTGCCACTGCCTATGTTCAAGGGAAGAAGGCTGTACACCTATGGATATGGAGAGGATGCATGGGAAATCACTACCTTCATATTCAGAGATGCCGCCTTGCCAAACCCCGCGCACTTGGTCTACACCAAGACATACTGCAATTGGGGACTTGGAATCAACTTGGCCATACATGAAGCCCTGTCTCGCCAGTGCCACTATGCCCGACACCTACTGCCTGCGGATTCACCCTACCGTGACTATGGAAGGCGTGATGAAGAAGGGAACATTGTGATTACCCCGGGCGACAGGAACAACATGCCGCCCCGTCGAAGGCACATAGAGGACATGGAAAGAGAGAATGGAGCTCTAGCAGAGAAGGTGAGGATGTTAAAGGAGATTGCAGACTTTACTAGCAATGGAATGGTGGTCCAAGGACAGGAAATAGACACTTTGCATGAAGCTGTGGGAGTTCTGGAGACTGCCCTGATAGCCAGAGATGAGACCATAGCCCATCTTCATGGTACTGTGCAAGAGAACACCCAGAACATACAACAGTTGCAACGGACCGTCCAGCAAAGGGACCAAACCATTGAAGCTATGACAGCCCAGATTGCCGCTCTCCAAGCACAGCTGAATCCACCCTCTGATGATGACAATGGAGATGATGGCAACAATGGGGATGATGATGACAGTGGAGATGAAGATGATGATGAGGACGAGGATGATGATGATGGAGACGATGATGGTGGAGGAGATGAAGTTGTTGCTGTAGCAGCTAAGAATGAAGAAGAAGAGGAGGATCCAGAAGAGGTGGAGTTTGAAGTCTCAAGTGATGGTTCAGGAGAGG
The DNA here is from genome assembly GCA_916181665.1 of Avena sativa. Lineage (NCBI taxonomy): Eukaryota > Viridiplantae > Streptophyta > Magnoliopsida > Poales > Poaceae > Avena > Avena sativa. Next base: position 346,555,134 of record OV702281.1, on the reverse strand, counting down.
TGTACACTCCGCCGCCATGGTTGTACCGCGAGCCGAAGCGCCAACGCATGACCGCAAGGACCTACCTCAATCTCTTCAAGAAGTAGATAGAAGTCCACCAATTAGTCCACGTTAGGCGAATTCGTTAGGATTATTCTCGATCGTTGTGAATCTTAGTTCGTGTTAGTTTAAAAGTGTTTAGTTGCTTATTTGTGTACTCCAATATCCCAGGATTTATTTGTGCGATTTTTAATGAAAGAGTTATGGCAATTTGGTTACTATCTCTGTTGTTTTCGCTGCAGTTTTTCTGCTGATACAGCAGTACTGCGCGATTTTTCATATTTTTCTGGTAACTCGGAAAAATCTGAAAAAAATTGGGCTGATGAGAAACTCTCTGTGCCATATGCACAAAAATTGGCTAATTTTTCTGACGAGTTTAAGTCAGGCGGAAAAATTCGTGAACGCTGCTGGACTGTTCTGGCAGATTGCTGTTTTGGTTGTGTAGTTGATCTATTGTTTAGTTAACCATTGCCAACTCTTGCAAAACTATTTCAGTAGGTATGTACTGCTAGGATAACACCTGGGATGTTGCTGGATCGCTTGTTTGTTGATGTGTTGCTTGCTTGTGATTGTCTGCTATTGTTTGTTGTTGATTGATCATATGCATGGGTAGAATCCTATTATCATAGTTGATTCTTTCTAAACTTACCTATGCTGAACCGCAGATGCCTCCTCGCTGCCAACCCACTGAGATGGAGCAGCTCATGGAAGCTCAGGCACAGCTGACCCAAGTGATGACCCAGTTCATGGCAAACCAGAACAACAACAATGGAAACAATCAGCCTCAGGGAGATGCTCTCACCAGATTTCTGAGGTTAAGGCCAGCTAAGTTCTCTACTGCAACGGAACCAATGGTTTCTCTCGATTGGTTGCGTTCAGTCAACAAGGATCAAGTAAATGTCGGTTGCACTGATGCTGAGAAGGTGAGGTTTGCCGCTCACCTACTGGAGGGACCAGCCGCCTCTTGGTGGGACACATTTCAGATCACCCACCCGCTGGATACCGTGACTTGGGCTATGTTTGAGGAAGGTTTCAGGACCAACCACGTGTCTTCAGGAGTTCTGAGCCTGAAGAGGAAGGAGTTCCGCAACTTGCGCCAAACCAATCGTTCCGTGGCCGAGTACATTGAGGAGTTCAACAACCTGTCCCGTTATGCACCTGAGGATGTTGACACTGATGCCAAAAGGAGGGAGAGATTCCTGGATGGCCTCAGTGATGAGCTTTCAGTACAGCTACTCGTGGTTTACTGCCCCACTTTCCAGGAGCTTATGGACAAGGCCAGGATCTTGGAGGGGAAGCACAAGCAAGTGGAGAACCGCAAGAGAAAGAACAACAATCACCACTCTGGTTCACACCACAAAACTCGCACTTCATATGATGGATACTCCAAGCATGGAGGAAGTGACCATGGGAGCCATGACCGCCGCGATGGACATCGTCATGACAACCATAGGAGCAGCCACCACAACCACAAGGGAGGACACTCTCACCACTCTGGAGGACACGGTGGACATGACCGCAACCGTGATCGCAACTTCGTGAAGAAGGATCTGAGTGAGGTGACGTGCTTCAAGTGCAAGCAAAAGGGACACTATGCTGACAACTGTCCGGAGAGGAAAGGACTGAAGCCAACCAACGGCGAGAAGGCCACAGTGAACCACATGAATGTGGAGGAGATTCCAGATGAGCCTGACCTTGTGATTGGTAAGTTCCCAATCAACACTTACCCTGCAATTATACTTTTCGATACTGGTGCATCGCATTCATTCATATCAAGGGCATTTGTGGATAAGTATAAGTTACCTACTGAGTCTATGAAGAGGTCTATTAGAGTGAGTTCACCTGGAGGAGATATGATAGCTAGTGCGGGATGCCGCGATTTAACTGTGAGAATTGGAACACACAACTTCATTGCACATTTGGTAGTGTTGGATTCACAGGGATTAGATGTTATTATGGGTATGGATTGGATGTCTATGCATGGGGGACACATAGATAGTGCACAGCGAGCTGTTTCACTCAAAACCCCGGATGGTAAGAGGATTAGATTCAAGTCGGCTGCACGACCGAGAAGGTGTAATTTGAATTCTCTTAAGGGGGTTAGCATGGATACTGTGCCAGTGATTAGGGATTACCCCGACGTGTTTCCGGAAGAACTACCAGGGATGCCACCTGACAGGGAAGTAGAGTTCCTTATCGACCTGATGCCGGGAACAGGACCTATAGCAAAGAAACCATATAAGATGGATGTCGATGAGCTGAAGGAGTTGAAGAAACAGTTGAAGGAGCAGCTGGAAAAGGGATTCATTCAGCCTAGTGCGTCGTCATGGGGAGCACCTGTTCTGTTTGTGGAGAAGAAAGACAACACCAAGAGATTAGTGGTGGACTATCGTTCGCTGAATGAAGTAACCATCAAGAACAAGTACCCTCTGCCGAACATAAATGACTTGTTTGATCAACTGGAAGGAGCAAAGGTGTTCAACAAGATTGAATTGCGATCTGGCTACTTCCAATTGAAGATCCGGGAGGAGGATGTACCAAAAACCGCCTTCACCACTAGGTATGGTTTATATGAGTATACAGTTATGTCTTTTGGACTAACGAATGCCCCGGCATACTTCATGACCATGATGAACAAGGTATTTATGGAGTATTTGGACAAGTTCGTGGTGGTGTTTATTGATGACATACTGATATATTCCAAGGATGATGCTGAGCATGAGAAACATCTGCGACTGATTATGGAGAAGCTGAGAGAACACAAGCTGTATGCCAAATTCAGCAAGTGTGAATTCTGGCTTAACACTGTTGGGTTTCTTGGACACGTAGTGTCAGGAGAAGGAATTGCTGTTGATCCAAACAAAGTGACTGCAATAACAGAGTGGGAAGCACCCAGGAATGCAGGAGAGATTCGAAGCTTTTTGGGACTTGCTGGATATTACCGGAGGTTCATAGAAAACTTTTCTAAGATTGCTAAGCCGATGACTGAACTTCTGAAGAAGGAGAGGAAGTTCGAATGGTCAGACGTATGTGAAGCCAGCTTTCAGGAACTGAAGCGTCGACTAGTGACCGCGCCTGTTATATGTTTACCAGATCTTCAGAAGGATTTCCAAGTGTACTGTGATGCTTCACGACAGGGACTTGGGAGTGTGCTGATGCAAGATGGGAGAGTAGTGTCATATTCCTCACGACAACTCAAGCACCATGAGCGGAATTACCCCACACACGACTTGGAGTTAGCGTCAGTGGTTCATGCGCTCAAGGTATGGAGGCATTACTTAATGGGAAAACACTGTGATGTGTACACCGACCACAAGAGCCTGAAGTACATATTTACACAGAAGGAACTGAACATGAGACAAAGGAAATGGTTGGAACTTATCAAGGATTATGATATGAATCTACAGTACCACCCAGGAAAGGCCAATGTAGTAGCTGATGCTCTGAGCCGGAAGGTTTATGCCAATGGATTGACAATTGGTGAATTGCCTGAGGACTTGTGCAAGCAATTCAAGGACCTTAGACTGGAGGTAGTATCTGAGGGATACTTAGCAACAATGGAAGTCCAACCAACGCTACAGGACAGGATCATAAAGGCTTAGATAGGAGACAAAGAGATAGATGAAGTTAAGGAAAAGATGAAGGAAGGTCGAGCAAGGGAATTCCGCGAGGATGAGCAAGGAACCTTGTGGTACGGAGATCGTTTGTGCGTCCCCAACGATCCCGAGATAAGGAAGTTGATTCTGCAGGAAGCTCATGACTCGCCATATTCCATACACCCGGGCAATACAAAGATGTATATGGACCTAAAGGACAGATTCTGGTGGAACAACATGAAGGGAGACATCGCGGAGCATATTACCCTATGTGATGTATGTAGCCGAGTGAAGGCAGAACATCAGAAGCCAGCAGGACTGCTGCAACCATTGCCCGTGCCGGATTGGAAGTGGGATAGAGTGGGAATGGATTTCATCACAGGACTGCCCAAGACCAGGTCAGGATATGACTCTATTTGGGTAGTGGTCGACCATTTGACCAAGGTAGCCCACTTTATACCAGTGAAGACGACTTATACAAGTGCAAAGTTGGCCAAGATTTACATGGACAGGATTGTGTGCCTACATGGAGTTCCCAAGAGTATCGTATCTGACCGAGGCACCCAATTTACCTCACACTTCTGGCGCCAGCTGCACGAGTCACTTGGTACTAGGCTGGAGTTTAGCACAGCGTTTCACCCACAGACTGATGGACAGACCGAGAGGGTGAATCAGATTTTGGAGGACATGCTAAGAGCTTGCGCCTTGGCTCATGGATCCAGTTGGGATGAGAATTTGCCGTATGCGGAGTTTTCCTACAACAACAGCTACCAAACCAGCATCAAGACATCACCGTTCGATGTGCTGTATGGGAAACGATGCCGGACACCAGTGCTATGGGATGGAGTATGAGAACGTCAGCTGTTTGGACCTGATTTGATCAAGGATGCTGAGGAAAAGGTCGCCTTGATTAGGGACAGGCTGAAGGTAGCACAATCAAGGCAGAAGAGCTACGCTGACGCCAAGCGCAAGGAAGTGGTGTATGAGATAGGTGATAGAGCATACCTTAGAGTATCGCCGCTTCGTGGAATCAAGAGATTTGGAATTAAGGGTAAGCTGGCACCTCGATTTATTGGACCGTATCGGGTCTTAGCACGCAAAGGAGAGGTTGCTTATCAGTTGGAGTTGCCAGAAGCTCTGTCTGCTGTTCACAACGTGTTCCACGTGTCCCAGCTGAAGAAGTGCCATCCGGAGATGGTGGATACACCGTTGAGAGACACTGTACCGCTAGAGGAGGTTCAGCTGGAGGATGATTTGACCTATGAGGAGAAACCGGTCAAGATTCTGGAGACAGCAGAAAGGACTACCCGTACCAAGACAATCAAGTTTTGCAAGGTGCAGTGGAGTCACCACACCGAGGAAGAAGCCACTTGGGAGCGAGAGGATGACATCCGAGAGAACTACCCACACCTATTTGCTAGCCGCGCCGAATCTCGAGGACGAGATTCATCTTAAGGGGGTTAGTCTTGTCACATCCCAAATTTTAGATTTGGTCTTGCATATCATTCATAGCATTGCATCATATCTTTCCATGCAAAACCGTCGAATAGAAAGGTTCGGCGGAACGCCACCTTCAAAACCCTATTTTGTTTCGCTACGAGTTTCCTGCGGGGAGCTTTAGAGAGACTTGCAACAACCACCCCTGTAGGTTCGAGTTTTCACTCAAAATTTGACTAAAGGTTGTGCCCCTCGACGATACGAACCCGTAGGCGCGAGAATCGCTCCAATCGGAGTTCGTATGCAAAAGACTCGGACGTTTTAGTGAACCGCCGGAAAACGGTCCGAAAATCCGGACCGATTTCCGAGTTGGAGTCAACTTCTGGACCGTTTTTGAGTAGAATCCGCACGAGAGTCTATTTAAAGAGGGACCCCCACTGCCTCGATTTCCGTGCCCAACCCCGCCGCCAGGTACCGCGCCACCGCCGCCGCCCCTCTCCGTCCCCGCCGCCGCCACCCCGCGGATCGCTGCCGCCTCGCCACCGCGCGACCCCGCGCCGCCATCACCGCCGCCACCTGCGCCGCCAGCGCGCGACCCCGCCGCCGCCTTGCGCCGCCGCCCGCGCGCCTTGCTTCGCGTGCGCGCATGCATGCGTACACATGCACTATCGCGCGCCGTTTTGCGTCGCGCCGTTTTGTCCGTACCACGTCGCACGCGCGCCGTTTTACGTTGCGCCGTTGACGATCTTGAACCACCCGTAGTTGACCGTGTGCGTCCGTGCAGGAAGAACCCCGACGCCGGAACCAATCGCCACCGCCGTCCGGAGCTCGCCGCACCATCCGGAGTCCGTTTCGCCATCCGTTTCCGGTAAGACAGCAGCCACCGTCAGATCTCAGATCAGCGGCTTAGATCGTTCGTCGACTGGTTAGCATCCCAGGCGTTGACTAGTCAGACGCCCAGTCAGCGCCCAGTCAGCAGACGAGTTGACCAGTCAAACAGACACAATTGACTGGTCAATTTCGTTAATCCCTTTAATTGACAGATTTCGGTAGAATCTTGTAAATTGCGTAGAAATTCAACCGCTTGGCCAAAAATTGCAAATAAAATATGTACGGGTTCAGTGAGTCGTGTAGAATCTCGCTGTACCTTTCGTTCAGACTTTTACTGTCAGGTTTAGTACAGTTTAATCAAACTAGTTAGTGGCCTTTTTGGAGTAATAAATTCGTAGAAAAAGATCCGTAGCTCCAAAAATCGCGTGTGATATGTCCCTGAACTCGTGTGAACGAGGGGAATCTCATCGTGAATTAAAAAGGTAGGCTTACAGTAAAAACTTCTGCAGTTTTTGTCTAATGGCTTTCTGCAGTGTTTTAATTACTCGGGGAGTTTTATAAATCCTTTTCGAGTAACTCCAATTGGTACTGTTTCTAATCAGCGATGCCTTTGCGGTAGAATATTTCCAAGATTTTACAAACAGTATACTACCGGTAGTGAATTATTTAAGTTCTAGCTCTAGTTGTGAGCATTACTTTTGTCTATTAGTTTCCCTAGCGCTAAAACTATTTTTCATGCATGCAATCGGTAGTGTTATGTTATAGGATGTTGTGGTGCAGCTGTAGCACCAATTCACTTGCCGTTCTTGCATTCATGCATCATATTTGTTGCATATGTTGTGGATTGTTTGTTTATGAATGCAATTGTGTCGTGTAGATTGTGCTGAGTGCAACGCTTGTTCGTGTGAGGATTGTGCTCCAGACCGCTACAACCAAGGCAAGTAGATGCTACTTTGTTCATGATATCGTCCTACTATTTTCTATGCATTGTCGTGTATTTTGTAGATGCATGTGTAGGATGATGCTATCGCTATGCTATGTCCTATTATGTGGTAGGACCCTCTTTGTAGATGAACCACCGTTGGTAGATGTGCTTAGCCATGCTATATTGAACGAGGGCTGGGTTACATCCATTACACTTGTCTTCTCAAAGTATTGGTTTGTGAAAACTAAAACAATTTAATCAATGAACCCCCTGGGTGTGATGGTATTGATAAATTTTGGTGGTTTCATTGCGGAAAGGCACCCAGGTATCAAGAGAGAATGATTGGCTTCTTTTTTGTGTAGCTTACGTGTACAACCATGTGCCAATAATGAAATGGGCGGTTGGTTGGACTTAGTAGGTTGTGGTAACTCGAACCCGCGTATCCAGAGATGTAGAATTTTGGTAGGTTGGACCGGTGCGCGTCGGGATTGAGGAGCTACTTCCCGAACAGTCTCTTCTTGGTCTTCTCCCTATCGTCACCCAAAATGAGAGTGACGGTACGAGCTGGGCTGGCCAAACCACATGGGTAAAGTGTACTAACCTCTGCAGAGTGTATAATCTAATCGATTAGCCGTGTCCCCGGTTATGGACATCTGAGTTGCTAGATATTGATTCCATGACATGTTTCTCGCTCATTCTAATTTCATAATTGCTTTAATATTGTTGGGTTAACTTAATTGGGATCTTTTCAAAGAAAAATCAAAACTGTTTATGAAAGTAGGACAAATGTATTTGCAAATGCAAGCCAAACACAGCTCCGCTTGCCAAATATGCATGTAGATGTTAGTACTATTGTCTCCTTTACTAGCTCTACTTGCCATACATTCCATGTATTGACCCTTCGGGGCTGCTACGTTTCATGTTGCAGGATATTCCGATTCTGATTGATCGTTATAGGCCACGGTACTCCACTCGGCACTTGTTCACTTGTGGGCAATTTGAAGATTGGAGGATTTACATGTTTATGTTGCTACCTGAATAATTTGAGCTAGCTTTATGCTAAGCTTTTATTGTAATAATGGTACTCTGGATCTTTGTAGTACATGATACACGGTTATTTTGCTATGTTATCTATCTTACTCTATTGTGGGCCAATGAACCGATCCAGGGATTGGCATGTCACATAGAGGCCATGGTCTTTTCAGAACCGGGGTGTAACAGACCTTATGAGGTCGAGGAGGCATACCCTTCGGGAGCGGTAAGATTAAAACCACTACACCTTCTTCTTCATCATGGGTCATCAATAGGCAAAGGTTGAAGCATTATAGAGTTGGGTAGATTAACACTACCAAGGTAGCTTCTTGGATTTCTATGGAGGAACATAACGGAACGGGATAACAAAATCACAGGTTCATAGATTTTTGCTAGTTTGATAACTTTTTATCTTGTTTCTCCTTTTTATTTGATTCTCTTTTCTTTTTCTGATCTTACTAGGCTGTTTTACGACCCGGTATAGGTGGACAGTACAGGCAGCCGCGCAGGTACCACTGGTCGTTATCAGCACGGAACCCTCTGAGCATTTTTTTGTATCGGTACGACCGGGCCATCGGGCATGCGTGCCCGTACCGCAGGTGTACCGTTTTAGTCCTCTGATTCTTTCGTACTTTGCATCCATTAAAAAGACAGATTAGGAGGTAAGTTACCGGTACGGGCGCGCGGTACGAACGGGGTCCGCCCTTACCGACCCCGTTACTGACTCTACATGATGTTTTATTAGCTCATATAATCGCCTCCTTTCTTTTTCTTTATCTTTTTTGACTTCCATTGATTAATCTCAGATCTTTAGCCACCCTTCTCCACCCTTGCAATGAAATCTCAGATCTCACTTGATCATTCGAAGGCTATGCAGCCTTTTCATGTCAAGCAAATCTGGACCAAGAAGGAGGACACCTTCGAAGCTCAAGCCAAAAAGAAGGGATCCAAGGGAGACACTTTGTCCTCCTCACTGCATGAGCCGCCACAAGTCGTTCCACTCCCCAACTGGGAAGATATGTTTCCACAGAAGTTGGAGATGCTCAGGCATGTAGATCAAGGGAAGACTAAGGAAGAGTCCCTAAAAAATCCTTACAGGTATAATTTGAGTAGATCTTCTCTCAAATCTCCTCCTGGATCTTTTTTTCACAAAGAAGAGAAGCGAGATGATATTCGAGAAAAGATTTAAATCTTTGAGAAAATTTTTAAAGCTTGTGTTGAAAATATTGGGGAAGGAGTTGACTCTTACTAGATGATGGGCAAAAAAGTGGAAAGAAAGGTCGATGACATTGACGGTAGAGTACACTCCTAATCAAAAATATCATGGAGATGGCTGGTGACAGGAAGACTCTAAGCAAGATAATCACCAAGCTCCATGTCGGAGTTATGGAGATGTCCACCAGATTCACATGTATTGCTCATTCCTACAGCCTCAAGGTGGACGAAGAGGAAGGAGAAGAAAATTTCTTCACCCCTAAGAAGGAGTAAGCAAACACAAGGGATTATTTGATCCACCCGGTTTGATTCCAAGCTTGGGGGGATCTGTGAGAGCCTTGTAATCTATATTTCAGTTTTTAGCATAATTACTTTCTTGCATGCATGTTAGGTTTTTATACCAGATCTTGCATTACTTGCATCAACTTCAAGTTCCCTTTGTTCGAGAGATGATTCATATGAAGGGAAGATGCCCTGAGAGGCAATAATAAAGTGGTTATTATGTATATTCCAAGTATATGATAAATTTTTATTTTGCATGCTATAATTTTATTAATACTGAAACATTAATACATGTGTGTTTAATAAACAAACATAAAGTTCCTAGTTATTTCTCTCTTATAAACTAGCTCGTTGATTAACAAGATGATCAAGGTTTCCTGATCATGGACATTGGACGTTGTTAATAACGAGGTAACAACATTATTGGAATGGTGTGATGAACATTCATCCAAAGTATATGTAGAGGTCTCAACCTAATAAGGTAGATTCCTCCTGTGTTTTACAATGCTAGTCCCTGGATCAATAGCTAGCATCCACAGTTAAGATGTAATATCAAGAAACAAAGGTCATAATATAACTTTATAACCAGGAATAACATAATTTTATTACATCTCACATAGCTCATTTGGCTATTATATTACATTGCAGCGGAATAACTATAAGTATGGGTCCTTCATCTTCAAAGTGCCACAGGCAGATGTTGGTTGTAGACTTTGTAATCCTAATCAATCAATCTTCACTAAAAACAATCAAACCTGCAACATACAAGTTACAGCCACAAAGGGTCAATACATTTGAATTGTATTGGCAAGTGATACTATGGTAGTATAGTGGAGTCTATCATCTATATGCATTTGGCTAATTGGAGTTGAGGTTTGCATTGCTCAAAATAGATTTTTCCTTAACATTTGAAAATACTAAGTTTTTGCTTTGACAAAATCATTTTTCTCAATCAAAGATTGAAGATCCTTTACAAGGCATCTCTCAATCAAAGATTGAAGATTTCAATCAACCCTTGTTCAAACCACAAGTTTTAACTTAGAAATTTGAATGATGAGATTCTTGATTGCTTCCATGTCTTGATGCTCAAATTGTCCTTTACCAGGGACATGGCTAAGTACTTAGATTTTACACTCTGCAGAGGTGGTGCACTTTCCCCACAAGACTTGGTTTCCCAAGACAAGATCTTTCAGAAGCCTTCCCTTAGACCAAAATGGACGCGCTCCAACCTATCAAACACTACCACCCTCTGTCCATATGGCTAAGTTCTTGCAACCTATATGATCATGGCAGAGCCCATATTGCCAAGTGGTTGCACTTGAAGCTTCTCAACATTTGACATCTCAAATCCCTTTGTTCCTGGGTGGCAATCCACAAGTGATATACACAAGGTTCACCAGTCCCCTGGCCTTGTGTAACCACTCAACATAAACCAATCCTTCCATTCCACCCAGGTGATTCATTAACTTAGTTGTTTTATTAAACAAAAACATAAGTCCTCAGACTTAGAGATTTTTCCATAGTGTGAATATATTTTCCACCCATGTTTTCTATTAGCTAGGCTAAGCTTGATAGTAGTAGGAATCTTAACTTAGGAAAATCCTACTAAGGATTCATCTACTAGGTTTTCCTATAGTAAGGTTTATACTTAGCAAAATTCCATGCAAGTTTTACTTAGTAAAAATCACTAATGCATAGTGAAAGTAATGGGACAAAAAGTATGAAGCATCACTTTCCTTTTTGGTAGAGTATAGGTTCACTCCTTGTCCTTGCAACAATCACACTCTTCAAGTCACTACAAATCAATCAAGCAAGGCACAAACTCAATCTACCAATCAAGCAAAACAACACATAAAATGACAAAGTCAAAGAAATGCATGCAAGCATGCCAAGCTTTGTTTTGTTTGAAAAAGTGGTTCCTAATGGGTCATAAACATTTTAAAACACCTAATGGTCATTTTGTAAAGTGTCAAAGTCATTTGCAAAAGGTTTCACTACAAAAACCATTTTCAAAACAAAGTATCATTTTATGTGGTGTAGAAATATTTTTACCAAGGCATTAATCTCCAAGGTTCACCAAATATGTTTTCAAACCATAAAACTTGTTGTTTAGGGTCAGAGAGTTTAAAACAAAACATTTCCCAAAAGTTTTCCTTCAAAATCATTTTTAATAAATAAACCACATTTCTATTTGACTAGAAATGGTTTTAAATCAAAGAATCTTTATTTTGTTTCACCAAATACATTCTTGAGTCCACAACGTGTTTCCTATGGTCAGTAGGTTCAAAGAAATCCAATTGCAAAAGATTTTAACCCCAAATTCATTTTTAAACATTTTTTACATCCTTAACAAGCATACAAATGTTTCTGCAAAAACAAACACTCTAACAGATACTATTTGCTAAACCAAAGGCATGGTTGGCTAGGGCTTGTTCCACTTAATCCATTGATATAAAATTTGAAATTTTTGGACGTGTGGTTTGAAAGTTACAGAGGTTTGAAAATGGTATTTAAATCTGGTTTCAAAATCTGTTTTAATCAGAACAGGGGACACGCGGCACACTCTGGTTGGATGGTACCGGTTCGGCCGGATCACGCGCGGCAGCCCTTGGATCAATTTAGATCGTGCGGCACAGAACGCGTACCTCTTCGCGGCTAAATGATCTAATCCTGCTCGTTCAAACTAAATCCTACGGTACTAGTTCGCTGGACCAAAAGTGAGCGGCGCCGACGGCGGCTAGCGGTGGCGTACGGCCAGTCGATGACGGCGCCAGCGGTACAGGAAGCAAAGGAGGGTGGGGAGATGCTCACCGGAATCGCTGACGCTCGCTGATGCTCAACGTGGTACTGGTCCGTCGAGGGGCGCTAGGGGGCAGCTGCGATTGCTCGCCGGAGTAGAGAGCAACGCCGGACGGCTCTGTCTGTGGTCGAAGGCGACATTGCAGATCACGCGGAGGCAAACAAAGGGCACGGTTAGATGCGTATGGTCGAGGGGATGACGCGTGTGTGAATGAGGGGGAGAGGGGCGGTCTGGTACAACCTGTGGGCGTCGTCGGAGAGGTGGCAGACGCGGCGGCGTTCGAAAGCTTGATGTAGCCGACGCTATGGGGCTCCCGCGGTTGAGAGGAGGGTGCTGGGAGATGCGTCTGGTTGTGGGGAAGTTGTCAGCGTGCTCAGGGAGGCTCGGGGTGGTGTGTGCTGGCCGGATTTTGGGAAGAAAGCTCGTCGGAGTAGAGGGAGTGCAGGGCAAAATTCGTCGGCCTGGGGGCGTGCTTGAGGGAGGGGTCAGAGGGAAACGAGAGAGGACGTGCTGGCGTTTAAAGGTGCTTGATCACCGCGAGGAATAAACGCGGCGTTAAGTCGAATTAAGCCGGAGAATCAACGGCAGAACGAGGAGGAACGGGTCACTACGGGGAGGACGATGAACAGGAGAGGGTGGGGTCCGCTTGGCAGTGAAAGAAAGGAAATGAAGTTGGGTCCACCGATCAGCCTCTGTGTGGGTGCGGTTCCGAGTGGAAAGAAACGCTTCGGGGAGGGGGAGGGAGCTGGGCTGTTGGGCTGTTGGGCTGGTCCAAATCCATTTTTTTTTCTGTCTGTTTGTTTTATTCTTTTCTATTTCTATTTTCTGATTTGATTATTCAAACAAATGATTCAATCAACAATTCAAACAATTCAAACAAAACAACTTGTAATGAGTTTTTGGTTCTGTTTAACAGCATAAACCAAATCTCCAAAAATAAAATAATATTTTTATTCTTTTTAGGACCATTCATTAATTAAATAAAATGGTTCATTAGTTATTAAATAAAATAGGGTTTGATTTAATTAATAGAATCTCCATTTGAAATCCAAATATTTTTAAAACCAAAACAGTAGGTTTTATTTGGAAATAAAGAATATTTGGAAATCTGTTTAAAACAAAATAACCTTTTATTTTAAGGTCCAATAATAATTAAATGAATAGACCTTATTCATTTAATTCAAATAGGTTTTGTTTTATTAAAATCTTTATTTTGAAAATCTAAAATAAAACCAAAACACTTCAGTAGGTTTTTATTTGAGAATATAAAATATTTGAAAAACTTATTTAAAATAACTTAATAAGTTTTGATGTTTTTATTAAAATGGTAAAACCTTTTATTTAAATAAAATTGGATATTAAACCCTTATTAATTTATTTAAATCAACTTTTGTTATTTTTACTCAAAACAAAATGTTTTAAATCCAAATCTTGGCCAATGTTTTAATTTGGCTTTATAAAATAATCTTTATTTATAAATCCACCTTTTCATTTGAAAACAAAATCTTTTATTAAAAGATCCAAAATAGTAATTCCAAAACATTTTATTTTACTTTTATTAAATGTTTAACTCTTTATGAATCCCTTTAGGATTTTATTTAATCCAAATAGATTTGAAGTTCCATTTAAATTCAAAAAGTTTCTTCTGGCCTTGAAAATCAAACAAAGTTTTATTTTATTCAATTATTTTCACATTACAAGATTTGGAAAATCTTGGGATGTGACAGACTACCACCCTTAAAATAAATCTCGTCCCGAGATTTGGGGAGGCTAGGGGTTACAAGTAGGTTCAAAACAACTAGGGTACCACCACCCTTAAAAATTTTCAAACTAAAATTACATATGCTCCTTCTTGGGATCCTGGGAAAACTTTCTCTAAGCAAATAGTTGTGTTTATGTCCTTAGTTTCCATGCTTGACTCATGGACCAAGGTTGAGTTTCTCCATAGGCTTGTTCAACTTGTTCTTCATCTTTTCTGGACAGTTGCTTGCATAATGTCCTGGATTCTTGCAGTTGAAACAATGGATGTCCTTGAGTTCTTTACGTGGCTCTTGTGGACAAGTTGCTACATAGTGGCCTAACTCTTTGCAGTTGTTGCACCACACTTGGTCAATCTCTTTATTCTTCTTGTTCTCTGGGCATTCACTGGAGTAGTGTCCCATTTCCTTACATTTACGACATTGCACAAGGTTCATGTCTGGTCTTGGTTTCTTGGGTTTCTTTGATCCTTTGAATTGGGTTGTCTTGTTTGGAGGTATGAGTGGTCCTTTTCCTTTGGTAGATTTGGATCCTTCTTGTTTCCTTTGTTCCACCATGGAGTAAATGGGGCATTGGATGGAAACATGGTCATTTCCTTCACAAAGGTAACAAGTAGTTTGAGAGGTGGGACACTGTCCAACAGGATGTTCTTCTTCACAATTGGGGCATTGTCCTTCATGCTCCTTGGAAGTATGATCCTTGTCTCCACAAATAATGCAAGCTGGGGCTCCATCTAGAACAACATTCTTGTCATCTTTGTTATCATAAACTCTTTTGGGATAGCTTTCTTCCATGCTGATCATTTGATTAGTCACCTTAAGCATCAGTTGGGATTGTTCCTCCAAAAACTTTTACAGTACTGGATCTTTATCACTATTGTTGGCTATGAACTGAGCTGTCAGTTGGTTCAGCTGGTGTTGGGTTGCTATGAGCTCTTTCAAGCTGTCAGCTTGGTTGGTGTTGTTGTCATCAACCTTGATGTTGGAGTCTCTTGGAGTAGTCATCTGTTTGGGTTGAAGGGATTAGAATAGGCAAGATATTTCTAAGGAATCAATTCTAATCACACACATCACAATTCACACAATCAATGTGCATGCAATCACAAACCAAACAATTCACTCAAACAACAAAGTTCAAGCACATACTTAGGCGACAAAATATTTTTGTTCCACCACATGAGTTGGTGTTTTTGTCTTTAACTAAAATATGGTGGTCCATCTATAGGGTTCACTTGTGATCTTTCCATCATGCATGATTCTCCTTGCATGAGATCATGGTTTCCTTGAGAAAAACTCCTTGGTTGCAAATACTTCAAAGTTGTTGATGGCTCCTTCTTATTTTGCATTCCCTCAGTCTCTAAATCTTGAGCAAGATTTCCTTGTCTTACTTGTAGTCCTTAGTGATATCCAAGTTGGAGGTCCTTGGTGAATATGCTGAAGATGTTGAAGTCATTAGAGTTGAAGAAGTTGAAGTCATTAGAGTTGAAGAAGTTGAAGAAGTCCTGTGCACATGGTGTAGTCTTTGGCCATGGTTAGGTCTTCCCATCAAGTTTGAAATAGAAGAGATGTAGAGTTGAAACCAAAATGGTTGAGGAAAGGGTTTACAAGTGTTTTTTGTAAATAAGTTTTTGGATCAAATTATAACTCCTATTTTTCTAAGGGTTTTTGTCCAATCCTAGGTTTACAAATCCTACAGGCAACACAATGCTCTGATACCATCTGTAGAGGTCTCAACCTAATAAGGTAGATTCCTCCTGTGTTTTACAATGCTAGTCCCTGGATCAATAGCTAGCATCCACAGTTAAGATGTAATATCAAGAAACAAAGGTCATAATATAACTTTATAACCAGGAATAACATAATTTTATTACATCTTGCATAGCTCATTTGGCTATTACATTACATTGCAGCGGAATAACTATAAGTATGGGTCCTTCATCTTCAAAGTGCCACAGGCAGATGTTGGTTGTAGACTTTGTAATCCTAATCAATCAATCTTCACTAAAAACAATCAAACCTGCAACATACAAGTTACAGCCACAAAGGGTCAATACATTTGAATTGTATTGGCAAGTGATACTATGGTAGTATAGTGGAGTCTATCATCTATATGCATTTGGCTAATTGGAGTTGAGGTTTGCATTGCTCAAAATAGATTTTTCCTTAACATTTG
Source organism: Avena sativa (assembly GCA_916181665.1). Taxonomy (NCBI): domain Eukaryota; kingdom Viridiplantae; phylum Streptophyta; class Magnoliopsida; order Poales; family Poaceae; genus Avena; species Avena sativa. The sequence goes on along the minus strand of OV702281.1, from coordinate 346,539,047 downwards.
AAAATACTAAGTTTTTGCTTTGACAAAATCATTTTTCTCAATCAAATATTGAAGATCCTTTACAAGGCATCTCTCAATCAAAGATTGAAGATTTCAAACAACCCTTGTTCAAACCACAAGTTTTAACTTAGAAATTTGAATGATGAGATTCTTGATTGCTTCCATGTCTTGATGCTCAAATTGTCCTTTACCAGGGACATGGCTAAGTACTTAGATTTTACACTCTGCAGAGGTGGTGCACTTTCCCCACAAGACTTGGTTTCCTAAGACAAGATCTTTCAGAAGCCTTCCCTTAGACCAAAATGGACGCGCTCCAACCTATCAAACACTACCACCCTCTGTCCATATGGCTATGTTCTTGCAACCTATATGATCATGGCAGAGCCCATATTGCCAAGTGGTTGCACTTGAAGCTTCTCAACATTTGACATCTCAAATCCCTTTGTTCCTGGGTGGCAATCCACAAGTGAGATACACAAGGTTCACCAGTCCCCTGGCCTTGTGTAACAACTCAACATAAACCAATCCTTCCATTCCACCCAGGTGATTCATTAACTTAGTTGTTTTATTAAACAAAAACATAAGTCCTCAGACTTAGAGATTTTTCCATAGTGTGAATATATTTTCCACCCATGTTTTCTATTAGCTAGGCTAAGCTTGATAGTAGTAGGAATCTTAACTTAGGAAAATCCTACTAAGGATTCATCTACTAGGTTTTCCTATAGTAAGGTTTATACTTAGCAAAATTCCATGCAAGTTTTACTTAGTAAAAATCACTAATGCATAGTGAAAGTAATGAGACAAAAAGTATGAAGCATCACTTGCCTTTTTGGTAGAGTATAGGTTCACTCCTTGTCCTTGCAACAATCACACTCTTCAAGTCACTACAAATCAATCAAGCAAGGCACAAACTCAATCTACAAATCAAGCAAAACAACACATAAAATGACAAAGTCAAAGAAATGCATGCAAGCATGCCAAGCTTTGTTTTGTTTGAAAAAGTGGTTCCTAATGGGTCATAAACATTTTAAAACACCTAATGGTCATTTTGTAAAGTGGCAAAGTCATTTGCAAAAGGTTTCACTACAAAAACCATTTTCAAAACAAAGTATCATTTTATGTGGTGTAGAAATATTTTTACCAAGGCATTACTCTCCAAGTTTCACCAAATATGTTTTCAAACCATAAAACTTGTTGTTTAGGGTCAGAGAGTTTAAAACAAAACATTTCCCAAAAGTTTTCCTTCAAAATCATTTTTAATAAATAAACCACATTTCTATTTGACTAGAAATGGTTTTAAATCAAAGAATCTTTATTTTGTTTCACCAAATACATTCTTGAGTCCACAAAGTGTTACCTATGGTCAGTAGGTTCAAAGCAATCCAATTGCAAAAGATTTTAACCCCAAATTCATTTTTAAACAATTTTTACATCCTTAAAAAGCATACAAATGTTTCTGCAAAAACAAACACTCTAACAGATACTATTTGCTAAACCAAAGGCATGGTTGGCTAGGGCTTGTTCCACTGAATCCATTGATATAAAATTTGAAATTTTTGGACGTGTGGTTTGAAAGTTACAGAGGTTTGAAAATGGTATTTAAATCTGGTTTCAAAATCTGTTTTAATCAGAACAGGGGACACGCGGCACACTCTGGTTGGATGGTACCGGTTCGGCCGGATCACGCGCGGCAGCCCTTGGATCAATTTAGATCGTGCGGCACAGAACGCGTACCTCTTCGCGGCTAAATGATCTAATCCTGCTCGTTCAAACTAAATCCTACGGTACTAGTTCGCTGGACCAAAAGTGAGCGGCACCGACGGCGGCTAGCGGCGGCGTACGGCCAGTCGATGACGGCGCCGGCGGTACAGGAAGCAAAGGAGGGTGGGGAGATGCTCACGGGAATCACTGACGCTCGCTGATGCTCAACGTGGTACTGGTCCGTTGAGGGGCGCTAGGGGGCAGCTGCGATTGCTCGCCGGAGTAGAGAGCAACGCCGGACGGCTCTGTCTGTGGTCGAAGGCGACATTGCAGATCACGCGGAGGCAAACAAAGGGCACGGTTAGATGCGTATGGTCGAGGGGATGACGCGTGTGTGAATGAGGGGGAGAGGGGCGGTCTGGTACAACCTATGGGCGTCGTCGGAGAGGTGGCAGATGCGGCGGCGTTCGAAAGCTTGATGTAGCCGACGCTATGGGGCGCCCGCGGTTGACAGGAGGATGCTGGGAGATGCGTCTGGTTGTGGGGAAGTTGTCAGCGTGCTCAGGGAGGCTCGGGGTGGTGTGTGCTGGCCGGATTTTGGGAAGAAAGCTCGTCGGAGTAGAGGGAGCGCAGGGCAAAATTCCTCGGCCTGGGGGCGTGCTTGAGGGAGGGGTCAGAGGGAAACGAGAGAGGACGTGCTGGCGTTTAAAGGTGCTTGATCACCGCGAGGAATAAACGCGGCGTTAAGTCGAATTAAGCCGGAGAATCAACGGCAGAACGAGGAGGAACGGGTCGCTGCGGGGAGGAAGATGAACAGGAGAGGGTGGGGTCCGCTTGGCAGTGAAAGAAAGGAAATGAAGTTGGGTCCACCGATCAGCCTCTGTGTGGGTGCGGTTCCGAGTGGAAAGAAACGCTTCGGGGAGGGGGAGGGAGCTGGGCTGTTGGGCTGGTCCAAATCCATTTTTTTTCTATCTGTTTGTTTTATTCTTTTCTATTTCTATTTTCTGATTTGATTATTCAAACAAATGATTCAATCAACAATTCAAACAAAACAACTTGTAATGAGTTTTTGGTTCTGTTTAACAGCATAAACCAAATCTCCAAAAATAAAATAATATTTTTATTCTTTTTAGGACCATTCATTAATTAAATAAAATGGTTCATTAGTGATTTAATAAAATAGGGTTTGATTTAATTAATAGAATCTCCATTTGAAATCCAAATATTTTTAAAACCAAAACAGTAGGTTTTATTTGGAAATAAAGAATATTTGGAAATCTGTTTAAAACAAAATAACCTTTTATTTTAAGGTCCAATAATAATAAAATGAATAGACCTTATTCATTTAATTCAAATAGGTTTTGTTTTATTAAAATCTTTATTTTGAAAATCTAAAATAAAACCAAAACACTTCAGTAGGTTTTTATTTGAGAATATAAAATATTTGAAAACTTATTTAAAATAACTTAATAAGTTTTGATGTTTTTATTAAAATGGTAAAACCTTTTATTTAAATAAAATTGGATATTAAACCCTTATTAATTTATTTAAATCAACTTTTGCTATTTTTACTCAAAACAAAATGTTTTAAATCCAAAGCTTGGCCAATGTTTTAATTTGGCTTTATAGAATAATCTTTATTTATAAATCCACCTTTTCATTTGAAAACAAAATATTTTATTAAAAGATCCAAAATAGTAATTCCAAAACATTTTATTTTACTTTTATTAAATGTTTAACTCTTTATGAATCCCTTTAGGATTTTATTTAATCCAAATAGATTTGAAGTTCCATTTAAATTCAAAAAGTTTCTTCTGGCCTTGAAAATCAGACAAAGTTTTATTTTATTCAATTATTTTCACATTACAAGATTTGGAAAATCTTTGGATGTGACAGTATAGCATTACAATGAAAGTCATTGAGTTTATATTGCTATAACATCATACAAAGTGATCCTAATCCTTAGACCATGATATCATGGCAATCACCAACCCTGGAAGAGTATCTTGATAACATCAAACGTCACACCGTAATAGGGTGATTATAAAGATGGGTTGAGTACTGATAAAGTGTTATGTTGAGGCCCATGGATCGAGAGTGGAATTTGTTCATCCCAATGACGGATAGATATGCTCCGGGCCCTCTTGGTGATATCACATTGATTAGCTTGCAAGCAAGTGATTTGATCGCTAGAATGTTATATCACGGGAACGAGAAAAGAGTACATGTTAGTAACGATATCAAACTAGGTATGGACATACTGATGATCGAATCTTGAACATATAATATATCGCGAGACAAAGGGATTAAGATACTAGCGTAAAAGTTTCTCACGATCACAAGAAAGTCATCGGCGAATGTGTGGGTGTCAGTATGGATCTCTAGGCCCCGCTTCTAATTATTGATCTGAGAGGGGTCTCAATCATGTCCACATTATTCGCGAACCGTAGGGTGACACACTTAAGAGACACCGACACCATCTGGAGCAAATAGTTTCATGCTGAAAAGAATAGCAAAGCGCAGGAATTTATTTCACTGGATACCGAAACTGGTTTCGGGTGAAATTGCATAAAGTGTTTTTGCATGTGAAATGAAATACTAGCAAGGGGTTATATGTGAATGTTTGTCATTAAAGTAATTGACAAAATTCTGAATAAATAAATGAGTTTTATTTAATGAGAGTTTGCATTAAATTTGGTGGAAATTTAAAGGGAATTTGAGTGGGATTTTTTGAGTGGAGAATGGAAGGTGCATTTTGTGATTGGAGCTTCCACGCACATGAATGAAGGAGGGGAGGGGGCAGCCCCCATGGCCGACGGCCACCCCCTTGGGTGCCCCCCTCCTCCTATAAAAGGAGCCCCTCTCCCTCTCTCTCACTCACACCTCCTCGTGAAGGATCTCTCTCCCCCTCTAGTTTTTATCCCCCATGGTCTCGGACTAGCGAGATACATGTTCCCGGTGGATTTTCAGTAAGAAAGAGTTGTGCTCCCGCTGCATCGCTGGAGCGAGGAGGCGGAGGTTGCTCGGTTCCTCGGACGTGTGTGCGAGCACGGATGCGCCGCTGATTTGCGGCGCTAGGACTTCCTCTCGATCTTGAGATCGGCAAGAGTTTGTCTACATCAACCACGAGTTCAACCTCGTTAAGCTTTGTCGGTCTTCAAGGGTATGTTCTCTATGAATGTATATCCTCCCATTGCTTGTATCTAGTTGATAGATCTTGGTACATAGTTGTTCCCATCGTAGGAAATTTTTTGTTTTCTATGTTGTGAACCCTACAGTGGTATCAGAGCCGGATCTTTGCATAGATGCTTTGTATGGGTAGTACACATATGTATATGTGGGCGATTATGATCATGTTATTGCTTCTTAGTTGTACTTTGGATATTGGTGGCATAGTGGGATGAAGCGGCCCGGACAAACTTTACATGTCCTCGCGCATGAGACATGTTCCAAGCTTGACATGCAACTAGCTTTGCATAAGTGGATAGCGGGTGTCTGTCTCTCCTACTATAGTGAATATCTAATTCGCAACGAGTTGTCAACAATTTGGTTATCCTCGTTGTGGTTCATGTTCGTAGGTAAGAACGGTTCTATCTTCGAAAGCCCTAAGCCATGTAAAACTTGCAATGGATAAATTAGAGGCGTCTAGTTTAGATTGTTGCTGGGCTAGTGTCATGATATGGTGATGTTGTAAGTAAAAGTATAAGTCGATACTCTTACAACACACATAACGTGTAAGTTCCATAGACCTTGGCCATACACATAAAGTAATGATGAGGATCATACCACGATGCACATGATGGAGATCAAGTGCAAGAACCATATCATTTCACTTATTAACATATGATGTTTGTTGCATCTTATATTGCTTGTTTGGCGTTTTATTAGCATAATAAGATGATCCCTCATTTAGATATCAAGATAAAAATGTGTTCTCCCTTAAGTATGCACCGACTATGTTTCGTCGCTCCAAGACATCACATGATGATCGGGTGGTCTTGGATCCACGATCATATTTTGGGTGTAAGACAGTTTACACACGTGAATACTAAGGTTCTTACTTGGCGAGCCTAGCATGTATAGACATGGCCTCGGAACATGGACCGAAAGGTTAAGCATTTTTCATATGAAAGATATGATGCCCATTTGATGCTCGCTTTTGAAGCTACACCGACTCACATGATGATCGGACTTGGTGTAGTGGATTTGGTTCATGTAATCACCAAAAAGGCATGAGGGATGTCGTTTTTGAGTGGGAGTTCATTCTTAATATGGATTAGTTAAACTCAATCTATCATAAACTTAGTCTAAACTTTACAAATTCTGTTGTAGATGGCACCACCTGCTTTTAATTTCAATGTGTTCATGGAGAAAGAGAAACTTGCAACGAACGGTAGCAACTTTACCGAATGGGCCATGAATTTGAGGATTCTCCTCACTGCTGCACAAAAGCAATATGTGCTAGAAGCGCCGCTAGGCCCCCCACCGTTTGATGATGCCCCTGACAAGGAGAAGAATGTTTATCAGACTCGTCAGGAGGACCACAACTTAGGTCATTGCGGCATATTGTATGGGCTAGAGCCAGAACTTCGAAAGCGTTTCGAAAACGGCAATGCATTTGATACAATGGGTGAGTTGAAAATGATTTTCGACACACATGCTGATGTAGAGAGCTATAATGCTTCAGAAAAGTTCTTTAGCTGCATGATGGAAGAGCACAGCTCCATAAGTGAGCATGTACTCAAGATGTCGGGTTACGCTGATAACCTTGTGTCCTTGGGAATATTGATTCCCATTGACTTAGGCATCCATCGTGTTCTGCAGTCTCTGCCACCTAGCTATAAGAGCTTCATGATGAACTATAATATGCAAGGCATGAAGAAGTCTCTCCCCGAGCTTCTGTCAATGCTTAAAACTGCAGAAGTGGAGATCAAGAAGGAACATCAAGTGTTGATGATCCATAAGAACACTGGTTTCAATAAAGACAAGAAGGGTAAACGGAAGGGAAGTAAGGGCGGCAAGCTGGTTGACGTGCCTGAAAAGAAACCCCGAGTTGGCCCTAAGTCTGATACCGAGTGCTATTATTGTAAGGGGACTGGCCACTAGAAGCGCAACTGCCCCAAGTATTTAGCAGACAAGAAGGCCGGCAAGGCAAAAAAAAGGTATATATGATATACATTCTATTGATGTGTACTTGACTAGTGCTTGCAGTAGCACCTGGGTATTTGATACCGGTTCAGTTGCTAATATTTGTAACTCGAATCAGGGGCTGTGAAACAAGCGACCGCTAGCAAGGGGTGAGGTCAAGATGCGTGTCGCCAATGGATCAAGTGTTGATGTGATAGCCGTCGGAACGCTACCTCTACACTTACCGTCGGGATTAGTAATAAACTTGAATAATTGTTATCTGGTGCCAACACTGAGCATGAACATTGTATCTGGATCGTGTTTGATGCGAAGTGGTTATTCATTTAAATACGAGAACAATGGTTGTTCTATTTATATGAATGAAATCTTTTATGGTCATGCACTGATGATGAATGGTTTATTTTTGTTGGATCTCGATAATAGTGTTACACATATTCATAATGTTGATGCTAAAAGGATTAAACTTAATGATGATATATCCGCATATATGTGGCACTGCTGTCTAGGTCATATTGGTGTTAAACGCATGAAGAAGCTCCATTCGGATGGACTTTTGGAATCACTTGATTTTGAATCATTTGATACATGTGAGCCATGCCTTATGGGCAAGATGACTAGAACGCCGTTTTCCAGTACAATGGAACGGGGAAAGTTATTGGAAATCATACATTCTGATGTATGTGGTCCAATGAGTGTGTCGGTGCGAGGTGGATATCGTTATTTTGTTACATTCACGGATGATTTGAGTAGACACAGTTATATCTACTTGATGAAACATAAGTCTGAAACCTTTGAAAAGTTTAAGGAATTTCAGAGTGAAGTTGAAAATCATCACAGTAGAAAGATCAAATTTCTACGGTCCGACCGTGGAGGAGAGTATCTAAGTTACAAGTTTAGCACTCACATGAAAGAGTGTGGAATTATTTCACAACTCACACCTGCCGGAACACCACAGCGAAATGGTGTGTCGGAATGTCGTATTCGTACTTTATTGGATATGGTTCAATCTATGATGTCTCTGGCGGACTTGCCGTTGTCATTTTGGGGTTATGCACTATAAACGGTTGCATTCACTTTAAATCGGGCACCATCTAAATCCGTTGAAAAGACACCGTATGAATTGTGGTTTGGAAACAAACCTAAGTTATCATTTCTTAAAGTTTGGGGATGCGATGTTTATGTGAAGAAACTTCAACCGGATAAACTCGAACCCAAAGCGGAAAAATGCGTCTTCATAGGATACCCTAAGGGAACTATTGGGTATTCCTTCTATCATAGATCCGAGGGCAAGGTTTTTGTTGCCAAGAATGGATCCTTTCTAGAGAAAGAGTTTCTCTTGAAAGGTGTGAGTAGTCGGAAGGTAGAACTCAAAGAGGTTGTTGAACCTTCTCTTCAAAGTATGGCGAGTAGCGCAGCGCCGGAAGTCGTTCGGAGTTGGCTTCTCCAGTTGAAGAGGGAACTAATGATAATGATCATGAAACTCCGAAAGAGAGAACTACCAAACCTCACAGGTCTAGCAGGACGCGTGCAGCTCCCGAGCTGTACGGAAACCCTGTTATGAATTTCATGGTTGATGAAATTGATGACCATGTTGGAGATATGCCCAAGAGGCAATAATAAAGTGGTTATTATCATATCTTCATACTTATGATAAATGTTTACATACCATGCTATAATTGTATTAACAGGAAACATTAATACTTGTGTGATTTGTAAACATAAAAAGAGTCCCTAGTAAAGCCTCTTGTTAAACTAGCTTGTTGGTTAATATATGATCATGGTTTCCTGATCATGAACATAGAGATGTTATTGACAACAGGGTCATATCATTAGGAGAATGATGTGATGGGCATACTCCTATAGATAAGCGTAGCATAAAGATCAAGTCATTTTAATAGTTCAATTGCTATATGCTTTCTGATACATAGTAACCTAATTCCTTCGACCATGAGATCATGCATATCACCTTCACCGGAAGGATGCTTTGATGACATCAAACACCACACCGTAACTGGGTGGCTATAAAGGTGGCATTGAGTGTTCGGGAAGTGTCGGTTGAGACACATGGATCAAGAGTGGGATTTGTCCATACATATGACGGATAGATATACTCTAGGCCCTCTCGGTGGAATGTCATCCAATTAGCTTGCAAGCATGTGACTGGCTCACAAGGGATCACATATCACGGGAACGAGAAAAGAGTACTTATCAGTAACGAGGTTGAACTAGGTATGCAGAGATACCGACGATCAAAACCTCGGATAAGTAAAATATCGTGAGACAAAGGGAAATTGGTATCGTATGTAAGTGGTTCATTCGATCGCAAAGTAATCCTAGAAATATGTGGGAGCCATATGAATTTCCAGATTCCTCTATTGGTTATTGTTCGGAGAAGTGTCTCGATCATGTCCGCATAATTCACGAACCGTAGGGAGACACACTTAAGGATTCGATGTTGTTTGAGTAGTTATGGAATGATGAGAAAGAGACCGAATGTTGTTTGGAGTCTCGGATGGGATCCGGGATATCACGAGGAGATCCGGAATGGTCCGGAGAATAAGATTCATATAAGGAAGTCATGTTTCGGGGTTGGAGAATGGTTCCGGTGTTTTCATCAGGAATGTTCTAGAAGGTTCCGGAATGTCCGGCACTCCGAAGGGGAAGGGTGCATGAATGTGTTATATCAAGTTGGTATGATTGCATCATGTACTAGGTGTCATCGCTGAACAAAAAAAAGGGTTTAATCAAATCCTAGTTTGAAAAGTCAAACGCCAATTTGAAAAGTCAAACGACTATTTTGGGAAGTGGAAGGGAAGTGGGAAACCGAGTTGGGGAGGAGTCCCTCCTCCACCGCCGGCCCACTTGGGATCCGAGTTGGGGAGGGATTCCCCTCCCCTTGGCCGGCGCCTCCCTCCTATAAGAGGAGGGGCAGGGCTCCCCTCCTAGTACACAAGGTTGCCCCCTCTAAACCTAACCCTAGCCGTCGCCGCCCACCATAGCCGCCGCCTAGGGTTTCTCCTCTAGCCGCCGACTTGGGCACCTCCAAGCCCTAGCCGCCGACCCTAGCAGCCCCTCCTTGGTGTGTCTAAACCCTAGAACATCGAGGGATCTCTCATAGTCCACCATACTCGCTCTGGCTTATGTCGAAGCCCTGCGAGATCTCCCCTCTACTTCCGGTACCACGCCGTCGTGCTGCCGGAATCACGAGGAGAGTGCTACAACCTCCGCTGCCTGCTGGAACAAGGGAGAGGAAGGTCTTCATCGAGTACCGAATGTGTGACCGACTGCGGAAGCGCTGCCGGAAAGCAACACCGGAAGGATCGTCTACGCAATCTTGAGATCGGAAGTGTATGACTACATCATCCACGAGAATCTGCTCTCATTAACCGCTTTGGATCTTCGAGGGTTAGTACTCTGTTGACTCGTTGCTACAATATAGTAGATAGATCTTGGCTTGATCATAGATTAGATCTTGATTGTGTGTTCATGCGGTAGAAATTTTTTGTTTTCCATGCTACGAACTCCTACAGACCATGCGACGTATGAAGAAGCGATGATGAGACCGGATTCCAACAAATGGTTAGAAGCCATGAAATCCGAGATGGAATCCATATATGAAAATCAAGTTTGGAACTTGGTGGACTTACCTCACGACCGAAAGGCCGTGGAGAATAAATGGATTTTCAAAAGGAAAACTGATGCTGATGGTAATGTGACCGTCTATAACGCTCGACTTGTCGAAAAGGGGTTTCGACAAATTTAAGGAGTTGACTACGATGAGACATTCTCTCTCGTAGTGGTGCTAAAGTCAGTTAGGATTATGTTAGCAATTGATGCATATTTCAATTATGAGATATGGCAGATGGATGTCAAAACCGCGTTCCTCAATGGTAATATTGAAGAAAAGTTGTATATGATACAACCAAAGGGTTTTGTCAATCCTAAGGATGCTGACAAGGTGTGCAAGCTTCAGCGATCCATCTATGGATTGAAGCAATCATCACGGAGTTGGAATATCCGCTTTGATGAGGTGATCAAAGAGTTTGGATTTGTCCAAACTTATAAAGAGGCTTGTATTTACAAGAAAGTGAGTGGGAGCAATGTGGCATTTCTGATATTATATGTGGATGACATATTATTGATTGGAAATGATATAGATATTTTAAACAGTGTCAAAAGTTATCTAAACAGCAAATTTTAATGAAGGACCTAGGTGAAGCGTCATAAATATTAGGCATAAAGATCTATAGAGATAGATCTAGGCGCCTAATAGGGCTATCGCAAAGTACATACCTTGATAAGAGTTTAAAGAAGTTTAAAATGGATGGAAGTAAGAAGGGGTTCTTACCTATGTTGCAAGGCAAGACATTGAGTAAGACTCAAAGTCCGGCTACGGCGGAAGAAAGAGAGATAATGGACAAAGTCCCTATGCTTCATTCATAGGCTCTATAATGTACGCCATGCTATGTACAAGACCGGATGTGGCACATGATATTAGTTTGACTAGTAGATACCAATCTGGTCCAGGATCGAAACACTGGATAGCGGTCTAGAATATCCTTAAGTACTTGCGAAGAACCAAGGATATGTTTCTCGTGTACGGAGGTAAAGAAGAGCTCGTAGCTAAGTGTTATGTCGACGCTAGCTTTGACACCAATCCGGATGACTCTAAGTCTCAATCCCGATACGTATTTTTCATGAATGGTGAAGCGGTTAGTTGGAGGAGTTCCAAACAACCCGTGGTGGCAGGATCAACAACGGAGGCCAAATATGTTGCTACTTCGGAAGCGACTCAGGAAGCAGTTTGGATGAAGGAGTTCATAACCGAACTAGGTGTGGTTGCGAGCGCGTTGGACCCAATGGTCATCTATTGTGACAACAATGGTGCCATAGACAATGCCAAAGAACCAAGGTCTCACAAGAATTCCAAGCATATTAAGGGCCGGTTTCACTCCATCCGCGAGCATGTCAAGGATGGAGATATAAAGATTTGTAAAGTACACACAGATCTCAATGTAGCAGATCCGTTGACTAGAACTCTCCCTAGAGCAAAACATGATCAACACTAGAACTCCGTGGGTGTTAGATTTATCACTATGTAACTAGATTATTATCTCTAGTGCAAGTGGGAGACTGAAGGGAATATGTCCTGAGAGGCAATAATAAAGTGGTTATTATGTATATTCCAAGTATATGATAGATGTTTATTTTGCATGCTATAATTGTATTAATATGGAAAGGTTAATACATGTGTGTTTAATAAACAAATAGAAAGTTCCTAGGTATGCCTCTCTTATAAACTAGCTCGTTGATTAACAAGATGATCAAGGTTTCCTGATCATGGACATTGGATGTTGTTAATAATGAGGTCACAACATTATTGGAATGGTGTGATGAACATTCATCCCAAGTATAGCATTACGATGAAAGTCATTGAGTTTATATTGCTATAACATCATACAAAGTGATCCTAATCCTTAGACCATGAGATCATGTCAATCACTAACACTAGAAGAGTATCTTGATAACATCAAACGTCACACCATAACAGGTGATTATAAAGATGGGTTCAGTACTACTAAAGTGTTATGTTGAGGCCCATGGATCGAGAGTGGAATTTGTTCATCCCGATGACGGATAGATATGCTCTAGGCCCTCTCGGTGATATCACATTTATTAGCTTGCAAGCAAGTGATTTGATCACTAGAATGTTATATCACGGGAACAAGAAAAGAGTACATGTCAGTAACGAGATCAAACTAGGTATGGAGATACCGATGATCGAATCTCGGACATGTAATATATCACCAGACAAAGGGATTAAGATACTAGCGTAAAAGGTTCTCACGATCACAAGAAAGTCATCGTTGAATGTGTGGGAGTCAGTATGGATCTCTAGGTCCCGCTTCTGATTATTGATCTGAGAGGGGTCTCGATCATGTCCGCATTATTCGTGAACCATAGGGTGACACACTTAAGAGACACCGACACCATTTGGAGAAAATAGTTTCATGCTGAAAAGAATAACAAAGCGCAGGAATTTATTTCACTAGATACCGAAAATGGTTTCAGGTGAAATTGCAGAAAGTGTTTTTGCATGTGAAATGAAATACTAGCAAGGGGTTATATATGAATGTTTGTCATTAAAGTAATTGACAAAATTCTGAATAAATAAAAGGAGTTTTATTTAATGAGAGTTTGCATTAAATTTGGTGGAAATTTAATGGGAATTTGAGTGTGATTTTTTGAGTGCAGAATTGAAGGGGCATTTTGTGAGTGGAGCTTCCACCCACATGAATGAAGGAGGGTAGGGGGAATCCCCCATGTCCGGCGGCCACCCCCTTGGGTGCCCCCTCATCCTATACAAGGATCCCCTCTCCCTCTCTCTCACTCACACATCCTCGTGAAGGATCTCTCTCCCCCTCTAGTTTTTATCCCCCATGGTCTCGGACTAGCGAGATACATGTTCCCGGTGGATTTTCGGCAAGAAAGAGTTGTGCTTATGATGCATCGCTGGAGCAAGGATGCGGAGGTTGCTCGGTGCCTCGGACGTGTGTGCGAGCACGGATGCACCGCTGATTTGCGGCGCTAGGACTTCCTCTCAATATTGAGATCGGCAAGAGTTCATCTACATAAACCACAAGTTCAACCTCGTTAAACTTTGTCAGTCTTCAAGGGTATGTTCTCTACAGATGTATATCTGCCCGTTGCATGTATCTAGTAGATAGATCTTGGTACATAGTTGTTCCCATCATAGGAATCTTTTTCTTTTCTATGCTGCGAACCCTACATCATATTCTTTATTTTAAGTGTGTTATGACTCATGATTATTATATTAGATTATTTAACTAGGTTGAGTGTTATGATACTTATGCAGTTGTCATGATTTTTATGGACTTCCACACTGATAAAAGTATTGATTAGGCTATTAGAAGAAAAATTCTAGTAGCATATTATAATTAAGAGTTTTCCTTGTAGCCATCAAAGTAGTGAGCATGATCAAATAGCTGTATAATATAAAAAGGGAAAATAAAAGAATAAGATATTTATGCATGTTTAGACAAAATGCAAAAGAAGCAAAAAGAGAGAGCAGATATAAAAATATCAAGAGGAAAGAAGAGTGATTACGAATCTTCATTACTAAACTAAGCACTCAATATTTATAAACGCAATGATTATATGATATGTTAAATCACTAGAAGCTTCTTATAATTTCATTAATACTAGAGAAGGTGTGGAAGCCTCTAAGTCATGTAATGTATAAGGGTATGATAATACCCCCGACGCTTCTCTATTCGATGTTGTATTCCTGTTTCAAATTTTTGCCCCATGTATTGTAATGACTCGTATCTCATGAACATGATGATCTTGTCCATAAGCCACCATCTTGCTTGGGGACGAGCAAGAGCCTAGCTTGGGGGAGTTGATGAGTCCAAAATTTAATCATATTTACCTTTTGTTCTTACATAAATAGAGTAGGGATCTTTGTATTTCACTACATTCGTGCGCACCTTTTGTCTTTATTTCAAAAGGATCCCAAATCACTAAGTCTATTATGAACATATCAATTAAAGCTGTCATATTATACTATAATATGATATTTTTAAGTGATAAAAGTCTTTTTGTGGAATTACCTTCGCACCTGGGAAAATATCAAGCGAGGAGAGGCAATCAGTGCCGGTAACAACCAGCGGTACGGGCAGGGCTCACCCGTACCGTCCGACCATACCATGTTCCACCGGGTTCGTCTCGTCAAATACTTTCTCCTGGCGAAAATGGCAGGAGGATCCGACATTCACAACCACCATAAACCATGAAAAACCACATCTGAAAGGGATCTGAAGGAGGAACTTGGCTAGGAATTATGCCCTAGAGGCAATAATAAATATGTTATTATTATAATTCTTGGTCATGATAAAGTTTATATTCCATGCTAGAATTGTATTAAGCGGAAACTTTAATACTTGTGTGGTTTGTGAACAACACCGTGTCCCTAGTATGCCTCTATGGACTAGCTCATTGATTAATGATGGTTAAGGTTTCCTAACCATAGACATGAGTTGTCGATTAATAATGAGATCATATCATTGGGAGAATGATATGATGGACATACCCAAACTAAGCGAAGCAATTAGATCGTGTCATCGTGTTCATCTTTGCGAATCTTTTCTTATGTCAAATATTGTATCCCTTAGACCATGAGATAATACAACTCCCTGGTATCGGAAGAAAGCTTTGAGGTCATCAAACGTCATCCTATGAGAGGGTGATCATAAAGGTGTCTCTCAGGTGATCGGAAAGTACCTGTTGGGTTGTATGTATCGAGATGGGATTTGTCCCTCCCACGTCGGAGAGATATACTTCGGGCCCACTCGGTAATCGATATCAACACCGCTTGCAAGCATGTGGTTAAGGAGTTAATCACAAAGTGATATCGGATTACGGAACGAGTAAAGTACTTGCTGTGAACGAGATTGAACTAGGTATGACGGTACCGACGATCAAATCTCGGGCAAGTAAAATATCGCGAGACAAAGGGAATATATATATGGGATTGATTGAATCCTATCATCGTGGTTCATCCGATATGATCATCTATGAATGTGTGGGAGTCAATATGGGTTTCTAGACCCCGCTGTTGATTATTGATAGAAGATCATGTCTGCATATTCTCGAACCCGAAGGGTCACACACTTAACGTGTCTCGACGCTAGGATAGATTGGATAATTGGTTTATGAGTTTTTGTTCGGAGTCTCGGATGGTATCCGGGACATCACGAGAGTTTCCGGAATGGTCCGGAGAATAAGATTCATATAAGGTAATGCAGTTTTTGGAGTTCGGAATTGTTTCGGGTTAATCGGTATTGTACCGGAAGCTTCTAGAACATTCTGGAGGGGGACCAACGTGGCCCCACCTGCCGGGAGGGGGCATGGGCCTATGAGGGAGTGACCTGGCCGCATTGGTCCAGGGGCACAAGGCCCCATAGGGCCTAGCCGGCCAAACCTAGGGCAAACCCTAGGAAAGCTTCTAGAAGGGGGGGGGGAAACTTGCCCCCCACTCCTCCCTCCTTGGCCGCCGGCCTAGGGCTTGGGGGAGGGGCAAGGGCTGGCGCCCACCCCTCTATATATAGAGGGCTGGGGCGCACCCTCCCCACACACCTCCTCCACAACCCTAGCCGCCCTGCTGCCCTCCTCTCTCTCTCCCTCCCGACTACACGTAGGCGAAGCCCTGCTGCAGAAACTCTCCACCACTTGCACCGCACCGTCGCGTTGTAGATCCAATCCGTATCTCCACCATACTTGCTGGACCGAGGAAGGAGGAGACGTCGAGGTGCTGCATGTGTGCATCTCTCGGAGGCATCGCCACTTGCGGTGCTAGATCGGATCAGATCGCGAGGAGGAGAAGCGAGTACGACTACATCACCCACGTTCCGTCGAACATTCCGCTGTGCGAATCTTCAAGGGTATGAAGATCTCATCTAATCCCTCTCGTTGTTTGCATCTCCTATATTAGATCTTGGCTTTTCCCGTTCGCATCCGTAGAAATTTTTTGATTTACTATGCTGCGAAACCCTTCAGTGGTATCAGAGCTAGATCTATGCGTAGATGTGTTTCACGAGTAGAACGCAACATGGTTGTTGCGGGCGTTGATGTTTTCTGTTGCAAGCCTCTTGTTTGTGTTCTTCTTATGACGCGTGATAGTGAGATTGAAGCGGTCCAGGCCAACCTTACGCGACGTCGTTCGCGAGACCGGCTCCGCACTTGACGTGTGGCTTGTTCCACACATGCAGCTGGTGGATGCCAGTTTCTCTCACTATAGTTGTATGGGATTTACACCGGAGTTTGGCAACCATAATATCACCGTTGTGGCTTTCCGTAGGTAAGAATCGTTCTTATCTTGCTACTCCCATAAGCCACGTAAAACATGCAACAACAAAGTAGAGGCGTCTAACTTGTTTTTGCAGGGAGTGTTTTCTGTGATATGGTATGGCCCAAGACGTGATGTGTAAGTTGTATGCAATGATCATGTTTTGTAATGTTTCACGACTTGCATGTCGATGAGTACACAACCGGCAGGAGCCGTATGGTTGTCTTTATAATTATGTATGACCTGTGTGTCAACTTCTTATACGCCATGTAATAGTTTCACTTTATCGCTAAGTAGTTAGAAATAGTTGTAGTTGCTATTCGTGGTGGAGGCAATCATGGTGGAGTGATGGAGATCATGCCGGCACGCACGAGATGGATATCATTGCGCGAAGATTGGCTATACCATGTCACATAAAGTTATATGCATGTGATGTTTATCCTTTTATGTATCTTATTATGCTTAGATCGCGACGGTAGCATTATAAGATGATTCCTCACTTAAAGATCAAGATAAAACTGTGTTCTCCCCATGTATGCACCATTGCGAAAGTTCGTCGTGTCCAAGCATCACGTGATGATCGGGTGCTATAGACTCTACGTTCACATACAACGGGTGCAAGCCAGTTTTTGCACACGCGGAAATACTTGGGTTTGACTTGACGAGCCTAGCATGTACAGACATGGCCTCGGAACACATGAACCGAAAGGTTAAGCATGAATCATATGAATGATATGATCGACACTTCGTTGTCCACCATTGAAACCACATCTCTTCTCGTGAAGATCGGATTAGGTGTGGTGAATTTGGATCATGTTCACTAAACAACTTGAGGGATGTTGAATTTGGTGGGAGTTCATCTAGTAATTTGATTAAAAGTTGAACTAGTTATCATGAACATAGTCTAATTTGTACTTGCAAACATTGTAGATCAAATGGCAAAGTCCAACTTCAACTTCAACGTTTTTGCTGAGAAGGAAAAGCTTAGAAACAATGGGTCTAACTTCACCAATTGGTTCCGCAATCTAAGAATCATTCTCTCTGGCGGTCAAAAGGACTATGTCCTTGAAAATGCGCTAGGTGACTGTTGGAGATATGCCCTAGAGGTAATAATAAATGTAGTTATTATTATATATCTTTGTGTTTATGATAAATGTTTACATTCATGCTATAATAGTATTAACAAGGAAACCATTAATACTTGTGTGATTTGTAAACTTAATTTGAAGTCCCTAGTATGGCCTCTATACTTCACTAGCTTGTTGGTTGATTGATGATGTGGTTTCTTTGTCATGAACATTGAGATGTTATCAACAACAAGATCATATCGTTAGGAGAATGATATGGTGGACATACTCCTATAGACAAGCGTAGCATAAAGATCAAGTCATTTCAATAGTTCAATTGCTATATGCTTTCTGATACATAGTAACCTAATTCCTTCGACCATGAGATCATGCATATTGCCTTTACTGGATGGATGCTTTGATGTCATCAAACACCACACCGTAACAGGGTGGCTATAAAAGTGGCATTGGGTGTTCGGAAAGTATTGGTTGAAACACATGGATCAAGAGTGGGATTTGTCCATCCACATGACGGATAGATATTCTCTGGGCCCTCTCGGTGAAATGTCATCCAATTAGCTTGCAAGCATGTGACTTGGTCACAAGGGATCACATATCACGGGAACGAGAAAAGAGTACTTATCAGTAACGAGGTTGAACTAGGTATGCAGAGATACCGACGATCATGACCTCGGATAAGTAACATATCGTGAGACAAAGGGAAATTGGTATCGTATGTAAGTGGTTCATTCGATCGCAAAGTAATCGTAGAAATATGTGGGAGCCATATGAATTTCCAGATTCCTCTATTGGTTATTGTTCGGAGAAGTGTCTCGATCATGTCCGCATAATTCACGAACCGTAGGGAGACACACTTAAGGATTCGACGTTGTTTGAGTAGTTATGGTATTATGAGAAAGAGACCGAATGTTGTTCGGAGTCTCGGATGGGATCCGGGATATCACGAGGTGATCCGGAATGGTCCGGAGAATAAGATTCATATAAGGAAAGTCCCATTTCGGAGTTGGGGAATGGTTCCGGTGTTTTCATCGGGAACATTCTAGAAGGTCCCGGAATGTCCGGCACTCCGGGGGGGAAGGGGTACATGAATGTGTCATTGCAAGTTGGAATGATTGCATCATGTACTAGGTGTTCTCGCTGTCCAAAATAAAGGGTTTATTTAATTCCTAAATTGGAAAAGTCAAACGGCTAATTTGAAAGTCAAACTGCCAATTTTGGGAAGTGGGAAAAGAGGAGGATTGGTGGAGGCCGAATTGGGGGAGGACTCCTCCCTTGGCCGGCGCCCCACCAAGCCGACTTGGGGAGGGACTCTCCTCCCCATGGCGCAGCCAGCCCTCCCACCTATATAAGGAGGGGCAGGGCTCCCCTCCTAGTACACACAAGTTCCTATCCTCTAAACTAGAAACTAGACCTAGACCCCGGTTTAGAGCTGTTTCAGTTTAGAGCCTTCTAATTGGTTTAGAGCCCTCTAATTGGTGTGTCTAATTACTAGACCACTAATAGCCTCTCTCATAAGCTCCATCATACTCGCACCGGCTTAAGGCGAAGCCCTGCGGGATCTCCCCTCTACCTCCGGTACCACGCCGTTGTGCTGCCGGAATCGCGAGGAGAGTGCTACAACCTCCGCTGCCTGCTGGAACAAGGGAGAGGAAGGTCTTCGTCGAGTACCGAACGTGTGACCGACTGCGGGAGCGCTGCGGGAACGCGGCGCCGGAAGGATCGTCTACGCGATCTTGAGATCGGAAAGAGTACGACTACATCACCCACGAGAATCTGCTCTCGTTAAACACTTTGGAATCTTCGAGGGTGAGTTATTCCATCGACTCGTTGCTACAATCTAGTAGATAGATCTTGGCTTGTTTGTTTGTATGCGATAGAAAATTTTTGTTTTCCATGCTACGAACCCCTACAGTGGTATCAGAGCCGTGTCTATATGTAGATCTGTTGCACGAGTAGAACACAATGGTCATTGTGGGCGTTGATGCTTTTATTGTAGATTGCTTTTTGTGTACTTTGCATCTTGCGGTATGTTGGGATGAAGCGGCCCGGGCTAACCTTACATGACATCGTTCATGAGACTTGCTCCACGCTTGACATGCAACTCGTTTTGCATAAGTGGCTTTGCGGGTGCCTGTTTCTCCTAGCATAGTAAAGATCCAATTTACAACGGGTGATCAACAATGCTAGTATCAATGTTGTGGTTCTTGTTCGTAAGTTAGAACGACACTTATGGAAAGCCCCAAACCACGTAAAATATGCAAAGAAAGTAGAAGCGTCTAACTTTGTTTTGCAGGGGTGTGCAGTGATGTGATATGGCCATGATTGTGATTATATTTGATGTATGCAATGATCCTTATTGTAAGTTGGCAACCGGCAGGAGCCATATGGTTGTCTTTAATTTCTGTTAAGGCCTGCGTGTCTATTCAAAATAGTTGTAATAGTTGAAGTTGGCGGACGACAACCATGAAGAAGCGTCATTGACCTTGATGCTATGCCGGTGATGATGGAGATCATGTTCGTGCTTGAAGATGGAGATCGGAAGCACAAAGAAGAAAGGCCATATCATATCACATATTATGAATTGCATGTGATGTTAATCCTTTATGCATCTTGTATTGCTTAGTAGACGACGGTAGCATTATAAGATGATCCCTCATGCACATAAATTTCAAGTTCTAAAAGTGTTCACCCTTAGTATGCACCGTTGCCAAAGCTTGCTGCTTCGAAGCACCACGTGATGATCGGGTGTCTTTGATTCCGCGGGTGACTACAACGTAAGCAAGCCAGATTTGCTTATGCGGAAGCTAAGGTTTGATCTTGACGAGCCTAGCATGTACAGACATGGCCTCAGGAACACGGATCGCCGAAAGGCAAAGCATGAATCATATAGTAGATATGATGAACATGATGATTGTTCGCCATTAAAACTATATCAGCTCTCGTGATGATCGGTGTTGATGTAGTGGATTTGGTTCGTGTGATCACTAAAACAATGTGAGGGATGTTGTTTTGAGTGGGAGTTCACCTAGTTTAATTTCATTAATTAATTTGAACTCAATTTGTCATAAACTTAGTCTAAACTATTGCAAATATGTTGTAGATCAATGGCAGCCCCTACCATCAATTTTAATGCGTTCCTAGAGAAAGAAAAGTTGAAAAACAATGGAAGCAACTTCGCGGATTGGTTCCGCAATTTGAGGATTGTCCTCACAGCTGGTAATTTGACCTATGTGCTGGATGCACCGCTAGGTGACCCACCTGCAGCTGATGCTACCGATGAAGTAAAGAATGTTTACCTCGCTCGGAAGAATCAGTACTCCATAGTTCAGTGTGCTATCTTGTATGGTTTAGAATCGGAGCTTCAGAAAAGGTTTGAAGAGTCAGATCCATATGATATTGTCGAGGATCTCAAATTAATCTTTGAGACTCATGCGGCAATTGAAAGTTATGAAGCTTCTGAAAAGTTCTTTAACTGCAAGATGGAAGAGGGTAGCTCCGTCAGTGAGCATGTGCTTAAAATGTCTGGGCACGCAAATAAACTTCAAAGTTTGGGTATAGTGATTCCTAATACTTTGGGAGTTTACCGCATCCTCCAATCACTACCACCAAGTTACAAGAACTTTGTGATGAACTACAACATGCAGAACATGAACAAAGAGTTGCCAGAACTATTTGCTATGTTAAAATCTGCAGAAGTGGAGATCAAGAAAGAGCACCAAGTGTTGATGGTCAATAAGACCACCAAATTCAAGAAAGGCAAGTCTAAGCAGAAGGGACACTTCAAGAAGGGTGGTAAGAAAGTTACCACGCCGACGAAGAGGACCATGGCTGGACCCAAGCCTGATACTGAGTGCTTTTACTGCAAGGGAGAAGGTCACTGGAAGCGGAATTGCCCAAGGTACTTGGCGGATTTGAAGAACGGCAACATCAAGAAGAAAGGTATATCTGATATACATGTTATTGATGTGTATCTCACTAGTACTCGTAGTAGTGCCTGGGTATTTGATACTGGTTCGGTTGCTCATATTTGTAACTCGAAACAGGAGCTGCAGAATAAACGGAAGCTAGTGAAGAACGAGGTGACGATGCGCGTGGGAAACGGATCAAAGGTTGATGTGATCGCGGTCGGCACACTTCATCTACCATCGGGATTAGTTTTATACTTAAATAATTGTTATTTGGTGCCTGCGTTGAGCATGAACATTATATCGGGATCTTGTTTATTGCGAGACGGTTACTTGTTTAAATCCGAGAATAATGGTTGTTCGATTTATATGAGTAATATGTTTTATGCACATGCACCTTTGATAGATGGTCTATTCATATTGAATCTCGATAGTAGAAATACACATATTAATAACATTGAGGCTAAACGTTTGAAATCAAGCGATAATTTGACCTATATGTGGCACTGTCGTCTTGGTCACATTGGAGTGAAGCGTATGAAGAAACTCCATTCCGATGGACTTCTTGAATCACTTGATTTTGAATCACTTGAAAGATGCGAAGCATGTCTGATGGGTAAAATGACTAAGACTCCATTTTCTGGTATGATGGAGCGAGCTACAGACTTATTGGAAATCATACATACCGATGTGTGTGGTCCAATGAGTGTAGCATCGCGCAGTGGTTATCGTTATGTTCTTACCTTCACGGATGACTTGAGTAGATATGGGTATATCTATTTTAATGAAACATAAGTCCGAAACTTTCGAGAAGTTTAAGGAGTTTCAAAGTGAGGTAGAGAATCAACGTAACAAGAAGATTAAATTTCTACGATCTGATCGTGGAGGTGAATATCTAAGTTACGAGTTTGGCGAGCATTTGAAGAAATGTGGAATACTTTCGCAGTTGACACCGCCGGGAACACCACAGCGTAATGGTGTGTCTGAACGTCGTAATCGAACTCTCTTAGATATGGTTCGTTCTATGATGTCACTTACAGATTTGCCACTATCATTTTGGGGTTATGCATTAGAAACAGCCGCATTCACTTTAAATAGGGCACCGTCTAAATCCGTTGAAACGACACCGTATGAATTATGGTTTGGGAAGAAACCTAAATTGTCGTTCCTTAAAGTTTGGGGATGCGAAGCCTATGTAAAGAAGTTACAGCCGGACAAGCTTGAACCCAAAGCGGAAAAATGCGTCTTCATAGGATACCCGAAGGAAACTGTTGGGTATACCTTCTATCATAGATCCGAAGGCAAAATCTTCGTTGCTAAGAATGGATCCTTTCTAGAGAAGGAATTTCTCTCGAAAGAAGTGACTGGAAGGAAAGTAGAACTCGACGAGGTTGTCGAACCTTCTCTCGAAATTGCGAGTAGCGCAGCACCGGAAGAAGTTCCTGTGGTGCCTGCACCAATAAGAGAGGAAGCTAATGATGGTGATCATGAAACTTCGGTTGAAGTTACTACAGAGCCTCGGAGGTCAACGAGAACTCGTACCACTCCAGATTGGTATGATTCCGTTGTGAATGTCATGTTGGTGGACAACACCGATAACCCCGAGACATATGAGGAAGCGATGATGAGCCCAGATTCCAATAAATGGCAAGAAGCCATGAAATCCGAGATTGGATCCATGTACGAAAACCAAGTATGGACTTTGGTGGACTTACCGGATGGCCGGAAGGCTGTCGAGAACAAATGGATTTTCAAGAAGAAAACAGATGCTGATGGTAATGTTACTGTCTATAAAGCTCGACTTGTCGCAAAAGGGTTTCGACAAATTCAAGGAGTTGACTACGATGAGACTTTCTCACCGGTAGCGAAGCTAAAGTCTGTGAGGATTATGTTAGCAATCGCTGCATATTATGATTATGAGATATGGCAGATGGATGTCAAAACAGCATTCCTCAATGGAGACATTGATGAAGAGTTGTATATGATACAACCCAAAGGTTTTGTCGATCCTAAAGATGCTAACAAGGTATGCAAGCTTCAACGGTCCATCTATGGATTGAAGCAAGCATCCCGAAGTTGGAATCAACGTTTTGATAAGGTAATCAAAAGTTTTGGTTTTATACAAACTTATGGAGAAGCTTGTATTTACAAGAAAGTGAGTGGGAGCTCTGTAGCATTCTTAATACTGTATGTGGATGACATATTGTTGATTGGGAATGATGTAGACCTTCTTAATAGTGTCAAGGAATATTTGAATAATAGTTTTTCAATGAAGGATCTTGGCGAAGCAGCTTACATATTAGGCATAAAGATTTATAGAGATAGATCGAAACGCCAAATATCATTGTCACAAAGTACATATTTGGACAAAGTTCTAAAGAGGTTTGGAATGGAAGATAGCAAGAAAGGGTTCTTGCCCATGTTGCCCAATACGACCTTGAGTAAAACTCAAAGTCCGACATCGGCAGAAGATAGAGAAAAGATGAGTAAGACTCCCTATGCCTCAGCCATAGGATCTCTAATGTATGCCATGCTATGTACTAGACCCGACATCGCATATGCTGTTAGTCTAACTAGCAGATATCAAAGTGATCCAGGAGTGGATCATTGGACAGCGGTCAAAAACATCCTTAAGTACTTGAGAAGAACTAAGGATATGGTTCTTTCTTATGGAGGTGATGAACAGCTCGTTGTTAATGGTTACACCGATGCTAGTTGGAACACCGATCCGGATGATTCTAAATCACAATCTGGATACGTATTTATTTTGAATGGTGCAGCAGTTAGCTGGAGGAGTGCAAAGCAAAGCGTTGTGGCGAGATCTTCAACTGAATCGGAATACATGGCTGCTTCGGAGGCTTCACAAGAAGCGATATGGATGAAAGAGTTCATTACAGAGCTGGGTGTGGTTCCAAGTGCGCTGGACCCAATGTCTATCTACTGTGATAACATGGGCGCCATAGCCAATGCGCAAGAACCAAGGTCACACAAGAAGCTGAAGCATATCAAGCTGCGTTTCCACGCTATTCGAGAACATATCCAGGATGGGGATATAAAGATTTGCAAAGTACACACAGATCTGAATGTGGCGGATCCGTTGACTAAACCTCTCCCGAGGGCAAAACATGACCAACACCAAACTGCCATGGGTGTTCGGTATATTACCATGTAATCTAGATTAGATGACTCTAGTGCAAGTGGGAGACTGTTGGAGATATGCCCTAGAGGTAATAATAAATGTAGTTATTATTATATATCTTTGTGTTTATGATAAATGTTTACATTCATGCTATAATAGTATTAACAAGGAAACCATTAATACTTGTGTGATTTGTAAACTTAATTTGAAGTCCCTAGTATGGCCTCTATACTTCACTAGCTTGTTGGTTGATTGATGATGTGGTTTCTTTGTCATGAACATTGAGATGTTATCAACAACAAGATCATATCGTTAGGAGAATGATATGGTGGACATACTCCTATAGACAAGCGTAGCATAAAGATCAAGTCATTTCAATAGTTCAATTGCTATATGCTTTCTGATACATAGTAACCTAATTCCTTCGACCATGAGATCATGCATATTGCCTTTACTGGATGGATGCTTTGATGTCATCAAACACCACACCGTAACAGGGTGGCTATAAAAGTGGCATTGGGTGTTCGGAAAGTATTGGTTGAAACACATGGATCAAGAGTGGGATTTGTCCATCCACATGACGGATAGATATTCTCTGGGCCCTCTCGGTGAAATGTCATCCAATTAGCTTGCAAGCATGTGACTTGGTCACAAGGGATCACATATCACGGGAACGAGAAAAGAGTACTTATCAGTAACGAGGTTGAACTAGGTATGCAGAGATACCGACGATCATGACCTCGGATAAGTAACATATCGTGAGACAAAGGGAAATTGGTATCGTATGTAAGTGGTTCATTCGATCGCAAAGTAATCGTAGAAATATGTGGGAGCCATATGAATTTCCAGATTCCTCTATTGGTTATTGTTCGGAGAAGTGTCTCGATCATGTCCGCATAATTCACGAACCGTAGGGAGACACACTTAAGGATTCGACGTTGTTTGAGTAGTTATGGTATTATGAGAAAGAGACCGAATGTTGTTCGGAGTCTCGGATGGGATCCGGGATATCACGAGGTGATCCGGAATGGTCCGGAGAATAAGATTCATATAAGGAAAGTCCCATTTCGGAGTTGGGGAATGGTTCCGGTGTTTTCATCGGGAACATTCTAGAAGGTCCCGGAATGTCCGGCACTCCGGGGGGGAAGGGGTACATGAATGTGTCATTGCAAGTTGGAATGATTGCATCATGTACTAGGTGTTCTCGCTGTCCAAAATAAAGGGTTTATTTAATTCCTAAATTGGAAAAGTCAAACGGCTAATTTGAAAGTCAAACTGCCAATTTTGGGAAGTGGGAAAAGAGGAGGATTGGTGGAGGCCGAATTGGGGGAGGACTCCTCCCTTGGCCGGCGCCCCACCAAGCCGACTTGGGGAGGGACTCTCCTCCCCATGGCGCAGCCAGCCCTCCCACCTATATAAGGAGGGGCAGGGCTCCCCTCCTAGTACACACAAGTTCCTATCCTCTAAACTAGAAACTAGACCTAGACCCCGGTTTAGAGCTGTTTCAGTTTAGAGCCTTCTAATTGGTTTAGAGCCCTCTAATTGGTGTGTCTAATTACTAGACCACTAATAGCCTCTCTCATAAGCTCCATCATACTCGCACCGGCTTAAGGCGAAGCCCTGCGGGATCTCCCCTCTACCTCCGGTACCACGCCGTTGTGCTGCCGGAATCGCGAGGAGAGTGCTACAACCTCCGCTGCCTGCTGGAACAAGGGAGAGGAAGGTCTTCGTCGAGTACCGAACGTGTGACCGACTGCGGGAGCGCTGCGGGAACGCGGCGCCGGAAGGATCGTCTACGCGATCTTGAGATCGGAAAGAGTACGACTACATCACCCACGAGAATCTGCTCTCGTTAAACACTTTGGAATCTTCGAGGGTGAGTTATTCCATCGACTCGTTGCTACAATCTAGTAGATAGATCTTGGCTTGTTTGTTTGTATGCGATAGAAAATTTTTGTTTTCCATGCTACGAACCCCTACAGTGACGCCCCTGTTGTAGATGCTCCGGCTGATGAGAAAGCTGTCTATCAGTCGCGCAAAGATGATTATGGTGTGATTAAGAGCACCATGTTGTTTGCTATGGAATCGGACCTTCAAAATCGTTTTGAAGACTATCCCGGGCCCTTTGATATTCTTGAGGAGCTGAAAACTATGTTTCAGACTCAGGCCCGTTCTGAGAGATATGAGATCTCTGAGAAATTCTTTAACTGCAAGATGGAGGAAGGGAGTACCGTTAGTGAGCACGCCATAAAGATGTCGGGCTACACTCAACGCCATGAGCAACTGGACTGCAAGATTCCAGAGGATCTCAAGATTGACAAGGTTCTGCAATCACTCCCTCCCAGCTACAAAAGTTTTATAGTGACTCACAATCAGATTGGTTCCACTGATACGATCACCGAGCTCTTCGCAAAGCTGAAGGCTGCGGAGGTGGACATCAAAAAGGATAATCATGTGTTGATGGTCAACAAGCCCCCCACCTTCAAGAAAGGTAAGGGTGCAAAGAAGCCCTTCAAGAAAGGCGGCAGCAAGCGCGTTGCCCCTCCTGAGAAGAAGCTCAAGTCTGGTCCTAAGCCGGACACTGAGTGCTTCTATTGCAAGGACAAGGGTCACTGGAAGCGCAACTGTCTGAAGTACTTAGCGGACAAGAAGGCTGGCACCATCAAAGGTATATTTGATATACATGTTATTGATGTTTTCCTTACTAGCCCTCGTTGTAGTGCCTGGGTATTTGATACTGGTTCAGTTGCTAATATTTGTAACTCGAAACAGGAGCTACTGAATAGACGGCGGCTTGCGAGGGATGAGGTGACGATGCGCGTTGGCAACGGATCAAGAGTTGATGTGATGGCCGTCGGCACACTCTCCTTAGTTTTACCTTCGGGATTAGTTTTAAAACTTAATAAGTATTATTATGTGCCTGCGTTGAGCATGAACATTATTTCTAGATCGTGTTTATTGCAAGACGGTTTTTCATTTAAAACGGAGAATAATGGTTGTTCTATTTATATGAGTAACATCTTTTATGGTCATGCACCTGCTGTGAATGGTTTATTTCTTCTGAATCTCGAAAGGGATGAAACACACATCCATAACATTGAGGCTAAGAGATGCAAAGTAGATAGTGATAATACTACTTATTTGTGGCACTGTCGTCTAGGTCATATTGGTGTAAGGCGCATGAAGAAACTCCATTCTGATGGACTTTTGGAGTCTCTTGATTTTGAATCATTTGACACATGCGAACCATGCCTCATGGGCAAGATGATCAAAACCCCGTTCTCCGGTATGATGGAGCGAGCAATGGACTTGTTGGAAATCATACATACCGATGTATGCGGACCGATGAGTGTTTCAACGCGCGGTGGATATCGCTATTTTCTCACTTTTACCGATGACTTAAGTAGATATGGGTATATCTATTTAATGAAACATAAATCTGAAACATTTGAAAAGTTCAAAGAATTTCAGAATGAAGTGGAGAACCATCGTAACAGAAAGATTAAGTTTCTACGATCCGATCGTGGAGGTGAATATTTGAGTTATGATTTTCTCACGCATCTTAAAGCAAGCGGAATCGTTTCGCAACTCACGCCACCCGGAACACCACAGCGCAATGGTGTGTCTGAACGCCGGAATCGAACTCTATTAGATATGGTCCGATCAATGATGTCTCTTACTGATTTGCCGTTATCATTTTGGGGTTATGCATTAGACACCGCTGCATTCACTTTAAATAGGGCACCACCTAAATGCGTTGAGACGACACCGTATGAACTGTGGTTTGGTGCTAAACCTAAGTTGTCGTTTCTTAAAGTTTGGGGATGCGAAGCTTACGTCAAGAAGTTGATGCCGGACAAGCTCGAACCCAAAGCGGAGAAGTGCGTCTTCATAGGATACCCTAAGGAAACTATTGGGTATACCTTCTATCACAGAACCGAAGGCAAAGTGTTTGTCGCAAAGAACGGTTCCTTTCTTGAGAAGGAGTTTCTCTCGAAAGAAGTGAGTGGGAGGAAAGTAGAGCTAGACGAGGTTGTTGAACCTTCTCTTGAGTTGGAGAGTAGCGCAGCGCCTGAAATTGTTCCAGTGCCGCCTGCACCAACAATAGAGGAAGCTAATGACAAGGATCATGAAGCTTCGGACGATGCTGCTACTGAATGTCGCAGGTCGACAAGGTCGCGTGCCCCTCCTGAGTGGTATGGCAACCCTGTCTTGACTGTCTTTTTGGTAGAAGACAATGAACCTACGAACTATGAGGAAGCGATGATGAGCCCAGACTCTGAGAAATGGCTAGAAGCCATGAAATCCGAATTGGGATCCATGAGCGAAAACAAGTATGGACTTTGGTGGACCCTCCTAGCGACCGAAAGGTCGTTGAGTGCAAATGGATCTTCAAGAAGAAAATGGACGCGGATGGTAATGTTACCGTCTATAAAGCATGGCTTGTCGCGAAAGGTTTTCGACAAGTTCAAGGTGTTGACTACGATGAGACTTTTTCTCCTGTAGCGATGTTTAAGTCCATTCGGATTTTATTAGCAATTGCTGCGTTTCATGATTATGAAATATGGAAGATGGATGTCAAGACTGCGTTCCTCAATGGCAACATTGATGAAGAGTTGTATATGATGCAACCCGAAGGTTTTGTCGATCCTAAGGATGCTGATAAAGTGTGCAAACTTCAGCGTTCCATTTATGGACTGAAGCAAGCATCTCGGAGTTGGAACCTTCGTTTTGATCAAGTGATCAAGAGCTTTGGATTTGTTCCAAATTGCTACGAGGCTTGCATCTACAAGAAAGTGAGTGGGAGCTCGGTGACATTTCTGGTACTATATGTGGATGACATATTGATTATTGGAAATGACATTAACATGCTTAACGATGTGAAGAGTTATTTGAACAAGTGTTTTTCAATGAAAGACCTAGGTGAAGCTGCTTATATATTGGGCATCAAAATCTATAGAGATAGACAAAGACGCCTGATAGCTTTAAGCCAGAGTACATACCTGGACAAACTTCTGAAAAGGTTCAGAATGGATAAGGCAAAGAAAGGTTCATTGCCTATGTTGTCAGGTAAGATATTGATCAAGGCTCAGTGTCCAGCTACGGTAAATGATAGAGAAGCTATGAGAAAAGTGCCTTATGCCTCGGCCATAGGTTCTATCATGTATGCCATGCTGTGTACTAGACCGGATGTGTCCAATGCTCTTAGTTTGATGAGCAGATATCAAAGTGATCCAGGAGTGGAACACTGGACAGCCGTGAAGAACATCCTAAAGTACCTAAATAGGACTAAAGAAATGTTCTTAGTCTATGGAGGTGATGAACAGCTCGTCGTAAAAGGTTACGTCGATGCTAGTTTCGACACCGACAAGGATGATTCTAAATCTCATACAGGATACGTTTATATTTTGAATGGAGGAGCTGTGACCTGGAGAAGCTGCAAGCAAAGCGTGATCGCGGGATCTACAGTAGAAGCGGAATACATGGCTGCTGCAGAAGCATCAAGTGAAGGAGTTTGGATCATGAAATTCATCACTGAGCTTGGCGTGGTTCCAAGTGCATTGGACCCACTGGAGATATTGTGTGACAACACTTGCGCCATAGCACTCGCTAAGGAACCAAGATATCATCCAAAGACCAAGCATATCAACCGCAAGTTTCATATAATCCGAGATTATATAGTAGATGGAGATCTGAAGATTAGCAAAGTACATACAGATCTGAATGTCGCAGATCCATTGACTAAACCTCTTCCACGTGCAAAACATGATCAGCACCTTAGTGCCATGGGTGTTAGATTGTTGCCAGATGTAAACTAGATTATTGACTCTAGTGCAAGTGGGAGACTGTTGGAATTATGCCCTAAAGGCAATAATAAATATGTTATTATTATAATTCTTGTTCATGATAAAGTTTATATTCCATGCTAGAATTGTATTAAGCGGAAACTTTAATACTTGTGTGGTTTGTGAACAACACCGTGTCCCTAGTATGCCTCTATGGACTAGCTCATTGATTAATGATGGTTAAGGTTTCCTAACCATAGACATGAGTTTTCGATTAATAATGAGATCATATCATTGGGAGAATGATATGATGGACATACCCAAACTAAGCGAAGCAATTAGATCGTGTCATCGTGTTCATATTTGCGAATCTTTTCTTATGTCAAATATTGTATCCCTTAGACCATGAGATAATACAACTCCCTGGTATCGGAAGAAAGCTTTGAGGTCATCAAACGTCATCCTATGAGAGGGTGA
This sequence comes from Avena sativa, assembly GCA_916181665.1. NCBI lineage: Eukaryota > Viridiplantae > Streptophyta > Magnoliopsida > Poales > Poaceae > Avena > Avena sativa. The sequence continues at coordinate 346,507,935 of OV702281.1, read as the reverse complement.
TCATAAAGGTGTCTCTCGGGTGATCGGAAAGTACCTGTTGGGTTGTATGTATCGAGATGGGATTTGTCCCTCCCAAGTCGGAGAGATATACTTCGGGCCCACTCGGTAATCGATATCAACACCGCTTGCAAGCATGTGGTTAAGGAGTTAATCACAAAGTGATATCGGATTACAGAACGAGTAAAGTACTTGCTGTGAACGAGATTGAACTAGGTATGACGGTACCGACGATCAAATCTCGGGCAAGTAAAATATCGCGAAACAAAGGGAATATATATATGGGATTGATTGAATCCTGGCATCATGGTTCATCTGATATGATCATCGATGAATGTGTGGGAGTCAATATGGGTTTCCAGACCCCGCTGTTGATTATTGATAGAAGATCATGTCCGCATATTCTCGAACCCGAAGGGTCACACACTTAACGTGTCTCGACGCTAGGATAGATTGGATAATTGGTTTATGAGTTTTTGTTCGGAGTCTAGGATGGTATCCGGGACATCACGAGAGGTTCCGGAATGGTCCGGAGAATAAGATTCATATAAGGTAATGCAGTTTTTGGAGTTCGAATTGTTTCGGGTTAATCGGTATTGTACCGGAAGCTTCTAGAACCTTCTGGAGGGGGACCAACGTGGCCCCACCTGCCGGGAGGGGGCATGGGCCTATGAGGGAGTGACCTGGCCGCATTGGGCCAGGGGCACAAGGCCCCATAGGGCCTAGCCGGCCAGACCTAGGGCAAACCCTAGGAAAGCTTCTAGAAGGGGGGGAACTTGCCCCCCCACTCCTCCCTCCTTGGCCGCCGGCCTAGGGCTTGGGGGAGGGGCAAGGGCTGGCGCCCACCCCTCTATATATAGAGGCCTGGGGCGCACCCTCCCCACACACCTCCTCCACAACCCTAGCCGCCCTGCTGCCCTCCTCTCTCTCTCCCTCCCGACTGCACGTAGGCGAATCCCTGCTGCAAAAACTCTCCACCACTTGCACCGCGCCGTCGCGTTGTAGATCCAATCCGTATCTCCACCATACTTGCTGGACCGAGGAAGTAGGAGACGTCGAGGTGCTGCACGTGTGCATCTCTCGGAGGCATCGCCACTTGCGGTGCTAGATCTGATCGGATCACGAGGAGAAGAAGCGAGTACGACTACATCACCCACGTTCCGTCGAACGTTCCGCTGTGCGAATCTTTAAGGGTATGAAGATCTCATCTAACCCCTCTCGTTGTTCGCATCTCCTAGATTAGATCTTGGCTTTTCCCGTTCGCATCCGTAGAATTTTTTTGATTTACTATGCTGCGAAACCCTTCAGCATCTACATCACCACCATTACTCTCATCCTTCATCTATTAGATCTTGTTGTAATTCCAGATTAAATTCACGATAATCAGTCTGCTTCAATATAGGATCAAGACTAAGCACAAAAACAGTTTGTTGTCATGGATTGCTGCTCTCCATTAGTGTACATATTGTATATAGCTCTGTATATAGCTCTATCGGGCTTGCATTTCTTGTTCTATTTCCTAGTAGTGAGTAGTTCTCCCTTCTCTATGTCTTTATTTTTGTTGTAATTTTGTAAAGCTCTGTACTTCTTGCTGGATTCTTTTTTATTCTAATAAATGTTGTGGGGCAGTTGCCTCACAGTCCCTTATGCTAAAAAAAATCAGATTCAATTATGGTTTGCACTAGATCTATTTCATTACTTTCATCCATCTATTTGATTATGATGATGTTGTTGATTGTTTCCATGTGTGAGTAGCCTTTGTTCTTGGGGAGATGGAGAAACCCTAGAACTATTATGAATTTTCAATAAATATGATATATTCTTTTGTCTACATGACTTGTTAGTCTATGATAGATTTATCATTTGTGTTTGATCTCTCTCTTTAGATGGTATGTGAAAGTCGACCACATACCATTTGCCATCGGGACTAAAGGGAGGGAGAAATCCTTTGGACGTGCTTTGGGATCGTACCTGGAATAGCCCCGTGACAGATTGGCGCCGGCTCATGAACTACGCGGTCAAAGGAGGAATAAATATGGACTCCCTAAGATAATTACGATATCCACAGGAAAACCCTTAATTGCGGCGACCTATATGAGCGACTGTTCTCAGGCATCGCAGTGGTTATTTAGAGGTGACCTCACTCTTGGATCAACAAAGTGGCTTCCTATGAACCTTGTAGTGAACATATTATTATGGAGCTCTCTCCACACATCTCATGATACAAGAAGTATGTTATCTTAAATTATTAATAATGGCAACACCATGATAGAGGAGTATCCTACATCCCCGAGAACGTTTTAGCCCTATTGCAATCCACCACGGTTTAATATGAACTTGTTACTTGCTTTTTTTTAATCGTTTTAATTACATTTCTGCACACAGCCAAAAACCTTTCAAACACTCTTTACTTGATATCAAAGCCAACTTACAAGTATCCTTTGATAGATAGTGACGAGGGGCATAAAGACCTCTACCAATATTTCTCTGTGGGTTTGATATCTTTACTTCGAAACTAGCTACAATTGATCTATGCACTTGCAGTCATCACTGAACCGCTGTAAGAACTTGAAGAGGTCACGTCGGGCTGATGGCGCACTTGGCGGATGTTGTAGTAGGCTAGGAGGCGCTCATAAGTTCTTTTGAAGTTGGCGATAAAGAGAACACAGAAGGCGGTCATGAGCTAATGGATTCGTCGAGGGGGTTCATCATCTAGGTGTGCGCCGCATCCTTTAGCCCCATGGGGCGGAACCATTTTCCCATGACGCGGTCATCGCCTCCCGCGGCCTCGATGCCCATGGTGTAGAGTTGGAGGAATTCACATGGGTTGGATGTTCCGTCATAGTGTGCCGGTATCTCTGGACGGAACTTGTGCGGCCACACCACACGGCGGATCTCCTTGGTGAAGGCGAGGCAGTCGTTGCTCTATAGCTCCTTGCCATTGGCGAGGGCCACATGGTTCTGTTGACCCGCCATGGCGATCTCCTTTACGATGCGGTCCTCCCGTCCTCGAGGGGGCGCGGTGACCTCCCAAGTGGCCTCTAGAGGTGACATGATCTGGCAGCTGTTGCTGAGTGGTGGAGCAACGTCGCTGGGCTTGGGGGGCGTCGACGGAGCCTAGAGCCTGGCGCGAACCCGCAGTCCCCGATACCATATCCTCGGCTTGAGCCCCCTGCACTGCCTGGATGGCGGCGGTGATGTCGAGGAGCTCGGCCAGGCGCTCTCACCACTTCCCTTTCCCATATTCGGATGGCGGATGATGCAGTAGCTCCTGCACCATGCGCTTGGCAGCTTTCGGCATGGGCCGGTTAATATTCTCGCGGGAGGACGCGGTGCGGGAGAGGGATGTGTTGCCATGCGTGGAGAGCTGGCGCTCCCGCGGCGGACAAAAGGAGGAGCCCTTCTCATCTTCCATCCACGAGGTTTTCTCCATGGTGGTGCGTCAGGGAGCGAGCTCCGTTTGAGCCTTGCTGACAAGGTTGGTGAAGATCTTGGAAGCACACCTCATCCCCCTACCTGGCGCGCCAAATGTCGGAGTATGTGTCCTATGAAGGAACAAGGGTTCCAACGAGCCCTAAGTTCGTGAGGGGGCTGAACACGCGTTCGGAGCTTCTCAACGATGATGGTGACGACGGAGCACACACACGACAGAGAGTGGACACATGTTTTTTTACCCAGGTTCAGGACCCTCGTGAGGATGTAAAGTCTCTACTCCTGTTTTGTTGTATTGCTCGTAGTGTCTCGCTAGGGTACAAATGTGAATGAATGTCTAGGGTTTGAGATCCCAAGGATTGATCCCCTATAAGGTAGGAGTAGCCCTCCTTTTATAATGGCATCAGGCCTCTTCCCCCAAATCTTGGGCAGGAAGGGTCACCATACTGCCGTCCACCAAAGTCCTGATCTACGAGACTACTTTGCATGGAATAGGTCTTGGTTTGTTTGCTGGCATCGCTTGTCGCTACACAATACCACCCTCTCCCTTCCTTTCACCAAAATGACAAAGGGTGGCACTGCCAGTGCCGAGGTCATCTGCGTTGCTTTTGCATCGAAGGAGCCGGACCGCCTCCTCTTTACCAAGGCGGTATGTGTGGTCCGCAAAGTCTAGGTGTCGCTTGTCGGATTTCGTGGTCTTCGTTGCTTTTGCTACGAGATTACGGCGTGCCCATAGGGCACGCTCGAAGGTATCCTAGGTCCTTTGGGGGACGAGGAATCATGAGATACTTCCCATCGTGAGGCAGCCTCTCGAAGCCAAGCTGGGTGAGGCTGAGGCCTGAGGCTCATGAGGGACTAACCCCCCGGTATTTGGCTCACGAGGCGACGTTCGTGGGCATCATAGCCTCATGAGGGCACCATCGCTTAGACGGTGGGTCTGCCGACTGGCGGGTCGTGGCACCCCCGTTGCCAGGACCCTGACAGAGATCACACTGGCTGGGGAGGAGTGTAAAGTTGTAGATAAAACCAAGGTGATGGTAATAATCATGTATGTGTGAACTATTGATCTTCATGAATTGCAGTGAGGCAAGTTCATGAGTATTCCATCCCACCATCATCTTTAAATACCGATAAGGAATCACTAAGCATTGCCCTTTGAGTTAGAATAATTAGTTGAGCCAATGGCATGTGATTTAGTTGTTGCTTTACATAATTGGCTAAGATAATTGATTTGTTGAACCACTTTGGAAGGGACAGAAAAAAGGCAACCTTATCCTCTCACCCCCGTCCTCTCACCCCTATCCCCGTTCCCCTTGAGAATCGGCCCCCGGCCCGATCCGCTGCCCTCTCCGCCGAAATAGCCGGCCGGAGTAGGGAACGGAGAGGCGCCGAAGTTAGCTTTAGGTTAGGTAGGTTTTGTTTGCGGCCAGATGCCGTGGTCTGGCGCTATGTCGGGATTGGAGGATGAGCTCTTCGGGACGATATCCCTCCCCGCCTATTGGTTATTCTCCTCCTAGTGGTGCTCCGGTGGTCGGAGCTGATGGTGGAGACAGCCACGACAACTCCATGAATAAGGTCTTCGGCATCTTTCTTGTTGGTGTGCCTCCTCTGTTTCTTCCCTCCATGTCGGCCGGCCGTGGCGGCGAGGGGCTGGGGGTTGGAAGCATGGATGCGCACCAGCGGGGAGGAGGCTAGGATAGCTTTCCCGAGGTGTTGCTTGGGTGCGGCGCCAGCGGAGCGCTGCCGAGCTTGGGTGTCGAGCCTCCATGGAAGAGGACGGCAACGTGCTTCTTGGCGGCAAGCTTCCTAAATAAGCACCTCCGCCGCCTTCACTATGGTGTGGCTGTCGATCTCAGTCTCTCGGTCGGCCGTGGCGGCGAGGGAGAGGGTGAGGTTAACATCTCCGCCGCTGGCTTTTGGCGGTGTTTCCGGGTGTGGTTGGAAACTGTGCACTTTGCAGCAATCTCCAAGCGGCGGGGCGACGTCGCTATCTTTGGCCACAAGATTGGCCTTGATGCGCTCGACCGGGTGGTGTCGAGCATACAAATCCTCGATGTGAGGATCCTCTTCGGCTCAGATGTGGTGGAGTTCGGTGTCTTCGGCGTCCCAAGTGGTTTCATCCCTGGTGGCGTTTGGAGCGGCTGCATCTGGAGGCTCGACGGCAGAGATCAAGGACTCGGTTGCGTCCAGCGGGCCGGTGAAATTTCTTATGGGGTACAATATATATTATCAAGGACTTGTGTGTACATAGAGGTACCGCTCAAATCCTTTCTGTCAAATTGTATCCACCGTCTTATTAATACAGTTTCCATGTCTCTCGGGACCTTTACCGTTTAATTTTTTTTTGATTTGTTGAGCCATGTCGCTGTCTAATTTAAGAGCTGATTGCACATCATACACTATAAATATTCCGGTACACATATGAATCAATCGGAACATATTAAAGTGATATGTATTTATAATGCGTACAACATATATGGTCGATACATGTACTTGTGTGATCAATGATGTAATCATTTGTAATACTCCTGCTTAAATTTTACTTCCTCCATTCCAGAGCATAAGCGTAAATATTTTTTTCAAATTTTCAAAAAAAAGAAGGCGCAGGATACGGCATGGATCGATTCTTCCCACGATGGCCCTAATCCTTTACCCCTTCCTCATCTTAAGTAGCTCTATAGTTATGGCTGAGTGTTGATTTATTTATTTTTTTGCATGGAGCTTTTGCTAGCCAACCTACACACGGGAATTAATGACAGGGAAAACGAAGTGAGATAGTGTGATGTGAATGAGCTTGCATGTGAGCGGTTATTCTGAGGTTGGGAGAGGCCGCCGTGAGCTAAAAATGAGGGGTCACAAAGAAACAAGTATAATACTTACTCCGACTCATATTAGTTGAATTTGTTCAGATTTGGATATATCTAACACTAAAACATGTCTAGATATATTTAAATTTAGATAAATTTAAATCAACTAATATGGGTCGGAGGGAGTACTTTGATGTCAGACTTTTCTTATGGTTAATACGTTGGATTTTTTAAAGCTTATGGTTATCATATTGGATTTTTGTTTAGTTGGAGATGAGAGAAATCAGAAAGAGAAGATTGTCTTTGTTTAGCTAATAGATGATCTCTAACCTATTATCTTAAATATACCATATGTCTTTTCTTAAAAAATATTTTTTTATTAAAAAGAGTTAATTCTTATTAATTGTTAGAGTTGATAATAAGAGAGAATGTATTGTACAACTTGTATATAGTGTCTTTTTTAGATGACATGGAAGGCTAAGGGAAAACATGTCTTCTCCAGCATTGTACGTTTAAGATAGATCTCTCCCATTAATCGCTCTTTAATAATCGCACCTATATATATGAATATAAGGCATATGCCAGTAGCGTAGAAAAAACATGAGTGGGACCACGATTGTCGAGTATCCGTGCATGAAACCCAGAGGATCTCGAATCTTAATCTTCACATTGCTAAGAAAATTAGGGTATCTCTAACCGATTCCCAATAATTGGTTAGAGAGTAAAAGATGCTCTTTTACTTCCCTAATCGCATCTAATCAATGTTCAAATGGTGTTAGAGGAGTAAAAAATTTACTCACCTGTGCGACCGATGAGTAAATATAGAAATCGGTCACACCGATAAGTAAAAGATTCCCCTCGTTTTTCTTATGTTCATACCACTCGCCTCGTGCTCCCCTCTATCTCCGGCGACCACCGACACCCCCTGCCGCCACCACAGCCACCGACGGAGCCCCGTGATGGCCAGATCCTCTCGCCGACCGTCTCCGTCACCAATCCCTAGCGCTCGCCAGCACCGCAGCCCCCCCACCACGAGCTTAATCCTCTTCCTCTTCCCGCCGTTGTTCCCCTCCTCCTCCGCGATTGGCACCACCCAAGTGCCAGAGGCAGCCCCGACGCTCTGCCAGCACCCTCGGCTTACCGGTGCCACCAACGCCGGTCTACCGCGGCGTGCGACAGCGATCGTGGGTCACCAAAATCACCAACCACAACACCCACCGGAAGGTCTAGATCGCCAGCTTCCAGTCGGCGCAGCAGGCGGCACTAGCGTACGACGTGAAGAACGTTGAGATCCACGGCGCTGACTGCGGAGAGCTCAACTTCCCGCTAGGGTGCGGCACGGTGCCGGACTTAGAGTCGGCTGGCCTCTGACTCGTCATCGATCGCGAGCGGCGGGAGGACAGGGAGGCTCGCAAGCGCCTCGAGGCGGTGCACCGCGATGCGGCGATAGCGGCAAAGCTCGCCGGGCTCAAACCAGAGCTCGTCAAGGAAGAGCGGAAGCGGATCGAGGAATTCACCGAGGCCAAGCGGAAGGCCGACGCGGAAAAGAAGAAGGGGGTCGCCGATGTTGCGGGGCCGTCGACAACTCCGACGTCGGCCAGGGTGAGGGAGGAGGAAGTCAGCAGCTCCGCTGACCATTCGACAGCGTCGGCGGTCATCGAGCTCGACAGCGACTCCTCCTTTGAATGGGATGAGGATTAGGTTAGATTTAGTTCAAATCCGGTTGAATTTAGATAAATTCGACCGACTTTTGGTTTAAGTATGTATATATTATGTTAAATAGATGTGTTGGTTTCAAATTCGGTTTAAATTATGTCGAATTTGATCGGTTTTGGAGATGATCGTTTGATTTACTCCGCTAACTTTAGGAGATCGGTTAGAAACTGATATCGGTTAGAGGAGTATTTTACCCCTCTAACCAATTTTGAGCGGTTTACTCCTCTAATCGATTGGGGATCGGTTAGAGATGCCCTTACTCTTGAATATAAGCGATTCCACCTCTGGTTTAGCTTGCAAAAATAGTTGGAAGGAAAAAAGAATTTAGAGTGAAACACACTCAATTTACTTTAAAATACACTTTATGAAATGTTATACTCTCTCCTGAAGACAATAATAGTTGATTGTATTGCTAGATTGATACGTAGACACGATTGTACCAGCTCATGTTGGCGAAGCCGAGCCGATGAGGTGGCGATGTGCAGACGGAGAAGCCGGCGACGGCACATGAAGGCGTCCCTTAGGGCACCGCGCATAACATCATTGGCACAGTCGTTGGCAAGAATTTGCCGGAGATGAGTCGATGCCGAGGTTGGAGTAGAGGCGCGTGATGACGACATGCGGTGGTGGGCACACAATCCGATTTATGATCGGCGAAAGAAGAAGAACCGCCGGTCAAACGGTTGGCGAGAAAATTTTGACAAATTTATTGGATCTAATCTACGAGTTGCTCGGCCCCCAGTGGAGTTTGTTGTCCCCGAGGGTGGCAAGGCGAAAGCGGTGGGTTAAACCCTAGGTCGAGGAACGAAAGACTCTAATACCATGAATGCAATAATAGTTGATTTTGTCGATAGATTGATATTGCGTATTATGTTATTACAATGTGATTTCTTTGGCTGTTTATATAGTAATAGAAAATTTGGGACTAAGAAGTCTAGTAGAGTTAGAATCCTAAACTAGCAAATATATCAAACCATGACCTACTCTCGCTGGTCATCGTTGTAAACAAATCGAGGGAGCAGGAGAAGACAAACTGAAGCTTGGAAATGGGAAGAAAGAAAAGAAATAGACAGGGGAGGAGACGATGAGCCTCTTCTTCTCACCACTGTAGACTGTAGCCATCTCTCTCGCTGTAGTAAATCTCTACAAGAACCTCAGGTTCTGAATCCATGGGTGCACTGACCACACCCGCACTTCATAATTTCACTGTCATAACAAAGAAGGGCATGTATCAAAGTAGTCTCATGATCCAATTCGAAATGGAAAGGAAGTTAGGAGCTTAGTAATTGCTTAGTGCTCATGGTCAGAGAAGAGGGAACCAATTTGGTTAGCATGTAGCTGCACACTGCCGATCATAGCAGATAAGGATACCTGTGCAGTAGTAAGGCTGGTTCAGGAGATTGGACCATAGTAAGCTGTAACAAATGCGAACTCCAGTACAAAGTTCTGTAGAAATAAACTATGCAACTTGCATCAGCATATCTCTGAGGAGTCATTTCCTCATTTGCACTTAACAGCTTCAGTTGTGCATCTCTGAAAATTCAGTAAATCCTCGTTGTAGATAAAACACATTCCAGTATCCCCGCAGATTAAGTTGGCTTTTCTCGCCAACTGATCTTATACACTTTCTATGTATGCGCTTTCCCTGATGAAGTGAATAAGCACAGAGATAAGATACATTTAGGAACCAGTTCCTGATGGCCTAGAACTGGTGCGGTGTTGAATGCTTGTTTAAATAATATGTAGAGATGAGTTCCTGATGGCCTAGAACTGATGTGGTATGTTCTATCTGAGTAATTGCGTTGAATGCTTGTTTAAATAATCTGTAGAGATGAGACACAAATAGGATCAGATCATGTTTAGGATCGAAAATAAGCATACACTTGACCACTATTTTTGAGAAACGCACATGGACTCCGGTATATATTCAGGTTTAGATAGATGAGCTTAGTCCCAGGAAACCATCAGGTATGCATAAGACAAAGAAGCAGGTTATGCGATGTTTGCAAATAGATTTATATCCCTGTTTTAGTATGTCAGATAGATATGCTTAAAACTTTTTTTTTGCGAATGACATGCTTAAAACTTAAACTATGTTATGCCATCATTGACTTTAGATGAAACCATTTTAGACGATTCAAGTGTCCTTCATATGACTTCACTATATTGGTTCAGATTTAGTTGCTGTAAAAGGACCAAATAGATGCAAACGCTGCGGACCTACAGTTGAGAACTTCAGAACCTAGATAAACCTAATGGTTCAGACTTAGCCCAATGCTCTCAAACCATGAGCTTCGCGACTAGATTAACCATATCAGGGAACTGGTAGCTCCAGGATTCCAATTACATCATAGTTTTTTTTTGAAACTAGCCAATTACATCATAGTTGTGATTGTGTGACACTAAACACTAAACAGGACACCAGTATGACCATCAAATGTCCAGCAAACCACATGTGCACATAGCTACTTCATAGGTTGATCAGCAAAGTTAATTATCAGAATTAATTCCCATTTAATCAATCGATTATTATTAGGTGACCATATTCCCTGTGAATCGCTAGCAGCATAAAACAAGCCATAAGCTAATCAATCTGTGGACTAGTGGAACCATCAGAAGCAGAGGATTTGAGCCTGAGCACAAATACGATGGCAAGCCAAGTAGCTGAGGTTAAGTAGATCATCAGGTGCACATTCACACAAGAATTAGGCACATATGCATGCGTGTCTAGTTAGAGTATCACAGAGCACTTGCTTTCGTTTAGATTAGAATCAGATCCATAACATCCTTGACAAGATACTAGCAGAATCAATTAATGTTAGCTGTGTTGTGAGTAAAAATAAATATTTCGACAATGTTTACCCCAGAGTTAGAACTATAATATCTCAAAGGGTAATAAGTTCGTTATTTCCTTTAGCATGCATTAGAGTTAAACAGAATCATTTTCCTTTTCTTCGAAAAGGGGAATCGAACCCAGCCTCTGCATCAAGTGATCCATACAGCCTTTTACTCCCCTGTCCAGAAATAAGTGACTTGGATTTGTCTAGATTTTCATTTATATATAAGTTTTTTATAGATACATGAAAATCTAGACATATCCAAATCACTTATTTCCAGACGGAGGGATTGTTAAAAATCTAGTATTCAAAGTTATTACAAGTGAAGGATCGATCAAGGTTGACAAAGATCAACCCGCAAAAAGTAAAAAAATATAGCAACTAGACATCATGTAGTCGACTTTGCTGCCAGCAAGCCCGGCAATAAATATCTTGTGCAACCGTTACCAGTCAGTTGCATCCAATAGCCATAATATCCCTCTAGCAGAAGGAGTGCCCATAGCAGCACCCAATTCACCATCATATGAATAAGCTGCAAAAGGTTAAAATTTCTCTTTATATTAAAAACAACATCGTTTATGCATCTCCATATTGACCAACATAAGGCTGAAATTCCAATAAGAATTCTAGCCTTATTATTTTTGTCAAATCCATTCAACCAATTTCCAAACATATTCGTGATATTAGTTGCAGGTGGAAGATCATAAGTAAAATTTACTATTCTCCATAAAAGACTAGCAAAAGGACACACGATAAATAAATGTTCAATGGACTCTTGCGCCCTACAGAAGCAACATTTCGCTAAGTTATCCTTTGTTAATAAAACTTTCTTATAAAGGAACATATGAATATTTTAATCTTTAATAGAATTTCAACTTCCATAAGTAATTGCGAATAAAAGGTGTATCACCATCCATAAGTTCTTCATACATTGATTTAACTATAAAAATTCATGAGGTTGATTGCTTTCATACAAATCTATCCGGTTCATCCTACAATTTTTTTCGAAATGCAGAAAAATCTCCGGCGTCTACATCAATAGATGCACATAGCCCTTTATTACTCAGTTCACAAGTTATTCGGTTTACATCTCAAGGATCTAAGAGAGTTGAAACAAAGATCAACCATCTAAAAAGGAACAACATGCTCACCAATCTAAACATTTTGTATCCTATTAATAGGCCTCCAGGTAGCCTGGTAGAAGATATCATGTGTGACCATCAGGAGCCGGTTGCATCCAGAAACCATGCATTCCTGATGATATTTCGGGAGTAAAAAGCGCCATAGCTAAATCCAGTGAATAGACATGTGAATAACCTGCAAAAAGTTTAGTAGAATATTTTCTGTTAAACACAATATTATTCCTAAAACTCCATATCGACCAAACCAAAGATGAAACCCCTATGTGAATCCTAACTTTAGTTTCTTTTGTCAATCTCATCCAACCAATTCCCAAACATGTTTGTGATAGTGGTTGGTGGAGGTATGTTATATGTATAAAATACAATTCTCTAGACTAACTTGGCAAAAGGACATGAGAGAAATAAATGTTCTACTGTTCCTCCGTGTCGCAGAAGCAACACTTTTTACTCCCATTCCAATTCCTTTTAGCCAAATTATCTCTTGTTAACAACTCTTTTTTATTAGGAACCACATAATTTTTTAAATCTTTAGTGGGATTTTTAATTTCCATATATATTTATGTAAAAATCTTGTGTGTCCATTAATCAAATCAGCATACATCGACTTTGAGTCAGTTAGATTCCACATAAATTCACATGTTCATTATTAAAAGATATCCCCATTAATCTTTAGCATAAATGTAACCAAGCATTCCACTTATTACCTGTCATATGCCTCCTGGAACCAATGTTCAAGGGTGTTGTTGACAAAGCACTTGCAATAGTAACATGTTTGCGTTGCATAATGTTTAAGGGGGGTCATCCTACAATTGTACCATCATAGAAGCATTTACATTAGAAGAAACTTCTAGGATGCTCAGATAAATACTGACATTATTATGTGTTTGTTGGGGATATGCCCTAGAGGCAATAATAAATGTAGTTATTATTATATCTTTGTGTTTATGATAAATGTTTACTTTCATGCTATAATAGTATTAAACAAGGAAACATTAATACTTGTGTGATTTGTAAACTTAATTTGAAGTCCCTAGTAAAGCCTCTATATAATACTAGCTTGTTGGTTAATAGATGATTGTGGTTTCCCTATCATGAACATTGAGATGTTATTGACAACAAGATCATATCGTTAGGAGAATGATATGGTGGACATACTCCTATAGATAAAAGTAGCATAAAGATCAAGTCATTTTAATAGTTCAATTGCTATATGCTATCTGATACATAGTAATCTAATTCCTTCGACCATGAGATCATGCATATCACCTTTACCGGATGGATGCTTTGATGACATCAAACACCACAACGTAACTGGGTGGCTATAAAGGTGGCATTAAGTGTTCGGAAAGTATTGGTTGAAACACATGGATCAAGAGTGGGATTTGTCCATCCATATGACGGATAGATATACTCTGGGCCCTCTCGGTAAAATGTCATCCAATTAGCTTGCAAGCATGTGACTGGCTCACAAGGGATCACATATCACGGGAACGAGAAAAGAGTACTTATCGGTAACGAGGTTGAACTAGGTATGCAGAGATACCGACGATCATAACCTCGGATAAATAAACTATCGTGAGACAAAGGGAAATTGATATCGTATGTAAGTGGTTCATTCGATCGCAAAGTAATCATAGAAATATGTGGGAGCCATATGAATTTCCAGATTCCTCTATTGGTTATTGATCGGAGAAGTGTCTCGATCATGTCCGCATAATTCACAAACCGTAGGGAGACACACTTAAGGATTCGACGTTGTTTGAGTAGTTATGGAATGATGAGAAAGAGACCGAATGTTGTTCGGAGTCTCGAATGGGATTCGGGATATCATGAGGAGATCCGGAATGGTCCAGAGAATAAGATTCATATAAGGAAAGTCCCGTTTCGGAGTTGGAGAATGGTTCCGGTGTTTTCATCGGGAATGTTCTAGAAGGTTCCGGAATATCCGGCACTCCGGGGGGGAAGGGTACATGAATGTGTTATATCAAGTTGGTATGGTTGCATTATGTACTCGGTGTCATCGCTGATCAAAATAGAGGGTTTATTCAAATCCTAGTTTGAAAAGTCAAACGGCTAGTTTGAAAGTCAAACGGCAGTTTTTGGAAAGAGGAGGAGGAGTGGGAAACCGTGTTGGGGAGGAGTTCCCTCCTCCAACCGGCGGCGCACCACCAAGCCGAGTTGGGGAGGGACTCCCCTCCCCTTGGCCGGCCCCCTCCACCTATATAAGGAGGGGCAGGGCTCCCCTCCTTGACACACAAGATCCTCTCCTCCAAACCCTAGCCCCAAGCCGCCGCCGCCTCCATAGCCGCCGCCGGCCCTAGGGCAAACCGCCGTCGCCGCCTAGCTAAACCCTAGCCGCCGGCTTACTCCTCCTCGGCGTGTCTAAACCCTAGATCGTCGAGGGACTCTCTCATACTCCACCATACTCGCTCCGGCTTAAGGTGAAGCCCTGCGAGATCTCCCCTCTACTTCCGGTACCACTCCGTTGTGCTGCCGGAATCGCGAGGAGAGTGCTACAACCTCCGCTGTCTGCTGGAACAAGGGAGAGGAAGGTCTTCGTCGAGTACCGAATGTGTGACCGACTGTGGGAGCGCTGCCGGAACGCAGCGCCGGAAGGATCGTCTACGCGATCTTGAGATCGGGAAGAGTACGACTACATCACCCACGAGAATCCGCTCTCGTTAAACACTTTGGAATCTTCGAGGGTGAGTTATTCTATCGACTCGTTGCTACAATCTAGTAGATAGATCTTGGCTTGTTTGTTTGTATGCGGTAGAAAATTTTTGTTTTCCATGCTACGAAACCCTACAGTGGTATCAGAGCCGTGTCTATATGTAGATCTGTTGCACGAGTAGAACACAATGGTCATTGTGGGCGTTGATGCTTTTATTGTCGATTGCTTCTTGTGTACTTTGCATCTTGCGGTATGTTGGGATGAAGCGGCCCGGGCTAACCTTACATGACATCGTTCATGAGACTTTCTCCACGCTTGACATGCAACTTGTATTGCATAAGTGGCTTTGCGGGTGCCTGTTTCTCCTAGCATAGTTAAGATCCAATTTACAACGGGTGATTAACAATACTAGTATCAATGTTGTGGTTCTTGTTCGTAAGTTAGAACGACACTTATTGAAAGCCCCAAACCACGTAAAATATGCAAAGAAAGTAGAGGCGTCTAACTTTGTTTTGAAGGGGTGTGCAGTGATGTGATATGGCCATGATTGTGATTATATTTGATGTATGCAATGTTCCTTATTGTAAGTTGGCAACCGGCAGGAGCCACATGGTTGTCTTTAATTTATGTTAAGACCCGCGTGTCTATTCAAAGTAGTTGTAATAGTTGAAGCCGGTGGACGACAACCATGGAGAAGCGTCATTGACCTTGATGCAATGCCGGTGATGATGGAGATCATGTTTGTGCTTGAAGATGGAGATCGGAAGCACAAAGAAGAAAGGCCATATCATATCACATATTATGAATTGCATGTGATGTTAATCCTTTATGCATCTTGTATTGCTTAGTAGACGATGGTAGCATTATAAGATGATCCCTCATGCACATGAATTTCAAGTCATAAAGTGTTCACCCTTAGTTAGCACCGTTGCTAAAGCTTGTTGTTTCGAAGCATCACGTGATGATCGGGTGTGTTAGATTCCGCAAGTGTATACAACTTGAGCAAGCCAGATTTGCTCATGCAGAAACTAAGGTTTGATCTTGACGAGCCTAGCATGTACAGACATGGTCTCGGAACACAGATCGCCGAAAGGTAAAGCATGAATCATATAGTAGATATGATGAACATGTCGATTGTTCGCCATTGAAACTATATCAACTCCCGTGATGATCGGTGTTGATGTGGTGGATTTGGTTCGTGTGATCACTAAAACAATGTGAGGGATATTGTTTTGAGTGGGAGTTCACCTAGATTAATTTTATTATTAATTCGAACTCAATTTGTAATAAACTTAGTCTAAACTATTGCAAATATGTTGTAGATCAATGGCAGCCCCTACCATCAATTTTAATGCGTTCCTAGAGAAAGAAAAGTTGAAAAAATGGAAGCAACTTCGCGGATTGGTTCCGCAATTTGAGGATTGTCCTCACAGCTGGTAATTTGACCTATGTGCTGGATGCACCGCTGGGTGACCCACCTGCAGCTGATGCTACCGATGAAGTAAAGAATGTTTACCTCGCTCAGAAGAATCAGTACTCCATAGTTCAGTGTGCTATCTTGTATGGTTTAGAATCGGAGCTTCAGAAAAGGTTTGAGAATTCAGACCCATATGATATTGTCGAGGATCTCAAATTGATTTTTGAGACTCATGCGGCAATTGAAAGCTATGAGGCTTCTGAAAAGTTCTTTAACTGCAAGATGGAAGAGGGCAGCTCTGTCAGTGAGCATGTGCTTAAGATGTCTGGGCACGCAAACAAACTTCAAAGCTTGGGTATAGTGATTCCTAATGCTTTGGGGATTTACCGTGTCCTCCAATCACTACCACCAAGTTACAAGAACTTTGTGATGAACGACAACATGCAGAACATGAACAAGCAGTTGCCAGAACTGTTTGCTATGTTAAAGTCTGCAGAAGTGGAGATCAAGAAAGAGCACCAAGTGTTGTTGGTCAATAAGACCACCAAATTCAAGAAAGGCAAGTCTAAGCAGAAGGAACACTTCAAGAAGGGTGGTAAGAAAGTTACCACGCCGACAAAGAAGACCAAGGCTGGACCCAAGCCTGATACTGAGTGCTTTTACTGCAAGGGAGAAGGTCACTGGAAGCGGAATTGCCCAAAGTACTTGGCGGATTTTGAAGAACGGCAACATCAAGAAGAAAGGTATATCTGATATACATGTTATTGATGTGTATCTCACTAGTACTCGTAGTAGTGCCTGGGTATTTGATACTGGTTCGGTTGCTCATATTTGTAACTCGAAACAGGTGCTGCAGAATAAACGGAAGCTAGCGAAGAACGAGGTGACGATGCGCGTGGGAAACGGATCAAAGGTTGATGTGATCGCGGTCGGCACGCTACCCCTTCATCTACCATCGGGATTAGTTTTATACTTAAATAATTGTTATTTGGTGCCTGCGTTAAGCATGAACATTATATCGGGATCTTGTTTATTGCGAGACGGTTACTTGTTTAAGTCCGAGAATAATGGTTGTTCGATTTATATGAGTAATATGTTTTATGCACATGCACCTTTGATAGATGGTCTATTCTTGTTGAATCTCGATAGTGGAAATACACATATTAATAACATTGAGGCTAAACGTTTGAAATCGAGCGATAACTCGGCCTATATGTGGCACTGTCGTCTTGGTCACATTGGAGTGAAGCGTATGAAGAAACTCCATTCCGATGGACTTCTTGAATCACTTGATTTCGAATCACTTGAAAGATGCAAAGCATGTCTGATGGGTAAAATGACTAAGACTCCATTTTCTGGTATGATGGAGCGAGCTACGGACTTATTGGAAATCATACATACCGATGTGTGTGGTCCAATGAGTGTAGCATCGCGCGGTGGTTATCGTTATGTTCTTACCTTCACGGATGACTTGAGTAGATATGGGTATATCTATTTCATGAAACATAAGTCCGAAACTTTCGAGAAGTTTAAGGAATTTCAAAGTGAGGTAGAGAATCAACGTAACAAGAAGATTAAATTTCTACGTTCTGATTGTGGAGGTGAATATCTAAGTTACGAGTTTGGCGAGCATTTGAAGAAATGCGGAATACTTTCGCAGTTGACACCGCCGGGAACACCACAGCGTAATGGTGTGTCCGAACGTCGTAATCGAACTCTCTTAGATATGGTTCGTTCTATGATGTCACTTACAGATTTACCGCTATCATTTTGGGGTTATGCATTAGAAACAGCCGCATTCACTTTAAATAGGGCACCGTCTAAATCCGTTGAAACGACACCGTATGAATTATGGTTTGGGAAGAAACCTAGATTGTCGTTCCTTAAAGTTTGGGGATGCGAAGCCTATGTAAAGAAGTTACAGCCGGACAAGCTTGAACCCAAAGCAGAAAAATGCGTCTTCATAGGATACCCAAAGGAAACTATTGGGTATACCTTCTATCATAGATCCGAAGGCAAAATCTTCGTTGCCAAGAATGGATCCTTTCTAGAGAAGGAATTTCTCTCGAAAGAAGTGACTGGAAGGAAAGTAGAACTTGACGAGGTTGTCGAACCTTCTCTCGAAATTGCGAGTAGCGCAGCACCGGAAGAAGTTCCTGTGGTGCCTGCACCAATAAGAGAGGAAGCTAATGATGATGATCATGAAACTTCGGTTGAAGTTTCTACAGAGCCTCGCAGGTCAACGAGAACTCGTACCACTCCAGATTGGTATGATCCCGTTATGAGTGTCATGTTGGTGGACAACACCAATGACCTTGAGACATATGAGGAAGCGATGATGAGCCCAGATTCCAATAAATGGCAAGAAGCCATGAAATCCGAGATTGGATCCATGTACGAAAACCAAGTATGGACTTTGGTGGACTTACCGGATGGCCGAAAGGCTGTCAAGAACAAATGGATTTTCAAGAAGAAAACAAATGCTGATGGTAATGTTACTGTCTATAAAGCTCGACTTGTCGCAAAAGGGTTTCGACAAATTCAAGGAGTTGACTACGATGAGACTTTCTCACCAGTAGCGAAGCTAAAGTCTGTGAGGATTATGTTAGCAATCGCTGCATATTATGATTATGAGATATGGCAGATGGATGTCAAAACAACATTCCTCAATGGAGACATTGATGAAGAGTTGTATATGATGCAACCCAAAGGTTTTGTCGATCCTAAAGATGCTAACAAGGTATGCAAACTTCAACGGTCCATCTATGGATTGAAGCAAGCATCCCGAAGTTGGAATCAACGTTTTGATAAGGTGATCAAAAGTTTTGGTTTTATACAAACTTATGGAGAAGCTTGTATTTACAAGAAAGTGAGTGGGAGCTCTGTAGCATTCTTAATACTATATGTAGATGAAATATTGTTGATTGGGAATGATGTAGACCTTCTTAATAGTGTCAAGGAATATTTGAATAATAGTTTTTCAATGAAGGATCTTGGCGAAGCAGCTTACATATTAGGCATAAAGATTTATAGAGATAGATCGAAACGCCAAATATCATTGTCACAAAGTACATATTTGGACAAAGTTCTAAAGAGGTTTGGAATGGAAGATAGCAAGAAAGGGTTCTTGCCCATGTTGCCCAATACGACCTTGAGTAAAACTCAGACTCCGACATCGGCAGAAGATAGAGAAAGGATGAGTAAGACTCCCTATGCCTCAGCCATAGGATCTCTAATGTATGCCATGCTATGTACTAGATCCGATATTGCATATGCTGTTAGTTTAACTAGCAGATATCAAAGTGATCCAGGAGTGGATCATTGGACAGCGGTCAAAAACATCCTTAAGTACTTGAGAAGAACTAAGGATATGGTTCTTTCTTATGGAGGTGATGAACAGCTCGTTGTTAATGGTTACACCGATGCTAGTTGGAACACCGATCCGGATGATTCTAAATCACAATCTGGATACATATTTATTTTGAATGGTGCAGCAGTTAGCTGGAGGAGTGCAAAGCAAAGCGTTGTGGCGAGATCTTCAACTGAATCTGAATACATGGATGCTTCGGAGGCTTCACAAGAAGCGATATGGATGAAAGAGTTCATTACAGAGCTGGGTGTAGTTCCTAGTGCGCTGGACCCAATGTCTATCTACTGTGACAACATGGGCTCCATAGCCAATGCGCAAAAACCAAGGTCACACAAGAAGCTGAAGCACATCAAGCTACGTTTTCACGCTATTCGAGAACATATCCAAGATGGGGATATAAAGATTTGCGAAGTACATACAGATCTGAATGTGGCAGATCCGTTGACTAAACCTCTCCCGAGGGCAAAACATGACCAGCACCAAACTGCCATGGGTGTTTGGTATATTACCATGTAATCTAGATTAGATGACTCTAGTGCAAGTGGGAGACTGTTGGGGATATGCCCTAGAGGCAATAATAAATGTAGTTATTATTATATCTTTGTGTTTATGATAAATGTTTACATTCATGCTATAATAGTATTAAACAAGGAAACATTAATACTTGTGTGATTTGTAAACTTAATTTGAAGTCCCTAGTAAAGCCTCTATATAATACTAGCTTGTTGGTTAATAGATGATTGTGGTTTCCCTATCATGAACATTGAGATGTTATTGACAACAAGATCATATCGTTAGGAGAATGATATGGTGGACATACTCCTATATATAAGCGTAGCATAAAGATTAAGTCATTTTAATAGTTCAATTGCTATATGCTATCTGATACATAGTAATCTAATTCCTTCGACCATGAGATCATGCATATCACCTTTACCGGATGGATGCTTTGATGACATCAAACACCACACCGTAAATGGGTGGCTATAAAGGTGGCATTAAGTGTTCGGAAAGTATTGGTTGAAACACATGGATCAAGAGTGGGATTTGTCCATCCATATAACGGATAGATATACTCTGGGCCCTCTCGGTGAAATTGTTGGAGATATGCCCAAGAGGCAATAATAAAGTGGTTATTATCATATCTTCATACTTATGATAAATGTTTACATACCATGCTATAATTGTATTAACAGGAAACATTAATACTTGTGTGATTTGTAAACATAAAAGAGTCCCTAGTAAAGCCTCTTGTTAAACTAGCTTGTTGGTTAATATATGATCATGGTTTCCTGATCATGAACATAGAGATGTTATTAACAACAGGGTCATATCATTAGGAGAATGATATGATGGACATACTCCTATAGATAAGCGTAGCATAAAGATCAAGTCATTTTAATAGTTCAATTGCTATATGCTTTCTGATACATAGTAACCTAATTCCTTCGACCATGAGATCATGCATATCACCTTTACCGGATGGATGCTTTGATGACATCAAACACCACACCGTAACTGGGTGGCTATAAAGGTGGCATTGAGTGTTCGAAAAGTATTGGTTGAGACACATGGATCAAGAGTGGGATTTGTCCATCCATATGACGGATAGATATACTCTGGGCCCTCTCGGTGTAATGTCATCCAATTAGCTTGCAAGCATGTGACTGGCTCACAAGGGATCACATATCACGGGAACGAGAAAAGAGTACTTATCGGTAACGAGGTTGAACTAGGTATGCAGAGATACCGACGATCATAACCTCGGATAAGTAAACTATCGTGAGACAAAGGGAAATTGGTATCGTATGTAAGTGGTTCATTCGATCGCAAAGTAATCATAGAAATATGTGGGAGCCATATGAATTTCTAGATTCCTCTATTGGTTATTGTTCGGAGAAGTGTCTCGATCATGTCCGCATAATTCACGAACCGTAGGGAGACACACTTAAGGATTCGACGTTGTTTGAATAGTTATGGAATGATGAGTAAGAGACCGAATGTTGTTCGGAGTCTCGGATGGAATCCGGGATATCACGAGGAGATCCGGAATGGTCCGGAGAATAAGATTCATATAAGGAAAGTCCTGTTTCGGGGTTGGAGAATGGTTCCGGTGTTTTCATCGGGAATGTTCTAGAAGGTTCCGGAATGTCCGGCACTCCGGAGGGGAAGGGTACATGAATGTGTCATTGCAAGTTGGAATGATTGCATCATGTACTAGGTGTCATCGCTGTACAAAATAAAGGGTTTAATCAAATCCTAGTTTGAAAAGTCAAACGCCAATTTGAAAAGTCAAACGGCTATTTTGGAAAGTGGAGAAGAAGTGGGAAACCGAGTTGGGAAGGAGTTCCTCCTCCACCGCCGGCCCACTAGGGATCCGAGTTGGGGAGGGACTCCCTCCCCTTGGCCGGCGCCTCCCTCCACCTATATAAGGAGGGGCAGGGCTCCCCTCCTAGACACACAAGTTGCCTCCCTCTAAACCTAAACCCTAGCCACAGCCTAGGGATTTCTCCCAAGCCGCCGAGTTAGAGCTTCTAATTGCCCTAGCCGCTGGTGTAGCCCCTTCTAATTGGTGTGTCTAAACCCTAGATCACCAAGGCTCTCTCATAGTCCACCATACTCGCTCTGGCTTAAGGCGAAGCCCTGCGAGATCTCCCTTCTACTTCCGGTACCACGCCGTCGTGCTGCCGGAATCGCGATGAGATTGCTACAACCACTGCTGCCTGCTGGAACATGGGAGAGGAAGGTCTTCGTCGAGTACCGAACTTGTGACCGACTGCGGAAGCGCTGCCGGAACGCAGCGCCGGAAGGATCGTCTACGCGATCTTGAGATCGGCAAGTGTACGACTACATCACCCACGAGAATCTGCTCTCGTTAACCGCTTTGGAATCTTCGAGGGTGAGTTCCTCTATCGACTCGTTGCTACAATCTAGTAGATAGATCTTGGCTTGTTTGTTTGAATGCGATAGAAAATTTTGTTTTCCATGCTACGAACCCCTACAGTGGTATCAGAGCCGTGTCTATATGTAGATCTATTGCACGAGTAGAACACAATGGTCATTGTGGGCGTTGATGCTTTTGTTTTCGATTGCTTCTTGTGTACTTTGCATCTTGCGGAATGGTGGGATGAAGCGGCCCGGGTTAACCTTACATGACATCGTTCATGAGACTTGCTCCACGCTTGACATGCAACTTGTATTGCATAAGTGGCTTTGCGGGTGCCTGTTTCTCCCAACATAGTTAAGATTCAATTTACAACGGGTGATTGACAATACTAGTATCAATGTTGTGGTTCTTGTTCGTAAGTTAAAATGACACTTATTGAAAGCCCCAAACCACGTAAAACATGTAAAGAAAATTAGAGGCGTCTAACTTTGTTTTGCAGGGGTGTGCTGTGATGTGATATGGCCATGATTGTGATTATATATGATGTATGCAATGTTCCTTATTGTAAGTTGGCAACCGGCATGAGCCATATGGTTGTCTTTAAATTCTGTTAAGACCCGCGTGTCTATTCAAAGTAGTTGTAATAGTTGATGCTGGTGGAAGACAACCATGAAGCGGCGCCATTGACCTTGACGCCACACCGGTGATGATGGAGATCATGTTCGTGCTTGAAGATGGATATCGGAAGCACAAGAAGAAAGGCCATATCATATCACATATTATGAATTGCATGTGATGTTAATCCTTTTATGCATCTTGTATTGCTTAGTTCACGACGGTAGCATTATAAGATGATCCCTCAAGCACACAATTTCAAGTTTTAAAGTGTTCATCCTTAGTAAGCACCGTTGCTAAAGCTCGTTGTTTTGAAGCACCACGTGATGATCGGGTGTGTTAGATTCTGCGAGTGTATACAACGTGAGCAAGCCAGATTTGCTCATGCAGAAGCTAAGGTTGATCTTGACGAGCCTAGCATGTACAGACATGGTCTCGGAACACGGATCACCGAAAGGTAAAGCATGAGTCATATAGTAGATATGATGAACATGTTGATTGTTCGCCATTGAAGCTACATCAACTCTCGTGATGATCGGTTTTGATGTGGTGGATTTGGTTCGTGTGATCACTAAAACAATGTGAGGGATATTGTTTTGAGTGGGAGTTCAATGGCAACATGATTAAAAGTTGAACACTATTTATCATAAATTAAATCAAAGTGAATTCGCATAGTTGTTGTAGTCATTGGCATCCGTTTACCACCTTACGCTTAGTTATAATTGAGATGATAGAACTATAGAATTCTGATTAGTTACTTTACGAACTGGTATCGTATTGTTTTGAAGTGTTAATCTAAAGTTTAAAAGTCCCATTGCAAACTTTCAGTAAGTTTTGATTACTCCATGAAGTTTAATAGTTGGTATTAAATCAAGAGTAACAATTGCAATGTTAGTATATAAGTATCATGTTTGTATCCATGATTCTTGATATTCAAAGGATTGTCTTAATATCAAGGTTATCTAGGATCTGAAAGAGTTGTTTCAGAAACCATGATGTGTGGAAGATATTGTGATATCTGAAACGAAGTTTTGGTTGCAACATGATAGAGTATAATATGGCAAAAGTCATGTTCTCATATTTGATGAGAATTTGCAAAAGGTTGGAGACACTAGTTGTCCTAATCCTCCAAAAGGTTTTGGAGAGCAACATTATACTCGCGATTCACCGTTACAAGCTAAAAGTAGCTTGATCATGGATAAATCCATGATGAGGGTGAATATTTGATGTAGGTAAAATGTTTACTACACCAAGAGATTACTAAAGAAAGGAATTTGAAAGAACACCAAACATTTGATAATGGTGATCTACTTCAAAGTGCAAGTCCAAAGACATTGGTATTTAACTATACACGCTTTGGACTATGTGTCATATGTATGACTCCACTATTGATGTTGATAGATTCTTTCAAACAGAAAAGGAAATATTGAAAGAGAATCTCATAAATATATGGCAGAAAAGAAAAGACTAGAATTGTTCAGTTTAAGTATATAGATGATATACATGTTATGGCTATATTCTTTGCTTATTAAACAATGTGGTTCTTAAGTATTTGATACTGAATTTGTTGGTGTGAATCGTCATACGAAACAACACAATTCATGAACTACAATGGCCTAAGTAACTAGCAAAAGAATATGTGATGATGTTCATCGATAACAAATAAAGGGTTATTGTGTTGCTCGTTAAACATCAAAGCTTGCCTTCAAGATTTGTTTTATCAGGTATTATGAGAACAAAAGGGTTGTTCAAATAATTGCCGTAATCTATAAAAGATGGATGATTCACAAATCTCGTTAGAGAAATCACATCCATAAAACTAGTGCTAAAATGTCGAAAGACAAATTGATTAAAAGATCACTTAGGAAGTGACATCGCCGTTTAAATTATATTGGAAAGAAAACATGAAGAAACTCCATGTGGATGGAATTTTGGAGTCTTTTGATTTTGATCACGTGACGCTTGTGAAACTTTCCTAGAGATAATTAAAACTTCGTTCATAGGCCAAAAGGGAACAAAAGACTAGCTTATTGGAACTTGTACATATTGTTGTACAAAGTCCATTATGTGTAGTCAAGAGCGATGGATTTCAACTTCGTATACTTTCTCCGAAAATTTGAGTGAATATATGAATATTTACTTAAAAGGATGAAGTATGAAACATTTGAAAAGTTCAAAGACTTTCAAGATGAAGTGCAAAATCATTGTAACAAGAATATAAATAGTTTATGATAAGATCATAAAGGAAGATACTTGAGTTACAAGTTTAGCGTAATACCTAAGATTTAAGGAATCGTTCTGTGGATTTGCATTTCCCGAAATACCATAAGAGTATGGAGCGTTCGAGATATGTGATTAAAACTTTGTTTGACATGGTAAGATCAAAGGTATAATTCATAAAACTGCCATTATGTTTTAAAGATTAAAAGCTTTAGAGACTACCGTTTTCCACTGAAAAGAGCTCCATCGTAATCCGCTGAAATGACACCATATAAAGTTATGGTTTGGGATTAAACCCAAGTAGTCCTTTCTTAAACACTGGTATGCTATGCATAAGAAAGATGTTTGCAACCAAAGTCGGATGAACCTGTCTTTGTATAACTGTTAAGTATTCCTCCATAAACACCGGAGACAAAAGTGTTTGTCGCTTAGAACGTCAAGTTTCTTTGAGAAGGAATTTTTCGTGAAAATATAAGTGGGAGAACAATAGAACTTTGATAAGGTTAAAGGAACCTTAGCTATATGTGCAAAGTTGCACAGCGCCGAAAAGTGTTCCGGAGGCAGCAACAATGCTCATGGCTCACGTGCCTCAAAGGTTGTGGTTACGAAGGTCAAAGTTTCTATTGAACCAAGTAGGTCGAGTAAACAATCAAATACCAAGATTTGAGGGTTGAATCATTATTTGAGAATAATGAACGGACTACATGCAAAGAAGCGATGATGGGCCCTGACTCCGTCAAATGGCTTGAAGCCATAAAATCCGTGATAGTTCCATACACGAGAAATCAAGTTTTGAACTTGAAGGACCCTCGAGAAAGGTGTAAGACCTTACAGTTTTGTTTGGATCTAAAAGAAATAGACATGGATGTTTCGCATCTATGAAATGGTCGACATGTTGGGAAAGAGTTCACAACAATGTTCAAAGGTTGACTATGACAAGATTTGATCTTTCATAGCGATATTTAGTCTAGACGGATTAATGTAGTAACCACGACATATAATTTTGTTATGTGTTGGATAAACAAAACAAGTTCTTCTAATAGAAGGGTTACCTAGGACGTGTGCATGACACGGTCCAAAGGGTTTTGTTAATTCAATGGATGCTAATGCATATGCAAACTTCAATGGTTGAAGTAAGCATTGCGGAGTTGGAATCTTCACTGTGATGAAACTGTTAAAGGAGTTTAAATTCGTCGGAGATGATGAAGATGCTTGCATTTGCAAGAAATTAAGTGGGAGCGCTAAGACATGTTTCTAATACATTATGTGGAAGACATATTGTTGATTGGAAATGATGTATCTTTTATTAACACATATTAAGAATGTCAACCAGATGAAAGACTTAGGCAAAACCCAAATATCTGGCATCAATAGACGCTAATATGGTTGTGCCGAAAGTACATAGATGATGTATTGAATGAGTTCAATATAGAAACTACAAGAAAGGTTCTTGTCACACAGAAAGGATTGAATGAGTTCAATATTGATGATATATTCAAGTGTATTGACACTGGGTAAGTGAAACAACGATTCAAGTATAGATTGATACTTGATGTATGAAATCACAAAGAGTATTTATATCAATCATACTGTGATATGTACAAATCCAGATATGTCCTATACTCTAAATGTTATGAGCATATACCAGAATGATTCATAAGTTGATCATTGGACAATAGTAAGGATATTCTTATGATCTTTTGGAAGAACTAAGAGTATATTATTTGTAGAAGTGACAAATAGATGGTTAGTTCATTGTAAAAGTACTACATTGATACTAGTTTTGTCACAAAGTACAAATTAAGTTTATCTCAATCTAAACTAAGGGTGGCACAATATAATGGAAAGTAAGTTCCATAATGGATTTGGATGAGTTCCAAAGTTAAGACATTGTGACAGATACTACAACAAAAGGGTAAGTATATGACTGCTATAATAGCAGCTAAAGAGGGCATTTGTGTCAAGTAGTTTGTTATCAAACTAGGTGTAGTTCACAGCGGGATAATACTATGAAGATATATTGTACGACAATATTATCAACATGTTTTAACCCCAAAGAACTAAAGGTCTCACCAAAGGACAAAAATTATACAAAGCCATCTCATTAGAGAATGAGTGATGCGTAGAGACGCAAAGACATGCAATTACACATGGACCTGGAAGTGTCAGATCCGGAGATCAGTTGGCCACTAGCAATCGTGTACATACAACACCGGAAAGCCATAGGTGTTGAATACACAAAGGTTTGAACCTAGATTATTGACTCTAGTGCAAGTGGGAGAATGTTGGAGATATGCCCAAGAGGCAATAATAAAGTGGTTATTATCATATCTTCATACTTATGATAAATGTTTACATACCATGCTATAATTGTATTAACAGGAAACATTAATACTTGTGTGATTCGTAAACATAAAAGAGTCCCTAGTAAAGCCTCTTGTTAAACTAGCTTGTTGGTTAATATATGATCATGGTTTCCTGATCATGAACATAGAGATGTTATTAACAACAGGGTCATATCATTAGGAGAATGATATGATGGACATACTCCTATAGATAAGCGTAGCATAAAGATCAAGTCATTTTAATAGTTCAATTGCTATATGCTTTCTGATACATAGTAACCTAATTCCTTCGACCATGAGATCATGCATATCACCTTTACCGGATGGATGCTTTGATGACATCAAACACCACACCGTAACTGGGTGGCTATAAAGGTGGCATTGAGTGTTCGAAAAGTATTGGTTGAGACACATGGATCAAGAGTGGGATTTGTCCATCCATATGACGGATAGATATACTTTGGGCCCTCTCGGTGTAATGTCATCCAATTAGCTTGCAAGCATGTGACTGGCTCACAAGGGATCACATATCACGGGAACGAGAAAAGAGTACTTATCGGTAACGAGGTTGAACTAGGTATGCACAGATACCGACGATCATAACCTCGGATAAGTAAACTATCATGAGACAACGGGAAATTGGTATCGTATGTAAGTGGTTCATTTGATCGCAAAGTAATCGTAGAAATATGTGGGAGCCATATGAATTTCCAGATTCATCTATTGGTTATTGTTCGGAGAAGTGTCTCGATCATGTCCGCATAATTCACGAACCGTAGGGAGACACACTTAAGGATTCGACGTTGTTTGAATAGTTATGGAATGATGAGTAAGAGACCGAATGTTGTTCGGAGTCTCGGATGGAATACGGGATATCACGAGGAGATCCGGAATGGTCCGGAGAATAAGATTCATATAATGAAAGTCCTGTTTCGGGGTTGGAGAATGGTTCCGGTGTTTTCATCGGGAATGTTCTAGAAGGTTCCGGAATGTCCGGCACTCCGGAGGGGAAGGGTACATGAATGTGTCATTGCAAGTTGGAATGATTGCATCATGTACTAGGTGTCATCGCTGTACAAAATAAAGGGTTTAATCAAATCCTAGTTTGAAAAGTCAAACGTCAATTTAAAAAGTCAAACGGCTATTTTGGAAAGTGGAGAAGAAGTGGGAAACCGAGTTGGGGAGGAGTTCCTCCTCCACCACCGGCCCACTAGGGATCCGAGTTGGGGAGGGACTCCCTCCCCTTGGCCGGCGCCTCCCTCCACCTATATAAGGAGGGGCAGGGCTCCCCTCCTAGACACACAAGTTGCCTCCCTCTAAACCTAAACCCTAGCCACAACCTAGGGATTTCTCCCAAGCCGCCAAGTTAGAGCTTCTAATTGCCCTAGCCGCTGGTTTAGCCCCTTCTAATTGGTGTGTCTAAACCCTAGATAACCAAGTCTCTCTCATAGTACACCATACTCTCTCTGGCTTAAGGCGAAGCCCTGCGAGATCTCCCCTCTACTTCCGGTACCACGCCGTCGTGCTGCCGGAATCGCGAGGAGAGTGCTACAACCTCCGCTGCCTGCTGGAACATGGGAGAGGAAGGTCTTCGTCGAGTACCGAACTTGTGACCGACTGCGGAAGCGCTGCCGGAACGCAGCGCCGGAAGGATCGTCTACGCGATCTTGAGATCGGCAAGTGTACGACTACATCACCCACGAGAATCTGCTCTCGTTAACCGCTTTGGAATCTTCGAGGGTGAGTTCCTCTATCGACTCGTTGCTACAATCTAGTAGATATAGCTTGGCTTGTTTGTTTGAATGCGATAGAAATTTTTGTTTTCCATGCTACGAACCCCTACAGAAATGTCATCCAATTAGCTTGCAAGCATGTGACTGGCTCACAAGGGATCACATATCACGGGAACGATTAAAGAGTACTTATCGGTAACGAGGTTGAACTAGGTATGCAGAGATACCGACGATCATAACCTCGGATAAGTAAACTATCGTGAGACAAAGGGAAATTGATATCGTATGTAAGTGGTTCATTCGATCGCAAAGTAATCGTAGAAATATGTGGGAGCCATATGAATTTCCAGATTCCTCTATTGGTTATTGATCGGAGAAGTGTCTCGATCATGTCCGCATAATTCACGAACCGTAGGGAGACACACTTAAGGATTCGACGTTGTTTGAGTAGTTATGGAATGATGAGAAAGAGACCGAATGTTGTTCGGAGTCTCGAATGGGATTCGGGATATCACGAGGAGATCCGGAATGGTCCGGAGAATAAGATTCATATAAGGAAAGTCCCGTTTCGGAGTTGGAGAATGGTTCCAGTGTTTTCATCGGGAATGTTCTAGATGGTTCCGGAATGTCCGGCACTCCGGGGGGGAAGGGTACATGAATGTGTTATATCAAGTTGGTATGATTGCATCATGTACTCGGTGTCATCGCTGATCAAAATAGAGGGTTTATTCAAATCCTAGTTTGAAAAGTCAAACGGCTAGTTTGAAAGTCAAACGACAGTTTTTGGAAAGAGGAGGAGGAGTGGGAAACCGAGTTGGGGAGGAGTTCCCTCCTCCAACCGGCGGCGCACCACCCAAGCCGAGTTGGGGAGGGACTCCTCTCCCTCCCCTTGTCCGGCCGGCCCCCTCCACCTATATAAGGAGGGGCAGGGCTCCCCTCCTTGACACACAAGATCCTCTCCTCCAAACCCTAGCCCCAAGCCGCCGCCGCCGCCTAGGTAAACCCTAGCCGCCGGCTTGCTCCTCCTCGACATGTCTAAACCCTAGATCATCGAGGGACTCTCTCATACTCCACCATACTCGCTCCGGCTTAAGGTGAAGCCCTGCGAGATCTTCCCTCTACTTTCGGTACCACGCCGTTGTGCTGCCGGAATCGCGAGGCGAGTGCTACAACCTCCGCTGCCTGCTGGAACAAGGGAGAGGAAGGTCTTCGTCGAGTACCGAACGTGTGACCGACTGCGGGAGCGCTGCCGGAACGCAGCGCCGGAAGGATCGTCTACGCGATCTTGAGATCGGGAAGAGTACGACTACATCACCCACGAGAATCCGCTCTCGTTAAACACTTTGGAATCTTCGAGGGTGAGTTATTCTATCGACTCGTTGCCACAATCTAGTAGATAGATCTTGGCTTGTTTGTTTGTATGCGGTAGAAAATTTTTGTTTTCCATGCTACGAAACCCTACAGTGTTATCTTTAGCATAATAACAAATAATCAAGTAATAAATGGACGCTTGTATATTTATGTGGTAGTCAATGCTTACTCATCATGCTAAATAATAGATAATTACATCCCATCAAACCAACCACTTATTTGTACTAAGTAAGATTTTGGATGTAATATCATCCACGAACTCATAGCAAGATCTACATGAAAAATCTATTTATTGTCTGGTGTCATACACTAAGAAAGAAAATAAATAACAAAGGATGATATAAGTTTATCGTCCACACTCTAGTATGAATAACTACCACTATGACATACATCTGCATCATATCCCATGTTGCGCACTTTGGTGTTAGTGTTGATTGAACTTAGGTCACATTTTATAGTTTGGATCTTATTTGGAATTCTTATGGATAAAACGAATATTCATGTTTCGCTTATCTTCCGGGTCTCAGGCAAGTCTAGCTCTTAGACAAATCTGTTTGAATACTTTTATCAAAAAACTTGAAACATAGTATTATGATATCACCTACATCAAAGAAATATATATTCTTAAACTAGATAAACCTTGAATGATCCAATTGATTGATCTCCCTTCACACTATTTATGTCTAGTAGTGGGAACCCTGGTCCGAGGCGGTTTTCACTACAAAGGGTTATCACCATAAGGTTTTAAACAACAATTCCTCCTTGTGCTAAAGCGTATTAGGGACCATGTTGACCACATGAACCTTTATGGGTGGGCGGGTGAAAGGGCATGTGTGCCCCCAATGTGTGGTTTTCGTAATTAATGACAATCTCTATAGACTAATGTTTGTATTGAGTTATACTTGTAGGGATAATCCATAGATAATGCTTGAATCATGTGTTGGCTTCAAGGTTCAAATAAGAATAAAGCAAAGAAGATCAAGTGATGACCAAGGTGGTTTTTAAAAGAAGATCCAAAGAATGGTCATGTGAGAGGTGAACCTATTGCAAGCATGTCTTGAAGAATGAGAATTATAAGTGAGCCGTCAAGTTAATCTTCAAAAAATCATCTTCAATATGAAGTGAGAAGATAATATAGAAGGTTATGGATTCATGAAGATGTGATTAAGTGAGGCTTTCCCATGTTGAGTATGGGAAGCAATATGTGAGTCTTCATCAAGCAAGCGCTGTCAAGAATGGTGCTCCAACTTGAAGTGGACAAGATCATCATCACCTAGCTCAAGTGGAATGCGCAAGGAAAAGGTATGATCTTGATAGGTTTTCTTTTTTACCGGTCTCTTAGTGTTGTCTGAGAGACCGGGTTATATGACAGATAGCCATACTATCAAGAGGGGTCTCGAGTGAGTAACTTGACCGGTTCGTTTGGAGCAAGCTTAAACATTTGCATATTTCGCATCATATTTCTTTGTTATTATTTGGTTCTTATCCATGTGAGGATTTAGAGTTTATGTTAATCTTCATGACAAGCTCAAGTTCATTGAAAACAGGTTTCAAATGCATTCTCTATTGCAGTTTTTATGTTGGAGGTTTTACCGGTTTGTCTTTTATAGATAGGTTAAACCTTCCATCATTTGGTTTTATCCTCCTTTTATGGACTATGATTTTTCTATGCATGATATTTTAGAGCTTGTTGTCCTCTTCTAAACGATACCAAGATCATCGAAATCCAAGTCCAAATTCAAATGCTATGGTCATTTTCATATTTGTATTTCTGCCAGGTTTTGCAAGGCCGGAGCCTCTAGACAATCTCTGGACCTTCTATATAAAGGTGCGCATTTTCCCTCCCCCCCCGAATGGTCTGGGTACACCGGAGACTCGAGCCCCAGTCTGGAGGCTCAATCCCTCTGTAACACCCCCGGTCACTCCAGACCGACGGCTGTCACTTCTGGCAGCTTAATAGGATCTCTAGACTAACCCCACAGACCAACACTAGTCCTTTCTGCACACTTTGTCCTCACTCATGCGCACCCGGTTACCCACTTTCTGGTCGGTCACCCATCCTAGAATTTCTTTAGGCCAAGCACGCTTAACCTTAGAGTTCTTTTCGAATGAGCTTCCGGAAAATAAGTTGCAACTTGTTGGTATGAGTTTCCTATCAATCCTATTGAGCCATGCGCCAGTATCTCACATAGTGAGACCCTTAGAAGATCGACGTCCTCATCGATCAACCACAAGCCAGGAACTTCCCCTCTTGGAATACGTCTGTGCGTCTAGTGCCCGCACATGTGCCATGCCGTGTCCACTCCAGGACACACGCGCCATGCTACACATGTCCGCCACTGACCCGCACACACCCATGTAACCGCGAGGGTCGGCTCTAATACCACTTGTAACACCCCCGGCCACTCTGGACTGACAGATGTCACTTCTGGCAGCTCAATAGGATCTCTAGACTAACCCCAGAGACCAACACTAGTCTTTTATGCGCACTTTGTCCTCACTCGTGCGCACCTGGTACCCACTTCCTGGTTGGTCACCCATCCTAGAATTGCTCTAGGCCAAGCACGCTTAACCTTAGAGTTCTTTTCGAATGAGCTTTCGGAAAAGAAGTTGCAACTTGTTGGTATGGGTTTCCTATCAATCCTATTGAGCCATGCGCCATGGTCTCACACCCTCTAATGATTCTTGCATATTTTTAGGGAAAAGAGAGAGGATATCTAGATCCATATTTCCACCAATCACTCTTTCCTCTAATTGAGGTAAACCCATTGGATCCAATTCTTCAAGTGATTTGGTATTCTCCTATTTGTTCTTCCTATCTTATTCCCCATAAGCTTGTGTAGCTTTGTTGGAATTTGAGAGAGAAGCATTTGAGCATTTCTTATGTTCTTGTGTTCTTGCCATTGCATTAGGTGCATCGTTTTGAGTTCTCTTCAAGGATTCGGTTGGGTGAAAGAAAAAAGTCTTTTACTCTTGGGTTCTTGAAACCCTAGATGGCTCATTGTGGTGTTCTGAATATTTTGGGGCCTCCAATTAAGTTGTGGAGCTTCCCACCAAGCTTGTATGTTGGGAGCCTCCAATTGAGTTGTGGAGAAGTGCCCCAAGCTTTGTGCGAGGTTGCATATTGCCACCGACAAGTGTAACAAATAGTGGATCGAGCACCTATCATTTGTGGTGCGTGCTCGGGAGAAGAAGGTTAGGCCTTTGTGGAGATTGGGAGACCTTGTGTGGACCCAACACCTCTCCAACAGAGACATATTGGCCTTTAAAAGGAAGGAACTCTGAGAACTACATCCTCGTGTCAACTTGCGGTATCTCTATACCCGAGCTCTTTACTTATGCACTTTACATTGTGATAGCCTTGTTGCTTGTCCTGCTTAGCATAAGTTGTTGATGCACATAGTTGAACCTTAGCATATTTAGGTTTTGTTCTTGATAAGTTAAATACTAGTTTTATTCTGCACTTATTAGTGTTAAAACCGCAATAGTTTTAAAACGCTGATTCAACCCTCCTCTAGGCGACATACTTGTACTTTTAGCGGGGCTAAGCTAAAGTAATGTCATCTTATATGTCATGTCTCCTAGAGATGGTAGTTTGGGGTGTGACCTTTACTGGAGGTGACCGACTTTTGCAGGCCTCTACCGAAGGAATGAAACTATGTGCGAGTAGACAGTGTGGTGTTGCTAGCTACAATGGGAGACATGTCAAACAAGAAGGGTGGGAAAACTATGATTTGAAGTCTGGTTGCAATGTGAAGCATGATCAACGGGGTTGCGGATGGTGTGTGGGTGAAGTAACTAACCCACTACTAGGAAACAGCTTATCAATGACGCACGTTTTTGGAATTCTGTGGCGCATATGGGATGCGCCACTGTTACCATGCCACTAAATTGTAATTCTGTGGCGCGTATCAATATGCGCCACATAAATCTCAAAATTTTGTGGCGCGTATTGCCAATATGCGCCATAGAATTCTTTTTTCAAATTTCAAAAAAAGCGGGCGAGATCTCAATTTTCTGTGGCGCACATTGCCAATATGCGCCACAGATGTTTTTTTCAATTTCAAAAAAAAGCAGGCCAAATCTAGGCCGGAGATGGTGGTGGCCGGAGGAGGGGGTCGACGAAGGAGGGTTAGGACGAAGGGGAAGGGGAGGCCGCTAGAGGTGGTGGAGGCCGCCAGAGGAGGAGGAGGCCGCTGGAGGAGGTGGTGAAGGAGGAGGTCATCTGAGGTGGTGGAGGAGGAGGAGATGGAGAGGAGAGAATAAGGGGAGAAGGGGATAAGAGGAGGAGAAGGGGAGAATGGGAGGAGAAGGAGAGTGGAAAGGGAGGAAGGAGAAGGGGAGGAGAAAGAGAGGAGAAGTGTGGAGGAGAAAAAGAGAGAGAGATGGGGCGTCGGCAGGATTCAAAATTCAAATGCCGCCCAACAATTATGTGGCACATATTTAAATAGGTGCCACCGAATTTGTCTCTCCCACAAATTTGCAAGAAAAAATCTTCTTTTTTCCATAACTTTTTACTCTTTTCGAATTTGGGGAATCTATAAAATCCAGAACGACCTTTGGTCGTTGAATTCGGATGGTAAATTTCGAGATAATCATTTTGATAGGTAAAACATTTATTTTTGACATCATATGCAAACGTTATGGTTGTTTTACTGTGCCATGACCTTTTTTACAAAATACATCGAAATTCATCTTTTCCAATTTTGCCTACAACTATAATCCAAAATATAACTACATCTCAAAGGAATTATTTTTTCGAAGCTTTTATCATTTTCATTCTTTCACAAAACTTAACAGGCGATCCATAGGGAGGTGGGGGTGGGATCTGTTTTCGACTTTCTGTGGCACATATGTCTATATGCGCCATAGAATCACATTATGTGGCACATATAGACATAAGCGCCATAAAATTCTCTCTCCCCCTTAGTTGGTTATGGATCCCATCAAAATTGTTTGGCGCATATGTCTATATATGCCACATAATCACCACTTTCTGTGGTGCACAGAAAAATATGTGCCACAGAAACAGACATTTCCATGACGTATATGGGTTCCGTGCACCACAGAATTGCCATATTTTCTATGGCGATTGTGTCTATATGCGCCACAGAAATAATTATGTGGAGCAATGCCCTTTTATATGAGCCACAGAAAGCATTTCTACATATAGATAGTTTCCTAGTAGTGACATCTATAGAGTGTATCAAATTATTATAGTCACTCTTGATGGCTGCAAGTGCACAGATCGTTTGTATCTAGTTTCGAAGTAAAGATGTCGATCCCACAAGGAGCCCAAAGGTAAGTGTTTATGGGTGAAGTCTCTGTCACACTCAAAGTTGTCATAGGTCTTCAAGTGAATTGATTGCAAGTGTTGAAATAAGGATATAATTTGGATTAAAGGAATGTATTTAAATAAAACTAAAATGTAAACTTCAGAAATAAAAAGCATAAAAGTAAAGAACAATTGCTTGTTTGTTGTTTTATGCAGATGGCAAAGTAGGCGCGAGGAGATTCAGTTCATGGTGATAGTGAATGAGCCAGGTGGATGAGTGATAAATGTAACAATTATAATCTTATAAGTATGTGTGTAGGCGAACAATAATTAGTCGGAACTCCTCTTGGTAGATTTCATCCCAACTTCAATAACCCTACTAGTCTGTTACCAAAACCATGGTTAGTCACTAGACAATTAAGATCCTTCAGATTGCTTAGCAATTAAGCTCCTTGAATAGGACTAATGCAATAGACATAGTGGTTCCTCGTGATCCTCGAGTCAAACTAGTTTCCCATTGATATCCTCGTGTCACTCGGGGGTCGCCTGTCTGCTAGCTAACAAGATCCTATCTATATAAATCAAAGCATCTTGTTGTCTGGGACCTTAATTGGACAACAAGCATTAAGCATCCCATAGATAGTCAAACACACATAATATAATAATTAAAATCAACCACAAACTTAATGGAAATTATATAGGCATATCACATCTCACCAATCCCTTACATCTCCCACTCCCAAGGAGACTTACTCACACATGAGAGAAGAAAGCATCATCGATATAATTAAATAAAGGGAGTTCTTCTTGATATTACCATGGAGATCCACAATAAGAATAGAAATAAATCCAACATAATTCAAGATGGGAATAACAATCTCAAACCCTAGTCTTGCAAGGTGGAGATCTCTCTCTCTCTCAAGTACAAGTAATGGCTATGGAGGTGTGGTGGCTAGGAGGTCGAAGATCGTGGAGAGATATGAAGAACGTCTTCTCCTTCTTCTCCGAATCTCTTCTTTCTCCCTTTTGGATTGGATGGCGTCTCGTGTGTTCTGTTTTCGTACTTGGCCTCTTCATGAAATTTGTCCCTTTTAACAAGACAGAAGAGATGGCAACTATACAGCGGGAACTATATGGTCGGAAAAATATTCCCTCTGTATAGTTGCTCGTTAAAGCTACTGTATGCCTCCTTTGATTACTTCCAAAAAGAGACTTGCTTGTTTTCGTCTGAATATTGTGTTTTTCTGTTAAAACCCTTTGTTTTTTTAGGGGAAAACAGTAGGGGAGGGAACCCCCACTACAACTTTTTTTCTTTATTATATAATCATCAGAATATGGTATAGAGTATAGTTACATGGTTACAATGGAGTATCGATACATTGTGTTTACCAGAAGTAATCCACTAATGTACTTGAGTTTGAAACCAGCTATCAAATTGAGGACCATGTCTCTTTTTTTATTCTCAGTTTAACATCTCAGTTCTTTAAGAAATACTGCCTTCTAGGTAGAGAACTGTGGTGTTACATTCTCAAATATTTTATTGTTTCTACAGATCCATATTCCCCAAGCAGCTAAAATTATTATCTCCATGGCAAAGGGAAGCTTGAGTCTGGTTTTTATGTCTTGAAAAGCCTCAAACACAGAGAGTCCCTGATCTCTATGGGGACAAATGTAATCCCAGCATTCAGCGGCAAAAGGGCAGTTCCAAAAAAGGTGAATCAAAGTTTCTTTTGAGTTACAATTTCTAACTGCACAACTGTAGTCTGGTAGAAAGCAGTTTTTCCTTTTGAGAAGATTTGTTGTATTTAGTCTATCCATAAGAAGTAGCCAGAATAAGAATTTGTGTTTTGCCTGACAAGAAGAATCCCAGATCCAGGAGAAATGTGGAGGAGCAGGTTTAAAGCCTACCATAACCTCATAGGCCCTTTTAACAGAAAATTTTTCACTGCCCCAAATGTGTGTCCATTTGTCAGGTGTTGTCAAGTGATTAATCTGTTGGCATCTTAATTCAAGTTGTTCAAACTCAGAAAAATCTTGTTGAGACAGGGGAATATTAAATAGATCAACAAGATATTCAGTCTAAAAAACCTCCTTGACAGTAATTCTAGTGTTTTTTGCATAGGAGAGCAGATGAGGTAGCTGAAACTGCATACATTCTTTATCCCACAAATCAGACCAAAAATAGGCAGTTTTTCCATTTCCAGGTTGACATCTAGCCATTGCCTTGTAGGCATCAATGAGTTTCAGGTGGGCCTTCCACCAGAAAGATCCTTCCAATTGGTAACCTGGAAGTTTACCTTGGTTATAATAAGATTCCCAGACAAGATGAACCCAAGGGATATCATGTTGATTGAAAATTTTATCAAGATTCTTGAGCAACAGAGCAGTATTTTGGATGTTAAGATTAAGAACTCCCAGACCACCT
Source organism: Avena sativa (assembly GCA_916181665.1). Classification (NCBI taxonomy): domain Eukaryota; kingdom Viridiplantae; phylum Streptophyta; class Magnoliopsida; order Poales; family Poaceae; genus Avena; species Avena sativa. The sequence continues at coordinate 346,469,672 of OV702281.1, read as the reverse complement.
TGTTTATTTGGCCTGCAAACCTTTGTCCAAGCAACCATTGCAGTGCCTTTAGCCTGAACATCAGCAGTTTTCTTCCTCCATAGACAGTGTCTCATGTATTTAACTACCTGGTCTTTGATTGTAATGGGGATATCAAGAGAGCTCATGAAGAAGAGTGGTAATGATGTTAAAACTGACTTAACCATTTGAAGTTTTCCCCCATAGTTCAGAAAGTCTACAATTCCACCAAGTCTGGATTGAACCCTTTGCACCATAGGAAGGTAGAACTCTAGAGAAGGCTTGGTAAGGCAGAGAGGGAGTCCCATATATGTGAAGGGGAGGCTACCCATCTTACATCCAAAGGTAGAAGAGAAATGTAGTAGTCTTTCAGGGTCTAGGTTGATAGGCATCATACTTGATTTGGCATAGTTAACCTTGAGCCCAGTAGAAATGGCAAAACAATTTAACATTGATTTAAGGCAAAGTAGTTGTTTTGAGTCAGCCTTCATGACCACTAAGGTATCATCAGCATATTGGATGACAGGGAAATCAGGACAAGCAGGGCAAGGAATGGGAAGGATGAACAGATTCTTATTCATGACAGAGTTTAGAAGAGTTTGTAGGAAGTCAGCTGCCAGCACAAATAGAAGAGGTGATAATGGATCACCTTGTCTGACACCTCTTCTACAGTAGAACTTTTTTCCAGGTACTCCATTTAGGAGCACAGATGAGTTCCCAGTATAGGAAATCATCTTAATCCAATTAATCCATTTAGTTCCAAATCCTCTTGCTTCTAAGATGCTTATAATGGTGGGATGTTCAATTCTATCAAAAGCTTTTTCAAAGTCCAGCTTAAGGATTACAATCTCCTCTTTTGATTGATGACATTGAAAGAGGTATTCAAATGCCCAACCAAGGCAATCTTGAATGGATCTATTCTTGAGAAAGCCATATTGATTTTTATGCACAAGCTTGAGGATGATAGTTTGGATTCTGTTGGCAAGAAGTTTTGTAATGATTTTGAACACATTGTTCAATAAAGAAATCGGCCTGAAATCATTAGTATGCACAGGGGATTCAGTCTTTGGAATGAGAGTTATGAAATCAGAGTTAATGCTTTCCAGAGAAATCTTTTCATGATAAAAATCCTAAATCAGTTGAGTAACATCTTCTCCAATAATGTTCCAACAGGTCTTAATAAATTCATTGTTGAAGCCATCAGGTCCAGGAGACTTGTTATTAGGAAGATCTTGAATGATTTCCTCAATTTCCTTTTCTGTGAAAGGGGCTTCTAGAATAGCAAAGCTATCAGGATCCATGTGTCCATTATATAGTTCTGGAAGGCTAAAGTGCATTGTTGGTTTGTCAAAGGATCCCAAACTATTTTTAAAATCATTCCAAATAATGCTGGCCTTTCCATCATGATCATAGATATCAGAGGAGTTCTCATTTTTCAGCATGGAGATATAATTATTTCTGTAGCTAGTGGTTGCTTTTGCATGAAAAAATTTGGTGTTCTCATCACCAAGCTTTACCCATTTTATCTTTCCTCTTTGTTTCCAATAAGACCTTTGATTCTGAAGTAATTGTATCAGGTGAGTTTTGAGAATGTCTCACAGATTCCACTCAAAAATGCTTAGGGTCCTGAATTCTTCCAACAAGTCCAAAAAATCAATGGACTCATTGACTTTTGCAATTATGTGTTTAAGGCAAGGAAGAGATTTTGCCCAAAGCTTGAGACCTCTTATAACATTCTTCAGCTTGGCATTAATATTTTTTGCACTATCTTCATACCCCACAGGAATATCCCAGGCATTTTGCACAGTGTGCTTAAATTCACTATGTTGAAGCCAGTAATTCTCAAATATAAACAACTGAGCCTTAGGGATTCTAGTGCCAATTGAGATCACAAAAGGAGTATGTTCAGATGTAGGTTTGGAAAGGGAATAGACAAAAGAGGATGGGTAAGAGATTGTCCATGAGGGTGATGAGAAAAACCAATATAATCTCTCCAGAAGTGGATCTTTCTGCATATTACTCCAGGAGATTTTTCTTCCTTTTAAAGGGAGTTCCACAAGACCAAGGTTACTGATGGCTTGATTAAAGAGAAGCATGTTGTTAACATCACCACCTACTTTATTTCTATCTGATGGTTTCCTGATAAAATTGAAATCCCCCATGAGCAGCCAGCCAATGTCATCAGGCATATCAATATTGGTCAACCAATCAATGAACAAGGCTTTTTTCAGGTTGACAAGGACAATAGATGTTGGTAAGAATCCAAGAATCATTGGAATGTCTAGAGGTAAATTTAACAGAAATAGAGAATTCATTTTGGAAGACCATCTCTCCATCAAAGAGATTCCCATTCCAGATGATAATTGCAAACAAGAGGCCCCAACTGAAGGTAGAAAAGCAAACTTATTCAATTTCTTTGGACAAAATTTCCTGATATATTCTTCATCAAAATATTCCCTTTTTGTTTCCTGAAGGCAAATGATCTCACACTCTCATTCTAGGATTTTTTGGGAAAGAGCCACCCACTTTTTATCAGAATTGATGCCTCTCAAGTTCCAGTTTAAGATTTTCCAAGTTCGTTTACTATCCATGGAAACTATAATTGGGATAAAGGATTTGATGTCTATCAAAGCATGATATAACATCTAGGCCAAGTAGAGACATAGTGAGAAAGACATTTAAGTGGTAACATGGTCCATCAAAAGAAAGGAACTTCCACCATACAATATTCCAGAATCTCATGCTCTGATAAATAACAAGGACAATCCATTGGATCACAGATCCAAGGATGACAACCCAAAATTAAAGTTTTCCTAACATTGGAAACTTATTTTTTCATATTATTTTTGTCCTGCTGCCCACATGGCCCAGCATCCTCCTTCTTCTTCTTATCCCCCTGACTGGAACTAGAAGCAACTCTAGTAGACCTTTTTGTTGCACCAGGTGGCCTTACTATCTTGTCAGCAACCTTGCTCTTCTTCTGCAGCTTTGTGTCAAGGTTCTCCTCAGCCGCCTTACAAAAATTAACAGCCAGGTTTTTAACCACCTTAGTGCCAAGAGTTGGAGGTTCAGCATGACAGGATAGACAATTAATATCAGAGCAATTGATATGGCTTTTGAAACCACCATTAAGTTCAACAATTCTGGGACTTCTTCTCACCTCAGTCTCAACAATGGGACTTGCACCTCTCCTTTTCTTTGAAGGAGCAGAGGGAGTTATCTCGGGAGAGCCAGGATCCAGAGAATCCTGAACACATATAGGGGCAGACTAAGTAACACATTTCTCAGGAACCAAGAAAGAAATTGTAGATTCACTTGCAATAGGCTCTTTGATAATCTCCCAAAGAGGTGAAGAAAGAAAGTTCTTTGACCAATTAAATTTCTCAGGGGTGATTAGTATAAGAGTAATGAAGTTAAACCAACTTACAGGAATCTCAAATTTTGCCGTCTTCTGAGAAGAAGAATGACACTAGATGTGTGGAGCAAAGAATCTGTCCCAAATTTCTAGGCCCTGTTGAGAGAACCTGAACTTTGCTGCCAAAAGATCAGGAGTTGCCATAAAGTGAGTGCATTCCATTACAATCTGGAGGTGAGCTCATTTGGTTTAAGCAAGTTGGTGTCCTCCATCAAGAAATCACCATCCCCATCCACATTGTCAGAAACAGCAGGGATGGAATCATCTTCATCAGAATCAGCATAAGCATCAAGAATATTGAGCATGCCATCTCCAATGCTAACATCTTGCTACTGAGTTCCAAAAAGTTCCTGTCCAGAAGTGGGGGCTTGGTTCACCTCCTGTTCACTGGAATTAGCAGGTTGGATAACAACAAGGTCTACTGCCTGCTCAGGGGAGGAGTTAGTTATCCCACTATGGACAACATGGGGAGGGGAATGTAGGTTGTCTGATTGAAGTTCTTCACCATCCTCTTGAATGGGTCCAGCAGGCACATTCTGGGCAACATTTTGCACCACCCACTGGTCCCACTCGCCAGCATTGTCATCTTGTGGAGGGGGTGGAGGAGGTGGTGGGGGGACAAAAGGAGCAGCCACAACAGGACAGGGTGTGGGTCCTCCCCATCTTCAGGAGCAGGGTCTTCATCTGGTGGCCCCCCTCCAAGAAGGTTGCTGAGCAGGATATCCACTGAAAATGTCCAAGATTCAGAGTCTTCACTGTCTCCAAGTGTCATTCTAACACTCTTAGGGATGTCATCCAGGTCACTCACTCTCACCTTAGCAAGGATTCTGCCTTTGTTCTCAGGATCTCTTTCCCACAACAACATCTTTCCAATTCCATTAAATATAGCATTGAGGTCCTCTGTGTTCATATGGTCCAGGGGGGCCAACAAGCATAACCCAACATTCATTATTAAATTGACATCGACGCCAGTTAATCCCCTCATTATGCTTGACAAAGGAGACATGCACATCTTGAAAAGCAATGGGACTATCCCTAACCAGTCTATCTCTGTCACTAACATGGGTGAACTGCACATAAGCCGCACCAAAAGGGCAGGCCTGAACTTCACCAAAACCAAATCTGGCCTCATTATGAAGGAAATCCAGAAGCACATCACGAATATTGAAGGGGACAGGGCCAGGAGGCAGAGGATGAATTGAGGCAATGGCATACTGTTCATTCTGACGTTGACGGCAAGGAACCACCACCCTTCTAAGCCCCACCCGGTATTCAACCTGCATAATCTCAAAGCCCTGAGGTAGGAAAGGCGCAGGGTCGATGGGAATATTCACCATTCTCTCTCTGACTGCCAGCGAGGAGGTATTGCCAGGGGGAGGATAAGTTGGGGTTTCTTGAGGCAGGGGAGTTGAGGAGACGGGGTGTTCTGCAACTGTTGTAGTAGTGGAAGAGTGGCCAGAAATGAAGAAATCATTTAGACAGGAGAAGACCTGGGGCTAAATTTTCGAATTGGGTCGGGCCTTAAACCAAGAAAGGAAAGAATCATTGGGCCATTCCCTTTTTTGGAAGGAGGGGAAACGCATAAAAGGAAGGAGCCCAGGCAGAGTTAATGATCCCGATTTCACGTGCGCGGGAGGATCGGCAATTTGGTCCTTTTGTCCAGGAGTACCAATAATGACAACATCAGGGAAAGACGTGGAGTGATTTGTCTTAAGATCAAAAGAAACCGCCGAATTAACTTGATGGTTGACCGGTGATTCTGGCTGTGGTAAATGAAATTCTAAACGGTCAAAAACAGACGTAATGCCCAAACGGCTAGTACCTGAGGTTTGACCAGAATTACGTGTCACGGATTTTGTGGTCGTGACAGTTTTCCAAGAAAGATCTTCCTCACGGTAAAATTTTATTTCTTCTGCCTGCCAATTAGGCCCACCATCACCCCATAGATTGATGAACATAATAAAATGATCAGAAGTAAATTTTGCAGAATTGTAAATTTCAAATCCAACTGCCCTGGAAGCAACTGTAAATTTGAAGGTTCTGTCCAGAAGAAATCTAACTTGGAAGAGAGCAGCAGATCCTCCAAAGCAAGATTGCAGAGAAATACCCACAGTATGAACATCAAGTTTGAAATTAGCTCTGCCAAACGAGCAAACCATGAAAAAGGGCCTTCTATGAAAACCAGGACTAAAATTGACTGAATGGCCAAATTTAGAAAGAATATCACTGTCAAACCTCTTCCCAATATTGAAATCCAATGAAATTGCACCAGAAAGAGAAGGATCCACTTGAACTTGCTCAGAAGCACAGGGTCTAGGAGACTCTTTTTAACATGATTAATAGATTCAGTCTTAACTTCCATCATATCCGCATGCATGCCAATTTTGGAAGCTTTTGAAGAGATCAAACCCATGACAAAATCCTTGTTTACCTTGGAGCATTTTGGACTATTCTTGGACAAATAGGGAATAATTTGAGCACCAACACGGATTTTTAAAACTGGCAATTCCATCTCTGCCCCTTCCACAATATTTTCATCCTTAAACAAATATCTAGCATCGATGACCACTTCATTTTGATTGAGAAGAACCAGTCTTTTTGCACAAGAATTCAAGATCAGAAACCCTGGAAATTGTTTATCAAGGGAGAAACAGAGAGCATGCCACCTCAGAGAGAAATCTTCATCTATTCCATCTGGAGAAGGAGATCTACCAAATAAACCATCCAGAGAGATCAAAACATCATTAGCTCTAGCCAGGCGAGAGGGGAACCTCACCACAGATACAGTCAAAACATCTTCTCCCCATTTTCGATAACCTTTCCATCCAAAGTCAAGCCTTTGGCATTTAGAAGCACCAGCCAATCATCCGAAGAAAGAATCAGAGAGCCTTCAACAAACTTACCACCAGAGCTTGCACCCGTGTAGGTGACCTTCCAACTAGCAACCGGAGAATCCATGAGAGTGGGCACCAACGCCAGAGTGGCACCGGCAAAGGCCGGAGAATACTCACCTCAGAGCCACCACATGCCTCGGAATTCGTGCGATTCTACCCTCCCCCTTGTTAAAACTCTCTGTTGATGTTCAGAACCTGAAACACACATTAAAACCCAAGTTTTCTTTGCTTCTGAAGTATTAGCGTTAGGTAAAGCTAGAAAACCATCAAATAAATGAAAACCATCAACAGAAACCATAAAAAATGTGTCGAATCTCATATCTATCAACTCCCCCAATCTTAGATGTTCCTCACCCTCGAGTGACAAGGAAATAAGAAAGGATAGCGGAGTTTCGATACCGAAATAGAAGAACTTACAAGCCTGAATTGGTGTCAAATTCTTTTCTTCACAATTCCTGCAATCTTAAACATAATCATACAAGTATTCACAAGATTGCACTAAGTTCACTTCCTAACCATGTGTATCTTCTAGCAAATAAATCATATGCATGAGCAAGTGTCAAAAGTTTAGTTAGGAAAGTGAAACAAATCCTTTTGGTTTCTCTCTTATTGAGAGATGAATTTTTTATCTCTTGTTCCTTTAATCAATTAAGAGTACTCAAGTTTGCACCAACAACATTTAATTTAAGAACAACTCATCTACTCCCATGTCAAAATTTCAAGACTCTCAAAGCACATTTTCATTTCCTTGTTTTTCAAAAACTTCAGCTCTTTCATAGAGAAATCATGCCATTGTTTTTAACATGTTAATTGGGACTGTGTTGTGCACTCGTGACCATGCCAATAGATAACTGTTGAGCAATAGTGGGTCAGATGAGTACTACAACTTCACTTGGAACGTAAAACCACGAGGATACTAAAATTTTACACGTCATGGCATTGAAGCTACAGACGCTTACATAACTCAATAGCCGAAATCAAGTGGTTTCCCACATTTAGATCGTTCGTTGGCCAGCGGAGTTAATAGTTCCCCATGAAATACGACAGTGTTGTAACGACACGCGTAAAGCAATATCTTACTGTAATTATTATAAAAAACAGTGGCATGATCTCTACTACTTCGAAGCATCCATTTTATCAGACAATTTCATTCAAGGGTGCTATCGAGTCTATTTACATTAAGCTCAATGGGGTTGAGTAGTTTCTAAAATAAAATCCTTTGGGCCAAACATGGACTCAAGTCATCTCTTGGATGCCTTTTCTTGTTGTAAAAATGTCGGAAATATGTTAACCAAGTTCATTGCTCATTATTTCAAAGCTAAAAAGGGGACACTGGCAAAGGAATAGAATTTATAGGATAACAAGCTAAGTGGGGAGCGACTCAAGTGCAAGCGAGTAAATAGTTGTAGGGTCAATTTAAAGTTGCAGAAGAGGTGATGAAAGAAATGTGATACCTCCTCTTGCTTGTTTTGTTCTCGTACTTGAGTCGAATCCCCTCTACATTTCCCTATTGTCAGGTCACCTGAAATTGAGCAATCTCCGAGAGAAACAAAGAAACAAATTTGCAATAAAGATTACAACTAATTTTTTTTGTGTTTTTGGTTTAACAATGCAAACTGAAAGTAAACATGCAATTTTTGAAGAAGTGAAATAAATCAAAAGAAGAAATAAAAAATATGAATGCAAAGTTTGGAGGTTTTCAAACCTTCCCCAAACTTAGGATGTTGCCATGCTTAGTTGTTGTCGTCGTTCAGCGGCGGGTACAGATGCTGTTGGTAGTAGTCGAGGAAGTGGGTAAGTGACTAAAGTTGTGAGTTAAGGCACTCACATCCTCATTCACTCCATGCAGAGTTTGGTCAATCTCCCCAACGCGCCGGTTGAGCTGCAGAAAATCTTCATAGGGGACATTGTTGAACCCCTGCTGTTGTTGCTGCTGATTGGGCCATGGGTCCCAAGGTCCCTCCTGCTACTGATGTCCTTCCCAAGAAGAGTTGTACTCCTGCTCCTACTGCTTCTCATCTTGCTGCTCTCCTTCTTCATCTTCCTTGGAGTCAGGATAGGGTGCTGCCATGATCTCCGTCACTTGATCCTTGGTAAGGATCCAGTTGTTCCTCTCCTAAATCGAGAAGGCTTGTGGACAAGGCAATGGCACCTGCTCATCCTATGCAACATCAATATAACCAAATTGATAGGCTCGGAGCCTCCTGTTAGCTCGGTATACACCAAGGAAACCACAAGCAGTTATATATTTGACATCCATAAGTATGGAGTCATCAACAGGTTGCACAATAGGTATTGGAATTCCACGGGTTTGGAGTAGGTGGGTTACCAATCCACTGATGGGAATATCACCTTTCTTTTTGTTTCTCTGGTGGCGGATGTGCTGGAGGAATAAAGGTGCAGGAGTGGGACTCTGCGGTGCATCAGAGAAGAGTGCCTTGGTGATCATGGCCATGCCTGCATTGGCCATAGAGCCGGTTTCTCCTCTTCCCAACAAAGTGAGCAAGAAACAAAGCAAAGTAGCGGATGGCCGGGTTCTGAATAGTAGACATATTATTTTGGTAAAAGTCCCTGCCACCGTTAACAGAAATAACCTCCCAAGTTTCTCCACTTGAGACGCTATACGAGTTTGTAACAGTTGATTCCCCTTCTTGAGGGAATCCAAAATTTTCACAAAATTGCTGAAAAGTGATTTGATATGGCCGCTAGTTAACTATGAAACTCAGTGTGCATGCATTACCTTTCTCCTTTTAGTTGTCATAGAAGAAGGCGAGGAACTCATGGGTGAGATCAGTGTAGGTGTAGTGGCTTGTATAGGCGAGGTTGGATAGCCATGCATTTGCACACATGTGGTCGGAGTCCGCCCTCGGCCCTGCTACACTGAGAAAGCCATCATCGGCCCATCATGTGGGCAGCACCTTCCTTGCTAAAATCATGGCATACTTGTTGTCGAGCTCAGCCCGGAGTCCACAACCTTCACCATGTTGGCACTTTCTCTTTAGAAAAATACTACCAAGATTGTTCATCTTGATGCACTGAGAAATTTCAACATAAAACCTTAGGCATATAGTTTCTACATGATATCTGAACGGTTCTACATGAAGGAATTCAATCCTAACATGAGAAATCAAAAGGGAAAATCAATCAATCTTGAGTTCATCCACTAATTCAATGAGAGGATTTCAACCATGGAATTCTAAAAATAAAGCATGGATAGGGATAGAAATATACCGATCTGCTGATTCCCCCACTCAAACAAACGAAATTTGGGAAGAATTAAGAGTTCTAGGTGGATTTTAAGAGGTTTGAAGAGAGAATATGAGAGAAATAATGGGGACTAGGAGAAGCCCTAGCTGCCCCGGGGCATTTAAGTGGTCGCGCCGAACTATGCGGCGGGAGCTATACGGGCGGGTTAGGTAGCTCCCGCCGTATAGTTGCGCCGGCACTGAGGATTAGGATTTATCCAGCTAGATCGCAACTATACGGGCACAACTATACGGCCGAACCAAAATGGTCCTGCCATATAGTTGGTCATTAAACCTTTTGTATTCGAGACCTCTTTTTTGAGAGTTTTATCGATAACTATATGGCCACAACTATACGGCTGAAATATATATTCCCAATGTATAGTTGGTTGTTACAACTCCTGGAACATGCTTTTTCGCCCAAATTTTCAGAGATTCACATTTTAATCTGGACAATATGATTAAGCTAGTTTCTGCATATAAAACTCAAACTTTATTTTCTACACTAAATCTATGCTTTATTCAGTCGATATTTTTACTACTTTTTGATAACTGCATTTTCACGGGCGCGCTTCCGCAAGAATGTCTATGAAAAAGTTGTAGGAATACGATGAACTTTTTATTATTTAACTTTATTTTATCATTGTGATGGGTTGACTCCCATTAAGCATTTATTAAGAATGGTTGAATATCTCAACCCTTTCTCCGTTCTCGAATTTTTACCTTGGGTTGCCCTTTATCAAAGGCACTTACCACATGGACTCCTTTTGCCGGTGGAATATACCTTTCTCTTGCTACTTGTTGCTTTGAAAAATACTGGATGATTTCAGCATCATAAACATTGAAGATTATTTTACCTTCAGCACAATCAACTGACACTCCTACAGTCCTAAGAAAAGGTCTTCCAAGTATTATAGATAATTTTTCATCCTCCGGCATTTCAAAAATAAAAAAATCAGTGGGAATAACATGCTCATCTATTCTAAGTAGAACATCCTCAATCATACCAATAGGTTGTTTAGTGGATTTGTCAGCCATTTGTAAAGTGATAGAGGTGGGGGAATACTCCCCTAATCCTAACCTTTTATAGAGGGAAATTTGGCATTACACTAACTCCTGCACCTAAATCACACAAGGCATTATGAATATTAGTTTTTCCTATTGAACATGAAATAGTTGGTATTCCGGATCTCCCGACTTAGACAATAACTCCCCATTAGCAGGATAACTAGTCACCATGGCAACAGTTTCAGTTATTTCTTTCTTTCTATTAAGGATATCACAGAGAAATTTAGAATAGGTAGGAACTTTTATTGCATCCGCAAATGGAATTTCTAGAGGAAGCTCACCAAGTGCCTTTTTGAAAGAATCATAGATTACCTGATCTGGTGTTTATTTTTTTTATCTGTATAAGGAAGCTTTTGCTCACCTTTCTTATTCTTATCTTTTATCTTTTGTGGGGAATCAGGCTCTTTAGTTGATTTCTTTTGTTGTTGCTTATCTCTTTTCTTCTCTTCTACTGCAACAATTTCATCTTCATTTGTTATCTCATTTTTTTCTCTTGGATCTTGTGTTGCTTGAGCAGTTTCATCTTGAGGATCCACCAGTTTACCATCTTCTTGGCTTGCTTTGAGCAAGGATTTTTCCCTTCGCTCCTTTTCAGCTTCATATTTTGGTGGTCCTAATGGCCATGTAACAACTGCACCTCTCCTTGTAACAATATTAGTAGAGACAGGAATATTTATATACTCCTGAAGAAAAAATTGATAACCAGATGCTATTTGTTCACATTGGGTTTCAATCATACTAAAGTACTTGTGAAATAATTTTATTTCTTGGCCAATATCATCGTATTTTTTCATTAGTTCTACTAAAATATTCTTATGTTTTTGAAATTGCTTATGCAGGTTATTATGAGTTTTAGCCTATCGATGTTTTAATTCTTGAAAAACTTTTCTAGTTTCATCTTCTTCAGTAAAAACTTGTAACAAATATACCTTATTTTCCTTAAAAGTTCAGAAGGTATACCTTTCTCTTTTATTGTTATGCATACTTCAGGCATAAGATCAGGAATTATACGAAGTGTTCCCTCTTCTGGCTTAGTCACAAGATCAAGATTATATAAAGAATCATTCTTAGCCCTAGTAGACATCAATTCCAAACATGCTTTAATAGTTAAAGTATGTATCAATCCTCCTGCTGATAAATCAAGCAACTCTCTACATTGAGTATTAAGACCATGGTAAAATAAATGGAAAATAGTTGATTCAGAATAGCCATGATTAGCAATACTATTGATCATTCCAAAGAATCTATCCCAGGCTTGTGGGTAGTTTTCTCCCACGTTCTGACTAAAGTTGCCTATATTCTTTCTAATTTCAGTTACCTTTTTAAAAGGATTAAACCTGTTTATAAATTTAACAATACAGTTTTCCCAACTTTTAATCTAATGACGAGGGAGAGAATATAACCAGTCTAGAGCCTTACCTTTGAGAGACCAAGGAAATAGTTTTAGACGAGAGAAATCTCTAGGCAAACCTTTTGGTCCAAGTGATGTTATCACATTGTCGAACTCTCTAAGATGTCTTCCTAGGTCTTCATCTTTCATTCCGCTCAAAGCTTTTTCCTGTAAACTTTTAATAATCTCACCATCAAATCGATATTGTATAACTCCAGGACTAGGAAATTCTATTGGTTGTAAAAAAAAGCAGAATTTGGATCACTATATTCTCTGAGAGTTTTCCCAAGTTTTTTGGGAGTTGTCCTATGAATGGACATGATTTCCATGAAATCACTTATGTTTTCAACTTCAACCTTGTTCGATCTCAAAAGTTTTCAATAATTTCCTCGCACCTTTGAACAGGCACACGATCAAGATAATCTGGTAGATAAGTCCTACGAGAGCGTGTAGACCCTTTATCTCCTAGGGAGACCATTTTGTAGTGGGGTAGCACCTGAAATGTCAAGAGAAAAAACACGTAGCTCTTATATCCCCCGACAACGGCGCCGGAAAATAGCTTGATGATTGCAAGTGCACAGGTCGTTTGTAGATAGTTTTGAAGTTAAGATGTCGATCCCATAGGGAGCCCAAAGGTAAGTGTTTATGGGTGAAGTCTCTGTCACACTCAAAGTTGTCACAGGTCTTCGAGTGAATTTACTGCAAGTGTTTAAATAAGAATATAATTTGTATTAAAGGAATATATTTAAATAAAACTAAAATGTAAACTTTAGAAATAAAAAGCATAAAAGTAAAGAACGATTGCTTGTTTGTTGTTTTCTCCAGATGACAGAGTAGGCACGGGGAGATTCAGTTCATGGTGACAGTGAATGTGCCAGGTGGATGAGTGATAAATGTAACAGTTATAATCTTATAAGTATGTGTGTAGGCGAACAACCCATAATTAGTCAGAACTCCTCTTGGTAGATTTCATCCCAACTTCAATAATCTTACTATTTTGTTACCAAAACCATGGTTAGTCACTAGACGATTAAGATCCTTCAGGTTGCTTAACAATTAAGCTCCTTGGATCAGACTAATGCAATAGGCACAGTGGTTCCTTGTGATCCTCGAGTCAAACTAGTTTCCCATTGATATCCCTGCGTCGCTCGGGGATCGCTAGTCTGCTAGCTAACAAGATCCTATCTATGTAGAACAAAGCATCATGTTGTCTAGGCCCTTAGTTGGACAACAAGCATTAAGCATCCCATAGATAGTCAAGCACACATAATATAGTAATTAAAATCAACCACAAACTTAATGGAAATTATATAGGTACATCACATCTCACCAATCCCTTACATCTCCCACGCCCAAGGGGACTTACTCACACATGAAATAAGAAAGCATCATCGATATAATTAAATAAAGGGAGTTTTTCTTGATATTACAGTGGATCACAATAAGAATAGAAATAAATCCAACACAATTCAAGATGGGAAGAAAAATCTCAAACCCTAGTCTTGCAAGGTGGAGATCTCTCTTTCTCTCTCAAGTACAAGTAATGGCTATGGAGGTGTGGTGGCTAGGAGGTTGAAGATCGTGGAGAGAGATGAAGAACGTCTTCTCATTCTTCTCCGGATCTCTTCTTTCTCTGTTCTGGATGGGATGGCGGCTCGTGTATTCTCTTTTCCTCCCCAACCTATTGACGAAAGTTGTCTCTTTTAACAAGACGAAGGAGATGGCAACTATACGGCATGAAATATACGGACATAATAATATTCCCTCCGTATAGTTTCTCGTTAAAGCTACTGTATGCCTCCCTTGATTGCTTCCAAAAAGAGACTTGCTTGTTTTCATCTGAATATTGTGTTTTTGCTGTTAAAAGCCTTTGTTGATGTTCAGAACCTGAAACACACATTAAAACCCAAGTATTCTTCGGTACCGAAGTATTAGCGTTAGGTAAAGCTAGAAAACCATCAAATCCAAACAAAAACCATGAATATAAACCATCAATAATGTGTCGAATCTCACTGCTATCAACTCTCTAGTTAGGAATTGCGAACATGGCGAGAAAGTAATCATTAGTGTATTCTAGTGGCTCATGAGACAAGATCATAGATTTCTAAAATATAACTTGAGACTCTTTCCTCAAAAGTATTTCCTAAAATTCACTAATCTTTGGAAAGATGTGTCCTATACATGATAGTACATTCAAACATTCTTCTGCTAGACTTGTTGAGTACCTCATGTATTCATCGCCTATGTAAAACATTCCTTATTAGATGACTGGCTCTGAGGTTTGTAAAGTATGTTATCACCAGAACCGGTGCGATAGGTGAGAAATATCACTACATTGGCATGAATCAAGGTTTCTTTTCTAAAGGGGTATTTCCATGGGTTTATCTTGGTAGCATGTTCATACTGTCCTATGGAATGATCCGGGTCGATTACTTGCAGTGCATATAATGCACACAACTATATTTTCTAGTTGGGTTGGCTAGTGGATTTATACGAATTAGAAGTTTTTGATCCCTCTTATCCTGTTCTAGATCAAACATGGAGACAAGGTATGTTCTTCATTCCCTTCATGACTCGTTTAGGAATAACTAATCCCTGGGGTGGTTGGAGTATTTCAGGAGGAACTGTAAGAAATCTAGGTATTTAGAGTTATGAAGGTGTGGCGGGTATGCATATTGTGTTTTTTGGTTTGTGTTTCTTGGCAGCGATCTGCCATTGGGTATAGTATTGTGGGGATGGAGGCAGCGGTCTTAACCACGGGTGGAAGAAACAAAAAACAATGGAGGGTCAGGTTGGGTGGGAGATGAGAGGAGAGAGTGGAATCAGAGTGGGACCCATGTGTTGTGCATAGACGGGGAAGCAAAAATGACCACAAATGGAGGAGTTAATTGCATCAAATGTCTTGGAAGTTATCGGCTATGTCTAAAATAGTCATGGAACTCGGTATTTGTGAAAGAACATGTACGCCCCCATGTGTGGTTTTGGTAATTAATGACAATGTTCTATGGATTTATGTTTGCATTGAGTTTTACTTGCAGGATTTGTCCATAGACAATGCTTGAACCATATGGTGGCTTCAAGGTTGGAATAAGAAGAAAGTGAAGAAGATCAAGTGTTGATCAAGGATTCAAGGAATGATCTGGAGATTGGTCAAGTAGAATTTGAGCATATGGCAAGTGTGCCTTGAATAATAAGATGATCTCAAGTGTATCTTTCCATCATTATGGTGATCAAGGATATGTGAAGATATGCCTAAAAGAGAGGATCTTCCATAGTGGAGTATGGGGGAGCAAATTCCAAGTCTTCACCACGCTAGTGCAATCAAGAAAAGTGATCCATCTTGAGGTGTGGAATATACACAAGTCAAAGTTTTGATCTTGATAGGGTTTCTTTCTTACCGGTCTCGTGGTGTTAGTTGGGGAGACCGATTTATAGGATAGATAATCGTACTATCAAGAAGGGCTCTCGAGTGAGTAACTTGATCATATCCCTCGGTGAGAGCTCAAACCTTTGCATACTTGACATCATCTTTCTTGTTTATTATTTGGTTCTTATCCATGGGAGGATTTACAAGATCAACTTCATCAAAAAGAATTTCATATGCATTCTCTATTGTGTTTTTGATATTGGAGGTTTTATCGGTTTGCCTTTTATAGATAGTTTAAAAAAATTATCATCTGGTTCTATCCTCTCTTGCTGTACTATGATGGTTCCCTGCATGATCTTGTAGATCTCGTTACTATCTTCGAAATAAGCCCAAGATCATCAAAATTGGAGTGCGAATGCAAAAGTTATGATGGTTTTAGTTTTGCTGTTCCTGCCAGTTTTTGGAGAGGCGAATTATCCGGCCAAAAATCCGGGGGCGGGGGTGGGGGGATAATACGCATCCTATACAGAGGGCCACGCCGCGAAGTCCTTAGCCATATTTTGGCCCGGGCAATCCAGAATATCCGGGGGAGGGGATGATTTTCCGGCCTAGGAGATCTCAAACGGTCATATTTCATTGGGGAGGGGTATAAATAGACCCCTTCTTCCTCCTTAGGCTGGTGGCTTGAATTCTCTCTCTCCTCCATTGTTTTGACCTTCAAGAGCTTGCAACTACTCTCAATCCCTCCCATATTTCTTGAATCTTTTTGGGGGGTTTGAAATGGGAGATCTAGATCTACAACTCCACCAATCCATCTCTCCTCTATGTGAGGGGAACATATTGGGATCTAGATCTTGGGGTTTCTTTTGTGGATTTACTCTTGTGTTCTTCCTCTCTTATTCTCCCACTAGCTTTTGTAGCTTTGGTGGAATTTGGGAGAGAAGTACTTGAGCACTTCTTGCGTTCTTGCCATTGCATTTGGTGCATCGTTTTGAGTTCTTGGTGAGGATTTGATTAGGTGAAAGGTGAGAAGCTTTTTACTCTTGGGTTCTTGGAACCCTAGATGGTTTAGTTATTCTGCAGGTTTGTGGATTACTTGGGGCCTCCAATTAAGTTGTGAAGCTTTCCCCGAGCTTGTTTGTTGGGAGCCTCCAATTGAGTTGTGGAGAAGTGTAACTACCTCGGTGAATTACGCTCCTAGATACAAGCTTGGATGAGCGGTAGTGGTTGAAATAGTACGGTGGGGCCCCAAAAGCCACTCACGGGTAGACCTTTCGGCCGTCCCAACCACTACCAACTCAACGGGACCTGTACGGGCGGCGTAATCGGCAGGCGAAGGGATCAACTACATACACAAGTGGGTATGTATGCAAGCCACCATACAAGAGTACATCAGAGCCATACCATCTAGAAAGAAAGGAAATATAGCAACGCCATACGGCAAGATTAAAATGACCTAGATAGGTGTAATATTTTAGGATAATTCCTCATACAACACACATCAGAGTATCAAGCGGAAGCGGCAAAACAAAGTCCGGGTACGGACAAGAAGCAAATCGGCATAAGATGCCATAGAAGTAAGCACATCCCGCCCACAGATCTCACGGATCCCCATTCCCGGAATCTCTACACCGAACGATCGTTGCCCACATCATCAGCCTCTTCCACCCAGTATCCGTCCTGCGAGGGTACCTGTTCATCTGAACCAATAATTTATCGTGTGAGACCCTAAGGGTACTCAGCAAGTCTTATTGCCTCTAAAGGGGACACAACCTGGGGTGACGCAATTGCAGCAAAAGATAAACCCTAGCAGTTCTACAGATATACGCTAACCATCCGCCTAACCAAAAATAGACGGATGTCCGTGAATTAAAGACAACAGTTATAATAGTAATTTCATCAGATCCATCCTCCTCCCTGCTTACCAACGAGGAAGCGGACGAACAACCCCCCATCCGTTGGCAATTTTATTAACCATTCCATGAGTATTGCACTATTTACTAGTCATTTACTTCGTCAGATTAAAGCGGTACTTTAGTTATGCTTGTCTATGGTCGAGAAACTGTGCTCCAAGTCGTCCATAACTGCGGACACGGCTTTCAGAAAGTTTTACCCGGCCGGGGTGCACCAATAGCAACACACACTCGATCAACCTCGGAAAAACCAAATCAAAACCCAACGAGGCCTTCACGACAAAGCAATCACAGGATTCAGAAATATTTCAGGGGGCCACCCCATTGAGTAGACCCGCAACGAAGTAAGCAAGCTCCGAGACGGACTCAAGGTTTGGGTAGACGGCTGTGAACGACTGGGAACCCAAAACTGGGCTTGTCGACACCGCGGAATCGTGTCCCGATCCTAAACAGTACAGGTGCTATCTGTCGCACAATTGTAAATACAGTAGTAGCATGGCATAAGTACAGGATAGTAAATAAAACCTCAAACTAGTTTGTGGCCCCAAGAAATAAGAATGAATCAAGCTCTGGCTCAGGGGGGTCCCATATACCTCCCGGATGTGGATAGCGCGATAAATCTTGGAACAGGAATCAAGTACTCGGGGTCTTGCGGGACACAAGTGAGCAGGAAGAACCAAATAGCAGATATTGCTCACCGGTGCCACTTTCATTAGTTATCCCATTACTACTCAGGTTAAGTTGTTTAGGTACCTTGTTATCCATCAGACTCTCACAAACCCTACACATGCTGTTCTACGACTCGCATGGCTCAAACAACTCCTGTAGTAAAGGCTCATGGGATGGAGGAACAAGCTTGGTGGGGTTTAAAAGTAAAGGCTATGCCATACTTGGGATTCAATTTAATGCAATCGCGACTCGATGATGCAAGAATAAGATAGAGGCAATAGGTACTGTATGTATGCAAGCATGTGGAAGTGCTTGCCTGGAAACTCAGTTGAAGCGAGAGACGGATCTGGGTAGTGCTCCTGGTTCTCTTGATATATCCCCTGCTCAGTGTCTATCCGAGAAAAACCAAACAAACAAGGCCAACATGAATATAGAGCACAAGCATATGAATAAGATGCGTCAAGCAAACAATCATGCCATGATGAATGATGCACAATTTGCATGGCATTAAAGTAGCATGGCATGGGTGAGGTGTGGAAGACAAGAAATAGCATTTTAATGGGGTTTTGGATCACATTTGTTGCCATAACAGTTGCTGTACACTATATTTTTATATGATGCATGCTGCAATTGAAGTCAAGGATAGCATAAACAGAAAGGTCTCGTCGAGCTGATCATTTTAGACCTATCATTTGTTAAATTTGGAATTATAAATCAAAAGTTATTAATTATTTAAGTTCTAGTGGCATTTGTGGTAATTTAATTCAACTTGGAATTTTAAATGTGCAAAAGGCAATTTGAATAGCATATTTGAAATCCTCACATTTTTCTGGTTCAGAAACATATATCATTTGCATTATTTGGATTTATAATTGAAAAGTTATTGAAAATCAGATTTGAATTTGAATTTGGATTAATTTTAAATAGGTTTGAGTTTAAACAGAATCTGCAAAATGTTTTAACACCCAGGCTAACCTAACCCTAGTCACAGACACGTGGGGTCAGGCACACACTGACCCACACGCCAGCGGCTGAGAGGGAGGGGGACCGCGGGTTGAAACATGAAAACTTCAGGAGCCTTTTTATAAAACAACTCTGACGCTGACTGTGGGGCTAGGGGCTGCGGGTTGAGGCAAAAGAAGGCCAGGGGTTTTAGTGCAAAGTGCACGGCGAGCACTGTGCTTCTTCTCTCTGAACCTACTGACGGAAAACGGCGCGGCGCGCGGCGCGGTGGGGGCTCGAACGCGGGACCGCTGGCTCGCGCAGAGGGCCGGAGCCACTGCGGTAGGCTTGGGTAGGTGACAGGAGGGCGCGCGTGGCCTAGGTAAGGCTGACGCGGCACGGGTTAGCGGCAGACGTCGACGAGCTCTGGCGCGCGGAGGCCGCTCGACGAAAAGATCGTCGCGTCCAGGAAGCGACTAAGGTTGGGAGGATGTCTGGGAGGGCTAGGAACTCACCGCGGGCTCGGTGGCGTGCTTGGTTCGGGCAGGGGCGGTCGCGATCGACGGCGGGGCTGACGTCGGGTAGCTAGGGTTGCGCGTCGGCGTGGCGTCGGTGCAGCCGGCTCGGGGCTTCTCCTCCGCGGCTCCGTGTACCGTGGCAACGCCGGGGACCTCCTGAGCTTCCTCGACAACCTCGGCTCCGCGCCCGCCTCCTGGTTCGTGAGTGCTGGTGAGACCCGACGGTGTGGCCGGCGTCGGGGTGAGGCTGCGGTGGAGAAAGAGGGGGCGGAGGAGAGGAACGAGGCAGAGCCTCAGGGTGGATCTGGGGAGAGGCCAGAGAGGTGCGGGTGGATAAGAACAGGAGGGGGCAGGTAGATGGCGTGGGGGAGGGGTAGATCGGCTCGGCGCCACCTTTTGCACCTCACGTGCATGGTCGGCAGGCACATGGGGAGGGAGGAGGCTGCCAGGTGGGTCTGGGTGAGGAGCTCGTGGCCAGGCAGGTTGGAGGGGCCCCTTGGCCAGGGAGAGAAAAAGAGGGAGAGGGAACCGGCTCGGGCTAGGGTTAGGTTTGGGGGGCTCGGGTTAGAGTGGAGAGAAGGAGGGGGGTACTTAGGGTGTGGCAAGATTAGGTGAGAGAGGGAGGGACATGTTAGCTAGGGTTTAGCTAGATAGGTGGGGTTTAGGTTTAGCTAGAATGGGGTATGGGGTGGCTTAGGGTTGGTTTTAAAGAGGGAAAGGATAGTTGCTAGGGTTATTTTGGCAAAATCAAACCATGCACCAAACAAACCCCAACAAGACCAAGACTAGAAAAAGAGGGAAAAAGGTGATGATGGTTTAGGCATGATCAAACAAGACCAAGCCTAAGGGGGGGGTAGAGGAAGATGATCCATTGTAAAATCCAAATAAAAACAAATGTCAAGCTAAGGGGTACTTGCATGGGCCATGCATAGTTAATTGATACCATGTTTATCTTTGTGAAAACAAGATTAATTACCTGGCATTTTCTTATGCATTCCAAAGTGTGGAATAAGGCCCAAGCAAAAGAAAAATAGAAAGAATTCCAAGTGGGGTATGAGGAGATGATCACATTGGAATATATTTGGGACTTGCTAGTGTGTATATGCCACTAGATATTTAATAAGCCCACAAAATATCCCCACATGATGATAACCCCAACAACACCCATGTGGAAGCTAGGGAGAAAGGGTCCCACTCACAAGGCATGCCAAGGTGGCCATGTGGCTCTCATGCATCAATAATGTGAAAACAAAATGATGCCAAGATGAGAACATGTGGAAAAGAAATGGATCCATCCCAACCCACGTGAGCTAGAAGTAAACCCATCAATGCCAAGCTCATATTTAGTTGGATGGTGGAATTATAAGGTGGTGAAAAGAAAAGGTGGTGGAGTTAATAAAAGATATGCCCCCAAATCAACTTGGGCATTTAACAATATATCAAGAACCAAATACAATATCAAGAGGCAAACTCAATTAATAATGCACATGAGATAAGAACCAAACAAGAAGGGATTTTATATGATGCTCAAATGCAAGGTGGCATGATGACATGAGCATGACATGATGATGATGCAATAATTATATGTAGGAAGTGGCCCTTTTTATTACTAGAACAAGTAGCATTACAGGTGTTAGACAACTGGGATGCTACAACTCTCCCCCACTAAACAGGAATCTCGCCTCGAGATTCTAGGAAGAAGAAGAAGACACAAAGAGAGAAGGATGGTTGGCACGGAGTTCATCTTCACGCTCCCAAGTGGCTTCATCAACAGAATGGTGTGACCACTGCACCTTGCAGAACTTGATGGACTTGTTGCGAGTCCTTCTTTCTGCGGTCTCAAGGATTTTGGTGGGGTGTTCTTGATAAGACAGGTCTTCTTGGAGATCGATTAGCTCATGATCCACGGTCCTGCCGGGATCTTTGAAGCACTTCTTGAGCTGAGAGATGTGGAAAACATCATGGACCTTGAGTTTTTCCGGGAGCTCCAGGGCATAAGCAACTTCTCCTCTTCTACCACGAATCTTGAATGGGCCGATGTATCTAGGAGCCAGCTTTCCTTTGATACCAAAACGGTGTGTGCCTCTCAAGGGAGTGACACGAAGGTACACAAGATCACCAGGGGCATACACCATGTCCGTGTGCTTCCTGTCATAGTTGCTCTTCTGACGACTTTGAGCAATCTTCAGGTTCTCAAGAATGATATGCACCTTCTCCTCTGCTTGAGTTACGATGTCAGGCCCAAACCAGATTCTTTCTCCTGCACCTGACCAACCAATCGGAGTTCTGCACTTGCGACCATAGAGAGCCTCGAATGGTGCCATCTTCAGACTCTTCTGGAAGCTGTTGTTGTACGAGAATTCAGCATACGGAAGACATTCCTCCCACTTCATGCCAAAAGAGATGACGCAAGCACGAAGCATATCCTCCAGAATCTGATTGATCCTTTCCACTTGTCCTTGCGACTGAGGGTGGTAAGCAGTGCTGAAGTTCAACTTTGTCCCCAAAGCATTTTGGAAACTTTCCCAGAACTTTGAAGTGAAGATGCTCCCACGGTCTGAACTGATCTCAAGCGGAACCCCATACAGAGAGACAATTCTGTTGATATAGAGCTCAGCCAACTGAATTCCAGAAATTGTTTCCTTGACTGGGAAGAAATGAGCCACTTTAGAAAGCCTGTCGATGACAACAAAAATTGCATTGTTGCCCTTCTGCGACCTTGGAAATCCAGTGATGAAGTCCATCTCTACTTTCTCCCATTTCCATTCCGGAGGTTTCAATGGCTGTAGAAGACCGAATGGTTTCTGATGGACAACTTTCACTCTGCGGCAGACATCACATTCCGAGACATACTTGGCACAATATCGTTTCAAACCAGGCCACCAATACTGTGTTTTCAAGTCCATGTACATCTTTGTGCTGCCAGGATGGATAGAAAGAACCGAATCATGCGCCTCCTTGAGAACTTGCTCTCTCAAACCCGGGTAGTTTGGAACAAACATCCGGTGGTCGAAGAAAAGCGTGCCTTGATCATCAACGTGGAAGGACTCATACTTCGGAAGCTCAAGTTTAGAGATGATGTTTCTGGTGTGCGGATCACCCAGCTGACGAGAGCGAATCTTTTCTTCCAAGAGAGGAGTAGCCAGAAGGTTCAGGAGATGCCCTTGTTCCACAACTTCCAGGTTGAGCTGGCGGAATTCCTCGCACAAGAGGGGCTGCTGCTCTTCCATCATGAGGTTATTGACATAAGCTTTGCGGCTGAGAGCATCTGCCATGACATTAGCTTTGCCCGGTGTGTAGTTGATGGTCAAATCAAAGTCATTGATTGCTTCGATCCATCTCCTCTGCCGAAGGTTGAGATCAGGCTGAGTGAAGATATACTTCAAACTTTTGTGATCAGAAAAGATCTCACATCGGTTGCCAAGCAAGTAGTGCCTCCATAGCTTCAAAGCAAAGACAACTGCTGCTAGCTCGAGGTCATGTGTGGGATAGTTGATCTCATGCGTCTTCAACTGTCGAGAGGCATAAGCAACCACTTGTTTTTCTTGCATAAGGACCGCACCCAATCCTTGCAAAGAGGCGTCGCAGAATATCTGGAAAGGCTTAGATGTATCCGGAGGAACCAAGACTGGCGTGGAAGTGAGCTTCTCTTTGAGTGTCTCAAAGCTTGCTTGACATGCAGGAGTCCACAGGTATTTCTTGCCTTTCTTGAGGAGATCGGTAAGAGGCTTCGCTATCTTCGAGAAGTTCTGAACGAAGCGACGGCAATAACTAGCCAAACCGAGGAAACTCCGCACTTCTTTGACATTAACAGGAGGAAGCCATTCAACAATTGTCTTCACAGTTTCCGGGTTGACTGCAATGCCCTTGGCAGAGATGACATGACCAAGATAGGTTACTTCAGGCAGCCAAAACTCACACTTTGAGAACTTTGCATACAAGCGGTTCTCACGCAGCTTGTTTAGGACACAACGAAGGTGTTCTTCATGCTCTTCCTTGGACTTAGAATAGACCAGGATGTCATCCAGATAGACCACAACGAACTTATCAAGGTACTCCATGAAGACCGAGTTCATAAGCCTCGAGAAGGTAGCAGGTGCGTTGGTGAGACCGAAAGACATCACCGTGTACTCATACAGGCCATAGCGGGTGGTGAAAGCTGTTTTGGGCACATCTTCCTTGCGAATCTTGATTTGGTGATAACCACTCCTCAAATCCAGCTTAGAGAATACCACAGCTCCAGCTAGCTGGTCAAAGAGATCATTAATCCGCGGAAGGGGATATTTATTCTTGATGGTTTTAGCATTGAGAGCCCGATAGTCAACACAAAGTCTATCAGTTCGGTCACGCTTCTTCACAAAGATTGTTGGGCTACCCCAAGAAGAAGTACTGTGTTGAATGAAACCCAACTTCTCTTGTTCATCAAGCTGTCGTTTGAGTTCAGCCAACTCAGAAGGACCCATTTTATAAGGCCGCTTGGAGATAGGAGCCGTTCCAGGTTCCAGCTCAATTACAAACTCAACCTCACGATCCGGAGGCATACCCGGCAACTCTTCAGGAAAAACATCCGGAAACTCACAGACCACTGGGACTCTCTGAATAGCTTCCATAGCATCATCATTCAGAGCCGCCAAAGAGAAAAGCTAGACAGCAGGCGTCAGACTTGGAGAAAAGACTATATGGCCTTCAGGAATCTTCAGAGAAACCAAGCGCTCAGCACAATCAATCACAGCTGCATTTGCTGTTAACCAATCCATGCCCAAGATGACATCAATGTCAGAATTGCCTAGAACAATTAAGGAAGTCGAGAAGGAAGAACCACCAATCTCAACTTGATTGCCATGACTGATATGCTCAGCCCTCATGTTTGCTCCCGGAGAAAGAACCATTAACCGCTTTAGGAGAGGAACCAAGACTAACTCATTCTCATTTGCAAACTTGTGAGAAACAAATGAATGCGATGCACCAGAATCGAACAAAACTCGTGCAGGGACTGAGTTAACGGATAGCATACCCATCACCACTCCAGGTGCGTGCTCAGCTTGAGCGGCGTTGACACAATTGGCACGAGCAACCGTAGACCCGGGCTTGGTGTTGATGTTGAGAGCCCGAGGTGGTGGTGCACGGACCATAGGCGAGCTTGCTGCAGATCTTGGCGGGGGTGGAGGAAGAGCTTTGTTCTTCATCGGACAGTTCCAGTGGGGATGTCCAGGATCTCCACACGTGAAGCAGGCACTAGGTGGACGTGGAGCAACATAGCCAGGGACTCCGCCAGGCGCTCCAGGGTAGTTGTGGGTGTAGCCCCTGGGAGCCGCAGTGGTGAAGTTTGGTGGCCTTGACGCATAACTTGCAGGTCTTGGTGGAGCCGGGAGCGACGGTGGGGTGTTAGGAACCCAGACACGTCGCTTAGAAGGAGCTTCCATAACTGCAGAGCTTGATGCATCCCTGTTGTGTTTCTTGGACTCCTCAAACACTTGCCGACTTGCCTCCTCTTGCAAAGCTGTGTGTTGTAGTTCCAGGAAAGATGCCGGCCTTGCATGTGTAATCGCATACTTGATCGATGCATTGAGCCCTTGCCTGAACCTCTTCTGCTTCTTCTTGTCATCAGATACCTCATCGCCACCATAACGAGAGAGATTCATGAAGTTCCTGATGTAGGTGTTGACGTTATCATTTCCTTGCTTCAGGTTGAGAAAAACTTCCTTCATCCTTTCCATCACAATCTCTGACAGAAACTGCTCCTTGAACGCTCCAGTGAACCTTTCCCAAGTTGGCTGGAAACCAGTGCAGCTTGCCTTCAAGTAATTTTCCCACCAAAGAGCTGCATCTCCCTTCAGAAGGTGAGTAGCACACTTGACCCACTCATGCTCCGGAACATCAGCAGTCTCGAGCAACCTTGACATCTCACGCAGCCAATCATCCGCGTCCAATGGTCGATCAGAAACATCAAACTGACGAGGATTGAATTTCAGGAAGCTTTTGATGTCGCCCCGCTTGGGAGGTGGAGGGAGTGGAGCAAACTCATTTCTTCTGACACTTTCTTCCAAGCGCTGCTGGTTCTGCTGCATTGCTGCCAAGGCATTAGCTATGTTTGACAATGCGGCCCCCAACTCCGGTGGTATGTCCTCATCTGAACGGCGTGGTGGAGCCATCCTGTCATTGATATAAAACTCAAGTCAGTACCATAATGGAAGATGATAATAATCCAAGATAGTACCAAGATGGAATTAACCAAGATTAAAGGATACAAATTACTGAGATGATATTAAAATATCAACAAAGTTCAAAGCACCTAAAAGATATTAAGCATATCGCACACGACTGAAAAGGAGTGTGATACACAAATATATCAAAGAAAAATTTTCCACAAATTTCGGCATTAAAATACCAATAGATGCGCAAAATTACTTAACGAATCAAGATTAGTGACTCTATCGATTCAATATACAAAAGCGAATGATAAGAGTAGTGGTATGGTCGCGACTCCATCCCGCACTCAAATCATTACTCCGCACATGAACAAGTGGAACACATATCCTAACCCCTTCTTCTCACGTTGAACCTAAAGATTGGTAACTACGGAAACGAACACCCCAAACAAGATGGCGTTGGATACAAGGAGGAAGACAGATGGCGTCGGTTTGCAAAAGCCTGTCGGTATGGATTGTACCAACAGTTGATAACCAAAGGCAGATAAGATAACAACTTGGATGCAACAGATAGACAAGGGATTGCACACACACACACAACCTATGGTACTACGGAAACCCAGAACACGTGAATCCTAGTTTGAATTTGGAGAAGAGGATTGAAAACGTTGCACTTCCTTACCAGAAAAGGGTGGGTGGGTGGGTAAGAAGAAAAGTGGAAGCAGTCCTACTCTCGCGTTTTGTTTTTCCCTAATATACATAACTACCAAAATATTTGCTAGACTGACAACGACCGTTTGGCTGAAACCCTGAAGGTCGGGATGGCTCTGATACCAATTGTAACTACCTCGGTGAATTACGCTCCTAGATACAATCCTGGATGAGCGGTAGTGGTTGAAATAGTACGGTGGGGCCCCAAAAGCCACTCACGGGTAGACCTTTCGGCCGTCCCAACCACTACCAACTCAACGGGACCTGTACGGGCGGCGTAATCGGCAGGCGAAGGGATCAACTACATACACAAGTGGGTATGTATGCAAGCCATCATACAAGAGTACATCAGAGCCATACCATCTAGAAAGAAAGGAAATATAGCAACGACATACGGCAAGATTCAAATGACCTAGATAGGTGTAATATTTTAGGATAATTCCTCATACAACACACATCAGAGTATCAAGCGGAAGCGGCAAAACAAAGTCCGGGTACGGACAAGAAGCAAATCGGCATAAGATGCCATAGAAGTAAGCACATCCCGCCCACAGATCTCACGGATCCCCGTTCCCGGAATCTCTACACCGAACGATCGTTGCCCACATCATCAGCCTCTTCCACCCAGTATCCGTCCTGCGAGGGTACCTGTTCATCTGAACCAATAATTTATCGTGTGAGACCCTAAGGGTACTCAGCAAGTCTTATTGCCTCTAAAGGGGACACAACCTGGGGTGACGCAATTGCAGCAAAAGATAAACCCTAGCAGTTCTACAGATATACGCTAACCATCCGCCTAACCAAAAATAGACGGATGTCCGTGAATTAAAGACAACAGTTATAATAGTAATTTCATCAGATCCATCCTCCTCCCCGCTTACCAACGAGGAAGCGGACGAACAACCCCCCATCCGTTGGCAATTTTATTAACCATTCCATGAGTATTGCACTATTTACTAGTCATTTACTTCGTCAGATTAAAGCGGTACTTTAGTTATGCTTGTCTATGGTCGAGAAACTGTGCTCCAAGTCGTCCATAACCGCGGACACGGATTTCAGAAAGTTTTACCCGGCCGGGGTGCACCAATAGCAACACACACTCGATCAACCTCGGAAAAACCAAATCAAAACCCAACGAGGCCTTCACGACAAAGCAATCACAGGATTCAGAAATATTTCAGGGGGCCACCCCATTGAGTAGACCCGCAACGAAGTAAGCAAGCTCCGAGACGGACTCAAGGTTTGGGTAGACGGCTGTGAACGACTGGGAACCCAAAACTGGGCTTGTCGACACCGCGGAATCGTGTCCCGATCCTAAACAGTACAGGTGCTATCTGTCGCACAATTGTAAATACAGTAGTAGCATGGCATAAGTACAGGATAGTAAATAAAACCTCAAACTAGTTTGTGGCCCCAAGAAATAAGAATGAATCAAGCTCTGGCTCAGGGGGGTCCCATATACCTCCCGGATGTGGATAGCGCGATAAATCTTGGAACAGGAATCAAGTACTCGGGGTCTTGCGGGACACAAGTGAGCAGGAAGAACCAAATAGCAGATATTGCTCACCGGTGCCACTTTCATTAGTTATCCCATTACTACTCAGGTTAAGTTGTTTAGGTACCTTGTTATCCATCAGACTCTCACAAACCCTACACATGCTGTTCTACGACTCGCATGGCTCAAACAACTCCTGTAGTAAAGGCTCATGGGATGGAGGAACAAGCTTGGTGGGATTTAAAAGTAAAGGCTATGCCATACTTGGGATTCAATTTAATGCAATCGCGACTCGATGATGCAAGAATAAGATAGAGGCAATAGGTACTGTATGTATGCAAGCATGTGGAAGTGCTTGCCTGGCAACTCAGTTGAAGCGAGAGACGGATCTGGGTAGTGCTCCTGGTTCTCTTGATATATCCCCTGCTCAGTGTCTATCCGAGAAAAACCAAACAAACAAGGCCAACATGAATATAGAGCACAAGCATATGAATAAGATGCGTCAAGCAAACAATCATGCCATGATGAATGATGCACAATTTGCATGGCATTAAAGTAGCATGGCATGGGTGAGGTGTGGAAGACAAGAAATAGCATTTTAATGGGGTTTTGGATCACATTTGTTGCCATAACAGTTGCTGTACACTATATTTATATATGATGCATGCTGCAATTGAAGTCAAGGATAGAATAAACAGAAAGGTCTCGTCGAGCTGATCATTTTAGACCTATCATTTGTTAAATTTGGAATTATAAATCAAAAGTTATTAATTATTTAAGTTCTAGTGGCATTTGTGGTAATTTAATTCAACTTGGAATTTTAAATGTGCAAAAGGCAATTTGAATAGCGTATTTGAAATCCTCACATTTTTCTGGTTCAGAAACATATATCATTTGCATTATTTGGATTTATAATTGAAAAGTTATTGAAAATCAGATTTGAATTTGAATTTGGATTAATTTTAAATAGGTTTGAGTTTAAACAGAATCTGCAAAATGTTTTAACACCCAGGCTAACCTAACCCTAGTCACAGACACGTGGGGCCAGGCACACACTGACCCACACGCCAGCGGCTGAGAGGGAGGGGGACCGCGGGTTGAAACATGAAAACTTCAGGAGCCTTTTTATAAAACAACTCTGACGCTGACTGTGGGGCTAGGGGCTGCGGGTTGAGGCAAAAGAAGGCCAGGGGGTTTAGTGCAAAGTGCACGGCGAGCACTGTGCTTCTTCTCTCTGAACCTACTGACGGAAAACGGCGCGGCGCGCGGCGCGGTGGGGGCTCGAACGCGGGACCGCTGGCTCGCGCAGAGGGCCGGAGCCACTGCGGTAGGCTTGGGTAGGTGACAGGAGGGCGCGCGTGGCCTAGGTAAGGCTGACACGGCACGGGTTAGCGGCAGACGTCGACGAGCTCTGGCGCGCGGAGGCCGCTCGACGAAAAGATCGTCGCGTCCAGGAAGCGACTAAGGTTGGGAGGATGTCTGGGAGGGCTAGGAACTCACCGCGGCCTCGGTGGCGTGCTTGGTTCGGGCAGGGGCGGTCGCGATCGACGGCGGGGCTGACGCCGGGTAGCTAGGGTTGCGCGTCGGCGTGGCGTCGGTGCAGCCGGCTCGGGGCTTCTCCTCCGCGGCTCCGTGTACCGTGGCGAAGCCGGGGACCTCCTGAGCTTCCTCGACAACCTCGGCTCCGCGCCCGCCTCCTGGTTCGTGAGCGCTGGTGAGACCCGACGGTGTGGCCGGCGTCGGGGTGAGGCTGCGGTGGAGAAAGAGGGGGCGGAGGATAGGAACGAGGCAGAGCCTCAGGGTGGATCTGGGGAGAGGCCAGAGAGGTGCGGGTGGATAAGAACAGGAGGGGGCAGGTAGATGGCGTGGGGGAGGGGTAGATCGGCTCGGCGCCACCTTTTGCACCTCACGTGCATGGTCGGCAGGCACATGGGAAGGGAGGAGGCTGCCACGTGGGTCTGGGTGAGGAGCTCGTGGCCAGGCAGGTTGGAGGGGCCCCTTGGCCAGGGAGAGAAAAAGAGGGAGAGGGAACCGGCTCGGGCTAGGGTTAGGTTTGGGGGGCTCGGGTTAGAGTGGAGAGAAGGAGGGGGGTACTTAGGGTGTGGCAAGATTAGGTGAGAGAGGGAGGGACATGTTAGCTAGGGTTTAGCTAGATAGGTGGGGTTTAGGTTTAGCTAGAATGGGGTATGGGGTGGCTTAGGGTTGGTTTTAAAGAGGGAAAGGATAGTTGCTAGGGTTATTTTGGCAAAATCAAACCATGCACCAAACAAACCCCAACAAGACCAAGACTAGAAAAAGAGGGAAAAAGGTGATGATGGTTTAGGCATGATCAAACAAGACCAAGCCTAAGGGGGGGGGGGGGGGGGGTAGAGGAAGATGATCCATTGTAAAATCCAAATAAAAACAAATGTCAAGCTAAGGGGTACTTGCATGGGCCATGCATAGTTAATTGATACCATGTTTATCTTTGTGAAAACAAGATTAATTACCTGGCATTTTCTTATGCATTCCAAAGTGTGGAATAAGGCCCAAGCAAAAGAAAAATAGAAAGAATTCCAAGTGGGGTATGAGGAGATGATCACATTGGAATATATTTGGGACTTGCTAGTGTGTATATGCCACTAGATATTTAATAAGCCCACAAAATATCCCCACATGATGATAACCCCAACAACACCCATGTGGAAGCTAGGGAGAAAGGGTCCCACTCACAAGGCATGCCAAGGTGGCCATGTGGCTCTCATGCATCAATAATGTGAAAACAAAATGATGCCAAGATGAGAACATGTGGAAAAGAAATGGATCCATCCCAACCCACATGAGCTAGAAGTAAACCCATCAATGCCAAGCTCATATTTAGTTGGATGGTGGAATTATAAGGTGGTGAAAAGAAAAGGTGGTGGAGTTAATAAAAGATATGCCCCCAAATCAACTTGGGCATTTAACAATATATCAAGAACCAAATACAATATCAAGAGGCAAACTCAATTAATAATGCACATGAGATAAGAACCAAACAAGAAGGGATTTTATATGATGCTCAAATGCAAGGTGGCATGATGACATGAGCATGACATGATGATGATGCAACAATTATATGTAGGAAGTGGCCCTTTTTATTACTAGAACAAGTAGCATTACAGGTGTTAGACAACTGGGATGCTACAAGAAGTGCCCCAACCTTTGTGAGATGTTACGGATTGCCACCGACAAGTGCATCGATAGTGGAGAAGTGAATCAGGCCTCTTTTGGCGAGGTTCATAGGTGAATAGGGTGAGGCATTTTGTGGCGTGATGGTCTTAGTATCACCCACCCCTCCAACGATACGTACTCCATTTATGGGAGGAACTCGGTAATAAATCATCGTCTCCGTGTGCCTTTGTTATCTGTATACCCGAGCTATTTACTTATGCACTTTACTCTGTGATAGCCTTCGTGCTTGAAGTCTTTTATCTAACAATCACATAGTTGCTTGTTTTGCTTAGCATAAGTTGTTGGTGCACATAGGTGAACCGTATTTTATATAGGTTTTGTGCTTGATAAAGTAAATGCTAGTTTTATTCTGCATTTGTTAAGCCCATCTCGCAAAAGTTTTAAACCTCCTACGGGCATATGTATCCTTTTCAATTTGTACTTGTGAAGTTGCTCTGAATTTCCATCTACGGTCCTCGATACGAATACCTACCGTATAGCTTTGATATGGCAATGCAGCGGAGCCCACTATGGCGAATCAGGTAGGCCCACGATAGGAGAAATGTATATACGGTCCTGAAACTTGTCGGCCATGTGTAAAACAGTCCAACACAAAAATGCTTTCATCTTAATTTTTTATGATTTTGGCCTCATATGTATATTTGAAAAATCATTTCGTTTATTAAATCCATTACGGGTTAGGCTTGAAACGAAGTTTCACCAAAACTGCTTTTTAACATTGCTGAAACTTTTTTCATTGCTACTACCAGAGATGTAATTTATAGTTACTATCTGCACAAAAATCATTTTCATGGATTATAAAATTAAAGATATGAGTACTCAAAATCCTCATTTGAAATCTAAATAATTCAAAAAGTCAAACTAAGGGTGGCATTTTACTCTTCCCAAGGTTTGCAGGAAGGCACAATTTGTAAATTTTTGATAAACAAAATAAAAGATATGAAGACTTGAACGGTTTTAGACATGGCCGACAATTTCTCTCATCGTGGATCAATCTAGTGTGCCATAGTAGGCCCACTTCATTGTCATGTCATAGTTACACAATACATATTCAACTGTAGGTGTACATCTAGAGCAACTTCTAGGACTATATTTGTGCAAATCGTGAGATTCGTGACTATTTTAGACATAGAAGATAACTTCGAGGATTGTTGGTGCATTTCATTGCAAATGGAGGCAAAAACAAATGGGGAAGGTTTAGGGGCAACTCGGTTTGTTTTCGTTTTTCCCGCATCTGTTAAAAAAATGTAATGTGTTTTTTTCCAAAAAGGAGGCAAAATCCCCAATCTCTGCATCGGTTAAAGCACATATCCATTTTAATTGTCAAGTTATCGGTTAGAGAATAGAAGACACAACCCTGATGCTCGTTGGATCCATCAAAAGTAAAAAAGGAATACAAAAATGCACTTATGTATTACTGAGCCCATTTCGTAACCACCTACCAAACCGGTTGATTAAAGCTCATTCGACCATCTCTAGTAAGTTGCACCCATAGTGATGAATCTCCCAAGTTTCCACAAGAAAAAGTATGGACAAGCATAGATCCAATATGTAGTTTTGTTTATAACCCCCAAGTAGTTAAAAGATTTGATGTTGTTGAAGACAACATCATTAAGAAAATTTCAAATAGACTAGAAGAAGGCACTCACTAGTGCAGACGGCGGCCTTTAACACCGGTTCATAAGGCCCTCTAACAACGGTTGTAGAACCGCTGTTGAGGGTTCGGTGTTAGAGCCCCCCCCCCCCCCTCTAACACCGGTTCTTATACGAACCGGTCTTAAAGGGTGGCGCACGTGGGGCTGCCGTAGCACTCAGCCCCCCTTTAACACCGGTTCGTAACACGAACCGTTGTTAAAGGTTCTGTGCCGCGGCAGGAAAAAGAGATAAATATCTGCCGCGGCAGAGTTCTACCGCGGCAGGAAAATGGCCAAAATCTCTGCCGCGGCAGGAAAACGGCATAAATATCTGTCGCGGCAGAGTTCTACCCCCGCCCCGTTCTGGGCGTATTTCTGCGGCGCGGCAGGGACGGGGAGGGAGGGAATCGATCGGGAGCGGTATACACATACATCATCGTCCGTACATACGAGTACATGAATAATTAAGCAACTATTATTATACACAAACATCGTCGTATTCTCCGTAAACGTTGAAGCATCAAGTACAAGACAAACACGTTGAAGCATATATACAACGTTCATTTTTTTGGATATCTAAAGATTTCTCCGCCACGCGTGACGACCTCATCAAGTATGGACCCCGCCAATTCCTCTTGAATGGCTCGTATGCGGTCAAATGGTAGGAGTTGGTCCCGCATCCATTCGATCTGAATATATATATGAAGAATGGGGTCAATATATATATAAGAATAAAACTCAACACAATTGATGGTAATAAAATAATGTTGTGTACTTTGTTTACTGCTCTAAGTTGTTCTAGTGTGGCTTGGCCCGTCGCACATATCGTGTTGCGAATGAACTCGCAAACATAGTACCCACATAAGTTATTGTCGAGTCCCTGATGCGCGCACTTTACAAGAATAGAGAGTTCAATCAAAATAATAATCAATAAAGCATGATATAATGGAATTGGAAGCAGAATCAAAGAGATACATAGACCTAGCTAGCTAGTATTACTTACATTTTGGTCTACAAATTTTAGTTCTTCTGACCATTCACCCACGGCCCTACCCGTGAACCTTTTCCAAACCCTGTCCGGCAAAGAAAATGGATAAAGGAGTAATTAATTACTTGTTGTCACGAAAGTTGCCGATCTAGTGCGATAATATGATTGAAATTACCTCTGGAGCATCTCTCTAAAGTCTGCCCATAGCTCTTTTTCTTTTCGTAACGAGTCCATGACAAGGACTTTTCCTAAGTCAGGTTGAATGACTAGCAGAACAAAGTGGAACCTACGCACGCATAACTCATCATCAGTTATACTTAACATCGAGTAAGCCGAAACAGAATGTGTACAAGAGAGGGTAACAGTACTCACGAGAAGTTGTAAGGCAATAGTATTTCCATTTTGGTTTGTTGTCTCAGTAAAGACCTTAGCAAGAAATCTTCTGTTTGCCCGGGTTTGTCTCTTACCACTTGTTCATGAACTCTATTTGGGTCAACGAACCCAATGTCAAAAGGGCCTCCTTTCATGCATTCCATAATCTTTTTCCTGCATAATAGTATATATATAAATATATGGTGAGCATATATATATACATGTAAAATTGAATGAGATGAGATAGAAATTAAAGAAATAGTACTTACACACAATAAAGGCTGATGGCAGCTTTGTCGAGTTCCTTCTGATTGAATAGAAAATGCAAGTCTTGAATGTTGAAGCTGATCTCGTCGTCTCCGCACAAGAAAATCTGATCTCTTATATGCAACGTGATCCATTCTTCCTTTCTCGTCTTGCAGAAATCAAGGTACCACTTGTGCAATCTTCGCATCTTTGTTGGTAGATTCTTGAGCTCCTCTTTCTTGACGAGATTCTTCCCATACTTCCATGGCTGTATGGGGTTGGCATCGCCTTTGGGCAAGTTGTATCCCATGATGTTCAAGTATGCAATGTAAGTCATCCCCATCTCATTTGCCTTTCTTTGTAGCTCTGCCTCGTAATAATTTAGAGGAGGAGCATTCCGTGTGTCGAACACTTGGAGCGGGCGCATGATTGCTTTTCCTGCTCTCCGAGCATGGGAACTGTTTTCTGGGGTGCCGCACGACTGCTACTTTCAGTCTCCCTCCGCCTTGCATCCCCCTTCAAAATATGGCGCTCGTAGTCCGGCACAAGTGGGGTTTCAGGTTTCAAAAGGTTATTGTAAAACTTCTCCACCACCGCCGGATGTATTTTCTCCTTTGGCTCGGCCCGTCTAGGTGCAAAGAATTTCTTGACCTCTTCTTCCGAGATCCTATTGGTCTCCTCGTCGTTGCGATTCCACGGTAAAACCGGCAATGGCTTGGCGGAAGGCTGCGGGACGTAGTTTCTTGAACTCTTTGGCGTACAGTTTCCTGCGGATTTCTTCGTGGCAGTGCTAGTGATGCTCTTCGTGGCAGTGCTCTTCCGCTTACGCTGAGGAGATGGCTAAAGTGCCGGAGATGGCTGGCGCGCCGGAGATGGCTGTCGCGCAGGAGATGGCTGAAGCGCCGGAGATGGCTGCCGCGGAGGAGATGGCTGAAGCGCCGAAGACGACAGGGGAGTATTCTGATGATTTGGAGACGGCTGAGACGGCTCAGACTGCTGACGCTGCAAAGACGGTGGGGGTGCCAGTGGCCTCCAATTTGGAAGCACAATGTGTTCCTTCTTCCAAAGAATGGTTGTTTTCACTGCAAATTTGAGTTGAGTTTCCCCTTCACCTGTAGCATGGTCAAGCTGTGCTTCCTCATATTCCTTCACAACCTCATCCACCCCGACAATAGCATAGCCATCTGGAATCGGTCGGCAGTGGTAAGTTCCACCAGCTACATGAGTTAAGGCATAGCCGACAGCCACCTTAATGGATAAGCCCATTAATCTCACATGCAGCTCAGCGTGTTTGCTCTTCGTGATCTCATCCACGGGGTATCGAGGACCCGCCATTTCAAGCGTGGGCTGCACGTTCTCCGTGGAAGCCATGCTGCTTTTCCGCGCAGAGTCTGGGCCGCCGGAAGCTTCCAATGCAGGATCTTCGTGCCATTGAGATGGGCCGGTAGCTTGCTGGCTCTTTTGTGCATTCACTTGCGCCTGCAGCGCCACAAGTGCATGTTCTATCTGTGTCATTCGCTCTGTACGCTCTTTTTCTTTTCTGTCGTGCCATCTATAAGAGTCGCTCCACTCGGGAAACCCATCCTTCCACGTCATACCCCCTGTGCCTCGTGTATGTCCAGGGTGTTCTTTTTTACCGATGGCGCGTGTGAGCTGGTCATTCTCTCTGTCGGGATGGAAGGTCCTGGCGGTTGTTTCCTCGTATGCCATGATAAGTTCAGTGACGGGTTTGGCAAGGAGGGTTGGGAAGATACACAATCCTGTTTCTGGGTCCAACCTTGCCCCGATTCCGTAGAACCAAGTCTTTGCATGTAGGTCCCACCCATGTGTCTGGGGTGTGATCCCTCTGTCACGCAGGGCCTTCTCAACTTCCTCCCACTTAGGCCTCTGAGATATGTAGCCACCTGACCCCGTCCTCTGGTGATATTCCTTCTTCTGGGCATTTAGCGTATTGGTTTCTGACCTCTTTGTAGCTATAGCACCTTCCTTGTATGCCACAAATTCGCGCCAGTGAGGTCTTATCTTCGCATAATATGCGTCTTCGAAATCTGGAGTCTCACGAGCTTTGACAAATTTGTTCAATTTTGTCTTCCAGTTGCGGAAAGCGTTAGCCATCTTCTTTAGAGTCCACTCTTTGACCTTTTCCTTTATAACCGGTTTGTTTTCATCCTCCTATGGAAGAAGGGTGGAATTTACCAACAGCGAATTCCAAAGCGTTTATTTGGATCTTTCATCGACAAAGGTATCGTCGCCCTTGGCTTATTCCAATTTTCAATTATGATTGGGATTTGGTCCCTAACAAGAACTCCAGCCTGACGTACAAATTTGTCTGCGGCCTTCTTGGGCTCCATCGGCCTGCCATCAACACGGACTGCTTCGATCGTGAACTTTGAACGATCTTTCAACCGATGGCTCGCGCCTCGCTTGCTCTTTTTCATAGAAGAAGATTGTTGCTGGCTGGTCGATCCAGAGGGCTAAAAGAATAAAAAAGCGTTAATTAATACATTTACATATATACAAATCAATCGGTGCAAGTCAGCAGAGGCTTAATCCATGCATATACCTCGACAGACTTTGTAATCACTAAAGTGCGTTCACCGGAGTCGTCATCTTCTCCATGACTACTTGAGCTGTCATCATGTCCCTCCAAGTTCAGATATTGTGAGGTGTCCTCGTGGATCATGTTCTCCATTATTTCTTCATCTTCAAGGTTTCTACTGAGTGGATCCATAGTTTCTAAAACTATAATATGATTTTACAAATATCAGTAATACAACTATTGAAATGCTCAAGCAAAGATGATGATATGACAGGTTAAAAGTATTGAAATGTAACCCTAATACATGCTTGGTCATTCCAAACCCTAATTCGGAGAAACCCCGTATTCATATGAGAGGATACATTCGGAAAAACCCCGGATTCGGAGAAACCCTAATGCTATATTGACAATGAGAGGTGTACTAGGGCGGCGGCTGGCGGCGCTAGGGCGAGAGCGGGGCCGGGATGCGTGGGGGTGTGCGTTCGAACCAGCACGACGTGGGCTACCTAAAATGGGCGAGTCAGCGAGGGCAGAGGATGATGATATGACAGGTTAAAAGTATTGAAATGTAACCCTAATACATGCTTGTTCATTCCAAACCCTAATTCGGAGAAACCCCGGATTCATATGAGAGGATACATTCGGAAAAACCCCGGATTCGGAGAAAACCTAGTGCTATATTGACAACGAGAGGTGTACTAGGGCGGCGGCTGGCGGCGCTAGGGCGAGAGCGGGGCCGGGATGCGTGGGGTGTGCGTTCAAAAAATCGCGACGTGGGCTCCTAAAATGGGCGACTCGGCGAGGGTAGACGAGGTCAGGGTCCACGGCATTGGAAAAGTAATCGGTCAAGTGATGCATATATACACATACATACATATATACACATACAAAAAATATATACATATATACACATACATATACAAATATATATACATATATATATATATATATCATACAAAAAATATACATATACAAATACACATACACTAACCAATCACTAACAAATACACATACACATACACACACATACATACACATAAATATACATACATATAACACTATACTAACAATAACTAACACTTTAACTAACCACTAACCAAAAAACACTAACAATATACTATAACAAAAATCGGCGGCAGGCATGCTCACCTGCGGGCGGTAGCGCGGCGTGGGTGGCGCGACGCGGCGCTGCTGGGTGGTGCGGCGTGCGGGTGGGCGACGCGCGCGGCCGTGATGGGGCGGCGGAGGGGCGGCAGCAGGCCGGTACGGCGGGGTGGGAACGGCGGAGGGGCGACAGCGAGAAGGGGTGGGGACGGCGCGACAGTCCCGACAACGGCGAGACGGGGCGGGGACGGCGCGGCAGCCCGACGACGGCGATACGGGGCGGCGACAGCGAGATGGGGCGTCGCCTCTGCTTTTCTTCCTCTCTGCTGCGCGCGCTTGATCTGGCTGGGGGGAAGGAGGAAGTGGCGCGTGTTATAAATCCCCCCTTTAACACCGGTTCGTGGCTGGAACCGGTGTTAAAGGGGGGGAATTCGTTTCGCGCCTGCACCCCCATTTAACACCGGTTCCAGCCACGAACCGATGTTAAAGGGGGGTGTGCGCGCGCGAAACGAAATAAATGTGCCCCCCCTTAACACCGGTTCGTGGCTGGAACCGGTGTTAAAGGGGGGCATTTATTTCATGCATTAAAGGGGTGGGGGCATTTTTAATTCAAAAAATAGGATATGAATTTAGAAAATTCATATCTTTTTCATTTCAACTCAGAAAAATATGAATAATATATCATAATTTTCAGAAAAATAATATCTATCCATTCATGTGAAAACATTTTATATTTACTTTAGATGAAAATTTTCAAATGATTAAACACTTACATATAAATTTTGATTATTCAATTCAAACAAAAATAATATAGTCAAATCCTAAAACTTTGAACATAAGAAATATTAAGCATCTAAAAAGGAATCTAACCCTATTTTATTAGATAAAATAATATTTTATTTTGTATTAACATTTTTGAATTGTTTGGATATTTAAATGCTGCATCTTTTGTATACTTTGGAATCTGACAAAACCTCGCTCAACTTGCATTGGATTTTTGATAAAATAGCATATTGTGAACCTAAAAATAATTTTTGTAAAAAATCATGAGCATCGTATCATGTACCTGTAGTTCATATCTGACCCACTTCCTGCTGATTCGGCAGGAATTTGTCTTTTTCACCAGAGGTGGAAAGAAAGGTTTCAGATCCCCCTGTTGGTACATTGTCCATATAAGGTGGTCTAGTATTTTTGTAAAATGTGGTGGTGGTTTTTTGAATTAGCCATTTGGTGGTTGCTTCATAAAACCGTCCGTTTTTATGCTCGGAAAATGGAAAATACCTTTTTGGTGCGACAAAAAGGAAAACTTCCTCTTGCAACATTGTTTGCCATCCCATGATGCACATGTATACACTATATGGCCACATTATCACAAACTATGCCTTGATTCTAGCCATAACAATGGTCATTTGACCCGAAAGCCAAGAAACCTCGAATGAGATAGGTCATTTTGTGAAGGTTTTTTTGAGACATAATCAATATACCAAGTTCAAATATTTTCCCTCTAACTATTTCACATAATATAACACCACGCGAAGGTTTCGCACTGTTTCGATCTTTTTTTATTTTTTTATCCCCGTTTTAAACTATCGTCAAACTTTGTCGAACAACGGGCATGAAGATTCTTAGCTCGGGGCCAAGCCTTGCTCAACTTGCATTGGATTTTTGATAAAATAGCATATTGTGAACCTAAAAATGATTTTTGTAAAAAATCATGAGCATCGTATCATGTACCTGTAGTTCATATCTGACCCACTTCCTGCCGATTCGGCAGGAATTTGTCTTTTTCACCAGAGGTGGACGGAAAGGTTTCAAATACCCCTGTTGGTACATTGTCCATATAAGGTGGTCTAGTATTTTTGTAAAATGTGGTGGTTTTTTTAATTAGCCATTTGGTGGTTGCTTCACAAAACCGTCCGTTTTTTATGCTCGGAAAATGGAAAATGCCCTTTTGGTGCGACAAAAAGGAAAACTTCCTCTTGCAACATTGTTTGCCATCCCATGATGCACATGTATGCACAATATGGCCACATTATCACAAACTATTCCTTGATTCTAGCCATAACATTGGTCATTTGACCCGAAAGCCAAGAAACCTCGAATGAGATAGGTCATTTTGTGAAGGTTTTTTGAGACATAATCAATATACAAAGTTTGATATTTTTCCTTCTAACTATGTCACATAATATAACACCACGCAAAGGTTTTGCACTGTTTCGATCTTTTTTTAATTTTTATCCCCGTTTTAAACTATCGTCAAACTTTGTCGAACAACGGGCATGAAGATTCTTATCTCGGGGCCAAGCCTCGCTCAACTTGCATTGGATTTTTGATAAAATAGCATATTGTGAACCTAAAAATGATTTTTGTAAAAAATCATGAGCATCGTATCATGTACCTGTAGTTCATATCTGACCCACTTCCTGCCGATTCGGCAGGAATTTGTCTTTTTCACCAGAGGTGGATGGAAAGGTTTTAGACCCCCCTGTTGGTACATTGTCCATATAAGGTGGTATAGTATTTTTGTAAAATGTGGTGGTGGTTTTTTGAATTAGCCATTTGGTGGTTGCTTTACAAAACCGTCCATTTTTTATGCTCGGAAAATGGAAAATGCCTTTTTGGTGCGACAAAAAGGAAAACTTCCTCTTGCAACATTGTTTGCCATCCCATGATGCACATGTATGCACAATATGGCAACATTATCACAAACTATGCCATGATTCTAGCCATAACATTGGTCATTTGACCCGAAAGCCAAGAAACCTCGAATGATATATGTCATTTTGTGAATGAGATAGAACTGGAATTAAAGTACAGAATGCAACTAACAGTAAGTTAGATAAAGCACGACTGAAAATTAAGATACATAAAAGAACTGAAAATTAAGATACATGGCCAGAGTAAGTCACAATCGGCCGAACTTGTTTCGGAATGTTGGAGTTATTCAGTCATGCTCCTGCCTACACCTGTAATACTCACCACTGTAGTCGTCGTACTCGCTGCTGCCATCGTCGATGTCGTCGTCGGGGTCGCCGTAATTGAACCTTGAAGGCTGAGTACGCATGGGCTGGACTTGAGGGTAGCACAGACGGGGGTTAGAGTCGGCGGCAGTGTCGTAGGCCATGACGCTCTAGAGAGTCCGACCGCGCCACCATAGCCGACGGCCGGCCTCGTTGAAGTTTGGAGGAGGTGGGCCGTCCTCCTCGTGCCTGGCGAGCGCCCTCTCACGCCGATCCCCGAAGAAGGCTTCCCAAGTAGGGAAACAGTCGGGATGCCATCTGGGATTCCTCCGCTGCTCCGGCGTGAGCTCGAAGTAGTAGTGGTTCGTGATGGCCATCCGGCGCGCCACACCTAGAGGGACAGGAGGAACCGGCACGCCTCCGGCGCTTAGCATCCAGCCGACGGGGGCACCGTAGCCCGGCGGGCAGGGGTACGAGGCGCAAAGCGCCTCCGCTTCCCTAGGGGTTAGTGCTACGGTGGAAGCCATGGGAAAGAGTGATGAGGTTGCAGATATGAGTCTAGAGATGTGCAATGACAATGGAGGCCAACCCTACATATATATATATAGTGAGAAATGGCTAGAGGGAAGAACTGGCGGGAAGAAAAATGGCGGGAAGAAATGGAAGGAAGAAAAATGGCTCATTTAATACATATATTGTTAACAAAAGAAATATGACATTGATTTCCATGTTGATATACATATGTGTGCCAAAAATGGCTCAATTAATACATATAGTCAATCTTATGATCGCGTCGGCCGTAACCATGGAGTATCAGCACCGTTTAACAGGATGGTTGGGTCAGTCTTCACTCTGAAGGGCAGAATTTCATCAAACTTATTATAATCTTCTGACATGTCTGTCTTGTCCTCCACTCCCATGATGTTTCTTTTCCCTGAAAGAACTATGTGACGCTTTGGCTCATCGTGTGATGTATCTGTTTGCTTATTTTTTTCTTTTTTTCGGTTTGGTAGACATGTCCTTCACATAGAAAACCTGAGCCACATCATTGGCTAAGACGAATGGTTCGTCTAAGTTCTTGTCTACCTTCATAAGATTGTTGAGATCCACTGTTGTCATTTCGTACTTCTTGTCTACCTCAACCCCTCCTCCTGTTAGCTTGACCCATTTGCATCGAAACAAGGGGACCTTAAAATTAGGTCCATAGTCAAGTTCCCATATCTCCTCTATGAACCCATAATATGTTGTATTTTGCCCATTGTCTTCTGCTGCATCGAAGCGAACACCACTATTTTGGTTGGTGCTCTTTTTATCTTGGCCTATCGTGTAAAATGTATTCCCATTTATCTCGTACCCTTGGAAAGTACATACAGTCGAAGATGGTGTCCTGGCCAACAAGTACAGCTGATCCACAACAGTGGTGTTATTCGTGAGAAGTCTTTGCAGTCAGCCGCCAAAACTCGCCATGTGTTCAC
Organism: Avena sativa; assembly: GCA_916181665.1. Lineage (NCBI taxonomy): Eukaryota > Viridiplantae > Streptophyta > Magnoliopsida > Poales > Poaceae > Avena > Avena sativa. The sequence goes on along the minus strand of OV702281.1, from coordinate 346,427,368 downwards.
TTATAATCCATTCATCAGACTGTCCCGGGTGTTTGAGGCGTATTAAATTCTTGTGTTCATTGATATACATGGCAACCAAGATAGATCTTTGTAAAACCGTGTAGTGTGCTTGATTGAGAGAATGCCCGTCCCTACATATCATTGCTTTACATCCTATGGTGCCTTTTCCATGCAGTCTCCCCTCATGTCGTGATTCTGGAACACCAATCGCCTTAAGGTCAGGAATAAAATCAACACAGAACTCAATGACCTCCTCTGTTACATAGCCCTTGGAGATGCTTCCTTCTGGCCTAGCACGGTTATGAACATATTTCTTTAAGACTCCATGTACCTCTCAAAGGGTAACATATTGTGTAGAAATACAGGACCGAGAATGGCAATATCTTCTACTAGGTGAACCAGGAGATGTGTCATAATATTGAAGAAGGATGGTAGGAACACCAACTCAAAGCTGACAAGACATTGGGCCACATATGTCTGTAACCCTGGTAGGCTTTCTGGATCGATTACCTTTTCAGATATTTTATTGAGGAATGCACATAGCTTCACAATGGGTACTCGAACATTTTCAGGTAGAAGCCCCCTCTATGAAATCGAAAGCAATTGTATGATAATCACGTGGCAGTCATGAGACTTCAGGTTTTGGAATTTTTTCTCTGCCATATTTATTATTCCCTTTATATTCGACGAGAAGCTAGATGGGACCTTGATACTGCTCAGGCATTCAAAAAAGATTTCCTTCTCTGCTTTGGTAAGAGCGTAGCTGGCAAGAGTTAAGTGGCATCGTTTACCCTTCTCGTTCTTAGGATGCATTGGCTCTTCAGGGTCTTTCAGACGTTGCTGGTCCTGCCGTGCTTCCGGTGTATCTTTTGTCTTCCCATACACTCCTAGGAAGCCTAGCAGGTTCATGCAAACATTCTTCGTCACGTGCATCACGTCGATTGAAGAGCGGACCTCTAAGACTTTCCAATAGGGTAGGTCCCAAAATATAGATTGCTTCTTCCACATGGGCGCGTGTCCGGCATCGTCATTCGGAACAGATAGACTGCCAGGACCTTTTCCAAAGATTACTTCTAGGTCCTTGACCATACCAAATACCTCCTCACCGGTATGAAGGACAAGCTTCCTCCGGGGTTCTTCTAGACGTTTGAAATGCTTGCCTTTCTTTCTTACTGGATGCAGGTTCGGAAGAAATCGACGATACCCTAGGTACACAACCTTCTTACATTTATCCAAATATACACTTTCAATCTCATCTAAACAGTGTGTGCATGCATTGTATCTCTTGTTTGTTTGCCCTGAAATGTTACTAAGAGCAGGCCAATCATTGATGGTTACGAAAAGCAATGCTCGTAGGTCAAATGGCTCCCCTTTGTGCTCATCCCACATACGTACACCTGGTTTGGCCCACATCTGTAAAAGTTCTTCAACTAATGGCCTTAGGTACACATCAATGTCGTTGCCGGGTTGCCTCGGGCCTTGGATGAGCACTGGCATCATAATGAACTTCCTCTTCATGCACAACCAAGGAGGAAGGTTATAGATACATAGAGTCACATGCCAGGTGTTGTGCCTGCAGCTCTGCTCACCAAAAGGATTCATGCCGTATGTACTTAGACCAAACCTTAAGTTCCTTGCGTCACGTGCGAAGTCCGGGTACTCTCGTTCGACTTTTCTCCACTGTGACCCGCCAGCGGGGTGTCTCAACATCGCTTCTTTCTTACGGTCTTCCATGTGCCATCGCAACAACTTGGCATGCTCTTTATTTCTGAAGAGACTTTTTAACCATGGTATTATAGGAGCATACCACATAACCTTGGCAGGAACCTTCTTCCTAGGGGCCTCGCCCTCAACATCGCCAGGATCGTCTCGTCTGATCTTATACCGCAGTGCACTGCATACCGGGCATGCATCCAAATTCTCGTACTTCTCACCGCGGTATAGGATGCAGTCATTAATGCAGGCATGTATCTTCTGCACGTCTAATCCTAGAGGGCACACAACCTTCTTTGCTTGGTATGTACTGTCGGGCAACTCATTATTTCTTGGAAGAAGATTCTTCATTTTTACCAACAACTTTGAAAATGCGCTGTCAGTCACACCGTTCTCTGCCTTTCATTGCAGCAAATCCAGTGTGGTACCTAGATTTTTGTGGCCATCTTCGCAAGTTGGGTACAACAATGTTTTGTGATCCTTTAACATCAGCTCTAGCTTCTCCTTCTCCTTTTCAGTTTCACATTCTTCCTTTTCATCAGTAATGGCCTGACCAAGATCGCCATCAGTGGGCCCATCTGCTGCCTCTTGATCTTCATTATCTACCCCCGTTGTAGTATCATCATATTCAGGATACATATTATGATAGTTGTCATCATCCTATTCTTCTTCGTTGTCTTCCATCACAACCCCTTTTTCTCCGTGCTTGGTCCAACAATTATAGCTGGGCATGAAACCGGATTGAAGCAGGTGGGCATGAATGGTTCTGGTATTTGAGTAGTCTTTCTTGTTCTCATAGTGAACACACGGACGTCACATAAAACCATTGTGACCATGGTTTGCATTAGCCACAACAATGAAATTTTGGAGGCCCGTAATGTACTCAGAAGTGCGTCGGTCACCGTACATCCATTGCCGGTTCATCTGCATTAATATATAGTATATATCAAAAATTAATAGGGAGATGACCATTTATATATAGTACATCAATGACACATGAAAGGATAGTTGCCGACCTCGACCGAGAAGGAAAGAGCAACGAGAAAACTTATTTTGAGCTCTCGGGCATTTCACCGAACACCTCTTGTGCATAGAAAAAAAACACAAACTAGCACACCTCACACCCTCTTGCTAGGCTTCAAAATGAGAGAGTGAAAAAATGGAAGAGAGGGGTGTGGGCCGCGGTGTGTTATATATCCCCCCTCCTTTAACACCGGTTCAAGCCACGAACCGGTGTTTAAAGGGGGGCTGCGCGGGACACTGGCACGAACCGGTGTTAAAGGGGGGCTCCTTTTTGCTGCACGGACCACGCTGGTATGGGCCGCCCCCTTTAACACCGGTTCGTAGAAGAACCGGTGTTAAAGCCTATTTCCAGGCTCAACCAAAGGCCTCGTTTCCACTAGTGACTAATATCCATTTTGATATGCGCCCTGTCAGGCATACTAACCACTCGTAACCATTTCTTGAACATATTTTGGATACTAATTGGAGGTGGTAGATTAAAGGCAACATGCACCGTTTTCTATAACATAATTGCGAATGGACATGATATAAAATATGATGGATAGTTTCATCACAACCGTAAGAGACACTTCTTATGGTCCTTATGATTATGCTTAATTAATTTGTTTTTGTTAAAATAACTCTTCAACTAAGGTGAAAGTTGAAAATCTTAATCTTATTAAGGAGAAATTTTCATTCCCAAATGATTTTTCTAAAAAAATGATATTATATTTAACCATGTCAACATACATTTTTTTGAGAAGGATGTTAACATACATGAATTTCAGTGTAATGCTTCCTAACGACAGAAAGATTCCACCGTAAAACATCTGGTTCCATTAGAAAAATATAAATCCATCAATGCAGCCATGTTGTCCATTTATCACCAAATAAAGAATGTCTAAGACCAACCTTCAAAGGCGTTGAATTTATGTTACACTATACTATAGAGGAAAGGATATTGATGACTAATAGGAATATCTTCTAACCAAGCATCCTCTCAAAACCTTTTGTAATGATTAGATAAGGTTTGGAGCAGTTGGTTTGGAGTCAATGACTGGAATATCATATGCCCAACATCTCCTTGCTCTCCTTCATCAATACCCTTTTGAGGTTCTCACCACTAAGATTTTTTGTCATAATTTTGTCTTTGGAGTGCACTCTTTTTCTATATAGGGAGTGAGCTTTATTTTTGACCACTATGGCTATCTTTTGACCATTCAGGTATCTCACCCATAATTTTTCCACTACTATGTGATTTTTTTAGGATATCACGTGATTGGGTTTACACAGTTGAATATTCCTCTTTTAGAGAACTTTATCATGGTCGTGAATTTGTCTCTATTAACCAAATATTGTACATTGCATTGGCATTTAAACTAAAGCCATTTACAAACTGGCGGGCTCCTTTGTTCGTAAGGCCTTGTTCATTTAATCCACTTCACTACTGGATTGGAGTGGTTAGGAAGGGATTTTGGGGGATTTTGACTTAGATTGGCTTTATTCCCCCTCAATCCCTGCCAATCCCGCTCAAATTTCATGAAACCGAACAAGCCCTAACAGGGCCGGTCCACGGATTTCAGGGGTCCTAGGGCAAAACGACACCAAGGGACTCTTAATTAAAGTGGCGGAGCTTTCCTGGATGGGGGAGGGGGGGGCAAAGGCCCCCTACTCTAGAAATCACCTTAAGACTATATATCTTTAATATTTATTATGCTAAACAATGTGTCCCATACTCTAGAAAACACCTTAAATATATATATATATATATATATATATATCTTTAATATTTGTGCTAAAAAAATTGCTCACACTCTAAAAAACACCTTAAAGATATATATATCTATAATATTTATGCTTGCAGAATGGTACAATTATGTTACTGCATTGTTGGTATCTAGAAATGAATATATTCGCAATCCTGTAAAGGTATGTGACTGTCGGTTTTGTTCTGCATACTTGGAGAGGCCAGAGAAATCATGGTATCAAAAAAATATAAAGACATGTTAAAGTATTTTCCTAAAAATATGAGTTAAAATAGAGCCATGGTAGGCTAGGATTTGAATCACCTATATTATTTAAGATAATTTTACACTATTAGGACTCAAAAGTAGACTAATATAGGAACACAAAGTCTTGGGTCGCGGCCACTACATCATAGGGGCCCTGGGCGAGCGCCCCTCTGCCCCACCCTATGGGCCTGCCCTGAGCCCTAAAGGGGGATAACACCTCGGACTCTGCATCGGTTGATGCACACGGTCTTTTGTTAAAGTGTATTATTCAAAGTTAGCAGATGGTTGCATTATAATCTTTGTCTACTCTCAATTTCTAAACATATTTGTGACATTAGTTGGCGGAGGAAGGTCATATATAAAGTTAACTATACATCAAAGAAGGCGAGCAAAAGGACGTGAGAAAATAGATGTTTAACTATCTCTTGCACCTCACAGAAAAAACACTTCGTATATCCAACCCAATTATTTTTAAGTTATCTTTAGTTTAGAAAAACTTTATTAGTAAGCTTTTGTCAGTTTTTGCAAAGAAAAGAAGCGTATGCTCATTGAAATAGTCTTCATTCATCGATTTCACAGAGAAGGTTCCAGAGGCTATTAGTTTCCAAACAAAACTATCCAGATCATTAGATATGTGTACCAACATTATGCTTTTGGCATAAGTGCAGTCTTGTTGTCCACTTATTACCCGATAGTGTCCGTCTGAACTCAATGTCATAGGTATCATGGGCTAAAACATTTGCAATAAATATATTTTTCCGTTGTATAATGTTATACAATGATGAATATTGTTGGGCTAACATCACCCATACATACCTCTTCCCAAAACCTTATAGAGGAGTCATCTTCAACTACAAAATTACCTTTATTAAATAAATCATTCTTCACCTGCATAAGCTCCTTTCAAATGGGGAAATCCATTGGTTTTGATTGGACTTCAAATCATACTTTTAAAAACCGGACCTGTTAGTGAACCGGTGAGGCGAATGGTTTACTGGTTTGCTGGTCGGACCACCAGTTCATTCAATTCGATGGCAATAAAAAACCGTTCTTTTTCATCAAAATTTAAGCAAACTTTAAAAAAATGACCATAAAAGGTATATATAATGTATATTTCAATATGTAATCACAAAAACATGGCATGTATAGGTGGTATTGGCTTTATGTGTTGGTATTTTTGCCTAGCCTAAGGTTCACGAGTTCGAGTCCTCTAGTAAACATCCTTTTTCCCCTTTTTTGCTGTTTGGACCGGCGTCACTTAAAAAGCCGACGAGTCTATTGGTTCTGGTTTTTTCTGGTTAAACCATCAAACTGGTCCGGTTTTTAAAACTATGCTTCGAATAGTGTTTCTTGCTTGAGATATTTATTGTGTAGCAGTTCTTGCCACACCTCTTTCTCCTTTAGAAGTTTATAAAACCACTTACTTAATAAACACTTATTTTTAAGTTCAAGTACCTTAATCCCCAGGCCTCCTTGATCTTTGGTCTATAGATTATATTCCAGTTATTAACCTGTATTTATGTTTATTCTTATCACTTTGCCCGAAGAATAGTGACCTATAAAGTCAAGTTGTTTCCTTACCCCTTTAGGATTTTCAATAAAGACAACATGAACATAGGTAAATTTGTTAAAACGGAATTGATAAGGACTAAGAGATCTCATATGATATATAGCTTGCCCTTCCATCAACACAACTTGGCCATCCTCCTTTTTCCCGCACAATTAAAATAGTTAACATATCTGCAACTATATATGTTGAAAATCATAGGAGATAAAGGATCTTCTTGTGTTAGACCTTTCACAACTAGACGAGCTCCTATTGTCCTTATATTTACAATAACTAGGATTCACCTATTCTTTCACCAATATTGTTGCGCAATTGTTAGTTCAAACTGCCCATCCTACAATTTATTTTACCCTCTCCAAACTCCTTGTGGAATGTCTTCACATGATTGTTGCTACACGTGTAGTAACTTGTAGACAGTACAGGAAACACCTCATTTGTCGGGTGTCAGGTACGGGTCGGCAAAGGGCCGCAAAAGCTCGGCATACGGACACACTTGGCAAACACAGCTATGCCGAGCAGGATCTGCGGGCTGTCAGCAAAGGTCCACTCGTCAAACACCCTGATGGAGACGAGTAGCTAACGGCGTGGACAACATATGTCTAGCGGGTGGACGCTCGGCAAATACCTCGCGGCGATAGGCAGAGCGTTTGCTAGATCGCACCACGTGTACCAGATATGTCAAGTGGAGCTCCCCCAATTGCAGAGTATGCCGAGTGTATATACGCTAATATGTATGCTTACTCTGCCATGTGGAGCAATTTGGGATTGCGAGGCTGCCTGGCACACGCTGTAATACGCTCAGCATATAGCTACATGACTTTTTGTTTGTTTTCTGAAATTCCCTGCAATTTAAAGTATCAGACATACGGTATATATTTTTCATATATCGCTTTGTACATCATAACTCACCACCATATTCCACATAGTTCATCATGGACAAATTCACCACCATATTTTACAAATAGCACAAAGTTCATCATGGACAACGTTGTCAACGTGGTTGAAACCCATGGAGTAAAAGACCGGACTTGGAACTGTAAGATAGGAGAAACCACGTATTATGGTGTCTTGTATTGCTCATTATATAGACTTACAAGGCTAGAGTCCGTACCATACAATACACGGACAGTTATACATAGACTACACATATACAACCATGTATCTATACAAATACAATATGGTTATATATTCTAACACCCTCCCTCAGTCGTAAACGAGCGTCGACGAATATTAAGACTGTCCCGAAAATCCAAAAAAAGAGGCGACGGTTGTCCCTTGGTAAAAATGTCCGCAAACTAGGAAGAACTCGGAACGTGTAGAACCCGGACCTCGCGGGTGGTGACACGATCTCGTACAAAATGCAAGTCGATCTCCACATGCTTGGTGCGCTGATGATGTACAGGATTCTGTGTCATATATACCAAGCTCACATTGTCACAGAAAACCACAGTGGCACCACACACCGGTCGATGAAACTCCTGAAGAAGCTGCCGTAACCAACAAGTTTCAGCCACCACATTCTCAACCGCCCTGTACTCGGCCTCGGCGCTGGAGCGAGAGACCGTGTGCTGCCGCTTAGCAGACCATGACACTAGATTAACGCCGAGGAAGACACAGCAGCCTGAGGTAGACCGTCTAGTGTCTGGGCAACCTGCCCAATCAGCGTCAGAGTAGGCCGTCAACTTATTGGAGCTACGCCGAAATAAGGTGAGACCATAGTCGGTGGTGCCGCGGATGTAGCGAAGAACACGCTTGATGAGAAGCAAATGATTAGCCCGAGGATCATGCATATGGAGACAAATCTGTTGCACGTCATAAGAGATGTCTGGCCGAGTAAACGTAAGGTACTGAAGACCACCTGCAATACTACGGTACTCGGCCGGGTCTGTAACAAGATCACTGGACTTGGCTGAAAGTTTGGAGGCAGTATCAACTGGAGTAGATATGGATTTGCACTGTAACATACCGGCTCTGTCAAGAAGATCCAATGCATACTTCTCCTGTGAGAGGAACAAACTGTCCTTGCTGCGTGTCACAGAGATGCCCAGAAAATAATGAAGATCGCCCATATCTGTCATACTGAACTCTGTACGAAGAGAGGCAATCAAACTGTGCAATAATGTTGAGGAAGACGCAGTCAGGATTATATCATCCACATAGAGCAGGAGATAGGCCATGTCAGCACCACGCCGATAGACGAACAACGAACTGTCGGACTTGGAGCCAATGAAACCAACCGAAGCAATGAATAAGGCAAACTGCTGAAACCATGCTCTAGGCGCCTTCTTCAAACCATAAAGTGATTTGTTGAGACGATAGACCTTATCAAGATTATTAGCGATTTATTCTTGTTGTAATCAGTTTGGACTCTTAGGTCGGTTTGGCTCTAAACCCTAGCTGGTTTTGGCCCTCATTTATAACCCTGTAATCTGTACACAATACATAAGTTATTATTCTTCCCAAATATCATGGTATCAGACGCCTAGGTTTTTCCGCACCTGGCATGGCTCCGCCCACCCCACCTCCGCCGCCGCCGTCGGGCTCTCTCTTCTCCCTGGCGGAATTCTATGCCGCTGGCGCTCCCTCCTCCTCTTCTTCCTCTCAAACTCTAGTCCCCCTTCACACCGTCGGCACACCCTCTCCTCCTTCCGCCGGCGTCACCACCACCCAAACCCTAGCCACCATGTCTTTCACCGACACGATCACAGATATATCTCCCTTCATCACCATTACCCTTGATCTCTCAGCCCACAACTACTATCATTGGCGCCATCTGTTCGAAGTTCACCTGGGGCGCTGCATGTAGGGATACGGGTAGGCTACACTAGCGCAAATCAAAAAAATTCTACCGCGTATACCAGAATTACTGTTGTCAGAGATCATGGGATTACCACTAGACGCGCAGTTGCGGAATTGATGAAGCGCGTCGAGGCAGTGCAGACGTTCCACGTCTCCTCCTTGTCCTCGTCCCACGAGCAGCTCCCCTTGCGCGGCTCGTCCAAGCGCTACAGATGCAGCGCCTCCGAGGTATCCACACGTACAGGGTGGAAGTGTCAGACGTCGGACTGCCGCGCGCGCGACACAGGCGTGAGGAGTGGCGGCTGAGAATGATCTGAGGTCTAATCCTGGCCAGCTCGCCCCACCCTCTCTTATATAGGCGTCCCTAGTGGGCTTCTACAATAGCAGCCCATTAGTAGCCTAAGCCTGGTCTAATTCGGATCCAATCCTCATTAGGCTTCCAGCCCCTTAAGTGTGTGACCCTATAGGTTCATATGCTTATAGACATGACACGAATACACTTATTCTGTCAATAGTTGGTAGCGGCCTCTAGCAAGACGTGCCAACTCCTAAACGCATACAAAGATCACATCGGACGAACCATCACAAGTTTTAGTACATGTCTTTCCTTTTGCCTCACGATATTTGGTCTAGCTCCAAGCTGACCTCCCTTTCTCGATACCGTGATTTGGAATCCCTTTACTAGGTTAACTCTTAACCATATGTAGCACGGCCATGCATTTTTGGATCCGATCACTCGAGGGGCCCAGAGATATCTCTCTCAAGTAGAGAGGGGCAAATCCCATCTTGATTGACCATGCCTTGTAGCATGCTTCAGGACAAACCCGAAAGCTACCTTTATAACTACCCTGTTACGGTGCAGCGTTTGATAGCCCCAAAGTAGGTCGATCCACATCTCAAGTACATGCGACAATTTCAGGTATAAGGACAAAACGTACACGATGTGTAGAGAGAGAGCTGTAACTAATTGTCAGTCTCAGGTTGGGTCAGTCCAACCCCATGTTCATAACATGTGTCCACATCATTGGTTTGACATCTCCATGTCTATGACTTGCGAAACATAGTCATCAACCAATCGATGTGCTAGTCTAAGATTCACGTGTGTCCTCACATGAACTCCGACTAGGGACAACTCTTAAATAACCATACAAGTAAAGAGTTTCACAAACAATTCACATAATTGCCAATCAATACAAGTTGCCTGATATGGATATTCAAGGAACATTACAATAACTCATAGATATATATGAAATATAATCATCTCTATGATTGCCTCTAGGGCATATTTCCTTCAGTCTCCCACTTGCACTAGAGTCAATCTAAAATGTATCTAATACCAATTGCTCTTGTATGCGCTTCATGCGCGGGCTGCGGGAGAGGCTTAGTCAAGGGATCAGCAACATTTGAGTCCGTATGTATTTTGCATATCATGACACTACCATCCTCAACGAACTCTCGAATCTGATGGTAACGCATGCGAATATGTTTGTTCTTCTGGTGCTGTCTAGGTTCCTTGGCCTGTGCAATAGCATCATTGTTGTCACAATAAACGTCCAAGGGATTGGACGCGCCCTGAACCACACCGAGAGCGATCAGGAAATTCCTAATCCAAACAGCTTCCTTTACTGCCTCGAAGGCAGCAATATATTCAGCTTCTGTTGAAGAGGAGGTCACCGTATCTTGCTTGGAACTTTTCCAGCTCACAACACCACCATTCAAGACAAACACATAACCTGATTGCGATTTCAAATCATCTGAGTCGTTAAGGTAACTCGCATCTGTGTAACCCTTTACACTGAGTTCATCCTCACCTCCATAAACTAGGAACACATCCTTAGTCCTTTTCAAGTACTTAAGGATGTTCTTTACCGCTGTCCAGTGACCTTCACCTGGATCAACCTGGTATCTGCTCGTAACACTTAGAGCATAGGAAACATCTAGGCGATTACATATCATGCATACATAATGGATCCAATAGCCGAAGCATCTCATGCTCTCACGCTCATCAGTAGTCGAAGGACACTGAGTCTTGCTGAGTTTTATGCCATGAGACATGGGCAAGAACCCCTTCTTAGCCTTTTCCATGCTGAACCGTTTCAACACTTTGTCAATGTATGTACTCTGGCTTAATCCAATTAGCCTCCTTGATCTATCTCTATAGATCTTGATGCCCAGAATATATGCCGCTTCTCCCAAGTCCTTCATCGAAAAACTATTTTTCAATGAGGTCTTAACAGACTCGAGCATAGGAATGTCATTTCCAATCAACAATATGTCATCTACATATAAGATTAGAAATACCAGCGCTCTCTCACTTTCCTTCTTGTAAACACAAGGTTCTTGTTCGTTTTTGATGAAGCCAAACTCCTTTACAACTTCATCAAATCGAATGTTCCAACTCCGAGATGCTTGCTTTAGCCCATAAATGGACTTCAGAAGTTTGCATACCTTTCCAGCATTGTTTGGATCGATAAAACCTTGGGGCTGCATCATATACACGTCCTCAGTTAGGATTCCATTTAGGAAAGCCGTCTTGACATCCATTTGCCATATTTCATAGTCGAAATGTGCATTAATGGCTAGAATTATATGTATAGATTTAAGCATCGCTACAGGCGAGAAAGTCTCGTCGTAGTCAACTCCTTGAACTTGTCGAAAACCTTTTGCAACAAGTCAAGCTTTATGGATGTGAACATTTCCATCCATATCAATCTTCTTCTTATAGATCCATTTGCACTCGATGGCTTTAAAACCATCAGGCAGGTCAACCAAGTTCCAAACTTGATTGTCCCCCATGGACTCTATCTCGGATCTCATGGCGATTAGCCATTTCTCAGAGTCTGGGTCCACCATCACTTCTGCATAGGTCGCAGGCTCATCATTGTCTAACAATAATAATTCCCGCGCTTCGCGGAGCCTCGCCGACCTTCGTGGTTGTGGTGCTTCTTTTGCCATGGGTTTCTCAACTTGTTCTGCTACAACAGCATCACTCGTAGAAGCATCCCCAACTGGCTCATCTTGAACTTCTTCAAGTCGCACCGACCTTCCACTTGTTCCCTTTGTGAGAAACTCTTTCTCTAGGAAAACACCGCTACGAGCGACAAACACTTTGCCCTCCTATCGGTTGTAGAAGTAATACCCTAAGGTTTCCCTCAGATATCCCACAAAAATGCACTTATCCGATTTGGGTGTTAGCTTGTCCGACTGAAGTCGCTTGACAAATGCATCACAACCCCAAATCTTTAGAAAAGACAAACTGGGATTCTTTCCAGTCCACATCTCATATGGTGTCTTAACTACGGATTTAGATGGTACCCTATTAAGTGTAAAAGTTGCCGTTTCTAGAGCGTAACCCCAAAATGATAATGGTAAATCCGACTGGCTCATTATAGATCGAACCATGTCCAACAAAGTTCGATTACGCCATTCGGAGACCCCATTTCTTTGAGGCGTTCCGGGAGGCGTAAGTTGTGGAACAATTCCGCAACTCTTAACATGATCGCTAAATTCGTGACTCAAATATTCACCTCCACGATCAGATCGCAAGGCCTTTATTTTCTTGCCACGTTGATTCTCTACTTCACTCTGAAACTCCTTGAACTTTTCAAAAGTTTTAGACTTATGCCTCATCAAGTAGACATAACCATATCTACTGAAATCATCAGTGAAAGTAATGAAGTAGTGATATCCTCCTCTGGCTGTCGTGCTCATGGCCCACATACATCAGTATGTATGAGTTCCAACAAGTCTGTCGCTCTCTCGGGTAAACCCGAAAAAGGTGACTTGGTCATCTTTCCAAGTAAACAAGCCTGACATGTCTTGTATGATTCAAAATCAAACGAAGTTAGAAGACCATCACCATGGAGCTTCTTCATGCGCTTTTCACTTATATGCCCCAAACGACAATGCCATAAATAGGTAGGACTCAAATCATTAGGCCGAAGCCTTTTAGCACTAACATTGTAAACAGATGCATCATCAAGATTTAAAATACATAACCCATTCACAATGGGAGCATTGGCCATAAACATATCATTCTTAGAGATTACACAACCATTGTTTGCACTCGCGAATGAATAACCATCCCTCATCAAACATGAAGGTGATAAAATGTTTCGACCCATACTAGGAATGTAATAACAATTATTCAACTCCATAATAAATCCTGACGGAAGGTGAAGTTGCATGACGCCGACGAACAATGCAGCAACCCTTGCTTTATTTCCGACACGAAAATCCACTTCGCCTTTCTGCACTTCTCTAGTCCTTATTAGCCCCTGCATCGAATTGCAAATATGAGCAACCGATCCGGTATCAAATGCCCAAGCGTTAACATAGGAATTAGCGAGAAGAATGTCCACAACATTTACAACAAGCGTACCTGAGTTGGAAGTACTCTTACTTCCACTCTTCTTCAAAGAAGCCTGGTACTTGCTGCAGTTTCTCTTCCAGTGGCCATGTTCATGACAAAAGAAGCACTCAGTGTCTTCTATAGGTCCAGCCTTTTGCTTGGGTGCAGACTTAGGGATCGTATCCTTAGCCTTGCCCTTCTTCTTCCAAGAAGTACCCTTTATCTTGAAGCTAGGCTTGTTCTGCACAGCCATCACATGGCTATGCCCTGCACACTTCTTCATGTCACTTTCTGCTGTTTTAAGCATCCCACATAATTCATTAAGGCCCTTCTCCACCCCATGCATATGGTAGTTCGAAATGAATTGCCCATAGCTGGATGGAAGAGACGCCAAAATGAAGTCAGTGGCCAACTCTTGGCCTAGTGGAAAACCAAGCTTTTCCAAAGTCTGACTGTAACCAACCATTTTGATCACATGGGGGCCTACAGCTGCTCCCTCTGCTAGCTTGCATTCGACAAAGGACTTGGCAACATTGTATCTCTTAGTCCTCACCTGATCTTGGAACATGTCCTTAAGCGCTACGATCATATCGTACGCTTCCTGATCCTCAAACTTCTTTTGGAGTTCAGGTTCCATGCATGCAAGCATAAGACAGCTAACCTCAAGAGAATCATCACATGCTCTCTTGTAGGCGTTCTTTAGGGAAGCAGATGCATTATCAGCAGGTTCATCGGGGATTGGGGTATCCAGAACCGTTTCCTTTTTATCAGACCTGAGAACAATTCTCAGGTTACGGACCTAGTCCGAATAGTTTGTTCCATTTAGTTTATCTTTGTCAAGAATCGAACGCAAAGAGAAAGGTGATGTAGTGTTCGGTGCCATTGATCTACAACAGAAAACATGCAAAATACTAAGCCATGTAACCATGAAAGAGTAAAACATATTAAACTATTTAATAGCATATACTCCCATTTAAATCAATATCCCTCTATTTATACTAAGTGATTCAAGATCCACAATTAACAAGTCGACTAGTGAGATTTAGCATCACTCCTAGAAGACAAGGTAAATCGGTAAGCAACACTTTCTAATCATATCACATATGACTCTTGTTGTTGGGTGACATCTCTATGTCAAAACTAGGCGCCCAACCTTTATGCCCCAAGGTCCTTAAATGTTAAGATGACCTTGTCAAGTTCACCAACCCTTATGCGTGTAGGTATCCGATACAAACCCATCCAGCCAAGGAAAACCGCGGCACCCTAATTTCATAGGCCCACCAACAATTGTACAGGGCATAGGATGGTGCAAGGTTTGGTTGGGAGGGCATGGTTTAACTTAAACTTTGTGAGGGATCGTTCTACTTCTATCATCTAAGCATGCATAGTAGTAAAACGCATAAGAATAACATTCACATAGATGTGACACAGTATGGCCCATTTTCTCATGGTGATCTCCATCGCCATGGAACCTGTCCACCATGATGATCTCCATATTCATGTCCCATGTGAGCCATCCTCCAAGTGATGAGTCCTCCAAGAACTAATACAAGCTATTACTCCTAACAGCTAGTAATCAAAATTACATAGTATTGGGAACATCACAAGTTGGCACGCAGGCCATTACAATAAATGACAACACATATGGCTCCAGCCGTGTTGCCCTACTCACGACACGTAGGTCATGCAAATTTTCATACATGCATCACATACATATATGGGCCATACTGATCACATACATCCTGCAAAAACAAGTTATGCATAGAATCGCATTCTACCGGATCATGTGACATCACAGCACCTAGTTACCTTAACGAGATACAGAAGGGGCTACGATTAAGGGGGTCTAGGGGGTCTCCCCCTGCGGGGTTCGAAGGGGCAGTGCCCCTCGCGGTATTTTGATCGAATCTTCACAATTTTCTTTAAGGATTTTGATCGGCAAATCAAATTTACCATAAACCGACTCCTGTCCCGATTCAAACAAACTCCTTTGATCACGGTACATCGATTTTAGATCTAGGTTCCGATTCGATCAATCATATTGATCTTCGAGTGATTCAACAGGATTTATGTGTCACTGTCTACCCCGATGGCGGAAACCGACTGGTAGGGGTAAGTCGTTCGACAACCTCACAATTACGATCACGGAAAGCAAGGTCATAGATCAATCCTGAACCACTGCCATATAAACGATCACATCATTCATATCAATCTGCATATCACCATATGCAAACATCCCGAACCTATAACTGAACAGCATCGGCTCTGATACCACTGTAGGGATACAGGTAGGCTACACTAGTGCAAATCAAAAAATTTCTACCGCGTATATCAGAATTACTGTTGTCATAGATCACGGGATTACCACTAGACGCGCAGTTGCGGAATTGATGAAGCGCGTCAAGGCAGTGCAGACGTTCCACGTCTCCTCCTTGTCCTCGTCCCATGAGCAGCTCCCCTTGCGCGGCTCGTCCAAGCGCTACAGATGCAACGCCTCCGAGGTATCCACACGTACAGGGTGGAAGCGTCAGACGCCGGACTTCTAGGTCCGCGCGCACGACACAGGCGTGAGGAGTGGCGGCTGAGAATGATCTGAGGTCCAATCCTGGCCAGCTCGCCCCACCCTCTCTTATATAGGCGTCCCTAGTGGGCTTATACATTAGCAGCCCATTAGTAGCCTAAGCCTGGTCTAATTCGGATCCAATCCTCATTAGGATTCCAGCCCCTTAAGTGTGTGACCCTATAGGTTCATATGCATATAGACATGACACGAATACAATTATTCTATCAATAGTTGGTAGCGGCCTCTAGCAAGACGTGCCAACTCCTAAACGCATACAAAGATCATATCGGACGAACCATCACAAGGTTTAGTACATGTCTTTTCTTTTGCCTCACGATATTTGGTCTAGCTCCAAGCTGACCTCCGTTTCTCGATACCGTGATTCGGAATCCCTTTACTAGGTTAACTCTTAACCATATGTAGCACGGCCATGCATTTCTGGATCCGATCACTCGAGGGGCCCAGAGATATCTCTCTCAAGTAGAGAGGGGCAAATCCCATCTTGATTGACCATGCCTTGCAGCATGCTTCAGGACAAACCCGAAAGCTTCCTTTATAACTACCATGTTACGGTGCAGCATTTGATAGCCCCAAAGTAGGTCGATCCACATCTCAAGTACATGCGACAATCTCAGGTCTAAGGACAAAACGTACACGATGTGTAGAGAAAGAGCTGCAAATAATTGCCAGTCTCAGGTTGGGTCAGTCCAACCCCATGTTCATAACATGTGTCCACATCATTGGTTTGAAATCTCCATGTATATGACTTGAGAAACATAGTCATCAACCAATCGATGTGCTAGTCTAATATTCACATGTGTCCTCACATGAACTCCGACTAGGGACAACTCTTAAATAACCATACAAGTAAAGAGTTTCACAAACAATTCACATAATTGCCAATCAATACAAGTTGCCTGATATGGATATTCAAGGAACATTACAATAACTCATGGATACATATGAAATATAATCATCTCTATGATTGCCTCTAGGGCATATTTCCTTCACTGCAATCTTCTTCATCACATAGCCACGGATTGCGTCCCTCGCCCCGACGACCCTCGCTGGGTCAAGGATGATCTAGCGATCATCCAATGAATCTACACGCGCGTCTCCACCGAGATCTTCCATCTCGTCTACCGCACCGCCTCGTCCGCCGCTGCTCTTTGGGCGGCCCTTCGTCGGCTCTTTCAGGATAACATCGACTCCCACGTCAACGCCCTCGACATCGAGCTTCGCAACATCGTCCAAGGCACCTCTCCCGTGGGCGTCTACTGTCAGCGTCTCTCCTCCATCGCTGACGAACTCCACGAACTCGGTGATCCCATTGAAGATCGGCCACTCATCAACATCCTCCTCACTGGCCTTAGCAAGGACTTCGACAAACAGGCCTCGTTCATACCTCTGATGCGGCCCCGCCCCACTTTCGCCGAGGTTCGGTCGATCCTTCAAAGTGAAGATCGCACTCGTCAGAACCGGGAGTCGCGCCACCATGTCTTCGTCGCCACCCCACGGCCGCCCGCGTCCGCGCCTGCCGTGGCAGCTCTTCCCATGCAGCCTCCTGCCGCGGCAGCAAATTCAGGGCAAAACCCTGCCGCGACAGCTCCTGTCGGCTGGCGCCCTAGCCCCAACTACCGCGGCAAGAATCCCATCTACCGGCCCCCGCCGCCGCCGCGCCCCCCTCCGATAGCACCCCCTGCACCAGCACCGACAGCGCCCCCTGCTGCACCAACTTGGCGCCACCAGCACGATCCCTGGACCGGTATGGTCCAGGCCTGGTCCATGCCGTGGACGGCTCCTGCATCATACGGCGCTCCAACAACTTGGAACTCCGGCCTCCGTCTGCCCACCGGCTCCCCTGGACTTCTCGACCCTCGACCCCCTGCACAGGTGTACAGCGCTCAGGCTTCGTACCCCGGCTATGCGGCACCACCTTACATATATGTCCCTCCTTCGGCTCCGCCGTACATGTACGCATCTTCGTCAACCGCGCCCGGTCCATCGTCATCGCCTTCTACACCAAGCTGGGACCAGTCCGCCTTCATAGCTGCCATGAACAATTTTACCCTCAATAACACCGAAGGTACGGATTGGATTTTTGATTCTGGTGCTTCCTCGCACATGTCTTCGAATTTGGATTTTCTGTCAGCTTATTCTTCTTCTCCCTTTTCTTCCATAACCATTGGTGACGGATCTTCTATTCCCATCTCCGGCACCGGTGATTCCTATATATCGCATCCACATGTTCAATTTCTTCTTCGTCAAATTCTTTTAGCACCTTCTTTAATTAAAAATCTCATATATACCCCTGTAATCTCTACACAATACATAAGTTATTATTCTTCCCAAATATCAAGGATAATTCAGATCAGTGAATCCAGAAGGATGACGAGCATAAACAGTTTCTGTGAGAGTGCCATTGAGGAACGCATTCTTGACGTCAAGCTGATGAATAGGCCAGTCACTTGTTAACGCAAGAGAGAGCACTGTGCGAATAGTGGCTGGCTTGACGACATGGCTGAAGGTTTCATCAAAATCAATACCTTCGTGTTGAGTAAATCCTCGAAGCACTCAACGAGCTTTGTATCGTTCTAAGGAACCATCAGACTTCATCTTGTGATGGTAGATCCACTTGCCTGTAACAATATTAGCATTGCGAGGTGGATCAATGAGGTCCCAAGTGTTGTTGGAGAGAAGAGCGCCATACTCCTCAACCATGGCAGAGTGTCAATTTGGATCCTTGAGAGCACCACGATAAGTCTTCAGTATTGGAGATAATCCCTCAACATGAAGATCAAAAATTATCTTGGGCTGCACAATCCCCCGTTTAGCACGAGTGACCATTGAGTGAGACGGTGGCGGAGGCGGGTCCTGCTGACGGCAGGGTGGAGGTGGTGGCAGCACGGGGGCGACCGGCGACGCAGCAGGCGACGACGCTGCTTGGCCTGCCGCGGCAGGAAAACTGCCCAAACCGCTGTCATGACAGGAGAAGCACCAGAACCGCTGCCGCTGTAGTCGGAGAAGGCGGCGACAGGGCTCGGGGCAGAGCCCGGCACTACTGGGGGAGACGTGGCCATGGATGACATGGTCGTGGCTAGCGACCTCGGCGACCGTGGCGGCTTCAAGGGTGGCGCGGTGAAGCTCGCGGCCGGTGATGTCGTGCTTGGCACAGTAAATGCTGTCGACGACGTCAGCTGCTCAGGTTCCTGCAAAAAATCATACGAGTGCAGAGAGGGAGTAGGGGACGGCGCGGACAGAGTGGAGGCAAAGGGAAACATGGACTCATCAAACACAACATGGCGAGAGATGATAATCTTTTGGGTGGAGCGATCAAGGCAGCGATAGCCATGATGCCGGGATGGACAGCCAAGGAACACGCAGGGAACGGAGAGCGGCGCAAGTTTGTGCGGCGCAACGGCGGTGGTGTTGGGGTAGAATAAACATCCAAAGACCCTAAAACCAGCGTAAGCAGGATCTACGCCAAGTAAAGCACGGAAGGGAACACGATCCGAAATTGTCTTGGAAGGAAGCCGATTGTGCAACAGAACGACTGTGTTGAGGACCTCAACCCAGAAACGAGGCGACATGCTAGCCTGAACAAGAAGTGTGCGAGTAATGTCATTGAGAGTGCGAATAATGCGTTCGGCTTTACCATTCTGTTGAGAAGTGTATGGACATGAAAAGCGGAGTGCAATTCCATGGTGCTGGACAAAAGAATGGAGTTGGAAATTATCAAACTCGCGACCTTTGTCACATTTAATAGCCTGCAAGCGCGTACTAAACTAGGTGAGTGCAAGAGCGTGAAAGGACGACAAGTGAGAGAAAACTTCTAACTTGTCCTGAAGAGGATAGACCCATGCATACTGAGTAAAATCATCGAGACACACAAGGTAATACTTAAAGCCACAAATACTCTCACGACCTAACTGACACGCATGACACAAGCTACTTTTATTATTTTCCCTAGGAATAATAGAAGAGTGAGCTAAAGTCTCCATGACTGGCCACCCAGGATGCCCAAGCCGGCGGTGCCAAAGTGCAGGATCTACGACGAGGAAGGCAGATGGCTGGCTGGTGGATGAAGGGCGGATGGAGTAGAGAGGTCCGAAGCTATTGCAGCGAGAATCTCGGTCCTGGTTAGAAGGTACTTCACAGAAAAACCAAGAGGGTCAAATTCGATAGAGACACGATTATCAATAGAGAACTTACGAACAGACAAAAGGTTTTTGACAATGGTAGGAGCAACTAAGACATTACGAAGGTAAAGAGGGCGCGAGGAAGTAGAGATAGGGAGACGTGTGTGCCCGGTACCGGTGATCGGAAGGGTGGAACCGTTACCGACAATGACAACACGTCGAGAGGAAGAAGGAGGAGACACGGAGGTGAGCATACCGGAATCGGAGGCGGAGTGAGAGGAAGCGACGGTGTCCATCACCCACTCCCTGGGTGCTTGCAGTCCCATGGTCTGGAACTGGTTCATCAGCGCGGCCTGATCCCACGAGGCCGACGAAGGTCCCGGAGACGCCGGGGCACCGAGTCCATGGGCGGGCTGCGGGGGCACATACCCGTTGTAGTGTGCGTAGGGGGCGGGGGCGACGCCGTACAGGTTCTGAGTGTAGAACGCCTGCGGCGCCGGAGCGTGCCTCGGCATGTAGCTGGGAGGCGGGGCGTAGGCGGGCTGCTGCCTACTGAGCACGGCACCCTGGCCGTACGGCCACATCTGGATGGCACCGTTCCAGGGATGCTGCGGGGACGGCCAAGAAGGAGGGGCGGCGGTCGACGCAGCTGGGGGCGCGGGGGCCTGTGGGGGCGCGGCGTCCTTGGCGGCCTCAGTGGCGTTCTTCTTCTTGTTCTTTCCCTTGCCGGTGCTCTTGCCAGAGTTGCCAGCGTTGGAGAAGAGGGCCGTGTCGGTGTGGCACGCGTGGCGATTCTTCCGCTTCATATCCTGAAGCAAGAGCAACGAGCGACACTGCGCGAAACTAATCCCAGGCATGAGGGAGATCAGATCGGCGGCGGACTCATACTACTCGGAGAGGCCATCGAGGCAGTGGATCACCATCTCAGCATCATCAACAGGGGAACCAAGATCCGCAAGTCCATCAGAGAGTGACTTGACCTTCTGAAGATAGTCGGTCATGCTCATCTCGCCCATCTTGACATCGCCTAGCTCGGCCGTGAGGTGGAGTTGGCGATTGATCTTGTGGTCGTTGAAGAGGCCATTGATGCGGGTCCAAAGCTCGACGGCGAGGGGATCGTCGCCAGGTGTCATGACAGCGTCAAGGATACTGAGCGAGACAGATCCATAGAGCCATGAGACAACCGTGGCATCGAGGAGAGACCACTCCAGGGTCGGCGCGGCAGGGGCGTCGGTGTCGAGGTGATCCAGTAGGGCGTACTTGCGGCACGCGGTGCGGAAGAAGGTGCGCCACTGATGATGGACGGTGGTGTAAAGCACGAGCTCGACGAGGACGTGCCCCTTGATGGAGGATAGACCGACGGCCTGGGCGTGCAACGAGGTCAGGGAGAAAGACCCCGCGCTCGACCCGGAGCCAGATGCGTGGGCGGCGGAGAGGAGGGCGAGCTTGGCCTTCTCGGCTATGGCGTCCTTCTCGGCGTCAGGTGCATCCTCGGTCCCCTTGGCCGCGCGAGGGCCTTGGAGACCTGATCTCCATCGGAGAGAGACATCGGAGGGGTGCGCGGGTGGGGACGGCACGCGGTGGTGGCTTCGGCGGCGGCGGAAGGAGGGGGGCGGCATAGGTCTAGGGTTTAGGGTTTTGCGTCTGATATCATGTAAGATAGGGGAAACCACACATTGTGGTGCCTTGTATTGCTCATTATATAGACTTACAAGGCTAACAGGTGCTCCAAAAATGATACCCCCAAGAAGGAGAGCGCCGCCCAAGGCGCCGCCATAGTACGATAGTTGCCATTCCTTTTTTTATAACTTAAGTGACACATTCAAATGGACATACTACTGGATGGACTCACTTTACAGTAATGTGTTTTCCTAAATTGTATCTACATACCCATTTTTATGTATTCTTTGTTGTTTAACTAGGCTCTATTAATACTCACTGAATAGTGTTTGTTTGATCTCCCTCAAAATAGTACTAGCAATGTGGCATCATCGGTTCCGACACATCTTTTATCTTTTGTGATTACAGTATGTAGTACATGATTGATGCGGTATGTTTTCTTTACTCCTTAAATTCTATTTACAAATGTCGGATCCGATAGTTCTCACACCTACTCACTCACTTTCCATTACAGTATGCACTCCTTATATTATTGATGCAGTGTTTGTTTCAGTTATTTTTCTATACTATGCAGTTTTATGTTGTAGACATGAAGGTTAAAGCACTGGATTGACTCGTCGTAGTAACTCATGGCAGCATAGAATTTCGTATTGACACACAAGCACTTTATCATTATATTTCATGGTGTATACTATATAGAAAATACGTATTCAAATGTTCATCATAAAGTTTTGATATGGAAAATTTGCTTCTTCCTCTAACAATTATTTTTGAGTTTATTTATATATTGTACATTTAAAATGGGTTTTTGATAAATATGGAACAATATCACGAGTTGATCTCATAAGGGGCTTTTGAATTAATTATACTTAGGTGTTCTATAACCTTTTAACTCGTGAAAGTTTTAGAAAATTATCCTAGGGATGTGGATTTTCCCTTTCCTCCGTAAAGAAGAACACATATATATTATAAATTTAAAATGTGTCTGTTTGCTGAATGTGGAACAATATAACGAGTTAATCTCATACATGTGCTAGCTTTTAAATTAATTATCCTTAGGTGTTTTATGATTTTCGTGAGGAGTTTAGGGGATTATCCTAGGCATGTGGATTTGACATTTCCTCCATAAATAAGTACCTTGTGCTGGAAAATAATCAAGGGAAGCTAAGGTATGTTGTTCTTGGTCCTAATGATATGCATTACCAGGTACTTGTGTACCAAGATCCAGTATAGTTGAGTGAAGGATGATAGACTATTATATCTCATACAAGAGTGAGAGTCAGCTGCAAATATTCATTTGGGTTTGAATGCATCTAACCTTTCTCTTAAGGTTGAATGTTTTTTTTTACATTTTAATTTAGGTAGTGCAATAGTCTGTGACCTTAAATTAATAGAAAAAATGAGTAACTCCTATAACTTATATACGATCTATATCCATTTCTTAATCAACATGTTCAGAAATATAACATGCTACTTTGTAATACCATCACATTTTCTGTTGGCCCTTATGTGCCAAGTATCTAAGCCACAACTCTTCTGATAGTCAAACGTATGATGTGAGTTTTTTTGGAGGGTGGCTTGGAAAAGGAAAGGAAATTGACCATGGGTACAATAAAGTGTTATCTAGAAGCATTCATGACTTTTTCCATGAGGTCGATGTGGCCGATATCCTACGTACTCCGGTAGGCCGACAGGGAGCTGAGGACTTTCAAGCCTGAAACTTCACGAAGAATGGTGTGTTTTCTGTGAAATCGGCATATCATCTTGCCACTCAGCGCAAGAGGATGAGAGGTGGTATTGAGGAAACTTCTAATTCTTGTGCCGATCATAAAGGGTGGCTTGCGCTTTGGGCGGCTCAAATCCCAGGCAAGACTAAGGTTCATGTGTGGAGGCTGATAGAGAATGGATTAGCTGTGGGAACTGAACTCATACATAGGAAGATTAAAGACAGTGTTGTCTGTCTAGTTTGCGGCAGAACAGAGAGTTTGGTACACCGGTTTTGGTCCTGTCCTCATTCAGTTTCAGCGTGGTCCTTTCTTGCAGAGCAAACGGGTGTGAAGTGGGATGGGCCACCGAGAAGAATTTCCAGTCACACGGAGCTCAAAGGGTGGTTGCTTGAGTGGATTGGAAATGCAAAGTCAGATCAGCTGGCCTGGATGTGTACCTTGTTGTACAATCTATGGCAGGCAAGAAACGATGCCAGAGAGACAAAAAATCTGCAAGCACCGAAGGATGTAGCCATGAAAACCTGTGCTACGGTGGAGGAATGGAGCAATGTCCATGCGTCAGTCCCTAGCTCGAGGGTGCTGGTCAATGACAGGTGGTTCCCACCTGAGCAGCCTTGGAGTAAAGTCAACACGGACGGCGTGTTTCGCCAGGAGGACAGCAGCGGTGGGGGAGGTGTGGTTATCAGAGACCACCATGGGAGGTTCTTATCAGGCGCCTGCCATTTTTTTGACCACGTCGCTGATGTGGAAGGCTGAGCTCCTTGCGTGCCGTCGGGGCTTGCTGCTTGCGAAGGAATGCCAGGTTCGTAGGCTGTGGCTGGAAACGGACTGCGCGACAGCTATGGCAAAATTGAGCAGGTAAGAGCGGGACAGGTTAATATATGGATCAGTGGTGGAAGAAATTAAAGCGCTGATGAAAGATTTCGATGGAGTGAAGCTAGGTGCAGTTCGGCGAACGGCGAATGGCGCTGCACATATCCTGTCAAAGGAAGGCTGCGACAATAAAACCTGTAGGGTATGGCTGGGGTCTCCTTCGGAGAGTATTAGTAGATCTCTTGTAATGGATGCTCTGAGTGATTAATATATTCGCAGCGTGTTTGTTCTCAAAAAAAATCTAGAAGCATTTACTGTTAAACAGCAGCTTATGAGGATGTTGCTTATTATATAGATGTATGCCAGGAAGGATCGGTATATATTTCATCCTAACGAATAACATGTAATGTGCACACTTCTATATTTTTATCAAGTTATTTTCACCAAATATTTGCTTTACTTCATTCATATTCACTTTAAATTGTTATAACACTACTTTGTTATCTCATAGATGTTTCATCAGCAATGTTGCAGTGGGTATATTTCATGATATGAATGGATAATAAATAAAGTTCTTAGAACAAGTGACTGTCTTAGTTGAGAGAAAATGTGCCATCACTTCTGCCGCATGTAGGGCATACTAGGTTAGAATAAGGTGCAGGTGGCGTGACAAAGCGCACATCTTCATCTAGTACAGTTAAAGTTGGAGACGTGTTCTATCTTATATAGCCAAAAATATTCTCGTAACTGTTACTACCACCGAGACACCATATGATAGGTGAAGTTCTCAAGTGTTACTGTGATAGCGACATGTGTAGACGCGATAGAATCTTCGTTGCTTCTAGTGTTTAAGGTGCTAGCTGCCTAGCTACCCACGTGTATTCTTTCCTTAGCCGGAGTACTAATAATCCAACACAAGAGAACTGCTATAAAATTTAGAAATACGGTTTTGCTAGGTATCAGTCGACTAAAACTTTCTTAAGTTCCAATCGAACTCGTGCATCTTTGATTTGGTTAAACTAGTTGCATTTTTTTGGCTAAACATAAATTTAATATGCAATTTTCTGGATCGACCGAGACTTAGCAAAATCTCAATCGGAGCCCCATAAAAATAACCTATTAGCTGTGACTTACCATTGTGCTGCCTATAAATTCTTATATTATTTCATCAAATGGCGTGAGCTAGAGAACATGCATATCTGTGGGGGCCGGTTTCTGAAATATGTTATTCCTATCTCTCATATGTTTCCACATTTGTGTGGTTTTTTTGATAAAATATATTTAGGATGAACCAGGGAGGTAGAACATATAATAAGTCAAGTTATATTAGGGAAGGAACGAGTATTTCTTTGTGGTGTGTTTCCCCTTTGAAAAAAAAAGATAGGCCAGCTTTACTTATTTGTATCGTTTTAATTAAATGGAGTGAGCCAGCTAGAACATGCATATATGTGGAACAAAAATATTTTATCTGTTTCCAAACATATTGCAAAAAATGTGCTGCCCTATGTAGATCCCCCATGCATGTCAAGTAAAGAGGACTACATAATTGCATTGCATGCATAACAGTAAACGTGCAATGATATATATACATCAAAAGCATGTTAATTATGTCATGCATTTTTGCGTACACTTGATCAGGTGGATTAACCAGCTTGCTTTTCCCCCCGTAAACTAGCTTATGTACACACCTTAATTATACAAGCACACACATAAGCTACTTTCCTCAGAAGCAGCACACGATCATCCTTGCCTCGAGCTGCCTCTCCATGTTGAATCTTGCGATGAAGTCTTCAACTCTCCTGTTCAGCTCGTCAGTGGGCAGCTCCGTCGTCTCCTCTCCACAATCTTCTTCCTTTGTCACCTCTTCAAGCAGTACATCGTCATCATTGGCCAGTAAGACATCACCCTCTTGTTCCCCACTAGAGGAAAAAGGGTCATCCGTTCGCGACCCTTCAGAGCATTAGTCCCGGTTGTGCCATCAACCGGGACTAATGCTGGCACGCGTCCCAGTAGGAGCGGGCACGGGGCCAGGGGCATGCGTCCCGGTTGGTAAGGGGGAATACGTCCCGGTTGGAGCCACCAACCGGGACTAAAGATTTGGCCACAACCACGTGGCGTGGCACGCACCTTTAGTCCCGGTTGCTGGCTCCAACCGGGACGTATTCTCCTGCCCTTTATAAATACAACACCCCAGCCCTCTCTGCCTCCACTCTGTTTTTTCGAACGGTGGAAGGTGTGAGGGGTGTGCTAGTTTTTTCTCTTCTATGCATGCATTGAAGGTGTTTGATGAAATGTTTGAGTGAATAATCCCGTTGAATTTCTCATAGAACAAAAATATAGAAGGTGTCCGAGACGCACTTGAGCTTTCTCCTCTTTATTTCCCTCGATCGAGGTTAGCAATCTTATCTTTTCTAGGTCATTGATATAATTCATGTGTCGGTGTGAATTGGTTATTTCACTATTTATGATGTCCTGTTTTTTGATAAACTTACTTATATGATGCAGATGAACGGTCGGGAATGGATGTACGGTGACCGGCGCGTAGCCGGGAATATCAAAGGCGTGGATAAATTTATCGATGTGGCTACGGCAAACAAAGAGAATGGATTTATACGTTGTCCATGTGTTCAATGTCGAAACAACAAGGAGTACTCTTCCTCGAAAATCATTCGCTGCCACCTGATTATGAAAGGTTTCATTCCCAACTATAATTGCTGGACCAAGCACGGGGAAAGAGGGGTTATGATGGAAGATGGTGAAGAAGAAGATGATGATAACAACTATCGTCATATGTTTCCTGAATACAGTGATACTGCAATGGAAGACAATGGAGAGGAAAGAGGTGAAGAACGGACATCAGATGTGCCAGCTGATGAACTTGGTAGGGTCATTTCTGATGCAAAGCGAGACTGTGAAACAGAAAATGAGAAGTTGAAGTTAGAGGGCATGTTAGAAGATCACAAGAAATTGTTGTACCCAAATTTCTTCCATCCCGGGTAAAAAGACAAATGTCTACCGAATCGGCAGGAAGTGGGTCCGATTTGTACTATAGGTACATGATCTATCGCCCGTGATTTTTTGAAAAAATCATTTTTAGACTCGCAATATGTGGTTTCTTCAGAGATCCAATGCAAGTTCTAACGATGCTCGTCCCCTATTTTTCATATTTAGTCC
Organism: Avena sativa; assembly: GCA_916181665.1. NCBI lineage: Eukaryota > Viridiplantae > Streptophyta > Magnoliopsida > Poales > Poaceae > Avena > Avena sativa. The sequence continues at coordinate 346,399,888 of OV702281.1, read as the reverse complement.
CGGTTGGTGACACCATCCGGGACAAGGTACACTCCGCACGACATAATGTCGACACGCCATTTTTCCCGCCATTTTTCTTCCCGCCGGTTTTTCCCGCCAGTTCTTCACTATATATATATATATATATATATATATATATATATATATATATATATATGTAGGGTTGGCCTCCATTGTCATTGCACATCTCTAGACTCATATCTGCAACCTCATCACTCTTTCCCATGGCTTCCACCGTAGCACTAACTCCCAGGGAGGCGGAGGCGCTTTGCGCCTCGAACTACCCCTGCCCGCCGGGCTACTGTGTCCCCGTCGGCTGGATGCTGAGCGCCGGAGGCGTGCCGGTTCCTCCTGTCCCTCTAGGTGTGGCGCGTCGGATGACCATCATAAACCACTACTACTTCGAGCTCACGCCGGAGCAGCGGAGGAATCCCAGATGGCATCCCTACTATTTCCCGACTTGGGAAGCCTTCTTCGTGGATCGGTGTGAGAGGGCACTCGCTAGGCACGAGGAGGAGGGTCCACCTCCTCCGAACTTCAACGAGGCCGACCGTCGGCTGTGGTGGCGCGGCTGGACTCTCCAGAGCGTCGTGGCCTACGACACGGCCGCCGACTCTAGCCCCCGCCCGCGCTACCCTCAATTCCAGCCCACTCGTACTCAACCTTCAAGGTTCAACTACGGCGACCCCGACGACGATAGCGACGACGGCCGCGGCGAGTACCACGACTACAGTGGCGAGTATTACAGGTGTAGGCAGGAGCATGACTGAATTATTCCAACATTGCAAAACAAGTTCGGCCGATTGTGGCTTAATCTGGCCATGTATCTTAATTTTCAGTTCTTCTATGTAACTTTGTGTTAGTTGTGTTATGTACTTTCATTCCAGTTCTATCCTAATCAAATTTTCTTTCCGCCCATTATTTTTCGTCCTCTTTTTTCCGCCCATTAAAAACAGAATATGGTTTTGAATTACTTATAAGTGAATTCATTTTTAATTGTAAATGGTTCATATTTTAAATGGTTACATTAATTATTTTTTAAAACAGAAAATGGTTTTGAATTATTATTCAAATCCAAACACTTTTTATGTTTAAAGTTTTTCTAAATTCCAAATTAATATTTAAAAAATATAAGTTAATTCATTTTTAATTTTAAATGGTTACATTGATTATTTTTTAAAAATAGAAATGGTTTTGAATTATTTATTCAAATCCATACACTTTTTATGTTTAAAGTTTTTCTAAATTCCAAATTAATATTTAAAAAATATAAGTTATTTCATTTTTAATTTTAAATGGTTACATTAATTATTTTTTAAAAATAGAAAATGGTTTTGGATTATTTATTCAAATCCATACACTTTTTATGTTTAAAGTTTTTCTAAATTCCAAATTAATATTTAAAAAATATAAGTTAATTCATTATTAATTTTAAATGGTTACATTAATTATTTTTTAAAAACAGAAAATGGTTTTGGATTATTTATTCAAATCCATACACTTTTTATGTTTAAAGTTTTTCTAAATTCCAAATTAATATTTAAAAAATATAAGTTATTTCATTATTAATTTTAAATGGTTCATAGTTTAAATGGTTACATTAATTATTTTTCAAAATAGAAAATGGTTTCGAATTAGTTATTCAAATTCAAACACTTTTTATGTTTAAAATTTTTCTAAATTCCAAAGTAATTATCATTTAAAAAACATTACAAATTTAAACCCCAAAATAAAAAATAAGGCGGGAACAGAAAGAAAATACCTGAAAAAATTTGAAAACAGGGGAATACGTCCCGGTTGGAGCCACCAACCGGGACTAAAGACCCCCCTGCGCGCGCGCCCCTTCAGCTGCTGAAAATTGAAGTATACGTCCCGGTTGGTGGCTCCAACCGGGACGTATGCCTTTTTAGTCCCGGTTGGAGCCACCAACCGGGACGTATACTCCCTCCCCTTTATATAACTTCTCTTCTTCTTCTGTGCTTCTCTTCTCTGTTTCTCTGTTTCATCGACGACGCCGCCAGGCTGCCCGCGAACTGCCTCCGTCGTCGTCAACGCATCCGCCTCCGGCCGCCACCGCCGCGCGCTCCCCGACGACCGCCGCCCGCGCGCTCCCCGATGACCGCCGCCGCGCGCTCCCCGACGACCACCGCCCGCGTCTCTTCCCGCCAACGATCGCGCCGCCCGCGCCCTTCCCCAACCGCCGCGTGTCAGGTACGCCCCTCCCTGCCTCTGTCCTCCCCCTCCCTCTGCTGCTGCTGGTGGGAGGCGGCGGCTGCTGCTAGTAGGTGCTACTGCATGGTGGGCTTCGGGTGGTGGGCGGCGGCTGCTGCTGGTGGTTTTCGATCGGGTGGTGGGCGGCGGCTTCGGGTGATGTGTGTTGTCTGCGTGCATGGCCCGCGTGGACGTGTGGTTAGTCATCATATGATTATTAGGGATAGGATTAAGGCTTAGGACACGTACAACGCGGTCGCTAACGAGGAACGCTAGTATTAGATTCCGGAGAGTTTGGCCATATTCCCAGCAGATTCCGTGAAAAAGTGTAGCGTCGACGAAAAAAGAAACGCCAGACGCTACGTCTCTATCTCTTGCAGCAAACGGTTTTAATGAACAGCAAACACTACGGATGCGGAAAAAAATTCATATTTAGCGCCTTGGTTAGCGGTTTCCGTTGGAGGATGAGGCGTTTGGGTACGTTTTCTTTTTCGTACGTATTAATTTTCATCGCTTAAGCGGCTACCTAAACGCCTGGCGTAATACATGCCCTTAGAGCGGGTCTGCGGGTAAGGGTTTGCCACCCCCATACCCGCCCCATTAAACTTGGAGGGTCTAACTTTTTACCAAACCCTCCCCATTTAAGGCGGGTATCCATCGGGTTTATGGGTTTCGGGGCCCCATTGCCATCCCTAATCGCATCCTTATCATCGGACTATCCTCGTTTGCTCTAGGAGTATCACATTTACTCAATGATAGATTTATACTCCCTCATGTCGGTTTTGTAAGGCTCGAGAAAAGGGGATGTCGGTGGCCGGTTCCGCAGGACATGGGAGGCGTGCAGGGACGCGTGGGGCGGGTGTATTGTGGCAAGAGAGAGGCAGAAGCTCTGTTTGCTCGGGGAAGGTGAGGAGAGGGGGGAGGAGGCGGCGCCGATGGGAGTTCCCCTGTTCGCTCACGCGTGGGCGAGACATGGGCGAAGGGGTCGCGCGGTCAAAACCATTGTGTTCGACGTAGGAAAGCTCGGTCTGGCTCGGTCGCGCGTAAATCTTCCCATGAAATTGCATGCCCCTTAGGTGCATGTGGGTTCGACGATGTGCCTTCGCCAGGGCATTCCTAACCCTCTTAAATCGATTCCAATATGGTATTTTGTTAGTATCTAGTGTTACCTATCTGCTGGATAGTTTCCCTTTTGTAGCCTTATACTCATGTTCCCCTCTCATATGCATCCGAGGTTTCTCCGAACTAGGTTTTACACCCCTCGGAACTCCGGAATATTGATTTTAGTTGATTTTAGCTAGAGTTACCTATCTACTACACGGTTTCCTTTTTGTAGCTAGGTTTAGGGTTTAGGGTTTCTCTTCATTTTTATTATTGTGTATGTATATATTAGAGTTTCTCTAAATTAGGGTTTATATCTCTCAACACCGTACCTAACTTTCTCCTTTAGCCGCTTTGACTTATTCGTTTTTCCACCTATGCAGAAAATATGGACCCACACGTCAGAGACGAAGAAAAGGAAGAGTTGATCCAAGGTGTGATCCGTGGGGAAGATAATTTAGACGTATCAACGTTTCTGAACAACTCCGGTGAGGGTGATCCTCTTTTTACCGGAATAGACGACTTTTTTGAGGTTGAAGGTGTTGCCTTCCGCGAGGGAGAAGGCGATACCTTGTGTAATCGAGAAGACGACCGCTCCGGCGAGGTGCATGTAATATAATTAATTCATTAATTAATCATCTGCTATCTATATAGAAATATGAACGACGATCTTTCTTCTTTTAGCCCTCCGGATCGAAGGAATCTACTGAAAAGGCCAGACGAGGCCCAACCAAAAAGTTGCAAGACCATGAGAGGTTTAGGATCGAAGATGTCGCTGAAGACGGCAAACCGACGGCTCCCGAAGTTGTCGCAACCAAATTTGTGGCACAATGCGGAGTAATCATTAGGGACTTAATCTCGGTCACCATTAGAAATTGGAATAGGCCTTCTAATGCGGATGAAGAGGGAACATGTTTATTTGTCCCTAACCACGCCAAAGATTTACTGTGGAAGAGGCTCATGGTTAATTTCAAACTACCGAAGGTAGAGCTGGATCCAAATGCGGAGGATCCAGTTGAGGACGCCTTACAACATGGGAGAGCCATGGAGGCTAAGGTCAGGGAGTGGGCTTTGAAGAAGATGGCCCAGTGTTTCACCAACTGGAAGAAAAGATTGCACCTTGACTATGTCGTGAAAGAGAAGACTCCCGATTTCAAGAATATTCAGTTTAAGAAGATAAAACCATTCTGGGCTGAGTTTGTGGAATACAAGAAATCAGAAAAAGCTAAGAAAATGTCTGAAACGAATAAGCTGAATGCTGCTAACAAGAAGTATCACCATACTATGGGGCAAGGTGGCTACAGGGCTGGCATTCCTAAGTGGGAGAAACTTGAGAATGAACTGCGTGCTAAAAAGATCACCCCAGAGACAGACGATTGGGTAGAACATGCAAAGAATTGTTTTTATGGGCATGGGGGCACGTTGGACTCGGAAGGGAGGTGTATATATAACATACGACATAAAGAAGACCCCTTGCCAATCGAGAGGATGAGAAAAGCAGTAATGGCTGTTAAAGATGGGGACTTCATTCCCGATAGAGAGAATGATGAGCTCACACTCGCCCTTGGAAATAAGGAACATGATGGACGAACACGAGGCACAAGAGGCTCCCAACCATGGAGGACTGGGTTTCCCGAAGAGAGGAAGAAATATCCTGATAGAAGCCGTCAGAGGAGAAAGGACAGGGAGGAAGTTGAAGCAAATAGTCAGAAAGAGCGAATGAGTTTAATTGAAGAATGATTAAAGCAACAACAAGATGAAATTAACACACTTAAAGATCAAAGTACTACCGGCCCATCTCAGCAGCACACTGCATTCGATGCTACCGGCCTATCGAATAATCAAAAAAGCAGTGTGGCTTCCACCGAGGTCCCGGGTGATGACAATGGCGATGACGATGATGCACCGACGATGGCTCCTGTTGGCTACCCAGTGGATGATATCACAGAGATGACACACTGCGAGCTACATGTCAAAGTTGTGAACATATCAATGAAGGTGGCGGTCGGCTATGCCTTACCAATTGGACCCACACCAACTTACCACTGTCGTCCGGTTCCAGAGGGCTACGCTGTTGTCGGCGTGGATGAAATCATGCCCACCTTTGAGGTTTTGGATCTTCACTACCCTGCAGGTGAAGGGGATGTGATTGTACTGGGAGACGCAAAAAACGTCACCATTCTATGGCCGAAGGAATGTATCGTGCTTCGAAATCACACGCCAAGGCCATCTTCGCCGCCGCCTCACCCGTCTCCAGCGAGGTCGTCGCCGCCGCGGCAGCCGTCTTCGTCGCCTCACCCGGCTACGTCGCCTCACCAATCTCCGGCGCAGCCATCGCCGCGGGAGCCATCGCCGGCACCTCAGGATAAAAAGCGTAAGCGTACCGCTACTGTGCGTCGTGGTAAGCGATCGCCGAAACGTAAACAAGAGCCTCTTCCAAAAGTATCAAAGGTTCCTCCCAAGAGAGCTTATGACTGTACTGAAGAGGAGACTGCGGCGATCGTTGATGCGGAAACGACAGCGTTTTTCGCTAAGCTGAGGCGGCCGAAAGAGCCAGAGTTCCCCAGCACCAAAGAAGAAAAAGCCAAAGTATTAAAAATGCTAAAGACTCTTCATCAACCCGAGCCAAAACTGTCATCAGACTATGAGCGTTCTATTCTCAAGTCACATGCGGCACAAAAAGCCTCGAAGATCAGTACTGATGCAAGCGAGAAATCTGTTGCCCAGCTCGGAGAACAAGCAAAACAGACTTGCGCCCCTCTCAAGGTGATTTCCCAAACCAATGTGGGGTCGAGCAAATATGGGGCCGAAGAGCAGTATGATCCAGAGGTAGTTGCACAATACGGAGAAGCTGCCGCTGCTCAAGGTATGAGTATTGCCCAGTACTTATCCCAGTTAGAGTTCTTCCCCGTGAGTGAAGTAGCATACAAATACCAGTACGACAAACCTCTCGTCAAACCTGAGGAGGTAAACAATCTTCCAACAAAAATGCGAAGATTGCATAACTGGTACATGCATGCCACAAGGGCCGGGGCTAACTGGATAGTGCTGAGGGTTACAAAAAAGCATCATGGGAAAGAAAAGGATGACATGATATCCATTGAATTTGATGAACTATTTCAATTATTCAATCAATACGCCTTGGATAAATCGATCATCAGTGCCTATTGTCTGTAAGTACTAATTCTGTAATTAATTTAGTCTCCAGCTATATTATTTTGTTTATTGCATGTATATAATCATACTGTAATATGCAGAATGAAGATTCTCGAATGCAGCAGAGGACAAATCTATGACATTGGCTTCATTGACCCATATTGGGTTCATGAAGCTAATCTCAAAATAAGCCCCCAGGATACGGAGGATAATATAGTACACGCGTTAAGGTTTCAAGAAACCAAAAGGGAAATACTATTTCCTTACAACTTCGAGTGAGTGTTATTGTCTTCTATACACTTTCTATTTCGCTTACTCGATGTTAAGTATATAATTGATTAGTTATGCATTTGCAACTTTCACTATATTCTGTTAATCATTCAACTTGACAAAGGGCGTGTACTAATCATGGACTCGAAACATAAACCCCTTGAGACATGGAAGGACATGCAGATACTTCTCCAGCGGTAATTCTAATCATTACGACACTATATCGGCAACGTTCGTGAATTTTATGATATCAAGTACTTAATAACTTATTTTATTCGTTTTCTACGCCGGGCAGCGCTTGGAAACGGTTCACCAACAAGGCTAGGGGTGTTTGGAAAGAGGAGCTTTCATTTCAACCACTAAATGTAAGCACCACTAGCTATATCCACGCATCTCTTTGATTCTAGTTTTGATACAGTTATTATCATGCTTGATTATTATTTTGATTGAACTCTGTTCTCGTAAAGTGCCTGACGCAGAGACCAGGTAACAATCTATGTGGATACTATGTTTGCGAGTTCATCCGGCAGACGTGCGATGAGAAGGGCAGAAATTTAGAGCAACTTCACGTACGTAAACAATTTCTATAGTTTTTAATTACAATCAAATTGTGTTTAATTTCATTCATATAGGCTAACTCCTTTTTTAAATCAGATCGAACGTCTACGGGACGGTCTTCTGCCAAAGGATCGCGTACGAGCAATTCAGGAGGAATTGGCGGGATTCTTGGATGCAGAAGTCCTAGACCCAAAAGGGGAATACTATTCGGCTATGTATAGACAATAGGGATTGTAAAAATAGCAACTTTGAAGGAATTGACCGGTAGCATCGAATAGCAACTTTTGTATGTAGTGCATGAACTCGATCCGTGTATTCAATGTAATATTGTCATGATATTCATGATGTAATATAAGGTTCCTTCATTGATAAGTTCAAATCACTAAATAAACAATAAAACAACCTAAATGAATTCTCTGCCGCGGCACAAAAAGTGGCGAAAAATGCTGCCGCGGCAACAAAGTATGCCAAAATAAATTCTCTGCCGCGGCAGAGAAGTGGGCCAAATCTCTACCGCGACAGAAGGTTATTAGTCCCGGTTCGTGTTACGAACCGGGACTAATGCCCCACCCCCTCGCCCTCTGCCGCTGCCACGTGTGCACCCTTTTGTTCCGGTTGGTAGGGCAACCGGGACTAAAGGTTAGGGCTTTAGTCCCGATTGCCCCGTCCCGGTTGGACAACCGGGACTAAAGCCCGTACCAACCGGGACCTATAACCCCGTTTCCACCAGTGCCCTCATCTCCTCCTTTCCACAGTGATCCAGCTGCTCCGTGCTCATGCGTGCAGCTGCTACGTTCACTCCTCGTTCTTGTTCGACCACCTCTTCTGCAGCATGGTTCTCTTTGATCAATGGCGCGAAAGCCGCAAGCTGGCGTGCCACAACATCTATGGCATCCTCGCAGCCAGGAGATTGAGCAGCGCTGTTCTGTGAGAGCTTCGACTCCGTGGCGAGAAAGACCACGATGATGTTGGAGAAGACGAAGAGACAATTTGGGGTGACGATCCCCAAAGCGGCAGAAGGGAGTGACACAAAGAGGAAATTCCTCAGGCAAGAAAGCCCGTGCGGCACCCAGGTCACCATGGACAAGAGGACCAGGCCAAGAAGAGTGGCTTTGTAGAAGACCTGGGGCTGGCTTGCGTAGCCTCTGTCCATGGCGGTTTTCGTGGTAATGGGGTGGTGTTGCGTTGTGTTCTTGGCTTTGCAATAGCGAAGAGAAGAACAAGCAGATGCATGAAAAAACACAAGGAACCTGAAGAGAAGACGCACGGCACTTAGCGCATGCGGGTGTGGATCTATTTATAGTTGGGGCCGGAGTAGTGGCCGAAAGTCGTTGGTTTTTTCCTCTCCAGCTAAGTTATTCCCCCGTTGAAATCACTTGATTCCTTGCCTTATGCCGTTGTCTGCTTTGCCCACCTTTGCTAAAGCAGTGAGGTGTGATGGTTTCGTGGTGCTTGGGGAATATGGGCTTGAATGCAAGGTGTGTGGCCACAAAAGATAACGCCGAGCGCTAAGGGCATCTCCATCGGACAGATCATCCGGCTGACCCCAAATAGTTATTTTCTATCCGTTTAGGTCGATCCACGCTTGCTTTTGGGTTGGGTCCGACCTATTCGGCCGACCATGCCCATCAGCGCGATTTATTTATGGATAGCGCTACGCGTCCTCCGGAGGATAACTCCCCCCGATCCCTCGGGTCCCCTGCTTGACACGTGTCCTCTTTTTTTCCAGATTCCCGCTTTTTCTACAAATTACCCCGATTTGCTACAAAATGTCCCGTTTTTGCTACATGTAGCAAAAAACGGTTCGGGCAAAAAAAGAATAGACAAACCAGACCTCGTCGGAGAGTTCGCCGGAGACCTCGCCGGCGACCTTGTAGCAAAAAATATATTCCAATATAGCAAAAACGGACTTCGTCGGAAAATATCACCGGAGACTCGCCGGAAAAAACCTCGTCGAAGACCTCGTAGCAAAAAAATTATGCTATTGTAGCAACACCACAAAATGGTGGTAGCAAACAGAATGTGATAATGTAGCAAAAAAACAGATTTCGCCGGAGATATCACCGGAGACCTTGTAGCAAAAAAGTTGCTACCTAGCAAAATGACTTTCCCGAGACTATCATTGGTCATATTGTAGCAAAAAGTTTACAATATTATAGCAAAAACACACAACAGTTGGAGCAAAAATAGTATATATATATATGTAGCAAATCTCGCGGTCATGGCAAAAAATCCCCAACATGAAAATCCATGCTCCATCCGTAGCAAAACTGCCGACCGTTGGTAGCAATGACGATGGTCATCGGTAGCAAAATCTTCCGGTGTAGGTAGCATGCACGGGGATGCCACACGAACCAGTGCTCCTGGACGGAGGTCGGAGCAGCGGGACGACGTCCGGCGACGCCCCTGCCTGAGGCAAGCCGTGCAAGGGAGCATGCTCACCATCTCGCTGCGCGCTGATGCTCCGTTTGTAGGGCGACGAGCTCTGGCCTGCAAGATGGGAAGGCGGCGAGCTCCGATGGCAGGTGTGAGGCAAGGAGCGGGCTCGGCGTGCGTGTGGCGAGCTCCGGCGGCGCGGATGCAAGAGGAAAGGAGCGGGCGCGGCGAGCTCCGGAGACGTGCGTGTGGCGAGCTCCGGCGAGAGCGACCATGCAGGGGAAGGAGAAGGCGCGACCAGCTGCGGGCGGCGCACGGCGAGCTCTGGCGGCGGAGGCTGCGGAGATCACGGCGAGCTCAGGCGGTGGAGGCGATCGAGCGCGGCGGCGATGCTGCGATGCTTCTCATAGCGATGGAAGAGAATATCTGTACGGAAACTACTTAGAAGAGATAAGAAGAGAAAAGAACTAGGTCCCACCCACGTTGCGCAGCGAGACCGCGACCCAGGGGATCGCAAGGCGTTATACCCTGGAGGAATAGTATCGTTTTTCTTTATTTATTCACATTCATTGACGCCGCCATCGCTAGACAAGAAATGTCAATCAGTTGAAAATATAAAATTAACAAGCCAGAAACACACAGATTAAGTATCAAACAACAAGACAACAACAAGACAGATGTGTAGTTGGGGAATATGGGCTTAAATGCAAGGTGTGTGGCCACAACAGATAACGCCGAGCGCTAGGCGTCCTCGCACAATGGGAACGTTCCCATCGTTCTGGTTCCTATGCAGGGCTGGCCCGGGGGTGGGCAGGGCCAGCCACACTGGGCCCCTGAAACCAAGGGTGCCCCATATACCAACTAGCTAAGGCATACGCGGCTGATGTAGAACTAATTTGGCAGCACCATTAGAGCTGATCGGGAATTCCTCTCTCGTACGAATCAAGATGAAGGAACAGTTATGCTCCATGCGATCTTATTGGACTGAAACTTGGGCCCTTTCTCCGTCTGCTAACTTAGCAGTTGGGCTTTATTATAGTTTCTAGTTAGCTTGGGCTTTCTTCATGTATTTAGTTTGCTGTACGAAGGGACATAAGTGGGGGCCGGTTTATTGAACACCCGGGGCGAGGCTGGCGGTATAAACCAGGGCAGGAAGATCGAGTAAGGAATGCACCTAATACTTATTTTGTTTTCTTCCACGAAAATAATCGATTCAGTTCATTTTTATTTCACTAAAAAAGATCAACTCAATTTCCTCCATCCGCAGCTGGGAGGAGCTGGTATACAGCTTCATCCGCAACTTCAAAGACAATTGCAAGAGACTTGCCTCAAGCAAAGAATTGTGCGCCTATTGCCAACGCCCCAACGAGTCGATCCTCTCCTACATGCAGCGCTGGTCCGTAATCAAGAACTCTGCCGAGAACATCTCGGAAGAGAGGTCAATCGACGCCTTCAACGGTGATGTGAGGCGCCACGAGCTTAAAGAGGAGCTTGGTCGGGTCAAGCCCAAGACCATCGACCACCTGATGGACATCGCCAACCGCTAGGCAGATGGCGACGACGCCGTAAATCACAACCATTCGGATGACAAAGGTGATCTCGGCCGCAGACGCGACCACCAAGGAAAAAGAAGGGCGCGTGTCTACGACGATCGCGAAGAAATCGACATGGTCACGGTTGGCTATGCTGAACACCGTGACGACGGCAACCGCAGCAGTGGCTATCACAACAGCGGCTATCGTGACTGTGGAAAGCCCACTTAGTCCTGGCCCTCCGCACTCGACAAACTATCGGGTCCTTGCACCATCCAATTCTACATCGACAAGCAGGATGGCCCAAGGAAGGCCATCCACCTACTCAAGGACTGCAGGGAATTCCAAAAGCTCCATGAAGGATACGCCCAGATGTGACGCGAGGCGGTGAATCAAGGGTTCGTCCCTGCCCCAGGAGCCGTCGCATACGGCGCCCCACCTCCGCCACCCGGAGCACCCGCGCAGCCTGCGGCTGCGTCGGCTCAGAACAACGGAGCAGAGCCATACCCATGGTAGTTGGGGGCTATGATGATACAAAAGGGACGTCCATCCAACAGGGTGCATAAGACAATTACTCGACAGGTCAACTTGGCTATTACCTCTCCGCCTGCCATACCTGAGTACCTCAATGGCTCACAATCATGCATCACTTTCGATCGTTTGGATCACCCACGACAAATACCTCGCCCAGGTCACTCTGCCCTGGTGCTCGAGGCCCGGATCAGAGGATTCAAAATGAGTCATGTCTTCAAGGATGGTGGCAGAGGCATCAATCTGATGTTCTCCAGCACACTCGCAGCTATGCGGATCCCGCTATGCAGTCTAGAGGCATCAGACACAACCTTCCACGGCATCGTCCCAGGAAAAGGAGTATATCCCCTGGGCGGAATATGGCTCTACATCATCTTCGGCACCCCCAAGAACTTCAGGCATGAGCGACTCGAGTTCAAGGTGGTTGACTGGCCCTCACAATACCACACCATCCTTAGGCGCGTGGCATTCGCATGATTCATGGCAGTACCACACTACGCGTATCTTTTGCTGAAAATGCTAGGGCCTAATGGTGTCATCATCGTCCTAGGTAGCTTCACCAAGTCCGACAGTTGTAACAGAGACTTCAACAGAATCTCTCAGTCATTAGGCATGCAGGAGGAGCTCGCAAGGTTGAAGGAGTCAACAAACAATAGTCTGCCCCCTATCACCAAGCAAAGCACACCTGACATGTCGTTCGACTCCATAGTCAACACCAAGGCGGTGCAGGTCCACCCAACGGACCCCACCAAGATGGCTTTGATCGCTAAGAACCTGAGTTCCGCATAGGAAGTCGTGCTCGTCGAATTCCTATGTGAGTGCTGGGAAATCTTTGCCTGGTGTCTTACGGACATGCCAGGAGTTCCCAAGGAATTCGCCGAGCATGCACTCAACGTGTATCCAGATGCGAGGTAGGTCAAGCAGACGATGCGTCGACTGTCCGAGGGTAGAGCTGAAGCAATTGGCACCAAAGTCAACAGACTCATCGACGCCATCTTCATAAAGGATATCAAGGAAATCACCTGGGTAGCTAACTTTGTGCTGGTCCCTAAGAAGTACACGGACATCCTGCGGATGTGTGTGGACTTTATGGAGCTTAACAAGCATTGTCCTAAGGACCACTTACCCTTGCCGCGGATCGATCAAATCATCGACTCCACCGCAGGATGCGAGCGTCTCTCATTTATTGACGCCTACTCAGGCTACCACTAGATTCAACTAAAGGTCGAAGATCAAGAGAAGACGACATTCATCACACCGTTCGGGGTGTTCTGCTACAACACAGTGCCTTTCGGGCTCAAGAATGCAAGCGCAACCTACCAACGGTGCATGCAAGCATACCTGAAAAACCAAACTGTTCGCAACATACAAGTATACGTCGACGACATAGTAGTCAAGACCAAGGAAAGTCGAACACTAGTCGACAATCTCCGCGAGATGTTTGACAACCTTGATCGCTACAGGATCAAGATGAACCCAGAAAAGTGCGCCTTCGGTGTCCCATCCTGGCAATTACTCTGATACTTCATCTATGAAAGAGGCATCAAGGCCAACCTGAAGAAAATCAAGGCTATACTAGCCATGGAGAAGCCGAAGAACGTCAAAGGATTCCAGAAGCTAGCTAGGCAAATCACGGGACTCGGAAGGTTCATCAGCCGCATGGGTGAAAATGCTCTCCCCTTCTACCAATTGCTCCACAAGGCTGATAAGTTCGAGTGGACGGATGAAGCCGATGAGGCATTCGAATACCTCAAGCGCTTACTCTCTACATCCCCCATACTGGTAACGCCAAAGGAGAGAGATCCCATGCTGCTCTACATTGCTACCACACATCAAGTGGTCAGCATAGCCCTTCTGGTCGAACGACCCGAAGACGGCAAAACCCACGGGGTATAATGCCCAGTCTATTACCTCACCGAGGTACTGACGCCTACAAAGCAAAGGTATCCCCACTACCAAAAGCTTGTCTACAGCGTATTCATGACCACGCGTCAACTACGCCACTACTTCTAGGAGCATCAGATCGTTGTCGTCAACGACACACCGCTACCGCACATCCTCAACAACCCCGAAGCTACGGGGCGAGTAGCCTTATGGGGCATCGAGATGTCCCCACAGGACATCATCTATGAGCGTCGCACTGCCATCAAGTCACAGGTGCTTCCTGACTTCTTCGTCCACTAGATGGAGCTCCAGCTTCTGGATACTACGGACATGTCCCGGCTCTAGACGATGCACTTCGACAGCCCCAAGCGCGACGACAAAGCGGGAGCCGGAGTAATCTTGAAATCCCCTCAAGGGGACAAGATGAGGTATGTGTTGCGAATGAAATTCCACGCATCCAACAATGAGGCTGAGTATAAGGCACTCCTACACGACATGCGGATGGAAAAAGTGTGCAGTGCCACACGATTGGTCATCTATGGTGACTCCAACCTCGTTGTCCAACAGACGATGAACCAATGTGACGCTATCAGTGACAACATGATCGCCTACCGTGACCTCTACAACGCACTCGAGGGAGACTTTGATAGTTGTGAACTTCGGCACGTCGGCTGGGAAAGCAATGAAGAGGCCGACAAGCTCGCCAACATCAGGTCCACTTGTGCCCCAGTACTGCTGGGCGTGTTCCTCGAATAGATATATGAGCGCTCCATCAAGCGCAAGACTCCCAAAGGCACAGTCGAAGCTGCAGGACACTCGGGGGCTGCGCCACCCGAAAAGGCGGAGGCACCTGAGGATCTAGAAACAGACGTCGAACTGGTCAGCCTCATGCAGGTCCTAGCAATCGAGCAAACATGGACCCAGCCATACCTCTAGTACCTGCTAAGCAAGCAACTACCCGAGGACCCGACGGATGCCAGGCACATCGCTCGCTGATCAAAAGCCTTCACCATCATCAATGGCGAGCTATACAAGCGCAGCATTATAGGAGTACTCCAACAGTGCGTCACCAACAGTGACGGGAAGAACATCCTCCTCAACATCCACGAGGGCATCTGCGGCCACCATGCAGGCACTCGCGCCCTAATCGCAAAGGTTCTACGAGCTGGCTTCTACTGGCCAACTACGATGCGTGATGCCAAGGACATCGTCGAGAATTGCAACACTTGCCAAAGGTTTGCAGACAAGCCACACGCGCCAGGATCAGAGCTACGGCCCATACCATTGGCCTGGCCCTTCGCTCAGTGGGGACTCGACATGGTCGGAAAACTGTAGAAGTCCTCATCCGGAGGACACATCTTCCTCCTAGTGGTAGTCGACAAGTTCATGAAGTGGATTGAGGCCATGCCTATCACTAACCAAACTGGAACCACTGACATTAAGTTTTTCCAATCCATCGTCTATAGGTTCGGAGTGTCTCATAGCATTATAACCGACAATGGCATGAACTTCCTCGAAGGAGTTTCGATACTTCTATGAAGGACTCGGCATCAACATCACGTACGCCTCCGTGGCGCATCCGCAAACCAATGGGCAGGTTGAAAACGCCAACAGCCTCGTCTGCAACACAATCAAGAAGCGGCTGCTACGCCTAGTCGAACGACTGGCGGGAGCCTGGGCAGATGAGCATCCTCCATCCTCTAGAGCATGCGCACAACACCAAACAGCTCCACTGGTTACACGCCTTTCTTTATGGTGCACGGAGTCAAAGCAATGTTACCCTCCGAGGTACGCTATAAGGCCCCACGGGTCGTCCCTTACAGCGAAGCGGAATCAATGGCCACACTTGAAGACGTCGTCGACACACTGGACGAAGCTCACGACATCGCCGTGGCCTATTCGTTGGTGTACCAGCAAAGTCTCCACAACTACCACAGTAGACGGCTACGCCCAAGGTCCTTCGTCGAAGGAGACCTCGTCCTGTAACTCAAGCAGAAAGGACACCTAAGGCTAGAGTCACCATGGGAAGGACCCTACGTGGTCACCAAAGTAATCCTAGTTGGCGCCTACTGCCTCAAGGACGTCGAGTCTGGAGTAGAATACTCCAACCCCTGGAACATCGCACAACTGTGATGCTTCTACCCTTAGTCGTCTTTTACTTTTAGTAAGGCTATTTAGCTAGGCTACACAGACAAAACATGTATCTGCTACTATGCGATGAATAAAAGCTAAGTTCCTTATCCAAACACACTTTTTCTCTCTTATGTGCATTTACATTCGTAAAAACGCTCGGGGGCTATGCCTCACCCTACGACTTCGTCGACTGTCGCAATAATGCATCACCCTGAGTAGATGACCACGTCAGGCTAACGAAAAGGACATGCACAAATTAACACCAACAACTCACTACGTGCAAATACATCTTCATAAATTTTACAAGGGCACAAAGCCCAATCGAAATTATACAGATTTTAGATTACCATGTCCAAAACCTGCAGGACTCAACTACGCTGGAGCAAGACGTTCGTCCGCTCACCGAAGAAGTCCACAATGTCATCGGCATGATGAGCCACTGCAGCATAGTGTGGGCGCATATTCCATGCCATACCATCCGGAGGAGCGGGTGGCCCTACCGCTATTTCTGCCAAATCAACATCATGGTGATCAAGCCGAATAAGCACCGACGCCTCCTTCGCACCCTCCACAAGTTGTTGATGAACAATATCTTTTACGGCATCCACACTGCAGAACTTCCCTAACAACCCTAAGAAATTGGACGAAGTCGCATCCAGAGGGAACATTGCAACCTAGATAGACACAAGCGACAACCTCGCACGCTTCAAGACCTGAAGCACTTGGTGGACACGATCCTGAACCATTGCGACCATAGTCGCCCGGTCACGATCCATCCAAAAGAAGCCCCTGGCTCCAAATCCTGTTGGGTGAGGCAATTAAGCCGAAGAGCAACGCGCTCCTTCTCTTACCGTGGAAGAAGATTGACAATTACAAACAAGAGCAGCAGCTCAGAAGCTGCAAGGGTCAGGCTCAGTCAAAAAAACACGGACACCCACGATTACTTACATTGGAGTTGCTCGCCGATCTGCCAAAATTCTTCAAGGAGAAAGTCCTCTCTCGCAACAGCCTGTTCCGTCTTGGATTTCCAAACATCTGCATGGCCATGGATGATGATAACATCTTTCTCCAGGCTTCGGATGCGATCATGTAGCAAAGGCAACTGCGATGTCTCGCTTGACGGTGGACGGGAAACAACCAAGGTAGATGATGTGGTCTTGGGATCAGCATTCGAAGGGACCTAAGAGGCGCACAAGCGACGGGGTGTAAAGACAAGGGCAATCGATAGTAGAAAAAGGAAATATGTATATTTACATCAAAATAACCACTGCGTGGTAGAGTCAGATTCACCCAGTACGGGGCATTATAGGCATAGTGGAAAATAAAACTCAAAAACTACAAAGCAACTACGATGCAAGGACCCTAAGAAGCATCCACATCCGGAGCAACTTCGGACTCTGAGGCCTTCGCCTTGGCTGCCCGCTGCTGCTCCAGCGCATATGTGGTTAGCAGGTCAATGAGGCATGGGCAAAAGTACGTGCAGCAGCAGGCGAAGGGAGCAAAGGCTACCTTAGTGCCATCCACTGCCACCGGCATCTTGGAGGTGACCTGGCTCAGGTTCAACTGCGCGCCAGCTGTCATCGCTATTGCCAAGCCCAGGGTAGCACCCACACTCTTCTGGGTCTTCTTGTAGTCCACAAGGGCATCACCCGCCAGGGCCTTCGCCAGGGAGTCGACGTCGTCGAGGGAGACGCCCTTTGGGAAGATATCTCGGTAGAAGCGGGCGAGGACCTCCTTGGCCTTGCCTAGCATCTCAATGGTAGAACTGCAACAGTCTTTGACCTCCGCAAAAACATCCTCCATGGGATCCCCATGCTCTAAGACACCGCGATCAAACGCGATGTCAGTGGCATCTATAGATTACGGCAAAATAAATTTCGAGTGAGGCAAAAGAAATGCACCACAAAAAGCTTAGAGGAAGGTATGGTAACTTACCATACAATGCTTTGGCAGTGGCCATAAGCTGTTCCGCCATTGCCTTCTCCCGAAATGCCGCGGTAGTTGCAAGCTGCTCCTCGCGCTCCTGGGCCTCCTGCCTACAGCGCTCAAGGGCCTCCACAGCATCCTTCGCCTTGGTCTCCGCCTGGCTGTGCCTCTTTTTGAGTGCGTTCAACTTATAGAGAGACTCATTGTTCTCATCTTCGAAAACCAAAAGGAACAAAGATCAGAAAAACAAAACCCATCATCAGCATTCGAGGAAAATGAGCAGAAGTATACACACCTTGGAGTTGACGAAAGCTCTCCTTCAAGGTGAGGTATTGTTGCCCAAGGCCGTTGATGTCACGTATGAAGGGTTGCAGCAAAGAAACAATAGACCGGGTAAATAAAGGACTCGGGGACCGCCCATGTCAAAATGACAAACTACTTACATGGCCACCCGAGGACTCCGAAGGGGTAGCGCGTCTTTCGGGAAATAACCGCACAAATCCTCGGCTTCGAGGAGCTCGATGTGACGTCACCAGAGTTAGCCGGTATCTTCGAAGAGGCGGTTGCATGCTTCGCATGCACCAACTTCGACTCCACAACAACTTCTTCAGTCTCATCTTTTACGGATTCGGCTGAGGAAGACCTCCTGATGCTGCCAGAACGAACAAGTCACTCAAAACATCAAGCAGATCAAGAAAAACCTGAAACATAGAAGATTTCGGTACTTACGAAGGGATATTAGAGAGGTTGGAAACCGGCATCACTTTCTTCTTCTTGGCCGGTGGCTGAGGGGCCATGGACCGAAGGGGCACCACAGGAATGGGGGAGGTAGCACCTTCATCCCTAGAGTGTTGCTCTAGGAAGACGGGCCCTTCCAATGATGGCGGCGTCGCGCCATCTGAACTTTTGCTTCGAGTTCTCTTGCGAGAGATCCCTTCACTATGCTTGGGGGCTTCCGTAGTTGGCGACTGCACGGGAGGGGTGGAATCAGATTCCGCATCCCCGCCATCTGGCGCAGCCGTATACTTTTCAGAAAGGGAAGGCATCATGCTCTCCACCTTAAGCTCCTGCGGATCATCGAAGACGCATGTCCAAATCAAGAACAGAAGACACAAACAAAAAAAAGCACACTATGCGCAAGTACAAGAATTACCTAAGGAACTTCCTTCCTAGCAGTGAAAGGGACAATCAAAGAATTCCCCGGCAACTCCTCGTTAGCCCTGTACTTCAGCAGGGGTTGGAGCACCCGGTCGAGGTTGGATGAGGACATCTCCTCATCTGAAACTCTCATCAGGTTGGTGGCACCGGAATACAAATACATCGGGTACGCCCTCTCTTGGAGGGCCTGCACCCAACGCTTGAGAAACATCCGGATGATGTCGACGATGTAGACCTCCTTCCCCACACCAACTAGAGCGCTTCCACTCGCTGGTATAGCTTCTCCACCACCTCGGTCTCATCCTCCATAACATCGTTAGAACAGACAATCTTTCAGGTGACCACCTTGCTGGCGTTGAAGGGAGCTAATTCATAGTACTGGCCATCGATCATGGAGTCGCAAAGGTAGAACCACGTGTTCCTCCATCCTTGGACGAATTCACAGAGGTGGAAGGTGAAGTACTGAACGATGGTGCAGATGGATATCCCGCACCCACCCAGCGCGTAAAAACCACCACCCGATTGCCTCTTCAGGAAATAGAGTTTCCTGAAGAGGCCAAAGTGCGGCTCGTTCCGAGCTAGCACTCGCATAGCATGATGAAGCTCGCGATATGCAAAAGGGAGTTGTGCGACAGCTGGTGGAGTTGTATCCCGTAAACAAAAAGAAGCCCACGAAGAAATTCGTGGGCAGGGAGAAAGACCGCGGATGAAAAAAAAGCATCTAACATAACCCAAAAACCTTCGGGTGGGTTCGGGGGTTACCTCGTTACTAGGAAGAATGGCATCGCCCTTCTCCTGTGATATCAGTCCAGACTCGTGAAGGAGGCGCAAGTCTACCTCCCTGATCGAAGACCCCCACCAACCACCATTGGTGACGTGGCTGGCGGTGGTGGCCTTCTTGGAAGCACCGGCGGCGCTCGTCCCAGCGGCAGCAGAAGCATATGTCTTTGTCTTGCCCATCTTGCATGTGATGCGATGGGTGCAAAGGAAAAAATAAGGGAAAAAGCGAAGAACGTCCAGTGCACAATGCGTACGAGCTCCAGGAATGGAGAAGACAAAAATACAAAGAAAGAAGAAAGCAAATGGCAAGGGGGAAATTACCACGGTCCCCCGTAGTATAAAACGACGAGGACGATGAAGCAGGGCCGTATATCCAGCTACCCTAACATGTGTCCTACATCGTGACATACACATGGCGGGACCCGCCCGAACCGTCACGAGCACGCCGTACACTACGTGCATAAATCAAGGAGACGCAGTAATTATCGCGTAAATTATGCATGACTTGTCAAATCCCAGTCAGATAGTGGGACCCACGACCGTCTCGTCACATCACTTCTGCTACCGCAGAGAATTGAGCTCACCAAGCGTTAGCAATGACGTCAGAAAAATCAAAGGCCAGCAACGGCTACAATCTTTCGGCTGCAAATAAAAGTACTTACTCGATTCTATGACTCAACCAACTACTCGGGGGGGGGGGGCTACTCCTATCAGGAGCGCTGGTCGTGCACCTAAGAATTTGATACTATCCTCAAGTCAGTTGAAGAACTTCCTAAAAGCTTTGAGTCCTTCTTCGAGTCTATGAGTCCACTATGGACTCGGGGGGATACTCTCATAGGGAGCGCTGGATGCGCATTCGAAAAAGCGCCAGCACTAGTCGTGTTTTGGGTCATCCGAAGAACTTTCGGATCTCCGTAATGCAAAACTGATAATTATAAGTCTAAGCTTGAGTCTGCGACTCGAACAGACACTCGGGGGCTACTACCATAGGGAGCGCTTGTCGTGCACCCTATGAATTACAGAAATGAAATCTTTTGGATCCTTCATGATTACAATAAAGCAAACATTTTATTCAGTAAATCTGCTCAAAATAGCACTAAGAGAGGCAACGTCTTCTTGGTCACCCGAAACGCCTCTGCGGCGATAAACTTTTGGATGTTGCGTCTGCGACGCAAAGGTAAGACCTACAAATACTTCTGATGGCCTGGCAACGCACCCGACTGTGCTCTACTAGTAATATTCCGTGTCAACAGGATTGATGAAAAATCCCGACGGATGCGTTGGGTACATAACTTAAAATACTGGAATTCGATTCCTGTAAGACCTCCACGGCCTGAGTCGAATTATGTCGGCAATTTTTTAGATTCAAGTTCGGGGACTCGAGTCTGAAGTAGATCGTGTTGTTTTGTCCAAAGATAGTTAACTGACCCTGATCCGTTGGGTCAGTCAGGCACACGTATCAAAAATCCCTAAGAACCAATGCACTGACTCTAAACTTGTTCGGATGAAAGCACCCAAAAAACTTAAGAGTCTCCAGTCGAATCTGCGATTCGACTGAACACTCGGGGGCTACTAACATGGGTATGCCCTATGGGTGCCTAATGTTAGCTTACCCGGTGTCAGCCTGGCAGAGGACCACAAGATTACCCACTATGGATGGCAAAGCCCTGGAATGATTCGGGTGACCAAGGCCCATACAGATGTGACTTCTTGGAGAACACGGCTAGCTGTAGATAGAATTTCAAATGGGTACAACCCTAATCTGTAATCGACTTGACCTACCCCGAGACCTGGCCTCCCCATATAAAGGCCAGGAGGGCACGGCGAGGAGGCTCTCTCAACTCTCATACCCTAGCATACACCATTCCAGATCCAATCTATGCACCCTTGTAACCTTTGGTTCCGCCATCAATCAAGAACAAACAAGCAGAAGTAGGGTTTTCTGTCTGGGGGCCTGAACCTGGGTAAACATCGTGTCCCCGTGTTGCAAATCTGTTACCCGTTCCACGATTTCCAGCGTCCCCTCCTTCTCCAAAACCCAAGTCCATAACAATGGGCATTGACGAGTCGAACCCTCATCACTCTTAATTAAAATAAAAACAAAACAAAACTACCACACGATTAAAAACTTTATTTCACATGGGTTGCCTCCCATGAAGTGCTTCTAGTTAAGGTCAATTAGCTTGACCTAGATGGTGATCATTTAGACTTTGCAAGTGGAACATCTACTCCAAAGTAATTAGCTTTCAAGGTGATTATACAATCATCATCATTAGTCTTGGCCTTCTTCTTCCTGGGGAAGTGGACTATAAAAGGATCTCTAGATGGTAGCCATATTATGATATTCCAATCATGTAGATTAATCAAAGATTATTGGTTTTAAGGAAGGGATTTCTATTTCCGTGCCCCTGGTTCGTTAGATGTACTCACTTTTCCCCAGCCGCTTAACTTTTCCTTACTTTTGCCCATCTCCTCGTCTGAAACTCTCGCACGGACTAAAACTCAATGTCCGTCGGGTCCCGTTAGTGGACCCTTGCCGTTACATGCGGACAAGTGGGGCCGCATTCAGTCGGGTCCCGTAGTGGACCCTCGCCGTTACGTGCTGACAAGTAGGACCCCCTGTTACATGCTGACAAGTGGGGCCATGTTCGGTCGGGTCCCATAGTAGAACCCCCCCCCCCCCATGTTATACTGCGTGGGGCCAACTTGTTGGGAATGCGTTTTGGGGGATGTTGTGTGGGACCATGTGGGACGCGTTTGGTAGTTACGTGCGCCTTATCGCCTAAATTGGAAGATTTCTTTTTTGTTATTTTTATGATTGACCTTTCTAAGTGCGCCTTTTCCCCTTTATATCGCTAATAGTTATGGTAATTTTTGCCCAAAAAGGTAGAGAATCTAGAGTAGCTTCTCTCTTCATTCATGGTTCCTTTTGGCCCTCTTTTTTCCCAATCTGATAGCAAATCTAGAGCAGCAAATCTAACCAGCACCATAAATACATTCAGTAAA
Organism: Avena sativa; assembly: GCA_916181665.1. Classification (NCBI taxonomy): domain Eukaryota; kingdom Viridiplantae; phylum Streptophyta; class Magnoliopsida; order Poales; family Poaceae; genus Avena; species Avena sativa. The sequence goes on along the minus strand of OV702281.1, from coordinate 346,377,266 downwards.
CATAGCAGATGTAGATAAAATGGCTAATATAGGATATATAAACAAAGCAGATGTAGATAAAGCAGCTAATATAGGGTATATATATAGTACGATACTTAAACGAGGTTCGACAATTAGGCTGCTCAGCAGCAGCAGCAGACAAGTTCAACACAGACAACAAAACAAAAGAAGTTGTTTATAGCAGCAGCATCAACACAAGATCAGTGGCCCCTCATGGCCTCCTCTAGGAGGGCCTCCGCCTCCGCCTCCTCCCTCTGGATCTTCCTCCACTTCTTGCTTCCTAGTCCCTTGACCTTGGGCGCCTTGGGATTGATTGGGGGCATGCGACCCTCCTCGATGGCCGCCTTCTGGAGGTTGCGGAGGTGAAAACCGAGCACCTGGTGCTTGGCTCTGAAGCCGTGGATGTTCACGGACAGGCTGCAGGTCTTCACGTCCTCGGCATGCCTCACGAGGGAGTTGAAGTAGGTGACGTGTAGCCTCTTGGTGCAGAAGGGGCACCTGTAGACGTCGCTGACGAAGAAGTTGTCGTGTTGGCCGGACTTCGGCTTCCTTAGCACCTAACGAGTCTTGGTGTCCATGGACTCGTCGTCGCTGCAGACGTCGCTACTATCCACCTGTTGGAAAAAATAGTAGAGTGCAATAAGGACATGATTGAGATACCTTGATTATCTGGATTGATTACTTGCATAAATTAACCGATTGAGATCCCCTGATTATTCCCCAATCCCCAAATCTCTAACCAAATAGAATTCTGATCCCAACTACATATCGGTGCTAGTACTAACTAGGGAATTCATCGAAATACGAGATCTAACATAAGAGGATTAGCTACTATAAAAATACCTAGCATCCAACGATTGAAAATACAAACAGTCGAGCCCTAATAACACACGATCTAGCATCCAACAATGGGAATGGGGAAGAACAAAGGAAGGGGAGAAAATCCTAGTTACCTCCAACCATGGGTCAGCGATGCTTGTGTTGTAGGGGTTCTCCGACCTGATGTAATCGTTCTCCTTGTAGGGGTCCCAGCCGTGTGGGATCTGCCGGAGACCCGCGGGGGCCTCCGCGTCGGCGGTTACGATGAAAGCGGAGACGGGGGTCTGGACGGGGACGGCGGCTGCCTTCGATGCCTCGACAGGGGCATATACGGGGACAGGGTCCTCCTCACCGGTGCCTATGGAGGACGCGGGGACAGGGGTCTAGACGGGGACGACGGCTGCGTTTGATGCCTTGATGGGGGCTTGTACGGTAACGGCGACCTCCTTGTTGGCGGCCTTGGAGGCGATGATGGCCACCGTGTCATTCTTCTCGATCGCCGGCATGGTTGTGGTTTTCTTGGGGGTTTGCAGAAGGTGATGGGACAGTGGAGATGGTTGGTGTGAGTGAGTGAGCGAGTGATGAGTGAGAGTGAGGAGGCCTCTATAAAGGTGAAAGTACAAGACGTTTCGTTACACCACCGTGCACCGAATAACTGTGTACTCTATTGCACCGTGCACAGCCACACGCGTCTGTTACCTCCCCGTGCACCGTGACACACGTATCGTGCGTCACATTTTCCCCCTCGTGTCTAGCCTTGGCCACTTAGTTGTGCTCAATTATACCCTCAAGTGTAACACTGGCAGTTTGGTTGTACTCAGTTTTGCCCTCCAGTACTAATACTATAGTGTGCAATATACTCACTTTTACCCTCCGGTGGCTGGTCAACAGAGAGTCAACGAATGGGTTTTAGCTAGCTAATCGAGTCATTTTATGCACAACAAATTCAAAAATATCAAAACATAGTGGCATCTACCCAGGGAGTCTTATTATGTGACCTAACACCATAAGAAATGTATATAAATCAAGTTTTAACCTAAATCACCACTTCTCAAATCACCTACTATCTATGAAGGTTCATGGCTTTCTACTCAAGCCTCTTCCCAAAACATCCCTTCCCAAAACATAATTTGTCTGAATGAGGCAATAATCGTTAAACTGATATATATTTGAATTACAAATAGTTTTATGTATGCCAAGATGTATTTTATTGTATAAAATAAGTATTTTCCATTTTTAAATCTTATGTTTTCTATTTGAACCCCTTAGTCAGTGTTGCCCTTGGTTTTTAAGTTCTACTCAGTTTTGCCCTTGGTTTTAAGTTCTACTCAGTGTTCCCCTCTCTCTTAGTCACAAACTCTCACACATGTGCTCATCTTGGCTGCTACGCTCTGATTGGTCGAGACAGTTGTCACGCGAATCGTACCCACCAACCGTTGATCCTCTGATTGATCCTCTGTGATCTAGCGGACAGGATAACCCCTGTATTTTTCAGGGGGCACCCTCTATCCATGCAAAATAATGATTTTTCCACTGATACTTTAACTCCATAAATAAATGATTTTGAATATAACTTGAAGGGAAAGTGTTCAAAGGTGTATAATTTTCGTATATGCAAGTTTATGCATTATATTTCACTCCATAAAAATGATAAATGATCAAGACTTTATTAGCACAACATTATCATGTCCTAAGTGCGATTTCAAAGAGTTCAAAGGTGTATAATTTTTTCCATATGCAAGTTTATGCATTACATTCTATGAAAATGACAATCTCTCAAGATTTTCTTAGCACATCATTATCACATATTAAGTGCGATTTCACAGTGTTCAAAGGTTTATAATTTTCGTATACGCAAGTTTAGGGATCACTTTTCACGCTCTAAAAATGGTAAACTCTCAAGATTTTCTTAGGATGCTATAATTTTTTACATTAAGAGTTATATAATTTTTTTTAATTTGAAAGTGTTCAAGAGTTGTGTCAATTATATACACTCTTTTACATTAAGAGTTGTATAATTTTTTCAATTTGAAAGTGTTCAAGAGTTGTGTCAATTATAAACACTCTTCTACATTAAGAGTTGTATGACTTTTTTTATTTGAAAGTGTTAAAGAGTTGTGTCAATTATAAACACTCTTTTACATTAAGAGTTGTATATTGTTTTTTTAATTTGAAAGTGTTCAAGAATTGTGTCAATTATAAACACTCTTTTACATTAAGAGTTGTATAATTTTTTCAATTTCAAAGCGTTCAAGAGTTGTGTCAATTATAAACACTCTTTTACATTAAGAGTTGTATATTTTTTTAATTTGAAAGTGTTCAAGAGTTATGTCAATTCTAAACACTCTTTAACATTAAGAGTTGTATATTTTTTTAATTTGAAAGTGTTCAAGAGTTGTGTCAATTCTAAACACTCTATAACATTAAGAGTTGTATATTTTTTTTAATTTGAAAGTGTTCAAGAGTTGTGTCATTTTCTTATTTATTATACATCCATCTCCCTATTTTTAATTATAAACACTTTTTCACTTGATTTCAGCCAAGACATTAACCCGATAAACCAATTAAATCATCGGAACGGCTCAGTGGCCGCATTCTCCACAGGAAGCGCCCCTGTCTAATCGGAACATTTTGGTGTGAGATCTAACCTTCTCTCGCATAGTTGCCATTGCCATCCTTCATACAGGTCAACGGGATGGCACCATACTATGGCCAGGACGAATGGGAGGCCTAAGTAAAGATCGACAAAGGGTCATCGTCGCCAGAGAAGGGCCGTCATCGCTGGAGAAGAAGAAGAAAGGGGAGGCAACGGCACGGGCGCGGGCTGGCTCACGTTGATAAGATGTGGGTCCGACGCTCACGTGGATAAGTTGTGGTTCCCATGCTGATCTGGATAAGTGGAGAGAGGTGTCCACTACGGGAACCAACTTAACGCGGTCCCACTTTTCAGCATGTAATGGCAAGGGTCTACTACGGGACCTGACAGATCCCAGCCCCACTTGTCAGCATGTAACGGCGAGGGTCCACTACGGGACCCGACTAAATGCGGCCCCATTTGTCAGCATGTAACGGCAAGGCTGACGGACAACGAGTTTCAGACCGTGCGAGAGTTTCATAATAGGAGATGGACAAAAGTGAGGAAAAGTTAAGCGGCTGGAGAAAAATGAGTACAACTAAGGAACCAATGGCACGAAAATAGAAATCCCTTTAAGGAATGGCCTTCCTAGAATTATAGGTGATATGGGATCTTCAAGAATGTCCACTATAACAAGATCAATAAGATAAAGACATCCTTTAATTTCAACAACTACATTTTTTCTATCTCAACAACTTGTTTATAAGTTGAATCGGCAAGCTGGAGTCTCATTTCAGTAGTTGTGAATGGCCCTAAGTTTAACTTATCAAATAGACTCTTGGAATTTTTTGAGACACTTGCTCCAAGATCACAAAGGGCAGATATCTCATTAATCCCAATTCTAATTTTAATAGTAGGCTCAAAAATATCATCAAGCTTAGCTATAATATTATCGGCTAGTTTCTTACACTCCATTTCTAGTTCACGAACCTTAGATGCTACTGCTTTTATAAGTTGTTGGTATGTAGCATTGTTACCTTGTTCTATATCGGGATTCTTGATGGTGATCTTCTTCAATAAATCTTCCATGGTATAATCCAGTGATGGAACATTGCTATAGTCTAACTCTTCAGGATTCTCATCTTTATTTTCTGCCCTCATCATCTTGAGGTCTTCCATCGGGTTTGGCTTTGGCTTTCCAGCAAATTTTGCAAGCATGAGAGCTTGGCTCTCATCTACTTTTTCCAATTGTGCCTCCATGGTCTTGGTTCTTTCATGTAGACCCTACACATCATTTCTAATTACAATGGCCTGGTTAGATAATTTTCCAATACTAGTCTCATGGTTCTCCATGATTTTAATAAGCAAATTATTTTGCTTGGTTTGATCTTGCATGAAAGTTCTAACAGTATGTTCAAAAGAGAGATTTCCATGATTTTGTCCACTATGGTTATCATAATTATTATTATGTGGAGCACCTGCAGGATTAGGATTTTTTTTGAAATTCCGAGCCAAAGTTTTAAATTCTCTAAGCAGGATTATAAGGATTACGAGCTATAAAATTAAATTCATTAGCATCGGTAGTGATAGCATTAATTTGGGTATCTTCCTTACCCTTCACAATATTGAGTAACTCGTCTAACTTTGCGATAAGTTCTTCATTGTGTTCCTCAGCGATTGAATTCACCCTTTTTGATGATGTTTCTACATGCCATTGGGCATGGTTATTTTGCATATCATCAAGTAATTTCTTTACAACAATCACTTTCTTTCCCATGATGGTTCATCCTGCTGTGGTATCTAGCATAGACTTAGACATTGGGTTAATACCATTATAAAAAAATGTATATAAGTCATTCTTCCATCCAATGACTAGGACAGTTCAATACGGCTTCTTTCATCTTTTCCCAAGCAGGCGCTAGTGGCTTGCGGTCTTCTTGTCTAAAGCTTGTAATGTTGGACCTTAGCCGCATAGTCTTAGCTAGAGGAAAAAATTTAGTCATAAAAAGATTAGTGCATTCCTACCAATATATAATAATGCCTTTAGGCAAAGCTAGCAACTAATATTTAACATTTCCTATTAGAGAGAAAGAAAATAAACGTAACTTAACCGCATTTGGGTCAACATCTTTAATGTGCATCATGTCTCAAATTTCAGTAAAAGTATATAGGTGCAAACTTGAGTCCTCAGCAGATGATCCTCCAAATTGGTCCATTTGAACTAAACTCAAAATGTTAGGATTAATTCCATATGCTTCAGCATCAATAGCGGGCTGAGTAATAGGTGCATGAATAAAATCATCAGTGGGAGTAGCATACTTTCCAAGTTTCTTTTGAGCCATGCCTCTTTCCTTTTTGGTGTTTTTGAATAAGAGAAACAAATAAACAAGTAACTAGTTTTTGGGGTTTTCAAATAGATAAAAAAAGTAAACTAATAACAAGAAATAAACTACAAACAAAAATAAAACTAAAAACAAGGTCTCTGGTGACGAGGTTCGATCTCGTCAATGCCCATTGTTATGGACTTGGGTTTTGGAGAAGATGGGGATGCTGGAGATCGCGGAACGGTTAACAAACAAGCAATGCGGGACACGAGATTTACCCAGGTTCAGGCCCCCGGAGGGAAAACCCTACTCATGCTTGTCTGCTCTTGATTATGGCGAAACCGAAGGTTACAGGGGTGTGCAGATGCAATCTGGCATGAAGGTGTGTATGCGATGGTGGAAGAGATCCTTCTCGCTGTGCCCTCCTGGCCTTTATATAGATAGGAAGGTCTCAGGCTTAGGTCGAGTCAGTTACAGATTAGGGTTGGTACCCTTTGAAATTCTATCTACTCTAGACTTGTTCTCCAAGGATCCAAAGACATCATGGGCTTGGGCCACCCGAAATCTCCACAGGCCGTGTGTCTTGATGTGGGCCTTCCTTGGGATGGACCAGGTATACAAATGTTGTGTACCCGTGGAGTATAACCATGTCAGTATCCCCCAAGTGTTCAGTCGAATCGTAGATTCGGCTGAAGACTCTTCAATATTTCAGGTGCAGTTGAGCATGTTATTTTAAAGAGAAAATGTTTTAGTTCATAGGGATTGTTGATGCGTGTGTCTGACTCTCCCGACGGATAAGGGCTAGTTAACTGTCATAGGACAAAACACCATGATCTTCATCAAACTCGAGTCCCCGGACTCGAATTTGGAACGATTGCTGGTGTGATTCAACCCAGGCCGTTGCGTCTTACAGGAGTCGAATCCCAGTGATTTTCAAGTGATGTACCCAACGCGTCCGTCAGGATTTTCGTCGTGTCTGTTGACACAGAAGTTTACTAGCAAAGCGCAGTCAGGTGCGTTACTAGGCCATCAGATGATATCTGTAGGGCTTATCTTTGTGTCGTAGACACAACATCCAAAGTTTTATCACCACGGAGGTGTTTTGGGTGGCCAAGGAGACTTCTTCTCACTTAGCGTTTGTTTGGGAAAAGTTGCCAAAATATTTTTGTCGTATTTGATCTGAAGGATCGCGGTCGAAGAATTCATAGGGTGCACGGCCAGCGCTCCCTATGGGAGTAGCCCCGAGTGTCTGTTCGAGTCGTAGACTCGAGCAGAGACTTTAGTTCAATTATTTTTAGCTTAGGTCCGAAGGACACAATTTTTTCGGATGCTCAACCGATCCTACCTATGGGAGTAGCCCCCGAGTCCGTAGTGGAGTCATAGACTCGGCGTAGGACTCGAAGACAGTTCGGAGATGAAGTTACCTTATTCTGTTCTCAGGTGCGCGACCAGCGCTCCTGATGGGAGTAGCCCCCAAGTAGTTTCTCGAATCGTAGATTCGAGTAAGTACTTGATTGATCAGTCGAAAATTTCCGTGCATAGTGGACGGCGTGCTGGCGACGGTTAGTTGCTGTGCTGACACGTGTAGGGATATTGGGGTGAGCGCTAGGGCTTCTGGATAAATGGCTCGTGTGCGTCGTCTTCCTTCTTTAATACCGTGGGTAAACAGTGATTTTCTTTTACCCTTTGCCATTTGCTCATCTTTCTTGCCTTCATTTTCGCGAGCTTTGCTCTCCTCCACTGCGCACTAGAAGTTCTTTGCATCTTTCCCTCTTATTTTCTCCGCACACACTACCGCACTCAACGTCGCGCAATGGGCAAGACGAAGAAGACCACCACCGAAGCTGGTTCGAGCGCCTCCGCCAGTGAAAAGAAGGTCGACGCTACGGCCCGCATCACTGACGGCGAGTGGAGGCGCACAAAGATGCGCGATGGGGATCTGCGCAAGCTACGCGATTCTAGGTTGATCCCCCAGAACAAGGAGGACGCCATCCTCCCTGGTGATGAGATAATCCCCCGCCCACCCGAAGTGTTTCGGGTGATGTTTTATGTGTTTGTCATCCATGGTCTTTCTCTCCCTGTTCACGTTTTTGTTCGTGGAATTCTCTTCTTTTACGGGATTCAATTGCACCATTTGTCTCCCAATTCTCTTCTTCACATCGCTTGCTTCATAACTCTTTGTGAGTGATGGCTCGGTATCGAGCCGCACTTTGGCCTTTTCCCGGAAGCTCTATTCCATGAAGAGGCAGTCCGGCACCGGGCGGAGTCTATCCGCTCGGTGGGTGTATCATTTCCATCCGCTCTTCCATCCAATTCTTCTCTTTTTCTATCTGCGAGTCTGTCCAGCAATGGCACCGGAAGTGGTTCTACATTCGTGATGCTAAGCTGGACGGTCAGCAATATGGGCTTGCCCCCTTCGATTCATCCTAGCAGATCATCCGAAACAGATCATGGAAGAACCAAATCCTGGAAGGTGAATCCGAAGAGGTGGAGAGGCTCTACCAGCGGGTGGAAGCTCTTCAGCTGGTGCCGAGCAAAGAGGTCAATGGTGTCGACATCATCCGCACCTTTCTCAAGCGTCGGGTGCAGCCACTACAACTGAGGGTGCACCCGATGTTCCTCTATACCGGCTCCAGCGATCCAACGAGGGTTCCATCCGAAAAATTTTCTTCGGGTGACCTGGATAGGGCCCTTCGTCCCCTGCTGAAGGCCAAAGTCGATGAGGACCTCCCGGGGAAGTCTTTGACCACTCCTTTTACCGCCAATAAAGTGGTTTCCCAGGTGATACTTGTTCATGCGCATAGCACTTTTTTCAAGTGTTCGTTGTTTGCTGTTGTTATTTATCTTGTTCCCTTTTCCTTCCGCTTGCAGTGTCTCAAGGTAACGGGGTCTATGCCTCCTTTGCCTGAGAAGTATAAGGAAGCGCCAGACAATGAGGAGGTGGACTCCGAGTCCGAGGTTCCTCCGGCGCAGTCTCCTACTATGGATGCTCCCGGGGCGAGTGAGGGGCGGACCTGAAAGTGCACCCGGAGCGAGTCTTCAGATGCGTCTACCCCTCCAACTCCAAGAGGTCCGCCGTTCCTCGAGCAGCATGGTGAGGATGATGGTGCGTCGTCTACACCTTTTTCTATCGTGCCTCTTCGAGCGGTGGCTCCGCAGCCGCCGAACAAGAATAAGAAGAAGGAGAAGGAGGATCCCGTCTTCAACTTATCGTACATCGAGTCGTAAGTGACTTCATCTGAGTCTCCTTCCTATCGTCTGTCTGAGTAGTGTGAGTTGTTGTTGATCAAATCTTTACTTGCAGCTATTCTTCGGAGGGGTCCCTTGACAGGGACACCCAGGAGGCTATAGGGGAGTCGAAGCCAACGACTTCTATCCCCCATGTGGTGGCCGACTCTGAGGACTACGACCCGAACTCCTCCAAGCGAGAAGCTAGGGAAGTCATAGCTCAGAAGACAGCACACAAACCTTTGGATTCCATGCCTGAACACGTAAGTACTGTCTGTGTTGCTCCTGGGGGAGCCCCCGAGCCTATTTGGGTGACCTATTGGTCGTTTTACTTTTGCGGGGCGGATCCCCTGAGCCCTTTTGTATGATTTCTTGATATTTTGTTTCTGTTTCGTCTACATCCCTTTGTACATAGCGCCAACCTCCTTGTTCAGCAGCACCTAGCACTGGAGGCTAACCTGCAGCAGCTTCAAGGTATGTAACTTTTTACCTTTGTTTTAGTTCGTCTGTCCCAAGTATTTGCTTGTATTGATCAGGTGTTTCTTTATGTTGCAGATGAAAACAATGTGGCTCTCTGAAGACTGGATGCTCTCGAGAAGATCCTTGGTCGAGCGGAAGGACACAGATGCTATGGAGTCCAAGGAGCGCTTGAAGAAGGAGGCTGCTGATCACGAGGAGCAGCTCGTGGCTGCAGCAGTATCCTGCGAGAAGGAGATGGCGGATAAGCTTATGGCTGCAGCCAAAGATTTTCCTGGTGCGTTTCCCTTAACTTGTTTGGGTCTTGTGTTTTTTTTCGACTACGTCTTGTCTTTTCTCATTCGAATTCATTTCTTATTTGTTTCAGATGCTTCAGGCATCACGTTTGATCATGGTGCGCTGGAGCATGAATATGCGTTGGCTGATGCTACCGCGGCGGTCGAAGATCACTGCCGCTGGCTCCTTGGAGAAGGCCAAAGAAGTTCTCATGCGTTTCTACAAGGAGGTCGTCCCCAAGGGTGTTGCCCTTGAAGATGTTGACACCCTTGTGGATGCTCTTTCAGAGGAAGCTTCAGCGGCGTATAAGCGCAAGAAGAAGGGCATCAGCGCCTCCATGGGGATGGCGATGGCGATGGCGTCCAGAGCTGAGCTGGACCTGCCGCACATCATGTCCCAGATGACAACGGATGTAGATGGCTTGGAGGTAGCCTTCGCCCTTTTTGCCTCTCACTGTAAGCGCTATGGGCCTAAGCTCATCGATCTCCTGGCTGATTATGCGGCGAAGCAGCAGCAAGAGGCCAATAGCAGGCAGTATGGCTCTGAGGCCACCCCGGATGCGGGGGCACGGGCCTTTGTAATATGGATGATGTAGTGTTCTCTTTCTTTTGTAGCCTTTTGCTGATGAACAAACCCAACTTATGCCACGAGGTGGCTTTATTGGTGTATATAAGTTTTTCTTTTGAGCTGCTGCTAGAAATTCTTGTGATGTTCATTCTTGATTTATTTTCCTTTAGGGTCCTTCGGGTGAGGCTCCTGTTGTCACTCCGACTAACCCTGAGCCGCGACCATCCTTGGATGATGCGTTGCAGTTGGTTTTTCTACGCGATCATGTCCGTAGCTTGGAAAAAGACATCCTTAGCATTCGAGGCCATGCAGATGTGTGGAAGTCGAAGGCTGAGCGAGCCACTGCTAGGGAGAAGTTCTTGATGGGGGAGTTGTGGCAAATGGGCGAGTAACTGCAGTGTGAGTCTTCGTGAACTGCTATTCTTTTGGGTTCACCTTATGTGTATGCCATCTTATTCCATGCTTGGTGTAGATGTTAATCTCATTCCAAGGGAAGAGAAGGAGCGTGTTGCGATTCGTATGAATTTATTGACGCAACAGGACCTGGAGGCTGGCTTCTTCTGGATAGACCGCGATCGAGCCATCGTCCTTGCGATGGTGCAAGATCGCGTGCAGCAGGTTCTTCGGGTGCTTAGACGGGCGAGGTCTTCTCTGGCGGCCATTTGGGCCGTCATGTTCCCTTTGGATGCTACACCTTCCACCTTCTAGGGCCTTCTAGCGAAATTTTGGGATGTAGGCCACGTCAGGGAGTTGGTGCGGCATCAGCTGATTGCTGGGGTGAAGGCTGCCTTGTTGCTTGTTCGGCTGCATTGTCATGATGTCAATCTCGCGGAGGTGGCAACTGGGCAGCCTCTTCGACCGGATGGAACCCTATGGAACATGCGCCCACATTATGCGGTTGTGGCGCAGCATGCTGAGGAGATTGTAGATCTGTTCGAGCAGTGGGCAAATGTAATGCTCCAGAATAGGTAGATTCTATAAAGAAAAACTTGATGTAAAGTTTTTATTTATTTCGAGTGGGATCGTAGTGCCCTTTGTAAAATGTTATGTGTATATTGGCACATGGTGCTCTGTAGTTTGCATGTCCCTTTCGTTAGCCTGACGTGGTCAGCTACTCGGGTTGTATGCGTTTGTTTTCAGTTGATGTAGTCGGCGGGTGAGGCGTAGCTCCCGAGCGTGTTTTAGCGATAAGTAATGTAAAGAAAAAGATTTTTGGGCCAAGGAACTTAGCTTTTATTCATAGCAAACGAGGAGGTACATTGTTCGGCTGAGTAGCCTTATTGAAAGTAAAGGGGAACTAGGGGTAGAAGTGTCACAGTTATGCGATGTTCCAGGGGTTGGAGTATTCGACTCCTGATTCGATGTCCATGAGGTGGTAGGCGCCACATGGGATGAATTCAGTGATGATGTAGAGTCCTTCCCAGGGTGACTCGAGCTTTTTCGGGCGTTCTTGCTTGAGTCGTAGGACTAGGTCTCCTTCGACGAAGGACCTTGGGCGTAGCCGGCGGCTGTGGTAGTTGCAGAGGCTCTGTTGGTAGACCTCTGAGCGAGCCGCGGCGATGTCGTGTGCCTCGTCGACTGTGTCAACGGCGTCTTCGAGTGCGGCCGATGATTCGGCTTCTCTATAGGTGACGACCCGTGGGGCCTTATGGCGTACCTCGGTAGGCAGCACAACTTCGGCTCCGTGCACCATGAAGAAGGGCGTGTAGCCGGTTGAGCTGTTTGGCGTTGTGCGCAGGCTCAAGTGGACGGAGGGTAGCTCATCTGCCCAGGCTCCCGCAAGCCTTTTGAGTGGGGACAACATGCGCTTTTGATGCCGCTCCCTATGAGGCCATTAGCTTTTTTGACCATCCTGTTGGTCTGCGGGTGCGCCACCGGGGCGTAGGATATGTTGATGCCGAGGTTCTCGCAGAAGGATTGAAATTCCTTCAAGGTGAAGTTTGAGCCGTTGTCCGTGATGATGCTGTGAGGCACGCCAAATCTATAGACAATGGATTCGAAGAATTTGACGGCATTTTTTCCTCTTTGGTTGGTGACGGGCATGGCCTCGATCCACTTGGTGAATTTGTCAACTGCGACCAGGAGGAAGACGTGGCCTCCTGGTGAGGACTTTGGCAGTTTTACGATCATGTCGAGGCCCCATTGGGCGAATGGCCAAGCCAATGGTATGGGCCTTAGCTCGGATCCTGGTGCGTGCAGCTTATCCGCGTATCTCTGACAGGTGTTGCACCTCTGGACGATATCCCTGGCGTCATTCATGGCCGTTGGCTAGTAGAAACCAACTCGTAGAGCTTTGGCGACTAGGGCGCGGTTGCCTTCGTGGTGGTCGCAGATACCCTCGTGGATGTCTTGGAGGATGCTTTTGCCGTCACCGATGGTGACGCACCGATGGAGCACACCCGAGATGCTCCGCTTGTACAGCTCGCCGATGATTATGGTGAGGGCTTTTGATCGGCGAGATATGCCCCAAGCATCTGTCGGGTCATCGGGCAGTTCATTGTTTATCAGGCACCAAAGGTACGGCTGCGTCCATGTCTCTTCGACCGCCATGACCTGCATCAGGATTACCAGCTCGGCCTCGGTGTCGAGCTTTTTGGTCCCTCCTGTCCTTCGGGTGGCGCAGCCCCTGAGTGCTCTGCTTCTTCGGTTGAAACATTTGGGAACTTTCTCTCGATAGAGGGAATGCAGATTTGTTCAAGGAACACATCTGATGGCACCCGTGCGCAGGTGGAGCCGATGTTGGCAAGTTTATCGGCTTCTTCGTTGCTTTCCCTTCCGACATGCCGAAGCTTGCAGCCATCGAAGTCCCCTTAGAGTGAGTTGTAGAGCGCGCGGTACGCGGTCATGTTGGCACTATGAGTGTCACACTCGTTCATCATCTGCTGGACGACAAGGTTCGAGTCACCATAGATGACGAGGCACATTGCGCCACAGATCTTGGCCATCTTCATGCCGTGGATGACGGCCTCGTTTTTGGAGGCGCGAAATTTCATCCGAAGGACGTATTTCAACTTGTCTCCTTGATGGGGACGTCAGTATGACGCTGGCCCCTGCCCCAAACTCGCGCTTGGAGCCGTCGAAGTGCATGGTCCCTGATTGTGACATATCTGGAGTGTCTGACAGCTGGAGTTCCCTATGGTGGACTAAAAAGTCAGGGAGGACCTGGGATTTGATGGCCTTGTGCCGCTCGTAGATTATATCCTGGGGGATAGCTCGATGCCCCACAAGGCTACACGTCCCATGGCTTCGGGGTTGTTCAGGATGTTGGACAGTGGGGCGTCATTGATGACCATGATCTGATGCTCCTGGAAGTAGTGGCTCAGCCGACGAGCCGTCATGAACACGCCGTAGGCGAGCTTCTGGTAGTGAGGGTACCTCTACTTTGTTGGAGTCAATACCTCGCTGAGGTAGTAGATTGGGCGTTGGACCCCGTGGGTCTTACCATCTTCGGGTCGTTCGACCATGAGTATGGTGCTTACCACCTCATACGTAGCTGTGATGTATAGCAACAAAGGCTCGCGTTCCTTTGGCGTGACCAGGACAGGTGAGGTGGAGAGCAGCCGCTTGAGGTCCTCAAATGTGTCGTCTGCTTCGCGTGTCCACTCGAACTTGTCTGCCTTGCGCAGCAGCTGGTAAAAAGGTAGGGCCTTCTCACCCATGCGACTGATGAATATGCTCAGCGCTGCGATCCGCCCAGCTAGCTGCTGGACACCTTTGAGGTTCTTCGGCTTCTCCATGGCTAGTATGGCCCTGATTTTCTTCGGGTTCGCCTCAATCCCTCGCTGGGAGATGAAGTAGCCGAGTAGCTGGCCAGATGGGACGCCGAAGGCGCACTTTTTTGGGTTTATCTTGATCTTGTAGTGATCAAGGTTATCGAACATCTCGCGGAGATCGTCGATCAGCGTCGTGGCCTCCCTGGTCTTGATTACTATGTCGTCGACATAGACTTGAATGTTGCGACCAATCTGGTTTTTTAGGCATGCCTGGATGCACCTCTGGTACATGCCACCTGCATTCTTCAACCCGAAGGGCATGGTGTTGTAGCAGAACATGTCAAACGGCGTGATGAATGTTGTTTTCTCCTGGTCTTTGACCTTCAACCGAATCTGGTTGTAGCCTGAGTAGGCGTCGAGGAAGGAGAGTTTCTCACATCCTGTAGTCGAATCGATGATTTGATCGATCCGTGGTAGAGGGAAGTGGTCCTTGGGATAGTACTTGTTGAGCGATGTGAAGTCCACGCACATTCGGAGGATGTCCGTGTCCTTTTTGGGGACAAGCACGGTGTTGGCCAGCTACTCGCTCTCCTTGATTTCCCGGATGAAGTTGGCATCGAGCAGTCTATTGACTTTGATTCCAACGGCTTCAGCTCTTGGTTCAAACAGTCGTCGGATCGACTGCTTGACTGGTTTTGCGTCAGGGAACACATTGAGTGCATGCTCGGCGAATTCCCTGGGAACTCCTGGCGTGTCCACAGGACACCAGGCGAAGATTTCCTAGCGCTCACGGAGGAATTCGACAAGCGCGCCTTCCTATGCGTGGTTGAGGTCGTGTGCGATAAATGCCTTCTTGGAGGCGTCCGTCGAGTGGACCTGCACCTTCTTTGTGTTGACCGTGGAGTAGAATGACATGTCAGGTGCATTTTGCCTGGTGACTGGGGTGCCCCGTTTTAGGTCACCTCTTGAAGCCTTGTGAGCTCCTCCTGCATGTCGAATGACTGGGAGATTCTGTTGAAGTCTCTGTCGCAGTGGTCGGATCAGGTGAAGCTTCCCTGGACGATGATGACGCCCCTGGGTCCTGGCATCTTCAGTAGCAGGTACGTGTAGTGCGGTACTACAAGGAATCGTGCGAATGCCACACGCCCGAGGATGGCGTGGTACTATGATGGCCATTCCACCACTTCGAACTCCAGCCGCTCGCGTCTGAAGTTTTTGGGCTGGCCGAAGAGGACATCGAGCCATATCTTCTCCAAGGGATATATGCCCTTCCGTGGGACTATGCCGTGGAATGTTGTGTCTGATTGCTCTAGGCTGCACAGCGGGATCCGCATCACTGCGAGTGTGCTGGCGAACATCAGATTGAAGCCGATGCCATCGTCAATGAAGACACGGCTCATCTCAAACCCCCCGATCTGCGCCTCGAGCACCAGGGCAGCATGACCTAGGCGAGGGATCTGGCGTGGGTGATCCGAACGGTCGAACATAATGCAGGACTCCGAGCCACTGAGGTACTCAGGTATGGCTGGTGGGGAGGTAACCGCCAGGCTGACTTGGCGGGTGATCTTATTCTGCACCCTGTTAGTTGGGCGGCCCTTCTGGATCATCAAGGACCCTTTTGGCGATGGGTATCTGCCCGTATGGGACCAGCGTAATATGTACGAGCGAATGGACTCGCTGGTACGTTGGGTGAAGGCTCGCAGTTCCTCGATCGATGCTGGCCTCTTGCCGGTGCCCTTGAAGTTGCGGATGAAGCTGTATGTCAGCTCCTCCCAGCTTCGGATGGAGCCGGAGGACAGGCTACTGAGCCAGACCCTAGTTGCGCCTGTCAGCTGTAGCTGAAGGCATTGTAGGGCGATGTTCCTATTTCCGACGTGTAGCTTGACGGATGAGAGGTGGTCACTGAGCCAGGCTTTTGGGTCCTGCGTACCATCACAACTTCGGAGTGTCCGAAGGGAGCTTGAAATTTTTCGGCATCCGCGTTCATGGAATGGATCTACTGAAGCATCTGGCTCCGCACAACTCTTTGTCGTCTTCCTCATCGGTTTCGGTTGAACACGCGCGTGCCTTGTCGATATTGCGCTAGGTGAGATCGTTGCGAGCGCCGTAGTCGCTGCTGCGGCACTGTGGGCTCTTGCGACATCGGGGCAGATCGAGCTCGTCCTCCTGGGATGAGGGCGTAGGGCTACGGGTGAACTTTACCGCAGATTTTTTCTTCGGCTCTGCAGGAGCCTCGTCATGGAGCACGGCTTCGACGAGTCCAAGACCGGCTAGTGCAGACTTGTGCATGGCGCTCTTCGGGTTACCCACCAGAGGTGGATGGGACGCAAGATATGTAGTGGCCGCCATGATCGCAGCCTGTGGTGTTTTCGGCATGACGTTGTCGTTTACGTCCATCGTCATGAAGGACGTGTTGAGGGACCTGGTAACTTCGCGTCGCGCGGCGGGGTCCATGTGCTCCATGTGGGAGCGGTGCTTGTTGGCGTTGTTGTCGTGCGAACTAGAGCCGCCAGCGGTGGAGAGCGTAGCTCGCCGCGCGCTAGACTCCTAAGCCGCCTGCTTACGCTTGTCGAGCTCCTCCATCAGCTTCACCTGCCGGTTATGCTCGTTGATGAGAAGAAGGTGGTATGCCTTCAGCAGATCCCGTGAAGCATTCACAAGTAGGATGATGTTGCCTGCCACGGCTTCGCGCGCTTGGGGCCATCCTTCCTTGTTGAGGTTGATCTTCTGGTAGGCGTTAGCGTCGCCTTCGTTGGTCCTGAGCGGTGGATCTCCCCCGTTTCCTTCGTTCTCACCTTGTGGGTTGAGAGAGGGTTTGGGTGCACTTGAACCTGGTGGCAGGTCCGTTTCATTTTGGATGACCACGGCACATAGGTAACGTTCGTGGATAGGGTCGCTGCTGCCGCAGCTTTCGGATCCGGAACCTTAGGTTCATCTAAGGGAAGGCCACACATATCTGAGTTGCAGCAGTTGCTGCCGTCTTATTCGTCTGCCGATGCGTGTAACGCGCCAATAGGTGGGACCCACGAAGCAGGCCTGATGGATGGTGGTGGCACCCGCTCTGGGAGTCAGAGAGTGCCGGTTTGCCCCACCTAGAAGCAGAAGCTCCCGAACAGCATCTTGAGTCTATCGCCAACAGACTCAGAATCCCTCAGGGTGGCCGGCGAGTGGGCGGTAAAGTCGAAGGTGCCGAAGAGGAGGTGACTCTCCGTCGCTGATGAGTTGTAGATCGCTCCGGATGGGACCTTCACGATCGCATAATCAACGTCCCCTTTTCCCACAGACGGCGCCAATTAATGAGGTTCGATCTCGTCAATGCCCATTGTTATGGACTTGGGTTTTGGAGAAGATGGGGATCCGAAGACATCATGGGCTTGGGCCACCCGAAATCTCCACAGGCCGCGTGTCTTGACGTGGGCCTTCCTTGGGCTAGACCACGTATACCAATGTTGTGTACTCGTGGGGTATAACCATGTCATCTAGTGACCTCACCAGGAAAGCGAATTGCTTCCCTGGCAACGGCGCCAGAAAAATGGTTGATACCTTCGATCCGGATTCACGGATGCAGTATAGTAGCTTTTCCCTAGTAGACCTAGGTTTAATCAAACCTTGGGAAACAATGTTTAAAGGAAATTAAATAAGGAACATCTACAAGACTTTGTTTGTTCATTTTACCTTCATTTATTCGACCTTTCTAGTTTACTTTAGATCGTGGGTTGTTTCAATGGATGGAGATAGGCCAGGGTTGAAGATTCACCTGCAGTTGCACATCATATGGGATAAAGATAGTAATACGCATATTCATGTGTAATATTTTAATAAAGATAAAATTTGTGGGCAGCACATCCCAATATACTAGAGCCCCTGTGAGTCACATGCATAACAATAGTCTTTTGATCCAACCGTTGCACCACGAAATACTAGGCTACAAACAATTATTAAGTAAAAACACAGATCAAAACCTTAAGAAGTGATGTTATTGTTGTTCCCAAATGGATTGCTAAATGAAGACCGTACTCCTTTTTATGTCACTAGGTTTCCTACGATATCGCCGCTCAGCATGTATCTCACCACAAGTCTTTATCAATCTCTAGGATCTTTGGTACCTACAAGTCCATAGATCAAGACAAGAAACAAAGATACAAAGATACAAATCTCTATTCAAACAATACACAATACTTCTATGGATTATATGCACATAATCGCTGCGAGGTTTTACCCCAACCCGCAGCCCATGAGGACTACTCACTCATAACAATAATATTAAGATAGAAAACATTGTGCAAAATACTTAGAATGAAATCAAATATTCTTACAATGGTTGTCGAATCACAAGGATATCTCAAGTAGAAGCTAATGGCTATGGCTATGGAGAGGATGGAGGGTGGAGAGGATGAACTATGGGGGTGGATCTCCTTCGGTGGTGTTGTGATGCAATCTGAGAATGGCGGCCTTCTACATGGAGGCTGGGACCTCGAAATACATAGGCGCCTTCACGAAAGTCATATGGTTTAACGAGACGAAGACGCTGCCACCTGGTACAGGCGGGATATATGGGAGGACCTTTCCTATACTAGTGGTCGTTAAGGCCTGTGTCGACTGTATTGGCACCAGGATTTCTTGGTCGTGTAAACTTCCTCAAAATCTTGCATTATGGCTCATGATTTCGTCGTAAAAGCAGGATTTCCTGCACAACACAATTCAAGGCAATGGATTGCACACCTTTGCAATAATTAGTCATTAGTAGCAAGGCTATAGAGATTCTTGGTCTCGCTTGACTAAAAACGAAGTTTAAACACGGAGAAAAATGGCTATTTTCACAGCCATAAGACAACAAAGCTCAAGGGAGCATCTATGGCGGGATGATAGTAATTGGCAGGAGAACTTGGCTTAGGACCTGATTGTGCAAGCACTACTGTTGGTGCAACCGCTTTGTTGCTCCTTATGGTGGTCATGATCAATTAATGGAGGTCATGTATATTAAGGAGGTGGTTTGGTATCCCCTCCATTAGCTAGGACTTGGTGAAAACTGATGTCATGTTTGTAATATTTTGGGATGTGGTATATATTAACCACTATGATTATTACTTGTGGTGCATCACAATCTATTGTTGGTTAACATGTGGTGCATCAGCAATGAGGTTAATTGTTAGCATGGTTGGTCCTGCCTTATACCACCTCCTTATGATAAGCTTCTTATACTGAACTCCTTAGTCTATCTCTTGTGTTGATTGTTGAGTGTTGGGTAACCTCACCAATCAATGTAACAAGTTACCACATCATCCATGATACGGGCAACCAAACATCCAACATTTGCATTAGTCTTTTCCAAAATCAAGAAATGCAGCCAACCAAACATTGGGTTATCATATCTCTCCCATGCCTAGAGTTTGACATGCAGGCTACTAAATAGCATGGACAACATGGCCCATATGTTTTTTCACATGGCACTACCCCTAGGGAGCCATGTTCCAGGAAGCACAAAAATCACACTACGCAACCAACCATGCTGTATAGGTTAGATTGCAAATTGTACCAAACATCAACATTGTCAATTCACAAGACAGTCCTAGGAAAGAGGCTATCTCCTTTGATAAACTCACTAATTTGTATAGAAAGGGTTACAAATATCTTCACATAATGTTGCCAGTGCATAAAAATTTATAAATGGGAAGAGAATCAAGGGATGAGTAACCTGATAAAATTTTATTTCTAGGGACTATTCTCCTCAGAAGTAACTGAGCCAGATGGAAGTGATAAATACAGTGTGAAGCAAATGACACGGAAGATATGAACCAAGACTTTTGATACCTTCGATCCGTATTATGGATATAGTATAGCTCTTTTTCCCTAGTACACCTAGGTTATCGAATCCTCGGGAAGCAGAAAGCATAGTAAAGTTACTTTAACGGACCTTCGGGAGTTTTAGAATTCTTTTTGTGTTTTACCGAACCAAGAGTTTGCGGTCTTTTGTTGTTGTCGGTGATGGAGAGAGAGGGCCTAGGGTTTTCGGTTTCACCTGTAGCTATGCAAAACATCTGATGGGAATAAAAGATAATAATAAAGTATGCATGTAATTGTTAGAGCAAGATAATTATATGTGGGCAGTGCATCCATAATTCTATTGTCTCCGCAACCGCTTATAGCAATAACCTATTAGTCTCATCCATAGAAGAAAGAGAACTAAGTGATGTCACTATTAATCCCAAGTAAATCCCTCACATACAGCCTTACTATCCTTTCTGTCACTGGGTTCCCATCCTACAGATTAGTCATTACTCACACTCCCTATACCTGGATCAATCCTTGGGGTCTTGGGTACCTAAAAAGTCCTTAGATTGAGGCACGAGAGGATACAATAATCATCATGTCATACAAACTAATACATGATCCCACATATGATAAATAACATGCACAAACTACATGGCTAGGCCAAAGCCCTTAGCCCAAGGAGAATTACTCACACATAGAGATGAAATCAACAATCATAAACATTGTAATGGAAATCATGAGATTGATAGTAATAGTCTTACAATGTCACCAATTGGAGATGATATCTACTATTACAAGTGGTGGAATATGTCTATGGTGGAGGAGAAGGGTTTAGAGATTACATCTAGATCTATCCCTCCGGTGAGGTGGTTTCTGATGGCTTGGTGTAGTCGGGGATTGTTTCTCATCGCCCGAGGCCTCTTTATATAGGTTTCGCTTCACGAAAGTTGTTCTATTTGACCTAGCGGTGTCGGTGGAAACTATACGGCCGGAACTATACGGCCAGAATTTTATTCCCGCCGTATAGTTGGTCATTAAAGCTTCTGCCTCCTTTCCATGACTCCTGGTTTCTTTGAGTTGTTGGAAATATCGTGTCTTTGACTTTAATGTTGTGATTCCCATCATCAAACGTCATTATCTGCACATGAAAAATAGAAAGACAGGATTGCATACCCCTTTGATCATTAGGCATTAGTGGCCGGATTTAGAGAGAGATTTTATAAAAAATACGAATAATATCTAGTTTAAATGTGGACGTGGATGGCTATATTTCACAGCCATCAACCTCCCCAAGCTTAAACTTGATCGTCCTCAGCAAGAAAACCAAAATCAAAATGGAACCTAGCATTTAAACTAAAATAATGAGATGATGATCTTACTCATGATTGGTAGTCTCATGTTTCCTCCACTTTATTAATCTGAAAAACTTCAGCATAGATAGAGTAATGGCAAGCATATCACACGGTTTTGAATGAATCCTTATATCACAACAAGATTATTGTTAGCATGGATGATTCAATGAGTAAACTTTATTACATGTCATGTAATCAACTCATAAGATTGCCTTTGAACAGTAAAGTATAATCATGTAAAATTGAGAGTGTGGGAGTTTGTCATGAAAATCATATACACTAAAGTATCTCAATTCTCCCACATCAATAAAGTCAAGACTTTTCAAGCACTACTTTTCTATTCATTGTCCTTCAAGAATTTTAGTTCTTAAGTAATTGAGAGCTTGCCAAAAAATTTAATTAGTTTATCAGGTTGTGCTGGACACTCGTGGCATTACCAAGGTTTTTGTTCCTTTTGCATAATGATTACTCATATCAGCCCGAGGAGTGATTCCAAGAATGCCAAGAATCTTACCCATTATAGCATTGCTACTACATATGTTTAATCAACTCATAGCCAAAATCTAGGAGTTTCCCCCATGAAGATCGTTCGTAGGCTAGCGGAGTTGTTGGCATCCCATGAAGTTTGACACGCATAAAGCTATATCATTCTTATGATTCACAAGTCAAACTTTGGCATGCTCACAAAAACCGCTAAACATTAATTCAATTGAAAAATCCTTTCAAAGAGAGCTATCAAAGTCAATCATTATTTTATGTGGTGTTGAGTGTCTCTAGGAATAAGCTTTCAAGACTAAACACTACAACGCCCAAGCCTTCAATTGTGAGACTTATTCTTATTGCAATTGTTTAGCGAATTTTTAGGCAAGACTTGGTTAACTACAAGAGCTGGAACAAAACATACTCAACTAAATACCCATGGAAACAAAATTTTACTCCAATATAAAGACTCACTCCACCAATATAATATCTTAACATTTACAACTAACTAGCATGGGTTTCTTAAACTTCAAAAGTGGGGAGTCACAAGGCATACCTCCCATGATTGGTTCCACTTCTCTCTTCCCCTTTAATTTGTTTCTTGTAAACTCGAAGTCAATCACTCTCCTGCAAATATGTGAGAACCACAAGGAGAATAAAAAAGAAAAAGGGAAAATAAAGATAAATGGAAAAATATTTTTGTTGTTTTTGAGAGAGGGAATTAAAGAATAGAAAATTGGCGGCAAAGCTCGGCTTGAAAATCTCGAAAACAAATAAAATAACTAAAGATAAAGTGTTGGGGAAACCAACACGAGTGCTTATAAACTCAAATTAAAAACATAACCTCGAAATAAAATAAAACAAATTAACGCCAAATAAAGATAATGAGGAACTTCCCCAAGATTAGGCTTTTGCAAGCCCTTCAAATAATTGAGGTGGCGAGAAAAAGTTGTAACTCCAGTTTGCACATTGAGTTGATAAATTACCAGTGGTTCCTCCGAGGTTCAAGGCGAGATTATGCATCCCCTCCATAGTTACTCCTAGTTCTTGGAAGTCTTGATATGTAGCAAAGTGGGTTGGTGGCTCTTGATAAGGAACTTCTTGCTCCTCTTCTTGGTCCTCATCCTCATCTAGAATCTCCTCCTTGGGTTGGTGTTGTTCAACCTACACATCATATAGCCTCTATAGAGAAAATACCATTAGGCAAAGGAGCGGTATAGAGACGCCCAGCTCCTGCAATATGCAAGTAATAAACACCACCTCTCCTAGTGAGCATTCCACAATCTCTTAAAGTAGACAAAGCAACACGTCGCTCACCTAGCAATGGTTGCAAATCACCTAGGTCGATGCCCAAGTCAATGGCAAGCATGGTGATGACGCCTCCACATGTGATTGACCCTTGGATTTGGGAGGATTGGTGCTCCAAGTAGCACACAAGAATTGCGCCCAAGTTGAGTGACAAGTTTTTGTTGCAAGCAGCTTTTGCGAGGACCAAGATGTCCTCCTAATTGAGTCTTGTAAACTCATTTCGTGCCTGCAAGGTGTTAGCAATAACAAAGAACAAATAGCGAATAGCAGGATGCTGAATATTCTTCCCCTTGTTGACTCCATAAGTGAAACTCATTCTATTATAATAATGATCTGGGGAAGGGTTCATGTCAGCATAAGATGCGCGTAAGGCATTAACATCATTATTTGGTAAACTAAAACAATTGCACCATTCATCAAGTGATAATGTATAATTGTTGTTCATCAGTCGGAAATAAATCATGTCCTCTTCGTGCCATGTTTTAATGGTGCTTTTTAAAGAACTTAAAAATTCAAGGGTTAGCCGGCGATAAGTAGGCACATCTTGGAATACAAAGTTCTGCAGGCCAACTCTATTGCAAAGTAAATTGAAGTCATTAGAAATACCTAGTTGATTCAATATAACGGTACAAGCCCACTTGGTTGTCTTCACTTCTCGGTTCTTGATCTTGTTGAAGCGATCATGTTGGAGCTCATTCCTAAACCGTATCCCCATGCGGTCCTGAGTTGAAGTGGCAGCCTCAGAAGAACTTGCAGCGGCACGAGCACACATTTGTCTCCTTGTGTTCATCTTCTAAAATAATAAGAAATGCAAAAATAAAACTTTTTGATCCAATAGTAATAAGCATAACATATTCCTCATCATAGCACACTAAAGAATCTCCTCAAAATAATAATCTAGGCAAGAGAAACATGGCAATTAGTTCATAGTAGGTCTCACCATAGATTGATAATGACAACAGATCGGAGATGAATTTGCAAAAAGTAATTGGAGGATCGGAGGAGAAACATACCGTAGATCACTTGTGTGCAAGGAAATCAAACGAAATTGAGTAGAGATGAAGATCTCTTGAGGTTTTGAGAAAGTTTGGAGGTACAAGAGAGAAAAAAGATTGAAGTTTTGGTGTTGGGGGTACCTTCCCGTGGAGTTTTTGTGGTCGCACGAACTTTACGGTCGGAACTATACGACCAGAACATTTGTTCCCGCTGTATAGTTGGTCTGACGGCAAAATTTTAGGGTTTCTTAGGGTTTCTTCCTGGCAGTGATATCTATATGGCCGGGATTTTTATCCCCGACGTATAGTTGGTCGTTAAACCTTCTGTACCTGGAGAAGAAAATTTGACGAAGGCATAGATATCTATACGGACGAAACTATACGGCTGGAGTTTTTATTCCCGTCGTATAGTTGGTCATTAAACCTTCTGGACTCGTCAAAAAAATTCTGTTTCTTCGAGAATTCTTTCTTAACCTGAAACTTAGAGAAATACCATGTTTTGACAGAAAAATGACAGTCTAAATTGTTTACTAACAACATCATGTATAAATAGTACCACCGTACTTCTCCTCCTGAACTGGAGTTTTCTAGCACTCTTTATTTAACATGAAACTTAAACTAAAAATTTAAAAACTTTACTCATACCTTTATTTCACATGGGTTGTCTCCCATGAAGCGCTCTTTTATGGTCAATAGCTTGATCATGATGTTTCTCACTTAGGCTAGATGAGTGGAAAACCCACTCCAAAATAGTTGGCCTTCAAAGTGATGGCTTCCTTATCATCATGCTTGACTTTATTCTTCCTGGGGAAATGAATAACAAAAGGATCCCACAAAGGAATTAAAGCTTCATGTTCCCTTCATGCAGATTAATAAAAGCCTTAATAGTTCTTAAGAACGTATGACCTAATATGATAGGAGAAGTAGCATCTTCAGGCATGTCAACAATAACAAAATCAGTAAGAGCAGGACAGCCTTTAATGTATACTAAAGTATTCTGTTTAATTCCTACTGCTTGTTTGTAGGTAGAATCTGCTAGATGTAATTTTAACTCGGTGATTTCAAGAGAGCAAAGATTTAAGTTATTAAAAATACTTTTTGGAATTGTTGAAACACTTGCACCTAAATCACAAAGTGCAGCTATCTCATTAGTCCCAATTTTAATCTTAATAGTAGGCTCAAATATATCATCAAGCTTAACAGGTAGTTTTTCAGCAATTTTATTATATTCTTTCTCAAGCTCATGTAACTTTATTGCTACCTGATTAACAAAGTGTTGATACATAGCTTCCTCATTTCCTTCACTTACGGGAATCTTGATATTGATCCTTTTCACAAGATCTTCAACCATGTAATTTGGTGAAGGGGCATTCCTATAGTCAAGTTCTTTAGGCTCCTCCCTTTGTATTCTTATCATCTTGAGGTCTTCATCTGGATTGGGATCAGCTTCACCTTCAAATTTAGCTAGAATGAGAGTTTTACGCCCGGTTATCTTACCTAGCTATGCCTCAACAATCCTAGTTCTTTCTTGGAGGGCCTGCAAATCGTTCCCCAAACTCACAGCTTGGTTAGGAAATTTTCAAAGCATATTATCATGGTTCTCCGTTATCTTAAAAAGGATATTATTTTGCTCATTTTGCGAGTCCATAAAGGACTTAAGAGTTTCTAGGAGACTACCATTACTTGATCCCATATTATTATTAGAATTACGTGCAGGGCTAGAATTATGTTTCTGGAAATTAGGATTGTAGTTCTTCTTCCAAGCAGGGTTATAATCATTACGAGCTATGAAGTCTATTTCTTCAATATTTGATTCCGGCATAGCTCTTGCATGGGTTTCCTTACCCATGACGGCTAATATGATCTCATCCAGCTTAGCATTGAATTCTTCATTTTCTTGCGGTGTGACAGATTTCACCTTCTTTGTGTTTGATCTTTCCACATGCCATTGGGCATGGTTTTCTTGCATATTGTCTAGCAGCTGCTTTGCTTCGGTAATTTTTTTGCCCATGAATGTTCCTCCAGTTGCGGTATCAAGCATAGACTTAGACACATGGTTAAGAACATTATAAAATAAATGGAGAATTAACCAATCTTCCATCCCATGGCTGGGACAGTTTCTCATGCATTCTTTCATTCTCTCCCATGCAAGCGCTAGTGGCTCACGCTCTTCCTGTCTAAAACCAGTAATATTAGATCTTAGTTGCATAGTATTTGTAGGTGGGAAAATTTTAGTCATAAATAAAGAAGTACACTCCACCCATGATGCAATAGTATTTCTAGGTGAAGATAGCAACCATTATTTTGCTCTTCATCTAAGAGAGAAAGGAAATAAGAGCAACTTGACCGCTTCAGGGTCAACATCTTTAATGTGCATCATATCCGAAAAGGCTAGAAAAAGGGCATGCTCCTAGGAGGTCGCATTGCGTCGCTGCTGCTGCCTGCACATGGCGGGCGCGGCGTGCCTCACGCGCTGTCCCGGCCTTCTTCCATGCAACACGTGGTGGATGTGGAGAGGGTTGCGGGTCCTTTTTCCTTTTCTCTTTGTAGATTTGAACACAAAAAACTGTGATATCTTTCAAACGGAGAGTCTAAATCGATATTCGTTTTCACGTTCTTGCTAGTCACGTCCAAATCTTCAAAACTAGATCCACTGTTGATATGTTTCGACAAAAAAATTCTCATACTGCCTTTGATGTGTAGGTTTTATTGACTTTTGATCCAGTGCACGGTGCCTTTGTGTCCTGGCAGTGCACTGCCTTGTTGTACTGTGTTGCACTGCCTAAGGTCGCAGTGCACTGCGCGATGTCCTGGCAGTACACCATCCATGCACTGTCTTGTTGTACTGCGTTGCACTGCCTAAGGTCATAGTGCACTGCGCGATGTTCTGGCAGTGCACCGCTGATGCACTGCCTTGTTGTATTGTGTTACACTGCCTAAGTTCATAGTGGTTGATGCACTGCCTTGTTGTACTATGTTGCACTACCTTAGTTCGTAGTGCACTGCGTGATGTCCTGGCAATGCATTGCCCGTGCATATGTTGTACTGCCTTGTTGTACTGTCTTGCACTGTATTCGGTCGCAATGCACTGCGCGGTGTCCTGGTAGTGCACCATCCATGTTGTAACAAGCCTAGTTTTAATAAATAGTAATTAGGATTTGATTGCGCATTCATGAGCATCATGTAACCTTGATAAGATAAAAATTCAAAACAAAATAAAACCCTAAACCCTAATAACTCCCCTCTCTATTTGAAAACCTTCAAATGGGTTTAAATATTTTGAAAACCCCCAAAATATTTGGAGCCCAAATGGATTAAAAAGGGCCCTCAAGTATTTTGAAATGTTTGCAAAGCTCTTGTATTTTGGAAATATCCAAAACAGGTTTGAAAATGAAAATACAAAGGGAAACAGAAATTAGAAAAGGTTTTGTTCTAAAAAATAGAACCAGGCCGCAGCCCAGCCTGCTCTCCCTTCTCTCAACCTTTACCAAAGCCCACGCGGAACCCACCCCGGCCCATCTGCAGCCCGCCCTCGGCTTGTACTGCTTCACCCCTCTCCCTTTGTCGTCTTCCTCCCCGACGCAAGCAGCTCGTTGTCTGTGCGCCGGCCATCGATCCTCCTCGCGCTGCGATTCCTGCCGCCGTCGTTGGATGCCAGGATAAGATCAACCATTCCTTCCTCTCTCTCCCCAAACCCATTTCTCCCCGTCTCGTTCTCTCTCATGAAATCCCCCCTAAGGCTGAACCCTAGCTGCTGCAGAACCGCTCCTCTCCGCCGTTCCAAGCCTCCCTGGGCCAAGCTGAGATGCATGGGAGCTGTGCCTCATCGAGTTGAGCCTCCCTGCCGAAGGAATTGAGCCTAGTCGCTCGGAATCGTCACCATCGACCTCGCCTTCCCCGACTCCGGCCGCCGCGTCCATCATCGATTCCGGCCGTTCTGGATCTCCCTCGGCCTCGCTGCCACTTCTATCGTGCTCAGGGTGATCTACTGGTCCTCGTGGACCCTCTCCCTTGACCCCTCTCGCTCTGGTTCATCCCCTCCACGACCACCTACCACCGCCGTCGTTGTCCTTCGTCGTTGTTGTCGCTCCGACGACCTCCTGCAAGCGGCGCTGCCAGTTTCTGCTAGCCCACATCGCCCTCTTTCCAACGGACCCAGCCCCGTAGCCCCATGTCACCCTAGCGCCGCGCCCGTGCTTGACCTGAGGGCATGTCCATTGTTGACGTCAGCATGGTGAAATATTCCCTTTTCTTTTATTTCAAATGTTTTTGGTAAATCATTTCAGTAAATAGTAAATACCTGACAGGTGGGTCCATCCTGTAAGTCAAATAAACATTTTCAGAAATGTTTACTGATTATTAAAAATGTAATTATTTTATAATATTGCAAAAATGATTTAAAATAGATTAAAATTGGGAAAAAATCATAACTAATTCATTTTAAATCAGAAAAATACAAATAATATATCAAAATGTTCAGAAAAATAAGATCTACACAATAGAATATAATCATGCATTGTTAAACAACTTCAATTGCAAGTTAATTAGAAAGACAAAATGAACCCTCTCATATGCCTCCGGGGTTTTCTCCGAATTAGGGTTTGCACCCCTCGGAACCCCGATTAAACTACCAAGCATGTTTAGGGTTTCAATTTTAATAACTTTTAAGCTGTCATATCATCATTCTTGTCTGAGCATTGCATCGATTCCATGTGTTGATTGTTTCTCTTCCTTTCCGGTGTTTGGTTCTTCCCAGTAGAATACGATATCGGAATCGAGATCAAGTCGAAGACTGAAGACCGAGATCAACACCGTCGAAACTCGAAGACCAAAACTTGACCAACTATAATCAAGTCAAGTACCAGATGTCCGAAGCTCTGCTTTCTGGATATCAACAGGCAAAGGCAAGCGAAGCCCCACACATACATATGAATCCTATGATTTCAAAGTATTTACAATCTTGCCATGTGCATGCGATTCTAAAGTCTTTTATCGATAGATAGAGCAATCCTATCTGATGCATGTTACCTTTGAAGCCCATATTCCCTAATCCACTGCTCCTAGCATAACTAGGGTTTGGCTTGTGAAGCGTTGCTAGAGCTATTATATCTGTTAGGCTTAGCCATTCTTAGCGGTTACTGCTGGTCCATCCAGTTGATGAATTAGAATTGCGAATGAACCTAGTATGACAGGATGACGTGGTAAGATCAGAGATGAAAGTTAAACATGCTAAGGCTTGTATGGGAGGCATGGTGGGTTGTGGTTTTTGCAGTCCCATACTTGCCACTACTAGGACCTGAGTTCTTGCCTATGGTCCAAGATGAGTGTACAACCACACGGGGGCCTGGAAATCCCCCTTGACCAACTACCTTGCCAAGTAAATTCCATGAGTCACATAGTTCGGGCTTTCCATTTGACATACGCATTCTGGTTCTTCTTGAAGGAGGTGAAGGAGGTGCATTCATAGAGGTAGGAAAGCGTGGCCGGGAACAAGAGATGCCCGGCATCTGTAATCTTGAACCCTGCGCACATCATTAGGGACCGACTTTGGGACTCGGTCCGTTACGGCGGCATCTCCCTAGTGCGTGACTCATGGTCTCGGTGAAAGCAAGGTAAAGGTCGTGTCCAACCACTCTCTGCCGGCCTTCCAAGGAAGAGGGCTAATAATATTTGGCATTAAGAATCGGTTGGTACGTGTGGGTAAAGTTGTACACCCCTGCAGGGTTAAATCTTTTCGAAAATTCGTGTCCACGGTTATGTACGAACTTGGAGACCAGATTCTAAGATCATAGAGAACTTTAACCTAATCGTAAAACTTGGCGGATCAATGTGTGCTTAAGGATGCTTCCTCATGGGTACGAGGGGGTGATCCTAGATAGGTTCAGATGATGATGATTCGGTGGATATCAAAAGATGATCAAAGTTAAAGATACCGCTCTCTTATCCCCTTTTAAAATATTCTGATTAGTCGAGATTCTTTCCCCTCTTGTTTTACAAAACAAAGATGGATTTATGCAAAATAACTCCACCAGCCATAAGTCTTGCGGAGTACAACCTGTACTCACCCTTGCTTCGTTGACTCTTTTGCAGCAGAGTAAGTGTTATCTTAGAAGATGAGTTCTTCACGGAATCGACATTGATGAGTAGTTTGGAGTTCCTAGTCGGCAGTCTGGGATCTATGGATTGGACGTCATCGTTATGCATCAGGCCTCTTAGGCCATTTGTTACGTTTGCTATACTTAATAGCATAATTTGCCTTCCGTTATTTGATGTTTGTGGTCAGTGACCTCTTCTTGTAATAATTTGGTTCTTCGCTCAGTTATGAGCTTGCTGTAATAAATTTTGTGTCGTAGGGTCACTGTTGCGTTACCGATTTTCTCTTTGTACACTTTCAAGATGAGATTAGGCTTATGTTCAGACGAAGGTCTCGGATTTGTCTAGCCTTAATCTCGGGGGTGTCACAGGTTTTGGTATCAGAGCAGTATCGGCTGTAGGAAACCTTTATATTGGTCGATGTTGAGTCTAGTGCTTGTGAAAACTATTTTTAAAGATAAAATTATCTGCGAAAACCCTTGTATGCTTCTTTTACCCCTTATCTAGTTTCGCTCTAGTTCTGGGTCATCTTATCCTGTTTTGATTTGGAAAGTTTTACTACCTCGTCTCTTCCTTCAAAGCTTAGGTGCCTTTTCAGGCATGTCGGTTCTCAACCAGTTGACCTAGTGTTAAGTTCTCTAGAGTCTGGTGTGTGTGTTCCTTGTTTCCCCTTGTTCTGTTTCTTCTGAGAGATTTCTTTCCATCATGATCTCCCTGTTTTATGGGTCCACAACATCATGTCTATGGTCCCACAGTGATCTGTTCTAGGCCTCGAATTTTCCTTTCGCCTCATGGGCCTCCTATTCATTTGTTTGGGTACTTCAGAAGTTGTTTCTTCTCTTGGAATCTACCTCGTGATTACTATCTTGTAGTGTACGCTTTGTCACTCAAGTAGTAGTTACTCTTTTCTTTGGGTTTTAACCCTCGGACTTGAACTTAAGATCCCCGATTTGTGCTGGATTCTGGTGTTGCGAATCTTGTACATGAAGCTGACCTTTAACCCAAGATCCATTTTATTGACCCTTGTGGTTAATGTTCAAACATTACCCCAGGACGGCTAATACCTTCTAGTATAGCCTTCAAGTTTGTGGTTATTGTCGTAATTGAATTGCGACAACTAAGAATTTCCCCTACCACATGCTATGGAAGATGTTCTTTAATGGAACCAAATAGATCACTACAAGAGTACTCCTCGAGAGTCTCACATCTATACTCGTGACTCTGCCACACCTTAACTCTTCATGCATTGGTCTTCAGAAGATTGTTGACTTATGCGTCCGCATCTCGGGATTCTGTCCTGAGCATGTTCCTTTTTCCTTGTTACTTTCTGACCTTTGTCTACTAGTTGGTAGCCAAGTAGTAAATGTGCATTGTTGTCTTCTGATGCAAGATACTCTTGTGGTTCGTCATGACACACCATTTCGGGATGTCAGGAGAAACAAACTCCAGTACCTCGTCATATCTAGGACCGGGTCAAAGTGTTGTAATCCGTGGATCAAGAAGTATTGATTAGCTTCTGATCTATTCTACCTTAAAGTATCACACCCTTTTTATACTAAGAGGTCGTGGTGAGTCTCATGACCCTCTTAATGAAGTGATACTCTTACACATTTTTAACCAGCCTTCCTCTAAGCTGTTTGCGCTCAGGAATGTTACGTGTGCGTAATAATGTGGTCATCTGAGATTATTAGCAATTGTTATTGCTTTGAACTCTAAGGACATTTGTATCATTCTTAGCGTGATGGTAAACCCTATCACTAAGCAGAGGATGATTGTGCTACCAAGTCCACTATTCTGGTGCACCCTCTTCGGTCAAAGAGTTAGGTTTGTACCAAAACTCTGAGACTATGTCTTCTTGCCTTACCAAGAAAGTTTTCCTCTTGAGCTCTCTGGCATACCGGTGGTCCGTGATATTCTGGGTGTCTTCTAGAAGTATCGCCATGTTGCCACATGACCGTGTTGTCAGGTTCTTGAGTAAGCTGTTTCTTCAAACCGCTCCTTTCTCCAAGGATCCATACTGGATACCCCTGAACTAGTTGGTTGAGCTTAAACAACAACTTGGAGAGTTGTAAGACAAAAATTCTATCCAACTCTCTTCTTCCTTAAAGGGATGTCTAGTTTTGTTCGTGCTGAAGTAAGATAGTATGTCCATTGTGGATATGTTATCTTTCCACATCTTTGATTTGATTTGGGCAATTATAAAATCAAATTCAGTTCCAAGGACTATCCTAATGACGTATCCATTTGTGATGTTTCACTTAAGTACATATTCATGTCCTATGGTCTGACCATGTCTATGCCTTGTTCATATAATATTTGAGACCATATTTTTGGAGTGTATAGATAAGTTCGTTATTGAGCCCATCAATGACATCCTTACCTTCTCCATGCTAGAAAATATTCATATGGAACATTTGGCGTTAATGTTGGAAACTTTTGAGAACCATCTTCGTGTTATCTCGAAGTATGTGTTCTGGATGTTAGAAGCAACCTACTCTGGTTCACGTGCAATTGTTGAAAGATGTCGCCATGGATTTGAGTAGAGTTATCTTTGTTTCCCAATAAGGATTTAGTTGTGTTCGTTGCAAACAATTCATGTAGATGCAATTATATTTTGATAACTTGCTATCACATGGTTTCTGCAATCTAGCTCATCTTTTGGAGCTTGACATTGAAGTCCAAGTCTTGAGAATCTAGTGACTTTACCTTTGTGGTAAATGTTGCACCCTTTCTATTCGGACATGATGAGTCTAAAGTATCCCTCCACCAAACCAAAGATGAATCTCAAGCAAAAATGATGGTTAGTGTCCCTCAAGTTTTTGACATAGGTCTCTTTGGACATTCGGTAAGATTGATGTAGTGGTTGACAAAATTAGTCGGAAAGATCTTTTGCCATATTCTCCTGAATCAGCAAAAACAACCACTCTTCATAAGGCTTCTTCTATGACTTACTGTAGGAGTTGTGCTTATGGTTTCCTTTGTCAGTCCGACCTTTACTTGATGATTGGTTAAAGGCTTGTCAATAGCTTGATACCGGTGTCTCGAACATCAAGGAGAACATTTAAAGTAGCGTTGCTAAATGTCCCTCGGTCGATCTTCCAGACCCTTTTATGATGGCAAGCATCATGCTATGCCAAGTACTTAGAGTCTGAGAATGAAGCTTCTTTCTTCTCGTGTCATCGGGAATCTTCTAAACTATTCATCCTGGTGGTGCAAAGTGATGTCACGATCTTTGGCAATGATTTTTATAGAACCAGATGAATAAAGAGTTTCCTCCTCGCCTTCTTAAACATGCTTGAAGAGCGACTATGATTTTGGTGATCAGAAGTTCCTCTTGTTACATGTTCCTTGTGGCTCTTACGAGTCCTCTCCACCAAAACACCTTTCTTTCTTGGCCTTGTGTTGAACGAAAGAGTGACCCTTCTGTGTCAAAAATAGTTCAACAACTTGGTTTTGTTGATATCTATGTCTTCCACCTGTAAAGCTCTATTAAGCTGTTTAGTAGAGGTTTATATCTCGAAATCTGTGGTCATGTTCCATCTGTTGGAAGTTTCTTCCCTCAGAATTTTACCCTCTTCTGTAAGTTCCATGGTCTCAATCCTTATGAAGACCAACTATCTGTCACCTTGAAACCTTCTCCTTTTGTTTCCTCCGTTACCTTGGCATGTTTCATGTCTGTTGGCTTTAGAGATGTTCGCGAAACATCTATCCATGAGTTGACCATGAGATACTCAGTTTGTGGTTCCATGTCGTTCCCTCTCTTCCTTAGTGTGAGTAGCCACCTCGAAGATTACGAAGCGCTTCGTCCATTCGTCATGGTGGTATGGATCAACCTCTTCGAGAAGATCGTCGAAGTTTAGTGTGACCATGTTCCTTCTATCTTCCTACCTAGGAATCTCGGGTCGAGATTCTTTTAAGGGGGATAGAATTGTAATAAGCCTAGTTTTAATAAATAGTAATTAGGATTTGATTGCACATTCATGAGCATCATGTAACCTTGCTAAGATAAAAATTCAAAACAAGAATAAAAACCCTAAACCCTAATAACTCCCCTCTCTATTTGAAAACCTTCAAATGGGTTTAAATATTTTGAAAACCCCCAAAATATTTGGAGCCCAAATGGATTAAAAAGGGCCCTTAAGTATTTTGAAATGTTTGCAAAGCTCTTGTATTTTGGAAATATCCAAAACAGTTTTGAAAATGAAAATACAAAGATAAAACAGGAAACAAAAATTAGAAAAGGTTTTGTTTAAAAAAATAGAACCAGGTTGCAGCCCAGCCTGCTCTCCCTTCTCTAAACCTTTCCCTAAGCCCATGCGGAGCCCACCCCGGCCCATCTACAGCCCGCCCTCGGCCCGTACTGCTTCGCCCCTCTCCCTTCGTCGTCTTCCTCCCCGATGCAAGCAGCTCGTTGTCTGCGCGCCGGCCGTCGATCCTCCTCGCGCTGCGATTCCCGCCGCCGCTGTTGGACGTTAGGATAAGATCAGCCATTCCTTCCTCTCAGTTCCCATACCCATTTCTCCCCGTCTCATTCTCTCTCACAAAATCCCCTCTAAGGCCGAACCCTAGCCGCCGCAGAACCGCACATCGCCATTGTTTCGAGCCTCCCTGAGCCAAGCTGAGATGCCTAGGAGCTGATCCTCGTCGAGTTGAGCCTCCCCGCCGAAGGAATCGAGCCCAAGCGCTCGGAATCATCGCCATCGACCTCTCCTTCCCCGACTCTAGCCGCCGTGTCCATCGTTGATTCCGGCCGTTCTGGATCTCCACCGGCCTCGCCGCCACTTCTACTGTGCTCAGGGTGAGCTACTGGTCCTCGTGGACCCTCTCCCTTGCTCCCTCTTGCTCTGGTTCATCCCCTCCACGACCACCTGCCACCGTCGCTGTTGTCCTTCGTCGCCGTCGTCACTCCGATGACCTCCTACAGACGGTGCCGCCAGTTTCTGGTAGCCCACATCGCCCTCTTTCCAGTGGACCCATCGCCGCAGCCCCTCGTTGCCCTAGCGCCGCGCCCGGGCATCTCCATTGTTGATGTCAGCATGGTGAAATATTCCCTTTTCTTTTATTTCAAATGTTTTTGGTAAATCATTTCAGTAAATAGTAAATACGTGACAGGTGGGTCCATCCTGTAAGTCAAATAAACATTTTCAGAAATGTTTACTGATTATTAAAAATGTAATTATTTTATAATATTCCAAAAATGATTTAAAATGAATTAAAATTGGGAAAAATCATAATTAATTCATTTTAAATCAGAAAAATACAAATAATATATCAAAATGTTCAGAAAAATAAGATCTACACAATAGATCTATAATCATGCATTGTTAAACAACTTCAATTGCAAGTTAATTAAAAGACAAAATGAACCCTCTCATATGCCTCCGGGGTTTTCTCCGAATAAGGGTTTGCACCCCTCGGAACCCCGATTAAACTACCAAGCATGTTTAGGGTTTCAATTTTAATTACTTTTAAGTTGTCATATCATCATTCTTGTCTGAGCATTGCATTGATGCAATGTGTTGATTGTTTCTCTCCCTTTTTGGTGTCTGGTTCTTCCCGGTAGAATACGATATCGAAATCGAGATCAAGTCGTAGACTGAAGACCGAGATCAACACCTTCGAAGCTCGAAGACCAATACTTGACCAACTGTAATCAAGTCAAGTACCAGATGTCTGAAGCTCTGCTTTCTGGATATCAACAGGCAAAGGAAAGCGAAGCCCCACACATACATATGAATCATATGATTTCAAAGTATTTACAATTTTTCCATGTGCATGCGATTCTAAAGTATTTTATCGATAGACAGAGCAATCCTATCTGATGCATGTTACCTTTGAAGCCCATATTCCCTAATCCACTGCTCCTAGAATAACTAGGGTTTGGCTTGTGAAGCGTTGCTAGAGCTATTATATCTGTTGGGCTTAATCATGCTTAGTGGTTACTGCTAGTCCATCCAGTTGATGAATCAGAGCTGCGAATGAACCTAGTATGACAGGATGACGTGGTAAGATCAGAGATGAAAGTTAAACATGCTAAGGCTTGTATGGGAGGCCATGGTGGGTTGTGTTTTTTGCAGTCCCATACTTGCCACTACTAGGACCTGAGTTCTTGTCTATGGTCCAAGATGAGCGTACAGCCACACGGGGGACTGGAAACCCCCTCAACCAACTAACTTGCCAAGTAGATTCCATGAGTCACATATTTCAGGCTTTCTATTCGACATACGCATTCTAGTTCTTCTCGAAGGAGGTGAAGGAGGTACATTCATACAGGTAGGTAAGCGTGGCCTGGAACAAGAGATTCCCGGCATCCGTAATCTTGAACCCTGCGCACATCATTAGGGGCCGACTTCGGGACTCGACCCGTTACGGCGGCATCTCCCTAGTGCGTGACTCATGGTCTCGGCGAAAGCAAGGTAAAGGTCGTGTCCAACCACTCTCTGTCGGCCTTCCAAGGAAGAGGGCTAATAATATTTGGCATTAAGAATCGGTTGGTATGTGTGGGTAAAGTTGTACACCCCTACAGGGTTAAATATTTTCTAAAAGTTGTGTCAACGGTTATGGATGAACTTGGAGACCAGATTCTAAGATCATAGAGAACTTTAACCTAATCGTAAAACTTGGCAGATCAATATGTGCTTAAGGTGCTTCCTCATAGGTACGAGGGGGTGATCCTAGATAGTTTCAGCTGATGATGATTCGGTGGATATCAAAAGATGATCAAAGTTAGAGATACCGCTCTCTTATCCCCTTCTAAAATATTCTGATTAGTCGAGATTCTTCTCCCTCTTGTTTTACAAAACAAAGATGACTTTATGCAAAATAACTCTACCAGCCATAAGTCTTGCAGAGTACACCTTGTACTCACCCTTGCTTCGTTGACTCTTTTGCAGCAGAGTAAGTGTTATCTTAGAAGATGAGTTCTTCACGGCATCGACATCGATGAGTAGTTTGGAGTTCCCAGTCGGCAGTGTGGGATCTATGGATTGGACGTCATCGTTATGCTTCAGGCCTCTTAGGCCATTTGTTACGTTTGCTATTGTAGAGGGAGTGTCCCAACCTTTAAACAATATAAGGTGGAGTCCCCTGTGTTTACAATGCTAGTCCCTGGATCAATAGCTAGCATCCACAATTAAGATGTAATATCAAGAAACAAAGGTCATAACATAACTTTATAACCAGGAATAACAAAAATTTTGTTACATCTTACATAGCTCATTTGGCTATTACATTACATTGCAGCGGAATAACTATAATCTTGGGGTCCTTCATCTTCAAAGTGCCACAGGCAAATGTTGGTTGTAGACTTTGTAATCCTAATCAATCAATCTTCACTAAAATCAATCAAACCTGCAACATTACAAGTTACAGCCACAAGGGTCAATACATTTGAATTGTATTGGCAAGTTTCACTACTATGTGGAATATAAGTGGATCCTAACATTACATGCATATTTGGCTAAGTAGAGTTTTAGGCTTATTTGCATAAAGCAATATTTTATCCTATCTTTTCAAAATGGTTTTGGTCCTTTGTCAAATCTTCTTTTCAAAATTCCTTGAACTCCTTGGTATCCCCAAGTATTCAAGTCCTTGTCAAAAATCTCTTGAGCTCCTTGGTAACCCCAAGTGCATCAAGTTTTATCAAAATCTCATGAGTTCCTTGGTAACCCCAAGTGTTCATGTTTTCATCAAAATCTCTTGAGTTCCTTGGTACCCCCAAGTACATCAAGTTTTATCAAAGTCTCTTGAGCTCCTTGGTATCCCCAAGTGCATCAAGTTCTTAAAAGTTTTCTTTTTAGAAATTAGAATGTCGAGATTTCCCATAGCTTCAAACTTTAGTTGCTCAGTATTGTCCATAACCGGGGACACGGCTAAGTACTTAGATTTTATTATCTTCTGCAGAAGTAGTACACTTTACCCACATGTCACAATCCCATCCTTTTGCCACCAGTCGCCACTGGATTAGTGCTCACCAAGATGGAGTACCGGCAGATTGAGAATGTGACGAAGTCTTTCCAAAGGGTCCTCCCATACACCATTGCTAGCTTGTCTTCAGCACCCATGTAGGATTCCAGGTCCCCATGTCCAGTAAACTAAAGACAATGTATGGGTCTCCCCAATGTAGTTGACCAAGCCAGATCCATAAATAGCATGTGGTTGCACACGAAAGCCACAATTGGAGAAACATGTTCAATCTCTAAGTTTCCTGGGTGGTTTCCTTTGGAGCACAACACAAAGAGATTGCCATAGACATGGTTCCTTTTGTTGCCACCTTCTCCAAAACTCAAAGTATCCTTGGCCACCCAGGTGGTTCATTGAGTCCTTGTTTTATTATATAAAAACACAAGTCCTTTTCTCAACTTCATAAAATCTCAACATGTATCTCTTTTCAAAATATAGCATGGCTAAGCATGTAACAACTACACTGTTTTCACTAATGAATGTATAGGGAATCCTATTAGGATTTAGCATAGCATAAGTATAGAAATTCTTTTCATGCATGTTTTTCAAAATCCACTAAGTATAATGAAAATAGTAGGACTTTAGATGATAGTGTCACTTGCCTTTTTGGTAGGGAATGTTGGTTCACTCCTTGATCTTGCTAGTCTCACACTTTTCTAACTTCACTACAATCAATCAAGCAAACACAATATCAACTAGCATTCCAAACCAATAATCAATCAACATTTCACACACATAAAACAATGGGATCTAAGTCATGCATGTAAGCATGCAAGAGATGGTTTTATTTGCAAAGATGGTCTCCACTAGGTCTCTAAACTTTGTAAGGTCCAAGGTGGTCATTTTCCAAAGTGGCAAAGTCATTTGCAAAAGGGTTTTGTCCATAAACCATTTTTTTTAAATTCAATCATCATTTTATGTGGTGGAAAATATTTTTATCAAAGCAACAACTTTAAGTGGTTTACCAAATAAGTTGTTGTTTTCTCAAAACTTGGTGTTTTAGGGTCAGTAGGTTTGGTCCAAAACATTTTCCCAAAGTTTTTACTCCAAAAACATTTTCATAACAAAATCAATAGTTTTATTTGGCTAGAAATGGGCTAAACCAATTAATCTATCCTAAACTTTACCAAATCCATTTTCAAAACCATGGGTTGGTTCCTAGGGTTAGTAAGTTCACAACAATCCAAATTGCCAAGGTTTCAAACTTAAAAACATTTTTGAATCATTTTTCTAAACTAAACAAGCCTACAAAAGTTTCTGCAAAAACCAACAATCTAACAGATACTATTTGCTAAACAAATGGAATGGTTGGCTAGGGCTTGTTCCACTGATTCCAACGATATAAAGTTTGCAAATTTTGGACGTGTGGATCAAAAGTTACAAAGGTTTGAAATTCACATTCTAATCAGATTTCAAATTCAGTTCTAACCAAAGTCTGGCCACGCATCGCAACGTTACTGGCTGGTACCGGTTCGGCCGGATCGGCTCTGCGGTGCGTTGGATCTAAATAGATCGCACGGTCCTGATCGCGTACCCCTTCGGTGCTAAGTGGATCTATCGTGTTCGTCAGATCACGATCCTACGGCGCTGGTTTGCTTGACCAAATGCGAGCGGCGCCGACGGTGGCTAGCGGCGGCGCACGGCCAGGCGGTGGCGCTACGGCGGTTAGAGGAAGCAAAGAGGGGAGGGAAAGTGCTCACCGAGGTCGCAAGGACGTGATGATGCTCGAGGTACAGTTGGCTTGGCAAGGGGCGCTCAGGGTTGCGGTGGATTGCTCGCCGGTGTAAGGTCTGGCGACTGGTGGTTCTGTTCGCGGTCGAAGGCGACGCTGTCGATCACGAGGAGGCAAACAGAGGGTGTGGTCAGATGCAGGAGATCATAGAGAAGACGCGTGCGTGAAGGAGAAAGCTTGGGGCGGTCTGGACTTACCAGGAAACGTCGCTGGAGATGTTGCAGACGCGGCGGCGCTCAGTCGAAGTGGTTGGCGTCGTTCTGAGGCGCCCGCGGTCGAACAAAGAGTACAGGGAGAATCGCCTGGGAGTAGGGAGTCTGCTCGTGTGCTCGGGGAGGCACGGGATGGTGGAGCTTGGCCGGAATCGACAAGGAGGGTCGTCGGAGCAGTGAGAGTGTCGAGCCAAATTCGGCAGCCTGGAGGCGTGCTTGGGAGAGGAGTCAGAGGGGAAATGGAGGAGAGGCGCTGGCGTTTAAATGGGCGTGGTCGCGGCGAGTAATGGTGGCCGCATTAAGGTGAATTGAAGCCGCGGATTCACTGGCAGAAACGGCCGGCGTGGTCGTCGCGAGGAAGAAGAGGAGTGAGCTGGCTGCGTGGGTCCCTGCTGTCAGCGAGGAATGAGAGGGAGAAGAGGTCCACCAGTCATTGGCTCAGCGGGTGCGGTTCTGAGTGAAAAACGTTTCGCCGCGGGAGAGGGGAACTTGGCTGTTTGCTGGGCCTAATTGGGCTGCTGGGTTGGGTCGACCAAATCCCATTTTTTTTCTTCCTGAAACCTTTTTCCTTTTCTATTTCTAATTTCTGTTTTGAAATTCAAACAACCAAACAATACTCAAATCTATTCAAACAATCACCAAACAATCAATTGAATTCGGTTCTGTTTAACAACATAAACCAATTCCCAAAATAAAAATAATATTTTTATTTTACAGTCCATTTATAATTAAATAAAATGGACACTAGTTAATAAATCAAAATAGGTTTTGTTTTATTTAAATTCTTTATTTGAAATCTAAATAAAACCAAAACACTTCAGTAGGTTTTATTTGAGAAAATAAAATACTTAGAAAACTTATTTGAAATAAATAAATAAGTTTTGATGGTTAATTAAAATAGTAAAATCTTTATTTATAAAAACTTGGTTATTAAATCCATATTATTTTATTTTAAATCAACCTTTACTAATTTTATCAAAACAAAATGTTTTATTTCAAAAGCTTGGCCAAGGTTTAATTTGGCTTATAAAATAATCTTTATTTGTAAAACTTCTATTTCTTTTGAAAACCAAATCTTTTATTTAAAAGACCCAAAATAGTAATTTTAAATATTTTTATTTTCCTTTATTAAATGTTTATCTTTTTAAATCCCTTTAGGATTTTATTTGATCCAAATTGGTTTTGAAAGTTTCAAAATGGATTCAAAAAGTTCCTTCTCACTCTGAAAATCAAACAAAGTTTTATTTTATTCATTTATTTTTCACATTACAAGATTTGGAAATCTTGGGATGTGACAGCTATACTTAATAGCATAATTTGCCTTCCGTTGTTTGATATTTGTGGCCAGTGACCTCTGCTTGTAATATTTTGGTTCTTCGCTCAGTTATGAGCTTGCTGTAATAAATTTTGTATCGTAGGGTCACTATTGTGTTATCAATTTTCTCTATGTACACTTTTGATATTAGATTAGGCTTATGTTCAGACGAAGGTCTGGGATTTGTCTAGCCTTAATCCCAGGGGTGTCAT
This sequence comes from Avena sativa, assembly GCA_916181665.1. Lineage (NCBI taxonomy): Eukaryota > Viridiplantae > Streptophyta > Magnoliopsida > Poales > Poaceae > Avena > Avena sativa. Next base: position 346,335,854 of record OV702281.1, on the reverse strand, counting down.
ACATGCACTGCCTTGTTGTACTGCATTGCACTGTATTTGATCGCAGTGCACTGCACGGTGTCCTGGCAGTGCACCATCCATGCACTGCCTTCGGTTATAGTGCACTGCGTGGTGTCCTGGTAGTGCACGGTCCATGCACTACCTTGTTGTGCTGTGTTGCACTTCTTTCGGTCGACAGTGCATGAATTGCATTGCTCGTGCACTGCCTTATTGCACTGCGTTGAACTGCCTTTTGGTTCGCGGTGTCCTGGTAGTGCACGTGCACTGCCTTGTTGGCACTGTGTTGCACTACCCTCGTGGTACACTGTTTCTTTTTAGGTGTATTTTTTTCTCTTTTTAGCATTGTATTTTCAACAGTGTTTTACGTGAAAAAGATCGAAAAAAGAACATGCGAGCGAGCAACTAGGGAGCAGATAGCTTGCACTACCTAGCCAGCTTAACAAAACAAAGTTGCTCACATGCACTGCATGAGCAGCTAGCCAGCTCAGTAGCACGGGTTATTCCCATGGGTGAACTTTCAAAAGACACATGTTAGGCTATCGTGCGGCCGGAAACACGCGCGTTACCGAGCGGCCGGAAACACGCGCGCTGTGGCCGAAAGGCGCGCTTCCTGAAGAGCACGCTCGCGCTAGTCGTGCTCCATCATATCACATATTTTAGTGAAAGTGTTCCAGTGCATACATGCGTCCTCAACAGCAGAGCCTCTAAATTAATTATGTTGAACCAAACTTAAATAGTGGGGCTTAATTTCATAGTCTTGAGCAAAAATTGTTGGCTGGGTAAGAGGAGTACGCAAATAATCATTGTTGGGAGTTGCAAACTCCCCAAGTTTCTTTTTCAGCCATATTTCTTATGTTTTTGGGTTTTCTTAAATAAAAACTTATGATAGTAAAAACAAGAATTTAAAGACTAACTAATTTATTTGGTTTTTCAAATAAATACTAAAATCAAACTAACAAAACTAAAAACAAGAATTAAAACTAGCAAAGTTCCTAATAACCTTACCAGGGTAGCTATTGCTTCCCTGGCAACGGCGCTAGAAAAAGGGTGATACCTTCGATCCGGATTACGGATATAATATAGCTCTTTTTTCCTAGTAGACCTATGTTATCGAATCCTCGAAAATCAGAAAGCGTAGTAAAGTTACTTTAATGGACCTTCGGTAGTTTTAGAATTCTTTTTGTGTTTTACGGGACCAAGAGTTTGCGATATTTTGTTGTTGTCGATGATGGAGAGAGAGAGGTCCTGGGGCTTTCGGTTTCACCTGTAGCTGTGCAAAACATCTGATGGGAATAAAAGATAATAATAAAGTATGCATGTAATGGTTAGAGCAAGATAATTGTCACATCCCAAAATTTTCCAAATTTTGATATGTGAAAAATAAATAAACAAAATAAGCAATTGTTGAAATTTAGGGTGAAAAGAAACTTTTTGATTCCAAATGGAAACATCAAAACCTATTTTTATCAAATAGAATCCTAGAGGGATTTAAAGATAAACAAATAATATATAAAGTTATAAAAGTTGGAATCACCATTTTTGGATCCTTAGATAAAAAGATATGGTTTTTTAAAAGCAAAGGTAGAAATAATAAATAAGGACTATTTTAAAGAGCCAAATTAAATCTTGGCCAAGCATTGGAAATAAAATAATTTTGTTTGATAAAAAGAGTAAAGTATTATTTAAATAAAATCATGAGGATTTATTATATCCAATTTTATTTAAGTAAAGGCTTTTTCCATTTTAAAATAAACATTGAAACTTATTAAAGTATTTTAAATTATATTTCAAAGAGTTGTATTTTTTTTAATAAAACCTACTGAAAAGGTTTTGGTAAAAATTTAGATTTCAAATAGAGTTTTAAAACATATTTAAATCCTATTTGAAATAAAGACTAATGTCTATTTATTTAATTATTAATAGATCCTAAAAGAATAAAAGGATTATTTTATTTTGGACTTTAGAATATGTTAATAAACAGAACTAAAATATACCAAAAGTTTGGCAAAGGTTTGAATTTAAATAGAGTTTGAATTATTTGAATAAAATCAAAACAGAAATTCAAAATAGAAAAAGAAACAAATTCTGTATAAAAAAAGAAACGAAGTCAGCCTAGGAGCAAGGCCCAACCCAGCCCAACAGCCAGCCCACCTGCTCCCCCTCTCGCGAACCGTTTTCCCACTTAGAAACGAACCCGCTCAGTCACCGACGCTTGGACCCCACCTTTCTTCTCTCTCACACACAGACAACCAGACCCCACCCGTCAGTTCTTCGTCTTCACCCATGACGACCACGCCCTCTCTCCCTCGTCCGTTTCTGGTCTAAATTCAATCGCTTAAATTTGATTAACTCCGCGAGTAATTTTCCCCCATGACCACGCCCTCTTAAGAGCCTGCCTTCCCTCCACCTATCCCCTCAATTCCACACACTTCTTGGCCCCTAGGCTGCCCGAATCGCTCGCGGCAACGCCACTGGCTCCGACGAGCTTCTCTGTCGATTCCGACGAGAACATCCACCCCCACTGTCTCCGCTCCACATGAACTTGCTCGCCATCATCCCCTGCACCTCCCAGTGGTTCCAGCTAGCCAGCGCGTGCTTCGGAACGTCGGCAAGGACAACCTCTGAACGCCGACGACGTCTGTGCCCACTCCGGCAAACCTTTTCGGTAAACCCCGACCGCCCTAACCTTCCTGGATGATACGAGTGTACTCGCCACACTCTCCTGTGTCTAACACACCCTTTATTTCTCCTTCTGGAGGCCTACAAGCTCGCCCCCGTCGGCAAACAGAAGCACCCGACGCTGCCGCTAACTCCGACGAGCAATCGCCCCTCAAGTATCTGACCCCACCTTGAGCTTCACTGCAACCACACGAGCACGGTAAGCGTCTCCGCTCCTCCCCACGCGATCTAAATCGCCGGCAACTTCTCCGACAGAGCCGCAACACCGTCCGCCGCCGCCAGCACCGCCAGTCCATGGTCGAGCAGCTATGATCCATTGGATCTTGATCTAGTGGCTCAGATTAGAACTTATCGAAGGGGTATGCATCAATCTGTGCTGTGCGATTTAAGTGAGATCCTACATCCAGTATAGCTCAATCTAAACAAAACAGTACCGTCCGATAGGATAGAGCCACGTGGACAGAGTTTGATTTAAAACAGAAAATTTGATCTATTAGTTATGCAAACTTGCAAAATTCATCACTTTTAATATACACGTCCAAATTTTGCAAATTTTATATCATTGGAATCAGAAAGACAAGTACTTTGCAACCATGCACTTTGTTTAATGATTTGCTTCTGGAAACTTAGTTGTTTTTGCAGAAACTTGTGTAGGCATAATTTGAATATAAAAATTATTCTAGAAATATTTTTAAGGTGGAATCTTTGCTAAGTGGTTTGTTTTGAACCTACTGACCATAGAAACCAACCTATGGCTTTAAAATTTTAGTTTATGAATTTAAAGAATAAATGTTTGAATTAGAACATTTCTAGTCAAATAAAAATATTGTTTATGTGATAAAATATATTTTTGTTGAGTAAAATCTTTGGAAAATGATTTGAGTTAAACTCTATGACCTAAACACCAAGTTTTGAAATTTAAAAATATATTTGATGAACCCTATAAAATTATTACTTTGCAAAAAGGCATTTCCAGCAACATAAAATATCACTTTGGTATAATATTTGGTTTATGGGATGAAACCTTTTGCAAATGGTTTTAAATTAAACACTTGACCTTAAAAGACTAACATGTTGTGTTTAAAAATGTTTTACAAACTCTAGGTATTATCATTTTGATTTAAATCATTCCTAGCAAAACAAAAATGACTTAAAGTGGCCATTTTCACCAACTTGAATTAAATGGTTTTACCACTTCTGGAAATGACCAATATGAGCTTTAAAATGTTTAGAGCCTACTAGAAACCACTTTTCCAAATAAAACAATCTTTTGCATGCTTGCATGCATTGCCTTGTTGTTATTACTTTATGTGGTAAATTGTTTGAATGCTAGTTGAATATGTGTTTGCTTGATTGAATTATAGTGAAGTTAGAAGAGTGTGATATTTGCAAGACCAAGAATTGAACCAATATTCCCTACTAAAAAGGCAAGTGACACTATCATCCATGTCCTACTATTTTCATTACACTTAGTGGATTTTTGTAACATGCATGATAGGACTACTATATTCCTATGCTATGATATATCCTATTAGGATATCCTTATATCTCCCTTAGTGAAAACATTGTAGTTGTAGTATGCTTAGCCCTGCTATATATTTGGGATGGGATACATGATATGATTACATGAAGTGTTGGAAAAATATAAGTTTTATATAATAAAACAAGTACTCAATGAACCACCTGGGTGGAAAGAGGATACTCAAGTTTTGGACAAGGTGGCAACAAAGGGAACCATGTTTATATGGCTATCTTTTTATACGTGCACAAGAGGAAAACCACCCAGGGACTTAGAGATTGAACATGTTTCTCGTATAGTGGCTTCCATGTACAGTCACATGCTAAATGGGCTCTGGCTTAGTCAACTACATAGTGGAAGACCCATGCATTGGCATCTTCAGGTTAACTAGAATAGTGTATAGGAAAATATGTCCTTACATAGGTGCCTGGTAGACAATCTAGCATTGTGTATTGGGAGGACTTCTATGGAAAGACTTTGTCACATTCTCGATCTGCTAATACTCCATTTGGTGAGTACTTATCCAGCGGCCACTGGTGGCGTCAAGACGAGATTGTGTCATGTGGGTAAAGTATACAACTTCAGCAGAAGATCAAATTCTAAGTACTTAGCCGTGTCCCCGGTTATGGACAACTCTGAGCAACTAAGGCCTGAAGCTATGGAAGATCTCGACATTGCAATTTCTCCAAAGTAAAACTTGATGGTGACAACAAGGGATTAGAAGCACTTGGAGTTTCCAAGGAGTTCAGAAAGATTTGTCAAAAGATCAAAACTATTTTGAAAAGATAGGATAAAACTATATTGCTTTATGCAAATGAGCCTAAGCCCCACTTAGCCAAATATGCATGTAATGATAGGATCCATTTATTTCTACATAGTAGTGAAACTTGCCAATACAATTCAAATGTATTGACCCTTGTGGCTGCAACTTATTATGTTGCGGGTTTGTTTGATGTTAGTGAAATGTGTTGAATAGGATTACAAGTCTACAACCAACATGATTGCCTGTGGCACTTTGAAGATGAAGGACCCCATGCTATAGTTATTTCTGTTGCATTGTAATGAGATAGCCAAATGAGCTATGTAAGATGTAATGAATTATTTTATTCCTGGTTATAAAATTGTATTATGACCTTTGTTTCTTGATATTACATCTTAACTGTGGATGCTAGCTATTGATACAGGGACTAGCATTGTAAACACAGGGATCTATACCTTATTAAAGGTTGGGACCGCTACAGATGGTATCAGAGCACTGTGTTTCCTGTAGGATTGTAACCCTAGGATTGGACAAAACCCCTTAGAAAAAATAGGAGTTGTTATTGTTCCAAAACTTATTTACAAACAATCTTGTAAACTCTTTCCTCAACCTTTTTGGTTTTGATTCTACATCTCTTCATTTTCAACTTGATGGACAAAGCCTTTACCATGACCAATGACTTCAACTTTAGTTTCACCAAGGACTTCAACTTAGAAATCACTAAGGACTACAAGTGAGAACCAAGAGACATTAGATTGCCTACCAAAGACATTGATATCATGTTAGAGTATGGATCATATTGACCTATGAGGTATGACTATACTAAGTTAATTATTTCAAGAAAACTTGTTGTTTCTTTCAACTCATGAGTTAAGCTCATAAGTTGTTAAGTGAATAGTTGCTTGTTGATTGCTTGATTGTTTGATTGAACTTGATTGTTTTGGGTGGTGTGTTAGAACTTCTTTAGATCTATCCATCATTACTTATCCCTATCAACCAACAGATGCCTCCCCGTCGTGCCAACCCCAACCAAAACAACAACAATAACGTCATTCCCGAGATGCAGCAGTTGATGATAGCTCAAGCTCAACTTATGCAGATGATGACGTAGTATGTGCAAAATCAGAATCAAAATAACAACAACAACAATCAATCAAAATAATCCTCCAGCACATGACATGATCACCAGGTTTTTGAAGCTAAGGCCTGCAAGGTTCTCTGGAACAACTGATCCAATGGTAGCCAATGACTGGTTACGTTCGGTGAATAAGGACTTAGTGACTGTTGGCTGCACCGACGAGGAAAAGTTAGGTTTGCAGCATTTCTGCTTGAAGGGCCAGCAGCAACATGGTGGGACAACTTTTAGATCACCACTCCCCTTGAGGATGTGACTTGGGCTATTTTTGAGGATGGTTTCCGTATAGCTCACATCTCATCTGGAGTGATGCACTTGAAGAAAAAGGAATTCCACAATCTGAAACAGCGTCACCTCAGTGTGGCTGAATACATTGAAGAATTCAACAATCTGGCACGCTATGCACCGGATGAAGTGGATACAGATGCTAAGAGGAAGGGAAAATTCCTCGAAGGACTTAATGATGAGTTTAACCTGCAGCTGTCTGTTGCCTATGTCCCAACTTATCAATCACTCTGTGACAAAGCCACCATCTTGGAAAATAAGATGAATCAAGTTGAGAACAGAAAGAGGAAGCACAAACTCAAGTATCACTCAGAATCATCACAAAAGAAGTGTTCATTCAAAAAGAACAATGAAGATTCTGAACCACATCAGCATCACCACAACAACAATGGAAGTGATAATAATGGAAATGATACTGACAATGGAGATGACCTTGGTCAGAACCAACATGAAAATTCCAGGAAGAAAGACATTAGCCAGTTGTAGTGCTATAATTGTAAGGAACTTGGACACTATGCATCAGACTGTCCTGAGAAGAAAAAGAAAAAGGATGTTGGAAACTCCAATGGAAATGACTCAAATGTGACCCAGAAAGGACATGTGAACCACATTGACATGGATGGAAACCTTGAAGAAATAGAAGTGGATGTAAGGAATTAGTTAACTCAGAAGAGTCAAACAAGGATTCCTTGTTTGGATATCAAGTATTGAACCCATAGTCAAGTGAACCATCAATGTAACCCTATAAGACTTTCTTTTAAGGGTGGTAGTACCCTAGTTGTCTTCAAGACAACTTGTAACCCCTAGACTTCCCAAATCTCGGGACGAGATTTATTTTAAGGGTGGTAGCCTGTCACATCCCAAAATTTTCCAAATTTTGAACTGTGAAAAATAAATAAAAAAATAAGCAATTGTTGAAATTTAGGGTGAAAAGAAACTTTTTGATTCCAAATGGAAACATCAAAACCTATTTTGATCCAATAGAATCCTAGAGGGATTTAAAAAGATAAACAAATAATAAATAAAGTTATAAAAGTTGGAATCACCATTTTTGGATCCTTAGATAAAAAGATATGGTTTTTAAAAGCAAAGGTAGAAATAATAAATAAGGACTATTTTAAAGAGCCAAATTAAATCTTGGCCGGGCATTGGAAATAAAATAATTTTGTTTGATAAAAAGAGTAAAGGATTATTTAAATAAAATCATGAGGATTTATTATATCCAATTTTATTTAAGTAAAGGCTTTTTCCATTTCAAAATAAACATTAAAACTTATTAAAGTATTTTAAATTATATTTCAAAGTGTTGTATTTTTTTTTAATAAAACCTACTGAAAAGGTTTCGGTAAAAATTTAGATTTCAAATAGAGTTTTAAAACATATTTAAATCCTATTTGAAATAAAGACTAATGTCTATTTATTTAATTATTAATAGATCCTAAAAGAATAAAAGAATTATTCTATTTTGGACTTTAGAATATGTTAATAAACAGAATTAAAATATACCCAAAGTTTGTCAAAGGTTTGAATTTAAATAGAGTTTGAATTATTTGAATAGAAATCAAGACAGAAATTCAAAATAGAAAAAGAAAAACATTCTGTATAAAAAAAGAAACGAAGCCAGCCCAGGAGCAAGGCCCAACCCAGCCCAACAGCCAGCCCACCTTCTCCCCCTCTCGCGAACCGTTTTCCCACTCAGAAACAAACCTGCTCAGTCACCGACGTTGGACCCCACCTTTCTTCTCTCTCTCTCTCACAGACCACCAGACCCCACCCGTCAGTTCTTCGTCTTCACCCACGACGACCACGCCCTCTCTCCCTCGGCCGTTTCTGGCCTGAATTCAATCGCTTAAATTCGATTAACTCCGCGAGTAATTTGCCCCCATGACCACGCCCTCTTAAGCGCTTGCCTTCCCTCCACCTTCCCCTCAATTCCCCACACTTCTCGGCCCCTAGGCTGCCCGAATCGCTCGCGGCAACGCCACTGGCTCCGACGAGCTAATCCGTCGATTCTAGCGAGAACAGCCACCCCCACTGTCTCCGCTCCACACGAACTTGCTCGCCATCATCCCCTGCACCTCCCAGTGGTTCCAGCTAACCAGCGCGCGCTTCGGAACGTCGGCAAGGACAACCTCTGAATGCCGACGACGTCTGTGCCCACTCCGGCGAACCTTTTCGGTAAACCCTGACCTCCCTAACCTTCCTGGATGATACGAGTGTACTCGCCACACTCTCCTGCGTCTAACGCACCCTTTCTTTCTCCTTCTGGTGGCCTACAAGCTCGCCCCCGTCGGCAAACAGAAGCACCCGACGCCGCCGCTAACTCCGACGAGCAATCATCGCTTCTCCCGTGCGCCCCTCGAGTATCTGACCCCACCTTGAGCTTCACTGCAACCACACGAGCACGGTAAGCGTCTCCGCTCCTCCGCGCGCGATCTAAATTGCCGGAAACTTCTCTAACAGAGCCGCGCCGCCGTCCGCCGCCGCCAGTCCATGGTCGAGCAGCTGTGATCCATTGGATCTTAATATAGTGGCTCATATTAGAACTTATCGAAGGGGTATGCATCAATCTGTGCTGTGCGATTTAAATGAGATCCTACATCCAGTATAGCTCAATCTAAACAAAACAGTACCGTCCGATAGGATAGAGCCACATGGACAGTGTTTCATTTAAAATAGAAAATTTGATCTATTAGTTATGCAAACTTGCAAAATTCATAACTTTTAATATACACGTCCAAATTTTGCAAATTTTATATCATTGGAATCAGAAAGACAAGTACTTTGCAAGCATGCACTTTGTTTAATGATTTGCTTCTGGAAACTTAGTTGTTTTTGCAGAAACTTGTGTAGGCATAATTTGAATATAAAAATTATTCTAGAAATATTTTTAAGGTGGAATCTTTGCTAAGTGGTTTGTTTTGAACCTACTGACCATAGAAACCAACCTATGGCTTTAAAATTTTAGTTTATGAATTTAAAGAATAAATCTTTGAATTAGAACATTTCTAGTCAAATAAAAATATTGTTTATGTGATAAAATATATTTTTGTTGAGTAAAATCTTTGGAAAATGATTTGAGTTAAACTCTATGACCTAAACACTAAGTTTTGAGATTTAAAAATATATTTGATGAACCCTATAAAATTATTACTTTGCAAAAAGGCATTTCCAGCAACATAAAATATCACTTTGGTATAATATTTGGTTTATGGGATGAAACCTTTTGCAAATGGTTTTAAATTAAACACTTGACCTTAAAAGACTAACATGTTGTGTTTAAAAATGTTTTACAAACTCTAGGTATTATCATTTTGATTTAAATCATTCCTAGCAAAACAAAAATGACTTAAAGTGGCCATTTTCACCAACTTGAATTAAATGGTTTTACCACTTCTGGAAATGACCAATATGAGCTTTAAAATGTTTAGAGCCTACTAGAAACCACTTTTCCAAATAAAACAATCTTTTGCATGCTTGCATGCATTGCCTTGTTGTTATTACTTTATGTGGTAAATTGTTTGAATGCTAGTTGAATATGTGTTTGCTTGATTGAATTATAGTGAAGTTAGAAGAGTGTGATATTTGCAAGACCAAGAAGTGAACCAATATTCCCTACTAAAAAGGCAAGTGACACTATCATCCATGTCCTACTATATTTCAAAGAGTTGTATTTTTTTTAATAAAACCTATTGAAAAGGTTTTGGTAAAAATTTAGATTTAAAATAGAGTTTTAAAACATATTTAAATCCTATTTGAAATAAAGACTAATGTCTATTTATTTAATTATTAATAGATCCTAAAAGAATAAAAGGATTATTCTATTTTGGACTTTAGAATATGTTAATAAACAGAACTAAAATATACCAAAAGTTTGGTAAAGGTTTGAATTTAAATAGAGTTTGAATTATTTGAATAAAATCAAAACAGAAATTCAAAATAGAAAAAGAAACACATTCTGTATAAAAAAAGAAACGAAGCCAGCCCAGGAGCAAGGCCCAACCCAGCCCAACAGCCAGCCCACCTGCTCCCCCTCTCGCGAACCGTTTTCCCACTTAGAAACAAACCCGCTCAGTCACCGACGCTTGGACCCCACCTTTCTTATCTCTCACACACAGACAACCAGACCCCACCCGTCAGTTCTTCGTCTTCACCCATGACGACCACGCCCTCTCTCCCTCGGTCGTTTCTGGTCTAAATTCAATCGCTTAAATTTGACTAACTCCGCGAGTAATTTCCCCCATGACCACGCCCTCTTAAGAGCCTGCCTTCCCTCCACCTATCCCCTCAATTCCCCACACTTCTCGGCCCCTAGGCTGCCCGAATCGCTCGCGGCAACGCCACTGGCTCCGACGAGCTTCTCTGTCGATTCCGGCGAGAACATCCACCCCCACTGTCTCCGCTCCACATGAACTTGCTCGCCATCATCCCCTGCACCTCCCAGTGGTTCCAGCTAGCCAGCGCGTGCTTCGGAACGTCGGCAAGGACAACCTCTGAACGCCGACGACGTCTGTGCCCACTCCGGCAAACCTTTTCGGTAAACCCCGACCGCCCTAACCTTCCTGGATGATACGAGTGTACTCGCCACACTCTCCTGCGTCTAACACACCCTTTATTTCTCCTTCTGGAGGCCTACAAGCTCGCCCCCGTCGGCAAATAGAAGCACCCGACGCCGCCGCTAACTCCGACGAGCAATCGCCCCTCAAGTATCTGACCCCACCTTGAGCTTCACTGCAACCACACGAGCACGGTAAGCGTCTCCGCTCCTCCCCGTGCGATCTAAATCGCCGGCAACTTCTCCGACAGAGCCGCAACGCCGTCCGCCGCCGCCAGCACCGCCAGTCCATGGTCGAGCAGCTGTGATCCATTGGATCTTGATCTAGTGGCTCAGATTAGAACTTATCAAAGGGGTATGCATCAATCTGTGCTATGCGATTTAAGTGAGATCCTACATCCAGTATAGCTCAATCTAAACAAAACAGTACCGTCCGATAGGATAGAGCCACGTGGACAGAGTTTGATTTAAAACAGAAAATTTGATCTATTAGTTATGCAAACTTGCAAAATTCATAACTTTTAATATACACGTCCAAATTTTGCAAATTTTATATCATTGGAATCAGAAAGACAAGTACTTTGCAACCATGCACTTTGTTTAATGATTTGCTTCTGGAAACTTAGTTGTTTTTGCAGAAACTTGTGTAGGCATAATTTGAATATAAAAATTATTCTAGAAATATTTTTAAGGTGGAATCTTTGCTAAGTGGTTTGTTTTGAACCTACTTACCATAGAAACCAACCTATGGCTTTAAAATTTTAGTTTATGAATTTAAAGAATAAATCTTTGAATTAGAACATTTCTAGTCAAATAAAAATATTGTTTATGTGATAAAATATATTTTTGTTGAGTAAAATCTTTGGAAAATGATTTGAGTTAAACTCTATGACCTAAACACCAAGTTTTGAAATTTAAAAATATATTTGATGAACCCTATAAAATTATTACTTTGCAAAAAGGCATTTCCAGCAACATAAAATATCACTTTGGTATAATATTTGGTTTATGGGATGAAACCTTTTGCAAATGGTTTTAAATTAAACACTTGACCTTAAAAGACTAACATGTTGTGTTTAAAAATGTTTTACAAACTCTAGGTATTATCATTTTGATTTAAATCATTCCTAGCAAAACAAAAATGACTTAAAGTGGCCATTTTCACCAACTTGAATTAAATGGTTTTACCACTTTTGGAAATGACCAATATGAGCTTTAAAATGTTTAGAGCCTACTAGAAACCACTTTTCCAAATAAAACAATCTTTTGCATGCTTGCATGCATTGCCTTGTTGTTATTACTTTATGTGGTAAATTGTTTGAATGCTAGTTGAATATGTGTTTGCTTGATTGAATTATAGTGAAGTTAGAAGAGTGTGATATTTGCAAGACCAAGAAGTGAACCAATATTCCCTACTAAAAAGGCAAGTGACACTATCATCCATGTCCTACTATATTTCAAAGAGTTGTATTTTTTTAATAAAACCTACTGAAAAGGTTTTGGTAAAAATTTAGATTTCAAATAGAGTTTTAAAACATATTTAAATCCTATTTGAAATAAAGACTAATGTCTATTTATCTAATTATTAATAGATCCTAAAAGAATAAAAGGATTATTCTATTTTGGACTTTAGAATATGTTAATAAACAGAACTAAAATATACCAAAAGTTTGGCAAAGGTTTGAATTTAAATAGAGTTTGAATTATTTGAATAAAATCAAAACAGAAATTCAAAATAGAAAAAGAAACACATTCTATATAAAAAAAAGAAACGAAGCCAGCCCAGGAGCAAGGCCCAACCCAGCCCAACAGCCAGCCCACCTGCTCCCCCTCTCGCGAACCGTTTTCCCACTTAGAAACAAACCCGCTCAGTCACCGACGCTTGGACCCCACCTTTCTTATCTCTCACACACAGACAACCAGACCCCACCCGTCAGTTCTTCGTCTTCACCCATGACGACCACGCCCTCTCTCCCTCGGTCGTTTCTGGTCTAAACTCAATCGCTTAAATTTGACTAACTCCGCGAGTAATTTTCCCCCATGACCACGCCCTCTTAAGAGCCTGCCTTCCCTCCACCTATCCCCTCAATTCCCCACACTTCTCGGCCCCTAGGCTGCCCGAATCGCTCGCGGCAACGCCACTGGCTCCGACGAGCTTCTCTGTCGATTCCGGCGAGAACATCCACCCCCACTGTCTCCGCTCCACATGAACTTGCTCGCCATCATCCCCTGCACCTCCCAGTGGTTCCAGCTAGCCAGCGCGTGCTTCGGAACGTCGGCAAGGACAACCTCTGAACGCCGACGACGTCTGTGCCCACTCCGGCAAACCTTTTCGGTAAACCCCGACCGCCCTAACCTTCCTGGATGATACGAGTGTACTCGCCACACTCTCCTGCGTCTAAAACACCCTTTATTTCTCCTTCTGGAGGCCTACAAGCTCGCCCCCGTCGGCAAACAGAAGCACCCGACGCCGCCGCTAACTCCGACGAGCAATCGCCCCTCAAGTATCTGACCCCACCTTGAGCTTCACTGCAACCACACGAGCACGGTAAGCGTCTCCGCTCCTCCCCGCGCGATCTAAATCGCCGGCAACTTCTCCGACAGAGCCGCAACGCCGTCCGCCGCCGCCAGCACCGCCAGTCCATGGTCGAGCAGCTGTGATCCATTGGATCTTGATCTAGTGGCTCAGATTAGAACTTATCAAAGGGGTATGCATCAATCTGTGCTGTGCGATTTAAGTGAGATCCTACATCCAGTATAGCTCAATCTAAACAAAACAGTACCGTCCGATAGGATAGAGCCACGTGGACAGAGTTTGATTTAAAACAGAAAATTTGATCTATTAGTTATGCAAACTTGCAAAATTCATAACTTTTAATATACACGTCCAAATTTTGCAAATTTTATATCATTGGAATCAGAAAGACAAGTACTTTGTAACCATGCACTTTGTTTAATGATTTGCTTCTGGAAACTTAGTTGTTTTTGCAGAAACTTGTGTAGGCATAATTTGAATATAAAAATTATTCTAGAAATATTTTTAAGGTGGAATCTTTGCTAAGTGGTTTGTTTTGAACCTACTGACCATAGAAACCAACCTATGGCTTTAAAATTTTAGTTTATGAATTTAAAGAATAAATCTTTGAATTAGAACATTTCTAGTCAAATAAAAATATTGTTTATGTGATAAAATATATTTTTGTTGAGTAAAATCTTTGGAAAATGATTTGAGTTAAACTCTATGACCTAAACACCAAGTTTTGAAATTTAAAAATATATTTGATGAACCCTATAAAATTATTACTTTGCAAAAAGGCATTTCCAGCAACATAAAATATCACTTTGGTATAATATTTGGTTTATGGGATGAAACCTTTTGCAAATGGTTTTAAATTAAACACTTGACCTTAAAAGACTAACATGTTGTGTTTAAAAATGTTTTACAAACTTTAGGTATTATCATTTTGATTTAAATCATTCCTAGCAAAACAAAAATGACTTAAAGTGGCCATTTTCACCAACTTGAATTAAATGGTTTTACCACTTTTGGAAATGACCAATATGAGCTTTAAAATGTTTAGAGCCTACTAGAAACCACTTTTCCAAATAAAACAATCTTTTGCATGCTTGCATGCATTGCCTTGTTGTTATTACTTTATGTGGTAAATTGTTTGAATGCTAGTTGAATATGTGTTTGCTTGATTGAATTATAGTGAAGTTAGAAGAGTGTGATATTTGCAAGACCAAGAAGTGAACCAATATTCCCTACTAAAAAGGCAAGTGACACTATCATCCATGTCCTACTATTTTCATTACACTTAGTGGATTTTTGTAACATGCATGATAGGACTACTATATTCCTATGCTATGATATATCCTATTAGGATATCCTTATATCTCCCTTAGTGAAAACATTGTAGTTGTAGTATGCTTAGCCCTGCTATATATTTGGGATGGGATACATGATATGATTACATGAAGTGTTGGAAAAATATAAGTTTTATATAATAAAACAAGTACTCAATGAACCACCTGGGTGGAAAGAGGATACTCAAGTTTTGGACAAGGTGGCAACAAAGGGAACCATGTTTATATGGCTATCTTTTTGTACGTGCACAAGAGGAAAACCACCCAGGGACTTAGAGATTGAACATGTTTCTCGTATAGTGGCTTCCATGTACAGTCACATGCTAAATGGGCTCTGGCTTAGTCAACTACATAGTGGAAGACCCATGCATTGGCATCTTCAGGTTAACTAGAATAGTGTATAGGAAAATATGTCCTTACATAGGTGCCTGGTAGACAAGCTAGCATTGTGTATTGGGAGGACTTCTATGGAAAGACTTTGTCACATTCTCGATCTACCAATACTCCATTTGGTGAGTACTTATCCAGCGGCCACTGGTGGCGTCAAGACGAGATTGTGTCATGTGGGTAAAGTATACAACTTCAGCAGAAGATCAAATTCTAAGTACTTAGCCGTGTCCCCGGTTATGGACAACTCTGAGCAACTAAGGCCTGAAGCTATGGAAGATCTCGACATTGCAATTTCTCCAAAGTAAAACTTGATGGTGACAACAAGGGATTAGAAGCACTTGGAGTTTCCAAGGAGTTCAGAAAGATTTGTCAAAAGATCAAAACTATTTTGAAAAGATAGGATAAAACTATATTGCTTTATGCAAATGAGCCTAAGCCCCACTTAGCCAAATATGCATGTAATGATAGGATCCATTTATTTCTACATAGTAGTGAAACTTGCCAATACAATTCAAATGTATTGACCCTTGTGGCTGCAACTTATTATGTTGCGGGTTTGTTTGATGTTAGTGAAATGTGTTGAATAGGATTACAAGTCTACAACCAACATGATTGCCTGTGGCACTTTGAAGATGAAGGACACCATGCTATAGTTATTTCTGTTGCATTGTAATGAGATAGCCAAATGAGCTATGTAAGATGTAATGAATTATTTTATTCCTGGTTATAAAATTGTATTATGACCTTTGTTTCTTGATATTACATCTTAACTGTGGATGCTAGCTATTGATCCAGGGACTAGCATTGTACACATAGGGATCTCTACCTTATTAAAGGTTGGGACCGCTACAATAATTATATGTGGGCAGTGCATCCATAATTGCTATTGTCTCCGTAACCGCTTATAGCAATAACCTACTAGTCTCATCCATAGAAGAAAGAGAACTAAGTGATGTCACGGTTAATCCCAAGTAAATCCCTCACATACAGCCGTACTATCCTTTCTTCCCATCCTACAGATTAGTCATTACTCACACTCCCTATACCTAGATCAATCCTTGGGGTATTGGGTACCTGACAAGTCCTTAGATTGACACACGAGAGGATACAATAATCATCATGTCATACAAACTAATACATGATCCCATATATGATAAATAACATGCATGTTGGGGATATGCTTTATGGGTATCCTCATAGCATGTCTCTTATCCGACTAACCCGGGTGGCCCATAGTCAGTAGCATGGCCTGTGGCCTGCTGGGCGGCCCAGTTAGGTGGATCCAGAAGGGAGGCCCATGTCGGATAAAGGAAGGCTACGGTGGAGTCACCAGCGTACCCGGAGCCTTGGAGTGCAAGATACACAAGACTAGTAATAGACGGTGTAGAACTCTGTAACCTGTCCGGCTAGGACATTTCCCTGTAACCCTAGGACCTGGAGACTATATAAGTCGGGCCTATGGTATCATTTAGGGCATCTTTTTACACACACCTCGCACAGCGAACCTATCTCTGTAACTCGGCGTATTGACATTATAGTGATTTATAGCAGGAGTAGGATTCCGCCACTGTTGTGGGATCTGAACCTGGGTAAGCTGTGTTACCTCGTACCCGTCAACCGTCCGCCTTACCCCACGTCTCTAAACACGCACTATGAGGACCCCTCCATGGCGTACTCGTCGGCAATACCACGACAGTTGGCGCCCACCGTGGGGCAAGAGGCGCTTCAGGCTCTTCAGCGGGCGAGGACCAAGATCTTCGCGGGAATCGGTGAAACCGTAGCCATCGGTCGCGTTCTCTTCTCCGGCAACATTCCGATCGTCCCCCCCCCCCCCCCCCCCCCCGACGAGTTCTGGATCCCGGCGAAGAAGAACCCTACGCGGTGTTCAATCGTTCCTATCGGAGACATCCACCTCTTCATCGGCGAAACCGACTCGGGCACTAGTTCCCTGGGAGTCGGAGGAGCGTCAAGACCCGCACGGACCGCCTAAGGGCAGGAAACGTTCGCGGAAGGATCGATGTCGGATCTATCCTCGGAGCTTGCCGGCAAAGATCGGAAAAATTCAAGACCCACCCAAACCGCCCCTGTGCAGGATATAAGGGTGGAAGATCACTGTAAATCCGCTGGCTTTGTCCGTGCGTCTGGACAGCAGAGATCCAAGTTCGTCAGCGTGGTTACCATCTTCGATCTGGCGCGCTGCATTCAGAGAGAGGGCGAAAACCCCCGCGATTACCTGGCCAGGTGGCTCCGTATACGAGACGATCTGGCCCACTACCCCAATGATGATGCTATCTATCATTTTGTGGAAGGACTGGACCATGGCACGCTCCTCCGACATTCTCTAAGACGACAACAGGCGTCAGGACACCTTACCTTCGAAGGCATGGTGAACACCGTCAACAACTACGCAGAGGCTGAAGCGGCAGCTCAGACAGCGCTTGCGCTCATTGACGGAGCCCCTCCGATTCAGCCAGCACCACCGCCTCCGGCCGCCATCGTCGTAGCAGCACCACCACCTCCAGTCATCGTCGAGCCCGTTGCACCTCCACCGCCTGTCATCGAGGAAGTCCTGGCACCCTCCGACTCTGTCATCGACGCGCTTTATGCTGATTTCAGTGCAGATTCAGAGGAAATAGACTTCAGTCCATAAGAGCTAGACTCCGCTATGCAGGAGATGGAGGGGGAGTACTCACGCGACAAGCAGGCTAATAATACCGTCATGTCCCGAGGGGTGTTCGTCACCATTGGGACAGCGATGGATGAAGACCAGCCCGGGCAAGCTCCGCCTACGGTGCTGGATAAGGGGAAGGGGCCACTTATTGCTGCTGACGATGATCGCACAAAAGTCATGCCTCCTCTGCCTAACCCAGTGCAGCAGCCACAGGAACTCGGCACCGGCCCAAGCAACAACAACACCGCAAACTTGCCACCTCCAGCGTCCACGTCGGCAGCAGCCCATGTTACTCCAGCTGATAGAGTGATGTACGGCAACCTCCTCGTTGAGCCACTAACCGTTGATCATATCCGGAACGTGACTCATCTTGACGAGAAGTGTCAGCAGCTGCTGGAGGAGGCACAAGCCATCGCGGAGCAAGGCTCTAAACTAGATCGAGATCTGGTCAACGCGCAGAAGTCCATAGAAAAAGCTAGAGCAATGGAGGCCGAGTACAAGACTCTGCTACAACAGCAGAAGGCTAAGAAAGCTCTGGCTCGCGTCATCAACGATCCTGGTGTACGGCGCAACCTAGGATGGGCTCCCTCGAAGCCGGCACAGGCCAAGCCATACATTGATAGTGAAGGCAAGCAGGTGATGCCCACTCCACTCCTTAACTTCGCCATTGCCAAGACCCTTCTGGAACAGGATAGATCGCCTGAGGCAGTAGAACAGGTCTACGACCTAGTGGACAAGGCGGTAAAGCAGCAGGAAAAGGCCACCTCTCAAAGGCTTGAGTCTGACCCAGCGCTCTGCCGATCTAGCTAGTACAAACCGCCAAGGGACAGATATCCTCAGGATGTCGGATCATAGACGGGTTCATCAGAACAAAGACGGAGGGATGCGCGCAGCAGGAAGGATGCTATACCCATATCCTCCGACCACGGAGAAAGAGCCCAACCTCGCCGCCCATCGCCACCGCCCCGATCCCCCCGATGTCAGGAAGACTACAAGGCTCACCATCGCACGGATATGCCCCCACCAAAGCAGTGCGGCATCGTCATCCGCGACAACACGGCACAGACCCATCATGATGAAGAGCGCCACCAAGGACATAAGAGCAGGTCACACCACGACCCTCCGCGTCCGACAAGCAACCGTGACAGGCGTGGGGTGTCGCAGGAGGGTAACAGCAAGAAGGCTAACCCACCGCCGCCTCCGCCTCTGTCACCGCCAAGCAGTCAAAATGGCGGAAGAGGCCCGCGTCGTTCACGCAGCCCGTCCCCTGTTGACAACAAGAAGAAGAACCCGCAGCCATACGATGCACGTTCACGGATCGATAAGATCCACGAGGCCCGGGAAGGACCATACCTGGGACCACGTTGCTTTGGACCTGCAATACGGTCCGCAACTTACCCCAAAGGTTTCCGGATAGACAAGACCATCAAGCCCTATGACAGCACCGCCAAGCCTGCCACATGGTTGCAGGACTACGACAACGCGCTGGAGATTGCCGGAGGCAACCCCAACGTCGCTGTCAAGTACCTCCCGTTAATGTTGGCGGGCACGTCCCGTCAATGGATCGACGACTTGCCGTAGAGATCTATCTACAACTGGCTGGACATGCAAGAAGCATTCACCAAGAACTTTGAGAGTACATAAGCGTGCCTGCACTGTGGGCGATCTACAGCGGTGCGTGCAAGAGAAAGACGAGACATCTCGCGCCTACCTCTCCCGCTGGCTGGATATGAAGAATTCCTGCGGAGGAGTGCACACCCAGACCGCCATGGCCGCCTTCATCGATGGGTTGGAAAGGGGCACGTTGCTCCGACATAAGCTAAAGCGCTTGCAGGACAATCATCAGCTTGAATTGAATCAGATGATTCAGTTAGCCAGTGAGTTCGTAGCTGCCGACGACGATGCTCGTGGCTCTTTGCCGGCAACAGCCGTTCCAACCCAAGCTCGGAGGAACAACAGTACAAAGCGGAAAACCGCTCCAGAAGAAAAGCTATCTACCGACATGGTCGCCATGACTTTTGCAGGACGAGGAGAGGGCGTACAACATGGCCGAGGAAGGGGAGCAGGCCGCGGGCAGCAGCGAGGAAGTGAAACCAACTCGGCGCCGCTCCGTGTTCCCCAAACGTACGAGGAATACCGCGATATGCCGTGCCTCGTACACCTCGATGTCAACGGCAAGGCCACCCATACCAATCGACACTGCAAATTCGTCAACGACCTCAAGGAAGACCCGGAGTCCGGCTACAAGCAAAGTCGGAAGAATAGACCGCGAGGCAAGGGCAAGGGGAAGAAGAAGGAGGAGGAGTCCAAGGATTCAAGTGACATGGACGAGGACGTTGACCCCAAGCACGCCGCCAAGAGCAAAGACAAGGGCAAGAACCCCTTCGCAAAGAAGGCCCCAGTCTACCACACTTTCCTTAGCACCCCCACCGTCCGACAATAGAAAACCTCTCTAAGGATCCTGATGGCCACTCTCCCCCCGGTTCCCCAATACCTGCGTTGGTCGGAGGTTCCAATCACTTGGGACAGGATGGACCACCCAGACCTTGTGCCCACGGAGAACCAGTACGCCATGGTCATCAACCCATTGATTGACGGCGTGGAGTTCACCAAGTTCATGGTGGATAGTGGAAGCAGCATCAACATCATGTACCTGGATACACTGCAGAAGATGAACTTGACGGAGGCAAACCTAAGGCGGACCAACACCGTGTTCCATGGCGTAGTTCCTGGCCGGGAAGCTCGGTCCCTTGGGTGCATCACACTTCAGGTAGCCTTTGGCGACGTCAATAATTACCGCCAAGAGCGCATGACCTTTGAGGTGGTCCCCTTCAAGAGCGTGTACCACGTCATATTTGGCCGCGACATATTCCACACGTTCATGGCCAAGCCATGCTTCGTCTACAACAAACTCAAGATACCCGGACCAAACGGTGTCATCACCGTATCCAGAAGCTTTACCAAGGCAAGGGATTGCGAAATCAATGAAGCAGCCGTTGCAGAAGTTGTCCTCTACAGCGAAGAATTCAAGGAGATCCAGAGCAAGGTCAATGACTCAGAGATGCCCGCGTCGAAGAAGCAGATCTCCGACTCCGCTCCTGCGTTCAAGGCCGCCATCGAGACCAAGCCGGTGGAACTTGTGGTAGGCGATGCCTCCAAGACCGTCGCCATTGGGACGAACCTGGATCCCAAATAGGAAAGCGCGCTCGTCGAGTTCCTCCGTGAGAATAGGGACATCTTTGCCTGGCAACCTGCCGACATGAAAAGTGTACCTAGGGAACTTGCCGAGCATAGCTTAAACATAGATCCAAAATGTAAACCAGTGAAATAACCTCTACGACGCTTCGAAGATGAGAAGAGACGCACCATTGGCAAAGAGATAGCTAGGTTACTTAAGGCTGAGTTTACCCGAGAATTCCTTCACACCCGATGGGTGGCCAATCCTGTACTTGTCCCCAAAAATGGAACCAATGAATTAAGATTGTGCGCTAATTACACCGGATTGAACAAAGCATGTCCCAAAGATCCGTTTGCTTTGCCTCGCATTGACCAAGTCATTGACTCGACGGCTGGCTTGGAACTTTTGTGTTTTCTCGATGCATACTCAGGATACCACCAGATCAAGATGAGTAATTCGGACCAATTGGCCACTTCGTTCACTACCCCATACGACATGTTTTGCTATGTCACAATGCCCTTTGGGCTGAAAAACGCAGGTGCTACCTACCAGCGGACAATGCAACGTTGCCTCCATGACCAAATTGGTCGGAACGTTCACGCCTATGTGGACGATATCGCGGTGATGTCTAAAAAGTCAAATGACTTAATCTCCGACTTAAAAGAAACCTTTGATAATCTCCGGAAATACAACATGATGCTCAACCCTAAGAAGTGCGTCTTCGGGGTTCCAGCCGGCAAACTGTTGGGCTTCATCGTTTCCCAGCGCGGAATCGAGGTCAACCCGGAGAAAATCAAGGCCATCTTAAACATAAACCGTCCGACATGCCTAAAGGACATCCAACGATCAACAGGTTGTGTTGCAGCAGTTAGTCGGTTCGTCGGCCGACTTGGAGAGAAGGCTCTGCCGCTGTACAAGTTGCTGAAAAAGGCGGACAAATTCACATGGACAGACGAAGCAGATGCAGCATTGAAGCAGCTCAAGGAGATTCTTTCCTCAGCGCCCATCCTTGCAGCACCCGAGCCTGGTGAGCCCCTGTTAATTTACATGGCGGCAACCAACCGGGTTATCAACATCGTCGTCGTGGTAGAGCGGAAGGAACCAGGCTATGAGCACGGAGTTCAACGACCAGTTTACTATGTAAGCGAGGTCTTGACGGAGTCCAAGCAGCGTTACCCTCACTACCAAAAGATAGCTTATGGAGTATTCCTTGCTTCTCGGAAGCTGAGGCATTACTTTCAGGAGCACCCAATCACAGTAGTGAGCAAGACTCAACTGTCCGACATTATCAACAACAGCGACGCTACAGGAAGGGTCGCGAAGTGGGGCATTGAACTTGCCGCCTTCGAGATCACCTACGAAAGACGCGACGCTATCAAGTCACAAGCCTTGGCGGATTTTATTGCAGATTGGACGGAGATGCCGGATGCTACTCCACTGCCAGAACCAGAGTACTGGGTGGTGCACTTTGACGGATCAAAGTTGCTCAACGGCTCGGGGGCTGGTGTACTACTACAATCACCAAAAGGAGACAAGCTGCACTACGTTCTGCAGATCCACTTCGAGGCTACAAACAACATGGCGGAGTATGAAGCACTCATTCACGGACTGCGTGTAGCCAAGGATATTGGCATCAAGCGCATAGTTTGTTGTGGAGATTCCGACTTGGTTGCCCAGCAGGTGGCTGGCACCTGGAATGCGCGGAACCCTATGATGGCGGCATATCGCGACGAAGTGGACGAGATAGCCAAGAGCTTCTTGGGCTACGAAGTCAAGTATGTGCATAGGGAGCAAAACGAGGCGGCTGATCTACTGTCTAAGCTTCGATCAGGGCGCAAGAAAATTCCGCCAGGAGTTTTCCTAGAGCATTTGCGCACACCATCCATGAAGGGCGCCGACATCGACAACCCGGATAGAGCTGACTCTTTCGTCAACATGGTGACAAAGATCCCTCCGGCTTGGACAAAACCGTTCATGGAATATCTCGAACACGGAACTTTGCCCGACGACGAGGTCAAACGACGGCAAATAGTACGACGAGCAAAGGGTTATACCATAATCAATGGGCAACTCTACAAGAGTAGCACTACTAGTGTATACCTAAAGTGTGTTTCCTAGCTAGAATGTATGGAAATCCTACGCGAAATCCATCTCGGAGATTGCAGGCATCACGCCGCTCCTCGGTCGTTGGTCGTGAAAGCCTTCCGGCAAGGATTCTACTGGCTGACCGCGAAGGCGGACGCCGACAAGCTAGTTGAAACATGCACAGGATGCCAGTATTATGCCTGACAACCACATGTTCCTGCTGAAGAATTGCGAACAATACCAATAACTTGTCCATTTGCAGTCTGGAGGCTAGACATGGTGGGGCCATTACAAACGGCACCATGTGGATTTACGCATCTGCTTGTAGCATTTGACAAATTCACCAAATGGATAGAAGCTAAACCCATTAGAAAGCTTGATGGGGCAACTGCCCTTAGGTTTGTCCGGGATCTAGTGGTGAGATTTGGCCTCCCACATAGCATCATCACCGACAACGGAAGCAACTTGTCACTCGGAGAAGTGGAGGCCTATTGCTGGGACAAAGGCATCCGACTTGACCTTGCATCTGTGGCACACCCACAATCCAATGGTCAAGTTGAGCGAGCCAATGGATTAATTCTGCAGGGAATCAAGCCACGTCTTGAGGCACCGCTACATAGAGCAGCTGGAGCCTGGGCGGAAGAATTGCCATCTGTGTTGTGGAGCTTACGAACTACACCCAACAGATCCACTCGCTACACCCCCTATTTCATGGTATATGGAGCAGAAGCCATCCTACCGTCCGACATCCTCCACGATGCACCAAGAGTTGCCGCCTACGACGAAGATGACGCTGAAGAATCCAGACGCCTTGATGTGGACCTTCTCGAGGAGGAGCGCGTTTTGGCATGCCAAAGATCCACCATCTACCAGCAGAAGCTACGCAGCTACCATAGTCGCCACGTTCGGCATCGCTCGTTTAAAGAGGGGGATTTAGTGCTCCGACTTAAGCAGAAGAAGTCACACAAACTATCCCCGCCATGGGAAGGACCGTTCATCATAAGCAAGGCGCTGCTCAATGGGTCTTACTACCTTGTCGACAATCGTGAACTCAAGGATAGACCCAACGAGGATCATAAGCGTAAGCGACGTGACCCGGATGATGACTACCCGGAGCTTGATCGGCCATGGAACATAGCACAGCTACGTCCTTTCTACACTAGCACTTTTTATCTAATTGTGTACCTCTTATATGATCAATGAAATAAAGCTCTTTGGTTCACTCATATTGCTAAGTCTTTTACCTCCTTTAGTGTTCATTTTTGGATCATATAAACCTTTATGCACAAGTCTTGCGATTGCACTTGTGAAAATTCCGCCTACGGGTGTTAGCTTAAGTTTTCTGGTCTACACATTCTTTGTTGTTTTTATGTGGATTCTGGAGTAGTGACTTTTGGCACTTATTGTCGGCGATTTTGTGCTCAGGTTATTGACAGTGCCATTGGGCATCATCACCTAAGCGCATGGTTCCGACAACGAGTCTTCTGACTCACGAAAAGTCAAGCATAAGAACCAGAGTAATGGATAAGCCAGCACTTGCTTAAAAAATATATACATGCTGAAACTTAATTCTTAAGTAGCAGGATACGATAACCATTGTTTTCCGCCTTAAAGATTACATCAACAAAGTTTTTCCCGTGCACACTCCAGAGGTGAAACAAGAATTACAACGTGTTTTTCACTCTTTGGGTGCAGGGGACTTGGAGGCCGCATCATCACCAGCCGGAGAATCACCCTCAACGTCAGCGCTGTGATGAGACTCGGAGGAATCCGGGTTGGCGTTATCAAGAAAGTTCCTGGGCACGAAGACGTCAACATCCACCAACTCGGCAACCCTGGTGTCATAACCCACGAGTGATGACAGGATGGCTTCGTGATCGATCTCCTTGCTGTCATCATCCACGTCGGGGATACCAGATGTCACCGTGTCGATGTCGGCACCTTCATAGTGTGCCTTCACCATGGACAACGCCATCCTTGCGCCAGCCCGTGCACATGAAGCTTTCCATCTCGTGACACGCTCGGGGGCTCGGCGCAGAATCTCCGAGTACTTCACCACGGAGTCCGAGGCCTTGATATAAATTTGGAGGGGCTTGGCAATCTCCTTAGCTTGGGCGATGGCGGTGTTGATGAAGTTGCCGGCAAGAATCATGCATTCCTTGTCCGAAGGAGGCGAGCGGGTTAAACCCATAGGCGCTAAAAATTACGACAAGCATTGCATGAGTTCAATAAATTCTAAGTATCCAGACTACAGAACTACAAGGCTGAGGACACTTACTGAAGATGCTGGCCTTAGACTGCCAGACGATGTCCGCCAAGGATTCCTTCTCTTGTTGGAGGAGCTTAAACGCCTCGCTATGGCGAAGGTTTTTCTCGTCGGCAGCTTGCTTCTGATCCTTTAGGATCGCAAGCTCCTCCTTCAAGCGATTGATCTCTGTGGAGGCGGAATCCTGCAGGGCTTTCATGGAATCCTCGTGCATCTTCAGCATTTCTTCCCTCTCCTTCTTAAGGATTTTGTTCTCGCTGTCCAGCTGCTGGATGTGCTTGGACTGCTCGACAATATCCTTGGCCTTGGCGACATGCTCTGTAAGTCGGAGAAAACAAAGTACACATTGAGTACTCGGAGATTATGGGCACAAAAGTAAGACGGAAATGTGCAAAAAGAAAACAGACTCTTGTTTTCGATGATCTGTTCCTTCAAGATGGCAGTTTTACCCTTTTCAGCTTCAAGGTCTGCACGCATCTTCTGGTACTTGTCGTTGGCCATGCACCTCCGAGCATTCTCTTTCTGTGGAAACAAATACAAAGTCAAAACGTTGTTTAGTCTGCTCGGAGCTTCTAGTCGGAAATTTTCCACCTAGATGCTCGGGGGCTACAGCGAGAGTTTTTAACTTAGCAATATGCTTAGCTTTTCTTTAAGCATCTAGTCGGAGCTGATTCAGTTCTCAACTAGAGACTTGGGGGCTACAGTATAAAGTTTTTTACTCAGAAACTGCTTAGCTTTTCTTTAAAGCATCTAGTTGGAGCTAATTTAGTTACAACTATAGGCTTGGGGGCTATGGCAATGAAAATCATGAACACTGCTTGTGCTACTCTTAAAGCATCTAGTCAGAATAATTTCTTCCATCTAAATGCTTGGGGGCTACAGTGAGAGTTTTTCTAACTTAGTAACTCTTAGAGCATATAGATGCAAAACCTATGGTTTTTCGTCTACATCCTCGGGGGCTACAGTGGGATACTCATGCGAAATGCAAAAGGTAAAGTAAAACTTACAAGTGCGATGATCTTGAGGTTTGTAGCGCTCTCGGCCAGCAGCTTGCCAAAGGAAATGCTATTTCCTTGCAAGATGTCTGCTTGACGGAGTAGCTCCTCAAGACCGCACGTCGGAGATGACGGCACTCCTCCAGGAACCATAGTTGTGTTACCCGGCGTAAGCACCGGGTAAACAATCTTCGGCAACTCGAAGGGTTTCTAGGGAGCAGAGGCGCCGCCTTCGGCAGAAGTACCAGTTCCCACCACCGCCTTGCCGCTACCGATGGCATCCTTAGCCGGAGCTTCAGCCATTTGAAGAGCAGCACTCTCCTGCGTCGCCTGCTCGCCGACAACAGCTAGTTCGGTAGAGGCGCCAGAGTCCACTTCCATGGCGGAAGGGCCTGGTGCCTCCTGGACTTGGGAGCTTGTCGGAGCAGAGGAGGGCTTGACGGCAGGAGTAGCAGGGGCGATGGCGGGGGAGGAGTCGCGATGCAGCATATCTTTAATATTTCTAGAAGCCCCAAGAGTCTTGGAGGACTTCTTGAGGCTGGTTGTGGCTTTCTTCCTGAAACGTGCAAAATGCATAAGTACAGGAATAAGACAGATAAAATAAGACAATGTCGGAGAATAAGAAGCTTACATTAGGGGGGCGCTTTGGCAAACATCCCGGTGGCTTTCTTCTTTTCCGCCTCCAGGGCGGCAGTACTCTTTTTGGAGGCTCCACCCTCCGTCTTCTTCTTCTTACCTCCGTCGGCAGCGTCAGAGGTGGAGCTCTTCCGCTTTCGCGCCAACGGGGCATCATCGTCGGACACGACCGTGACTTCCTTCATCTTGGGATCGTAGATTTGGGCAGCCAGGTTGCCCTCCTCTAGATCGCTAAGCTGTTAAGTGAGAAATCATCGTGTTAGACAAGATGGTATTGGCAAGATGGAAAAACTGGAGCAATGTCATACACGGAAAATAAATATCTACCTTTGGGCACTTTCCGTCTACGAACATGTCGTAGGTGAGGGTGAAGCCACGCTTCTTATCCTTCACCTTGACGATGTCCTTAAGGCGGAACTTGACGGAGTCGCTCGAGAAGTTGTCCTCGGAGATCCGGAGGGTATCTCTTCGGTCGCCGGTGTACTCGTGCATATACTTCGTGCGGTGCTGCAGAGGTTGGATCCGCCTGATGAACCAGCACATGGCTAGGTCCAAGCCGGTTAGACCCGTCTCTACGAACCACTCGATCCGCCTTATTGCGCGAGAAGCGTCGAGGTCGGAGGGAAGGGAGTCATGGGACCGCCATGTGGAGACTTTAGCGGCGGCTCCATCCACGAAGTCTGGGTACGTTACTTATCGGCCCGCCAAAGGAATGTCGGGGCCGTAGAAGTATGTCCGCTGCCAGTTCTTGCACGACTCGTGGCCGATGATGTCGAGGAACCGCCGGCCAGGACGAATCTTGAAGCTTATGGTGCCGCAGTTCCTAAGCTCCTCCCTACTATGTTCGGCTTCACGTTTGACGGTGAAGAAGTACACAAACAAGTCTAACCTAGGCCTAATCCCTAGGTAACCCTCACAAAGTGCCGCGAAGTTGCTAAGCACTAAGATACTATTGGGGGAGAGGTTATGGGGTTGGACCTTGAAGTGATTCAAGACGGACAGAAAGAAGTGAGAGATGGGCAGAGAAACGCCGCGTACCAATTGCGCCTTGAGGTACACTTTCTCTCCGGCTTGGGGAGAAGGGGTCACCTCGCCGTCCAGCGCCGCCCGCCAGGCGAGCACCTCCGTCGCGGGGAGGTAACCCTCAGCAACCATCTCTTGGATGTCGCGGCCGGTGATGTCCGAGCCGCGCCAGTCGCCTTTGTGCGAGTCTGGCTCCTCTTCCAGGGGCTCCAGCGCCGCCAGATTGTGGTCGCCGCCAGTGGTTTCAATCACCGCCGATGCGGGGATGACCAGGCCCTCTGGGGGCACGACGACGGAGCTCGCCGGCTTCACCGTGGCTTCGCTCGACGCCGCCATTGACGGGGATGAGCTGCTGTTAGCCATGGAGGAGGGAGAAAACGCGACTGGAGCAGAGAGAGAGGCTAGGGTTTCTCGAGGTTTTCCGCGGAGATCTCGAGGAGGCGTGCGGCTGGAGGGAGACGATGACGCGAGAGAATGGGGTGAAAAAGTGGCAAGTGTCCCACGGTTACTATTTATATTACTCTGCGTCAAGATTCGTGCAGCTAATCGGACGGTTTTCGCGTAGACGACGTGTTCGTGAACGTGCGCGGTAATTTTGCCACGTCTCCAACCGCCGCCGCCAACGGTTCGTATCTCTCGCGCGGGAAAATCGGATATGGTTGCGTTCTCTGCATGTGTGAGTTACGAGGCGTCGCTGACCTACAGCCTACGTCGCCATAACTGACATGGTAGATGAACCATCCCATCAAAGATTCCGGCATGGACGGATTTAATCCGACAACGAGAGCGTATGATAGAAGATTCAGCATTTATCCGACTTACTCATAGAAGACGGAGAAACCTTTGCAGGGTTCTTTGGGAGGACTACAAGATATTGCTTGATAGTTTGCCGACATCCATGTAGACGGAGCGTTCCACGGGAAGAGGCAAGACGGCGCAAGATCTCGGAGTTCTCCGGGGGCTACTGTTGAGGATATGATATATCGGTATCCTCATAGCATGTATCTTATCCGACTAACCCGGGTGGCCCATAGTCGGTAGCATGGCCTGTGGACTGCTGGGCGGCCCAGTTAGGTGGATCCAGAAGGGAGGCCCATGCCGGATAAAGGAAGGCTACGGTGGAGTCACCAGCGTACCCGGAGCCTTGGAGTGCAAGATACACAAGACTAGTAATAGACGGTGTAGAACTCTGTAACCTGTCCCGCTAGGAATTTTCCCTGTAACCCTAGGACTTGGCGACTATATAAGTCGGGCCTATGGTAGCCTTTAGGGCATCGTTTTTACACACACCTCGCACAGCGAACCTATCTCTGTAACTCGGCGTATTGCCATTATAGTGATTTATAGCAGGAGTAGGATTCCACCACCGTTGTGGGATCTGAACCTGGGTAAGCTGTGTTACCTCGTACCCGTCAACCGTCCGCCTTACCCCACGTCTCTAAACACGCACTGTGAGGACCCCTCCATGGCGTACTCGTCGGCAATACCACGACAATGCACAAACTACATGGCTAGGCCGAAGCCCTTAGCCCAAGGAGAATTACTCACACATAGAGATGAAATCAACAATCATAAACATTGTAATAGAAATCATGAGATTTATAGTAATAGTCTTACAATGTCGCCAATTGGAGATGAGATCTACTATTACAAGTGGTGGAATATGGCTATGGTGGAGGAGAAGGGTTTGGAGATTAGATCTAGATCTATCCCTCCGGTGTTGTGGTTTTCTGATGGCTTGGTGTAGTCGGGGGCTTATTTCTCGTTGCCCGAGGCCTCTTTATATAGGGGTCCCTTCATGAAAGTTGTTCTGTTTGACCTAGCGGTGCCGGTGGAAACTATACGGCCGGAATTTTATTCCTGCCGTATAGTTGATCGTTAAAGCTTCTGCCTTATTTCCACGACTCTTGGTTTCTTTGAGTTGTGGAAATCTCATATCTTTGACTTTAATGTTGTGATTCTCATCATCAAACGTCATTATCTGCGCAGGGAAAAATAGAAAGATAGGATTGCATACCCCTTTAATCATTAGGCATTAGTGGCAGGATTTAGAGAGATATTTCATCGTTGAAAATATAAGCAATAATCTATATGATTTAATCCAAATAATAAACTCATAAAGCATGATCATACAAATAGTAGTAAAACCAATCATGTAGATCAACAAAGTAGATGAACAGATTACATCTATACAAGATAAACTTATCACATCTACGCCAAACGCTAGAACTAGAAACTCTAGCATAATACGAAAGAGAGAGATTGAGGTCACATACGATGTAGTTGCGGCAGTAGCCGCAGCAGAGCTGTCGCCCATGTTGAGGTTGCCGAAGAGGTCGTTGATGTCCGGAAAGAAGTCGTCGTTCAGGAACTCCTCGTCGGACGACGTCGTGGTTGCCAGTAGTCGCGCTTGAGTGCACCCCAAAAACCTGATCGCCCCTCACCCGTACAGGTTCATGAGAGGCGGGTTCCGGAGGCCTACTGTCCCAATCTACGGTGCATACCGTAAGCTGGGATACAGCCTACGTCCGAGTCGGTAACAGCCCACGTCCATAAAAACTAGAAACGGCTGTAATTAACGCGTCTGTTAATGACTCATAATTAGTTTTCCCAATCAGCAAAATAAAGCTCGGCTCGGCGAGATTTCCGCAACCCGCAGCGCACGCGTCGTCACGAGGCGAGACGTGGCGAGGCTTGGCGAGCGGCGTCGGAGGAGGAGTGTGCGAGGGCTTCTCTCCTTGTCATACCTTAGTGAGTGGTGCAACACCCTACTATATAAGATGGTCCAACTCTCCTTCAACTAGCAATGTGGGACTAAATTTTAGCACCACTAGCACAGCCATATGCTGCCATATACAAGTGGGCCAAAGAGAATTTCAGAATTTTTCTAATGGGCCAACAGCCCAATACTCATCAAATTCCAACAATCCCCCACAAAGTCTCATTGGCACATCACATCACTTTTATTCCAGAATATTGTTTTATATACCAGTGTGTAGTGGAGACTGTTAAGTTGAACTTCCACGTTAAACTTCATGCTACACTAGCTAGTAACTTGAATAGTGGACTATGCCTTGAACTACAAGTTTTCTGCGCGCTAGTTTCACACAAAGTCTAAACCGGTACAGGGTTGTCGTCGGCTTCCCCGCGGTTTGGAGCTTATGCGTCATACTTCAGGGCCTTTCATGAGTTTATTAAAGAGCACCCAACTCTCACGGACTGCGACGTTTAACAGTCAGACTCATATAGGTGTGTTCCTCAAGAGATGTTCTGCGGGACAACATCTTCGCTTATAGAAGCCACTTGGAACACATTAAGATAAATATCAACCTGCCATACAGATTAAGAGAGTATTGCATCTTTATGGAGATGTAAATATAATATGGGGATACTCTCCTCTCAGCTGACCAACAACTTGTCTCCTAGCTCTAATTCACGGGATCTCCAATCACATAGAGTGGGTTGCCACTGGGATAAACTCATAGTGTGGGTCTCAAACCCATCTCCCTCAATGCATTATCTATCATATTGCGTGATAAACCCTTTGTGAAGGGATCTGCCAGATTCTTAGATGTTTGGTCCAACGCAATAACTCCGAAGTTTCTCAGTTTCCTGATAGATTTCAATCTCCTCTTCACATGTCTTGATGACTTCATATTATCCTTAGAACTATTTACTTTGACGATCACAGTTTGATTATCACAGTTCATTGGGATGGCGGGTATTGGTTTTTCAACCACAGGTAAGTCCATCAAGAGCTCACGAAACCACTCTGCTTCAACAGTGGATGTGTCTAACACTGTGAGTTCTGCTTCCATTGTTGACCTTGTTAACATGGTCTGCTTGCAAGACTTCCAGGAAACAGCGCCACCACCAACTGTAAACAAATAACCACTCGTGGCCTTAATCTCATCAGCATCAGATATCTAGTTTGAATCACTATAACCCTCAAGTACCCGTGGATACCCAGTATAGTGAATACCATAACTCGCGGTGCCTTTCAAATAGCGCAAAACTCTTTCAAGAGCATGCCAATGATCATCTCCAGGATTTGACACAAATCGACTTAGTTTGCTTACAGCAAAGGAGATGTCAGGTCTAGTAGCGCTGGCTAAATACACAAGCGAGCCAATAATTTGAGAATATCTCAATTGATCTTTAGCAATCCTTCGATTCTTTCGAAGTAGCACACTCGGATCATAAGGCGTTGGAGAATAATTGCAGTCGCTATACCCGAAGCGACTCAATATCTTTTCCACATAGTGAGACTGAAGCAGTGTAATCCCACCATTGTCATCCTTCAGTAACTTGATGTTTAAAATTACATCAGCCACTCCCAAGTCTTTCAATTCAAAGCAGCGAGATAGTAACTCTTTGACCTCCTCAATAACAGCGAGGTTGGTCCCGAATATCAATATGTCATCAACGTAGAGACACATAATAACTCCCTCGCCCCCACCATGGCGATATTACACACATTTGTCAGCTTCATTTACAACAAAGCCTTCAGCGGTTAAAGTTCTTTCAAACTTCTCGTGCCACTGATTAGGAGCTCGCTTAAGACCATACAAAGACTTCACTAACTTACACACCTTTCCTTCTTGACCATCTACTACAAATCCGTCAGGCTGCTCCATATAAATTTCCTCATCTAGCTCTCCATTTAGAAAAGTTGTCTTAACATCCATTTGATGAACGATAAGATCATGTGAGGCAGCCAAGGATAGTAGTACTTGAATAGTGGTCAATCTGGCTACGGGTGAGTAGGTATCGAAAAAGTCTTCACCTTCTTTTTGGGTATAACCCTTGGCCACAAGACGTGCCTTGTACTTTTCAATTGTACCATCAGGTCTACGTTTTTTCTTGAACATCCACTTACATCCTACAGGTTTGCACCCATAAGGACAATCAATAACTTCCCAAGTACCATTAGCTAAGATGGAGTCCATCTCGCTTCGAACAGCTTCCTTCCAGTAGTCATCATCTTGAGATGCATAGGCTTCTGAAATAGAAGTGGGAGTATCATCCACAAGGTACACAATGAAATTATCACCAAAAGACTTTGTAGTCCTTTGTCTCTTGCTCCTTTTGGGAGCTTCATTTTCATCCTCCACTGGATCATCATGGTGTTATATCGGCATAGTGGGTTCAGGAATTATAGAAAATTCCTGACTAGATGAACTAGTCATCTCCTGATTTGATGAGCTAGACATACCTTTCATAGGAAAGATGTCCTCAAAGAAAGTCGCATCATTCGACTCCATAATTGTACCAACATGCATGTCGGATACCTCAGATTTTACTATCAAAAATCTATAGCCAATGCTATGAAAAGCATATCCCAGAAAAACACAATCAACGGTTTTTGGTCCAAGCTTTCGCTTCTTAGGTATTAGAATATTGACTTTTGCCAAACAACTCCAAGTTCGTAAGTAAGAGAGTTTAAGCCATTTATTTTCCCATTCCTCAAATGGAGTCATGGTTTTATCCTTTACAGGAACACGGTTTAGGACATGACACACAGTCATTAGCGCCTTCCCCCACCATTCCTTGGAAAGACCCGATGTATCTAACATGGCATTAACCAAATCAGTTAGAGTGCGGTTCTTCCTTTTGGCCACCCCATTTGACTGAGGTGAGTACGGAGGCATCCTCTCATGTATAATACCATGTTCCGCACAGAATAAATCAAACTCATTGGAAAAGTACTCTCCACCACGATCCGACCTTAGCCGCTTGATTTTAAGATCAAGTTGGTTTTCTGCCTCAGCTTTATAGATTTTGAAGTAGTTCAAAGCTTCATGTTTAGATTTCAGAAGATAAACATAGCAGTATCTAGTGGAGTCATCAATCAACGTCATAAAGTATCTTTTTCCACCTTTTGTCAACACACCATTCATATCACAAAGATCTGAATGTATAAGTTCTAGCGGTGCTAAGTTTCTCGGTTCCGCAGCCGCATGAGACTTGCGGGGTTGCTTTGCTTGCACACAAACTTGGCACTTAGGACCTTTGACAGTGGTAAATTTCAGAATTAAACTCATATTGGCTAGCCGCGTCATGCAACCAAAGTTAATATGATAGAGTCGTGAATGCCAAACATTGGACTCATTGTCATTGCAAACATGATTAATAACTTTAGTACGTGAGTCTGACAAAGACAAGCGGAACAGACCTCTGCACTCATAACCCTTTCCAACAAATTGTACATACATAGAAATTACAACTTTATTGGACTCAAAAACCAACTTAAAGCCATCTCGACATAAAAGCGATCCGCTCACGAGATTCTTATTGATGGAGGGAACGTGATGCACATTCTTCAGCTGTACGGTCTTCCCCGAAGTAAACTTCAGATTTACCATACCAACACCATGAACAGAAGCACATGAGCTGTTTCCCATCAGCACGGAAGAAGTCCTTGAGACCTGATAAGAGGAAAACATGGAAATATCATAACATACATGTGTATTAGCACCCGTGTATATACACCATTCAGGAGAATGACATACTGAAAGGATAGTAGGTAAAATACCATACCTAGCATCCTTCATCTCAGTATCGCTAATAACAACATTAGCGGCCTTGCCGCTGTTCCCATGTGGACGCTTGTCAAAGCGATTAGGACAGCTAGGAGCCCAATGATCAGGATCACCACAGACGTGGCAAGAGCCTTTCCTCTTATCATTTTTCTTCTTGAAGTTGATTGAGTGTGTGGCCTTGTTCTTGCCATCAAACTTCCCCTTTCCTTCAGTTTTGTTCTTATTCTTCAACTTGTGGGATTGGAAGTTTTTCCTCTGCACCAAATTGGCAGTAGAACCTCCCTCAAATCCTCGAGCAGTTTTGTCCTTTGCTCTCTCCTTATCTTCCACATGAAGAGACCCAATGAGATCCATAATGGAAAACTCTTGTCTCTTATGTTTCAGAGAAGTAGCAAAGTTCCTCCAAGAGGGAGGAAGCTTGGCAATAATGCCACCGGCCACAAATTTGTCTGGTAAGGAACACTTGAACTTCTCAAGTTCTTTGGCAAGTGATTGTATCTCATGAGCTTGCTCAACGACGGAGCGCTCATCAACCATCTTGTAATCATATAATTTCTCCATGACATACAACTCAGTGCCAACGTCCGAGACCCCAAACTTGGCCTCGAGCGCTTCCCACGCGTCCTTGCCATTATCAAATGACATATACAGGTCAACAATGTTGTCCCCAAGAACACTGAACAAAGCCGCCATAAACATGGTATCGGCCTTATTAAAGGTCGCTTCCTGCTCACCAGAAAGATCTCCTTCAGGCTTGCCAAGAGTGGCGATGTAGCAGTTTAGGTTTTCAAACCAGATAACTGCTCTCTTGTGCCATCTCTTATAGTGCATGCCATCAAAAGGAGGCGGCCTAATAGCCGCTGCTACACCAGTGGAATTCAGTTGCCTATAATCAGGTTTTTGGATTGTTGAAAATATAAGCAATAATCTATATGATTTGATCCAAATAATAAACTGATAAAGCATGATCATACAAATAGTAGTAAAACCAATCATGCAGATCAACAAAGTAGATGAACAGATTACATCTATACAAGATAAACCTATCACATCTATGCTAAACGCTAGAACTATAAACTCTAGCATAATACGAAAGAGAGAGATTGAGGTCACATACGATGCAGTTGTGGCAGTAGCCGCAGCAGAGTTGTCGCCCATGTTGAGGTTGCCGAAGAGGTCGTTGACGTCCGGGAAGAATTCGTCGTTCAGGAACTCCTCGTCGGACGATGTCGTGGTTGCTAGTAGTGGCGCTTGAGAGCTCCCCAAAAACCTGATCGCCCCTCACCCGTACAGGTTCACGAGAGGCGGGGTTCTGGAAGCCTACTGTCCCGATATGTGGTGCACGCCACAAGCCGGGATGGGGAAGACGAAAGCGGCGGCGAAAGGTTCTGGAGGTAGGCGCGTGTGTGGATTGATTCACCGATTAGGTTTAGCACAGACGCTTATATAGTGCAGGTCAGGGAGATCGTGGGATACAGCCCACGTCTGAGTCGGTAACATCCCACGTCCATAAAAACTGGAAACGGCTGTAATTAACGCGTCCGTTAATGACTCATAATTAGTTTTCCCAACCAGTAAAATAAAGCTCGGCTCGGCGAGATTTCCGCAACCCGCGGCGCGCGCGTCGTGACGAGGCGAGGCGTGGCGAGGCGGGCGGCGTCGGAGGAGGAGTGCGCGAGGGCTTCTCTCCTTATCACACCTTAGTGAGTGGTGCAACACCCTACTATATAAGATGGTCCAACTCTCCTTCAACTAGCAATGTGGGACTAAACTTTAGCACCACTAGCACAGCCATATGCTTCCATATACAAGTGGGCCAAAGAGAATTTCAGAATTTGTCTAGTGGGCCAACAGCCCAAAACTCATCAAATTTCAACAATCCCCCATAAAGTCTCATTGGCACATCACAACACTTTTATTCCAGAACATTGTTTTATATACTGGTGTGTAGTGGAGACTGTTAAGTTGAACTTCCACGTTAAACTTCATGCTACACTAGCTAGCAACTTGAATAGTGGACTATGCCTTGAACTACAAGTTTTCTGCGAGCTAGTTTCACACAAAGTCTAGACCGGTATAGGGCTACCATCGGCTTCCCCGCGGTTTGGAGCTTATGCGTCATACTCCAAGTCCTTTCATGAGTTTATTAAAGAGCACCCAACTCTCACGGACTACGACGTTTAACAGTCAGACTCATATAGGTGTGTTCCTCAAGAGATGTTCTGCGGGACAACATCTCCGCTTATAGAAGCCACTTGGAACACATTAAGATAAATATCAACCTGCCATGCAGATTAAGAGAGTATTGCATCTTTATGGAGATGTAAATATAATATGGGATACTCTCCTCTCAGCTGACCAACATCTTGTCTCCGAGCTCTAATTCACGGGATCTCCGATCACATAGAGTGGGTTGTCACTGGGATCAACTCATAGTGTGGGTCTTAAACCCATCTCCCTCGATGCATTATCTATCACATTGTGTGTTAAACCCTTTTTGAAGGGATCTACTAGATTCTTAGATGTTTGGGCCCTAGTAAATGATCCAAGCTCACCACTGCCCTTCTCCGCGACCCCATATGCCTACATGATCCTCTAGGCCAAGCCATACCTCTGTTAAGCCCCCTTTTGGGCAAGCTACAACTCTGATAGGACCCTGGAGACTCTATGAGCCAGTTATGCCCCTGGAAGGCTCCATAAAGGTCTAACCATACCTCCGGCAGCTGCTCATAGATAATCTAGACACCAAAATCATGGGGCCTAAGAGTTCCCACCCATATGTTAGATATGCACAAGGAATCATAGCATCACGTTAAGGTCGTCTTGCCAACATACGAAAGGAGGAAGATCCAGCTGACTACTCTATCCCATTCTAGATCTCCTTGTTAACGCGTATTATACAATGCTAGAATCACTGATGTCAGGGTTATTAATTCCTATATGGTGTATCTCACTACACATGGAATCATAGATTCCATTGTTAATCATCATACTTAGCATCACTTAGGATGATAATAGCATATTTTATTCTTGAGAAAATATTATTTTTGTCTTATTTTAGAACATAGGTGATAACACACAAGTTGCAAATACTTTGATAAAACACATCAAAGGACATGAGCAAGTGATGAACTTGCCTTGTGACTGCAAGGTAGTGAAGTCGGATGCTTGCACTCGACCTTGAGCTCATGTTTCTAAAAAATACCATTATTGCCCGGTAAGGACAATATTTAAAGAAGCAATAATGAACATGCATATTAATGTCATGCACTATTTTCTAATTATTATTCTTTGCGCATTTTACTCACATAATTAAAGGTTAAAGTTTTTATAATTAAAAAAGAATTTAATGATGTATAATTCTCAAATACTCTTGAAATATTATATTTAATATTTTGTAATATCCTATATTAATTTAGGAGATAAAAGTAAATTTTATTTAATTTTAGCTCTTATCAATATTTTATAAAAAATTCATAAAGTTATAAGTGTTTGGAAATATATATTTTAATTTTATTGGCTAAAAATACAAACTAGTATTTTTCTTATATACAATGTTCATTTAGAATCTTAAATATGTTTTTTACTTATTTTTTAAGTATTATTTTTATTTTTAGAAAAATCCATTAACTATTTATGTCTTTAAAATAATTAGTTTAAGTTTTATTATCCTAAAATACAACTTATTATTTTTATTAGATAGTTTATGTTTTAATGAACATTTAGATATATTATTTGTATTTTTAGGATTTTTATTTGTTTTTTAGAGATTATTTAGCCTTAGGGGTATTTTTGTCTTTTAATATTTTGATTAGGTTTTCTTTTATGCAAATCTAGGCCTGTCCCTTTGGGCTAGCCCGGCCTGACCCGAACCAGTGGGTTGGGTCAAACCCACACCACTGAACTGGGTTGGCCATGACCTCATCTCACACTCTCTCGCGCGCGCGCACGATGCCCCCTTCCTCTCTATGGAGACTCGGTGTTGCCGCCGTTTTTGCGCTCGATCCCGGCCTCCCTGGTCGCCGTCATGGTATGGATGATGTAGCCGATGATGCTGCTTCATCCAACCTTGCTCGATTTGTCTCTCAAACCCACTGCTGGCCACGCCTCCACCCCTCTTGTGCCTAGGGTTTCACCCCTTTGCTCCAGCATGGTACTCTGGCGATCCTGCGGTGTTGTCTTGGTGTTGTGGCGTTGCGGCGGTGATGTCTTTGCTGCTCCTTCTCCTTTGGCTTCCATGTCCGCGGCTTGGCGTGGGTCGCAGCGCCTTCGGGTGCTCCCTATGCCACCGTGTACGCCATCGTCGACCACCACTTCTTCCTCTTCTATAATCTAGCAAGGAACACAGGTAAGTTTACCTTCTCTCCCCTTGCTCTATGTCTCCTCTTTCTACTCTCCACTTAGTTGTGGTTATGAACCCTAATTAGGGTTACCCTTTGTTCTAGGGTTCACCCCTCTGTCTATTACTATCTGTGATAGTATAGATTGGTTTGAGTGTATTTCTTCTGTGAGCATACTGTAAAAATTCTATTTATGTGCTTGATTTAGAACTACTAATGGTAATTATTGTCTATTGGTCACTACCTAAGCATAATCGTATTGTTGTCTAGATGAATTGATTTGGATGCTATTGATTATGTCTTGAATTGACAGAAGCTATTGGTTATATTTGAAATGCTTCAATACTGAAGCAAATACTACTGGCTATTGATGCTGAATTGTTATGATGATTTGTATCTAATGATACCCTTGTGGTTTTGCTAAGGGAAATAACTCTATGATGCATAGAGTTGTTAACTTGTGGTTATAAAGAACAAGTATTTCAATGATCTACTTAAATATCAGATAAAGATTTATTTCTTTAGGTGATGATATTTATGATTCTTATATTGATGAAACTCTGTGGAGAGTTTTTAGATGAATAGAGATGATTCCTAGCTTGTTTAGGAAAATGATTCATTAGACTGCTTGTACATGAACACGGATTAACCTAGGTTGGATACCACTTTGGGACCTCCATATGGCAGGGTACATAGTGGTAACCCCCACTAAGATATGCTGCTACTTTGATGTTCTATTGAATTCAAATTAATGATGCACAGACTGAAATTTCATATGATGTTAAGATAAAGAATTGATACTATTGGTAGCCTTTTGTAACACCCTCGCCTGATAAGGCTGAGTTCATGTGTATAGTGCCAATCCCTGGATCGGTTCACTGGCACACATAGTACAAAATGATACCAAATATAACTGTGCATCATAAATACAACGAATATGATCCAGAATTTACATTATTTATACAAGTACACAGCGGAAAACGAATACAAGGTAGATCTCCATCCTTCAAATGTGCCACAGGCGAACAAATGTTGAGTGGAGTCTCGCGACCTATGAACGATCACTCAGATACGATATAACCTGCAACATGAAACGTTGCAACCACGAATGGTCAATACATTGAATGTATGGCAAGTAGGCTAAAGTGGTTAACAACAGATCTATCAACTACATGCTTATTTGGCCAAGTGGAGTTCAGGCTCATTTGCATAAAGCAACAGTTTTATCCTAACATTTGTAACAAAGTAGTTTTCCAATACGATAAATAGGACACTCTGGTTCACTCCCAGGTGCTCCTACCCAATTATGTTCACCCAACAAGTTTTAAGTAATTAAGAAATAAGGATGAGTGAGAAATATCATAGCATCAGTATCAGGTCGCTCAAATTGTCCATAACCGGGGACACGGCTAATCGATTAGTTTATACACCCTACAGGGGTTAGTACACTTTACCCATGTGACTTGGCCAGCCCAGCTCGTACCACCACTCTCATATTGGGTGATGATAGGGAGAAGTCCAAGAAGGAACCGTTCGGGAAGTAGCTCCCCAATCCCGACGCGCACCGGTCCAACCTACACTATCTACATCTCTGGATACGCGGGTTCGAGTTACCACAACCTACTGAGTTCAACCAACCGCCCATTCCATTATTGGCACATGGTTGCACACGAAAGCTTCCAAACAATGAAACCAATCCTTTCTCAGTGTCCTGGGCGGCATTCCCCACCATAAATCCACACTCGATGACCCAATCAATGCCATTCCGCCCAGGTGGTTCATTAAAACATATTGGTTTGTCATTTAGCAAAACATAAGCCTTTCAAAACATATAACTTTTCATGATATGATTCCCTTCCTCGTCTAAATAGCATAGCTAAGCAATCTACCAATACGATGGATCATAAACAAGGAATGCTAGGGAATAATATCGGACATAGCATAGCATATACACATCAATTCCTACATATGCAATTCTACAAAAAACATCTACAATGCATAAGAAAACAGTAGGACATTTATGACCAAGATAGCACCACTTGCCTTTGTTGTAGATGTACTCGATTAGATAATCCTCACAATTATAATGGCCTCTTTCGCAATAACCACAATACTTGCAATCATAGTAGTTGCAATCACAGTAGTTGCACTCCTCGCAATCTAACGCTTGAAACAAACACAACAAACACACCATTCAAAACATTGCAAACATGCAACAGTGCAACATTACAAGAAAACAATGATGAACAGATGCATGCATGACGATTTAATGAGTCACAATGGTTGCATTTAGTGTTCTGAACATAATTAGATTACATGATGCATGTGGAAAGTCATTTAATGCACTAAAGCTTTTATTACTAAAGTTGTATCGATTTAATATGGTGTATACCACTTTAATTGAACTAAATATGTTTATGTCGTATTAAATTGTGAACTAGATGCTACTGGATAGAGGTAATGCAATTTAGAGACAGTGGCAATTTGAATCACCTAAAAAGGAGTTATAGATATTTTCTTATGATTAAAACACTATTTCAATGGGTTTAAATATTTATGTATGAATTTATGTTTTAACGGTACCAAATAATTTGTCATGCAATTTCTCTGTATAGATATTGTCAATACAAAACCTTAGCACTTGGATTCACCCTAATCGGAGTTATAGATCTTTTTGTATGATTTAAATAGTGTTTAATGGTTTTAAATGATTCATATAGTTTCTGTTGTCTAAAAATCAAACTAAAATTATATCTGTAATCTCCACGGAATTTTTATTTCAGGGACATATTATTTGTAATTTTCTGAAAAGTATTTATTTTCTTATGAATTTATTACTCTAAATAGGCCATTAAACCATTTAAATCTTCACAGCAAAACCTTATAGTAAAATGCTGAACTAACTGCGTATTGATGATCTACATGGAACCAGCTTTCCATCGGTATATTATTTATATTTCTGTGACAAGCAATTAATTTACTATGAATTTAATAATTTATAAAGTCATTAAAACTAATTAAACTGCTACGGGTTAAATAATCCGCAAAGGCTAGATCCAATCAGATATTATTAATGTACATTACAGTAGCTTCAATTTGATATATTGTTCATATTTTTCGGAGTTACAGATAATTTTCTATGAATTTATTGACCTAAAAGACCATTAAAACTAATTAAATTACTACAGTAACCACGTACAGTAAAAGTTGGATATATTCTGATAAGATGATTCTACGTAAAATTATCTTCAATTTGATATATTATACGCAATTTTTAGACGTGGTATGAATTTCTAATGAATTTTACGAGTTAGATCTATAATATGCAATTTTAAATTCGAACTTGGAATATTCCGCTGACTGGACAGTTTGACTTTGCATGCTGATTGGGACTAGATGTTGACTTTACGTTGATGTGGTGTTGATGAGGAAGATGACCGGGATGAAGACATGGCACGCACCAGTTTGATTGGATCTCGACCGTCTGGATAGGATCCGGTGGCTAGAAGAAGAGATTGACCCGATTTTGGCTCAGAATAGACAAGAAATAGATCTGTGTTAGAGAGACAAATCCGTAGGTCAAATTGAAAAACTCAAAACATGAAAGTTGTGGGGAATCATTATTCCTACCTTCTCACCAAAGGAATTTGGATTTGAAGAAACGAGCGCGAGTACATCATGGATTTACACCGTAAGATCTGAAATATTGTGATACGAAATTCTCCGGCTGTGGTGGATGAAAAGAGGTGAGGTTTACCGGGATTGAAAGATTTTGACGATTCATACAACTTTTGTTTTTTGACCGAAGGCAAACGACGAAGTCTAGATGGGTTAAAAAGCGAAATAAGATTCGGGCATGTGTAGATTCAGGATTTCGAGTAAAGAAACTCGTACAGCTGTGGCTGCACGAGTTTATATGGAGGTTTGGAACGGTGTAGAGATAGGTGTTAGAGTAGGAAACAAGTAAAAACAAACGGAAGTCAATTCGGAGTTGTAGATAAAAAGTTATAAGAGTTTGAATAGAGATAGGTCTAGAAAACGTATTTTCGCACGAGTTTTAAAGCAACTCGCACATACGATGGTATGTGCGTCTGGCTGGTCGGTCCGGGTGGGCCGGCGGCCCGCTTAGTTTTTTTTCTTTTTTTTCTATTTACTTGTTTCCTTCGTATTTTTTGCATACAAACTCCAAATGATATGATTCTTGTTTCTAAATTTTTCTAAAATTGAATAGATCATTATAGGGTCAAATTTGTAATCTTTTTACTAGTTTGGAAGTAGTGGATTTATAAATCCTTGTATATTCCATTTTATTTATATCTTTATGTGTTTGTATTTGTTCCATAACTTTTTCATACTAGCTCCAAATGAGCTCAATTTTGTTTCTAAAATTTTGTAATATTAATTGGATCTTTTTAGGCTATAATTTAGCAATAATCGTTGTCTTAGCAATAGTGGGTTTTATAAAGTCTATTTAATTCCTTTAGGAACATTTGGGCAAATCAACTATAGGATTTAGATACCAGGATTTGGATTCAGTCTGTGAGATCTTTGCATGGATGTAATGAAATGCTTATGAATGCTTCATGATTTTCATTTTGAAATCTTGCACACCAATTCTACAATACATAATCAATCCATGCCCTTTTGCCTATATGGCTACTTAGGTCATAACAAAAGAATATAAGATTTTGAATTCAAGGTTGAGAGGATTTTCTATTCAAAAAGTTTCTTCTCATTGAGAATTTTCAACATAGTCAAACAATCAATCAGACTTATTTATTTATTTCACATTCTAAAATTAGGAGAATTTTGGGATGTGACACCTTTTATCTTCATGTGATGAGCATACACCCCATATAGGTGTATCTCCGAGGATTTTATGTTACAAGAATAGATCATGCTCTTACAATGACAAGAACAGATACAAAGCATGATTTCTTTGTAAACCACTAACATGTTTCTTGTTGGTGAAGATGTTGTGGTTCCTGATCTGTTCTAGCCTTACTGATGATCTTGCCTAGCTACTTCCTGGAATAGATGTGACCTTTCCCCTCTTGATCCACTCCTGGCCTGTCCTTTCCCAACACCAGATCCACCCCCTCCTTAGGTGACCATCTTGTTCTTGATCTGGTGGGTTTTCTGCGGTGTGTTGCTGGTTGATCTAGTGAGTAACTTGCTAATACATATGGAGATGTTCTTGTTGTTCTTTCTAGTTTCTGATCTAGTGTAGCAAAGCTTGCTCTGTTGTGTGCGGGTCTATGACTTTTATCTACCCTCATTTCACCCTGATGTCGACAACAGCTCATTTCTGCATTGGTGAGTAAGCTTCCCGCCTGTAAGCTAAGCCTATGGATTAGATCAAAGAGGAAATATCTGGGTTTACCCCTTTTACTTTTGCTAGCTTGGTTAAACTTGCCCTTCCTTGGCTAAGGATGTTGTACTGAATCCTTTTTACTTAAAGAACAGATGCTGCACTTTGGTGAAACTTGCCCCTTTTTATTTAATTAGCTAAATGATGTATCTAAACAGTGCATTTCATTGTTCAAAACTAAGAGCAATCTAACCAAACTTACCCTTTCTTTTATTTTGTTTTATATATTGTTTGCTTTGCAGTATTAGGTGCTACGAAGAAGATTGGGACATGTAGAACTAAATAGGATTTAGTATAGGATCTTTTTCATTTATCTTTGTTGAAATTTTAATTCCTTTGTTTGTAAAGAACAGTGTAATATCTATTTATTATTCAATAAAGTTTGCTTTTCACTTTTATATTTGTTTCTGTCATGTGAAGTATTGCTTATACAATTCTATTTATATTATTGTTATTGAATAAAGAAAAATATATGAATTATACTTACTTATATGAATTCTTTTTA
The DNA here is from genome assembly GCA_916181665.1 of Avena sativa. Lineage (NCBI taxonomy): Eukaryota > Viridiplantae > Streptophyta > Magnoliopsida > Poales > Poaceae > Avena > Avena sativa. The sequence continues at coordinate 346,291,052 of OV702281.1, read as the reverse complement.
CAATGTTTTCAATTTTCATTTACTTGAATAATTATTCAATAATGTATCATTCAGTAATTCATACTAATTATTTACATATCCTTTTGAAAACAATAAAGTGTTAAATGCTTTTAGTTTAAAATCTTCTCAAAAGTAATTCAAATTTAAATATGAATTTGAATATTCTCCCAAAATCCTTTAAATTCCTAGAGATCATGTCAAAATTTATAAAAATCAATATAAAGAGCTAAATCCTAACTCAGAACAGTGAAGGAAACTCTGATCCTCCAGGGTTTTATTTGGCAAAAAATTTACCCTACTTTTGCAAATGAATGCATGCAATGCACAAATTTCTATTTCTACCCTTCGTTGGTTCCTAAACGCTGGGATGTTACATTATGGCATGTGTATCCTTGGCAAGGTTTAAAGTCCAGTCTAATTCAAATGAAATTGGTTTCTGTACACCTACTAGGCGCATACGTTAGAGTGACCCTCTGTCGGCATACCTTTTTCTATTATGTGCAGAAGGGCTCTTGATCGTGCTTAATCATGCATAAAGTAATGAGACTTTGAAGGGAGTTCTCATGTTCCGTGAGGCACCAATGGTCTCATGTTTGCTATTTGCAAATGAAAATCTACGAGCAGCGTGACTTGTCTGACCTCGATGCCCCCTTCGATGAGCAAGAAATTAAATACGTTGTGTTCTCGCTCCCATCGGTCAAAGTCCCAGGCCCGGACGGTTTTATCGGCGCATTCTTCAAGAGTTGTTGGGACATCATCAATACCAACATTGTGGCCGCAATATCTCACATGGCGAGCCTTCGTGGTGGCTGCACAAATTTAATCAACTCTGCCAATATCATCCTCATCCCGAAGAAGTCAGATGCGTCGTATGTTGGAGACCACATGCCTATCAGTCTCATCCACAACGTTTCGAAGATATTCTCCAAGATTCTCGCTAATAGGCTAGCACCAATTCTACCTGATCTCGTCCCTAAATGCCAAAGCGCTTTTGTTAAGAATAGGAGTATCCACGACTATTCCTCCACATGCAAAACCTCATCAGGGAGCTCCACTCCTCCAAGACGCCTAGAATTTTTCTGAAGTTAGACATTTCAAAAGCTTTTGACTCTATGGGATGGGCTTATCTCCTCGAGGTTATGTCGGCTCTTGGGTTCGGTCAGACGTGGAGGGATTAGGTGTGCCTCTCCCTTGCCTTTGCCACTTCCAGAGTACTTCTAAATGGCAACCCTGAAATGTCATTATGACATGCTAGGAGGCTTAGGCAGGGTGACCCCCTTTCACCTATGTTGTTCATTCTAGCTATTAACCCTCTCCATCACATCCTTTCCATTCCTAGCCATCATGAAATTCTCAGCCAAATCAGATCCCGTGTGCCTCGCTGCAGAATCTCATTGTACGCCGATGATACTGGTTTTTTTATCAATCCTGTGAAAGAAGAGTTGCAGGCCGTCACTGCCATCCTTGATTGTTTTGGGAAAGTAAGTGGTCCAGTCATCAACTTTGCCAAAATGGAGGTTTTCTTATCAGATGTGAAGTCGTTGATTTTCGAACGTCCTTTCGGCATTTCCAGCAAAGATTGCTTTGTTTCCTGGGAAGTACTTGTGTCTGCCCCTACACTTCCGACGGCTTCACAAGGTCGACCTCCATCCCCTGATTGATAAGATTGCCAGAAAGATGCCTAGGTGGATGGGCAAAAACCTGGATCGTTCTGGTAGAATCACCGTCGCCAGGTCTGTCCTGATGGCCATCGCAGTCTACCATGCAATGGTCATCCCGCTGTCCAAGTGGGCTCGGGACAAGATTACCCGCATCGCTAGAAACTTCGTTTGGGCGGGAGACGAAGGTGAGAACGCAATGCAAGGGAAGGCCTTGGTTAGGTGGACCACGCTTTGTAGACCAAAGTACCTGGGCGTCCTCGTCATGCCAGACCTGCAGAGGAACGGTCGAGCCCTCAGACTTCGATGGCCTTGGCTTCAGTGGACGGACCCGCATCGTACCTAGGTAGGATCCAAGCTCCCATGTGATGATGCTGACATGGACCTCTTCAGAGCTTCCATGAAGATCAGCGTCGGAGACGGCAAGACTGCTTCCTTCTGGCATGACAATTGGTCTGAGTTGGGCCCTATCAGGTTGTGGGCGCCTGATCTTTTCAAGATTGCCACGAGAAAAACAGAAGCATGGCCAAAGAGCTAACTGATGGCAACTGTATTCTCTCCATCGCGCGTCTCAGCTCGTCTATGCAGCTTTTCCAATACCTCATGGTTTGGGACGTGGTGGAAGGAACACATGTATCACTTGGTCAGCCTGATACGATCTCCTGGACCTTAACCGAATATGGATCCTACAGTGCCAGCTCGGCCTACCATGTGCAATTCCACGGTAGCCAACCCAAGTTCATCCGCCAGAAAATATGAGCTGCACACGCTGAACCTAAGTGCAAGCTTTTTGCCTGGCTGGCCATGCATGGAAAGCTTCTCACGGCCGATAACCTTGCAATTAGAGGTTGGAATCATGACCCCATTTGTGCTCTATGTCGCGGTGCACTTGAGACGGCTGCGCACTTATGGAAAGATTGCCCCTACATATGGGGCAATGCTGTGGGCGGAAACAATGGCCAAGATTTCCCTTCCATTTCTGATTGGTGGGACAACATGATCGTCGGTCGGCCCATTGAACGACAAATGAAGAATCATTGTACGCCTCCTTTACGTCCTCTAGAACGTATGGAAAGAACGGAATAAAAGGATCTTCACAAGCCGACGTCTAACTTACGTGGAGGTGGCGGGGATTGCCAGGAAGGACATTCGCCAGAGAGCACGAGCTTTCGCGGCCTTTGGGCCTGCCATTTCTGCGGAGCTAGACTAGAGTGTGTTTTTCTAATAGTTTCAATGCTTTCAGCATATTTTCACTTTAATCAAAACATGTTCTCCATGTACTTCTATGTTCTCTTCCTAAATGAAAAGGCAGAGCTCCAGTCGGTTGCTTCAAAAAAATGCAAGAACTTTGAAGCACGTTCTTGATTCTTATTGTGCAAGCTCAGGCCAACTTGTGAGTGCTACTAAATACAACATTTTATGCGGTCCTAATACAAGTGTGGATGACGAAGTGAAGGTATGTGAAACTCTGGATGACGAGGTTTAATCTCGTCAATGCCCATTGTTATGGACTTGGGTTTTGGAGAATATGGGGATGCTGGAGATCGTGGAACGGTTAGCAAACAAGCAACACGGGGACACGAGGTTTACCCAGGTTCAGGCCCCCGGAGGGAAAACCCTACTCCTGCTTGTCTGCTCTTGATTACGGCGGAATCGAAGGTTACAGGGGTGTGTAGATGCAATCTGACGTGGAGGTGTGTATGCGGTGGTGTGCGAGAGATTGTAAGAGATCCTCCTCGACGTGTCCTCCTGGCCTTTATATAGAGACAGGCAGGTCCTGGGCATAGATCGAGTCGGTTACAGGTTTTAGGGTTTACCCCTTCGAATTTTCTATCTACTCCAGTCTTGCTCTCCAAGGATCCGAAGGCGTCATGGGCCCTGGCCACCCGAAAGTCTTCATGTGCCAACGTATATTTGTCGTGGGCCTTTCTTGGGCTGGACTAGGTATGCTGAGGTTGTGTACCCGCAGGGTATAACCATGTCAGTAGCCCCCGAGTGTTCAGTCGAATCGTAGATTCGGCTAAGGAATCTTCAATCCTTTGGGTGCAGCTATCTCTGTCTTTCAAGAGAAATGTTTTGAGTGTGTAGGGATTGTTGATGTGTGTGCCTGACTCTCCCGACAAATCAGGGTCAGTTAACTGTCTTAGGACAAAACAACACGATCTTCTTCAGATTCGAGTCCCTCGACTCGAATCCGGAATATATGCTGGCGTAATTCGACTCAGGCCACGGAGGACTTACAGGAGTGGAATTCCAGTGAATTTAAATGATGTACCCAACGCGTCCGTCGGGATTTTTCATCGCGCCTGTTGGCACGGATTCTTACTAGTAGAGCACAGTCGTGTGCATTGCCAGGCCATCAGATGGTATATGTAGGTCTTATCTTTGCGTCGCAGACACAACATCCGAATGTTTATCATCACGGAGGTGTTTCGGGTGGCCAAGGAGGACGTTGCTCACTTAGCGTTAATTGGGGCAGAGTTGCCTAAAAGTTTTGCACGCTGATCTGAAGGATCGCATTCGAATAATTCATAGGGTGCGCGACTAGCGCTCCCTATGGGAGTAGCCCCCGAGTGTTTGTTCGAGTCGTAGACTCGAGCAGAGACTTTAATTCAGCCGTTGTTCGGCTTCAGGTCCGTAGGACACAAATTTTTCGGATGCTTGAATCCATCCTCCCTATGGGAGTAGCCCCCGAGTCCGTAGTGGAGTTGTAGACTCGACGTAGGACTCGAAGAAATAGTTCAGTGATGTAGTGTTTTGTTCATTTTTCGGGTGCGCGGTTCAGTGAGTACTCTTAGTTGTGTAGCCAAAGAATTGTAACCGTTGTTAGTATAGCTTTTGATGACGTCAGTGCTGACGGTCGGTGACCTCAAGCGTCTGCTGTACCAGAGGTGACGTGACTGGACGAACATGGGTCCCACCTTCTGACTTTGAGTTGACCGGTCATGCGCGGCATGGAGATAATTACGGCGTCGTCTCGATTTACGCGCATAGTGGACGGCGTGTGAGCGACGGTTCGCTGCTGTACTGACACGTGGACGGCCATATCTTGATGTTGTCTCTAGGTCTTCCCGATGGACGGTCGTCGTGCATCGTCTTCGTCCTTATAATCACTAGGGAAAAGTTAATTTGCTTTCACCGCAGCCATTCTTGTTTCACTGCTCCCATCTTCTCTGAGCTTTCTCACTGCGCGCTGGGATTTCCCCGAGTTTTTCCTTCCTTGATCCTGCGTGCTCTCCGCCGACACCGCCGCACTGCGATGGGAAGCCGAAGAAGTCCTCCTCTGTAGTTGGCACCAGTGCTGCTGGTGGCAAGAAGGGTTCCGCCATCGCCTGTGTCACCGATGGTGGCTGGCGACGATCGGAGACGCGTGAGAGTGATCTCCGCAAGCTCCGTGAGCGGGGCCTAATCCCGCAGGATAGGGAGGCCGGCAAACTCCCTGGCAACGAGGTAATTCCCCGTCCCCCCGCTGGGTTTCGGGTTATGTTCGTCACCTTTGTCCTTCGGGGCTTTTCATTCCCAGTCCACGATTTTCTGCGTGGATTGCTTTTCCTTTATGGTATCCAGCTGCATCATCTTTCTCCCAACTCTCTTCTTCATATCGCTTGTTTCGTCACTTTCTGCGAGTGTTGGCTCGGTATCGAGCCGCACTTTGGCCTCTTCCGGAAACTCTATTCCGTGAAGAGGCAATCCGGCTCCGATGGTGTTTATCCCATTGGGGGTTGCATCATCTCCCTCAAATCCAATCTTCTGTTCTTCTCCTTTTCTATGTCCGAATCTGTCCAGTACTGGCGGAGGCGATGGTTTTACATCCGTGACTCCACGGTGGCTAGGCAGGATTTTGGACTTGTTCCTTTTGACCCCTCCCAGAAAATCGAGCCGAAGATGTCCTGAAAGAACCAGATCTGGACCTGCCTTCAATAGCGGGTATAGATAGAGCTGATTATTTTACCTATATTATTGAAAGAGTTAAAAAAATTATTTATGAATGGAAGGAAAAGATGTTATCACTCGGTGGAGAGGAAGCATAATAAATGCAGTTTCTCAAGGCATACTAGTTTTTGCGATTACAATTTTTAACATTCCTAAATAAATTTGCAAAGAAATTACTAATGCTATTTCACAGTTTTGGTGGGGTGATAATAACCATAAAAAGATGCATTTCTTAGCTTGGTGGATGTTATGTAGGATAGATGAGGCATGCGGTTCCCTCATCTTCATACTTTTAGCACAACAATGTTGACAAAACAATGTTGGGGTTTAATGGAATAACCAAATCTTTTGTGCATGAGTTCTTCGAGCTAAATATTATCTTGATGGAAATTTGCTAAATGAAAAATTAAAGAGTGTCAGTTCTTACACGTGACAAAGTATTATATATGGGCTTTAATGAATTAATAGAGGAAACATTTTGAGAGTGGGATAAGGTGGTCAAATTGACATATGAGACCGGGCTTGGATATCTACAAGTCCAACTATGAAGGTATACACATCAATGAGTAATATCTTACTTCGCAAAGTATCTGATCTAATCGACCCACATACTGGTTGTCGGGATGAAGAACGTATCCAATATATTTTATGGGGAGTTGATGCATATAGGATCTTGGAAATCCCTATCGCACCTTTTGGCATGCAAGATTTTGTAGCTTGGCATTATACAAAAAACTAGGATTTTTAGTCAGATTGACAAATCATTTGGAGTGGGAATACCAGTTCGGTAGGCACAACCCAAATGCGATGAGTACAGGGGGTTCACAAGGCAGTAAAGTATGGAAACAATTATGGAGTTTGAGTGTTCCATCATCAACGGTGGCGAGTAACCCCCTCCCCCCTAATTCTTGAAAAGATGTTGCATTGAAAATTAAATATTTGGGTGGTGTGTCTTACATGGCCATATTCCATGCTTAGTTGTTCTAGCTAATATGCATGTTGAAACCAGTAGTCACTGTCCTATATGCAATGTTGGGTGTGAGGATATTTTGCATACATTGTTTACTTGTCCGAGAGCGCAACATGTTTAGTCAAAACTTGGAGTGATGAGTACTATCGCGAAACCTGCTCGTACTGACCACTCCAGCTAATTGTGCATGGAACATATTCTACTGAATACAGGTTAATGTGATTTTTTGGGAGGAATAGGATACCGAAAAATCATTTTGATAGGTGCTTGGTACATATGGTGGGAAAGGAGACATAGTACCCACGGGAAAACATTCAGACATCGTACAGAAGTGCAATGTAAATTGGTGTTCTCGGTATAAATTGTTGGAGAGCAAAGAAGAAACCCAGTTTGACTCAGCATTTCATCTATAACAAAACTATTATTCAATCAGATTGCTAGCAGGTTATCGATACAATGATTGCTGGCGGGTTTTCAAACACATCTGCAGCGATCTTCAGTGATGGCGGGATTCTTGCTTCGGGTTATGCTAAGATCATCTTCAAATATTGTCAAAGGGAGGCCAACGAGGTAGTTCAGCTTGCTAGGTACATTTTTTGAATCATATTGATTGTAATTGGGACGATGACCTTCTAGCTTTTTATTCCAGAAACTTGTAAACGATGTAAATTTGTTTAAAAATCAATAAAGCTCGTCGAATGACTTTCTCTAAAAACAAATCTGTCCGTTGTCGCAATACTTTTTTTTTTAGAAAAGGCAATTTGACAAGTGACAACGCTGTGCGATGAGTCTGCCTGCGGGATTCGCTACCGGGCAGAGCAAGGCATTCGCGCGCCTGCATACGAGGACGGGGGTCTGCGGGATCCAGATCGGCCGTTGGGTCCCCGTTCTGCCGTCCATCGCCACCCAAACCCGAAATCTCACCCCCAAACCAAGATCAGATAAGCAAAACAGTGCGACCTCGCCATCACCATGGTGTCCCCGACGACGACTGCAGCGGCTACGGCCACGGCCGCCGCCTTCCTCTCCGCGGCGCCCGCCTCCTCATCCTCCACCCAACGCCGGCGTAGCCGTCTCCCCGCCATCTCTGCCTCCCTCTCGTCCTCCTCGTCGGGTAAAACCAACTGCTCTAGCACTACTTACTCTCCCTCCCCACCATTTCCGCCCTAATCTGGCCAGTACACATCGCATCTCCAGAAGAGCCGCTGCTCATACGCGCGGCGAGGGGCGAGGACGGACTGCCGCGGCCGCCGGCTTGGATGATGCGGCAGGCGGGGCGGTACATGGCGTCGTACCAGGCCCTGTCCAAGCGCCATCCCTCGTTCCGGGAGCGGTCGGAGACCACCGACCTCATCGTCGAAATCACGCTGCAGCCGTGGCACGCCTTCGCACCCGACGGCGTCATCCTCTTCTCGGACATACTGACGCCGCTGCCGGCCATTGGAGTGCCGTTCGATATCTCGGAATCAAAGGGGCCGGTGATCCAGTCGCCTGTGCGGACGGAGGAGCAGGTCAGGGAGCTCGTCCCCATAGATCTTGACAAGCTCCATTTCGTAGGGGAGTCGCTCAAGATTCTGCGCAGCGAGGTAATGCCGATTTATCTGTATGCTTAGCTATGAAAAGTTAACTTGCTGTTAATTTTTTGTTATAATAAAAGTTGGGATAGGTGGCTTGTGGTGAATTAGCGCTAGCTATATAGCTTTATCAAGCATTGTGAAAAGTCCTTGTCCTTGTATAAGGGTCATATGATTTATGTAGCGGTCCAGTTTTGTGCTATGAAAATGACACTATGGGATGAAATTGTTGGTCACTAGAGCTATTGTGGTGCAGTTATCATGACTCATAGAAGAGGAAAGAAATAGTACGTGTGTTTGCTTGCAGCTTGTTTTTGTCATTGGCTGATTTGGAACAGCAGATGCATGATTGACATCAAGCTCACAGTGTAAGCCAAAACTGATGCTATAATGTAGTAGCTTCAGGAGTGTCTCTGCTGCTATGCCTGAGTGCTAGCCGATATAAATCTCAGGAAGAAATAGTGATATGTAATGTGCGGATGACAAACACCTGACACATTTTGGGTAGCAAGCCTTGTATACCCATGATCAACACTGCTCGGAATGTAAACTGGTGGCTGCAAAAGAAAGGAACTATGGATCTTATTGAGTTTTCCATCATTTGGATGTTAGTTCGCAGGCTATGTCGCTGTCTTTTTTGCATTCTGATCATTGATTATGTATAGTAAGCTATAAAAATATACTCCCCTCTTTTACATGCTTCAAAAATATAAGGTGTTGCTATGGTTGTTTCAAATTCTGGTTCAATTCAAAATTTAAACCTTCCAGGCACTTGTAGTCAAACATCAGTATGATGATATTTGTATATTACAACTTATACACATCATATCTTACTCATCACATAATATTCTCATAAGCATCAACAAGCTGCTTATAAGTAGCCCTTTCTGAAAAGAATTGGACTGAATCTGCTTTATCTATGCATTTGACTGGATTTCTTCCGATGCTCATACACCTCTGTTTCCTTACCCTCTAGATTGATGGAAAAGCGGCTTTGCTAGGATTCGTGGGTGCGCCATGGACAATCGCAACTTATGTTGTTGAAGGGGGGATGACCAACACGTACACAAATATAAAGCGCATGTGCCACACATCACCAAATGTCTTGAGGGGCCTTCTCTCTCACCTCGCAGGCGCAATATCTGACTATATCATTTACCAAGTAAACTCTGGTGCTCAGTGTATACAGATTTTTGATTCATGGGGTGGGCAACTTCCACCTCATGTGTGGGAGCAATGGTCAAAACCATATATCAAACAGGTAGCTGTCCCTTCTTTTCTTGCTCTTATCTATTACCTTATGACATGGTAGCTGGTGTCTCCAGTGTCCACCAGGTTGGACCTGCATTTTATATAGAGCATTCATTATTTTTGGTGATATTTTCCCATTCATCGTATATTGTCGATACTGTTCGTTATGTTTATATTCAAGTACTTCTGATATGACCTGCTGCTTTTAAATCTTTGTAACCGCTGCTATACTGTACATACTTTAAGAAACTATATGATTATGATTGAAAGTTCTTCTATAATCTGAGAAGAAACACATAAAAAACATAGCATGAATCAATATAAACAATCAGAAACTATGTTCATGTCAGCAACATTAACATTTGGATACTGTTTTGTGCTATACTTGACTTTACATATCTGCAAGGCGGTAACCACCATTGGTTCATACTCTTGACTTATTTGGTTCATAAATGGTGATATATGTTTGAAGCCTTGTTACTAAAATGAATATCTAATGCATTCGAAGAAGTTTAACTTGAAATTTTAAGTTCATAGATTGTAAAGTTAGCAAGAGTTAAGAGTTATGTTGATTATATTCTTTAGATCTTTATGAAGCTATTTCATTGGCAGATTGTGGCCAAGATTAAGACAGAATGCCCTCATGTACCACTTGTGCTGTATATAAATGGAAATGGAGGCTTGCTCGAGCGCATGAAGGATATAGGAGTTGATGTTATTGGGCTTGACTGGACAGTGGATATGGCAGATGGAAGGAGGCGTGTTGGTGATGGAATCAGTGTACAAGGGAACGTGGATCCAGCATATCTATTTTCCCCATTGCCAGTATTGACTGATGAAATCCATAGGTTAGTCAAACCTTCATCATGCACTTATTTTAGGTTCTTTTACAGTTACACTTGAACAATTTATCAATGAGGCTCCCAAACTTCTTAATCTGTTTATTCATGTTACATCATTGAGACATTGACCTTCTTTTCTATTGTATTCTTAGTTCATCTCAGTTCAACTTTGCAGCTTGTGCAAGTGTGCAACTGATTTCATTTTTGAAGCATTCTTTAGTCGCAACCAAATAAGTTATCTGCATTGTTCATCTATTAAATGTCTTCCAACTTTTAGTTGTAAAACAATAAATAGATGGTCACATCACATGATCTTAGGGTGTTGCAGTTGCAGTCTCTTTTGGCAGGGATACAATAGTTATAAGTTCTGAAATTTTAGGTCCTTATGGTTTGTATATGTCATAGGACTTTGTATCAGTTGATGCAAAATCATCTAACTGGGCTGCACCATCCACTCATTATTTTTAAAATCAATTTGTAGCTCCTGCTAATTATTGTTTCCCCTCATTTTATACTCTAGGGTTGTGAAATCAGCTGGCCCGAAAGGTCATATACTTAACTTGGGGCATGGTGTTCTTCAGAAAACACCGGAAGAAGCTGTAGCGCATTTCTTTGATGTCACAAGGAGCTTGAGATATGACACCCTTTTCCAGGGGCATGTTACTGAAGAATTACAGTCTGTTGCTTGATGATGACCAAAAGCTCTGCCATTTCTTTATAGTCGTAACTGTCCTTAGCTCAGCACCTTCTTCATTTATAGAGCCATACATTCCCTTTTGCTGGAGCTGTTCCTTGTAGAGATACCATGGCCACATCAGTTCAATTTTGTTCATTATGTATCTATGTATTTCATTCATTATTCAACTCTAGTAGGGAACTAGAGTTGACTCAAGACTTTTTTTTTGTCAGCTCCTTGCATTGGCTATCATTCAAGTTAGAATGAACATGTTGCAGGTACTGCAGTTTTAGGTGTCATGATCTGAAAGTAGTACTACATTACTTTCTTTTGCGTACGTAATGAGCAATTGAGCATCATGTTTTAGGTGCCATGATCTGGAATTCTGGACGGGTATCAATATTTCAACCTACCAGGCTGCAATGCTTTTAATTGAATCAGTGTCCAGACCCATATTGGAAATTATTTGTTGCGGTGTCAGTTAGCCCATGTGCTGACATGTTGTCTACAGGTTTTAACATATCACACACTTCTCTTTGTGGCCATCTGTCTGGGCAGAAAAGAATGGTGTATACATACAAATGTACTACTAGTCTATAGCACTTGCATTCTTAAAACACGTACAGTAGAATGAATTGAAGTCCATCTGTTCTCTTAACTCCTCTTGTTGTTTTTCTTTTTTCCTTTTGCAAAACTACACTTGTTATTTGAACAACATTCTTTTCCTACATTGGTCATATGTATCCTTTTCATGATAAGAGTGTCTTATGATGCCACGCGTGACTAAAAACATGTCATGTATTTATAATGCTACTGAATTTCTCACTAGTGATGATGATCGCTGAGGCTTGGGATTTTCTCACGTTTCTTCCCTCTTTGCCCCATTGAAATGTCAAATAGGATATGTAGTTCTAGATTCATTGCAAGACTGGAGCAAGAGCTTACCTGGACCGGATTTATGAGCAGCCTAAACACTGGAGCAATAATTTTCACCAACTTTGTGATGTCTTGATTCATCAGACAGGAGTGCCTTTTCTGACACAACACAATGGACCGTATGATGTGGATCCAAGTGGGGCGCTGGCTTTGCTCCGGTATATCCATTCACTGTAGAAGCTTTCCAACCTTGCAGTACAGTACTCCCTCCGTGTCCGTAGATAACTGTACTTCTAGCTTGGTCCTAATTCAAACTTTACTATGTTTGACTAATTTTTTAGGACAGCGTGCCAATATTTATAACACTAAATTGATATTATTAAATTTATTTTTAAATCTAATTTCATAATATGTCAATTTGATGTACTATATATTTTTTTATAAAGTTAGTTAAATTTAATTATCTTTGACTTAGACAAAAGTTAGATGTATACTTATTTGCGGACAGAGAGTAAAAAAAAAATGGTCTCGGTCCAATGATGGATGCTGCGTCGTGAACTCGTTGTTGCGAACTAGTTTCAATTGGTTAGCTGTAGCATCTCCACTCAGGATTTCACGAATGTTGTTCCCGGTGCGATTTTTTAGTCCGGATAAAAAATTGGTCCAGTCGTGTTCTCATGACTTTGTTTTCGTTCGGATTTGGCTCAAATTTTTTTTCAGAGTTTTCAGGCCAATCCTGGGGCGTCTGGAACGCCCTAAAAATGCCGGACTAAGCAAAAACACGGGTGAACCAACCCTATCGGACAGACAACCCCATTTCCCACCACCAGTCGCCTCTCACGTGGCGAAGAGCTTTCCCGAGCTGCCCCTGTCGCTATGCCTTCGCCGGCGAAGCTCCACCACCTCGAGCCGAATTCACGTCTATAGATAGACCCGCCGCCGTCGTCGCACCCTTTCCCCTCGGCCTAGGCCACATCTCAACGCCCAACCTTCGCCGTAGCTCGGCTTCGCTCCAAGCTCCCGCCACCTCGCCCACCAAGTGTTCGGCGTTTTGCTCGTTCGGCCATGGACTTCGACAACGAGGAGATGTTCGCCGTGTTGCTGGAGGAGGAGAATGTCGCTGCCGCCGAAGATGCAGAGCATATGCAGATCCTCGCCTCTCTCACCCGTCTGTACATGCAGACTGCAACGCCGAAGCGTGGAGGTCCGGCGGAGGGTCGCCGAAAGTGCAAAACAAGGCAGAGGATGGAGGGCTACTGCTTGCTATACACCGACTACTTCGCCAATGAGCCGCTGCACGAAGAGGTCGTGTTTCGACGTCGTTTCAGGATGAGCCGGAAGCTCTTCCTCCAAGATGGCTAATATTTTTGGAGACTATCTTAAGCCCAATGCTCCCCAAGCATGCTCACTATGCCAAGGAACAAGAAGCTTGTAGAAAGGACGTCGAGCGGCATTTGGTGTGCTTCAACGAAAGTTTGCAGTTGTCCGGTTCCCTGCTATAACCTGGTCAAAAGATCAGATGTGGGAAGTGATGAACTATTGTGTGACCTTGCACAACATGATCATTGAGGATGAGAAGAAGGACCCAATGAGTTTGGTCGAGCAGAATGAGCCATACTACAGACAGAGACCTCTTGCGAAGCCTGATCACAGGTGCCGCCAACCTACACTGTCTTCGTCGTCATGCGTCAGGAGATCCGAGACCCGATAGTGCATCAAAAACTGCAGGATGATCCGGTTGAGCATCTAACGCAGGGGCAACACGTAGATGTCGAGCATAAACTGGCCGAACTAGGCCGAAATATGTTGTATTTTTATTATATGACGAACTATGTTTAATTTATGACGAACTATGTTGAACATTGCTCGGTATTCATATTATGCCGAACTATGCTAAAAATTGGTTGAATTTGAGCCGAATTTAGGCAAGAAACGCCGACCTAAGAACTCGGTCTGGGAACTCAAGTGGGAAAATGGACGTTCCCAGACTAAAAACTAGCTCCGTCTAGCGCTATTTACATCCGTATTTCGGCTAGAAAACACCCGACGAGTGAAGATGCTCTTAGCTGTAACATCTGTGACCAAATTGATTTGTTTTATGCTACATGATGCAAACATCTCGTACGATTCATTATTATTTTGAATGCAATGATTAAATCGTTTGTTTGCTTGATTGCAAAGCGAGCTGACTGCTCTCGGCATGTGATCAGATGATTTAGGTCATCACTAGATCTGATAGGTCAATGACCAATCCCTAGACATCCTTCCAACATTCCAGATAACAAAGGTGTTTCTGGATGAGCGAAAAAAAAAACGTTCGCTCGCTCGCCCCCCCCCCACCCATGGGCGACGGGCGAACCCCGCGCCCTCACCCCTCCGTCCCCCTCCCCTCTCCTCTTTCCTGCCGCCGCCGCCGGCGTGGTCCGCCGGTTCTCTCCGTGCGAGGCTGGGTGGCGGCGGGCGGCCTCTTCCCGCGTGCGGTTTTGGAGGGCGGGGCCTCCCGACGGCAGCGGAGCGATTCGGCTGATGGCGGCCCGGCTCGGCGGCGTGGCTTCTGCGACCGGGTGGTGGGCGGCGCGACGGGGCGGCCGTTGGCTGCTGGGGACCTACTGGCGCCTGCGCGGCTGGCTGGTCGCCGGAGGGTGGCCGGCGGCGCCCTTCCCGTCCGGATCTGGGCCCCAAGGGGCCCCATCTGGGCATGGGCGGGCCGCGTACGACACTGGACGGGTCCTCCCGGTGGACGAGTCTGTAGGGACTGGTTGGGTGTTGGAGGCTATGGCGGTGCTCCTGCTGCAGTGTGGCGGCGGAACTTTACGAGCCCCCTCGGGTTCGGCCAGGCCGGCGGGCCTGGTTTGTCCTGCTGCTACACCCGGTCGGCTACCGCCTCCCGGCGGTGGAGGTCGTTCCCTCCCGAGTGCCGCTATACCACTAACCCTCGCCAAGGTCCCTTGCTTCTCCGATTTACCGGTCTCGTGACGTGGACCACGGGGAGATGGCGGAGGTGATTGCAAAACCGTGGTGGCGCGCGCTGGTGGGTGGGATGTTGGGTGGAGCGATCCGGAGTGCCCGGAGGCGTGGTTTTTTGGAGGTCGGGAGAAATCCCTGCCATCTCGGTACTGGCGCGGTGACGCCTACGGGTGTCACCTTCCTTCCTGAAGGGCGTCGGGGGACCTCTTCCCCTCCCTCCGTTGTGGACCGGGGTAAACCCTAGGATGTGTTTCGAGGTTTAACCTCAAAACGATCCGAGCAACAGCGTCGTCATCGTCGCTTCCCTTCTTGGAGGTGTTGCTTGGTGCACGGTGCTTCGGAGCGATAGCAGTGTGGTGGAAACTTGTCGGAGGGCGCAGCGGTGGAGGGTCATCTCTGTTTTCGTCGATCCACCGTTTTAGGCATTGTTTTCTCTTTCTTTTCTTTTTGTTTCTTTTGGGCTCGGATTGTGCTGTTTTGCCCCAGCGGTGGTATCCTTCTTGTATCGGTGGTTTGCTATATTAATATAGAGGGGCGAAAGCCTATTTCGAGACAAAGGTGGGTAAAGCCAGAACTTGTGCATCCAAATAGGAATAGTGGAAAGACGTTTTCAGATGGGCAGTGCTAGGCGTCCTGGTATTCCATGCCCCGGATCCCCGGCTGTCCGATCAAATAAGATCAACGGTCCGATCAACTTGTTTCATCATTTATCTCGTTTTTCCTATAAACTGTTTCTATTTTGCTACAAACTATTTTGATGTAGCAAAAAAGGTTCGCTTGAAAAAACAAAAAAGACTGCCTCGTCGAAGACTTTGTCGGAGAATTTGTAGCAAAAAGGTTGTCCTAATGTAGCAAAACCCGATCTCGTCGGCGACTCGCCGGAGACCTCACCGGATATCTTGTAGCAAAAAGTTTGCGCTATTGTAGTAGGACCACTAAACAATTGTAGCAAATAAAATGTCCTATTGTAGTAAATCCGACTTCACCAAAGACCTCGCTGGAGATCTCGTCGGAAGACTTTGTAGCAAAACATTTATGCCATTGTAGAAAAAACACAAAACGATTTTAGCAAAAAATGTATGCCATTTTGTAGCACCGTCCGGTACATCGGAGGTCTGCCACCTGAAGCTGGTAGCACCACCGTATGCTGCCTATGGTAGCACCCACTCATGCCTATGGTAGCAAAAACCCGAGCCACTTGCAGCACTGCCCTGGTGTCAGTTCTTAGCAACACCAACTATGGACTTCGAGGTCACGGGGATGCACGTGTAGCAATGATGGAGGCTGAGGCTATCGCCGAAGACTCATCGGTGGCTCGTGCAACTCCGGTGATAGCCCTTGCAACTTCTTCGGCGCACATGAGCTCTCGCGGGGGCTCAATTTCCGACGATGGCGGTTGCCTGCTCCGACGGGTTTGGTCCAGCGGAGACGTCATGTGTCGGCTCCGACAGGAGCTCGATTTCGAAGATGGAGCGGATGCGAGGAGCAGGCACAGTTCGGGGATCCAGTCCGACGGCACGCGGGTGCCTGCTCTGATGGGATGGTCCGACGGCGGCGTCAACTTCGTGCTCCGGTGGGCCAGATCCAATGGCGGCGGCGACTATTGGTCTCAGACTAGAGCAGACCCCTTGATGGTTGGGATGGGAAGAGAACGTCGTGTGGGGCCACCTAATGCAAGCCGGAGCAGCCTGTTTGATCCCCTAGGGGACATGTATCCTTTTCCTTTTTAGATGGCGTATTGATCATCCACGGAGCTCGTGGCATGGTTCGGAAAACTACCCGAGTGCCTTTGTAGATGGAATTTTTTCTTGTGGCATCAGGTGTTTTTTTTAGTAAAAGACCGTTCAACTATTTTTTAAATACGAAGGCAAAAAAATTCCTTATCTATTAGCCCTAAATTGTTTCGTCTGAAAATGCTATCCACGTCGTCTTGATTCTTTTCGGCCGTGGGATGAAAGTCGGAGAGGACACGCGTCACGGTCACAATGGAGCCTTCTCTTCCAAGAGGAAGGGCCCGCTGCGGACTAGGGCGCAAGATTCCATGTCGTGGATGGGTTCACGCGTCTCGTCTTACCCTGCGTCGCTGGATGGTGGACCACGCGCGCCATGGTCCCGCCTTTAGCGTAAGTGGGCAGGACCGTGCTCCATGAGAGGCATTCCTTTCACAACACGCCTCCACACCTGCCAGGTGGTGGGACCCGCCGAGAGCCGACATGGCGTCGTCAGCTCATGCAGGCCATGGCTTCTCGTGGACATAGGGCCCACACGTAGCCAACATAGCGCCATAAGCCCATGCCAACCATGGTTTTCAGCGAACGTGGGACCATAAACCCGCACCATCTGTCAGTGTAGACCATATACGTCGTGGGTTTTCATGGTTGGGAGAGCCGATCTGGCATCGTAGAGCGTACAAGTACGCATAGGCAACCGTGGTTTATCGCGTACATATCGTGCCAGGGTTCCCGTCCACGGTCGATCTGGCACTGTTATTCCTCGCTAGATGCTTTTTATCGTGTCGGATAGCACTACTGGCAGTGCAGACTATCGTAGGCGAGAATTTGCCAATGTTTTTAACACTTACTAGGTATGGTACGCGGTTTTATGCGAGGACGTGCTACTCTGTCGTTCACGACTCTTCATGCTCCTTGCAGTGTCGATACCCTTTGTTGTTATTTTGTTCTTCCCTTCTTCCTGATTTGACTTATGTATGGCGCTCTAATCGCATAACTACTTATTCGGTCTTATCTTACCCTATTTTAGTTGTTGGACGGTGCTCTTCTCGTCAGAGGTACTTCCTCTCCGCTCTTCGTCATGACCGGTATATCCCGCTTGCATACAACTCACGACTGACTCCTCCACTCTTTTTGTACTCAATTCATCTTTCTGCTTTTGTAGGGATCTTTTTATTCTCGACCATAAAGCGATTTCACGTGGTAAGTAGGCTTCACTTAAGTATGTTTTACGCGTTATTACATTTTTCGGCATTCAGCTTCGTGTTTTCGTTTGATAACAACTTCTTCTCTTTAATATTTGCGCTTAAAAAAGGTATGCATATTTCACGATCGGTGTATTTATTTTATTTCGCTGCATTGTGTACCTTGTGTTTTCTCTTCCAGGCTCATCTGACTTCAGACAACTCTTACCCTTCCGGCAGCTTTCAATAGAGGACGAGTTGTCTTATGTTTGGAGAGGACGAGTTGTCTTATGTTAGGGTAAAGCAAGGTATGTTGCCTTAGTTTGATTTTTTTGCTACGTTTTTGCTCTAAAACTTTGGATTTGCATTCCTAACTTTTTTCTTTGTTCTTAGAACTTGCCGATGAACGACAATTTTTGTAGGCTATTGAGTCCGAACTCTACTTCTCTGACAGGTTCATCGCCAGCATCTTACACGAGCCAGTCTTTGCTCTTGATATGTTGTCTCGCCTCTATTCTATTTCAACTTTCTTTCTATCGCTTTCTTGCCATGCCTTTTACGTGACGTGCTCTTTATATGCTCTCTAGGGTCGTCTGCTTTTGTTGACGTGAAAGGTCATGGACAGAACACGACGGACACGATCATCGCCGACGTCTTACGCGACCCTCTCTTTGAACACACTTCTCCTCATGGTACATTTCTCGCATATTTTCCACATTTCTCAAGATCATCAAGAGTAGACTTTTAGAATAAACAGTCGTAGCACTGATAGCTGTGAGATTTGACATAAATTTTTATGGTTTCTATCAATGGATTTCGTTTGGATTTGATGGTTTTCTAGCTTTACCTAACGCTAATACTTCGGTAGCAAAGAAAACTTGGTTTTTAATGTGTGTTTCAGGTTCCAAACATCAACAAAAAGATTTAACAGCAAAAACACAATATTCAGACAAAAACAAGCAAGTCTCTTTTTGAAAGCAACCGAGGGGAGTATATTGAAGTTTAACGAGCAACTATACGGCGGGAATATTTTTCCGGCCGTATAGTTCCCGCCGTATAGCTGCCATCGCCTTCGTATTATTAAAAGGGACAACCTTCGTGAATAGGCAGATGACGGAAACAGAACAAACGAGCTGTCATCCCATTCAGAAGGGAGAAAGAAGAGATCCAGAGAAGAATGGGAAGACGTTCTTTATCTCACTCCACGATCTTCGATCTCCTAGCCACCACACCTCCATAGTCATTACTTATATTTGAGAGAGATAGAGATAGAGAGAGATCTCCACCTTGCAAGACTAGGGTTTGAGATTGTTCTTCCCATATTGAATTGTGTTTGGATTTATTTCTATTTCTTATTATGGATCTCCATGGTAATATCAATAAGAACTCCCTTTATTTAATTATATCAATGATTCTTTCTTCTCTCATGTGTGAGTAAGTTCCCTTGGGCATGGGAGATGTAGGGGATTAGTGAGATGTGATATGCCTATATAATTTCCATTAAGTTTGTGGTTAATTTTAATTACTATATCATGTGTGCTTGACTATCTGTGGGATGCTTAATATTTGTTGTCCAATTAAGCGCACCAGACAACATGATGCTTTGTTCTACATAGATAGAATCTTGTTCGCTAGCAGACCGGCGACCCCCGAGTGACACGGGGATATCAATGGGAAACTAGTTTGACTCGAGGATCACAAGGAGCCACCGAGCTTATTGCATTAGTCCGATCCAAGAAGCTTAATTGCTAAGAAACCCGAAGGATCTTAATCGTCTAGTGACTGATCAGGTTGAAGTTGGGATGAAATCTACCAAGAGGAGTTCCGACTAATTATGGGTTGCTCGCCTATACACATATTTATAATATTATAATTTTTACACTTATCACTCATCCACCTAGCACATTCACTATCACCATGAACTGAATCTCCCTGCGTCTACTTTGTCATCTGCAGAAAACAACAAACAAATCGTTCTTTACTTTTATGCTTTTTATTTTTGAAGTTTACATTTTAGTTTTATTTAAATACTTTCCTTTAATCCAAACGCTATTCTTATTTCAACGCTTGTAGTCAATTCACTCGAATACATGTGATAACTTCGGGTGTAATAGAGACTTCACCCATAAACACTTACCTTTGGTCTCCCGGTGGGATTGACATCTTAACTTCGAAATTAGCTACAAACGATCTGTGTACTTGCAGTCATCAAGCTATTTTCTGGCGCCATTGCCGGGGAGCTAAGAGCCAAGTGTTTTGCCTCTTGACATTTCATGTGTTACTATTACAAGATGGTCTCTCTAGGAGACAAATGGTCTACACGCACTGATAGGGCTTCTCTACCAGATTATCTTGATCGCGTACCTGTTCAAAGGCGCGAGGAAATTATTAAAAACTTTTGAGATTGAATAAGGTTGAAGTTGAATACCTAAGTGACTTTATGGAAATCATATCCATTCATAGGACAACTCCCAAGAAACCTGAGAAAACTCTCAGAGAATACAGTGCTCCAAATTCTGCTTTTCTTAAACAACCAATAGAATTTCCTAATCCTGGTTAGAGAATATCGATTTGATAGTGGGATTATTAAAATTTTGCAGGAAAAAGCTTTTAGTGGAACGGAAGATGAATACCCAGGAAGACATCTTGGAGAGTTCGACGATGTGATAACATCACTTGGACCAAAAGGTTTGCCTAGAGAATTCTCCCGTCTAAAACTATTTTGTTGGTCTCTCAAAGGTAAAGCTCTAGACTGGTTATATTCTCTCCATCGTCATTACATTAAATGTTGCGAAAACTGCATTGTTAAATTTATAAATAGGTTTAATCCTTTTACAAAGGTAACAGAAATTAGAAAGAATATAGGCAATTTTAGTCAGAACATGGGATAAAATTACCCGCAAGCCCGGGAAAGATTCTTTAGAATGATCAATAGTATTCCTAATCATGGCTATTCTGAGTCAACTATTTGCCACTTATTTTACCACGGTCTTAATACCCAATGCAGGGAGTTGCTAGATTTATCCGCAGGAGGATCGATAAATACTTTAACTGTTAAAGCATTTTCTGGAATTGATGTCTACTAGGGCTAAGAACAATTCTTTATATAATCCTAATTTTGGCATTAAGACTGAAAAGGGAATACTTCGTATAAATCATGATCTTATGCATGAATTACGCAAAGCCATGAAAGAA
Source organism: Avena sativa (assembly GCA_916181665.1). Classification (NCBI taxonomy): domain Eukaryota; kingdom Viridiplantae; phylum Streptophyta; class Magnoliopsida; order Poales; family Poaceae; genus Avena; species Avena sativa. The sequence goes on along the minus strand of OV702281.1, from coordinate 346,270,196 downwards.
AAAGTATACCTTCTGAACTTGTTAAGGAAAACAAAGTAGATTTGTTACAGGTTTTTACTAAAGAGGATGAAACTAGAAAAGTTTTTCAAGAATTGAAACATCGACAGGCCAAGTCTTACAATAACTTGCATAAGCAATTTCAAAGACATAAAAAGATTTTGGCCGAACTTACAGAAAATTATGAATAAAATGGCCAAGAAATAAAATTATTTCACAAGTACCTTAGTATGATTGAAATCCAATGTGAACAAATAGCATTTGGTTATCAAATTTTTCTTCAAAATGATATAAATATTCTTGTTTCTACTAATGTTGTTACGAGAAGAGGTGCAGTTGTAAAGGACCACCAGAATATGAAGATGAAAAAGATCGAAGGGAAAAAGCCTTGATCAGAGCAAGCCAAGAAGATGATACATTGGTGGATCCTCAAGATCTGCTCATGAAACCCAAGATTAAACCTTGGGGGAGCAGAATGATGCACATGATGACAGTTATGACTCCGATGCAGGGACTGTTGATTGATACGGCCAATTTGCATCACCATTCTATATTATAATTTTCCTCTATTCTTTGATATATTTTTTATTAAGAGGTGTTACTTATGTATTTTTATATGTTTTTGCATGTTGTATGATTCTTGGAGGATCAACTGCCGGAGTCAGGATTCTGATGGAAAAAGAGGTGTTTTGTTGCAATTTCACGAAGATCAGATAAATACCAGAAAAACTATGGAAAATCATATTTTCCCAGAAGACGAAGAAAGCCAGAAGGAGAGGCGGAGATGGGCCATAGGGGTCCCACACCCCCAGTCACGGGCCACCCCCTAGGTCGTGCCTACAGGGGGTGTGGCCCCACCTGGCCCACCTCTAGCTCCGTCCTCTCGCCTATATCTTATCCTCGAAACCCTAAAATAGGAGGAGCGACCACAGAAAGATTTTGCCGCCTCTGCGGGGCGGAAAACACCGAGAGAGAAAGAGCTCTCCGGCAGATAGATTTCTGTAGGGGAAATTCCTTCCCGGAGAGGGGAGATCGTCGCCATCAACACCATCATCAAGCTAGACTTCATCGGGATCATCATCATCATACACACCATCATCTCCACCAGCACCATCATCACCACTCCATCCCGTCGTAACAATTGTGTTGAATACTTGCATAGTTCTTAGGGGAAACTTTCTCGGTGTTGATTACTATTGTAGTTGATGCTTGTGAGTGGAACCATTGGATTATTGTTTATGTTCATATTGTTATCCATCACCATATCATCGTTGATCTTGATCCATATGAAGTCTTGTGAGTAGTTCGTTTAGTTCTTGAGGACATGGGAGAAGTCACGTTGTTAGTAGTGTATTTGTGTTGAGATATTATTCAATGGTTTAGTATTTAAGTTGTGGTGCTATTCTTCTAGTGGTGTCATGTGAACATCGACTACATGATACTTCACCATTTATGGGCCTAGGGGAATGCATTATGTATTTGGCTACTAATTTTGGGGTTGCCGGAGTGACAGAAACCTGAACCCCCGTTAGGACACCATTGCACAAGGGAGCGTAGGATCTCAGAGTTTAAGGTTGTGGTTAGGTTTATATCTTAATTTCTTTCCTGTAGTTGCGGATGCTTGCAGGGGGTTTAATCACAAGTATTTATTAGTCCAAGTAAGGTTGGTACATTAGCACAGGTTCACCCACACAACACTTACAGCACCAAAGAAGACTAGTCAGCTATTTGAAGCGAAAACACTTGACAGAATTCCCATGTGTCCTCGAGAACGTTTGGTCCTTATAAGTATTTCAACCGGCTTGTCCTTTGCTAACAAAGGATTGGGCAACTTGCTGGAATTGTTTGTTGTCTTTATTACTTGCACCTTATTTCTTTGCTTCATCAGAAAACCCCTAACAATCTGTTTGCTAAGTATTTACAGAGATTTCCCGCTCCTTACCACTAGTCAACACCTTCCGCTCCTTGTTGGGATCGACACTACTATTTATAAAAAGTACTACGATACACCCCCTATACTTGTGGGTCATCAAGACTATTTTCTGGCGCCATTGCCGGGGAGTGAAGCGCTATTGAAGATTGGAACTGGTAAAGGAAACTTCTACTGTGAGTATTGCTTTTTATTTCTGTTTGTTACTTTGTTTCTAATATGGATAACCCACTTGATTTTATGTTTGGGAAAACTACTACCACTGTTAGGGTAGTAGATGAACCACCACCTGTTGAGATAGATCCTTTTAAGATACCTACAAGTATTGTTGATCGTGTTATGGATAATTATTATTTAGGGGATGGAACTGTCCACCGTGGTGATCATTTGCTTTTTATCCATGAATTATGCGGGTTGTTTAAGTATGCAGGTATCACAACTGAACAGGTGAAGAAGAAGTTACTCTCTATATCCTTGAAAGGGAGAGCTAAAGAATGGTATAAGCTTCTGAAGAATGGGCAATCCATGGAATGGGAGGAAATAGTACCTCTCTTTTATGCTAAATTTTATCCTCCCAGTGAAATTCATAAGGATAGGAATCTGATATATAACTTTTGGCCTCGTGATGGAGATAGTACAGCTCAACCTTGGGTGAGATTGAAGTTACTAATGCTTAAATGTCCTATTCATGAACTCCCTAACAATATTATTATCAATAACTTTTATGCTAGGCTTTATCTTCATGATAAAGATTTACTAGATGCTTCTTGTGCTGGATCATTCACATGTATGAAGGAAGAAGCTAAATGGGATCTCCTAGACCGTATTTAAGAGAACACTGAAGCTTGGGAGAATGACAAAGGAAGAAAGTCAGGTATAAATTATGATTATGAATGCATTAAATATTTTATGGGAACTGATGACTTCCGTGATATTAGTACTGAGTATGGTCTTGATTCTCAAGTTCTTGCAAAAAAAATTAAGGCCTTTGCCTCTTATATTGAAATTCCCAAAAAAGAGTGGGACTGGTACCATGCTCCATATAAATACATTGTTACCCATGTTCCTGCTAGCATAGAAGTTTGTACTATTGATCATATTTTTCTTGAACCTTATGTTGAGAAAATCTCTTTTCCTGCTAAGGTAAAGAAACATTATATCATAGCTAATGTGGTTAGCAAAAGTACAAAGAAAACTGTGGAACCTGATGAGCAAATAAAAATTGAACCTGTGGTAGCTATTGTGAAAGATCTTGTCACAAAAAATATAGAGGATGAGCACATTGTCTTCTGTGAAGACGCTTCTAATATTGTCTCTCATCCTAGAAAAGCTAGAAAAGCTAGTGTCCTTGTGCTTTCTGTTAGAATTGGTGATCATTGCTATTATGGTTTATGTGATATTGGTGCTAGTTCTAGTGCTATACCTTATGAGATTTACATGGAAATTATGCATGAAATTGGTCCTTGTGAGCTTGAGGACATTGATGTGGTTATTCACCTTGCTAATAGAGAGACAGTTTGTCCCATTGGCATTGCAAGAGATGTGGAGGTTCTTTGTGATAAGATTAAATATCCTGCTGATTTTCTAGTACTTGGTTCTGAAACTAGTAAAACCTATCCTATTATCTTTGGTAGACCCTTCTTGAATACTTGTGGGGCTATCATAGATTGTAGGAAGGAATTTTTTTGGACTAAGTTTGATGGAGAGTCTTATGAGTTTAATTTTTCCAAATTTGCTAAAACTCCTTATGAAAATGAATTTCCTAATGAGGATTTCAGGGTTGAACAACTTTCTGCTATTACTCTTGCTCCTAACAATGCCTTGCAGCAGTTTATGGAAGATCATGAAAGCGATGTCTTCATGAAGGAAAGAAATGAGATTGACGAGGTTTTCCTTCGTCAACCTGAGTTACTTAAGCATAATCTACCTGTGGAAGATTTGGGTACCACACTACCACCTAAAGGGGACCCTGTTTTCGAATTAAAACCTTTACCTGATGATCTTAAATATGCTTATCTTGATGATAAGAAAGTATATCATGTTATTATTAGTTCTAAACTTTCAGGAAAGGAAAAGGAGAGGTTATTGGAAATACTGAAAAAACACCGAGGAGCTATGGGCTATACTCTTGATGATTTAAAAGGGATTTCTCCTACTATATGTCAGCATGCTATTAACATAGAACCTGATGCAAAACCAGTTGTTGAGCACCAATGCCGTCTACATCCTAAGATGAAGGATGTGGTAAGAAATGAGGTATTAAAACTCCTTGATGCTGGTATTATTTACCCTATTGCTAATAGCCAATGGGTTAGCCCCATTCATTGTGTTCCAAAGAAAGGAGGAATTATTGTTGTGCCTAATGAAAATAATGAGCTTATACCCCAAAGAGTAGTGGTTGGGTATAGGATGTGCATTGATTTTAGAAATGTTAATAAACTTACTAAGAAATATCATTATCCTTTGACCTTTATTGATCAAATGCTAGAAAGGCTGTCTAAAAAGACCCACTTCTGCTTTCTTGATGGTTATTATGGGTTTTCTCAAATCGTTGTGAAAGCGCAAGACCAAGAGAAAATCACTTTCACTTGTCCTTATGGCACTTATGCTTATAGGCGTATGCCTTTTGGTTTATGTAATGCTCCTGCTACCTTTCAGAGATGTATGTTTGCTATCTTTCATGGTTTTTGTGAAGAAATTGTGGAGGTTTTCATGGATGATTTCTCCGTCTATGGAACTTCTTTTGATAACTATTTGCACAACCTTGATAAAGTTTTGCAGAGATGTGAAAAACCCAACCTTGTTCTTAATTGGGAGAAATGCCATTTCATGGTTAATGAAGGGATTGTTCTTGGACACAAAATTTCTGAAAGAGGCATTGAAGTTAACAGAGCCAAAATTGAAGCAATTGAGAAGATGCCTTGCCCTAGGGATGTAAAAGGTATTCGTAGTATCCTTGGTCATGCTGGTTTCTATAGGTGGTTTACTAAAGATTTCTCCAAAATTTCAAAGCCCCTTACCAATCTTCTTCAAAAAGATGTACCTTTTGTTTTTGATGATGATTGTAAGGAAGCTTTTGAAACTTTGAAGAAAGCTTTGACTACTGCTCCTATTGTTCAACCACCTGATTGGAGTTTACATTTTGATATTATGTGTGATGCTAGTGATTTTGCTATGGGTGCTGTCCTTGGGCAACGTGTTGATAAGAAGTTGAATGTTATTCATTATGCTAGCAAGACTCTAGATGTTGCGCAAAAGAATTATGCTACTACTGAAAAAGAGTTCTTAGCTGTAATCTTTGCTTGTGATAAGTTTAGACACTATATTGTTGATTCAAAGGTCACTATTCATACTGATCATGCTGCTATTAAGTACCTTATGACAAAGAAGGACGCTAAGCCTAGGCTTATTAGATGGGTGTTGCTTTTACAAAAGTTTGATCTGCATATTGTAGATAGGAAAGGTGCTGAAAATCCTGTCGCTGACAATTTATCTCGTTTGGAGAACATTTCTTTTGACCCTATGCCTGTTAATGATAGTTTTCCAAATGAGCAGTTGGCTGCAATAAGGGTAAGCCCGCATGAGAGTCCTTGGTATGCTGATCATGCTAAATTTATTGTTTCCAAGTATTTGCCTCCAACCTTTACAACCCAGCAAAGAAGAAAATTTTGTTATGATCTAAGGCATTACTTTTGGGATGACCCACATTTATATAAAGGAGTAGATGGTATTATGCGAAGATGTGTTCCAGAATTTGAACAACAAGAGATATTGAGAAAATGTCATGGAAGTGCTTATGGAGGACATCATGCTGGTGATAGGACTGCACAAAAGGATTTACAATCTGGATTTTATTGGCCTACCCTTTTCAAAGATGCAAGGAAGTTTGTCTTATCATGTGATCAATTTCAAAGAGTTGGTAACATTTCTAGACACAATGAAATGCCTATGAATTATTCTCTTGTTATTGAACCTTTTGATTGTTGGGGATTTGACTTTATGGGTCCCTTTCCTCCTTCAAAAGGATATACTCATATTATTGTTGATGTTGACTATGTTACAAAGTGGGCAGAGGCCATACCTACAAATAGTGCTGATGGTAAGACCTCTTTAAAAATGCTTAAAGATGTTATTTTTCCTAGGTTTGGTGTGCCTAGATATCTCATGACTGATGGAGGCTCTCATTTTATTCATGATGGTTTTAGGAAAAATCTTGCTAAATATGATGTTAACCATAGAATTGCTTCAGCTTATCACCCCCAAACCAGTGGGCAAGTAGAACTTTCCAATAGGGAAATTAAATCTATCTTGCAGAAGACTGTTAATAGATCTAGGAAAAATTGGGCTAAAAAGTTGAATGACGCTTTATGGGCTTATAGAACTGCTTATAAAAATCCTATGGGGATGTCTCCTTACATAATGGTCTATGGGAAAGCTTGTCACTTGCCTTTAGAATTAGAACATAAAGCTTATTGGGCAGTGAAAGAATTGAATAGAGATTTTAAACTTGCTGGTGAGAAAAGATTGCTTGACTTGAGTACTTTAGATGAGTGAAGAAGTGAAGCTTATGAAAATGCTAGACTCTTTAAGGAAAAAGTTAAAAGATGGCATGATAGGAGAATTCTCAAAAGGGAGTTCCATGTTCGTGAGAAAGTTCTTTTGTATAGGTCTCGTCTCAGATTTTTTGCAGGGAAACTAGTCTCAAAATGGGAAGGGCCTTTTGTTATTAAGGAAGTACATCGTTCAGGTGCTATCAAAATATCTTCTTTGAAGGACAACACCACACAAGTGGTGAATGGTCAAAGACTAAAACATTATATTTCTAGAGATTCTTATAACAAAGATGTTGATATTATTCAAATGGTGACTCCAGAAGAATTTATCAGAAACCAAACACCAGAATCTGCGGAGTCCATCTTTGAATAGGTAAAAGTGGTGAAAACAGAAGGTTCGTGAGAACCCTAACTTTTTATATTTTTGATGTTTTTATTACATACGGAAGGTTACGAAATGAAATAGAGGAGGAAACGAAGGCTAGGGTGGACACACCCACCCTAGGCGCGGGCCCTAGCTGGCCGCGCCTGGAGGGGGTGTGAGCCCCCTGAGCTCTGTCTCTGCCTTGTTTTCGCACCAGTACCTTCCTTATGATTTGAAACTTCGTAATATATAACCCCCGGATCCCCCGAAGTTCATGTACCGTGTTCTCGTCGTGTTTCTGTTTTGATCTATTTCCGTTAGGCAGATTCTCAGTTTGGAGCCTCAATATCTTCCCCTAGATCACCAACAGAGGACTCCTCCGAGGATGCTATCAACCCGTACATGTATGAGTTTAAGATTCATCCTAAGGAGTTGATTCTCAAGGATGGGAAGGTCCAGATGAAAGAAGTTCATGGCTCTAAAGGAGAAGGCAGTCTGGAAGATAGGATGGAAGCATTGGAGCAGGAAGTTTTCAGGTACAAGAAGATGGCAGAACGCGAAGTGGATATCATCCATAAGATAAGTTTAGAACTCATCACCAATCACAAGGAGGAGGTTTCTGAGCTCCGAGACGAAATCCTCTCACGCCATCAGGCCACCAACCAATTACAAGCACAACTCTACGACATACAAAATCAAAACTGTGAGTATGAGGCTAGATTTAATCGCATAAGCTTTGCTGCTAGTTTTGGGATTGTGGAAACCAAGGCACCCTTTTTGGATGGAGAACCTTTGCCTTGGAAGTCTGATGATGACAAGAGAACACCACCATCACCGAAGGAGTAATTCGTCATCAGGTTTGGCATCCCCTTGGCTTGTTCCAAGCTTGGGGGAGTGTCACGGTATCACATCATTATCTTTTATCCTGTACCTTTTTAGTAGATTCATATCTTTGGTAGAGAAGTTATATTATAGGTTGTTTTGCATGTGGATGTATCTCTCCTTTAGTTTCTATGTATCCCTTGGTGTGAGTGCCTTTATGGAATATTAATGAGAAGTTTCATCTTTTACTTTTTGCACTTCTTATTTTAGTTTGCAATCTCTATTATATGATTGATCTTGTTGATCAATATTGGTATCACTTTGGGAGCATCAAGTAGATCTAAATTGGTTTTTGCAAACCGAGCTCTGGTCAGTAGCAACACTTTTTGAGGTTTGAAAGGAAAGGAGAAAAAGCTTACAGCTATTTTGTATCATTTATTTTCTTTCTTGATTATCTCATAAGCTTAGTATTCTTTATTTAAGATCTTTTGTGTCTTCAAGGAATATTGCATGTTTGGCTTTATCTCTTGTAGGTTTGCTTGTTTCCTTCAACTCTTTTGCTTGCTACCCAGCCTTGCTAGCCAAAAACTTGTTTTGAGAAGGCATACTTCTCATGCATCCAACCCCTTTGAACCAAACCTGTGCCATTTGTGTCCACCATATCTACCTATTAGCATTATTGTTATTCCAAGCAAATTTTATCTATCTTTCAAATTAAAAATTATTTTGTTATGTGAAAATAGTTAGTAAAGCTCTCACGAACTTGATGGCACACCTTATTTTCTTGCCCCTAATAAACTTGAACCAATGTGTCATCGAAGTTGTATATGCTTGCATCTATACATTGGGATTAGCAGAACCGTGTTGTCACGGGGAACTCTTTCAAAACTTATGGATACATATCCAGTTGATATCATGTTATTTTGTTTGCGAATGTCGTCGGTGTGAAATAAAAGGGGAGCTTGTAAGTCCATGGAGTTATTTATGTGTGTTAGAGAAACGCCTGGGACGCTAGCCTAAGCCATGCCTAATCATGGTGGAAACTTGCAGCATAACCATAGTGAGCAATCTGTGAAGCATCCTCAATAAAAACCTATACAAATAGAAAACAAAAATACCGCTGAGATGCTCACTGTCTGCTTGCCTTGTCATTTTTATTATGTGATAGCTCATGTATCATGTGCAAGGGGTACCCCATTAGCGGTTCTACAAGAACTTACCGGTAACTAAGTTGAGTAGCATGAGGAGCGACCCTCGTACTCAAGGGACATGAGATTGCCGACTTATATTTCGTCAAGCATATACTCCATCTTTGTTCACTTTAACCTTAATCACCTCAATATGCTTATGATAGGGGCAATGAGGTCTCAAAGCTAGTAAGTACCATAATCTTTTGGAAGCTCTTTATGAACTTGAAATCCCTGTTTCCCTCTATGAAGGGCCTTTCTTCTATTTGTAAGTTGAGTCAGTAAAACTATTTCCTCTCTATCTCTAGCAAGCATTTGAGTTGTTGTGTTTCAAGCATTCATATGATGATTTATTCAATCATGTTCTTTATCTTCCTTGTTTGCACAAGACTCTTATCTATTGAGTATTACTTTGAAAGCCACCATTGTGAAAAATCTTTTATGTTTGAACAAAGAGTACTCTTGTTGTGAAGACTTCTACAAAAGCTTTTTGTGAAATTGTTTGCCAGCTGTTCTCTGAGCAAGAACAAAGTTTTCCAATTCCAATTATGATTTATCTTTATGCATCTATATTGTGACTCCTATACTTGTTGCAAGTTGAGTTATATAATGGTGAGTTGTTTTCTTCTATGATTTGTGTAATGGTAAGTGTGATGCTTCTTGTCCGTATTCTTTTATTGACACTTCACTCCATAAACCTGTGGGCATGTTTACTGAGCTCAGTTTTCTCTTGGGGAAAAGCGAGGGTCTAAGCTTGGGGGGGAGTTGATACGTCCAATTTGCATCACCATCCTATATCATAATTTGCCTCTATTCTTTGATATATTTTTTATTAAGAGCTGTTACTTATGTCTTTTCATCTGTTTTTGCATGTTGGATGATTCTTGGAGGATGAACTGCCGGAGTCAGGATTCTGATGGAAAAAGAGGTGTTTTGATGCAATTTCGCGAAGATCAAATAAATACCAGAAAAACTACGGAAAATCATATTTTCCCAGAATACGAAGAAAGCCAGAAGGGGAGGCGGAGATGGCCCCCCTAGGCGCGGGCCACCCCTAGGCCACGCCTACAGGGGTGTGGCCCACCTGGCCCACCTCTGGCTCCGACCTCTCGCCTATATCTTCTCCTCGAAACCCTAAAACAGGAGGAGCGACCAAAGAAATATTCCGCCGCCTCTGCGGGGCGGAAAACACCGAGAGATAAAGAGCTCTCCAGCAGACAGATTTCTGCCGAGGAAATTCCTTCCCGCAGAGGGGAGATCGTCGCCATCAACACCATCATCAAGCTAGACTTCATCGGGATCATCATCATCGTCATCCACACCATCATCTCCACGAGCACCATCATCACCACTCCATCCCGCTGTAAAAATTGTGTTGAATACTTGCATAGTTCTTAGGGGAAACTTTCCCGGTGTTGATTACTATTGTAGTTGATGCTTGTGAGTGGAACCATTGGATTATTGTTTATGTTCAGATTGTTATCCATAACCATATCATCTTTGATATTGATCCATATGATGTCTTGTGAGTAGTTCGTTTAGTTCTTGAGGACATGGGAGAAGTCATGTTGTTAGTAGTGGATTTGTGTTGAGATATTATTCAATGGTTTAGTATTTAGGTTGTGGTGCTATTCTTCTAGTGGTGTCATGTGAACGTAGACTACATGATACTTCACCATTTATGGGCCTAGGGGAATGCATTGTGTATTTGGCTATTAATTGTGGGGTTGCCGGAGTGACAGAAACCTGAACCCCCGTTAGGACACCATTGCACAAGGGAGCGTAGGATCTCAGATTTTCTGGCTGTGGTTAGGTTTATATCTTAATTGCTTTCCTGTAGTTGCGGATGCTTGCAGGGGGTTTAATCACAATTATGTATTAGTCCAAGTAAGGTCGGTACATTAGCACAGGTTCACCCACAGAACACTTACAACACCAAAGAAGACTACTCAGCTATTTGAAGCGAAAGCACTTGACAGAATTCCCATGTGTCCTCGAGAAAGTTTGGTCCTTAAAAGTATTTCCACCGGCTTGTCCTTTGCTAACAAAGGATTGGGCCACTTTCTGCAATTGTTTGTTGTCTTTATTACTTGCACCTTATTTCTTTGCTTTATCAGAAAACCCCTAAAAATCTGTTTGCTAATTATTTACAGAGATTTCCTGATCCTTAACACTAGTCAACACCTTCTGCTCCTCATTGGGATCGACAGTCCTATTTGTCGAAAGTACTACGATACACCCCTTATACTTGTGGGTCATCATTGATCCAAGAGAATAAAAAGACATAAGCAAAGAAGATGAAGTAGTTGTAATAGAAAATAAGAAAAGCGATAAGGAACAACAAAAGAAAGTAACTAAGGAGACTGGTCTCCCACAAAAGGTAAAAGATAAGAATAAGAAACTTCCATATCCAGATCGCAAAAAGAAATCACCGGATGAGGTAATATATGACTCTTTTAAAAAGGAATTAAGTGATCTTCGTCTAGAAATTCCATTTGCGGATACAATAAAAGTACCTGCCTATTCTAAATTTATCCTTGATATTCTCAATAGAAAGAAAGAGATAACTGAAACCGTCGCCATGGTGACTAGTTACCCTGCTAATGGGAGACTATTGTCTAAGTCAGGAGATCCTGGGATACCAAGTATTTCATGTTCAATAGGCAAAACTGATATTCATAATTCCTTATGTGATTTAGGTGCAGGAATTAGTGTAATGCCATATTCCCTCTATAAAAGGTTAGGATTAGGGGAATATTCCCCCACTTCTATCCCTTTATAGATGGCTAACAAATCCACTAAACAACATGTTGGTATGATTGAGGATGTTCTACTTAGAATAGATGAACATCTTATTCCCACTGACTTTATTATTCTTGAAATGCTAGAGGATGAAAAATTATCTATAATACTTGGAAGGCCTTTTCTTAGAACTGCAGGAGCGTCAGTTGACTATGCTGAAGGGAAAATAATCTTCAATGTTTATGATGCTGAAATAATCCGGTATTTTCCAAAGAAACTAGAAGCAGGAGAAAGATATGTTCCACTGGAAAAACGAGTTCATATAGTAAGTGCCTATGATAAAGGGCAACCCAAGGTAAGAATTCGAGAATAGAAAAAAGGTTAAAATATTTAACCGTTCTTAATAAAACGCTTAATGAGAGTCAACCCATCTTATCAATAAAGTAGAGTTAAATAATAAGATGTTCATCGCATTCCTACAACTTTTTCATAGACATTCTCATGGAAGCGCGCCCGTAAAGATGCAGTTGTCAAAAAGTAGTAGAAATATCGACTAAATAAGCATAGATTTAGTGTAGAAAATAAAGTTTGAGTTCTATATGTAGAAACTAGCTTAATCATATTGTTCAGATTAAAAAGTGCATCTCTAAAAATTTGGGTTAAAAAGCATGTTCCAGGAGTTGTAACGACCAACTATACGGCGGAAATATTTATTCTAGCCGTATAGTTGCGGCCGTATAGAAATTCTCAAAACTTGCGGCTTGGATACAGAAGGTTTGACGACCAACTATACGGCGGGACCATTTGGTCCGGCCATATATTGTGTCCGTATAGTTGTGATCTGGCGTTGGGAAACCCTAACCCTCGTCGCCACCACAATTATACGGCGGGAGCTACTTAACCCGGCCGTATAGCTCCCGCCGTATAGTTTGCCACGACCACTTAAACGGGTCGGGGAAGGCTAGGGTTCTTCCTCCCCTCATTATTTCTCTCAAACTCTCTCTCCAAACCTCTCAAAACCACCCTAGAACTCTCGATTCTTCGCGGATTTCGTTCGTTTGAGTGGGGGAATCAACAGATCGGTATGTTTCTCTCCCTATCCATGCTCTATTTTCAGAATTACATGGTTGAAATCCTCTCATAGAATTAGTGGATGAATTCAAGCTTGATTGATTTTCTCTTTTGATTTCTCACGTTAGGATTGAATTCCTCCATGTAGAATCGTTCATATATCATGTATAAACTATATGCCTAAGGTTTTATGTTGAAATTTCTCACTGCATCGAGATGAACAAGCTTGGTAGTATTTTTCGCACGAGCAAGTGCCAACGTAGTGAAGGCTCGGGGCTCCGGGCTGAGCTCGACAACAAGTATGCCATTGTTTTAGCAAGGAAGGTGTTGCCCACATGATGGGTCGATGACGGCTTTCTCAACTTAGTAGGGTTGAGGGCAGACTTCGAACACTTCTGTCCAAATGCAGGGCTATCAAACCTCGCGAATGCAAGCCACTACACCTACGCCGAGCTCACCCATGAGTTCCTCGCCTCCTTCTACGACAACTATAAGGAGAAAGGTAATGCATGCATGCTGAGTTTCACCGTTGAACAACGGCCATATCAAATCACTTTTCAACAATTTTTTTGAAGCTTATGGATTCCCTCAAGAAGGGTAATCAACTGTAACAAACTTGTATAGCGTCTCGAGTGGAGAAACTTGGGAGGTTATTTCTGTTAATGGTGGCAGGGACTTCTACCAGAAGAAGATGTCCACCATTCAGATCCCAACCATCCGTTACTTCGCTTTGTTTCTTGCTAACACTTTGTTAGGAACCAGATATACCGGCTCCATGGCCAATGCAGACATGGCCATGATCACCAAGGCACTCTTCCCTAATGCACCACAGAGTCCCACTCCTGCAGCTCTATTCCTCTAGCACCTCTGCCACCAGAGCAACAAAAAGAAAGGTGATATTCGCATCGGTGGACTGGTAACCCACCTAGTCCAAGCTCTTGGAATTTCAATTCCTATTTTGCAACCTGTTGATGGCTCTGTACTTATGGATGTCAAGTATATAACTGCTTGCGGCTTCCTCGATGTTTACCGAACTAACAGGAGGCTTCGAGCCTATCAATTTGTTTATCTTGATGTTGTGCAGGATGATCATGTGCCATTTCCTTGCCCAAGACTTCGAGGTTTAGGGGAGGGACAACTGGATCCTCACCAATGATCAAGTGACTGAGATCATGGCGACACTCTATCCTGACTCCGAGGAAGAGGAAGAAGGAGAGTTGTAGGATGAACAACGGAAGTAGGAGCAGGAGTACAACCCTGCTTGGGAGGGACTGTAGCAGCAGTAAGAGGGACCTTGGGATGCATGGCCCAATCAGCAGCAACAGCAGTAGGGGTTCAACAATGTCCCGTATCAAGATTTTCTGCAGCTCAACCAGCGCGTTGGGGAGATCGACCAGACTCTTCATGGAGTGAGTGAAGATGTGAGTGCCTTAACTCACAACTTTAGTCACTTCATGACCCACTTCCCCGACTACTATTAGCAGCATCCGTACCCGCCGCCAAACGATGGCAACAGCCTAAGCAGGAGGTTTGAAAACCTCAAAACTTGCATTCATATTTTTATTTCTTCTTTTGATTTGTTTTCTTTTCCAAGAATAGCATGTTTAATTTTAGTTTGCATTCTTAAACCAAAAACACAAAAAATTAGTCGTAACCTTTATTGCAAATTTGTTTCTTTGTTTTTCCTCGGAGATTGCTCGATATCAGGTGACTTGGCAATAGGGAAATATAGAGGGGATTCGACTCAAGTACGAGAATGAAGCAAGCAAGAGGACGTATCACATTCCTTTCATCACCTCTTCTGCATCTTTAAATTGATCCTACAATTATTTACTCGCTTTCACTTGAGTCACTCCCCACCTAGCTTGTTATCGTATAAACTATATTCCCTTGCCAGTGTCCTCTTTTAGCATTGAAACAATGAGCAATGAACTTGGTTGAAATATTTCCGACATTTTTACAACAAGAAAAAGCATCCAAGAGATGACTTGAGTCCATGTTTATCCCAAAGGATTTGATTTTAGAAACTACTCAACCCCATTGAGCTTAATGTAAATAGACTCGATAGCACCCTTGAATGAAATTGTATAATAAAATGGATGCTTCAAAGTAGTAGAGAGTATGCCACTGCTTTTTCTAATAATTATAGTAGGATATTGTTTACGCGTGTCACTATAACACTACCATACTCCATGGGAAACTATTAACTCCGCTGGCCAAAGAACGATCTAAATGTGGGAAACCACTTGATTTCGGCTATTAAGTTATGTAAACGTCTGTAGATGCAATGCTATGACGGGTAAAATTTTAGTCTCCTTGTGGTTTCACATTCCAAGTGAAGTTGTAGTACTCCTCTGACCCACTATTGCTCAACAGTTATCTATTGGCATTGTCACGAGTGCACAACACAGTCCCAATTAATATGTCAAAAATAGTGGCATGATTTCTCTATGAAAGAGCTGAAGTTTTTGAAAAACAAGGAAAGAAAAAAGGTGCTTTGTGAGTCTTGAAATTTTGACGTTGGAGTAGATGAGTTGTTCTTAAATTAAATGTTCTTGGTGCCAACTTTAGTACTCTTAATTGATTAAAGGAACAAGAGCAGAAAGTTTTCATCTCTCAATAAGAGAGAAACCAAAAATATTTGTTTCACTTTCCTAGCTAAACTTTTGACACTCGCTTGGGCATATGATTTATTTGCTAGCAAGATATATGTGGTTAGAAAGTGAACTCGGTGCAATCTTGTGAATATTTGTATGATCATGTTTAAGGTTGCAGGAATTATAAAGAAAAGAATTTGACACCAATTCGAGTTTGTAAGTTCTTTTATTTAAGTCTTGAATCTTCACTATCCTTTCTTATTTCCTTGTCACTCGAGGGAGAGCAACATCTAAGCTTGGGGGAGTTGATAGCTGTGAGATTCGACACATTTTTTATGGTTTCTATCAATGGTTTTTGTTTGGATTTGATGGGTTTCTAGCTTTACCTAACGATAATACTTCGGTAGCAAAGAAAACTTGGTTTTTAATGTGTGTTTCAGGCTCTGAACATCTACAGAGGGATTTAACAAGAAAAACATAATATTCAGACAAAAACAAGCAAGTCTCTTTTTGGAAGCAATCGAGGGGAGTATAGTGAAGCTTTAACGAGCAACTATATGGTGGGAATATTTTTCTAGCCATATAGTTCCCGCCATATAGCTGCCATCGCCTTCTTCTTATTAAAAGGGACAACTTCCGTGAAGAGGCAGAGGACGAAAACAGAACACACGAGCCGCCATCCCATCCAGAAGGGATAAAAAAGAGATCCGGAGAAGAATGGGAAGACGTTCTTCATCCCGCTCCACGATCTTCGATCTCCTAGACACCACACCTCCATAGCCATTACTTGTACTTGAGAGAGAGGGAGATCTCCACTAATACGTCGAAAACGTATCTACTTTCTCTAACACTTTTCTATTGTTTCTTATCTAAACTTGTGTGATTTGGATGCAGCACGAACTGACGCTGTTTTCAGCAGAATTACCTTGGTTTTTGTGCAGATAATCAACTATTAGGAAAAATCCTGAAAAATATGCCAAAAACTATTTTTCACCAAAAGATCCATGGAGCCAGAATGGGAGACAGAGAGGAGGCCTGGTGGGCCCAGACCCACCCCAGGCGCGGGCCCACCTGACCCCACACCTGGAGGGGGTGCTGCTACCCTAGGAAGCTCCTCGGCCTCCCTCTGCGCCTATAAGTTTCTTTCGACCTAAAAACCCAGGAGGGGTTCGATAGTTTTCCAGAAAGAGTTCCGCTCCGCCGCCGCCACCAGAAACCAATATTCGGATCCAGAAACTCCGTTATGGCACCCTGCCAGGACGGGGAAGTTGGAGAGGATCATCACCATCGTCATCACCAACGCATCTCCATCAACTACCGATGTTTCCCTCATCCATGAGTGAGTAATCCCCCGCTGTAGGCTTGGGGATGGTAGGGATTGGATGAGTTCTATCATGTAATCGAATAAGATCTGTTAGGGCATAGTGCCTAGTATCTCTATTAGTGCTATTTGACTTTGTTGCAACTTGTTGTGCTTAATGCTTGTCACTAGGGCCCGAGTGCCATGATCTCAGATCTGAACTTATTATTGAATCATTATGATAGTATTGTTTGTGATCTTATTTGCAAGTTGTGTACACATATCATTGTCTGGATCCAAAGTCTCCAAAGTGACAATAATTGGGACAACTGGAGGGGATGGCTGTGGTGTGAGGATCACATGTGTTCACGGAGTGTTAATGCTCTGCTCCGGTGCTCGATTAAAAGGAGCACCTTAATTACCAGTAGTTCCCTAGAGGCCCCGCTGCCACGGGCTGGCTGGACAGAAGATGTTGTGCAAGTTCTCATTGCGAGCATGTATGACTATATTTGGAGCACATGCCTAGGATTGTTTATTACTTGGATGCTTGTTATTTATCTGCAATGCCCTAGATCTTGAGGTTACATGTTTAGACTCGTCGATGCAACGCCCGTCCATCCATCCCTATGCAGACCACACTCGAATCCTACTATTATCGTTACTGTTACTATTACTACTGTTTCACTTTTGCTGTTACTGCTGCTGCTGTTGCTACTACCAAACTGTTACTACTGATAAACTTCTGTGAGCAAGAACTATTCCCAGGTGCAGCTGAACTGACAACTCAGTTGTTAAGGCTTGCAAGTATTCTTTGGCTCCCCTTGTGTCGAATCAATAAATTGGGTAATACTAGCCGCGAAGACTGTTGCGATCCCCTACACTTGTGGGTCATCAAGATTATTTTCTGGCGCCATTGCCGGGGAGCATAGCTTTATTTGTAAGTTCGCTTGGATCTATTATTGTTCCCTGCTACTCCTTTCATCACGGGGAAGTCTCGTGATGGAAAGTTTTCTATTTTTCCATCCACTACAAGAAGAGGTACAGTCCTAAACACCTCTGTTGCTCTTGATTCACCGTCTGTTATAAGTAAGCTTGTCACACCACCACCACATACTCATGCTACACACACTTCTACTACTGCTGAATCTGAAACTGCTTTTGATGCTCATGATGTTACATCTACTGTGCTTGATGCGAGTGGTTCACTAGGTCCTTCTCTAGATGCTACTATGGCTAGTCTAGGAAATACGAAACTCCTAGTGAAGACACTGTTACACCTGTTAGCTCACCTGAGGCTAGTGAGAGTTATGATATTAATGATGGTTACATTGAGTTCACTGATGAATTTGTTGAAGAGTGCCGAAACACACATGGTACTAGTGCTATGAAGAGTCTCCTTGCTAGACGTACTATTATGCCTAAGTTGTCCTCTGATCCTAAGTTTGCAACCTCTCCCATAGATATTAAAGATGAAGATTATGATTTCTCTCTTGATTTATCTTATTTTGATATTGTTGAGAAAGAACCTTTTTGTGGGACTGAAAATGAGAGTGTTGTGGCTCATATGAATGAGCTTTCTACTATGAGTGCTTTGTTCTCTAATGATTTTAATATGCGTAAGTACTTTGTTACTAAGATCTTCCCTTTTTCACTAAAAGGAGAAGCTAGGGCTTGGTTTAATAGATTACCTCCTGGTTCCATTGATAGCCCTGATTGCTTGATTGATTTTTTCTTCCATAAATATTTTCCTCCCAGTGCTAGACATGCTGCTTTGCAGAGACTTTTTGATTTTAAACAGGGAGAAGAAGAGAAATTGCCTAAGTCATGGACAAGGTTCTGTGCCTTGATTCATGCACATCCTGGATGTCCATTGCCTACGAATGAGCTTCTTTATATTTATTATAATGGACTAACTGATGATTCTAGGACATAGCTAGATAGCTTTGCCGATTGTGTTTTCAGGAAAAGGACTCCTACAGATGCTGAACAATTAATGACCAAGATAAGCAAGAATTATGATGATTGGACTTCAACTGAGCTAAATACACCTGAGCCTATTACTCCTGAACCAGTTGTTCCTCAACCAATTCCAGCACCAACAACAAAGAAGAGGGGAGTTATTGCATTAAATAATGAAGTGATGAAGGAAGCTAAGAAGTGTCTAAAGGAGAAAGGTATTAGAGCTGAAGATGTGAAGAATCTACCTCCTATAGAAGAATTATGCAAGCCAATTCCCCACTCATCTACTATTGAGGTACACTCTCTCCAATTTAATGAAGGTGATATTCCTTATGGTAAGCCTCCTGATCAATGCTTAGAGGAACTTGACACATTTATTGTTAAACAAGGTAATTTTAATAACACAAGTTCAGAATCATTTATTGGAAAACTCTAGAGCTATCCATGAGTTGAAAGATATTGTGGAAATAAATTCTAATGATATTAAAATGCTTTGTAAACACTTTCAAATGGTTCAAACCCAACTTGATCAACTTGCTAAGGTACAAAAGGATATGCTAGTTAATGCTTCAGGAAATAAACATGCTTATGGAATTAGAACTAGGAGTGGTGCAGATACTCAAGATCCTTTATATCCTGAAGGACACCCTAAAAGAATAGAGCAGGATTCCCAACAAGGTGAAGGTAGTGGTAGTCCTCGTAAGAGGAAGAAGAAGAAGAAACATAAGGTAGTTGAGGAACCACTTGAACCTGTTGTAGATCCTAATAGTATATTTGTCTCTGATGTTGAAACTGAGAATGGTAATAATAATGATACTCCTGATAAGGAGGAAGGTGAGGAAGAACCTGAGAAGCACACTAAGAACACTAGGTACACAAAGGAGGATTTTATTGCTAATAAACATGGTAAAGAGAGAGAACCTTGGGTGCAGAAACCTATGCCTTTTCCAGGTAAGAAACACAAGTCAAAGGAGGAAGAACACTACAACAAGTTTTGTGAGTGGATGAATCCTTTATTTTTGCAAATTCCTTTGTCTGATGCTATTAAGTTGCCTCCTTATTCAAAGTATATGAAGTATATTGTCTCTAATAAAAGGAAGATTCCTAATGAGGAGATTTCTACTTTGCTTGCTAATTATTCCTTCAATGATAAGGTTCCAAAGAAACTTGGTGATCCGGGTATACCAACTATTCCCTACTCTATTAAGAAAAATTATGTTAGAACCACTTTATGTGATTTGGGGGCTGGAGTTAGTGTTATGCCTTTTTCTCTCTACAAGAGGCTCCAGCTAGAAAAGTTGATACCAACTGATATATCTTTGCAAATGGCTGATAAGTCAACTAATATTCCTGTTGGTATATGTGAGGATGTTCCTGTTCAATTTGCTCATAATTGTATGGTTTTAACTGATTTTGTTGTGCTTGAAATGCCTGAAGATGATAATATGTCCATTATTCTTGGGAGACCTTTTCTTAATACTGCAGGTGCTGTCATCAATTGCAATCAAGGAAAAATAACTTCTAATATTAATGACAAAGAGCACACTGTCTATTTCCCAAAGAAGGTTGTTAGAAGCTATTGCCTGAATTCCATTGAAAATATTGAGAGCATCAAGGTTGGAGAAATATATTGTCCCATTTCACAAGAAAATTTTGAAACTATTATGATTGGGACCATTGTTATCAAGTATGAGGTAACATAATCACCTTGTGGAATGCAAAGTTTTGATTCATATAAGATTGTTTTGGTAACAAGACTTGATCAACCTTGCTAACAAAAGGATTTAAATGAACAAAATAATGTTTTCACAGTGGTTATACTTGCTCACTTTTATTTTTCTCCTTTCCAATCTTTGCTCTTCGCCGTGCCTAACTTAAAGGCGTTAAAGAAAAGTACTTGTTGGGAGATAACCCAAGAGTTTCCTTGAGTCTTGGAAGTTATTACTTCAGTAATGACCTCTCCTTATCCTTTTTGTTTGCTTTTTGTGCCAAGAATGACCTATAATGAGAGGGAAGTAAGATTTGGGGAGTTGTTGTTGTCCCGAAACAGATTTCTGTCCTCCACCATAAAAATTCGTGAGGAGTCTCTGTAAGTCGGACTGATCTGAAAATTTATGAATAAATCCCTCAGTGTGTGAGCTAACTTTCATTAGTTCAACACTTTTTGATTTGAGTAACAGAAGGTCTTTGGAAAATTCGGTTTCTACCTGCTGGTCTGTTTTGACAGATTTCTGGCATTATTTGCATTTCCTTCTTATTGATTTCTTTTCGTTTTTTTTGGGAAATTGAGCTTTTTGAAGGAGTTGCTACAGTATCTTGTGCTTTTAATGAAAATTCTTGTTGTTCCAAAGCTTTGCCAGAGGTCTAATATCTTTTGAAATAAACTAATGTTGCTAATGAAGATTGTGTGAAGTTTTGTATGAAAGAAAAATTTTAGGTGTAAAGAGAGGATGATGTAATGAGATGAAGAATGGACAAAAGCTCAAGCTTGGGGGGAGCCACTCCGTGTCACCCCAAGAATTACTCAAGAGGTACAAGCGTCAAAGCTTGGGGGTGCCCAAGGCATCCCCTTCTTCATCAATAAAAATCTCAGGTCTTTCTAAACACTTCGTTTTTATTGTTTCATGCACAGTTGTGTTGTTCTTGGAGCGTCTTAGTTTTTGTTTTTGGTTTTCTTTTGCTTCGTTTGGTTTTGCATTGGTTGCCTTCTAAAAAAAATCGAAAACACCAAAAATATTTGTTCTTCTTTGGTTTTGTGAGTTCTTTGCAGGGTTCAGCCATCCTTAGTGGATTTTGGTTTCATGTTAATTATTCAAGTCACACAAGTGAAGGGCAATAATGAAGATTAAGACAACTCGAGGTGTGGTAAGAGGCTGGTAACGAACTCTATTTGTTTCATTTTTGTACATATACTCATCAGTGTGAGCATGCTTAGCCTGTTTGTGTAAGGTGTATGTCATTATGGATGCTTAGTAGTTCTTGTTTGTCTATGATTAGCTCCAGCTTGCTAATAGTTTGTAGCATGTCATATGAATGTTTGATTGCATTGTTTTGTTCATACTTTGGTATGAAATTGTGGTATCCTCCTCTGTCTGTTCATGTGAATCGACTTGGCACATGTTCACGCATGCATATGACTAATCAATAGTCAGTAAGCCTCGATGATTTATTTTGCCTCAGAGTTCTTGTATCACTTTCATGCCATAATTAGTCCTGTTTTGTTGCAAGCATGATTATGACAGTTATTGCTCTCTCGTTTGTCGCTCCCCCTCTATTGCTAGCCTTCACTTGCACTGAGTATGTGCTCTACCTGTGCTTCCAACTCCCCAAAACCAATATTGCCAGATGTGTCCACCATACCTACCTACTAGCATCATTTGCTACTTCAGCGCATATTCAATATGCCATGTTTTCTTCCAAAATAAAATGTTTGTCTGTTTTGAGAAAGTTAGTTAGTAAAGCTCTCACGAACTTGATGGCACACTTTATTCCTTGCGCTTAATAATCTTGAACCATTGTGACTAGTCCATGAAAGTTATATTCTTGCTTATTATATGCTGGGAGTCAGCAGAACCGTGCTGTCACGGGGAACACTTTCAACACCTGTTGGATATCTCATCTAGTTGATATTTTGCTCTTTTGTTTATGGATGTCGACGATGTGAAATAAAAGGGGAGGTTGTGAGTTCATGGAGTTTATACATTGTGTTAGAGAAACACCTGGGCCGCTAGCCTAAGCCATACCTAATCATGGTGGAAACTTGCAGCATCACTGTAATGAGCATCTAAGAAGCATCCTCAATAAAAAGCTATGCATATGGTAAATAAAAAGATTGTTGAGATGCTCATTGTCTGCTTGCCTTGTCATTTTGGTTATGGGAAAGCTCTTGTACCATATGCAAGGGGTACCCCGTTGGCGGTTCTCGATGATATGCATGTATTTACAATGACAAGAACTTTCAGGTGACCAGAGTTGAGTAGCATGCAGAGTGGCCCTCGTACTCAAGGGAATTGGGATTTTTAGCCTATGGTCTATCAAGCATATGATTCAGAGTGGACCTCATTTTCACCTTAACCACATGAAGATGCCTATGATAGGGGCAATGAGAGCTCAAAGCTAATGAGTACCTTCCTTTCAGCATCAGGAAGCCTTTCAAACCTTCACAAAACTGTTTTCACAACTTTGTTGAGTCACCACTTATTCTATGAGCACCTTCTTGAGAGCATAATTATCATTCTTGTGTTTGTTCCGAAACTTGGTTAATTATGTCTTGAATTTGATGCTTGTATCTCTGATATCTTTATCTCTAGTCTTCACTTGAACTTCAGAGGTGCCTTGGCATTTATATTGTGCTCTTCAAACAAAGGCAAGAGAGATACCACTCTATCATACCTTATTATGAGCATTGCACTATTGCTTATGTTTATGTTTCATGCTACTTATTATTATTGAGTTGGTTTCTTTTCATAACTTGCAATGACTATTGAGTAGACTTAGTTGCATACTCCTTATTATGATTTTTTAAGCATCTACTCCTATGCTGAGAATATTTACATCATATGAAGCAATGTGTTCGTGAAAGTTTTTTTATCGCACTCAGTTTTCAACTAAATTGCTTGAGGACAAGCAATAAGCTAAGCTTGGGGGGGTGATACGTCCAAAACGTATCTACTTTCTCGAACACTTTCCTATTGTTTCTTCTCTAAACTTGTGTGATTTGGATGCAACTAACATGGATTGACGTTGTTTTCAGCAGAATTACCTTGGTGTCTTGTTTTTGTGCAGAAAATCAACTATCAGGAAAAATCCCGGAAAATATGCCAAAAACTATTTTTCACCAGAAGATCCACGGAGCCAGAAGGGGAGACAGAGAGGAGGCCTAGGGGACCTAGACCCACCCCAGGCGCGGGCCCACTTGACCCCGCGCCTGGAGGGGGTGCTGCCACCCCAGGCAGCTCCCCGGCCGCCCTCTGCGCCTATAAGTTGCCTTTCGACCTAAAAACCCAGGGGGGGTCGATAGTTTTTCAGAAAGAGTTCCGCTCCGCCGCCGCCACCAGAAACCAAGATTCGGATCCAGGAACTCCGTTCTGGCACCCTGCCGGGAGAGGGAATTTGGAGAGGATCATCGCCATCGTCATCACCAACGCATCTCCATCAACCACTGATGTTTCCCTCATCCATGAGTGAGTAATCCCCCGTTGTAGGCTTGGTGATGGTAGGGATTGGATGAGTTCTATCATGTAGTCGAATAAGATCTGTTAGGGCATAGTGTCTAGTATCTCTATTAGTGCTATTTGACTTTGTTGCAACTTGTTGTGCTTAATGCTTGTCACTAGGGCCCGAGTGCCATGATCTCAGATCTGAACTTATTATTGAATCATTATGATAGTATTGTTTGTGATCTTATCTGCAAGTTGTGTACACATACCATTGTCCGGATCCAAAGGCCCAAAGTGACAATAATTGGGACAACCGGAGGGGATGGCTGTGGTGTGAGGATCACATGTGTTCACGAAGTGTTAATGCTTTGCTCCGGTTCTCTATTAAAAGGAGCACCTTAATTGCTAGTAGTTAATGCTTTGCTGAACCGACAACTCAGTTGTTAAGGCTTGGAAGTATTTTTTGGCTCCCCTTGTGTCGAATCAATAAATTGGGTAATACTACCCGCGAAGACTGTTGTGATTCCCTACACTTGTGGGTCATCATCCACCTTGCAAGACTATGGTTTGAGATTGTTTTCCCCATCTTGAATTGTGTTGGATTTATTTCTATTTCTTATTGTGGATCTCCACGGTAATATCAAGAAGAACTCCCTTTATTTAATTATAGAAATGATGTTTTCTTCTCTCATGCGTGGGTAAGTTCCCTTTTGCGTGGGAGATGTAGGGGATTGGTGAGATGTGATGTGCCTATATAATTTCTATTAAGTTTGTGGTTGATTTTAATTACTATATTATGTGTGCTTAACTATCTGTGGGATGCTTAATATCTGTTGTCCAATTAAGGGCCTAGAC
This sequence comes from Avena sativa, assembly GCA_916181665.1. Taxonomy (NCBI): domain Eukaryota; kingdom Viridiplantae; phylum Streptophyta; class Magnoliopsida; order Poales; family Poaceae; genus Avena; species Avena sativa. The sequence goes on along the minus strand of OV702281.1, from coordinate 346,245,660 downwards.
AACATGATGCTTTGTTCTACATAGATAAAATCTTGTTAGATAGCAGACCGGCACCCTCCCGAGTGACACGCAGATATCAATGGGAAACTAGTTTGACTCAAGGATCACGAGGATCCACCGATCTTATTGCATTATTCCGATCCAAGGAGCTTAATTGCTAAGAAACCTGAAGAATTTTAATCGTCTAGTGACTGACCATGGTTGTGATAACAGGCTAGTAGGATTATTGAAGTTGGGATGAAATCTACCAAGAGGAGTTCCGGATAATTATGGGTTGCTCGCCTACACACATACTTATAAGATTACAATTGTTATACTTATCACTCATCCACCTGGCACATTCACTATCACCATGAACTGAATCTCTCCGCGCCTATTTTATTATCTGTAGAAAACAACAAACAAATCATTCTTTACTTTTATGATTTTTATTTTTGAAGTTTACATTTTAGTTTTATTTAAATACTTTCCTTTAATCCAAACGCTATTCTTATTTCAACGCTTGTAGTCAATTCACTTGAAGACCTATGACAATTTCGGGTGTGACAGATACTTCACCCATAAACACTTACCTTTGGAATCCCTATGGAATCGACATCTTAACTTCGAAATTAGCTACAAACGATCTGTGCACTTGCAGTCATCAAGCACTGTCTAACATTGCATAGGTTAATTTAGTTTGTTCAGGGCTCTACTATATAAAGGTGTATGCACCTTTAGTTCTGCAAACTTTTTCGTTCATGTTTTAGAAATAAAGATAGGAAATTGTTGTCTTATTTTTGTTCTACACTGCAACGTTTTCCGTGTTAACATACACGTTTTCCATTTCTTCGAACACTTGAGTTTCGCGTCGTATGTCTCCGGTCATTTCTCATGTGTGTTACACGACGAACGCCCGAGCAAAACGTATTCTTCACATGCGAATACGGAAAAATAATAATGGTAAACGATTGACGCGTGCATGAAGTACATGAGTTAGAGCCTCCGGTATGGACCTACCAGGTCTACCTTGGTTTCGTCAGTATAATATTCGTGACTTGGTCGATATAAAGTTTTCCTCTTATAGCTACAACTTAGAGAGTATGTCAATAATGTTTGATTAGATTTGCCTTGCCCTTATATGTCATGCCACATGTTTAGTCCTATCTCAAAAATTTGGAGATCTACTTAGTGGTAGGCTTGGATGCACGATTAATTTATATCTGTTCATGTAGCAATAGTAGTGTGACCATGTCATCAAACGGTCTTCCTAAAAACATGTTGAATACTAGGACCCATAGCGCACACATGTACAGGTCTTGCTTTTGAAAATAACCATGCGACTTTACGTGTTCGATACCCACAACTTGACAGGTACAAGATCTCCCGCCTACAATATTTCTTTGCACATATTTCATCTATTACATGTTTATTCCCACTTCGACAACTTGGAGTGGTTTCACTTGGCTTATAGACCGCATGTTGATGCATGTAAAATACATACATGAACTTTGTAATTTGTTGCTATGGTTTGCCACATATTTGCTACATATATGTTGTTATATTCACGTTTTACATTGATTTATAGGGATTTACCAATTATCCCCTTTATTTTGTTTATAACTTTGCAGGACAAAAAAAACCTGTTTTGTGTATTTTTTTCTTTTAGGGACCTAAACAAAGTCAAATAAAGTTGTTCTTTTGGGAGTGTCAATATTTTATCAAGAGAAGCACCAGGAGCACTTGGACCTCACCTAATAAGCCAGGAGGCCCAAAAGAGCCTGGTGGCGCCCAGTAAGGGTGGGGCGTGCCACCTGTGCCCTTTTCCTCCTCGGCCATCGATTCACTTTGATCTTTCACCCACCGCCTTCGTATGACCTAAAAACCACTATAAAAAGGGCCCCTCGGGAGTTCCTAAAAGGAGGCGCTGCAGAAACACTGAAACACCAAAATAAAGCTAGAACCAGCAAAGATTGGAGGAGGAAACTCCGCTGCATCCGCCGCATGAGGGATCTCTACCTTCTACAACGTCTCCACCATCATCACTATGATGAAGAGGGAGTAGTCCACCTCTGTACTATGGATTTTTTGCAGTAGCTTGTTCTCTCTCTCTCTCTCTCTTGTTCTTCATAGATCTAGTACCATATGAGCCGCCCAACATGATTATGGTCATATTTGTAATTCTTATGTGCTAGATCTTTATTCTATGATTTGATATATGAGATTAGAACCTATTATGTGTAAGATGTATTGATAGATGCATATCATGTACCCCGTTCTTAAGTACTCATTCTGGTCCAACTTTTATGCAAGAGCATATGTGGAGAGAAGTGTGTATTAGATGGAGTAGCATGGTGGTAGTGATTGAATAGTGACAACAAATTCAAGATCTACTATGGTATTTACCTTTATTTTGATGCCTCACTAAGGACAAAGTGAATCCATGTGCCATATATAATTATCTTGTGACAGTTAGATAATCTTGTTTGGTCAAGGTAACATATTTGTGATTCAAACATCATGTAAAAATACCTAAGGCTATACTCTATTGATTCTTAATTCAAGATTGCTTGGATTTTCCCTTTCTTGAGGAGTATAAGAGAGATGTGTTGCATCATCTCTATGTTAGGGCGTGATGCCCATATGAATGCTTATCAAACACATGTAGAAGTTCCACCAAGATTATGTCTTTGATGAATTGTTTGTGTCCATTGCAACCCAAAAAGAGAGTATACAAGTGAACCCATGAATCCCGGTCCATTTTAAACTATTAAAAACATATTGCCAATGCCACTATCACATTTTATATTTTCTACCATTTATTATTTCAAAAATACAAAAATACCTTCTTCACTTGCACACACACACAAAACCCCAAACATCTATCTTTTATTGTTATTGTTTTGTTTTCCTAGTTTTTATTTGTTTACCTTATATTGTTATTTCATATTACTAATACGAAACCTTGTGCTTGACAACCACACGGTGGAGTTTGGTACACGGGACAAAACTTTTCGTTGTAGGTTGCTTGAAGAGGAGAGAAAAAATAAAGTCTCTAAGACAATTCCCTGAGAGTTTGATATAAACGAGTCATCCTTGTGGGGAAAATATGCTTGCTGCAACACTATGTACTTGGAGTCCCAACGAATTGGTACACAGAGTTTCTTCCATCACATGCCACATCTCAGGTTACTAACAATACCTCGGTCCATGCCAAATTATCTGACATCTCCGCGATGATACCTCCACTTCCGCTCTGCCCATAGATCTGCTTAGCTCTTGCAATAATCAACATTCTCTCTTATAGTCGCGCCCCGGGGGCGCAAGGAGGAGTCTAGTTCTATTAATTAAATAGAATAATTTTGACAACAAACTTATTTTTTATAAGGAGCATATATTAATATCATGAAGATACCGATTACACTCATCCTCTGCAACAACGCATTTCTCTAGCTGCCTTACGGATGCACACAACCTAGAAAAGAAAAATTACAAAAAAGAAAAAAATATATCACTTTAGAAAAAGGGCAAGAAATACTTAAGGGATTACTCTCCCGATATTGCATCTCTCAAATGCTTGACACCCGTAGGACCCAAAGCCTACACTCGCGTGTATGTTTTGTAGGTGAAGAAATTTCTTTTCACGTGTATGGTTTCACCAATGGTTTGAATTGCATTCAATTTAACCCCTCCTTAGTAAATCATCCATGTTTCCACTGGGTAAGAGCATGGCCTAGTTTTTGGCGGCTTATCTAAGAAGTTGCCCTCCTTCTAGGTTCCGGGGGAAGACCTTATAACTACTTTGGAAACTTCACAAAAATTTGGAACCGGCTTCACAGAAATCTAGGAGGAGGACAGTGAAAGGATAGAGATGTCACATATATGGGATGAATAGGCAATTTCAAAATTATTAAGGTTTTGTCTTGATAGAATGCGGAATTAAACTAACGCTTATTTTACAAGCATAAAACCTAAATACATTAGGCTCAACTAAGTGCACCAACAACAAGTTAAGCTAAGCATAAGATAGGACTATATAAATACCATAAGTGATAAGCAATCAATAAGTACTTCAAGATCGATGGCTATCACAAGGAAAGTAAGCTTGGATATAGATATAACCGAGGCACGAGGAGACGAAGATGTATTCTCGTGTTCCCTTACAAGTAAGGTATGTCACGTTGGAGAGGTGTGAGATTCCATGAAGGATTTCCTAATGTCACAAAGGCTCACCTTCTTCTTCGAGTCCATCCTACGAAGGAATATGCCCTTTCCTTATGAATAGCTTTTCCTCCACTCCAGAGATGGCAAGCTTCACAACCACTTCACAAGCTCCATGAAGGAGAAGCCTGGGTCTCTTCACAATCTTCCACGAAGAGGACACTGTGGCACTAACCGCCAAGCCAACTAGGAGGTCACCCTACAATAATAAAAAGCTCACGGTCTCTCACTCAAACCAATCGTAATGGAGAGCTCAACACTTATGCAAAAATGCAAATCAAGAACACCAAGGGTGTTCAAATCCCTCACTATCAAATCCCACCAAAGCAACAAGTGCTAGGGAGGAATTAGAGAGTAATAACAATGGTGAAAATCAACCAATGACTCCAAGATCTAGATCCAATGGGTTCCCCTCACTTAGAGGAGGAATTGATTCGCGGGGATTATAGATCTTGATCTCCTCTTACAAAGCCCTAAAAATATGCAATAATCATAGGATAGAAGGAAGAGTAAGAAAGCTCAAAGGGGTCAACAGTGGAGATCAAAACCATGCTCAAGAACCCTAGAACTTTGGGGAAGAAGACCCCTTTTATACCCTTTCAAGGGGGATGACCGTTGGGATCTGCAACGATACAGATGCCGCCTAGAGGGGGTGAATAGGCGGTTTATTTTTTTTTCGAGAGTGGCTCAAAGGCGGAATTAAACTAGCGTTTACTTTGTTAAGCATAGAACCTAGAACAACTAGGGTTCACCTATTTGCACCAACAACTTTTTCTAAGCAAGGCAAACAACTATGTGATAGCAAGATATATACTTCAAGCACGAAGGCTATCACAAAGTAAGGTGGATAAGTAAGAGCTCGGATATAGAGATAACCGAGGCACGCAGAGACGACGATATTTTACCGAGTTCCTCCCAACATGGAGTACGTCTCGTTTGGAGAGGGGATGGTATCAAACCACCAACACCACAAGAGGCCTCCCTTTTTCTTCTATGAATCTCACCCCAACGGGATCGATCCACACTTCCACTATCGATGCACTTGTCGGTGGCAATCCGGAATCTCTCACAAGGCTGGGGCACTTCTCCACAAATCAATTGGAGGCTCCCAACAAAAAATCTTGGGGAAAGCTCCACAACTTAATTGTAGGACCCAAGTAATCCACAACGATGCAAAACAACCAAACCGTTTAGGGTTCCAACAACCAATCCGGGGACTTTGCATAGTTTCTCGATCGGGGCACACCGGAGACTCCAGTGTTTTCACCTCGAAGACTCCGGTCCGTCTCTGCCCCAACTCCGGACCCTTATACAGAACGAACCTGGGCTTCATCTTGGATTCAAACCAGAAGTTTGAGACGAAACTCCGATCCACACCGGATACTCCGGTGTTTGCACACCGGAGATTCCGGTCTAGATATTCCATCAACCTTTTGTTTAAGCCAGGGAGGATAGAACCAAATAAGAGGCAAACTTCAAATGGAGATATCTAGAGTTTGGAAACTCCGATTGACCCGAAACCAATTTTGTTGGAAAATATAGGATACCACCAAGTGAGAATATTTCATGTATTATAATGTGAGATACCTCCCTTGGTGAGAAACCGGAAAACCTCAAAGATCAAAAATGCAATAAGATATAAACGGGAAATCCGTTTTTGATGAACTAGAGCTTGTTACGAATATTACCACAAAATCTAGAACCTCACATGGATAAGATCCAAATAACAACCAAGAAAGTATGATGTAGACGATATGCAAAGGTTTGAGCTCTCTCCGAAAGATATGATTGAGTTACTCACTTGAGAGCCCGTCTGGATAGTACGGTTATCTATCATATAAACCAGTCTCCCCAAGTAACACCATGAGACCGATAAGAAAGAAAATCTATCAAGATCATACCTTTGCCTTGTGCATATTCCACTTAATCTTGATGTAGACGATCTTGTCCTTCTCAAGATGGAACACCTTTCTTGATTGCTCTTGCACGCACTTTCTTGATGAAGACTTGCAAGTTTCTCCCCCATACAACATGGGGAAACCTTTATTTTGACCTTGTCTTCATCGATCCATGGTCACCAAGGAGGGCAAGCTTCAAGCATGATATCTTCTAGATATGGCACATCTTTAGCTTGCATAACTTTTCTTCTAGCTCCATTTTGATGATGTCTTGAAGATACACATGAGAAACTCTATCTTCTTCAAGACACCCTTGATTTTATTTTCTTTCTTCTCCTTCTTCTTCTTCTTCTTCTTTTTCATTTCTTCCTTATTTATTATGATGGTGTCTTGAAGATACACACGAGGTATCACTCCATCTTATTCTTCAAGACACACTTGCTATATGCCCAGCTCTCATGTAACACCCTCAGAATTGGCCCTATGCAAGTTTCAGCGATCCCCGCCAAACCCGCATAGAGACGATTCAAAGGTGCCCACCAGGCACTTTCGTGCGGGTGGAAAACGAAGTAATACCATTACACAATAGTCCACGATGGAACCCACAGAACAGATATATACAACAACGACTCAAAGAGTCAAGAATGCGGCTATACAGTACAAAGATCCAAATCACCTTGAAAATTATACAGCGTCCGACTACGGACAAGATGCAAATGGGGCTAAGAGCCCTGAAGAATAACCAATGGCGTCCATAACCCTGCCCAGGCCAAGCCGGAAGGGTAACCCTGCTAACGACGTCGATCTCAAAACCTGCTTAAACAAAAGGGGTGCCGACAAAGGGCAAAGGAAAAAGAGAGAGCGGTCAGTACTGAGGCCAGTACACGGCGAGGCTAGAATTCGGCGGTCCTCGCCTACATAGGTATGGTGGACTGAAGCGGCAGCGCAGCATGCACTAAACACCCTATAGAGACTCGATATAACTGTCGGCTATCAGAAAGGGATAAGAAAGACCTATTCGGAACCAACCTGATACTACCACCAAACATACCCATCCTGGTATTTCCCCCTCGAGACCAAACGAGGAAGTCCACCGAGGAACTCACACCGTTGGCAGTTTTATTTATTCAGTTATCGTTGCAGCAATTACTAGTCAGGTATAGATAGTCATCCTGATATAATAAGCAGTGGGCACTTTTAGTTAACCATTCCGTTGTAGTTGCAACACTTACTAGTCAGATACAATAAGCATGAGATATCCCAAAACCCAGCAGTTGTTGGTACTATTATTTAGCCATTCCGTTGTAGTGAAGCTGATTACTAGTCATATCGGATACAAGTCAAATTATAACAGTAAACTTTAGTTATAGTTGTCTATGATCGAGAACTGTGCTCCAAGTCGTCCATAACTGCGGACACGGCTTCTCGAAAAGATTTAACCCTGCAGGGGTGCACCAAAGTTTCCACACGCACCTACACCCTTGTTGTCGGATCAGGTAGGTACAAGATCACAAAACATACACCCAACGGTATGTCGACGGGGTTTCGGACACGATGTTTCCCAGACCCAAAGCAAGCACGGGGGGCCACCCCACTAAGCTACCCGCAACGAAGTCGGCCGGTCTCCGAGACGGACTCAGGGTTTGCGTCAATGGCTATAAACGACTGGGAACCCGAAACTCTCGGGCTTGTCGATACCGCAAAAACACTCCGCATACCTAAACAGTACAGGTGCTCCTCGCACAATCTTAAATTAAGCAGTAAAGCATGGCATAAGTATAGGATAGTAATAAAGCCCCAAACTACTTGTGGCCCCAGTACAGTACTTGGAATCAGGTACTAAATCGATGGGGGTGCCCATACACCCCACCTGTGGTTAGCGCGCTCGATCTCGGAACAGGTGTCAAGAACTCGGGGTCCTACGGGACACCAGTGAGCGGTTAAAAACCAAATATTGTCTATTACCCACCGGTGCCTCTGCATTTACCTACTTTCAATTTTAGTTATTAAACAGTAATTAAAGCCATGATCATCTCCAACATTAAACATGCGGCAATACTCCAACAACTGTGGTACTGGACGACACGCAACAGCACTTGAGCAAGCGACTACGACGCGCAAGTCCAACTATCTACCAAACAACAGGTAATAGGATGTGTCCAAGGCAATATAAGGCTGCAAGGGATATCACGGGTACGAAAACTAGAGCAACGCAACACAGATAGCAATAGATCAACAGGAGGGAATAAATACTATAAAAGTAAGATAGGTAGAAAGGGGGGGGGAGGTGCTCGCCTGAAAACATTGCCGAAGGTTCATCCAAAGGTCGGGGCGAAGCTCACATCAACTCAGCGGCCTTATCCGCGAAGAAGCAAAACACTAGAATAAACACCGGATACACTATTTAATACTACGGCAGAAGATCGGGCATGGTGCATGTATGATGTATGACATGGCAAAGGTGCGGTGCAATTAGGCAATATTAAGTGAACCGGGGTCCCGACATTTAATTAGACGGTTCAAGTTATTTATCTACCCCGCAAATTAAATGTTGGATTAGCAAGACAAAACATGGCTTCGGTTCGCTATGCCAATTTAAATGGAGTCCGGAATAAGACAAAGATATCCCGCATATAGACTCCATATTTAATTATGAGATGAATTGGCATAATGCCCCCAAACCAAATGATATGCATGCGAGATGAACAATTAATATGCAACAAGTTTTATATATAGCATTTATAAAATAGGGCTCGGGAAAAGGTTCACACATCTGGGTTCGGCGAACTTGGGCTCCGAGGGGTTCGGGGTCGGTCTCAGGGTTCAGGGTTCGACGGGATCGGTCTTCGAAGGTCGGTTGCAAGATGAAGAGCTTGGCGTTCCGGGAAGAAGGACTTGGTGTGGCGTCGGGGGGCGCATCGGACTCGCCCTGGTCGATGTCGTTCTTGTCGTCGTGAAGACCTTGTCGGGTCCGCGGGTCGGGTCGGACTTGGCGTCCGGGGTGAAGTACTTGTCGTTCCCTGGCGATCTTGGCGGCTTCGGAGGGTTTGAAGATCGGTCTTCGGATCCATGTCGGTGCACTCGGTGTTCCGGGTTGGAGATCATGGTGTTCCATGATGAAGTGCTTGTCGTTCCGGTGACGATCTTGGCGGTCTTCGGATCCGGGATCGGGCTTCGGGGTCTCGGTCATCAGATCTGTGAAGGAGATCTTGGGGTGCCGAGGGTATCGGTGGGACCGGTCTTCGGTTCCAGGAAGGAGTTCTTGGTGCTCCGTGACGGAGTGGCAGACTTCGGATTCTCGTGTTTGGTTCTCGGTCTTGGTCCTGCCAACAGGCGGAGATGGAGATCTTGTTTAGTCTGAACACAGACTCATGATCGGTGACAGTCCTGTCGACGACCTAAGCCACCACACAGTTTGGTTCATGTTCGAGGCACCCAAACCATGCAAGGCACCAGACGGAGGCATGCTTGCGGCTGCACAAGAGGCCATCGAGGCGTCGTTTAGCTAGACGTGCTTGGGCGCTGTCCAACAGAAGCACGACAGCAAACAGAAACATGGAAACGCAGGGGCGACGCCGCGCAGGGCCTGCGGGACGGCGGCGGGAGCTCAGCTCGGCCTGAGGGAGGTGCTCGAGGTGGCGGGACGAAGCTCTGTACGTGGGGAGGTCGGCGCCGACGATGGCCAGGTGGCCGCGGGAGGAGGACGCAGGCGGCGGCCAAACGGCGACGCGGTGGCGAGGAGGAAGCCGGGAGAGGCGGCGGCGACTCGCAGAGCTCCTGGTGGCGGGGCTCTGCTCCAGGCGCGACTGCTGAGGGCGGCCGACCGCTGCTCTTGTTGGCGTGACCGCAAGGCCCAGGTGAAGCGGAGGACGGCGACCGGCTCGGGCGGCAGGCCCCTGGCGACGGAGGCGGTCCGCACGGGCGACGACGACATGGCGGAACCACGCGGGGAGGAAGGACGACTCCGGTCAGAGGGGGACGCAGCGGCAGCTGATGGCGGCTTAAACGCCGACGATGAGGAGGAAGGAAGGCAAGCGAGGTGGGGATCGAGGGGGACGAGGGGATTCGGGAAAGGTAGGGAGCGGGGGCCTCGCGCGGTCGTGGGCGACGACCGGGGTTGGGGCATCACGAGCGGGAGGTGGGGATGGGCGAGAGCAGAGGAGGGCGGTGGGGCCAGGTGGGCCAGCAGGTGGTGGCTGGGGGGAGGTGGCGGCTGGGAGAGAGGAGGGAGTGGATTGGTGAGGGGATTTAGGGTTAGGGTTTGGAGAGGCTAGGGTTTGATCTAGGAATCAAGGGCTAGGATTAGCTGGGGTGGTAGGTGGCTGGTTGGGCCTTTGGGCCTGGCCGGCTGCCTCCCCCGATTAAATATTTATTTTATCTGTTTTAATTTTAAAGACTTTTGTAAATAGTTTTTAGACAAATAAAAGACCCGGAAAAGACCGGAGTTCTGATTTGAAATTAAGACGGAGATATTTGGAAGACAGGGATAGGCTTTTAGCAAAAATACTTTCAAACAAAAAAGATGCATGCTAATGTCAGGATGATGCTCATAGATAAAACATCGCGATTTTCTAGTAGTGGTTTTAGCGGGATGCCACATCTCACTTGACAAATCTCCGGGTCACTCTTAAAACCTTGGTCAACACATGATCTTCTTCATTTCTTCTACCTTGAAGCCAACACATTATCCAAGAGATGCCAATGGACAATTCCTACAAGTGTAACTCAATGCAAATATTAGTCCATAGAGTTTGTCATTAATTACCAAAACCACACATGGGGGCCATATGTTCTTTCAATCTCCCCCATTTTATTCTTTGAGAGGGTTTATACAAGAAATTTAACAAATAAAATGGTAGCACCAATATCAAATACTACACAAGTATGTGATATTTGTACCACCACCATATAAAGAGCAAACTCCCCCACAATCTATACATGTGTAATAAACGTGAATTTCATTGCATATATTGCCAATCATTATCATTGGTGGAGTTTCCTATATATATACCACATGCAAAGCAACAAAAAAGATGGAAGAGCATGAGAGACAAATGCTTAAGAACAAACTCAAAGCATAAACCGACTTCTCTTAAACCCTATAAAACTTCTCCCCCATTGGCATCGATTGCCGAAATGGGTGACAAGTTTTGGAAGACCAATATAGTGATAATTCCTCTAAAGGTGTGCATTCGCACATGTCCAGTGATGAATACTTGAGATGAAGTAGAATTATATTGAGGACCCAAAAATTGCCAAAGAAATAAAATAAAAAAAGCATAAACAAATGATGCAAGCAATCACAAGATCCGACAAACCAATTGAAAACAACAAATAAGACCAAATGGAAACATGCATGCCGAAGAGGGAGCCGATAGAGTGGGCCTCGCCGGATGCCGAGGAGGACTTCCTCCTCCAGATGGCCATGGAGGCGTCGCTCAACGACGTCCCGACCGATGATGGGCCCCGCCACATGCGCCTGGTCCAGGTCGGACTAGGAGCGAGCGGAGGCCAAACGCCTCTATTTCCTGTAGGAGCAGGCCAAGCGCAAGGCTACACGCACCGCTCGCTGTCGACGACTCCGAGGAAGGTGAAGGCGGGTCAGGCCCTCGTCGCAGCGGTGGCGCATGTGGCGGGGCCCATCATCGGTCGGGACGTAATAATAGACGTTTTCCCTTTCATTTTCTAGGAAAAGAATCAGTTTACACGACACATTTCCCCAACCGCCTACCGCTTCAGCAGCAGCGGTGGCTGCGACGGCGGCATATCTTCTCCTTCTGCCGGACGCAATGCTTTGCCGCCGCCACGGCCGGAGCTTTCAGGTCACAGAGCCGCACGGTTCTCTCCTACCTCTGCCTGGTAACCTCTCTTTCCATGTACCCCACCCCACCGTGCCTGAGACTTTACGGGCGAACGAATCAACGCTCTTGCTTTTCCCTGACGAATCCCTGCCACTTTTGCCCCTGCGTGCTCTCTTTTCATTCATACAGTAGTGCTACTGTTAATTAACGGCGTTAAGCCATGTCGCGGCTCCTCATTAGCCAGTAGCCACCTACTTTTTCTGATTAATTTTTACCGTCCCAGGCAACAGCACACGAGGAAAAACATGTCGCTAGAAACAGCAAAATAGATGCTCACCGCCTGCATTGCATACCCTCAACGCTGACATACGGGGCCCAATGGAAGGCGACCTACCTGTAAGTGACATGTCGGCGTGGCAGCAGCATCTTACAGGGATGGCAATTTAGGAGCCCGAGGCGTCGTCACTCCATCCGGGCTCCCGGTTCCCGAAACACACGGACCCATGCTCCGCGCGGCTAAACCCCACGACCGAGCCGTCCGATCGGTATCCGACGATCCACCTCGGCCGTCCACGTAGGCTTCCGTCTTAAACCACAGCACCCTCTTCGTCCCCCTCCTCCTTCCTTCCCCATCTCTCCCCCAGGGACCAAACGAGAAACAAACGCCTCGCTAAATAGGACTCACGAGTCTTCCACAGTCCGCAACACTCCAGCTCCTCCTCAACTGCCCCCGCTGGCCATGGTCTCTACCGGCGCGGCCGCCCCGAAACCCTAGCCTCAGCGGCCATGGGCTCCCTCGACAGCACCGCCGGGTCGGGGAGCTACAAGCGCGCGACGGCGGCACCGGCGCCCCTGCCGCTGCCGCGCGCCTCGGCGGGCGGTGGAGCCGCGGCGCGGAGGCCGAGCGTGAGATCCAGGCTCGCGCGCTTCCTGCTCGTCGACAAGGTGGACTACCTCCAGTGGATCGGCACCGCCGCGGCCTTCTTCTTCGTCACCATCCTCGTCGTCGCCTTCTTCCCCGGATCGGTCGTCTTCGAGAATCCCACCACGCTGCTCCCCTCCAGACGCGCCAGCGCTGGCGGGGGCGTTGGGAGGGGCAGCAGGACCGACCCCTTGCTGCCTCGCGGGCTGGAGAACGGCGAGGGCCTGGCGTTCGAGCCGACCAGGCTGCGGGAGAAGTGGGCGAGGGAGCGTAGGGAGGAGGCTCAGAGCTTGGCGGAGCTCGGGAGGCCCGTCAAGAGGGTCGGGGTCCGCAAGCCGCGCCTCGCCTTGGTGAGTTGCTGAGCTGGGTGGCGTTCAATATTGGTTTCCGTTTCCTCGCGATTTTGGTTTTAATTTGTTCCATATCTTCCTTCGCACTCCGTCTAGGTGTTTGCGAATCTCTCTCCCGGCGCAATGCAGCTTCAGATGGTTAGCGTCGCATCTGTGCTGGAGGCGATGGGCTACGAAATGAAGGTGCGTCGCTCCCAACTGATTTGTTCTCAATGTACTGTCCAACGATTGAACGAAACACGTGTTACCGTGTCTTCTGTTTCGTCGATTTGTTTGCTTCAACAAGTTTGATATCCCTGGACTGGACTGGATGGTTTACCTGTCGTGATCACATAGCAAGTTCAGATTCCATTTCTCAAGTATATTCAGTAACTCAAAAGAGCTGCATTGCTAATCTGTTCGTCTTACTTCCCAAGCAAAAACTTGAATAAATACGCCAAGTTCTGACTTACATTGACATGTAGTATGTACAAGTGCTCCAGTGTTCTCACTTCCCAGTGTAGCAGTTTCATGATAGGTACCACCACGAGGTATCAGAACCTCTTACTTTCAGAGGAGGTAACAATCAAATATATGCCTTGTTTTAGCAAGGGTAAGTGTTAGTGATGTGTTTGTTAGCCTAACCGAGTATATCTTACCTACATATTCTAATTACTATTATGGGCTTAATTTGGAACCCTGTCGCATGCTTGAACCTAGTTTTCTATTCCCCAAACCTTCCTCGTAGGCTGCTACCTCTCTCAGCAAGATCGACAGTTTGATTACCAGCCCTTAGAGATGAAATAGGATGTGGATTTGAAATAAAACATGTACTGTATGCACCCATTGTTCAAATAGTGCAGTTGTAGGACTATTACTTTGTCTAATATGTACGGTGAATATATGGTCATTATGTTGCACAAACATTTGCATATGTTATAACATGATGATGTCATTGGTCTAGAAGTCAAAGAGTCCAGTCTACTCTCTGGTACAAATGCATTGTCTAGTGGACCATACTTGCTACAAATACCACACTACTAGTTGATTACAAAAAAAGAAAAGACAAATGGAGGCAGGGAGGCAGAAAATACATGACTACATGCTGAATCAGAAGCATCGCATCTTGCCATCAGGTTATTAGAGGCAGGGAGCTAGGGTTCATCTGTTGGGCTTACAAGGATGTACATTTCTTTCAAAATGGACTCGATCTGATGGGAGCTAATTCTCATAGTGGTTTGCACCAATTAGTTGATGTTTAACCCAAGTACCTAGTTATAGATTAGTTGAATGACTCTTAATCATTGTATATGCATTTTTTGCAGAAAAAATGAAGTGCACAAGTATCCAAACCAATAATGGATGCACATGTTTGGCAAATCATAAAGTTCCTGTCTGCCAATTGTTCTTAATCCACTTTGCAAATCGTCAATGCAGGTTTTCTCATTTGAGGATGGCCCATGTAGTAATATTTGGAGGACCATTGGCATACCAGTTAAGATCTTACCTGTGGACACAAAATTACTTACTTCTGTAGATTGGCTAGAGTAAGTTTCTAAATCTATCTTGTCAGTTCTCTGCTTACATTACTTACTGCATATTGTCTCGTAATGAAACATTTGTTTCTTACATAATATGTGCCCTCAGCCTTGCTTCCTAATCATTTCCTCATCACCTACATTTGCATTTCTGCAGCTATGATGGCATGCTCGTAAATTCAATTGAAGCAAGGCCAATATTTTCAAGGTAGTTTTGAAACAATGACTGTATGACTATCAATTTCAGATTATTATAAGATGTTTTCCCAAATCAGGTGTTTGATTTTGACTGTCTACCGAATGTTTTCCCTAAAGTTTAGTTCTGATTTTGATGTCTCCTTCTGCAGTCTTCTGCAGGAACCCTTCAAATCCATACCTGTCATCTGGAATGTGCAAGGGAGTTCCCTTGCTCATTGTGTCGGTGAATATAATTCTAGTGGAATGATTCAGATCCTAGATGGTTGGAAAGAAGTCTTCAGCAGGGCAAATGTTATAGTTTTCCCCAACTACATATTGCCGGTATACAGAAATTCTCATACTAAATTTGATGTGTTAATTGCTGTTTTGTGTTTTGATTTAGAGCCTCCAATCTGACATTTGATTATTTAATTATATTTATTCCTGCAGGTGTTGTATGCTCCATTTGATTCTGGTAACTATTTCGTGATTCCAGGTTCTCCTGCAGTAGCCATTCAAGCTGATAGATTCATTGTCAAAAGCTATGACCAGGATGTGAGAATCAGGCTGAATTTAGGTTCAAGAGATTTTGTAATTGCTTTAGTTGGTAGTCAATTTTCATACGGTGGGCTTTTGATGGAAGAGGCACTTGTGTTGCAAGCAGTAGGGCCTCTTTTACAGCAGTATCCTTCTGAGAATAGCACACATACTGCTCTGAAAGTGAGAATCTTGACGGCAAACGTGACTGATAAGCATAGGATGGCCCTTGAGGTTATGATCTACCACCGTACTCTCTTTCATCATCTGAATTTGCTATTTAGATGCCATAAACCTTTGAATTGCATCTAACTGCTTTGTACTATTCTGATTATCATAGGTCATCGCTTTAAATGTTGGCTTCCCACGAGGTGCTGTGGAGCATGTTGCTGTTGAAGATGCGGACGATCTCCTTGGCATAACTAACCTTGTCATATATGGTTCTTGCCTTGATGAGCAGTCCTTCCCCAGTGTGCTAGTCCAAGCCATGATTCTTGGGAAGCTGGTTATAGCTCCGGACCTTGGAATGATAACGAAATATGTATGCCCACAACATCTCATATTTATTAACTGAAATACCTAGTACTGCATATCTTATCATAAGCTAACACAGTTTGTCTGAATGGCTTAGATTGATGATGGGATAAATGGTCTCCTTTTTCCAAGAAAAAATGTTCCCATGTTAACTGAAGTCCTACTGCAAGCGGTTTCAAACGGGGAACTATCCGTTCAGGGGCAAAAGGTTGCATCGGTTGGTAAAGCCCGTGCCAAGGATCTGATGGCTTCTGAAGCCATTGAAGGCTATGCTGTTCTGTTGGAAAATGTTCTCAAGTTTCCTGCTGAAGTACTAACCCCGTTAACCTCTGGAGAGATACCTTTGGCTTTGAAACAAGAGTGGAAATGGCATCTATTTGAGGATGTGAAGCACTTGTACCATATGAATGAGAGTTTGAATGACTGTAAGATACTCCAGAAAATAGAGGATTGGCATACCAGCCAAAAGGACGATCCTCGCAGTACTACACAAAAGATTGATGAAGCGTTCTCTGCTATTGCATGGAATGAAGAACGGGCAAATGAGATTATGAGCACCAAAATGAAATTGGAAGAAGAGGAGGTAAGTATTGATGCAAATTTGATGTTTGACACGTCACTTCTCACCTTTTGAAGAATGCTTTTTTGAGTAATTTGAGTGGATTGTTATGCAGTTGAAGGAGAGGAGTGACCAGCCTCATGGAACATGGGAAGAAGTGTATAGAAATGTCAAAAGGGTGGACAGAATGAAAAATGAATTGCATGAAAGGGATGAAAAGGAGCTTGAACGGACAGGTCAGCCACTTTGTATATACGAACCCTTCTTTGGTGAGGGGACTTGGCCCTTTCTACACCAAGACTCTATGTATCGTGGAATTGGCCTGGTAAGCTGTTGTCATCGCTTAGCACCAACCAAGTTATTCAGAATCTTAAATTGCCAGCCTGAGTGTTCCAAACGTATATGTTCCAAAAACATTTATGATGCTATAAACCAATAAATCGGTAAAATTTGTTGTGAGGTTTAAAATAAGTCGCTGACCTTGTAAAATTTTTGTACACCTTGTATCATTCCTGGTTGTACATGTTAGATGGGACGTCTGACTTTCTAACTTTTGGTAAAACAAAGATTGCTTCCTGTCATATAGCGATACTTTTAAATGGAGAAATTGTCTAATGGAGACTCATCTAGGAGTTAATATAACTGCCATGTGTACCATTGAATTCAGATTTGAGTGGCTCGGATTTGGAGTCATTTGAGGTGGATTAGAACCCCTCATATTTTCTCAACATGGGGATTATATTCTGAAAATATTAATCCATTTAAGCCTCAAATAACTTCAAATCTGATCCAACTAAACTTAATCTAAACAACCAATGTGGTCACTTAGACGCAAATATGGGTTCACATTACGTACATGTCTTCTGTTTCTAAATTATCGTTTGCTATGGAGTTGGTATAGACTGGAAAGCTGTTAAATGATACTCTCTATGTCCCATTATATAAGATATTACAACTAATATATTCACATTGTTTGTAATAACATCTTATATTATGGGATGGAAGGAGTATATCATAAAATTCTACTAATAGGGTATATGGGTACGTGGCTAGTCGGAATATAAATGATTACTTCTTGCGAATATTCCAATGGCTTAAATTGATCACATGAAGTTTGCCTTGCATTAGTCTTCAAAAGGTCGAAGACCTGGAGCAGATGACATTGATGCTTCTTCTCGTCTCCCACTGCTCAACAATGGGTACTACAGAGATATTCTTGGTGAATTTGGAGCTTTCTTTGCACTGGCTAACAGGATTGACCGGATACACAAGAATTCTTGGATAGGATTTCAATCCTGGAGGATGACTGCAAGAAAGGTAATAGATCATTTTTTGACCTAAGGAGGTCCTTGTATTTCGATCTTTTTAATAATTAGGATCAATTTTCCCAGAAGATGATATATGGAATATTTAACTTGTACTCCCTCTGTCCAGAAAAGGATGCCGTAGACTTGTCTAGATTCGCATGTATCTAGACGTGTTTTAGTGTATAGATACATGCAAATCTAGACAAATCTACGACATCTTTTTCCGGACGGAGGGAGCTAAAAATGATCAGCGCAGTGTTCTTTGTACAGAACCTGTCATTGGGTGTCACTGAATGTTAGCCATGCTGTTCATACGAATTTTCCTTTCAACGAGGCAATGCAGAGGGAGGTAACCAGGTCTTGCATAATGGTTAGCATCTAATTTATACTTACTCCAATTACCGAAGCAGGTTACCTTGTCAAAAAATGCTGAATCTGCAATATTGGAAGCTATTCAAACCAAAAAGCACGGAGATACCTTCTATTTTTGGGTTCGGATGGACCAAGATCCAAGATATCATGCCAATCAAAATTTCTGGTCCCTCTGTGATGCAATTAATGCTGGGAACTGCAGGTTATCCATTTAGCCAAGTTTCATAGGTTGCACTGTTTTATTAAGTTTCATTGTGTTATACAAATGTTCTACTCCCTCTGTCCTGAAAAGGATGTTGCAAGTTTCTCCAAATTTGGATGAATCTATATACTAAATAGTGTAGATACATTCGAATTTAGACAGATCTTTGACATCCTTTTCAGGACAGAGGGAGTAGTTTCAACATGTTAAGTTATTCTAGAAACATGTTACCAGCCATCATTTCTTACAGAGTAATATTCAAAAGATACCTCTTTTGTTGTACCGTGTTTTTTTTTTCTTTCAAAAAGGGGCATGGCCCTGGCCTCTGCATCCATGGATGCACACAGCCTTTTATTGCGAAGTTTCATATTGACAGAACTAAAAGTAAATTTCAGTAATGGTTTGTTGTAGAGTTTTGGCTGTGCTACCAAACTGAACTGCTTTGTTTTACTACACTAATCTACTTCATATTTATGTCTTGAAGGTTAGCTGTTTCGGAGGCTTTTCAAAGGATGTATGGCTTGCAGCTTGATGAAGATTTGAATTCACTGCCACATATGCCTAATGATGGAGACACATGGTCTGTGATGCAAAGTTGGGTTTTACCTACCAGATCGTTTTTGGAATTTGTAATGTTCTCAAGGTAAGATTGTGTTTTCGAAGTACTCCTATTATAATTAAACCATGGCTTGGCTTGTACTCCTTTTAACTAGATAAGGGAAGCCCTGACTCGCTATTGTTCATTTCCTGGTATATGGGGCCTGTACTCCTTGTAACTAGATAAGGGAAGCCCTGACTCGCTATTGTTCATTTCCTGGTATATGGCATTTCAAGTGATCTCTTATCATGAGTGCCAAGAAGTAGCTGATCTAAGCCTGTATATGTTAATATTGCCGCCAACATTGCTCAATGATGTTTAAAGTTGTACATGTATATTTTTTATTTTTAAAGTATATATAGCCTTGCTGTTGCATATGCAGACATTGAGCCATGGTCCAATGAGAACTGTGTTTCAAGTTTTAAGCCTGATATGGTTGATTCTTCTATATGTATACTCGATGTTACAGATACACTATTTTTCAGGATGTTTGTAGATGCACTGGATGCACAAATGTACGACAAGCATCATCAAACTGGGCACTGCATCTTGAGTATCCACAGTGTGAGTGCCTCTTTTACATACTCAGAATATCGTTACCTGTCTCATTGGCATAGAACAGCTGAACACTTCTGTTGAAAGGAAAGATCAGCTGTGCACTTAATTTGTCTATTGAACAGATCCTAGAAGAAACCATAACATAAATCTTGCCAGCATAACATGGTCATCGTGCCACTATCTCTAGCCACTTCCTCTACATGCTTGTGATAAATGATATTAAGTGATATTTCTATCTCAAAAGCTTGACACTGTTGCTCTCTTGTTTGACATGTACAGGACAAGCACTGCTACTCTCGTGTTCTTGAGTTGATTGTGAACGTCTGGGCGTTCCACAGTGCACGGCGGATGGTCTATGTGAGCCCAGAGACTGGTGCAATGCGGGAGCAGCATCCGCTCAATGGCAGGAGAAGTCGGATGTCAATCCAGTTGTTCTCCTATGCGACTCTGAAGGGCATGGACGAAGACTTGGCGGAAGAGTATGATGCAGATCGCCCCAACAGAAGGTGGCTCTGGCCACAAACCGGCGAAGTGATGTGGCAGGGTCTGTACGAGCGGGAGAGGAACATGCGGCAGCAAGAGAAGGAGCGCAGGAGGCAACAGACCAAAGACAAGATCCAGAGAATCAAGAAAAGAGCTCGGCAAAAGACGATAGGGAGGTACATAAAGCCACAACCAGATGATGCCGGTCGCTTAAACGACACAATGACAGTAGATTGAGTAGTTAACCACATAGTTAGGGCGATGATTCTTCAGAAAATTTTGTTCATTCTTTGTTCCGGCTAATATCCTAACTGGTTGCGCCATGGTGGCGTGATCATTTTTGTCCAGTTTTGCCCTGTAACATGACTAGGCCATCAAGTAGCTGCTTAGGTTCGTAGGTGTAAATTTGGATTTTGCGATGGAACTTTTGTCGACCCCCTTCATGTTTCGCTGCAGCTGCTTTGCACATTATCCGTCTTTCTTTATGTACTGAAAGTTGTAATGAGTTAACTAACTGCAAGGTGAAGGATAAGTTTCTATTCCTTCCATTCCGATGAAAACGGCACACGTATTCTGAGATAAAAAAGTTGCTATCACTGGAAATAGTTTTTTTCAAGACAAATCCAACTATATCAATTTTGTAGAGATATTGTTGATCAAAACTTGTCTAAAAATCAGTGCGCTGTAAAACACTGCTTCTGTTTCATATATTGGTTGTAATAAAATATTAGAAAGGAGAAAGTACATTAGGCTGAACAAACATCAAATACTTGCTCATTACAAATCCATGGTCCCTCACCTGTCTATGAAAGTTTGACTAAATCTACTTTGCAATGAAGTTAAACATACAACAATTATATTGAAAATCCTGTCCACAAAGGAACTACCTAATGAGTAGCTCCACAATTATCAAAAAGACAAAGGAAATCAAATTGCGGACAGATCATATCCAAATAGTAGCAGATACACAAAGCAAGGGCAGTTTTACGACATTAATTAATTACAATAACAGAGAAGCCCATAACGCTCTCTCCCTTATTTATAGTACACAGAGGATCCTATCAGATCCAAACGATCAGGACAACAATTTGTGAAATGTGAAACTTACAGCATTAAGTTCCAGAAACAGATCAAAACTTGAAGCAATCAATTCTTGATGAGAATCTCACTCACATCCACGCCATCATAACAGAAGCGCCGTTGGAGGAGTTACCAGGAGCACTTGTATGGCCTCCACTGCGAGAAAGTAGAGCCAGCAGTCCACCGCCGTGCACTCGGCCCTCCGTCAGTGGTTCCACAGGAGACTGCATCAAAATAGGATCAACCTTCACCGCGGCAACTTCCTCCATCTCGTCTGGTTTAACATCCGCGGTAAGCTGGTGGATCACAGGGCCCAATGTGCCACCACCGTGAACACAGTGGTCCTGGACTAGAGCACTATGAGCTGAACAGAGACCGGTCTTGCTGCGAGCAAACTTATCACACTGCTCTGTGTCAAAACCATAGCTTGAGTCTGGCAAGCCCCATGAGCAGCGTTTGCCTCCCCCGTGTGCCTTGCAGAAATCAGTGCTCCCCTGCGCACTCTTCTCACAGCCCTCAAACCTGCATCTCTTGCCACCTCCATGGCGCACACAGTACTCTGTCCGCCCTCTGGCACGCTCTTTGGGCACACGCCACCACCCTCAAATAAGCAGCGCTTGCCTCCCCCGTGTCCCTTGCAATATGGAGTGCTACCTTCAGCTCCTTTGGTACAGCCCAAGAATGTGCAGCGCTTTCCTCCACCGTGCGCCTTGCAGAACTTTGTGCTTCCCTGTGCACCCTTAGCACAATCCGGAAACTGGCAACGCCTCCCACCCCCATGAGAGATGCAGAGGCCAGAATGACCTTCTGCACTCTTGGTGCAGTTCTCCTTCTGACACCTTTTCCCACCTCCATGCCTGATGCACAAGCCAGATCTCCCACGGGCAGCACGGGAGCAACCATCGTTACTGCAGCGGCGACCGCCGCCATGGGCTATGCAGTGGTCTGTCCGCCCTTCAGCACTTTTTGTACATCCAAGAAACTCACATCTCCTCCCTCCTCCATGGGCCTTGCAATATATGGTCCTTCCTTCCGCACCCTTCTGGCAACCAGGTTTTTGGCATCGCCTACCACCGCCATGGGCTATGCAATGGCCTGATGCCCCTCTTGCTCCTTTCCCACATCCAGGGAACTGACAGGTTTTAGTGTTCATACTGCGCTGTTGAGGGTTAGTTACCACAGAAGTACAACCAACCGGGCTTTTCACACTGGTTAGCATAGGTGATGATATGACTGGAGAAGACAAAGTACAATGCTCTTTTCTGGGTATCTTCGGACATGGAAAGGCATACGTTGCCTCAGATGCATATGATGATGAAACCACAGAGTGCTCAAAACCCCAATTAGACGGTATTGTGGCTGGTAACGAGTTGGTCACTGGTATGTCTGGTGACACCATGTTTGTATAAGTGACAGCAGATACAGGCGGGCCAGTGGATAAACTCAACTGAAGATCTAGCTTAGGAGAGCTGGTCACCAAACCAGTAGAGGACTTCTTTTGAAAGTGTGCACCATCATAGCCAAGGGAAAGATCAAAATTCAAGCTAAGATCCACAGATGACTCCTCATCAGTCTCCCTTAGCGAAGATGGAGACATTTCACAAGCTGTGGCAGAGCTTACTTTGCTATTGTCAGATGAACTTTGTGAACGGCCTAAACCCAGAGTGAGTAATGGATTCCCAGTACCTTCTGCTCCAGCCATAGTACCCCACTTCCTTTTCAGGGCTTTTGTGTTAGGGACAGAAAAGCTGGAGTATGATGCAGAGTCAAGTGTAGTACCTTCAAGCTGGGCACTGTGTTGGACTGTACTCCAATAATTGGAAGACTGCAAGGAGTTGATACTATCACCGAATACAAGGCCACGGGAAGTTTTGTCCATTCCAATTCAGAAACATCAAACCTCAACCAATTAGTAAATGAAAAGAACCAGTTGACTGACTCCCTGGTATCATAACTTTATTAACTTCTACTGGGTTAGAAAACTCAGAACAGCTTGCAACCTCCGCTAACAAAACCAGAGACGTCATCACGATCCATTTCTAGCCAGTATGTATAAAATGAGCGCGATGAAGGTTTGAACTGAGCCTCAGTTTCTACTCAGAAATTTCCAATTGCACCATCCAGGCCAAACAGAAGGCAATAATCCTGCTAATAAGAAATAGGAGATCAGAGTCTAGTAAGTTGCAACTAGAAACCTAATGTAGCACAAAAAAGAGATCCACAGAAGGGTACTGCATTGAACTATAAACATTTGTGTAAAGGGAAAAGGAGACCATGGATAGGAAAGAGCAGAAATCTACTAAAATGACACCACAACCAGCACAGAACAGAAAATAGCAATGTATCAACAAGAATCTATCGGTATCATTTCCATGCAGTGGACAAATACGTACTTATTACTGGCCAAAGTTTAGAAAGATTGATTACATTGTACTGTAACGGTTGAGGGGGGTAACATAGCACATCCCGTAAATGACTAGATTTAATTCAATTTTGCAGTTCAACTTGAGTTGAACACTACACTATCTAACGACTAACAGAACCAAGTAACAAAGCTGAACAGTGTGGCAACTTTTGCCCTGAACATGAATACGTACTTATTACTGGTCAAAGTTTAGAAAGATTGATTAAATTCAGTTCAACTTGAGTTGAACACTACACTATCTAACGACTAACAGAACCAAGTAACAAAGCTGAACAGTGTGGCAACTTTTGCCCTGAACATGAATACGTACTTATTACTGGTCAAAGTTTAGAAAGATTGATTAAATTGTACTGTAACAGTTGAGGGGGGTAACATAGCACATCCCGTAAATGACTAGATCTATTTCAATTTTGCAGTTCAACTTGAGTTGAACACTACACTATCTAACGACTAACTGAACAAGTAACAAAGCTGAACAGTGTGACAACTTCTGCCTGAACATGAATACACGCTTGCTGTTAATCCCTTTACAAGAACTAGGATTTGCAGCATATATCTTTGAATTGCATAAATTGATAAACTATGATTACGTTATAATAATTGTTTGTAACATGCAGTAGTAAAGCAGGAATTATCTTTATGTAGGACCTCCAAATAAAGAAGACATCAAAGATGATGAACTATGCCAAGTAAAGCAGCACTCTCTGAGGGTACAGGTGAGAGGAAACAACACACAGAAGAATGAAAAGATTAATTTATTGGTTGATCTCTTTAATTGACATCTCTATTGCTTAATATACTCTCCTCATCACCAAGGAAGGTTATATTCCCTCTCTTGATACTCTATTCCAGATGTCAGGGGGAGGGAAGGCTGATATAAGACTGCTGTGAATAAGAAGTTAGGACATCATACTTCAACAGATACCGAATCACGATTCATGCATCACTACACTTTTAGGGCATCTGTGGTTCAAAACAACACTTTGCCAGGAGCGTGGCATTTGAGTATTCTCTTGTTTGTTTCGCTACCACAGCTACGACATGCCACACTTTCTTAGCAGCCTGCCTCAGCTGTTACAGAATCGCACTTCCAAAAATTGCGGGCAACCAATTTCTTCACAAAATGATCCAGTTTAGTAGGAAAAATAGGACAGATGGTGAGCGAACCAACATGCCTTAACATAGTCCTATTAATCACACGAAGAGTGATGGATTAATTTTCATTTTCCTCGGATTAATATGAGATTTCTAGTTTTATTTTCTTGATAGGACTAGTGCCGGGGTTTGGACAAGCCTTCCAATCACTCGAAAGATATTAAGATTCCATAAACTATGATATTGACTTGCTTCGCAAATAAAACATTTACACCAAAAGGTCGCGAGATAGCTGGCCGGTTATCCATGGCAACAAGTCCTGATTCCTAAAACCTTGACACTAACCCAAACCATGTAATTAAGCAAGATTATGACTGGTTCTCACTCGAGCTCTTTAGGAAAACACTAGTGAGTGTCCAGCTACTCTTTTGGCTGGAAATGGAAATGTATATGCTCCTAAAGGGATAGCATAACAGAGAAAATAAATGTATATGCTCCTAAAGGGATAGCAAAATTTTCCGTTCACCTGTAACTAAAATTTGTGTACCCCGCTCAAGAATCTAACGTTATGTAATCAGTAAGGAATAGTGACAGTCTGTAAAAACAACAGTAACAGGAATGATGATCCATTTTCGGCATCGGATTAACAAGAGTAGCCCATACAAGAGGACAAATCTGAGCGATAAACATGAAATAAATCCACATGTCGTGTAAGATACGAATGATCCACTGAGAAAAAAAAAAACAATAAATCTGTAACCATAACTACCGAGGAGAAAAAGAGTGAACCGACAGATTTTAACGGTGACCTTTTGCTATCACCAGATTGCTCACCCTGAATAGGAAGAAACAAAAAAGCGCAGCAGGCTTTGCATGATAGAGGAGAGAGCGCATAAACGAAAGGCGCCAAAATTCCTTTTCTCAAAGGGAAAACTAACCGAGCTCTAACAGAAAATTTCACATGACCCTGCTTATAAAAAATCAGAACAAATACAGGAAAATAATACTAGTATATAAAAAACGAGTTTCTCTTTCTGAAGAAACGCACGAAGAACAGCAGCTCATGGAATTCGCAAATCTGGCACACGACCAACGGCAGAAGACGGGCAGGAAATCCCGGCGCGAAAATCAGAGAGGATAGCCGACACGAGCCCGGGCGCCTCGCCGCATCCAAGCAACAACCAACCAACCAACGGTATGTAAAAGCAAACAATCATGAATAATAATACAGGAACGGAGGCGGGGACGCACCTGTGGAAGGAGGGGTCGCGGGCGATCCAATCTCGGTCCCCGACTGGGTCTCGCTCCCGCCGCGTGGGTGTGGAGGGGTGCTAGGGTTTTGAGGTTGTTGCGCGCGAGAGACCCGCCGCGGCGAACAGCGCCCACCAGATTTGTAGGAGGGGGAGAGAGAAGCGGAGCGGGTGAATGAAACGAAAGCTCAGCAGAGGGCAGAGGAGGAGAGGAGAAAAACCGAGGACGCATACGGGGCCGGGGGCGCTATAAAAGAAGGGGAGAAAGAGATGGAGTGGGGGCGACAAAACGCTGAGGCCACCCCGTCCCCCGTGCGCTCTTTCTCTCTTCCCTTCACGGCGAGGTGAGGTGAGGTGTGGGAAATGGAAAGTGGGGAAAAGGCGACGCACTCGTGCCCTCCTTTTTCCACCTGGTTTGGCATCTTGTCCAGGTACGACCGGTTCTGTTTTATCTACCACCGGACACCAGTAGTAGGAGGCAGTAGTATGAGGAGTGAACTGGCTTTTTACGTTTATTATTTTGATTGACATGGCCTTTCGTATAATTCCAAAGGACACGCCTTCAAATTGGTACAGAGAAGAGACGCTAGGCTTGCATTGTACGGTGTACTATACTCCTACAATACTTTTATACAGCAGGTATTTTAGAACTAGTTGAGGGCTGATGGATCACATGATTCATCGCTATTGTACCGAATTAAAATGTGCACGTTCCAAATAAGCTCACATGCCATTAGGACAACTCTAGATAGTGTAAAAAGTGCGAAACCACAAAAAAAACGGCAAAGTAATTGTAATTTTGCCTTTCTTTTTACCGAAAAGGTGTCATAGCAAATTCTGTATAATCGACAAACTCGTAACTCTTTGTGTGGTAAACCTCAAATCGCCCTCCAACCTCATATATACATTGCGCAACACTTGATAGGCAGACATTTTAGCCCTTATATTGTCGCTCATGCGACACCATCATCGTCGATCTCACCGTCCCTGTGCCGTCAGCCATTTCAACATTGTGTTGTCATCGCCATGGGCCGCACACACCTGCCACCCACCGGTTCCGAGGTCGCGCGACCCATGTCCACGCCTGCCGCCGACGCTCCAATCTTAGTGACTCATGTCGGTGCTCCCGACTCCTTGGAGTCACTCCACTTCGCGCACGCGATAGCCGTCGAGCACAAGAACCGGCAAGACTTCCTCGTCGGGCACTCGCTTCGAAGACCGTCCATCCGTTTGGCACGCTGCTTGAATCGTTTGCTAGGTAACCCGATCCCCTTTCTAGTTAGGGTTTAGATTCGATGAAATCGCTACGCGTTGGGCCAGTTTGGCCAAGAGGAGAGAACAACCGGAGATCTTCAAAATACAAAACCTGATTATGTTCATGGATCCTAGTGGAATGGACACCGAGACGAGGGAGTGTTGGGAAATTGCAAGGTTTGAGATTATATCAATTAAAAGGGTTGAAGAATATAAGAGGATGGAGATAACTCAAAATGTTGAAGAATCGTGTCTAGTTTTCGAGTTTATCAATAGTTAATCGAGTCTAGTTATCGAGTTTTAGTAGCAATCGAGTCTAATTATCAAGTTTTAGTAGCAATCGAATCTAGTTTATCGAGTTTTGGTAGCAAACGATTTCCTATCGTGTTACTTGTGCTTGTTTGTAGTTTTATCAATGGGAAAACGGCGGTATCCAGCATACGTGTATCGTATAACCTGATATTTTGTTTTGTGTATCTTATTTGATCCTCCTCACGCGTTATTGCATAAGCGTCTTGTGCTACCACGATATGCATTATATTACTCTCTTCGGTCTATATTAATAATCTCAAATTTATTTAAATTCGTATATATCTAGTTAAATATTTAGACTAGATATATTCGTATCTCTACAAAGTTAAGGCCATTGATATGGAAAAAAAGGAGTATCATTTTTGTTTGAAAGGGTAATGTGGTATTTGAATGCATTCCTTCTAGAGGCTTATCACTCATGACGACACTGATTAAACTTCAAGTAAAATGATGTGCAAAATATATGTCACCTAGTTGTAAAATATGTAAAGGACATATTATCTCTCTCTTTTAACATTCTTTTCTTTTCTCTAGCACTAGATTGCCGATTCTAAATAAGTGTCGCGGTTTTATACCGAAGTTAGTTTAAAACTATGACATTTATTTAGAATCAAAGGTGGTAATAAAGATTGTACCTAGGTTGATGGGTTCCACACGCAGACAGCTACTAAAACAATTCAGATCACCAATGACATGCTGAAGTAGAGTGCCTCCAAACACACCGATGCTGTCTAATCCGCCCAGACCACCCACAAAATCACGAAAAAAATAAATCCATGGTTCATTGAACCTGTACACGTTCCCAGCGACCCTACGAAGCATCCAGGTGCGTTCGGCGGGGTGCACGCAGCGCAAGGCGCCAAGGCGACGTAAGGCGCCGAGGGGGGCGGCAGGAGCCTGCGTGCCTGCCTACTCGGCGGTGCGGCGCCGCTTGGGACGCACGCCGGGGTGACGCTAACCGTTTCGCTAACGTAGAATTTTCTTGGAACCAAAAGCCGTCGAGCAGCCGCGTGTGCCGTCGCCCGCGCGCACGTTCCCCGCCCCGGGGCCCGGTCCCCCCACACCGTTTCCCGCCTCTCGGAACACGACACGTGTCCCCCGCGGCGCCAGGCCGGAGCGCGCGGCCTCGGGCGCGACGTCACGCGCGTCGTCAGACCAGGTGGGGCCCCGCGTTGGGTGGGCGGCGGCAGCGCCTCGCCACCGTCCGTGGTGCGCCTCTCCGAGGTGGGCGGTATGAGTATGACCCACAGTGGCGAGCTCGTGGCCTCGTTGTTGTTGCTTTTTTTTTAATTATTATTTCTCTTTGTATTTTTCTATTCTCGTTTCTGTCGCCTCCTCTCCTCCTCCTTCTGGCAGCTCAACAACCGGGAGTACGACGGACGGGCCGTGGTAAAAAAGTGAAATGTACAAAAGGGGTGCGTCTGAGCTTTTGTTTATCCGCTGTTAATCTTGTGGCGCCGTGATTCTAAGATATAGTATTAAAATACAGTAAAAAGGTCTGGTGCGCCGTGTCCGATGATCGGTGGACACTCGTCTCGGACGAGAGCAGTGGAAAATCCTTTGACGACAGTCCGTAAAGTTGCCTGAGAAGATGACCTGTTCGCACTTGGATGATCAGGGACGTGATCTACTTCTCAAGGTACATAAACCGTCCAGGTTAACCGCATGGAGGGGTTAATCTTTTTTTAGCTTTAATTTAATATAATCCTTCTTTTTGGTGGGACGATTGAAACTGTATAATCGCACAAAAAGGTGTCCAGGAAATTGTATTCCCTCCACACAGAATTAACTGATTCACATTTGTCTTCTCTCTTTGTCCTGAAATAAACGATTTGGTTTTGTCTAAATTCATATGTTTTAATGCATAGATATATGCGAATTTAGACAATACAAATCATTTATTTTCGGACGGAGGCTATTTTTTTAGGGAAATTCAGGTGGAGGGAGTAGATTCGATGTGTCTAAACACGTTTTGTTGTCTACAAAGATGCATGCAAATCTAGACAAATGTGTGTTTTGAAGATGTGAACAAAAATCTTTTTTTAGCTTTTATTTAATAATCCTTCTTTTTGGTGGGACGATTGAAACTGTAATCCGCACAAAAAGTTGGCCAGGAAGTTGTATTCCTCCTTCTAGAATTAACTGATTCACATTCGTTTACTCTCTTTGTGCTACAATAAACGATTTGGATTTATCTAGATTTATATATATCTAAACATGTTTTAGTGCGTAGATATGTACAAATTTAGCCAATTTAAATCACTTATTTTTGGATAGAGAAAGTTTTTTTTTAGGAAAATTCAAATGGAGGGAGTAGATTCCATGTGTCTAAACACATTTTTTTGTCTACGTGGATAAATGCGTGCAAATATAGACAAATGTGCGTTTGCAAAATAAAAGAATCTAGATGAATATGACTCAGTTGATTATAGACCGAGGGATAGTATAAAATCTAAAGGTGGCACAATCAGCATTTTGAAGATGTGAGCAAAATGCCAACATCAACGTCGATTTCCTCGGACCAAGGAAAACTTTGGTCACTCATTTTTTTACCCAAAAATAAATGTAAAACTCATGCCAATTTTTTTAAAATACATTGAATATTGTATTTGTTGTTCTTTGTTGGTTGATACAATTGCATGACACGCTCACCTTTTCAAAAGAAGCTTATAAGTCTCGACCCATTAATTAAAAAAATAATTCCTCGATTAATTAGGGATGTGAATTCTTTAAACTCACGTTTACTAGGCCTCTAAACAGAAACTCCAAATGGATGTTGATCTTGAAGTACTCTTTATCCCAAAATATGTTACATATAATTTTTAATCAAAGTCAAACTTCGTAGAGTTTAACCACTTACAAAAGGAAACATATTAATCTTCGCAATATCTAATGCATACAGCATGAAAGTACATTTCATCATGGTCCTTGTAATATAAGTTCGATACTATAGATTTTGATACCTTTTCATATATAATTGGTTAAACTTTATTTTTTTTACTTTGACTAAAAATTATACATGACATAAATTGGGATCGGATGGAATAGCCCCTTATTTTTAAAAGTACAGAAAACACTCAAAGTTTTTAGAAATTCTGAAACTAGCCTAAATGTGGGCAATGATGTATATACTATAAGCGTGCAAACTCAACGCATAATACTTTGTATTCTAAGTTACAGAAAAATGACAAAAGTGTGGACATGTAGAGTATAGTGAACAATGCACATTTTAAAACTAAAAAAATTATCATATTTTCCATCATTGTGTAGCCCAAAGCGCAAAGAGCCTCGCATTGAGGTTTTGCGTGCTTGTAGGATACATCATTGACTACATTTGAACTTTTTTAAATTTTAAAAACTTGTATATATGATTTTCAATTGTTTTAGTTTTAAATAAAGGGCTCCCTACATCTCACTCTCTATTTGCCCGCTATTGGCCCCTACCCCCGTACTTAGATCGGCCATGTTACGATCAAATCTAACTACCTACCTAAGATTTTTTTTTTGTTATTTTCTGTCTCCCAAAAAAGAAATATGAATTTCAAACTTTTCGAGCCAAAAAAACTTAGACCAAAATTGTGTGATTTCCTTTTAGTATTTTTGGTGTAGCATAAATATATAAAATAAGATTATGTATTAAACTATATTTTTAAGTATTTATATTGCACGAAATAATCTGAATCTTTTTAGCACTTCTTTGATTCAAACTTATTTCCACTTTTTTTCCTAAATTATAACTTACATTAATTTTTTCATGATGCAGTAAATAACATGTTACAATCGCGACAAGAAGATAACGAAGAACGAAAACGAAAAACACAGCAAGGGGACACAGATTTAACGTGGAACACCTCTCCAACAAAGAGAGGAAAAAACCACGGGCGCCAGCCAGCGAAACTTCACTATATCGAGGAGTGTTTACAAACGCCGAGGATTTCTCAGATGCAACTCATCCCAACCGGCGGCTTACAAGGGGTTTATATATCGGTGGAAACCTAGGTCTTCAACGATCCGCACTCGGCCCAAGCCTCCGGCGACGGGCCTCGCTCCACTCGTCAGAAGTTGACCTATACTTTGTAGAATTTGAATCAACATATAACATAACATGTGCCAATATAACTTATACTCTTCGTCCGATTGTATCCCATCACCCAGGTTCAACATGAACTTTGCAACTTAATTTCTAGCTTTGGTCAACCGTCTACCTAGACCAGTTTATTTAAGCTTCTTTTATTTTAGTCATTATACCTAACGTGTTGCGACTCTCCTAGAACGATGTCAAAATAGACATATCCAACATAGTCGGCTGAAATAAAAACGGTTAGTTTTCGTGTCATGAGACTCGTATTCTGCAAAATTGACAGCTTGTGGTAGTACAAAAATGTAAAGCATTTCGTTGTCCATTCTATATATCATCAAATCCATCCACAGCAGTTGGACTGTGTGAAACATGGGCGAGACCGCGAGAGGACGATCCTTTCATGCATTATCTGAAACAAAATTGGCCCACGATGTAAACTTTAGACCATTCAAACTCGCAGGCAGCACACACACCCGATGTGATGCTGCACTCTATCTATCTATCCTCCTAAAGTCGTTTGAAGTACTGGCCCTTCTGACCAGACCGATGGTTCGTGTTGATCAGCGATCGAGGGCCGCCCTTTTCCCCTTGCTCGCCCGGACGACCGAACAAATTCCTTGTTCCTCCAGTGCCCAGCCGACGAGCCATGCATAATAATCCATCTTATTTTGATCCGCTAAGGTGTGGTCGGAGCTTAGCTGCGAATCCAATCAACGGGGCGGCAGTGGCGATAAGATGCATAATTCGCTACCCCCTTTCCTAGCTCAAATCATGTCACTCTAGTCACAGAAAAATGCGTGTGCTTTTGTCTTGAAAAATCCACTGATTTTACATGCACAAAGACGTTGGTCGGGTGCTGGTCTCAAACGTAAATAGGATTGATTGATGCTTTTTAGATACGAATAATCTTGTTATATTGTGACAATAATCTTGTATTCTGGTTTGGCATGGAACGAAGCGTGTTTGTGTCGGTGTCGAATTGAGCTATGTCATACTATTGTATTATGAAAGTTATATTATATCTAGAATATACATAGTACTAGTATTTTAGTCAAAATACCTTGGACTGTTTGATCTCGATCCAGCTGTTACTTCACTCTCTCCAATATATAAAACTATTTTTTAACATTGTTGTCTACTCTTTCCATCTTCCTCCTACACCGGTATGGTTCACACGCCTATTGATTTATGGATTCTCATCTCTACACCGTCCCGGTGTGATGATAGAGGATAAGCACGGCCAAGCATGTCCTCGGATGCCTACCACCACAAATATTGTGTCCCACTCCTCACCGTCTACCACCTGTTGTTCCCTATCTCATATGGCTGCACCCGTCACGCCCACCGACGTATAATGATCTTATGCCGCACGTCATTACTCTGGCACCCGGGTCACGATGAACCACGTCATTGTATTTGTCATGCTCTCTAGAGCACTATTAGGGATCATGAAAAAAACAGTGAAATCACAATAGTAATAATAAGTCAGATTTAGAAAACACTAAGATCACAATAAATCATAACTTGTTTGTTTTATAGCTGAAATGTAAACTACTTTTATATATGAAGTCTTCTTCTTTTGTAGCAACTTTATCATATCACTAGACAAGGATGAAAATGCTTGTTCTTTTTCCTGAAAAAATACACTAATTTTACATGCACAAAGGCGTTGATTGGGTGTTGGTCTATAATTTAAATATGATTAGTTGATGCTATTTGATATGAATAATGTTTCTATGTGGCATGGAATAATGCATGTAAGTGTCAAATTGAGTAATGTCATAGTGTGATGAGGAAATCTATGTGTATCTCGAATATACTAATCCCTCCATTCCTAAATATAAGATGTTTTAGAAAACCAGCCAACTGACTTGCCAAAATGTTCACATTTAAAAACAGAGAAAGTAGTACTTTGGTCAAAATACCTTGGACCATAAGATCGAGCCGTTATAGTTCAGCCTCTCCAATATAAAAACCCATTGCTGGCATATATTAACGCCTCTTCCTCCTCTTTCTCATATCCGCCTTGTCCACATCCCTAGCACCTTGTGGATTCTATAGCCTTGGTGGCACCGCTCTTGTAGGGAATGGAGGATAGGTGTAATGAATGATGTCTATCCTATGGTTCCTACCACCTTAGTTGTCGTGCCCCAACCCCTCATCGAGTACCTCCCTTGTACATCGTGTCATGTGGTGCAACCGCCAGGTCCACCGACGTCTATTGACCTCATAGGGTACACCATCACCCGACAATGTATTCATCATGCTCGCTAGATCACCATTGAGGGTCAAAATAGGAAAATTATTGAAATCACAATAGTAATAATAAGTCGGTTTAGGAAAACACTAAAATCACAATAAAGCGTAAAAGTATTTTTTTTAAACCTGTTTTCTTATTATGCACTATGTGCTTGCAACCTTATTCTAACTCAAGACGTTGATGGACCATTTTTCCTATAATGCACTTTGTGCTTACAACCTTCATACAACACCAACTCTATTATGGTTTTTCTTTTCTTTAGAAGATGGTAGTACCCTGATCTTTGCATTGATTGATGCACGCGCACACATATTTGTCAACTTTAAAGAACTTTAAAGAATCCATACATAATCCTGGAAGAATGCCAATTGACTTAAGTCAGGATCAAGAAAGCAAATACTCCCTCCGTTTTAAAATATAAGATGTTTTAGATTTATGAAAGAAATGTATCTAGATTTTTTTTAGTATGCAGGTTCACTCCGGTTTAGAGTGAATTTAGACACCAAAAAATCTAGATATATTTTTTTTACAAAACTAAAATATTTTATATTTTAAAACAGAGGGAATAGGTTATAAGTCGCACATAGGAAACATTGATCTTGTTGCTATGCTGTAGTTGCCTTCTCCAAGTGCACGCACCCGGAGGCCAAAGACTCTAGCGCTTCCACAAAGAGATCCTGTGAGTATAACATACAAAAATATAAAGGCTTTGGATTTGTTAAAAGTGCAATCATTACAAAACTATCAAATGAACCAACACTAAGTGATATGGATATGCCCTACGGGTACCCAAGATTGGCCTATTCGGTTTGCCTAATGAGAGCCCACATGATGATCTGCATCTGATGGCTAAGTCCAGAAAGATTCGGGTGGCCGAGGCTTACGACAAGCTTTAGATAGAAACTTTAAAAGGAAAATTCTAATTTGTAACCAACTCGGTTGGTATCCTGAGACCTGGCCTCCTCATATAAAGGCTAGGAGAGAACGGCAAGAAGGACACCTGAAACCCTACCATATACACCGGCCATATTATATATGCACACCATCACCATATCAAGGCACCCCTGTAACCTTCGATTCCTCGATAATCAAAGAGCAGACAAGTAAGAGTAGGGTTTTTCCCTCTGGAGGTCTGAACCTGGGTAAACCTCATGTCCCCGATTTGCTTGCATGTTAGCCAAACGAGATCTCCAGTGCACCCCTCTTCGTCGAAACCCAAGTCCATTAACAATGAGCATTGACATGTTAACCCCACATCAATTGGCGCCGTCTATGGGAAGTGGGCGCGTCGATGTTGCGATCTCGATGGCTCCATCACCAGCGATCTACAACTCATCCGCATTGGAGAACTACATCCTCTTCGGCACCTTCGACTTCACCGTCCGCTCGCCGGCCTTCGATTCCGTAGGAGACGGAGTCGACATGATGACCGGGCAAGATCGGCATGCTTCGCTTCCCCGAGAAGTCGATACCTCCGTCGATCGCGCCTGCTTCATGGATCCCACCACTGATCGACACGCTGAGCAAGCTCAACGCTCCCGCGCCTACCTACGACACGGCTAGCAACAATAGTTGTGACTCCGATCTGTGTGGCCCATGAGATGATGTACACCTGTTGACGAAGCCCAGGAAGATGGAGCGGGGGCACAAAAGTTGCTCTCGGCTAGAGCGCATTGTCCTAGACGCAAGGCGCGAGGCCACTAAAGCCATCGACATGTCATTCATGTCGGTGGACTCGCAAGGCAATATAATGCCCAAGACACTATAGGCCACGGTCATAGCAACTACTATGTACCTGCTCGCCAATCAACCACCAGTTGGGGATCCATGATTCGTCGTCCATAAGTCCGCAATCGCAGGCCTCGGGCTCGTCAGAGCCGCACTGACCGAAGAAGAGAATCTGGAGCTGAAGAAAAAGGCTGCGATGAAGTTCATGAGAAACTGCATGCCCTCATCCGACGAGGATGACCACGACCTGTCGCGGTGACGCCGTAGCCCACGGCGAAGGAGCCGCAACTACGACGCTCGTGACGATCTCACGCTACGCAAAATCGACAAGTTGTGCGCCAAACATGCGTGCTCCACTAAGTCGGAATACGAAGACACAGAGCTTTGCGGTGCCAGATACTTGATTCGAGCCATACGGCAATCGAGGATGCACAAGGGTTTCAAGATTCCTTCGAACAATCCGAAGTTCGACGGCCTGCAGGAGCCAAAGATCTGGCTGGACGACCACATCTTGTCAGTCAAGCTGCATGGCAAAAATAAAAGTACGGCCATGCAATGCCTTCAGCTGTAGCTGAAGGGGGCGGCGCGGGCCTAGCTCAATGATCTCCCCCGGATCCATTCGCAACAGGAAGGAGCTGGTCTACAGCTTCATCCGCAACTTCAAGGGCGCCTGCAAGCGACCAGCCTCAATTGAAGAGTTGCGTGCCTGATGCCAAAGGTCCAGTGAGTCCATCCGCTCCTATATCCAATGTTGGTCTATCATCAAGAACTCCGCAGAGGACATCTCTAAGTAAAGGGCAATCGACGTATTCAACGGTAGCGTAATACACCGCGAACTCAGGGAGGAGCTTAGGCCGCATCAAGCCCAAAACCATCGACCATCTGATGGACATTGCCAATCACTAGGCCGATGGCGAAGACGTCCACAACAACCGAACATGTTCATATGATGAGGATGACCTCAACATAGACACGGTCATCGAGGAAAGAGGAGAGCACGCATCAACGACGATCGAGAGGAAGTTAACATGGTCGTGGCTGGCTACGACGATCATCGTAATGACGGAAACTGCAACAACGACTATCGTAGCGGTGATGACCCACAAGTATAGGGGATCGCAACAGTCTTCGAGGGTAGTATTACCCAATTTATTGATTCGACACAAGGGGAGCCAAAGAATACTTGCAAGCCTTAATTGTCACTTCAGCTGCACCTGGAAATAGTTCTTGCTCACAGTAGTTTATTAGTAGTAACAGTTTTGTAGTAGCAAAGTAACAGCAGCAGTAAAACAAGAGAAATAGTAACAGTAGTAAACAACAGTATATAAGTGCGGTAGGCATAGGGATGGATGGACGTGCGTTGCATGGACGAGTCTAAACATGTAACTTTAAGATCTAAACAATCATAGGCATGTGCTCCATATATAGTCATGCGTGCTTGCAATGAGAACTTGCATAACATCTTTTGTCCCGCCAGCCCGTTATAGCGGGGCCTCAAGGGAACTACTGGCAATTAAGGTGCTCCTTTTAATACAACATCGGAGCAAAGCATTAACACTCCATGAACACATGTGATTCTTACATCACAGCCATCCCCTCAGGTTGTCCCAATTTATGTCACTTCGGGGCCTTTGGATCCGGACAATGATATGTGTACACAACTTGCAGATAAGATCACAAACAATACTATCATAATGATTCAATAATAAGTTTAAATCTGAGATCATGGCACTCGGGCCCTAGTGACAAGCATTAAGCACAACAAGTTGCAACAAAGTCAAATAGCACTAATAGAGATACTAGGCACCATTCCCTAACAATCTTATTCGATTACATGATAGAACTCATCCAATCCCTACCAGCCCCATAGCCTACAGCGGGGGATTACTCACTCATGGATGAAGTAAACATGGATGGTTGATGGAGAGGCGTTGTTGATGATGATGGAGATGATCCTCTCCAAATTACTCGTCCTGGCAGGGTGCCAGAACGAAGTTTCTGGTTCCGAATCGCGGTTTCTGGTGGTGGCGGTGCAACGGAACTCTTTCTGGAAAAACGTCGAACCCCCCTCGGTTTTTAGGTCAAGAGGCATCTTATTGG
This sequence comes from Avena sativa, assembly GCA_916181665.1. Taxonomy (NCBI): domain Eukaryota; kingdom Viridiplantae; phylum Streptophyta; class Magnoliopsida; order Poales; family Poaceae; genus Avena; species Avena sativa. Next base: position 346,208,060 of record OV702281.1, on the reverse strand, counting down.
CGAAGAGGGAGGCCGAGGGGGTGCCTGGGGCAGCCACACCCCCTCCAGGCGCGGCTTGGGCCCACCCGTGCAGTAGGGTGTGTGGGGCCCTCAGGGATCCCCTCCGTCTCGTACTCTGGCTCCATGAGTCTCCTGGTGAAATAGGATTTTTGGCATATTTTTCGGGATTTTTCCTGATAGTTGATTTCCTGCACAAAAACTAGACACCAAGGAATTCTGCTGAATAAAGCGTCAGTCCGTGTTAATTATATCCAAATCACACAAGTTTAGAGGAGAAACAATAGCAAAAGTGTTCGGGAAAGTAGATACGTTTTTGACGTATCAACTCCCCCAAGCTTAGCTTATTGCTTGTCCTCAAGCAATTCAGTTGAAAACTGAGTGCGATAAAAGAACTTTCACGAACACATTTGCTTCATATGATGTATACATTCTCAGCACAGGAGTAGATACTTAAACCATTCATAATAAAGAGTATGCAACTAAGTCTACTCAATAGTCATTGCAAGCTATGAAGAGAAACCAACTCAGTAATAATAAGTAGCATGAAACATAAACATAAACATAAGCAACATTGCAATTCTCATAAGAAGGTATGATAGAGTGGTATCTCACTTGCCTTTGTTTGTAGAGCACAATACAAATGCCAAGGCACCTCTAAAGTTCAAGTGAAGACTAGAAGTAAAGATATCAGAGATACAAGCATCAAAGTAATGACATAATTAACCAAGTTTTGGAACAAGCACAAGAATGACAACTATGCTCTCAAGAAGGTGCTCATAGAATAAGTGGTGACTCAACAAGGAGGTGAAAAGGTTTTGAAAGGTTTGAAAGGCTTCCAAATGCTGAAAGTAAGGTACTCATTAGCTTTGAGCTCTCATTGCCCCTATCATAGGCATCTTTAGATGATTAAGGTGAAAGTGAGGTCCAATATGAGTTATATGCTGGACAGACCATAAACTGGAAATCCCATGTCCCTTGAGTATGAGGTCCGCTCCACATGCTACTCAACTTTAGTTACCTGTAAGTTCTTGTCATTGTAAATACACGCATATCATAGAGAACCGCCAACGGGGTACCCCTTGCACATGATACATGAGCTATCCCATAATCAAAATGACAAGGCAAGCAGACAATGAGCATCTCGGCGATCTTTTTATTTGCTATTTGCATAGGTTTTATTGAGGATGCTTCACATATTTCTCATTATGGTTATGCTGCAAGTTTCCACCATGATTAGGCATGCCTTAGGCTAGCGGCCCAGGCGTTTCTCTAACACATATATATAACTCCATGGACTCACAAGCTCCCCTTTTATTTCACATTAATGATATCCACAAATAGAAGAGCATGATATCAACTGGATATGTATCCATAAGTGTTGAAAGCGTTCCCCGTGACAACACGGTTCTGCTAACTCCCAGCCTATAATTTGCAAGCATATAACTTTCATGGACAGGTCACAATGGTTCATGTTTATTAAGTGCAAGAAATAAAGCGTGCCATCAAGTTCGTGAGGGCTTTACTAACTAACTTTCTCAAAACAGACAAACATTTTATTTGGAATAAAACAAAGCATAATGAATATGCACGGGATATCAAATGATGCTAGTAGGTAGGTATGGTGGACACTGTGGCAATATTGGTTTTGGGGAGTTGGATGCACAAGTATAGCTCATACTCAGTGCAAGTGAAGGCTAGCAATAGAGAGGGAGCGACAAATGAGAGAGCAACAACTATCATAATCATGCTTGCAAAAAAACATGAGTAACCATGGCATGAAAATGATACAAGAACTCTGAGGCAAAATAAATCATCGAGGCTTACTGACTATTGTTTAGTCATATGCATGTGTGAGCATGTGCCAAGTCGATTCTCATGAAACATTTAGAGGAGGATACCACAATATCATACCAAGTTATGAATAAAATAATGCAAGCAAACACTCACATGACATGCTACAAACTATTAGCAAGCTAGAGCTAATCATAAGAGAGCAAGAACTACTAAGCATCCATAGACAACATACACCTCACATGAACAGACTAAGCATGCTCATAATGATGAGTATATGTACAAAAATGAAAACAAATAGAGTTCGAAACCAGCCTCTTACCACACCTCAAGTTGTCTTAATCTTCATTATTGCCCTTCACTTGTGCGGCTTGAATAATAACATGAAACCAAACTCTACCGAGGAAGGCTGAACCCTGTAAAGAACTCACAAAACCAAAGAAGAACAATACATATTTTTGGTGTTTTCAATTTTTAAAAACAGGCAAACAAAGCAAAAATCTTTTTGGATTTTTCTTTAAGGCAAACCAAAGCTAGAAAACAAAAAAACAAAACAAGAGAAACAACGAAAATATTTTTGGTACAGTGTTTTGAGTAAGCAGAAACAAAAACCAAAAAGAAAGCGAAAAAATGGATATACAAAGAACCGACGAAACATGATATATAGATGAGTTTGATGTCGGTATACCTCCCCCAAGTTTAGGCTTTTGGCCTAAGTGGGGCTCAACTCCATGGTGACCAAGATGGTGCACCTCCGTAATACGATGATGAGGCCCCTTCGTCATGGTACGAGCTCGAGGACTGCCCTGTGTAGTGCATACAGGGGTCGTATGAGGGTGCGTCCCCGTGGTAGTGTCCATGGAAGCCAAGAATGCGCAGCTTCTCGTCCATCTCCTCCTTGGAGCGTGACAAAGGTCCCTGGGAAATACTGAACAAAGTGGTTTGGGGCAGAGGATGTAGGGATTCGTAGCATGGAAAACAAAATTTTCTATCGCTGACAAACAAACAAGTCAAGATCTATCTACTAGATTGTAGCAACGAGTCGATGGAATAACTCACCCTTGAAGATTCCAAAGTGTTTAACGAGAGCGGATTCTCGTGGGTGATGTAGTTGTACTCTTCCCGATCTCAAGATCGCGTAGACGATCCTTCCGGCGCTGCATTCCGGCAGCGCTCCCGCAGTCGGTCACACGTTCGGTACTCGACGAAGACCTTCCTCTCCCTTGTTCCAGCAGGCAGCAGAGGTTGTAGCACTCTCCTCGCGATTCCGGCAGCACAACGGCGTGGTACCGGAAGTAGAGGGGAGATCTCGCAGGGCTTCGCCTTAAGCCGGAGCGAGTATGGTGGAGTATGAGAGAGTCCCTCGACGATCTAGGGTTTAGACACGCCGAGGAGGGGGCAAGCCGGCGGCTAGGGTTTAGCTAGGCGGCGGCGGTTTGCCCTAGGGCCGACGGTGGCTATGGAGGCGGCGGCGGCTTGGTACTAGGGTTTAGAGGTAGGAACTTGTGTGTCTAGGAGGGGAGCCCTGCCCCTCCTTATATAGGTGGAGGGGGCCGGCCAAGGGGAGGGGAGTCCCTCCCCAACTCGGCTTGGTGGTGCACCGGCGGTGGGAGGAGGAACTCCTCCCCCAAGTCGGTTTCCACCTCCCTCTCCACTTCCCAAAACTAGCCGTTTGACTTTCAAACTTGGCGTTTGACTTTTCAAACTAGGATTTGAATAAACCCTCTATTTTGTTCAGCGATGACACCTAGTACATGATGCAGTCATATCAACTTGATATAACACATTCATGTACCCTTCCCCTCCGGAGTGCCGGACATTCCGGAACCTTCTAGAACATTCCCGATGAAAACACCGGAACCATTCTCCAACTCCGAAACGGGACTTTCCTGATATGAATCTTATTCTCCGGACCATTCCGGATCTCCTCGTGGTATCCCGGATCCCATCCGAGACTCCGAACAACATTCGGACTCTTTCTCATCATTCCATAACTACTCAAACAACGTCGAATCCTTAAGTGTGTCTCCCTACGGTTCGTGAATTATGCGGACATGATCTAGACACTTCTCCGATCAATAACCAATAGAGGAATCTGGAAATTCATATGGCTCCCACATATTTCTACGATTACTTTGCGATCGAATGAACCACTTACATACGATATCAATTTCCCTTTGTCTCACGATAGTTTACTTATCCGAGGTTATGATCGTCGGTATCTCTGCATACCTAGTTCAACCTCGTTACTGATAAGTACTCTTTTCTTGTTCCCGTGATATGTGATCCCTTGTGAGCCAGTCACATGCTTGCAAGCTAATTGGATGACATTTCACCGAGAGGGCCCAGAGTATATCTATCCGTCATATGGATGGACAAATCCCACTCTTGATCCATGTGTCTCAACCAATACTTTCCGAACACTCAATGTCACCTTTATAGCCACCCAGTTACGGTGTGGTGTTTGATGTCATCAAAGCATCCATCCGGTAAAGGTGATATGCATGATCTCATGGTCGAAGGAATTAGATTACTATGTATCAGAAAGCATATAGCAATTGAACTATTAAAATGACTTGATCTTTATGCTACGCTTATCTATAGGAGTATGTCCACCATATCATTCTCCTAACGATATGATCTTGTTGTTAATAACATCTTAATGTTCATGATAGGGAAACCACAATCATCTATTAACCAACAAGCTAGTATTATATAGAGGCTTTACTAGGGAATCTTATTTTAGTCTACAAATCACACAAGTATTAATGTTTCCTTGTTAATACTATTATAGGATGAATGTAAACATTTATCATAAACACAAAGATATAATAATAACTATATTTATTATTGCCTCTAGGGCATATCTCCAACAGTCTCCCACTTGCACTAGAGTCATCTAATCTAGATTACATGGTAATATACCGAACACCCATGGCAGTTTGGTGCTGGTCATGTTTTGCCCTCGGGAGAGGTTTAGTCAACGGATCTGCCACATTCAGATCTGTGTGTACTTTGCAAATCTTTATATCCCCATCTTGGATATGTTCTCGAATAGCGTGAAAGCGTAGCTTGATGTGCTTCAGCTTCTTGTGTGACCTTGGTTCTTGCGCATTGGCTATGGCGCCCATGTTATCACAATAGATAGACATTGGGTCCAGCGCACTAGGAACCACACCCAGCTCTGTAATGAACTCTTTCATCCATATCGTTTCTTGTGAAGCCTCCGAAGCAGCCATGTATTCCGATTCAGTTGAAGATCTCGCCACAACGCTTTGCTTTGCACTCCTCCAGCTAACTGCTGCACCATTCAAAATAAATACGTATCCAGATTGTGATTTAGAATCATCCGGATCAGTGTTCCAACTAGCATCGGTGTAACCATTAACAACGAGCTGTTCATCACCTCCATAAGAAAGAACCATATCCTTAGTTCTTCTCAAGTACTTAAGGATGTTTTTGACCGCTGTCCAATGATCCACTCCTGGATCACTTTGATATCTGCTAGTTAAACTAACAGCATATGCAATGTCGTGTCTAGTACATAGCATGGCATACATTAGAGATCCTATGGCTGAGGCATAGGGAGTCTTACTCATCCTTTCTCTATCTTCCGCCGATGTCGGACTTTGAGTTTTACTCAAGGTCGTATTGGGCAACATGGGCAAGAACCCTTTCTTGCTATCTTCCATTCCAAACCTCTTTAGAACTTTGTCCAAATATGTACTTTGTGACAATGATATTTGGCATCTCGATCTATCTCTATAAATCTTTATGCCTAATATGTAAGCTGCTTCGCCAAGATCCTTCATTGAAAAACTATTATTCAAATATTCCTTGACACTATTAAGAAGGTCTACATCATTCCCAATCAACAATATGTCATCTACATATAGTATTAAGAATGCTACAGAGCTCCCACTCACTTTCTTGTAAATACAAGCTTCTCCATAAGTTTGTATAAAACCAAAACTTTTGATCACCTTATCAAAACGTTGATTCCAACTTCGGGATGCTTGCTTCAATCCATAGATGGATCGTTGAAGTTTGCATACCTTGTTAGCATCTTTAGGATCGACAAAACCTTTGGGTTGCACCATATACAACTCTTCATCAATGTCTCCATTGAGGAATGTTGTTTTGACATCCATCTGCCATATCTCATAATCATAATATGCAGCGATTGCTAACAAAATCCTCACAGACTTTAGCTTCGCTACTGGTGAGAAAGTCTCATCGTAGTCAACTCCTTGAATTTGTCGAAACCCCTTTGCGACAAGTCGAGCTTTATAGACAGTAACATTACCATCAGCATCTGTTTCTTCTTGAAAATCCATTTGTTCTCGACAGCCTTCCGGCCATCCGGTAAGTCCACCAAAGTCCATACTTGGTTTTCTTACATGGATCCAATCTCGGATTTCATGGCTTCTTGCCATTTATTGGAATCTGGGCTCATCATCGCTTCCTCATATGTCTCAGGGTCATCGGTGTTGTCCACCAACATGACACTCATAACGGGATCATACCAATCTGGAGTGGTATGAGTTCTCGTTGACCTGCGAGGCTCTGTAGCAACTTCAACCGAAGTTTCATGATCATCATCATTAGCTTCCTCTCTAACTGGTGCAGGCACCACAGGAACTTCTTCCGGTGCTGCGCTACTCGCAATTTCGAGAGAAGGTTCGACAACCTCGTCGAGTTCTACTTTCCTTCCAGTCACTTCTTTCGAGAGAAATTCCTTCTCTAGAAAGGATCCATTCTTGGCAACGAAGATTTTGCCTTCGGATCTATGATAGAAGGTATACCCAATAGCCTTCGGGTATCCTATGAAGACGCATTTTTCCGCTTTGGGTTCAAGCTTGTCCGGCTGTAACTTCTTTACATAGGCTTCGCAACCCCAAACTTTAAGGAACGACAATCTAGGTTTCTTCCCAAACCAGAATTCATACGGTGTCGTTTCAACGGATTTAGATGGTGCCCTATTTAAAGTGAATGCGGCTGTTTCTATGCATAACCCCAAAATGATAGCGGTAAATCTGTAAGTGACATCATAGAACGAACCATATCTAAGAGAGTTCGATTACGACGTTCGGACACACCATTATGCTGTGGTGTTCCCGGCGGTGTCAATTGTGAAAGTATTCCGCATTTCTTCAAATGCTCGCCAAACTCGTAACTTAGATATTCACCTCCACGATCAGAACGTAGAAATTTAATCTTCTTGTTACGTTGATTCTCTACCTCACTTTGAAATTCCTTAAACTTCTCGAAAGTTTCTGACTTATGTTTCATGAAATAGATATACCCATATCTACTCAATTCATCCGTGAAGGTAAGAACATAACGATAACCACCGCGCGATGCTACACTCATTGGACCACACACATCGGTATGTATGATTTCCAATAAGTCCGTAGCTCGCTCCATCATACCAGAAAATGGAGTCTTAGTCATTTTACCCATCAGACATGCTTCGCATCTTTCAAGTGATTCGAAATCAAGTGATTCAAGAAGTCCATCGGAATGGAGTTTCTTCATACGCTTCACTCCAATGTGACCAAGACGACAGTGCCACATATAGGTCGAGTTATCGCTCGATTTCAAACGTTTAGCCTCAATGTTATTAATATGTGTATTTCCACTATCGAGATTCAACAAGAATAGACCATCTATCAAAGGTGCATGTGCATAAAACATATTACTCATATAAATCGAACAACCATTATTCTCGGACTTAAACAAGTAACCGTCTCGCAATAAACAAGATCCCGATATAATGTTCATGCTTAACGCAGGCACCAAATAACAATTATTTAAGTATAAAACTAATCCCGATGGTAGATGAAGGGGTAGCGTGCCGACCGCGATCACATCAACCTTTGATCCGTTTCCCACGCGCATCGTCACCTCGTTCTTCGCTAGCTTCCGTTTATTCTGCAACACCTGTTTCGAGTTACAAATATGAGCAACCGAACCAGTATCAAATACCCACGCACTACTACGAGTACTAGTGAGATACACATCAATAACATGTATATCAGATATACCTTTCTTCTTGATGTTGCCGTTCTTCAAATCCGCCAAGTACTTTGGGCAATTCCGCTTCCAGTGACCTTCTCCCTTGCAGTAAAAGCACTCAGTATCAGGCTTAGGTCCAGCCTTGGTCTTCTTTGTTGGCGTGGTAACTTTCTTACCACCCTTCTTGAAGTGTCCCTTCTGCTTAGACTTGCCTTTCTTGAATTTGGTGGTCTTATTGACCAACAACACTTGGTGCTCTTTGTTGATCTCCACTTCTGCAGATTTCAACATGGCAAAGAGTTCTGGCAACGTCTTGTTCATGTTCTGCATGTTGTAGTTCATCATAAAGTTCTTGTAACTTGGTGGTAGTGATTGGAGGACACGGTAAATCCCCAAAGCATTAGGAATCACTATACCCAAGCTTTGAAGTTTGTTTGCGTGCCCAGACATCTTAAGCACATGCTCACTGACGGAGCTGCCCTCTTCTATCTTGCAGTTAAAGAACTTTTCAGAAGCCTCATAGCTTTCAATTGCCGCATGAGTCTCAAAGATCAATTTGAGATCCTCGACAATATCATATGGGTCTGAATTCTCAAAGCTTTTCTGAAGCTCCGATTCTAAACCATACAAGATAGCACACCGAACTGTGGAGTACTGAGTCTTCCGAGTGAGGTAAACATTCTTTACTTCATCGGCAGCATCAGCTGCAGGTGGGTCACCCAGCGGTGCATCCAGCACATAGGTCAAATTACCAGCTGTGAGGACAATCCTCAAATTGCGGAACCAATCCGCGAAGTTGCTTCCATTGTTTTTCAACCTTTTTTTCTCTAGGAACGCATTAAAATTGATGGTAGGGGCTGCCATTGATCTCAGGGCCGGCCCTGACAATTTAGGGCCCCGGTGCATGACAAAAATATAGGCCCTCCTACAGAATTAGCTATACAGTTTTTTTTTCGTGCTAGCTGCCACTGCCGGGCAGGTGCGCTGGGCGCCGGCCTGTCCTTGGAAACTCTACCGCTAATCCTCTCCCCTCCTTTCACCATATTTCTTTCTCAAACCTTCCCATAAAAATAATGGAATGGAATACAGTAGGCCGGAGCAGATTGTATGAACAAGGACAAGTAAAAACTAAATTGATGTATAGGAAGGAGATTCTACTAACGGTTGCAGATTGAGGAGGAAATTGTTGGAAGTCAGCAAATCGGGATCTTCGCCTCCATTAATTCCGTCCAAATGGCAACTGAAGAGCGGCACCCTATCGTAGGGATTAGGTAGAATTGGGGAGAGAGCGGCGACCCACAGAGAATGAGGAGGCGAGAAGACGGGTCCGGGTCGAGGGAGGCTCCTGTCCATACTCGGTATAGAATTGATCTGTTTTTCTCCTAAAATAGCTACGCTGCGTCTAAGCTGATGGCTTGCTTTCTACTGGGCTTGTACGTACGTAGATGGGGCCCCTAACAATCCGGGGCCCTGTGCGTCCGCACTGCCTGCACAGGCTCAGGGCCGGACCTGTTGATCTACAACATATTTGCAATAGTTTAGACTAAGTTTATGACAAATTGAGTTCAAATTAATTATAAAATTAATCTAGGTGAACTCCCACTCAAAACAATATCCCTCATATTGTTTTAGTGATCACACGAACCAAATCCACCACATCAACACCGATCAGCACGAGAGTTGATAATAGTTTCAATGGCGAACAATCGACATGTTCATCATATCTACTATATGATTCATTCTTTACCTTTCGGTGATCCGTGTTCCGAGACCATGTCTGTACATGCTAGGCTCGTCAAGATCAAACCTTAGTTTCCGCATGAGCAAATCAGGCTTGCTCACGTTGTATACACTTGCGGAATCTAACACACCCGATCATCACGTGGTGCTTCGAAACAACAAGCTTTAGCAACGATGCTAAATAAGGGTGAACACTTTATGACTTGAAATTCATGTGCATGAGGGATCATCTTATAATGCTACCGTCGTCTACTAAGCAATACAAGATGCATAAAGGATTAACATCACATGCAATTCATAATATGTGATATGATATGGCCTTTCTTCTTTGCGCTTCCGATCTCCATCTTCTAGCACGAACATGATCTCCATCATCACCGGCATTGCATCAAGGTCAATGACGCTTCTCCATGGTTGTCGTCCACCGGCTTCAACTATTACAACTACTTTGAATAGACACGCGGGTCTTAACATAAATTAAAGACAACCATATGGCTCCTGCCGGTTGCCAACTTACAATAAGGAACATTGCATACATCAAATATAATCACAATCATGGCCATATCACATCACAGCACACCCGTGCAAAACAAAGTTAGACGCCTCTACTTTCTTTGCATGTTTTACGTGGTTTGGGGCTTTCAATAAGTGTCGTTCTAACTTACGAACATGAACCACAACATTGATACTAGTATTGTTAATCACCCGTTGTAAATTGGATCTTAACTATGCTAGGAGAAACAGGCACCCGGAAAGCCACTTATGCAATACAAGTTGCATGTCAAGCGTGGAGCAAGTCTCATGAACGATGTCATGTAAGGTTAGCCCGGGCCGCTTCATCCCAACATCCCGCAAGATGCAAAGTACACAAGAAGCAATCGACAATAAAAGCATCAACGCCCACAATGACCATTGTGTTCTACTCGTGCAACAGATCTACATATAGACACGGCTCTGATACCACTGTAGGGATTCGTAGCATGGAAAACAAAATTTTCTATCGCATACAAACAAACAAGCCAAGATCTATCTACTAGATTGTAGCAACGAGTCGATGGAATAACTCACCCTTGAAGATTCCAAAGTGTTTAACGAGAGCGGATTCTCGTGGGTGATGTAGTCATACTCTTCCCGATCTCAAGATCGCGTAGACGATCCTTCCGGCGCTGCATTCCGGCAGCGCTCCCGCAGTCGGTCACACGTTCGGTACTCGACGAAGACCTTCCTCTCCCTTGTTCCAGCAGGCAGCGGAGGTTGTAGCACTCTCCTCGCGATTCCGGCAGCGCAATGGCGTGGTACCGGAAGTAGAGGGGAGATCTCGCAGGGCTTCGCCTTAAGCCGGAGCGAGTATGGTGGAGTATGAGAGAGTCCCTCGACGATCTAGGGTTTAGACACGCCAAGGAGGGGGCAAGCCGGCTGCTAGGGTTTAGCTAGGCGGCGGCGGCGGTTTGCCCTAGGGCCGACGGCGGCTATGGAGGCGGCGGCGGCTTGCTACTAGGGTTTAGAGGTAGGAACTTGTGTGTCTAGGAGGGGAGCCCTGCCCCTCCTTATATAGGTGGAGGGGGGCGGCCAAGGGGAGGGGAGTCCCTCCCCAACTCGGCTTGGTGGTGCGCCGGCGGTGGGAGGAGGAACTCCTCCCCCAAGTCGGTTTCCACCTCCCTCTCCACTTCCCAAAACTAGCCGTTTGACTTTCAAACTTGGCGTTTGACTTTTCAAACTAGGATTTGAATAAACCCTCTATTTTGTTCAGCGATGACACCCATTACATGATGCAATAATATCAACTTGATATAACACATTCATGTACCCTTCCCCTCCGGAGTGCCGGACATTCCGGAACCTTCTAGAACATTCCCGATGAAAACACCAGAACCATTCTCCAACTCCGAAACGGGACTTTCCTTATATGAATCTTATTCTCCGGACCATTCCGGATCTCCTCGTGATATCCCGGATCCCATCCGAGACTCCGAACAACATTCAGACTCTTTCTCATCATTCCATAACTACTCAAACAACGTCGAATCCTTAAGTGTGTCTCCCTACGGTTCGTGAATTATGCAGACATGATCGAGACACTTCTCCGATCAATAACCAATAGAGGAATCTGGAAATTCATATGGCTCCCACATATTTCTACGATTACTTTGCGATCGAATGAACCACTTACATACGATATCAATTTCCCTTTGTCTCACGATAGTTTACTTATCCGAGGTTATGATCGTCGGTATCTCTGCATACCTAGTTCAACCTCGTTACTGATAAGTACTCTTTTCTCGTTCCCGTGATATGTGATCCCTTGTGATCCAGTCACATGCTTGCAAGCTAATTGGATGACATTTCACCGAGAGGGCCCAGAGTATATCTATCTGTCATATGGATGGACAAATCCCACTCTTGATCCATGTGTCTCAACCAATACTTTCCGAACACTCAATGTCACCTTTATAGCCACCCAGTTATGGTGTGGTGTTTGATGTCATCAAAGCATCCATCCGGTAAAGGTGATATGCATGATCTCATGGTCGAAGGAATTAGATTACTATGTATCAGAAAGCATATAGCAATTGAACTATTAAAATGACTTGATCTTTATGCTACGCTTATCTATAGGAGTATGTCCACCATATAATTCTCCTAACGATATGATCTTGTTGTTAATAACATCTTAATGTTCATGATAGGGAAACCACAATCATCTATTAACCAACAAGCTAGTATTATATAGAGGCTTTACTAGGGACTCTTATTTTAGTCTACAAATCACACAAGTATTAATGTTTCCTTGTTAATACTATTATAGCATGAATGTAAACATTTATCATAAACACAAAGATATAATAATAACTATATTTATTATTGCCTCTAGGGCATATCTCCAACAGAGGAATCTCTCTCTCTTCCCCGTCAGTAAACAACATTCTATAAACAAGACTCTCAAGGGTAGAGCCAGCAGTGACAAAGTGATGCGCTTTCATGGCAGCTAAGTCAAGCCTTTGAGGAGCCAAAACTGTATCATTCGGATCAACAGGTCTAAGGCAGCAACAACACATGCAACAATAATATCCCCATAAATGGGTCCCTTAGCAGCTAAGAGACGAGCAATGAGAGAACCAAGATTGTACCTGGTTTCATTGTTGAGTGCAGCAGCTAGGAAGGCCAAGTGTTAGTTGGAAATATTGCTAGTGTTCTCCCTACCAAGAACACTAGTGGCAAGATAATAAGCAAAATACCTGATAGTTGGGAGTTGAATATTTCTTATCTTTCCCCGTTGGGCTCTACGGTCATTATCATTAGTTATCCCGCGGTAGAGCTCCAACAAATCAGTGGTTGAGATGGAATCTTCTTCACCATTCCAGCCATACCAATACCCAGAATCTCACAAAATTTCTTCAATGTCATGGAGAAAGGCCTGTTATAGATTTTGAAAGACACATCTGGCTTGAAAGAGCTGTTAGAAAAAGAGAAACTCTACACAAAGGTTTTAGTGAGCGTAGCATACTGCACGCTCTCATCCTGCATATAGCTCGTTAGTCCAACCCTCCGAACCAAGGTTGGAAAATCATTGACAATCCCAGCAGCCCGCAAAAAGGTTGGACAAGGAAAGGTAGAAGGGTGCACATCCCCCTCATCTCTCTCGTCGCCAAATCGTGGTGTAATGAGATCCTCATTGTATGAGGGCCTAGCTCGGGAGGATGATATTGAAGGCCTTGTCCTTCCAGGTGTATCACTCTCAAATATTTCACCATAGGTGTGGTTGTCCATGACCCCTTTTTGTGAAATTTTTAGACAAACATCAAACCAAGTGATTTCCAAGTTGATAAATGATGAGAAACTACTATAGGAACTTGCTAGAGGGCTACACATGCACCAAAATGAAATCTCTAATCATAGAACAAGCATGTAAGCTCACACAACCTGACACCTATAGCAGCAAAATACTCAAGATACAATCTACCAATCACAAATCTAATTGGACAAGCGGAGGAGGCACATACCAAGGAGCAATCCCTCCAAAAATCAGCAGCAAAGATGGGCTAAGCAAGGAGATCAAAAATCGGGAGCAAGAATAGCAAGAACTTGGGCTTGAGAAAGTTTTCCGGTGTTTTTCGGGAGAGAGAAAGAAGGTGGCTAGGAGGGCCTCAGGTGGGTCCCACCCATGCCAGGCGCGCCCCTGGGGCTGGCCGTGCCACCAGGGGGTGTGCTGGCCTGGGGGGCCCTTGGGCCACTCCAGGTGTCCCTCTGCCCCTTTTTTCGAGGAAAAAAATAATATGAATTTTCTAGAATTTTTCGGGAAACTTTAGTTTTGGCCAATTTTCAGGGTATGAAAATTGATTTTCTCGCAGAAAAGACTTTTTAGAAGAAGCAAAAGCAAACCAAAACCAAAACTACAGAAGTTCTAAGACACTCTAACAAGCAAACAACTAGCAAAACCAAAGCTAACAAGAGAAAAATCAAAGACTAGGTAGGAGAAAAGTAAAAGTAAGCAAGTATAACCACAGTGAAAACATTATTTTGTTCATTAAAACCCTTTTGTTAACAAGGTTGATCAGGTCTTGTTACCAAAACAATCTTATATGAAACAAAACTTTGCATTCCACAAAGTGATTATGTTACCTCAAACTTGATAGCAATGGTCCCAATCATAATAGTTTCAAAACTTTCTTGTGGAATGGGACAATATATTTCTCCAACCTTGATGCTCTCAATATTTTCAATGGAGTTTATACAATACCTTTTAGCAACCTTCTTGGGGAAATAAACAGTATGCTCTTTGTCATTAATATTAAAAGTTACTTTTCCTTGATTACAATTGATGACAACACCTGCAGTATTAAGAAAAGGTCTCCCAAGAATAATAGACATATTGTCATCTTCAGGCATCTCAAGCACAACGAAATCGGTTAAAACCAAGCAATTGTGAGCTACTTGAACAGGAATATCCTCACATATACCAACAGGAATAGTAATTGACTTATCAGCCATTTGCAAAGATATATCAGTTGGTATCAACTTTTCTAACTAGAGTATCTTGCAAAGAGAAAAAGGCATAACACTAACTCCAGCTCCCAAATCACATAAAGCAGTTTTGACATAATTATTCTTAATAGAGCAAGGAATAGTTGGTATACCTGGATCACCAAGTTTCTTTGGAACCTTACCATTGAAGGAATAATTAGCAATGAAAGTATAAATTTCCTTATTAGGAATATTCCTTTTATTAGAGACAATATCCTTCATATACTTTGAATAAGGAGGCAACTTAATAGCATCAATCAAAGGAATTTGCAAAAATAAAGGTTTCATCCTCTCACAAAACTTGTTGTAGTGTTCTTCCTCCTTTGACTTGTGTTTCTTATTGGTAAAAGGCATAGGTTTCTGCACCCAAGGTTCTCTCTCTACCATCTTTATTAGCAATAAAATCTTCCTTAGTGTACCTAGTATTCTTAGTGTGCTTCTCAGGTTCTTCCTCAACTTCCTCCTTATCAGGAGCATCATTTTTATCATTACCACTCTCCGTTTCAGCATCAGAGACGGATATACTATTAGGATCTACAACAGGTTCAGAGGGTTCCTCAACTATTTTGTGTTTCTTTTTCTTTCTCTTATGAGGACTACCACTACTTTCACCTTGTTGAGAATCCTGATCAATTCTTTTAGGGTGTCCTTCTAGCTATACCACTCCTAGTTCTAATTCCATAAGCATGTTTATCTCCTGAGGCATTAACTAGCATATCCTTTTGTACCTTAGCAAGCTGATCAATTTGAGTTTGAACCATTTGAAAGTGTTTACAAAGCATTTTAATATCATTAGCATTTCTTTCCACAATATCTTCCAACTCATTAATAGCTCTAGAGTTTTCCAATAAATAATTCTGGGTAAATCTCGTGTCCCGTGTTGCTTGTTTGCTAGTCGTTCCGCGATCTCCAGGGTCCCCTCCTTCTCCAAAACTCAATCCCCAAGCCTCGTCAATTGGCACCGTCTGTGGGAACCAGGGATGCTGATGTTGCGAGCGTGACGGCCCTGTAAACCGCGATCCTCGATTCTTATGCAACGGAGAATCACCTTCTCTTCAACACCATTGACTTCATTGTCCACTCGCGGACAACCTGCCCAGACTTTGAGTCCGTAGGATACGGAGTCGACATGATTCTTGGTAGCCTATGCTTCCAGGTTGGCCAGATCGGCACGCTCCACCTCCCGGAGCGGGTGACACCACCGGCGATCGCACTTGCCTCGTGGATACCGCCAATCGGTGCGCTCAGCGCACCCACGCTGGTGTACGAAACAGATAGCAGCTGCTGCAACTCCGACCTCTTTGACCCGCCAACAGAGGAAGGAACCTATGGTTCTGGATCTAAAAGTTGTGGGAGCAATGACCTCCCTCATCGCTTCATGTGCATGGTCGTCGTCAACGGCCATGACACCCGCGATAACGGCAACAACATGATAGATCCACAATCTCCCAATGCTGTGAATGAAGGTCATCCTCCAAACACCAACGCCAACAGCGGCCCTCCTCTGAATCCCGACGGGACATGTCCTTGAAACCCCGAAGCCACTAACGATGGTGAATTATCTCATCAGCAGATCCACCTCAACGACACCAAATGGGAAAGAGTTAGAGATCATGTATGAGGCAACCCTCTACCAATGGACGCCTCATGCAACATGCTGATGGGCTACCACTGGCTCCTCGTAAAGGAGCACAATCGACAAGTCACGCAACACGCTCAACTCGAGTAGCGTCGGAAGGCAGCCGACGAATCAAGCGCCGACGAGCTACTCTCTCCTTCATCGGCGGGTCCTCTCCAAAGGACAATGGAGGCTACGCTGCCCACAAAAGTTGCTCTTGGTTAGAGCGCATGGGCCTAGACGCAAGGCGCGAGGCCACTAAAGCCCTCGACATGTCATTCATGTCGATGGATTCGGAAGGCAATATGATGCCTAAGACACTATAGGCCGCGGTCATAGCAGCTCCTATGTACCCGCTCGCCAATCAACCACCGGTTGGGGATCCATGATTCGCCATCCATAAGTCCACAATCGCATGCCTCGGGCTCGTCAGAGCCGCACTGACTGGAGAAGAGACTCTGGAGCCAAAGAAAAAGGCTGCGATGAAGTTCATGAGAAACTACATACCCTCATCCGACGAGGATGACCACGACATTTCCTAGTGACACCGGAGCCCACAACGAAGGAGCCACAACTAGGACGCTCGTGACGAGCTCACGCTACGCAAAATCGACAAGCTGTGCGCCAAACACGCGTGCTCCACTAAGTCGGAATACGAAGACACAGAGCTTTGCGGCGCCAGATACTTCAGTCGAGCCATACGGAAGTCGAGGATGCACAAGGGTTTCAAGCTTCCTTTGAACAATCCGAAGTTCGACGGCCTGTAGGAGCCGAAGATCTGGTTGGACGACCACATCTCGTCAGTCAAGCTGCATGGCGAAAATAAAAATATGGCATGCAATGCCTTCAGCTGCAGCTGAAGGGGGCAGCGCGGTGTCGTGGTATTGCCGACGAGTACGCCATGGAGGGGTCCTAACAGTGCATGTTTAGAGACGTGGGGGAAGGCGGACGGTTTACGGGTACGAGGTAACACAGCTTACCCAGGTTCAAATCCCATAATGGTGGCGGAATCCTACTCCTGCTATAAATCACTACAAGGGAAATACGCCGAGTTACAGGGATTGGTTCGTTGTGCGAGGTGACTAGAGAGTCTAAGTTATCGTTGCCCTAAAGGATCCCATAGGCCCGACTTATATATTCGCCAGGTCCTAGGGCTACAGGGAAAAGTCCTAGCCGGACAGGTTACAGAGTCCTACACTTCTTACAACTAGTCTAGCGTGTCTTGCACTCCAAGGCTCCGGGTATGTCGGTGACTCCTCCGTAGCCTTACTTTATCCGGCATGGGCCTCCCTTCTGGATCCATCTAACTAGGCCGACCAGTAGGCCATGGGCCATGCTACAAACTGTGGGCCACCCGGGTTATCCGGATAAGAGACATGCTATGAGGATACCCATATAGCATATCCCCAACAGTAGCCCCCGGAGAACTCCGAGATCTTGCATCGTCTTGCCTCTTCAGGTTGAATGCTCCGTCTAGATGGATGTCGGCAAATCGTCAAGCAATATCTTGTAGTCCTCCCAAGAACCCTACAAGGTTTTCTCCATCTTCAACTTGTAAGCCGGAGAATTGCTAAATATTCTATCGTACTCTTTCGTAGCCAGACTGGATCCGCCCATGCCGAAATATTCTGATGTGATGGTTCACCTGCTAGTGACATCTAGGGAGATGTAGACATAGGTCAGCAACGCCTCGTAACTCACACATGCAGAGAACACAATCATGTCTTTTTTTCCCACTCGAGCGATACGAACCGTTGGCGACGGTTGGAAGTGTGGCAAAATTTCCGCGCATGCGCCCGCACACTTCGTCCACGCGTCAACCATTCGATCGTCTTGCACGAATATTGACGCCAGGGGTTATAAATTGTAACTGCGGTGGATTTTTAATTTTCACCTCATTCTACTTCTGCGTCGTCTTCCTCCTCCAGCAAGCGCCTCCTCGAGCTCTCCGCCTGTTTCGCGAAAAACCCTATCCCTTCAATCCTTCCAGTCACCACCTCCCCCTTCTAATGGAAAGCAGTAGCTCTGCTCCCTACATGGTGGCGTCAGGCGATGCTGCGGCGAAGCCGGCGAGCACCGTTCTCATGCCTCTAGAGGGCCTGGTGATCCCCAAGTCTGCGGTGGTCAAATCCATCGGCGGCGACCACAATCTAGCGGCGCTTGAGCTGTTGGAAGAGGAAAGCGATTCCCACAAAGGGGACTAGTGCGGCTCGGACATCACGGACCACGACATCAAGGAGCTGCTCGTCGAGGGCTACCTCCCTGCAGTGGAGGGGCTCGTCTGGCGGGCGGCACCGGTTGGTGAAGTCACCCCTTCTCCCCAAGCCGAAGATAAGGTGTACCTCAAATCCCAATTGGTAAGCGGCGTTTCCTTGCCCATCTCCAATTTCTTCCTCGATGTCCTTAGACATTACCGAGTACAGCCTCAGAACCTCTCCCCCAATAGCATCCTCGCACTTAGCAACTACGCGGCGCTCTGTGAGGGTTACTTAGGGATTAGGCCTAGGCTAGATCTCTTTATTTAATTCTTCACCGTCAAGCGGGAAGCCGGAGCCGAGCTTAGGAACTGCGGGACAATTAGCTTTAATATCCGACCTGGCCGGCGGTTCCCTGACATTGTCGGCCATGAATCTTGCAAGAACTAGCAACATGCGTACTTCTACGGCCCAGATATCGCTCTAGCTGGCCGAGTAGAAACGTATCCGGACTTTGTCGACGGAGCCGCCGCTGAAGCCCCGACATGGAGGTCCCAAGCCACCCTTCCCTCCAACGACGAAGCCTCCCGCGCCATAAGGCGGATAGAGTATTTCGTACACACTGGTTTTACCGGGTTGGACCTAGCCATGTGCTGGTTCATCAGACGGATCCAGCCTCTGCAGCACCAATCGAAGCTGATGCATGAGTACATCAAGGATAGGAAGGATATCCTCCGCATCTCTGAGGACAATTTCTCGAGTGACTCTATCAAGCTTCGACTCAAGGATATCGTCAAGGTGAAGGATAGGAAGCGAGGCTTCACCATCACCTATGACATGTTCGTTGACGACACGTGCCCACAGGTATGATGTTTATTTTCCGTATACGACATATACTCCAATTATTCCGTTTAACCATTACCATCTTCATCTAACACTTGTGGGATTTCACTTAACAACTCAGCAGTCTAGATGAGGATAACATGGCTGTCCAAATCTATGACCCAAAGATGAAGGAAGTCACCGTCGTGTCCGACGACGATCTCCCGCTGGTGCGTAAGCGGAAGAGCTCCACCTCTGATGCTGCTGATGGAGGCAAGAAGAAGAAGACGGAGAGTGGATTCTCCAAGAAATCCACTGCCGCCCTGGAGGTGGAGAAAATAAAGGTTACCGGGATCCCTTTTGCCAAAGCATCCCCTGTTGTGTAAGCTCCTTTCTCTCCAACATTTGTCCATTGCTCGTCTTATTCCTATACTTATACTTTTTGCACGTTTTAGGAAAAAGGCACTACTAGTTTGAACAAGACCTCCAAAACTTTGGGGGCTTCTAGAAATATTAAAGATATACTGCATCATGATGTGTCTCCCCACGCATATCCTGCCATCGCCCCTATTACTCCCAGTGTACAGCCTACGTCTGCTCCGACAAGCTCACAGGCCAAAGATGCATCTGGCCCTTCCGTCATGGAAGTGGACTCAGGTGCCTCCACGGAGCTTGTCGTTGCCGGCGAACAGCCGACGCAAGAAAGTACCGCTACCCAAATGGCTGAAGCTCCGGCTAAGGATGCCATCGGTAGCGGCAAGGCGGTGGTGGTGGGTGGAACGTCTGCCGAAGGTGGCGCCTCCGCACCCAGGAACTGTAGAATTCCCGAAGATAGTCTACCCGACACTTACGCCGAGTAGCTCCACTTTGGTTCCTGGTGCAGCTCCGACATATCCAACTTGCGGTCTTGAGGAGCTTCTCCGACAAGCAGATATCTTGCGAGGAAACAGCCTTTCCTTCGGCAAGTTGCTTGCTAAGAGCGCTACCAACGTCAAGATTATTGCACTTGTAAGTTTCATTTGCCTTTTGCATTTTATGCTTCTGAGGATTTAGACGGAAAACCATAGGTCTTTGCATCAGAATGCTCTAAGAGTGACTAAGCTAGAAAATCTCTCACTATAGCCCCCCAAGTATTTAGTTTGAATGAATTATTCCGACTAGATACTTTCAGAGTAGCATACGCAGTGTTTGTAAATTTCAGTACTGTAGCCCCCAAGTCTCTAGTTGTAACTGAATTAGTTCCGACTAGATACTTAAAGAAAGACTAAGTATATGACTGAGTTTAAAAAATTTATACTGTAGCCCCCAAGCCTCTAGGTGGATAGTTATCTGGATAGATGCTCCAAGTAGACTAAACAACGTTAACTTTTCTTTCCATAGAATGAGAATGCTCGGAGAGGCGTGGCCAACGAGAGGTTCCAGAAGATGCGTGCAGATTTGGAAGCCGAAAGGGTAAAACTGCCTTCTTGAAGGAACAAATCATCAAGAGCAAGAGTCTGTTTTTCCTTTCGTTTTCGTATTCCGACTTGATCTTGTGCCAACATTCTCCGAGTACTTATTGTGTACTATTCTTTCTCTGACTTGCAGAAGCCATTGACAAGGCCAAGGACATTGTGAAGCAATCCAAGCATATTCAACAGCTGGATAGAGAAAACAAGATCCTTAAGCAGGAGAGGAAGGATATGCTGAAGATACACGAGGATTACATGAAAGTCTTGCAAGAGTCCGCCAACACGGAGATGGACCACTTGAAGGAGGAGATCGCGATGCTGAAAGAGTAGAAGAAAGCTGCCGATGAGCAAAATCAGCGCAATCTCGAAGCATACAATATCCTCCAACAAGAACGGGACTCCATGGCGGAAACTCTCCAGCAGGCTGAGATTAGCATCTTTAGTAAGTGATTCTCCGCCTTGTACTTCTGTAAGCTAGATACTCTGAACTTTTTGTGTTATTGAACTCATGCGTTCCTTTGTCAGAATTTGTAGCTCCTATTGGGTTGACCCAGTCGCCTCCTCCGCCAAAAGAATGCATGGTCCTTACTGACAACTTTATCAACACCGCCATCAAGCAGACCAAGGATATAGCCAATCCCCTCCAGATTAACATCAAAGCGGTGGATTCCATGATGAAGTTCTCGGAGATCTTGCGCTGATCCCCCGAGCGTATTGTAAGCTGGAAAGCTTCATGTACCCGGGCCGACGCGAGGATGGCGCTCTCAATGGTCAAGGCGCACTACGAAAACGCCGACATCAACACGGTGACCTCCGATATCCCCGACGTGGACGAAGATGTCCAGAAAATAGATCATAAAGCTATCTTGGCATCGTTCACGGGTTTTGACACCAGAGTCACCGAGTTGGTCGACCCTAACATCTTCGTGCCCATGGAGACTATTGACGGCGACAACCAAATCTCCTCCAGGCCCCTCAACACCGCCGACTTCGAGGAGGATGACTCTCCTGCTGCTGACGATGCCACATCCAAGTCGCCTGTGCTAGAGGAATGAAAAACAATATGTAATATTTGTTTCCTTTCGAATTTGTATGCGGAAAAAACTACTTGTTAACTTAAGGCGGAAAACAATGGTTGTTATTTCCTGCTACTCAAGAACTGGCTCCAGCATGTATATATTTTTTAAGCAAGTGCTGGCTTATCCGTTACTTTGGTTGTTATGCTTGAATTTTCGTGAGTCGGAAGACTCGTTGTCGGAACTATGCGCTCAGGCGATTATGCCCAATGGCACCATCAATAACCTAAGTACAAAATCGTCGACAATAAGTGCCAAAAGTCACTACTCCAGAATCCACATAAAAACAACAAATAACGTGTGGACCAGAAAACTTAAGCTAACACCCGTAGGCGGAATTTTCACAAGTGCAATCGCAAAGCTTGTGCATAAAGGTTTTATACGATCCAAAAATGAACACTAAAGGAGGTAAAAGACTCAAAAATATGAGTGAACTAGAGATCTTTATTTCATTGATCATATAAGAGGTACACAATAGATAAAAAATGCTAAGTGTAGAAAGGACGTAGCTGTGCTATGTTCCATGGCCGATCAAGCTCCGGGTAGTCATCATCCGGGTCATGTCGCTTACGCTTATGATCCTCGTTGCGTCTATCCTTCAGTTCACGATTGTCGACGAGGTAGTAAGACCCATTGAATAGCGCCTTGCTTATGATGAACGGTCCTTCCCATGGCAGGGATAATTTGTGTGACTTCTTCTGCTTAAGTTGGAGCACCAGGTCCCCCTCTTTAAATGAGCAATGCCGAACGCGGCGACTATGGTAGCTGTGTAGCTTCTGCTGGAAGATGGCAGATCTTTGGCATGCCAATACGCGCTCCTCCTCGAGACGGTCAACATCTAGGCGTCTGGATTCTTCAGCGTCATCTTCGTTGTAGGCGGCAACTCTTGGTGAATCGTGAAGGATGTCGGAAGGAAGGATGGCTTCTGCTCCATATACCATGAAGTAAGGGGTGTAGCCGGTGGATCTGTTGGGTGTAGTTCGTAAACTCCACAGCACAGATGGTAATTCCTCCACCTAGGCTCCAGCTGCTCTATGCAACAGTGCTTCCAGACGTGGCTTTATTCCCTGCAGAATTAATCCATTGGCTCTCTCGACCTGACCATTCGACTGTGGATGTGCCACAGATGCAAGGTCAAGTCGGATGCCCTTCTCCCAACAATAAGATTCCACTTCTCCGAGTGACAAGTTGATGCCGTTGTCGGTGATAATGCTATGTGGGAGACCAAATCTCACCACTAGATCCCGGACAAACCTAAGGGCAGTTGCCCCATCGAGCTTTCTAATGGGTTTAGATTCTATCCATTTGGTGAATTTATCAACTGCTACTAGCATATGCGTAAACCTACATGGTGCCGTCTACAACGGACCAACCATGTCCAGCCCCCAGACTGCAAACGGCCAAGTTATTGGTATTGTTCGCAATTCTTCAGCAGGAACATGTGGTTGTCGGGCATAATACTGGCATCCCATGCATGTCTCAACCAGCTTGTCGGCATCCGCCTTCGCGGTCAGCCAGTAGAATCCTTGCCAGAAGGCGTTAGCTACCAACGATCGAGGAGCGACATGATGCTCGTAATCTTCGAGATGGATTTCACTAAGGATTTCAATACCTTCTTGCTGGGAAACACACTTAAGGTATACACCAGTAGTGCTTATTTTGTAGAGCTGTCCATTGATTATGGTATAGCCCTTTGCTCG
The DNA here is from genome assembly GCA_916181665.1 of Avena sativa. NCBI lineage: Eukaryota > Viridiplantae > Streptophyta > Magnoliopsida > Poales > Poaceae > Avena > Avena sativa. The sequence goes on along the minus strand of OV702281.1, from coordinate 346,184,627 downwards.
ACGTACTATTTGCCGTCTTTTGACTTCTTCGTCGGGCAAAGTTCCGTGTACGAGATATTCCATGAACGGTTTTGTCCAAGCCGGAGGGACTTTTGTCACCATGTGAACGAAAGAGTCAACTCTGTCCGGGTTGTCCGCATCCGCTCCCTTCACGGATGGTGTCCGTAGATGCTCCAGGAAAACTCCAGGCGGAATTCATTTGCGCCCTGATCCAAGATTAGAAAGCAGATCAACCACCTCGTTTTACTCCCTAGGTACATACTTGACCTCGTAGCCCAAGAAGCTCTTGGCTATCTCGTCCACTTCGTCTCGATATGCCGCCATCATAGGGTTCCGCGCGTTTCAGGTGCCAGCCACCTGCTAGGCAACCAAGTCGGAATATCCATAGCAAACTATGTGCTTGATGCCAATATCCTTGTCTACACGCAGTCCGTGAATAAGTGCTTCATACTCCGCCATGTCGTTCATAGCCTCGAAGTGGATCTGCAGAACGTAGTGTAGCTTTTCCCCGGTTGGTGACTGTAGTAGTACACCAGCCCCCGAGCCGTTGAGTAGCTTTGATCCGTCAAAGTGCATCACCCAGTATTCTGGCTCCGGCATTGGGGTAGCATCTGGCATCTCCGTCTAATCTACGATAAAATCCGCCAAGGCTTGTGATTTGATAGCGTCGCGTCTCTTGTAGGTGATCTCGAAGGCGACAAGTTCAATGCCCCACTTCGCGACCCTTCCTGTAGCATCACTGTTGTTGATGATGTCGGACAGTGGAGCTTTGCTCACAACTGTGATAGGGTGCTCTTGGAAGTAGTGCCTCAGCTTCCGAGAAGCAAGGAACACTCCATAAGCTATCTTCTGGTAGTGCGGGTAACGCTGCTTGGACTCCGTCAAGACCTCGCTTACATAGTAAACTGGCCGTTCAACTCCGTGCTCATGGCCTGGTTCTTTCCACTCTACCACCACGACGATGTTGATTACCCGGTTGGTGGCCGCCATGTAAATTAACATAGGTTCTCCGGGCTCGGGTGCTGCAAGGATAGGTGCTGAGGAAAGTGTCTCCTTGAGCTGCTTCAATGTTGCATCTGCCTCATCCGTCCACGTGAATTTGTCCGCCTTCATCAGCAACTTGTACAGCGGCAGAGCCTTATCTCCAAGTCGGCTGACGAACCAACTAATTGCTGCAACGCAACCTGTTAGTTGTTGTATGTCTTTTAGGCATGTCAGACGGTTTATGTTTAAGATGGCCTTGATTTTCTCCGGGTTGACCTCGATTCCACACTGGGAAACAATAAAGCCCAACAATTTGCTGGTTGGAACCCCGAAGACGCACTTCTTAGGGTTAAGAGTCATGTTGTATTTCCGGAGTTTATCAAAGGTTTCTTTTAAGTTGGAGATTAAGTCATTTGACTTTAGACATCACCGCTATATCGTCCACATAGGCGTGAACATTCTGACCAATTTTATCGTGTAAGCAACGCTGCATTGTCCGCTGGTACGTAGTACCTGCGTTTTTCAACCCAAAGAGCATCGTGACATAGCAAAACGTGTCGTAAGGTGTAGTGAACGAAGTGGCCAATTGGTCCAACTTCCTCATCTTGATCTGGTGGTATCCTGAGTATGCATCGAGAAAACACAAAAGCTCCGAGCCAGCCGTCGAGTCAATGACTTGGTCAATGCGAGGCAAAGCAAACGGATCTTTGGGACATGCCTTGTTCAAGCCGGTGTAATCAACGCACATTCTTAATTCTTTGGTTCCCTTTTTGGGGACAAGTACAGGATTGGCCACCCATCGGGTGTGAAGGACTTCTCGGATACAACTAGCTTTAAGTAACCTAGCTATCTCTTTGCCTATGGCACGTCTCTTCTCGTCTCCGAAGCGTCATATATGTTGTTTCACTGGTTTACATTTTGGATCAATATTCAAGCTATGCTCGGCAAGTTCCCTAGGTACACCTTTCATGTCAACAGGTTGCCAGGCAAAGATGTCCCTGTTCTCACGGAGGAACTCGACGAGTGCGCTTTCCTATTTAGGGTCCAGGTTCGTCCCAATGGCGGTGGTCTTGGAGGCATCGCCTACCACAAGTTCCACCGGCTTGGTCTCAATGGCGGCCTTGAATGCTGGGGCGGAGTCAGAAATCTGTTTCTTTGACATGGGCATCTCCGAGGCATCGACCTTGCTCTGGATCTCCTTGAATTCTTCGCTGTAGAGGATTGCTTCCGCAAAGGCTGCTTATCCAATCTCGCAGTCCCTTGCCTTGGTAAAGCTTCCAGATACGGTGATGACACCGTTTGGTCCGGGTATCTTGAGCTTGTTGTAGACGAAGCATGGCTTGGCCATGAAGGTGTGGAATATGTCGCAGCCGAATATGACATGGTACACGCTTTTGAAGGGGACCACCTCAAAGGTCATGCGTTCTTGGCGGTAATTATTGACATCGCCAAAAGTGACCTGAAGTGTGATGCACCCAAGGGACCGAGCCTCCCGACCAGGAACTACGCCATGGAAGATGGTGCTGGTCTGCCTTAGGTTTGCCTCCGTCAAGTTCATCTTGTGCAGTGTATCCAGGTACATGATGTTGATGCTGCTTCCACTATCCACCATACATTTGGTGAATTCGTTGCCGTCAATCAGGGGGTTGATGATCATGGCGTATTGGTTCTCTGTAGGGACGAGGTCTGGGTGATCCTTCCTGTCCCAAGTAATTGGAATCTCCGACCAGCGTAGGTATTGGGGAACTGGGGGTAGAGTTGCCATCAGTATCCTCATGGAGGTCTTCTGTTGTCGGACGGTGGGGTGCCAAGGAAAGTGTGTAAAACTGCCGCCTTCTTCTCGAAGGGTTTTTTGCCCTTGCCGTCGCTCTTGGCAGCGTTCTTGGGGTCAACGTCCTCGTCCATGTCACTTGAATCCTTGGACTCGTCCTCCTTCTTTTTCCCCTTTCCCTTGCCTTGCGGTCTATTCTTCCGACTTTGCTTGTAGCCGGACTCCGGGTCCTCCTTAAGGTCATTTACGAACTTGCAGTGGTGATTGGTGTGGGTGGCTTTGCCTTTGTCATCGAGGTGTACGAGGCACGGCATATCGTGGTACTCCTCGTAGGTTTGGGGAATGCGGAGCGCTGCCGAGGTAGTTTCACTGCCTCGCCGCTGCCCACGACCAGCTCCCCGTCCTCGTCCACATTGTCCTCCATCACCTCGCCCTGCATAGGTCATAGCGACCATGTCAAAGGTTTGCTTTTATTTTGGCGGGGTCTTCCGCTTTGTGTTGTTGTTCCTCCGAGCCTGAGTTAGAACGGCCATTGCCGGCAGGGAGCCACGAGCATCATCATCGGCGGCTGCGAACTCACTGGCTAACTGAATCATCTGGTTCAGATCTAGCTGGTGATTATCCTTCAAGCGCTTCAGCTTATGTCGGAGCAACGTGCCCCTTTCCAACCCATCGATGAAGGCGTGCATGGTGGTCTGAGCGTGCACTCCTGCGCAGGAATTCTTCATATCCAGCCAGCGAGAGAGGTAGGCGCGAGATGTCTCGTCTTTCTCTTGCATGCACCGCTGTAGATTGCCAATAGTGCAGGGACGTTTATACGTGCCCTCGAAGTTCTTGGTGAACGCTTCTTGCATGTCCAACCAATTGCAGATGGATATTTACGGCAAGTCATCAATCCATTGGCGGATCGTGCCTGCCAACATCAATGGAAGGTACTTGACGGCGATGTTGGGGTTACCCCTGGCGATTTCCACCGTGTTGACGTAGTCCTGCAACAAAGTGGCTGGCTTGGCAGTGCCATCATAGGGCTTGATGGTTTTGTCAATCCGGAAACCTTTGGGGTAAGTTGCGGACTGTATCACAAGTCCAAAGCAACGTGATCCTAGGTATGGTCCTTCCCAGGCCTCGTGGATCTTGTCCAGACGTGAACATGCATCGTATGGCTCCGGGCTTATTTTCTTCTTCTTGCCATCAGGGGATGGGCTGCGTGAACAACGCGGGCCTCCTCCGCCATGGTGGCTGCTAGGTGGCGACAGAGGCGGAGGTGGCGATGGGTTAGCCTTCTTGTTGTTACCCTCCTGCGATGCCTCATGCTTGTCGCGGTTACTTGTCGGACGCGGAGGATCGTGGCGCGACATGCTCTTGTGTCCTTGGTTGTGTTCTCCATCATGACGGGTCTGCTCCACGTTGTCGCGGATGACGATGCCGCTCTGACTTGGCGGAGGCATATCCGTACGACGGTGAGCCTTGGTATCTTCACGATGTTAGGGGGAGCGGGGCGGTGGAGATGGGCGACGAGGTTGGGCCTTGCCTCCATGATCGGAGGATATGAGGATAGCATCCTTGCTATTGCACGCATCCCTCCGTCTTCGTTCTGACAAACCCGTCTGGGACCCGACATCAAGAGGAGATCTGCCCCTTGGCGGCTTATGCTGGATAGACTGGCAAAACGCTGGGTCAGACTCAAGCCTTTGAGAGGTGGCCTTTTCCTGCTGTTTCACCGCCTTGGCCACTAGGTCATAGACCTGGTTCACTGCTTTGGGTGATCTATCCTGCTCCAGAAGGGTCTTGGCGACGGTGAGGTTGAGGATAGGAGTGGGCATCACCTGCCTGCCTTCACTGTCAATGTATGGCTTGTCCTGTGCCGGCTTCGAGGGAGCCCATCCTAGGTTTCGCCATACACCAGGATCGTTGATGACGCGAGCCGGAGCTTTCTTAGCCTTCTGCTGCTGCAGCAGAGTCTTGTACCCAACCTCCATTGCTCTATCTTTCTCTATTAACTTCTGCGCATTGGCCAGATCTTGATCTAGCTTTGCGTCTTGCTCCGCGATGGCCTGCACTTCCTCCAGCAGCTGCTGGCGCTTCTCGTCAAGCTGGACTACATTTCGTATATGATCCATGGTCATAGGCTCGACGAGGATATTGCCGTACATCACTCTATCAGCTGGAGTGACTTGGGCAGCGGCAGACGTAGATGCCGGTGGTGGCGGGTTTGTGGTGTTGTTGTTGCTCGGACCGGTGCCGAGTTCCTGCGGCTGCTGCACTGGGTTAGGCGGAGGGGGCATGACCTTTGCACGATCATTGTCGGCAGCAACAGGTGGTCCCTTCCCTTTGTCCAGCGCTGTAGGCAGAGCTCGTCCGGGTTGATCTTCATCCATCGTCGTCCCAATGGCGACGAACACCTCTCAGGACGTGACGGCATTGTTGGCCTGCTCGCCGCATTTGTAATCCTCCTCCATCTCCTGCATGGCGGAGTCTAGCTCCTCCGGGCTGAAGTCTATGTCCTCCGAATCTGCGCTAATGTCGGCATAGAGCGCGTTAAGCACGGAGTCGAAGGGTGCCGGGGCTTCCTCGATGATGGGCGGTGGAGGTGCAACAGCAGTGACAATGACTGGAGGTGGTGGCATAGCTGCGGCAATGATGACCGGAGGCGGTGGCTGAGGCGGAGGGGATCCGTCAAGAAGCGCGGTGGCTGTCTGAGCTGCCTCCCCAGCCTCCGCGTTGTTGTTGACGGTGTTCACCATGTTTTCAAAGGTGAGGCGTCCTGAATCCTGCTGCCGCCTTAGCGTATGCCGGAGAAGCGTACCTTGGTCCAGTCTTTCCACAAAGTGATACATAGCATCATCATTGGGGTAATGTGCCAGATCGGCCCGTATACGGAGCCACCTGACAAGGTAATCGCGGGTTTTTTTGCCCTCTCTCTGAATGCAACGCGCCAGATCGAAGATGGTCACCACTCGGACGAACTTGGATCTCTGCTGTCCAGACGCACGGGCAAATCCAGCGGACTTGCAGCGATCTTCCACCGTTATATCCTGCACAGGGGCGGTTTGGGTGGGCCTTGAATTTTTCCGATCTTTGTCGGCAAACTCCGAGGAGAGATCCGACATTTATCCTTCCGCGAATGTATCCTTCCCGTAGGAGGTCCATGCGGGCCTTGATGCTCCTCCGACTCCCAGGGAACTAGTGCCCGAGTCGGTTTCGCTGATGAAGAGGTGGATATCTCCGATGGGGACGATCGAGCATCGCGTAGGGTTCATCTTCGCCAGGATCCAGAACTCGTCGGGAGGGACGATCGGAACGTTGCCGGAGAAGAGAACGCGACCGATGGCTACGGTTTCGCCGATTCCCGCAAAGATCTTGGTCCTCGACCGCTGAAGAGTCTGAAGCGCCTCTTGCCCCATGGTGGGCGCCAACTGTCGTGGTATTGCTGACGAGTACGCCATGGAGGGGTACTCACAGTGTGTGTTTAGAGACATGGGGGAAGGCGGACGGTTGACAGGTACGAGTTAACACAGCTTACCCAGGTTCAGATCCCACAACGGTGGCGGAATCCTACTCCTGCTATAAATCATTATAAGGGTAATACGCCGAGTTACAGGGATTGGTTCGCTGTGCGAGGTGACTAGAGAGTCTAAGTTATCATTGCCCTAAAGTCTCCCATAGGCCCGACTTATATAGTCGCTAGGTCCTAGGGTTATAAGGAAAAGTCCTAGCCAGACAGGTTACAGAGTCCTACACTGCTTACAACTTGTCTAGCGTGTCTTGCACTCCAAGGCTCTGGGTATGTCCGTGACTCCTCCGTAGTCTTCCTTTATTCGGCATGGGCCTCCCTTCTGGATCCATCTAACTGGGCCGCCTAGCAGGCCATGGGCCATGATACCAACTGTGGGCCACCCGGGTTATCCGGATAAGATACATGCTATGAGGATACCCATATAGCATATCCCCAACACGCGTTCCTAGCTCAACGATCTCCCCTCCAGATCCATTCGCAGCAGGGAGGAGCTGGTATATAGCTTCATCCACAACTTCAAGGGCGCCTGCAAGCGACCAGCCTCAATCGAAGAGTTACGTGCCTATTGCCAAAGGTCCAGTGAGTCCATCCGCTCCTATATCAAACGTTGGTCTGTCATCAAGAACTCCGCAGAGGACATCTCCGAGTAAAGGGAAAACAATGTATTCAACGGTAGCGTAAGACACTGCAAACTCAAGGAGGAGCTTAGGCCACATCAATCCCAAAACCATCGACCACCTGATGGACATCGCCAATCACTAGGCCGATGGTGAAGATGCCGTCCATAACAACCGAACATGTTCAGATGACGAGGATGACCTCAGCATAGACACGATGTCAACACCTGGATTTTTAATCCCAGATGCCTGTTATGCCATACATCGCAATCCCAGGATTACCATTTTTGCGAGACATAACAGAATTGGATACCACAGTACATCATCCATTACAAACCATATGTAAGGTCTTACACAAATAAGGATCTCATGATCCAGTTCTTAATACAACTCAAGCAGCGGAAATACGTAATAATAACGGTAGCGTAGGCGAAGCTCCATCTTCGGGGTCACAGGCAATGCTGACAATGGGAGATGATCCTAGTTTTCGTAACCTTTTTGGGGTCCATCCTCCTGGTACTCCTCTTCATAGTCTGGCCACGGGAATAGCCAGGGACAAAGCCATGAGTACTCTTTAAGTACTCGCAAACTAATACTAACAAGTGAAGGTTTTTTTTGTAGTAGGATACTAAGCTCTAGGGTTGTTTTGCAAAAAGCCAGATTTACCTCTACTAAGTTCAGAAACGAAGAAAGCTAGTTGAAGTTTTTTAACATCTAAGTGGGAACTTGTATTTCATATCACAACTCTGTTGTGGTCAAGTCAAAATCTCAATTCATTTCACAAGTCATTTTGAAAACATCTGACGGGGGAACATTATGGCCACTCCAACTGTCCATAACCGCGGACGTGGCTATTCGAATAGTTTGACACTCTGTAGAGATTGTACACTTTCACCACAACATTCGATACATCCATCAGGAACAAATCCTGAATTCACCATATGCGGATAATCAATCCTAACCTTTCGATTACACGCCCTAGTATAGGCACCTCTCATGTGAGATTGGCCTCCCAACCATGACCAACTATCATCTTGGGTACTTCACAGGTGGACAATCTTCACAAGGTAGCCTCATCTCATACCTTGGCCATGAGGGAACTAATACTAAGGTATATAAGTTTCCAGTCAAGCCCTACCCAATTCTCGGGTATTGTGTTTGTACGGTAAAATTGGAATGGTATCGCATCCAGACAACCGTCAGTTTTATAAAGGGCTAAGGCTCATGCCTCAACATTTTCATCACCAAAATCATCTGGTGTTCGGAAACACATGTCAAAACATCTCAATAGAATGATCCATCATTCCAAGGTTTTCATAACCATTTTTCCACCAAGTATTCCCATCTAAAGTTGATCAAGTTTTATGCTTAGCACTAGCATCTACAACTGGGGGTAAGTACTAATGAGGGGTGGTAAACTAGTGGAGTGTAACTAAGTTCAATCTCATGCCTTAGGATGACATAAGGATTATCTAGCTTAGGCCAAGTTTTATGTTCTTTATGCAACCTTCAATTATCTTTCTAGAATCTACAATTCACTTAAGTAAGCTCTAAGTACTAGCTTTGATAAAGAAATAAAGTATAAAGCTTGTAAGTAAAACTAGGATTGGTTTATCAAGTGGGTATGATCACATATGCTTAAGGCATATAGTTGGCATGGTAACAAGCAAGTATTTGCTTGCATAGGTCAACTTGATTAGTAAGGCTTGCTAAAGTAGAGTATCTTGCAAGTGTTAGCTTGCTCAATCAACTAGTAGTATTAGGCTTGCTAAGTTAATAGCTTTCAAGTATTGGCTTGCCTTGTGCAGAGCAGTGGTTGAAGTTCTCCTCGGCTTCTTCTTCGTAGTGTCCTCCTTCCTCCTCGTATCCTTGGTCGGTACTAGCGTCTATGAATAAATACGAGGTACACAATCACCACACAATACTTAACTATTTTCAATCATCACACAAAAGGGTCTTATAGATGATCTAGCATCATCACTAACATCACAAGAATAAAGCATTTGTCTTACTTATTTTATTTTTAGAAAAGTAATTTCTACTCATTGAAAAACTACTTAAGATTTAATATTCTCCAAACCAAACATGGGATCATGTTGACACATGTCATCACCACACATTTCAGTACATGGGAATGTGATTTAAAGTGGTGTCACAATTTAATAAGATTTAATCTTTTATTTCATTTAAATAAAGTGACTAGAAATGTCTATGTGGCATCCTTTTATTACTTGAACATTATTTCTGTAAGTAAACCCATATGTTTTTATATATTCTGAAAGGTATGATCAAATGTGATTTTTGAGAGTTGGAATCAACTCAAAAGCAATTATAGTTTAAATTTTAAAAATGTTTGAATGCAGAAAAGCTTCTGCCTTGTTATTTTTACCAAGGTTGATCTATAGGTCCAAATGATTTGAATCCAATGGGCTTGGATTAAGCATTTCAGTACCTTTCTAACAAAATTGGTTTCCTTCAATTTGGTTCACTTAATCGAGCTGGGTTGATTTTTGAAATTAGGTACAGAACTATGTTTGAATTAAAATGGAAAAGTTAAATTCAAATGACTGGGCTGTGCGGGAACTGCTAATGGGCTGGCCCAGTGTCACTCTGCGGCGCGGGGCTCAACTGACAGGGGGGTTCCACCAGTCAGTGGCTCTTTAAACACGAAGCGGTACTGGGCAATTTCATCCTCACGATCTAAGTCTAATCGAACGGCTGCTACTCATCGTCCACGTCGGGCGGCGCCGGCGAGACAAAAACCTAACGCGGCAGGTGGGGGTCGTCGGGGGCTCACCGAGGCTCAGGCGAAGGTCGGCAATGCGGGCGAACGACGAAGTCGACAACGGCGAACCTCGTGGTACTGGCAGCTCGTCCTGGGGTGGACGAAATCGACGACACCCTTCTTCTCCAGAGGCGGCCTGCTCCGGCGCAATTCCGACGATGCGCTACTCGCCTTGCTTCGGGAATGAGGTGGAACGATCAGTGAGGTGAGGGGAGTGAGATGGTGTTCTCAATTCGACTGGGGGTCATCTCCTTTTATAGGCTCGACGGTGAGACCGAATGGGATGGGCTGACGATGGTGGCAACACGGCTACGGGCAGCTAGAGGCATGGCCGAGGGTGGCGATCGATCGGTGGTCTCCTGGCGATGCTCTATGGTTTAAATGCGCATGTAGGGGCGGTGGCAAATGGTCGGGAACGCTCGATGCTCTGCGAGGCAGAGGCGGCGTCTTCGACGGCGAGCGGTGGCTACGGGGCACGGGCGGTGAAATGGGCATGTCTGGCGGTCTCCTGGGACGGTGGGGAGCATGCTGGCGGGCGGCGAGGGCTCGAGGTGGTCAGGTTGCGTGGGAACGGTGCGTGCTCTGCGGTGCACGTTGGCATGGTCGACAATGGCACGGGCGCGGCGTTCCTGGCGGTTCTGGTTGCTGTCTGCGAGGCAGGGCTGGTCGAGAGGGGGCGGTGAGGCATGGGCTACCTCCCAGACAAGGTTGGCGCGGCTAGTTCTTCCTCTAGCATGCTGTCTACACTGGGGTGACATGGGTGCTCTCGGGCTGTTCACCATTGATGATATTGGCAAGCTTACAGTGGGGCTAGTTCAAAGTACAAAGGACGTCGCCTAGAGGGGGGGTGAATAGGCTTTTAAAAATATTACGGTTTAGGCTCAAGTAAATGCGGAATAAAACTAACGTTTAATTTATTGAGCACAAAACCTAGCCACTAAGTTTACCTAAGTGCACCAACAACCTATGCTAAGCAATACAAGCAACAAGGTGATAGCAAGAAATAAATACTTCAAGAACGATGGCTATCACAATGTAAAGTGCATAAGTAAAGGGCTCGGTTGAGAGATAACCGATGGACGCGAAGACGAAGATTTGTTTCCCGAAGTTCACTTCCAAAGAAGCTACGTCTCCGTTGGAGAGGTGTGATGGAGCAATGCTCTCTGAACGCCAAAAATGGCTCACCTCGAGGTGTGGTGGCTCGATGATCACCCAACGCCACACAAGGCCTCACCCCGGATGCGTAAGCACGCAACTCACTGACGCCACAAAAGGCTCACCCTATTCTCCCAAGTGCGCACCACAAAAGGCGGGCACTTGGTCCACTATGGGACGCTTGAGGGCGGTCACCGAACCCGTACAAGATTGGGGCTAACTCCACAACTCAATTGGAGGCTCCCAACAACAAAGCCACAAAAGGCTACAATGCCACAAAAGGCCAACAAAGCCACAAGAGGCTACAAGACCACAAAAGGTCAACAAGACCACAAAAGGTCAACAATCCAACCACACAACCGTCTAGGGTTCCAAGAACCCAAGAGTAACAAGCCCACAAGCTTGTACTCGCCGAATCTCCGAGGAGAACTCAAACCTATGCACCAAATGCAAGGGAAAGTCCTTCTCTCCCAAATTCCAACAAAGCTACAAAAGCTATTGGAGGAATAAGGGAGGAAGAACACAAGAGGAGAACTCAAACCTATGCACCAAATGCAAGGGCAAGTCCTTCTCTCTCAAGTTGCAACAAAGCTACAAAATCTATTGGGGGAATAAGGGAGGAAGAACACAAGAGGAGAACACAAAACTCTCCAAGATCTAGATCCCAATGATTCCTTCACAAAGAAGGGATTTGACTTGGTGGGATTGTAGATCTAGATCTCCTCTCACTTTTCCCTCAAAAAGATGTAAGAATCATGGGAGGTAGAGGGAGTAAGAGAGCTCAAATAGGTCAACAATGGTGGGCAAAAACAAGCTCAAAAGATGGGGAACCATTGGGGAAGAAGCCCCCCTTAAATAGGACAAGGAAAAACTGACCGTTTGGGCCAGATTCGCGC